>CM039087.1:62079039-63326010 GCA_022113865.1 Chimonanthus praecox | reverse complement strand
TATATTTATGCAAATTTCTGAACATATATATTTATTTATTTATTCCAGTCATTAGCCTGTAAGGGTCAAAGTAATTAATGATGTTACTGATTTTGCAGGATGGCCCAGATAAAAGTGTGAAAAGTGAAGCTTTGAGATACAACCAGTTGACATATATGCAAGTGAGTGACAATTCTGTTTTTATTCTAGGATGATATTGATACTTGCAAAAACACTTGCTTTTCGGAGACGACAACTAAATATTTTATCAAAAGAGTTGTACAATATATGGACCAAGGAAAAAAGATACAACAAGAGAAGTAACCATTTCCCAACACCCAATTGAAGTTGTGGAAAGCAAAACAAGCAAAAAGATCACATTGAATCGATGAAGAGCTGTTAGATATGAAACACCGAATCCAAGAGCCTTTAGATACAAGATACTTGAGCCAAGTGTTATGACCTTTCCCACTTCCAGATGTCCCTAAACTCCTTTTGATTAGTCATTGAGGAGATTCTCTTGCAATTTGCTTGAATAGATACAAAGTGAAGGGGATTCTGTCTTGTCTCCAAATGTTAGGGTTGCAATTCAAACAGGCAGGCCATGTTTTGGGCCTACATGACCTTGGGCCTGAATTGCAATTAAAGGGCCCAACCCTGAGCTTGGGCGTGGGTCAGCATGAATTAGTCAAACCTAAGCTTGATTTCAAGCGTAAAGTATATGTGCTCCTATTCAGGCTTGACCTTATTTGGGCCTAATTTTTTTGTATTATTCTATAAAAATATAACCTATATATATTATAAAATTCCATATTTATGCACAATTTTAATTAAAAAATTATATTATATACATTATGGTTCAAATTTGGGCTTTTGGGCAAAAATTGGGTTTTCATGTATTAGGTCCATGGAGCGATTAGAGTCTTTCTCGGTAAAATCAGTCCTAAGGTCATATGCTGCAAGTCTGAATTCACTGCCCATATGCAATCTTGCCTGGAACAATAAGATACCCTTAAAATTCAGATCTTTATGTGGACGACTTTGAAAAAGAGGATCTCATTAAGGGACATTCTTATGAGAAGAGGTGCTCTCCCAGAGGAAGCTCCAATAGTGTGTCCACTGTGCGACGAAGAAGAGGAGACAATGGACCACTTGCTGTGTGAATGCTGCTTCATGTGGGATGTATGGTACTATTTCTTGAAATTATTTGGTTGCTCGTGGGTCATAGGAAATGGAGTGGTGGATGTGGGAGCTCTTTAGAGGTAGACATGGGGTGGCATGGAGAATGGTGTCATCTGCGATCTCGTTGGCGATTTGGAAAGAGCATCTTTGAGGAGAAGGAGGGGGGCATCTCGAGAGGTGCTTGAGAGGACGAAATGGCAGTTGATAGGATGGTTGCCTGTTTGCAAGGAATTCAAGGGACTAGCACCCGAGGATTTCTGCTTGTCTTAGGAAGGTTGCCTATTTGCAAGGAATTCAAGGGACTAGCACCCGAGGATTTCTGCTTGTCTTAGGAAGGTTGCATGAGGGGGATTGGGAAAGCTAGAAGACCTAAGGTTGAGTGGATAGCACTACCTCAAGGATCATTCAATTCAGACGGGGTAGTAAGGGGTAAACCTGGACCAATAGGAATAGGAGGGGTGTTGCATGATGATAGGGGTGGGATGTTGTTAGCATTTTCCGAGCCATTAGGATTTATGGAGTCAATAAGGAAGAACTGAAAGCAATTAGGTTAACACTCCAGATTTGGTCTAGGCTTAGGGATGGTAACTTTATTATCGAAGGTGACTCGACTAATGCCATTTCCTAGGCTAGTAAGAGGAAATCCCCCCGGTGGAGGTTGGTAAGCATTACTAGGGACATTAGGAGGTTGTGCAAGATGGAAGGTATCACTTTCATACATATACCTCGATCAGCGAACACTGTGGCGGACTTCTTAGCGAAAGTGGGTGTACACAAACAAAGACCTGCTATGGAATTGTTTTGATCATGTTAGCCCTGGGAGTTTGGGGAGTTGGGGACCCCTTATTGTATCTTTTATTGGGAGGGGAATACTGTACATATACCGTTATCTGATCCTTTCTTTGCCTCTTTTTTTTTTTTTAATTCTCTCTTCTTTTTTCTAGGAACTTGGTATAAATCTTCTTTACTTGGTTCCATCTCTTGTATATTTCTTTGTATATTAATGAATTCATTCGTCACTGTTTCAAAAAAAAAAAATGTATTAGGTCCAGCTTGACCTAAATTCTAATTCAGGCCTGAATTTTAGGCCCAAAAGCCTGGCCTAAACCTAGGTCAACTCAGACCCAATTTTTTTTGGGGTTTTTTCATGCAAGCTCGGGTTAAGCTTGACTCAAGTATGCGCCCTACCATATATGCAGTTATTGTACTCTTTTGTTCTTCACCAGAGAACTTTCCTTAAAACGATTGATCACATAATGAACATTTTATAGGGTCCTTTATAGTATGTTTATTTGCACAATTTTTTCTATATTATTTGCACTAATTTTTTCATGTTTGTTTGCACAAATTCTTCTAGGAATCTAAATTTTTCTTATGGGGAACCCTTGAGATCAGTTTTCATGTGAAAAGTCACAAAGCACGCTCTTGTAGAACCAGAATCTGCCTAGTTGAATTAGCTTAGTTAATCCAACTATACTGATCCATTTATAAACTGCTTGACCTGACCAAACCAACTATATGGATTGGCCCATCTCTACTCGTGCTTAACCTGACCCATTTATTAAATGAGAACCTACTCAAATCTTAAAGGGGTCCATGACACAAGGAATGTATATTGTCCCATATATTAAATGGGTGACCTAATTCGATCCATGTACTAAGTGGGTTGACTTGCCTCAATTGGCACTTGACTCGACTTGTATCCAACTTGAGCCACCTGGTGAATAATTTGGCTCAATCCAACTGATCTTAAAGAGGTTGAAGTGACGTGTAAACCCATTCATTAGACTGTTCTTTTTCCCTCATATGAATGATAGTGGCAAACAAAGATACAAAAATTTTAAGACTAGAAAATAGATTCCTACTGTCATATTCCAAGGAGAAAAATCTCATTAGAATTCATTTCTGTAGGAAACAAAAAGCATAGAGAGAAGCCGTGAATAGAAGAGTACATCCACAAATGAAAACAGCATCCACTAGACTGAAATAACTCCCCGCTTTCCAAAAAAAAAAAAAGAGAAACAAAAGCAATTTGAAAGCAAAATAGCAATGAATATGCAATTTACAGGACTTTTTTGTCATGGAAGCAAAGGGGGTAGCTGCTCATGAATATCTGTTAACAACATCTAAGGCTGTCTTGAATGAGAATTTTTCTAGCCCTGCTGTCCAGCAGGAACCAAGCAGCACGGGAATCCACACTTTATCCCTGATCCATGCATGGAAAGATGGAACAGTAAAATCGGAGATGGGTTGGACTAACAATATTTGGAATATTATCCATGGAGAAGATCTGTCATACTTTCAAGTTCAGCATCTCTCAAGTTCCTCCTGAATTTAGGTCTTTGGACAACCATTCCTCTAACTGTTTGTAGTTGTCAGTAACTATGAAGTTGCTGTTAGCAGTCACACTATACAGGGATGGGGGACTGATTTGTGAGAAGAGCCTCTCCCCACCAAATATCCTGCCAAAACGTTTATAAAGGTTATGTGATCTCACTTAGCAATATGGCTTTGTGCATCAGTGGTTGCAATGACTGCATTTATACCCCTGAATTTATTTTCTGTAGTATGCAGATCATGCTGTTGGTTTGAGTTAAACAAATGTCATCTTGATGAAGTATTTTTGTTGATGTTTCTTGGAGAACATATTATCTGTTTGTTGTACAATGTGTGCTTCAACAAGTTGTATTTATGGATTTTCTAAAAAAATGCATATGCATATCCAGTTGGTTCCTGTAAAACACTCATTAAGTAAATGCAACAACTTTTGAATGTTGTCTTCTTTGCAACTGATCAATGCCAACAAAAATGGCTCCTTTTCATTTAAAACAATGTCTATTCTAAAACCAAAGGGGTTGGAGTGATGGCCAGAAACTCGACTCAGGAAGCGGGAATCCTGAGTTCGATTCCCACTCCACCCCAAAGGGTCACTCCTCATAGAGTTACCCGGTGTGTTGGTAGGGAGGTTTGCACATGCCCTGAGGATTAGTCGGGTGCTCTAAGAGGCCTAGACACCTTGGTCATAAAAAAAATAACAATGTTTATTCTGAATATGCCTGTTGAAATGTTGTCAATAGTGTGGGTAAGCGTGGATAAGTAATGTATATGTTTGTATGTGTGTTTTTTGTGGGTTGATAAGCTGTTGAGTACACTGTTATCGTTGACTGTGCATAATCATTAATTAATTATCTTTAACAAAGTATGTAGGACACATGGAATAGTAGACATGAAATGCCAAGTTCACTCAAAAACAAATGAAGTGGAAAACAGACTGATTTCATCTTTTCTTCTTAGCAAACTATGTTTTGGAAAGTTTGAATTGGGTAATGTGCCATTTAGTTCCCTTGAGGGAAGCTTAAAATAACCTTCGTACCAGCAGTTGTATCTGGTCAGTGGCTTATTTGCTGACTGGTTTCAGTTTTATGCAGCATTTGGATTTTGAGCCAGTGCAGACTGAAAGGCCTGGAGAGCTGGTTGCATACTATAAGATTGCACGTATGTAGAATCTCTAGTTTTTTTAATTTTTTTTTTTTTTTTTCTTAACTCATATCGTCTGCTTCTTCAGGTCACTACAAATGGGCCCTAGATCAGCTATTTGGCAAGCATAATTTCAACAGAGTAATTATATTAGAAGGTGGCCAATGCTTTTTTTATCATTCCTTTATTTCCCTGTCAATTCACTTTATGACATAGTACAGACTACTATCAGCTTTTTCCTTTTCTTTCTTCTTCCTCCTCTTTTCTTATATATTTTTTTAATGAAAGACAGATGACATGGAGATTGCTCCTGATTTCTTCGACTATTTTGAGGCTGCAGCAGCTCTACTTGATAACGATAAGTATGCTCTTTGGTGCAAGTGGTTGCATTAATTCTCCCCTTATTTGAAAGTTCAGTTCCAATTGTCATAAGCTTTAATATGTTTCCTTTTCTCTGACATGGTACCATCAAAGGACAATCATGGCTGTTTCTTCTTGGAATGACAATGGACAAAAGCAGTTTGTGCATGATCCCAGTGAGTTATTTTTCATAAAAGATTAGCATTTTACATCACTGTTTTTGTTATTGATGTTGTTATTATTATATGAAAAGGTTGAATCACTGTTATTATCATTGGGCTAGACTTCAATGGTTGTAACTTCTTCCTCCATTTTATCATTGACTCTAGTTTTTACCCATACGCATATATGAGATTCAAACTGATTAACTAGCAGGCCCTACCTTGGAGGTATTGCAGTAAAAAAGTCGTACTGCATAGTAATTTAAACTTCAGTGAGTATACTGGTTTTTTTTTAAGAACTGAATAGATAGGACAACAGTTGTTTAAAGTTGTAAACTTTACATTCTTTTTTTAAATATCATTTAGTTGAAGTTTTAATTTAGGCTTTATTATTTTGTTCATTCTCCATTCCTCCATCCATGGTAGCACCTAATTTTATTATGCTCAGGTCTTTTAGACTGTGTTATGTGCAATGAAACATGGTCATTGGTAGCCTAAAGGAAAAAAATTAGGCACTACTTTAGGATCAATGTTCATTTGAATTATAAGTACGCCTGTGCTCCAAATATCTATCTTACCGCAGTTGGGTATGTTTGTTTGAGCTACATTTTACCACCTACTGCAGAAGCTCTTTATCGGTCAGATTTCTTTCCTGGACTTGGATGGATGCTATTGAAGTCTACATGGGATGAGCTCTCACCGAAGTGGCCTAAAGCATATCCTTTCTAGTTTTAGTTATATTAGCATCATCAACTTCTTAGATCTACCAAACTATCTCTTTATGTTATTATCCTTAACGAGATTTTACTTACTGGGATGACTGGGTGAGATTAAAAGAGGTACACAGAGATCGGCAATTCATTCGTCCAGAAGTTTGCAGGACATACAACTTCGGTGAGCATGTATGTAAATGCCAGTTATATTTTAACCTAAATATAAGGATCTGAATTGGGTTCTTAGTTTTGGCCAATAAATATTCAAGCTTTGTCTCCTACATCCAACAGCTGGATTGGGTCTAGAAGTTTAAAACTGAAACCATATCAGACCCATTTTGTTAATTACAATTTATTTATCTTGCATGCTGGGGTTTCATAAACCTTTAATCTGAAAGGATTGGACCAAAAAACATGGCCTGTCTCAATCTTAGGTACTGTTCTGAGGCTCAGACCTTGTACTACCAAAGTCAGGATGCTGATTGCTTGCCCTGATGTGGCCCTCTGACACCACTTATGAAGTAACCTAAATCTGAACTTTGTGGATGCCTCATATGGCAGTTCTTTTGTTTTTTCAATCCGTCTTCAAGATGAAACAATTCTGCTCTCCTCCACTAATATGGTCTGCGTGTGTGTGTGTGGGTGGGTGGTTAGGCAGGTGCGGTGTGTGCATGCGTCTCTGTATGCGGGTGCGGGTGGGTGGGTGGGCGGGTGTGGTGTGGGTGGGTGGGTGTGATGTGTGTGTGTGCATGTGTGAGTGTATGCGTGTGCGCACACGCAAATCATCCCTGATATTTTGTTCCTTAATTGTTCTTAACTCTAATTATTCAATTGTATGCGGGTACTTCATTGCAGGGATCTAGTATGGGGCAGTTCTTCAAACAATACCTGGAGCCTATTAAGCTGAATGATGCCCATGTATGAAATGACAACCTATTAAGCCTATTAGCTTTTGATTTTGGCTTCTGAAAAATTTTGTTAGCTATTTTTTTTCTTTGGTGTGTTCTTACTGAAGGTTGACTGGAAATCAATGGATCTGAGCTACCTGTTGGAGGTAGAACCCTGTCTGTATAATTTTTTTTAGATAAAGACATGTAACTGGTCCTGTTCATTGAACCATATTTTGGCATTTTTATAGGACAATTTTTTGAAGCACTTCTCTGATCTCGTGGCAAATGCAAAACCCATCCATGGAACAGATGCTGTCCTCAAGGCATATAATATAGATGGGGATGTTCGTATTCAGTACAATGACCAATCAGATTTTGAAAGAATTGCACGTCAATTCGGCATTTTTGAAGAATGGAAGGCAAGCAGAATCCTCTACTTCTCTTAAGTTGGAAAAAATATATGCCTAAATATTTTTAAATGCTTGTTTTAAGTATAAGAACCGTCAATAGATTACTGGCTTTAATATTAGTAATTCCTGTCATCCCTTGTCCCACATGTTGCTTAGTATTCAGAAGCTGGAACTTGAAATTTGAATTCCAAGGAAATGGTTATGTAAAACCCCGAGGGGTTAGCGTGATGGTCAATTTCCACCCTTGTTTGTGGGAGGTCTTGGGATCAAGCCCCCTCAACGCAAAAAGGGCTACTCCCCATAGTTTGTACCCGGCATGTGTGGATAGAGAGGTTTACACATGCCCCAAGAATTAGTCAAGTGAGACACCTGGCTAAGTCAGGTGGGATGCCTGGATACCTTGGTCTTCCAAAAAAAAAAAAAAATATGAAATGGTTATGTAACGCATTGATGCATTTATGATACTTGTGCATCATCACTTAGCACCAAAAGAAAATTGAAGTATTCATATTATTATCTTTTAGATATCTATGTTCTTCGAAAAATTGTGGAACTTAAGAATTCTACAATTTACTATTCGATTATTTGAGATCAAAGGCAAACATTTACAGTACAATCAGATTTTCAGAACATTGCATGAAACCACAAATATGCTAGATGTCAACTTGTTTGGGGGAGTACAATAATTAACTCTCAGACTACTAGGAAGTCCAGTATTCAGTCATCCCAAGGCACTATACGAACCTTCAAAACTGATTACTTCTAAATCTTGGCTAGCTGAACTCTCTAAGAATCGAACCACATCACTGTCGATGTGTTTCATAAATCTGACATAATTTTCATATTGAAATGGGGTCTTGCTCTTATCGAATAAGCAGCTCAATAGTCTACTCAGTAGTGTATGACATCCTTACATTGGTTGGGATGTGAAAATGGGTTTCCAATATTAACCTCCAACAGAAATTAGCCTCCATCCACCATGGAGAGGTTACTAGTTTGAACCATTGGAACACCCATCATCTTGCCTTCATCATACAAGTTCACCTGTGTTAGATTATGATGAAGGTTGTTGGTCGAATTGCAAGAAAACTCATAAATTTTCCAAAACCCTCAACTTAGACGAAATTTAGATGCAAATCCTCGAATTCAACCCAAGGACTTCAATTATAGAAACCCCAAATTACCAACTCTCAATTTCATTCGGAAAAAGAAAGATGGTTCAAATCTCACTAGGATAACTTGCACTCAAGCAAATTCACCAATGAAATTTGTTGTTCAAGTAAAATCAAATTGAATTTGGAATTGAAATTTTGAATGCAATGGTTGAATGCAATTTAATTGAAATCCACAAGTTAAAATGCAAATCAAAATATCAAATTCATGCATGAAATTTAATTCAACTTAAGTTAAAATTGAAATCAAAAGAATCTTCTAATGAATCAAAATTGAATTGTGAAATCCAATTTCAATTATGTATTAGTTGGATGCAATCAATTGAACACTTAAATTCAATATGCAATCAAACCTACCAATCATATAAAATTAAAATTAACTCAACACAATATCAAAATCAAAATCAACGCAACACAATATCAAAATTAAATTCAAAAGAAAACTAAGACTCGCCACCAAAAGAGAGACCCAAAAGCACTTATGCTTTGTTTGAATTTGAATTTGAATTTGCTTCTTGTGTGTACAATGGGCAACCAAGTAAAGAAAACCATATTAATATTCTTGAGGCAGAACTCACTCTCAAAAGCTATCCATTGAGAGGAGGCTGCATCAAGCGTCATATAAAGTTATTGATTTTTCAATCTAGGCGATGTGGGACTTTTTGTCAACTTCACACCTTCTCTCACGTGTAGTAGCACCCTCCCTCACATGCAATTGCTGCACGTGGAGATACCCACGGAGCCTGCTCTTATACCATGAAGAAAATCATGTTAACATCCTTGAGGTAGAACTCACTCTCAAAAGCTAGCCATTGAGAGGATGGTGCCTCAAGTGTTATATAAGTCCAGGCAATGGGTTGGTGCAAACGCCTGGATAGATACATTGGGATCATTGTTTTTTCCTTACCCTAACTCTAGATGGAGGATGGCTTGGCTTACAATTCCGGCCACCTTCTCATGGACTATTTGGAAAGAAATAAATTCAAGAGTATTCGAAGGAAAGTCCACTGAGATGAGTGAACTGTTCCAAAAAGCCAAATGGAGACTTTGCACTTGGCTCCTTCCAAATAAGGAGTTCAAGAACTTCAGGGCAATAGATCTTTTATCTTCGTGTGAGGGTTGCATGAGCGGTAGATATAGGAGACCCAAAGCTTTGGCTGAATGGTCCCCTCCGCGACAGGGAGTCATGAAATTCAATGTGCATGGGGCCTCTAGGGGCAAACCGGGCCTTCTGGTATAGGTGGTGTACTTAGAGATTCGATAGGGATTAGAGACTAATGAAGCCGAGCCTTTTAGTTTTAGAAGAGCTTTGACCATATGGGTTGGTTTAGGTAGTGGAAAATTAGTCATTGAGGGAGATTCTTCAAATTCCATTAAATGGGCAGAAGGCATGAAGTGCCCTCCTTGGAGATTGATTACGACGGTTAGATAGATCAAGGCACTTGCTAGGGGACTTGAGGTATCCTTCGTTCATGTAACGCTTTCAGCAAATGGGACTGTAGACTACTTCGCCAAGAACGGCGTGGAGGGAACTGTGTTTGGCATCTTTCATATCTGAAGATGGGAGTCCATTTGTTTCACTGATTGGGCATTTTTTTCATTTGGAGCTTTCATTGTTTTTGTTTCTCTTTTATAGGGCTGCAACTCAGGTCGGGTTTTGGCCCGACCCGCATGATCCGACCCGAGAAATCATGCGGGTCGGGTTACAATAGTCGGGTTGTAGGGTCGGGTCGGGTTGAGAAAAGAAAAACCCGACCGAAATTCGGGTCAGGTTGGGTTGAGGCTTTTAAATTTTAACCCGACCCGAGAAAACCCGATCCGAAAAGATCGACCCAACATAACTTAATATAAATATAAAAGCTGCCTTAAGTCCCAAACCCTAGCTGAGTTCGATGGAAAAGAGAAAAAGGGTTTGAGTCTCCTGAATCTACCCACCTCACTTCCCCTCCTCCACAGGCAACCTACGTCGCTCGCTGCACCACCTCCGCCCTCGCCGACCACCGAGCGATCTCTCTGCGACTGGACACGTGGCTTAAGGTAAGACCCACCGAGATTCTATGGCCTCTTCCCTTCCAGCGATCGCCACGTCGCAGATCCGCCCTCCTCTAACGAGGTACCCACCTTAACTTTCAATTTTTCAGAATTTATCTTCGATTATTTGTAAATTTTCCCACCATTTCTCGTGAAAATCTTTGTTTACTTTATTTTTCAAATTCTTTTAATTTTCATTTTCTTGTTAGAATTCCATTTCTCCCAAAACCTCTTAGATATGAATGGGTTGCAACTCGGGTCGGGTTTTGTCGGGTTAAGGGTCGGGTCGGGTTGGGTTAAGAGAATTACAATCTCGGGTCGGGTTGGGTTCAGTAAATGGGGTTTTTTATTCGGGTCGGGTCGGGTTGGGTTCCATATAGTGTGAGTCGGGTTAGGGTTGGATTTATTAAAACCCGCCCCGCCCGACCCAAGTTGCACCCCTACTCTTTTGTTGTTTTTCGTTTTTGTTTTTAACTTGTTTCTCTTTTCGTAGTTGGGTCTACACCTTTTAGACCTCCCGTTTTCTTTCATGTACTAAATGTCTTCTTTTTAATAATATCTTCTTTGTTACCGTTCAAAAAAAAAAAGTTCAGGCAATGAGGGACTTTTTGTCAACTTCACACCAAGCTCATATTTATAATGGAGCATTGGTGCTAAAATCTTGGATCAAAACAAAAAAAAAACTAACCTATCCTTGCACGCCCAAGGGTTTCTTTCTTAGTCTATCTACTAAATACAATCCCTCCAATAAGGTTTATCTATGTGACTTTATCACATCACATTTAAATAAAATAAAAATAAAAAAACTACATCATATTCCCAACATAGGCTTGGGCCAATTTGGCCAAGGATTGTTGCTAGATTGAGCTCCAATATTCCCTCCCATTGGCGAATTTCCTCCACTCATTCCAAACCTTGCTAAAGATGATGACCTTCTATCTTGATCTCCATTGCTTTGTGCGCCCATGGTTGTCTCATTGGTGAAGATTCCACAACTAAATTGTAGGGATGATGATGATATGGTATGTGACTAAGCAATGACATGTCATGTGACATGAAAAATTCGCCACTTCAACTCCCATGCAGCATATCGGCCTTCAAATGTGAGCTTCCAAGGCCCAACTCATACTTAAACAGGCCTTCACCCATATACACTCATATAGGCTCAATTTGCGATGAAAGTGGGTCCATTAGAACTCATTAATGGTCCTCTCTTGCCTGCATCAATCCTATGATAAAATTGGAGAGCAATTTCTTCAATTTCATCAAAGAAGTCTTCCTCATCTCTAATTGGATGGCCGTATCAGGTTTCCAGTCTGGCATCTGGCTTGAATCAAAAGCTTTTATTGTTAAATGTTGAATTTCCTTTTTCAATATTGACATAATATTCTCTACATTACTGATAATGTGAATTCTATCTAAAACTTCTATTAATAAATTTCTTGATAATTTTCATGCTTAAGTACAAAATTATGGAGATGTTCTTTCTAACAATAACTGGCAAAGCTAAAGTGAGTCGTACTGCAAATGGGGTAGCGGATTTCTATGCTAAATATGGAATCAACAACTCAGACTCCAGGGTTTTCTTCGTTTGAGATTGATTGGACTTGATCTGAGCGTTGTTCTGCTGGGATTATATTTTATGTAACCTGTGTTATCTTGATGGGGGGTCTCTCTCTTTTAGACCTCTCTCTTGTGTTGTTATTTTGCTCTTTATTTCATGTATTATATTTTAATTTTATTAATGAAATCTTACTTGTTACCACTCAAAAAACAATAAATGGCAAAGAATCTAATGTTCCACCTGAATGTTGGAGGTTTATATGTACACGAACATGATGGAACATACATCTTTGTTTCGTCTTTCATTTTAACTGTAACTAAGTAAAGAGAA
Organism: Chimonanthus praecox; assembly: GCA_022113865.1. Lineage (NCBI taxonomy): Eukaryota > Viridiplantae > Streptophyta > Magnoliopsida > Laurales > Calycanthaceae > Chimonanthus > Chimonanthus praecox. The sequence goes on along the minus strand of CM039087.1, from coordinate 63,313,741 downwards.
TGAAGAATTTGTAGCATTTTATATCTTCCTCTTTCTTTCTTCCAGGATGGAATTCCAAGGGCTGCATATAAAGGAGTTGTAGTCTTCCGCTATCAAACTCCAAGGCGCATATTCCTTGTTGCCCCAGATTCTCTTAGGCTACTTGGGATACAACATACTTGACATGGAAAGCAGTATGTCATCTTATACAAATTGTTTTTGTTTCCATATATTGATATTCACAGACAAGCATTAAAGTTGACTGTTATTTCCAAGAGCTGAACAATTTTTAAGTTGCATCGTATTAAGAGTTTCCTCCTTTTTATGACTCTGATAGAGATCAAAAGCATGCTATGCTCAACTATTATAGAAGAAGCGACATGATAAAAACACGCAGGGTAAATCTTCCACGAATCAGGAGTAATGAAACACAAGTTTACCTTGAGAGAGCATTGAATGTCATTTCTGTCGAACTTATATGCACGGCCATGCTCCTGTCGCATGCTATTCCTGGTAAATAGTGTTACAAGTTGCTAACAGTTTTGGGTCCTTACTTGTGGGGTTGTATTCAGGCAAAAAATGCCATGATTTTTGCAGCTTCATTAATATTGTTGGGGATACTTTGCCAATTAATTTATGCTTGAGTTTGTAATTACTAATCCTTGCAGGATTTTACACCTAACACGAATGACTTCCATTCCATAGCTCTGAATTGCACCGATGATTCACTGATTGCACCTTATGGTCATCTCTGATATGTTTTTCCATTCCATAGTCCTGAGATTGCATTGAGTATTCACCTTACAGTCATCACTGATATGTTTTTCCCCCTTCTGGTTGTCTCCTTGTCCATCAGTGTAATTAATTTAGAGAGAAAAAAAATGTTCAGTATTGTGTTTGGGGACATGTGACACTTTTCAGTATTATGCTGTGAAACTTGTTAATCCATTGTAACCATCACTAGCAATGAAATAGTGCAACCAAAGGGGCAAACAAAGAGCATTACAGGTTTTTTGTGGAAAATCGTCTCAACTTGAGAGAGATACTAGAGCCCAACATCGGAAATTCGGAATCCACTAAGCAGGAATTTAAAAGATTTGATCTATCATCATCATATTCCTGTTGAAAAATAAAGAAATCATGTAAAAATATGCTCAAATAAGAAAAGAGGTTTTAAGATTGAATTTAGTGAGTTATAAAAATTTGGTCCGACTTTGTTATATTATTATTTTTAAAAATAAATCATTAAAAATGAATAAAAATATAAAAAAGGATTTGATGATTAAATTGATGAGTTTTTAGAATTTGGCCCACATCTTTAAGTTAGTATTCAAAAAGAGGAAAAATTCATAAAAACTTTGTGAAATAAATAAATAATTATCTAGTATCAATTTTTTAATCATATCACTTGTGCAAAGCGCTTACTTATTGCTGAGTTAATAATAATGAATTTTCATATTTTGCCTGGTGGATCTATAACCAAATGTTGGATCCACCTTCTACTCAAATAAAAAGCATCACACACACACCACAGGCTCTACATTTAGCTTACATCCAAATTTCGATTTATATTTATTTTTTATTTTTTATATGTCAACACGAGAAGTTCACTTGATCGTATATTAATGATATAAAATATTGTTTGCACTGAAGGATTGAAATATTGACAGATATATTTCTAATTTTAATTAATATTAATTGAATTTTTGAAGAATCAAATATGAATATAAATACTGTTGGATATATTTCTTCAGTTTATTTCTTTATCATGAAAATAACTGAGTTCTATCATTGGACGGATCCACATATTCCAGTTTATCGTGATAAAGTAAAGGAAAAATAAATATAAATATTATATTTATCATGCAACAGTGTATAATATTAATAAAAATACTCTTAATCCAAATCAATTCACGTTCAACCCCTACTTGTCATTCTCATAAATGAGACGTACAAACACCTTCGTCATCGAAAAAACTAGCCCTCCTCAAATCATTTTCTTATAAAACATTAGAAAAAAAAATTCATTTTCATTGCTACAGGAGTCCGTTTACACAGTCAAATCAGTAAACCAGAGCCAGTGGGGGAGCTCGGATCATTGTTATTTTATTTTATTTTGTTTGAAGTTTTTTGTTATTTTATTTTATTTTGTTTGAAGCTTATGCAGAAAACCCCAATGACTATCTTCCAAACACAGGGATACACTTCAAAGCTTTCAATCTTTTAGTCCTTTACCATTTCTTAGAAGTCACATCTGTGTTTTAAACATTGATGGTGCCTTTCATTTGCAGTGCTTAAGAGCATCTCTAACCGGTGCTCTAAATCTCTAATTCATTAATAAAATCTTTTTAGTTTACTTTTTATTATTTATTTATTTTAAGATAATTTTTTACAAATAAAAAAATTGATCAACTAAAAAACAATTGTCTCCAATAACAATTAAAATTACAAAATCCCATTAAAAACGAAAAATAAAATTTCAATTTAAGCAATAACAAAAAGATTACATGAAAAATGACATTTGTGTGGATCATTCACTAAGACCCGGGTCACATCAAATATTATTACTGTATCTATCCCATAAATGCTCAATCAATACATTACTAAATGCATAATGAGCTTCTTTATTTTGTATAGACATTGTACAAATTAATGTTTAACCTAATATAATAATAATATCTGGCTAAAAATTGCTTGGTACTCCTTGAATGTTATCAACAATCAAGGACGGTGATATGATCACTCTCTGGAAAAAGACTGACGGATGCTACTTTTGGACCGGAAAATGCTAAGTAATACTAATATTTTTTCTAATTCAAAAAAAAAAAAAGTATTTCTTAAAGATCATTTTATAAAATATTTTTTTAGATATTAATATTTTTATTATTTAGATTAATCAAAGCTTATAAAAGAATATCGGCTTCCATCACGTTAGAATGCAATTTGGAAGCTGAAAATAAACGAATCGAACAAGTAATTTAGGACAATTTCAAAATAAATATAAGACAAATATTTTGGGATATAAGGAGTAGATTTTTTTTTATTTTGTATACTATATGGGTTAGTGGGTCCTATTATATTAAAGATCTAAGGGTAGGGTACCTGAAAATTAAAACTTAAAATCAAAGAGCATTTTTGGCTATTAGATTTAGATACATCAAAAACATTTGTTCAATGGGTATTAATTTCACAGTCCATGATTATATTTTTAATTTGATAGTTGTTGCGATAGTAGAACTCTTTGCAAAACATGGGTGGACACCTGCCTTTGAAGATAAGGTAATTGTTGTATTATTCTCTTGTTTGTCAGTACAACTACTTGGAAAATTAGCTCTCAACTCTCACTTTCAGAAAATGATAATGAAGATTGGATTATTAAATTTTATTAGACCTAATCAAATTTTCTAATTAAAGATCTGTAGTGAAATCATCCTTGATTCCATATGCAACAAGTTTAAAAAAAATGAAAAAAAAAAAACTACTGTGTGATCAGCGGTCAACATAAGTTATTTTTACCTTTATTCCCGTCGTTGTCGTCATCATCATCATTAAAATATTATGACATCAACTTTGTTTAATGGGACTGATGCACCATAAGTTGTTGCCACGGAGTCATGCCCGTCTTGAATAGCCTTGTCATTTGTTGCTGCTGATGTTGAGATATGTTATGTATCGACTGCAACATAGTGGAAAAATCTCTGCCGATATATATCAGCCGTAACGCATAAGTGCGTTACAGCTTGAGTCCGGACAGATGACAAAGGGGTGTGGACTATTGCCTATCGGCCAGCCAGCAAATCGATTTTTTTACCTGGGAGCACAATTCGTAAACAAGAATAAGCCCAACCCCATTGGATGTGTGATACTGGGGAGGACATCTTGTTGGTCCCTTTGAAAAAAATGAGAAGAAAATCAGGACAGGAAACATTCTTCTACTGATCAATTCAAGGAATGAAAGTCCGAACTGATTGGCTAATGGACTTGGACTCATTCCAAGCAAAAGTGAGCTGGGCCACCGTGGATCGATGGGCCCATTTCAGCCAAGACAGCTAACGTGGTAGATTTAAAAGAAAAAATAGAAAAGCCTTCAGAGTCAATTCTCACTCGACTCCAAAGGGCCACTCTCAGTAGAATTATCCAGTGTATGGGTAGAGAAGTTGGCATATGCACCGAGAATTAGTCGGGTGCTCTTAGAAGCCTGAACACTTTGGTCATAGAAAAAAATACTAAATTTGTATTTCTATTACAAATTTTTTTTATGAAAAAAATGATGAATAAAATAAAACCTGAATGCCCAATATGTTTACATTTAAGCTATTCAATATCAAATTCTTTAAACCTATAAATTATTGAACTTCAAGAACATTATTCTTTATTTCAATACTTGCTTATTTTTAATCAAATTTGCTCTTTAATATCTTGCCAAACCTATTATATTAGAATTGTTACCTGTGAATGTCAACTTTATTTCTTAAATTAAGATTTTGATCAATTTAAAATTTGTAATTCACCTGAAATTGGAGCCTCCAATTTATCCACCTAATTGACAGGTCCATTTTATAATGACTTTGGCTTCTTCATTATCCCAAGTGGGCTAAGAATTTAAGGACCGACAGTAATCAGGTACCTTTCTTTTTCCTTATTCATAGCTGCTGCCTGCAAGAGTGCCGATCACACTAAATCACAAACAAGTAAGCAAACAGTGAGATTGTCTTTAGTGGGCCCACTGGAAATTGTTGATTTGGATAAATAGAAATTGCATTTGGAAAAAAAGAAAAAACATTTTTCCAAATTTTCAGAATCATCATAGAAAGTTAGATTTATTGACTTCTAAGGTTTTATCTCTTAGACTTGAGAGCAGGCGTCTGAATATCGGCCGAGAAACGGTAAATTTCTGTTAAAATAGTGAGATTTTACCATTAAATTCTCGTTAAAAATCTTGGGTCAAATATATATATTTTTTTAAATATCATCTATATTTTCAAACTCCGACAATATTATTTATTTATATCCACATGGGTGCAGCTCAACTGGTTGGCTCCCACCTAAAGAAGCAGGAGGTTGTGGGTTCGAGCTCCCATGGCCTAACCTTGGTGTGTCTTAGGGGTAGTGAGCTCATCCGTGGGGGGTTTTAATAGGATTGTGTCTGAGTTTTCCACACGTTAATCTAAAAAAAAAAAATATTATTTTTATTTTTTTTAAATATTATATTTTCTCCTAGATTTTTTCGTTAAATTCTAAGAATTTGAAAATATCCCACTATTAACTATGGTAGTTAATATGCAGACAACAATGATCAGTACAAACATGAGAGACCTAAGGAAGAAGAAATTTTTTCATAGAACATTGCCGGCAAATTTACTTCTTTAATCACTGTAAATTTTGTTGAAAATTGAATCCATACAATCAAATGAACTCAAAAATATCTCTTGCATACTAAATAGGCAAAAGAATTCATTCAATCGATTACTTGTCTTTGAATAATTATATACACACACAAAAAAAAAAAAATACTGATGGCTGTAACTATACAACTGACCTTTAAATTGATTAATAAGGTTTCTTCACCATCTACAAATATTAAAAATTACAATAATATTAAATAATTAAATATGTTAAAATCACAACTTACCTTGAAATTGGTTAATATTAATATTTGACGAACAATAGCTCAATATTAAATACATTAATACGAGATATTCTAATAAGAGAAGAGAGTCATGAGTTCGATTTTCACTCCACTCCAAAGACTCAATCACCATTGAGTTATTCAATGTGTGAATAGACAGAGGATTAAGAGTTTAAAACCTCCTTTTCATCGTAGTCAATGGATACAACATCTCATATTCGTAAGAGAAAGTTGAAAATTATGATTTATTTTTTTATTATCAAATAAGATACATGAGAGTCTCTTAGACACAGAATTTCTCAAAATAATTTTTCTCATCCAAATGCAGCATCAAACTCTTTTTGTTTTGATCATTGTCTAAATCTCTTCCTCCTTTGCTAATGGCCGAAACAAATATTCATTTATTCAGAATACATTTTCATATAATTTCTTTAACTTAAGCAACAAAATATTTAAGTTCAAATTTTTTTAAATAAATCTTAAATTAGAAGTGAAGAAAGTACAGCAAACCCAATTACAACCCTAACTCAGCTCATCAAACCAACATGAACCTAATTAAGAATGGTTTCAATTGAGTAACTTTAACCCATGCAATAAATATGTTAGACCCAATTTATTTTGAATCAACAAATAAATTGTGCCATTTAATTTATAATTTTACAAAATTGAGACTCTGGAAGCCATTTGAATCCATCCATACATAAAGTAACTCCCGAATTTGATCAAAATTATTTAAAAAATCTATAATTCAAGTTGAATATGAAATGTAAATTTAGTGGATTAGACGATAGTGGAGATAACTAGATAAAAATAGGAAATGAATTAATTATATATTGTGATAAGTTTAAATACTTTAAGTCTTTAACTCTAGGTAGATTCTATGGTAGAATAAGAGTAGAGTGGCCAAATTTTAAGAGTAATGCAATAAAAAGTCACCATTTGCTAATGATTTTATACAACAATTATTAGGTCTACAGTGATATATAGAGCAGAGTGTTGAGTGATAAAAATAAATAAATAAAGTTAGGACAAACGAAAATGGATTGCCATATTTGAGAAGTGGTTTAACCCTAAAAGATAGAAGTTATAAATAAATACAGTAGGAATAGTTTAAAAATAGTTTAAATAGATAAAAAATAGAGAGAAACTCATTTGAAATGTTTTACTAGAGGTCTAAAAAGAGAACTCCAATATATATCGACCATTCATCTTCGATACATATTCTCTCAACCAATAAATATCGACCAATATAGATTCTTTGTTACAGACCTACAAGAATCTCTAGGTGTGGAGTTGAGAGGTCGGAGATCGAAAACACTAGAAAGAGATGACAATCTTTGAAATTATGGATGGAAGAGATAATAATAAAAATATATATATATATATTAGATTGTATATAGATTAATAATATAATTTTTGCTAGAATTAATTGAAGTAAAAAACCCACCCCGATCAAGTCCAAGCCTGCGGTCAACATGCATAAAATAAATTAAGAGATAAAAAAGAAAAAAGGAGGGCCCACGTTCCTGTATCTTTTCAAACTTCAAACCAACCCCCTTCCATTCGTCCTTTTCTCCTCTTCCTCTTTCGTACGTCTCCATCTCTCTGTAATTCCTGGACCATGTCTTTCAGGCAACCTTCCTTCCCTTTTCCTCTTCACTTCCTCTCTCTCCCTCCCCCCTTTTTCCTCCTGTTCCCCGATTTACCACCTCTGCTACCGCCTTGAATTCTCGCTCTCACCATGGGAGGCGATTCGCTGCAATCTTTATGGACTCGGAATTAATCTTTCCAACAAAGTTCAGACATTCTGACAAGGTATTCTTTTTCTAAAAAATCCCATTAATGATCTTCTTCGATTTTTTTTTTTTTTTTTAAATCTGTTTGAGTTTTACTTGGGTTTTGGAGAATTGGGTTCCTTCTCCGTGTCTGATTCCGGGGCTGAGTTTATTTGCCCTGCACTTTCCTTGGAAAGTGATTTTCATGGAACGTGAGGTTGGTATTTACAATTGGTAAAGATAATTCACTCTTTCTTCCTCGAAGTAGGAAAAAGACCAAGCACTTTCATAGGAGACTCGTCTGCTTAGGAACATTTTTTCTTGTTTTTTGGAAGGTAAGTGGTGTGACTCGGACCACAATTTTTGCTGTTGGACAAGTGAGCTCTTACCCATACGCCACGGGCTCTTGTTGAGTACCCTCACAAAACATTTTTCCTTGGAGAATTTTCGAAAACAGATGACCCATGCTATTTCTTTTATCATTTAATTTTTCTTTGGGTTACAATTGTAACTCTTATGATGATAGTGGGTCTTAGTTTTGATGTTGAATGGATATGATTGCTTGATGCTGGGCAGCATTTTGTACTCGGGCTGGGTCGCTATATGGGTGACTTGGATTGGGTTGAGATCTAATTCTAGATTAAAGTATGGAACTGGAAGCTTAGAGGGATGGATTTTGTATCCATCAAGGTAATTTAGGGCCTATTTGGTGCTCTGGTTTTCTTTGGTGGAATTGGAACAATGTGAAACCCCTGACTATACACAGTTCTAAGAATCCACAGGATTCTTCCAACCTTTGATTCCACTAAGGAATCCCATCTTTATTTAAAAGAGCTTATTTTTTAATTAAAAATAGAAATATGTTCAGCCATTATTAGTTATAAATAGTTATTGAGGTATAGAGATCTTTTGCGTTGGGTTTGGCATTTGCATTGCTATTGAGGTTAATTATAAATGTTGGTGTCTTAGGTTTTGACAGTTGTTTTTTATGTAGGTTAGGATTAGAACTGTGGGGCGTTAAAATGTTGAGATGAATTAGACTCAAGACTTGAGATTTATTCTATTCTCTTTGTTCATGATGATAGGATGGACATCTCATATGGTTGATTTAAATTAGCTAAGGTTATAGCCAACAAATGATTGCATGATTTCATGGAGTTATGTTAAGAATAAGAGAGATAATCTCTTGTAGAGGACTCTCTCTCTCTCTGAAATGGGAATTTTTATTTATTTCAGAAGTGTCATTTTTCATATAAAAAAGGGTTTCTTTCCCATGTAAATATTTTTTTTGGATAACATGGGTATCCCCACCTCATATTAGAGGTAAATATTAAACATGAAACGGGAATGAAGTTAAAAGTGGTAAATTTCCACCATCGGATTCTCTGTCTTGAAGTTACTCCTCCAATTAGTAAGACATTATCACTTAAGTCACTACATCCAATTGAAGCCCTTAACTTTTGTTGTGTAGTTTTTTTTCCTTTTCACTTTCACCACCACATCCATTATTTCATTCATGTAAGAGCTATGCCATTGACATAACTATCCATGACTTGTCCTTGCTTTATTCACGTCCATTATCCATCCAACTATCTTGGTTCCATTGTTTTATCTTTGCTTCTGCTGCCTTTTTTAGAAAGGAAACAGTGACCTTTTCAATTAATAAATCAAAGAAACACCTTTGACGACTTTATCTTATGTTTAGGGTTTTTTTTCTACCATGTATTTACTTTTCCTTTTATCGATTTCAAACCTGGTAAAAGGAGGAGAAGTCATACTGTAACTGGCTTTGCAATTTTTTCTGCCCTTGTACAATGAGCAACAGAGATGAGTTGATGGGTAGAATTCACAGATCCAACCTCATACAGATAGATAACACTTTAATGATAATGATGGGTTTTTCTTTCTTGCAGTAACCAATAGCTATGGCAGAAGACTGGGGAACAAATTATGACCCAGGGAGCCAATCTGACGACAGCCATCACTTTGGAAGAGCACATATCGAGCCTATTTATGATGCATTTGTTTGCCCTCTTACAAAAAATGTAATGCGGGATCCTGTTACCTCAGAAAATGGACAGACTTTTGAGCGAGAAGCTATTGAAAAGTGGTTCAAGGAATGCAAGGAGAGTGGGAGGAAGCCGATTTGTCCATTGACATTGAAGGAATTAAGAAGCACAGATCTGAATTCTAGTTTAGCCTTACGACATACAATTGAAGAATGGTCTGCAAGGAATGAAGCTGCTCAGCTTGATATCGCTAGCAGATCCCTATCTTTGGCGAGTCCAGAAAATGATATTTTGCAGGCACTAAAATATATTCATCATCTTTGCCAGAAAAACAGATCCAATAAACATGTCATCCGTAATGCAGAGCTGATACCGATGATAGTTGATATGTTGAAGTACAGCAGCAGAAAAGTGCGATGTAAAGCTCTAGAAACTCTTCGTATAGTGGCAGAAGATGATGTTGATAACAAGGTTACCTACTAATTTGATGGTTTTCATTTACAGATATTATGAAACATCCGCCCATATTATTGGTGTCGTTTTAGGTGAAGCATTCTATATAGGTTGGGCCATCTTCTAGTGATCTGAACCACTTATTTGTTAGGATCCAATCAGAATGAGCAGGGATAAAAGTTTACTCTGTTTAATAATGCTAATAATTGTATAGGTAGAAATTTTGAAAATAGAATATGGATCCTTGGTTATATATTCTTTAATCCCCCATTTCTAAGGAGATTATCAAATGGCTTTACAATTTTCTTTTCAGGGACTCTTTTTACAGCGTCTTCTTTTCATTTTGAGTCCCATCAGTTGAATGATCTAGATCACTGAAGATTGGCTGCACCTGTATGGCCTGCTTGGTCAAATGGAAAATGCATTAGCATTTTATGGTATCTCTTCAAATTAGGTGTTCCATCAGTTTCATGGATGTACATGCCTCTATAATGCTAACAACTTTTCCTACTCTACAGGAAGCAATGGTTGAAGGGGACACAATACGCACAATTGTTAAATTCTTGTCAAATGACCTTTCCCAGGAGAGGGAGCAAGCTGTGTCTTTGCTATATGAGCTTTCAAAGTCTGAATCGTTGTGTGAAAAGATCGGTGGCATTAATGGAGCAATTCTAATATTAGTTGGGATGACAAGCAGTAAATCAGAAAATATTTTGACTGTTGAGATGGCAGAGAAGACGCTAGAAAATCTTGAGAAGTGTGAGAAAAATGTGCGGCAGATGGCTGATAATGGGAGATTGCAACCTCTTCTTGCACTCCTACTTGAAGGTGCGGTCATTCTTTTTGTTCAATGCCCATCTTTAATCCATGTAATTTCCTGGTTCTCACACAGTATAGATTTTGATCTTGTTGAAGGTATCTTAAATAGTTCAATCCTGCTGAGGGTGTTTAAATATTTAGAATGCACTTTGTTGTTAGAAGGTACAAAATTCATATGTGATGTTAAGCTAGATGTTTGTTGGTTTATCCAAGAGATTGGATTCTTTAATTTGATTGTTAGATTATTGCTTAATCTTTGTCATCCAGTTCTGCACAGATCTTCCATTTCTGATAATCTGCCTTAACCTACAAAACAAAGAACATTCTTATCTTTTTTAAAGTAAGTGTTGGTGCACATTAAACATGTTGATACCATTTATTCAGCATAATTATAACGAGGAGTGGAATTCAGTCAAGTCAGTCTGGGTAGTAGGCCTATCCCAAGCTTGGGACCAACTTATTATGTGATCCTGAGCTTGACTTGAGCCCAAATAGGCAATGACCCTTTAGCCCATGCAAAGCCTAAGATTAGGGACTATGCTCAATTTGCGCTTATTCTTGCTCAATTCAGTCTCTGTCTGGTCTTCATTGGGCTACCATCCATAGTAATCTAGTTTGTTATAACTACTCTCAAATAGAAATTAGTTCATTAGAGTAATTCATGATTCGATTCATCAAATAGTTTAGTATTGATTTGCTCTAGTTTGCAAACTGGGTCAACCTAGTTCAATTTCATTTGAAAATATTCTAATTATATTTTTTATATTTTATGCCTATTTAATCATTTTCTTTTTATCCTTTCTTTTTTTTTTTGAGAAAGAGAGAATGTCCTTAAGGATTTATTTTAGAAAAGTTATTAGCTATGGCCATGTGAATAATGAGTGACCTTCTTCATAATTACATCAAAATGTAAGCTTTAGAAAACCATTTTAAGGTTTAATATGATGGTGGTAAGCATAATAATAGTAATAATTTAACAAGGAATTAGTTGAAACAAGCATGCAAACCATGCAAAACAGATAAGATATATTTAATTAAAAACTGTCATTTCGTATAAGGTAGCAAATTTGAACTATAGATTTGATGAAATAAAACACAAACTAAGTGAACGTACTCCAATGCATTGTTGAATTGTGACATGTCAAATTGAAAACTTTGAACTTACATGAATTACTCAAATTGTAAATTGGGTAACTATGTTACCGTCGCCCATAAAAGGTACTCCAAGTTTGATGCAGACTTTTGCTTGTGGGGCTTACAGTGGACCCAATTGATCCATTCTCCGCCCCTTCCAACCACCCAGCCCCCAACTAACTCCTCATATCCACGTACGTCCTGTGAATTGTACCCACAATCTATAACTTTTAAAGGCCATTTATCAACCCAATGAATTTTCATTGTTAGATAAAGTTAAAAATTTTGAGGGTCTTAAAAAAAACATAGTTTCTCTTATCTAATCAAGATGAAATTTTACAGGTACTATATACAAGCCAAGGCCTTTTAGTGCCCCAAATCCATGTGGGCCCAGGTGAGACCCATTGGCCATTTGCACCAACTTTGGTGCACCCTCGTTCTTAGGGGAGAGCTCCAATGTGTGTGTATACAAGGAAAAGAAATTTGTAGAATTGCAACATATGATCAGAAAACCATGGAGAAAAATGCCCTGCTGAAAACATGGAATCAATTGAGACTTTGGTTTGAAATTGAGGGGATTTGGAGTTCCAACCATTGGGTTTTCAATTAAAGTATTTTGGGGTCTCTATTATAGTATCTAGGTTTAATTTGGGATATGGCATTTGGTTAGGGGGCATTAGGGCATATTTATATATTGTGCTCCCACTACTGTAATCATAATCTCCCTTGTCAGTGTTGATTATGTTTGCATGCAGTTCTGTTTTACCTAGAGCATTTATATATTGTGCTTCCATGAGTTAACACAAAATTACATCAACACCAATTTGGTGGGCATGGGCTGCATGGAAATGAAGTTCACTTGTCCTACAGTTGTCCTCCTTTTGAGCTCAAAACTTCAATGCTTTCACTTCAGGTTTTACAACGCCCCCCAACCGCCCCGCCCCCCCCCCCCCCCCCCTCTACTTTCTTCAAAAAAAAAAAAAAATCCCTTCAATGCATTACCTGATGGGCAAGCATAGACTACTTTGTCTTCCAATATCAGTGTATTACTGTGGATCCCAAAATCCCAATTTTATGGTCTCACTGTTGTATAAACAAGCATATGCTACTGTATCTTGTAACATAATTGCATTGTAAAGCTTCTCAAAATCACACTGTCACATTCTCATTCCCATATGGCAGATTTCTCATCTCACCCTATTCCTGAGGATTGGCAGGTTCACCTGAAACTAAATTAGCCATGGCTTCATACCTTGGTGAGCTGGTTCTTAGCAATGATGTGAAGGTCTTTGTGGCGAAAATGGTGGGTTCATCTTTGGTCGATGTCATGAGAAGTGGCAACATACAGGCAAGAGAGGATGCTCTGAAGGCTCTAAACCAAATTTCATCTTTTGAGGCAAGTGCTAAGGTACTAATAGAAGTGGGGATCCTCCCTCCACTGGTCAAGGACCTCTTCACTGTTGGTGTCAACCAGCTTCCTATGAGATTGAAAGAGGTCTCTGCAACGGTTCTTGCCAATGTTGTGAACTCAGGTTGTGACTTAGAGTCAATCCCCATAGGTCCCAACAACCAGACTCTGGTCTCAGAAGACATAATCCACAACCTGCTCCATCTAATTAGCAACACTGGCCCCAACATTGAAGTTAAGCTTCTTCAGGTTCTTGTTGGACTGACCGGTACTCCTGCAATTGTTCTGAATGTAGTTGCTGCCATTAAAAGCTCTGGTGCTATTATTAGTTTGATCCAATTCATTGAAGCTCCACAGAAAGATCTTCGTGTGGCTTCTGTAAAACTTCTCCATCACCTCTCTCCGCACATGGGTCAAGAGCTAGCAGAAGCCCTATGTGGCAACGCTGGCCAGCTTAGTAGCCTGATCAAAGTCATTGCGGAGAACAGTGGGATAACAGATGAGCAAGCGGCTGCTGTTGGCCTGTTAGCAGACCTTCCAGAGAGGGATTCAAGCCTCACAAGACGGCTGCTAAATGAAGGTGCCTTTGAGCTGGTTATCTCAAGAGTGGTCAGCATCCGGCAAGGGGAGACTCGTGGTAGCCGCTTTGTCACCCCATTTCTGGAAGGTCTGGTCCAAGTGCTAGCGAGGATCACATTTGTTTTGGCTGATGAATCTGATGCAGTCAGACTTGCCCGTGATCACAATCTTGCTGCTCTATTCACTGACCTGCTTCAGGCAAATGGACTGGACAAGGTACAAACAGTGTCTGCCATGGCTTTGGAGAATCTCTCAGAAGAATCCAAACGTTTGACGCATTTGCCAGAGGTGCCTGATCCGGGTTTGTGCAGCAAAATTTTTCCATGTTTTAGCCAGCAGCCTCTGGTCACTGGACTGTGTCGGATTCACCATGGCATCTGTTCATTCAAGGAATCATTCTGTCTTTTGGAAGGCAAAGCTGTGGGGAAGCTGGTTGCATGCTTGGACCACACAAATGAGAAGGTCGTTGAGGCTGCACTTGCTGCACTGTGCACATTGCTGGAAGATGAGGTTGACATTGAGCAAGGTGTGATGGTCTTGTGGGAGGCGGAGGGGATTAAGCCAATATTTGATGTCCTGCTTGAGAGCCGGACTGAGATCATCCGCCAGAGAGGAGTGTGGGCTGTTGAGAGGCTTCTGAGAACTGAAGACATAGCATATGAAATTTCTTGTGATCAGAATGTGGCTACTGCACTTGTTGATGCTTTCCGGCATGGGGATTATCGGACCCGACAGATTGCTGAGCGTGCTCTGAAGCACGTTGACAAGATACCAAACTTCTCTGGCATCTTTCAAAAGATAGGATAAGGTGTGGTAAAGATGCAGAAGTTTTCCAATTTTTTCTGTACTCAATTGACTGAGGGGCTAAATTCCATGCTTTGGTTTCAGTGAGAAACCTTAATTCATAAATTTGTCCACTTATTAATTTGAAAAAGGAAAAAAAAAAAAAAATCACCTATTTAATGTATGCTATATTTTCATAATTCCACATGGTTTGGGATTCAAACTATGATCATGTTCATATCTTGTTGAAATTGTATCAGACAATTTGTGCCATTTGTTGTCGATGTATTTTAAAACACCATCCATATGATTTCATTATTTTGTTTTTCTCCTTTAAATCTGTTGTTTTACTGATGGTTCTGGATTCTGTTTCTAGTCTTCCAGAGTAAACTTCATGTGACTCATTCAACAGCCAAATTGTGGCCGACAGAGTATAATCTTTATTCATAATTTGAAATATCGCCATGGATGACTAAAAGGAAATGGTCAATATTAGAAATTTATCGAATGAAATCAGATGGTTTGCTGAATCTGTTGGCTGATATCCAAATATCCGATTACCTGAAGGATTCAAACCCAGAAACCCAACATTTATCAACTTATTTGAAATTCCAGTAATAGATCCAAATTTCTGTATCCAATTAAGAAACGGGTCAATTTGGATACAGACCTTCAGTCTCTAATTTAGCCAACAAATCATGGGAAACGTTTTCCCTAGATTTTTGTTAAGAAACTGATTTATAGATAGTATTAGTTAAATAATATCTAGACATATGCATGACAAAAAAAAAATGCAGGAATAGATTGCAAATTCAGTGGAGTGGAGGACGTCTGTTGTGGACTTGTAGTCACATGGATATTGAATTGGGTGTGGGGTGACAATTAATTTGGCCATTTGTCCTTCTTAGACTTCAGAATTATCATTTTTTGTGTTGAATCATTGATATGAAATGTATTGCCAATGTGTGAAAATATTGTTCTAGTTTGTTTTTGATATGTTTCTATATTTGATACTTTTTGTTACATCGATGTGTTGCGGCTGTACACCGTTGCAATGTATCGGCCGATACGTATTGATTGTGTATCGGCCTCTAACACTAAACAAGGTACCTCTAGTAAAATGGACATAACTTTGTCATATAGACTTCGATTGAGGTGATTTCAAAGGCATTGGAAAGAAGCCTCAGAGAGTTGTGTGAAGAGATTATGGATTAAAGCGGAAATTTTTTCCACACATTATTATTTAAGAGTTGGAATTCGAAAAAAAAAGATAAAAATAACTCAAAATGGTCATTCTTTAGGAGAAAAATAGAAGAAAATTACTAGACTTTATTTTCTATGTTTATGGATTTGTTGGAATTTCTTCTACATTTTTCAAAATATTTTAAAATTCTCAATTTCATAAATTCAAAATCAAATTTCAATTTCTAAATGACAGCAAAATAATGATAAAATAACATACAAATGAAGCTCAGAGTTCTATAATTTTTTTGGAATTTAGAAAAAATAAAAAATAAAATTCAAAGGAGAAAGACCCGCTTCTCCAACCTCAAACGCCGCTGCATTTGACCCAAAATCAGCCTAAAAGCATGACATAAGGATCCAATGGTCCAAATCTACCCAAATGACCCTCAATTGGCCTTTTTTGCTATCCAAATCCAACTATTTTCCCTTTTACACAAAGTTTACCATTCACATGCATGGAGGAAGATAGGAGAAAGGAAAGGAGAATAGAAAGGGTATGGTGTGGAGACCTTATCCAAGCTTCCAAAAGTTGGCCATGCATATTTTTTGAGAGGTTTGAATCAATGGTTGGGTTTGTTTGTATTTCAAGTGGGTGGAATGAATGATAAAGATGAATAACACTCTTGTAAATATTTTTTACAACTTTGTGTATAAATAAGACCCTTGGGTTCACTGTAAAGGCATCATCCAAGTTTGAGAAAAACTCCAAGTTGAGTGAAATACAAAGACCTTGAGCTAATTTCTCCTCTCAAGTGTGAGTTTGAATTTTGAGTTTTTTTGGGTCTTCTAGTTTCTTCTAGGTTTTGAATCTTAGTTCAAGAAAGAGTCTTGGTCTAATTCGGGTCCACCTTGAACGAATTTTGACCCTGAATTCCAATTGGATTGTAAGAATTCAATTCTAGAGTTCTAGAATATTTATTTTCTTAAGTGGTCTTGCATGGTGTCAAATTCATTTAGGGAAGCCATCTACATAATCTCCTTATCCCTATGAGATTTGGAGGGTTTTGGTTCATCTCCCCAGTTCGGTGCGTCAAGGAGCGCTAGATGTCGAAGTTGGTCCGATGATCTCTCTAAACGGTTTGATTCTTTGGGTCCGGGTTCTCTTGGGGTTCTGCCAAATTTTCGAGACAGCTCTCGAAGGATTTTCTCATTTCATAATATGGGGGCATAGGTAGGCGTTAAACTCAATCCTATCCTTCATCTATCTTCCACTTGAGTCTTCGTAGGCCCATATGTAAGGCTCACTTGAGTAGGCCCAAGCCCATATCAAAGATCCATATGGGCCAAACCACCAATTTGGAGCCCATATTAGATGGTTTAACCGTACACTTGCCAAGGTAAAAAATAAAACAGTCTTCTCTTTCATTTTCTTCCGGTTCGATGTCCACATTAAGATCCAAATCTATATCAACATTCAAAAACTGACCAGATAATAAATTCCAAAGGGCTTGGATAAAAACCTTAAACAGGTCCTAAATTTGCATCTAAACCTATTTGTATTGGATTGGATGCTTCAAGTTTTCAGATTTTCGTGGAGAAACCATGGAGAAGATCCTTCATTTGTGTCTTCAAACTGTCAGCCATCTGCAGCAGAGCCCATTCAGGAATAGCTCCAATCCATGCATTTCCCTACCCTGTTTAAGGCGATTGCTATGAACTCGGTCTTATAAACATGATGCCAGAGAGGTAGTTAATTATACAGATTAATCATTTAAATTAGAAGCATTTTAGAAGCTAGACCAAGGACCCAGCAAAATGTACTTATAGGACAAGATGCATACCGATATACCACATGTCGGATAATACACACCATTAGGTTTTTATCTAAATATCTCATATGAGTGAGATGAAAAACATGATAATCTCTCGATCAATAAAACACACCAAACTACTGTCCATAAAACTAATCGATCTTTTGTTGTCCTTGAAAAAAAGAACAGAAAGGTGGTGAGCTTAAGATAATGATTTTAAACAAATGTCCAAGAAAGATGATTATCTGTTTTTCTGTTTTGTTGCATAAATATGTAGAACAAAGGGGAAACCCAATACTCCTGCATCAAATTTTCTTCCAGAAAGAATGCATTCTAATCATATCAATTATCAGAGTCAATCTAAAATGTAGTTTACATGAAACCATTGGTTGATACTTAACCTTACAGTTTCTTGATTTAGTAGGCACAGAAGCATGGAGTTCCATATGGAATGATCAGGAACAAGACCTTTTTCTACCATTTGCACAAGCAACACAAAAGCTCTTTGGAAGTCCCCTCTCTCAGAAAAAGCCTCAATCAGAGGACTGTAACTACCTATATCAGGCAAGCATCCTCTTTTAACAATCTCCGCCATGAGTGAAATACCACTCAGTACATTCCCTAGCCTGCAGAATCCAGTTATCACAGCATTGAATGTTGCTGGGATGGGGAAATACGATCTTACTATCATCTCATTCATCAGGTTAAATGCTCCTCGCATATCGCCTTCTTTGCATAAACCATCGATAAGGCATGCATAGATAAGAGCACTGGGAATACCCCCTTCACCAACCATCTGATCATAAACATTCTTTGCTTCTCCAACATTACATTCCTTGCACAAATTCAATATCTTAAAGCTTTTATCTACAGCTCTAGGAAAAAACATTTCGATCTTAGCAAGAAAGTTACATGCTTCCTCAAATCTATTTTCTCTATACAGACCATATATGATACTATTGTAAGGATCAATCCTATCTGGCACTCGTCCTTGCTTGTCCTCCATCATATCCAAAACCTTAAACCCATCATCAAGCCTTCCTCCAGAAGATAACCCTTTAATCAATGTATCATATGTGACAAAATCTGGTTCAATCCCTGCTGTCCTTATTTCGTTGAATAGGTCAAGAGCTCCATCCAACTTCCCTGCTTCACAGAAACCAGCAATCAACACATTATATGTGCTCACATTTGGAAGACAGCCCTTGCTCTCCATCTCCTTCAAAACCTTCAGGCCAACCTTCATTTTCCCCAAATTACAGAACCCCTTAATCAGAGTATTATAAGTCACATTGTCAACCACACCCCCCTTCTTCTCAACTCTCTCCAAAATCTCAACTGCTTCCATAACCCGTTGTTTATTACAAAGAAGCTCCACCACCTTTGTGACCGTAATGACATCCGGAACAAGCCCATGATTGAAGCACTGCTCAAATAGCAAAAGGGCTCGAACCAAATCGCCATCTCGGCAATACCAAGAAATCAAAATATTGAAAGTTACAGCATTTGGGTTGCTTATCTCTCTCATCAAGCTCCTACCCCTCCCAATTTTCCCATTCTTACAAAGTGCGTGAATCAGCGTGTTATATATCACCGTATTCAGCACAAGACCCCGGGTCTTCATCAATGTCAAAAGCCTAAAACCCTCATCTATCCGATTTGTACGGCAAAGGCCTTTCATCAAGATCCCGAATGTGTACTCGTCCCCTTGAATCCCACACCCCATCATTTTTCTTCGGAAAAAATGGCGACCCAGATCAATATCTTCCTTAACCAGAACATCAAGAACTGAATTGAAGATTATGATAGACGGGCTCTTACCGAATTGGGAGACCAAATTGGGTATGTTGATTGCTTGCCGGATCATCCGAGCACGGCCGAGAGCACGAATGATTGTGATGAAGATGTCGTCATCTGGAGGACAGCCGATGGATTCAGGTATCTCGAAGAGGATGGTTTTTACGTCGTCGAATCGGCGAAAGGAGCAGAGCTTTCGGATTAAGGCCTTGTATGTGGATTGAGAGTGAGTGAAATTGGGGAAATGCAAGGCCCATCTGAAGGTTTGGAGAGCTTGAGAAGAGGACTTCTGTTGAAGGATGAGGTGAGTGATGTCTTCGTGGGTTGGGATTGAGGAGAAAGAGATGGGTTTTGATAGGAATTTGAAGAGGAGAGAGCATCTGGACACGAAGATCTTGGAAGGTCTGGAGAAGAAGGGCATGAATCAAGGGCGGGAGGGTTATTAAGGGACTAGAGGAGATGGTGGTGAGTGACAATTATAAGGTTTGAGTAACGGTACTCTCGAATTCATTTATGTCAAATAAATTTCTTTTTAATTAATTTTAGTTTTTCAAATATTATTATTTTAAACTTTCAATCAACCAAAATGCAATCTTGTTAATGTAACTTTAAAAGGAGAATAGTTAAGAAAATCAAACTTATCCAATAATCTTTTCATATAATATTTTTAGATATTTATTAAATGAGTATTTATCATTAATTTATTATTTTTTTATCCACTTTTATCTAAGGCAAACAAACAAAATTATCTCGATCATATTATAAAAGTTCATTTTAAGCTGTCTAAGTTTTTATGGCTTCATTCAATGAATTTTTGGTTTTCACCTAATTTTTTGTTTTCAGATTTTCTAAAGATTAGTTTTTTTGGTTGGAGCGAGTTTTCTTTGTTTCTCTTGTAGTTTGTGTTTTGTTATTCTCTTAGTCTAACTCTCTTAAACCTTTTTGTTTATTCTTCGTTTTTTATATCTGCTTATTCTTAATAAAATCTTCTTCTTCACTGTTCAAAAAAAAAAAGTTTACTACACATAATAGATCATTTAAATTATCTTTCTATACATGAGCATGATGTTTAAAAAGTAATTAATTCAATTATAGAAGTTACCGTATTTTAAAGTTTCATAAATGTTGATTGTTTTAAATTATTTTTAAATCTTAACAATTTACATCGGCCTATTTTTTACTCAATTTGATCGTTAATTGAAAAAGCTTAACACAAATATAAAACTCCATAAGAATGACTAGATCCAATCGTAAAAACTATATATTTTTTAAGCTCTAATAGTTTTAATGACTATAAATTATTTTTTAAATATATTATATCATTACACATTTTCTCTTGTTCTTTTAATGAGGAGTGCAAATATCGGCCGATACATATCGTATCGGCCGATATGTGTCGGTTTTGAAGTAGTGAATATCGGCTGATATTCACAATATCAGCTGAAATATCGGCTGGAGAGATAAAAATATCGGTCGATAACAATATATCGGTCGATATATCCTTTCGGCCGATATATCGGCCGATTTTTAAACCCCTAATCGTCACAAAAATACATATAGTAAACTCCAAAATTAAGAAATATGATAGGAAAGAAAGGAAGTAATAACAAATAGATAACCCGTGACGATTGGCTTGGCTATTAAAAACTGGCCTCAGATGCACCAGGTTTAAGTTGAAGTCATTTTCAAAACAAAAGGTCAGTAGTTTTACCTAATGCATGTAAATAGAAAATTATGCATGTGTCTTAAAAATTAATTAAGTATTCTAAGAGGCCTGGACACCTTGGTCTTAAAGTTAAATAGATTCAAATTAACACATGTAAATTTAATAAAACCAAATTTTAGTATCAGATTTTTATAATTTAAATTTTATTTATAAAATTTATAATTCAATTTTAATATGTCGTTCAATTTAACAAAATAAGTATAATAGCTCATAATATTATTTTTTCATATTGAAAAAAAAAAAATCCACTTATACGAACACTGATTGTACTGTGACGTGCTCAAGTTTCACCTGATCTAGATAGTTGTAGTCTCAATCGAATGGACGGAATTTTATACGTTGGAGATTCACGGGTCTCCGTCTATGAGATTCTTTAAAAAGAATGAAAATAATGGAATGGAAAATGAAAATGAGTTTTAATTATGTTGTTCATGAATATTATTTTTTTATTTTGAGTTCTTAAATAATAAAAAAGAAAGGAATGGAAAATGAAAATGAGTTTGATGCCGTGTTCATAAATATTATTTTTTATTTAGAGTTTCATGTTGACTTGTTAAGGTTCTACAAAGATGTAATGTGTTCATTTTTTATGGCTAATGTGTTCATTTTTTATAATGTAATGTGTTCAGGCGTCTCATTCGACTAGTTTTTCGGATCATTTGAAAACCTCTCAATCTACACACATCACGTAAGACTACTAAGAATGACCCTTCATTAGAGTTAAGTGTAAATCGAATTCAAAATCTCGCTTCAAGAGGTGAGTACCTTGAGTGCCAGGCCAACTCCTTAGGGTTTGATTTCTACCTACTTGAATTTATTCCAAATTGATTTTCCTATTAAATTAAAAATTCATCTAAATTTTACCTTATTTAGAGTTTCATGAATAATTGGAAATTTAAAACGTTTGATTTTTAATTTTAAAAAGTTACATGTACAATCTCTATTTTTTATTTTTAATACTTATTTAAGGGCAAATGCTTTGTTTGTTCTTGTGTACCCATAGTTGCATGTATATTTTTGTAAATACAATCAATTAGTAATTTATTATATGACAACCATATTTAAGAGAAGTGTATAAATATTCATAAATATATAAAATATGAAGATTGATGGGGATACTCTCAGTACAAAGGACACCTCTGCAACTTTATTATGGTTTAAATATAAAACTATCCTTTTCGATGATGGTCATCACTTGTATTAAAATTTTATATTTAATTAAATATTTTTCATCATTTAAATTATAATAAAACAATAAAAGTTTCCTTGAGAAAATATCTCATAGATCTACAAAGTATTTTTATAATTAAAAGCAGAGTATTTTTATAATAAAAAACAAACAACTAAACTTTGTGATGGGCTGACGACCAAGTGGACTTGGTATTGTGCCGAAGCAGGGGTAGAAAAATCGGCCGGGCCGATATCCCAGCCGATATATCGGCCGAACTTTTTCTTTCTCCAGTCCATTTTTTTTTTTAAAAAAAAATTCCAAAAAAATTACAGTAAATGCAGATAATTATGAGCTTATTGAATATGTAATTTTTTCATAAAATATCGGACATTTACATCTTCTAATATATTTTTGAAGTTACGATAGCGGGAAATTATATAAATAGTAATGAAATGGTGAAATTATAAGGAAAAGAATATAAATGAGGAAAAATTGTAGAAATAATTTCATAATTTATTTTCTTAGTCAATGAGTGTTATTTTAAGTTATGAAATTATAGAAATAAAAATAAATAAATAATAAAATGATTGAAAATTACATAATAATGTAGAAAAATATTAGAAAATGAAACTAATGGGGTCCTAATTACTTGAACTGATAACCACACAAATGTCATACATTTTTAATTATAATAAAAAATAACAGCAAATAAGAAAATTTCATTTATTATTTTATAGGTTTTACCATTTACTAACATTTATATGTTCTAATCCATAGTTAATAATGAAATAATTACAAAAAGAAAGAAAATAAAAGGAAAAAATTGCATCTCTGTAAAAGACGTTAGTATACATTAAATATCAGCAAATAAAAAAAAATCATATATTATTTTATAGGCTTTACCATTTTCTAACATTTATATATCATAGTCCATAGATAATAATGAAATAATTACAAAAGAAAGAAAATAAAAGGAAAAAATTTCATCCCTGTAAAAGAAGTTAGTATACAATAAATAACAGCAAATAAGAAAATTTCATTTATTATTTTATAGGTTTTACCATTTACTAACATTTATATGTCATAATCCATAGTTAATAATGAAATAATTACAAAAAGAAAGAAAATAAAAGGAAAAAATTGCATCCCTGTAAAAGACGTTAGTATACATTAAATAACAGCAAATAAAAAAAATTTATTTATTATTTTATAGGTTTTACCATTTTCTAACATTTATGTCATAGTCCATAAATAAATATTGAAATAATTACAAAAAGAAAGTAAATAAAAGGAAAATTTCATCCCTGTAAAAGACGTTAGTACATTAAATAACAGCAAAAAAAAATTTCATGTCTTATTTTATAGGTTTTACCATTTTCTAACATTTATATGTCATAGTCCATAGATAATAATGAAATAATTACAAAAAGAAAGAAAATAAAAGGAAAAAATTACATCCCTGTAAAAGAAGTTAGTATACAGTAAATAACAGCAAATAAAAAAATTTCATATATTATTTTATAGGTTTTACCATTTACTAACATTTATATGTCATAATCCATAGTTAATGATGAAATAATTAAAATAAAGAGTAAGTGAATGTAAAAAAAGTTGTTGTAAATTTTGACATGTTAGTAACAGTAACTAAAAGCAAATGAAAAATTTTTATCTATTATTTTATAGGTATTATCATTTTCTAACTTTTTTTTTCGTTTATGCTAGTTTATGTTGAAATAGTTAACAAAAAGGAATAAATAAATGAAAAAAAAGAGTAACTAACAAAGTACATAAAAAATAACTACAGATACATTGAGATGGAAAAAAATTATGATACCTATATAAAGCTTTTATTTACTACATATCTTATTTAACTTCAAGCATTTTTTAACTTTTTATAACACTTTTATGTCATTTTTGGCTAAAAAAATTAAAATAAAATACAGATAAATCGAAATAAATTATAAAACTTACAAGATCAGTAGATCTATAAATGAAGAAACCTTTGAACGGTCTGGATCGTTCGGTTTCAAACAAATCCGGGTCGTTTAGAACTTAGTTAAATCAAGTAATGAAGAGTGAAATTTTTTTTGGAAGATAAATAGTAAAATCTGGTTTTCTCCTTGAAAATAAGGTGTGAAATTTGAGATGTAGGTGAATGGTATATATAGAAAAAAATTGGACCGGGTCGATTTTTCAAATTTAAAAAAATAATAAAATATTCACACATGTCGGACCAGCCGAATCCTGTAGTCCGCTGTACACAGAGATGTAAATTGGTTGACAGGTGAGATCTCGTCTGAGATCTTGCCCGATATATCGGACATGATATATCGTCCGATATATCGGCAAATATCGCCAGACTTGAGTTGGGCCCAGGCCCGAGTTTTACTATTTTTTTTGGGAAAAAAACAGCCATTTCGGCCCAAATTCGGCCAAGATTCGATCGAGATTTGGACTGATATATCGGTCATCTTGGCTGATATTTATTATAAATAAAAACTTTTTTAAAAAAAAAATAAAAAACTGAATTTTTAAAATTCGGCCAACATGATGACCGATAATTCGGTCAAAAAAATCGGTCATATCGGCCGAATTTTTTTTGTACGGCTAATACTATTAGTATCGGCCGATATAATTCGGTGGCTGAAAATCTGAATTATATCGGCCCAAGAGGGTAAAGAATGGAGCCCATCTGGTGGACGGCACGGATCCAGCAATATTTGCCTCTAACGCCTACAATCAACTAAATGGAGCTTCTGTGGCGGCCCATCTGATGGACGGCACGGATCCAGCAATATCTGCCTCTAACGGCTAGAATAAAATCACCGGAGCTTCTGTGGCGGGCAATGTAGACTCCTACTGTATTTTTTTCCCCAGTCCTTCACTCTTTCTATCCTCCCGACTTTTTTCCTCTCTCTGCAAAACCCAATGCAGATGGCCTTCTCATGTTTTCCAATCTCTCACCGCTGTCTTATCTCTCCATCTCTCCCTCTTCGTTCCTCTCTCTTTCCATTCCATGTCTCCCTTCCCTTCTCTTCTCCTTCCTCTGGTTTTCCTTCTCTTGGAGGTTTCTCCAGGCTCCATGCTAAGGTCGATAACAGCAGCAGAGCTGCTCCTGAATTTGACCCCAAGGTCGGAATCCCTGTTTACAAACCCAAATCCTACGAAGTTCTCATCTCCGATGCCGCCAATTCTCTTGTTTATGCTCTAGAAGATGGAAAGACCCGTCTTGAGATTGACTTCCCGTGAGTACCTTTCCCCCCCCCCCCCTTAAAAACTCTCTCTTGGTACTGTTAGTCTCTTTTTGCTGAATTTGGTTACGCTTTCTTGCTCCTTCTATGGTACTCTTTTTTTTTTTTCTATTGCTGCAATCTGGACTCTAGAGTGATATCTGTAACGCCCATTTAGTCTTTTAGTTTGCCTTGACTCGAATTTACAATTATCCTAATACGGACGTTCTGGATTTGGCTGAAGAATGTTTATTTTGAAGTATTTTTTGTCACTCTTTTGATTACTTGCACTTCTTTTATGTTCTTATTCTTTTGTTACCCCATCATATTGAAATCCTTTTCTCCTTTTCTTTTCAACAACTCTCCTCTTGGTACATTTTCTGATTTCCGCATGTTATCCTGGATTTTAATCTCTCTTTTTATTATTTTAGTTTTTACAGTGTTCTTTGATTCCCAACCAACAGAAAAGATGGGTCACTCTTGTGATTCTGACTTTTTGGTTGGAACTATTGATAATCACCCACTATCAGTGTCATATGAATTCCTTTAGTCTATGATCACTGGATAATTTTCTTTAAGCCTTGATCATAGGATCATGAATTGATAATCACCCACTATCACTGTCATATGAATTCCTTTTGTGTATGATCACTGTATAATTTTCTTTGAGCCTTGATCATAGATTCATAGGCTTACCATCCATTTGCTTTTCTTCTTCTTGTTTTTTTTTTTTTGGGAGTGATTACCATCTATTTTCTAATTACTTGCATCCAAACAGACATTGTTCTAACGGAGCATATTATTTCTGTGGTTCCATCCATAAGAATGGGACAAACCAAAGGAATGGTATACATCACTATAATTTGTGACTCACTAACAGAAAATCTCAAGGTTGTTTGTCAAGCACGATGCATTTTCCCTTTACCCATCTGTAGAATTTTATTATTTCATCTGAGCTCCTGATTGTTCCCATTTCTGTGTGTATTTCTATTGGCAGGCCCTTGCCCAGCAACATCTCTTCTTATAAGGTGCTTACTTATCTTTGCTTCAATTGTTTTCATTTCTTAAATTAATGCTTCTTCAAGAAGCCTTTTTTTAAGTACCACTATTTCTCTAAGATTGAACTATGTTTCTGTTGTGGGCCAGCCCCACTTATGGGCCTATTGGGCTTAGGCCCAGTAGGGTGACTTATATATTATTGTATTCCTGTGTAACACACAGAGAAGAGAGATTAGAGAGAGAGTGAGAGACAGAGAGATCTGAAAGGGAGAGACCTTGTAATCCTCTGTACTTGTTTTCTTACATAGTAGATTTGATCTCGCTCCGTGGACGTAGGCATTCTAGCCGAACCACGTAAATCTTGTGTCGTGTGATTGTGTGTTTGCATTATTTAATTTCTAATCCTCAACAAGTGGTATCAGAGCCGAAGGTAATCGGATTCAGACAAGGTTCAGTCGAATCGGAGTCGGTAAAATCACTCAGACCGTCGGAGAATATCGGACGGAAAATCAGCCGCGTCGGCTGAAGACGATATTGTTCATCGATTAAATTTTTTTTTTTCTGTGACAGATCTGAAAGAAAAAAAAAAAATTTATCGATCTGCTGAGAGCAGGTCGGCTGACGGTGGTTAGCAGCGTCGGCGGAAAAGGGGTTTTTCATTCGATTGGCTTCGGTCGGTGAAAGGGCTTATCCAGTTCGTCAGCCGTAAAGAAACAGCAGCAGGCAGCCAGGTTTTTTTGTTTTTCGGTTTTGAAGGAGAAGATCAAGCAGCCGGCGAAACGCGGGAGAACAGAGCGAGGGTCTCTCGTTTTTTTTTGGTAGCCAACCGAGATCGGCAGCAGCCAGATCCAGAACCGATCTGAATAGGAGAATCGCAGCGACAAAGGGGTTTTCTCGGTTGAGCAGAAGCCGGCGGAACATCGGCAACAGATCTGTGTTTTCAGATCTGAGGAACACCCAACCCAATCTGAGTTCTAAAAAAAAAAAAAAAAACGCAGAAAACTGCAGAGAAAACAGAGGCGATTCCGATCTGAGATCTGCGGCGAAGCCGAGCACAGCGGCAGCGCTGCAAGCAGCAGCGGCCGAGGAGGGAGCCGTGTGCAGATCGCAGCGGAAGTGAAGAGGATTCCATCGCCTGAGCCGCAGAAGGATCTGATCTCAGGCAGATCAGAATAGATCTGAAAATCGCAGATCACGCCAGACGGAAGGAGAAAGGGTCGAATACAGATCTGAAAAATTCAAAACTCGAAGAGCAGCAACGTTAGAGGCAACTTCCCATCCCGGCCAGATCGCCGGAGACCAAAACCCACCGTGAACAGACCCTGTTCACAGATCTGCAGCGTAGATTAGTCCAGATCGGGCAGAGCGGCTGAGAACCGTCGAAGGAAAGAGCAAGAAAGGGGATCAGACCGACAGATCGCCGGAAACAGAGGAGACAGAGATCGGCGGCAGCAGAATCATCGCCGGAGAAGGCTGAGGCTGATCTGAGAAAGAAGGAAGAAAAAAAAAAAAAACCGTGGTCCGCAGGACCACCATTTTCTGTACACCCGCGGAACCACCATTTTAGGTGTACCCGCGAGACCACCATTTCAGTGCACCCGAGGGACTACAGATTCAGGTACACCTGCAGCGGGGAAATCAACGGTCCAGATTTGTTTTGCAGTTTCCGGAGTCACCGGGACTCGGAATTGAGATCCGTCTTCGCCTGTACGATCGTGACAGTGAGATCTACACAGTGACCGGTGTGGATCTAGTTTTCTGAAGAGTTGACAGTGAGCGCCAAGCAGTGGCGTTTGTAGAAAGGAGATCAGCTGAGTTCTTTTCCTCTTATTTTTCATCACTGTCATTTACTTTTTACACATTCTTCTGCTACGTGTATGATTGAACCACCCAAGTGGTGAGGAGTTCGGGGGTATTTGGTTGGATGCTAGTAGTAGATCTCTAGGTTTGTGCAGGGCTACAACTTGACACTGTTGGTTATTTGCTTCCGCATTTGCGCACAAACAGAACAGAGGACAGTGACAGAATGACATCCAGTTCCAGTTCTACAGTCATGAAATTGGTCCCGGGCAATTATCTCCTATGGAAGACCCGGATGCAAGATCTCCTGATTAAGCATGACTTATATTATCCCCTTTTAGGAGATGCATCTATGCCTGAAGATATGAAGACAAAGCCCAAAGAATGGGAGTACAAGCATTTGAAGGCTGTGAGCCTGATCAGGGAGTATGTCGATGACAGCATTCTTCACCATATCACAGCAGAAAAGAAGGCAGATGAACTGTGGACTAAATTGTCTACAATGTATGAGAGCAAGGCGCCAGTGAACAAAGCCTCTGTTATCAAGAGACTGGTGAAACTGACATACAATGAAACATGTCAATGTCAGAACACCTCAGCAACTATCAGGGTATGGTGAACCAGTTGGCCAGTGCGAAGATCATATTTGCAGATGAGATTTTAGCTCTTCTTCTCATGGCGACACTACCAGATTCTTTTGAGACTCTGGTGATTGCTTTGAGTAACTCTGCACCCGGTGGCGAGCTCTCCTTAGAGACAGTTAAGGAGTCATTGATGAATGAAGAGATGAGACGGAAAGAAAGGGCATCGTAACTTCTTCTTCCGGAGCATATGTGTCACAGGATAGGGGCAGAAGACATAAAAACTCATGGTCGACAGGACCATAGAAGCAAGAGCAGACCCGGTGGAGGTCATAGATCTCAGAGCAGAGGCAGAGACAGCAAAAAGTGTTTTCACTGTGGCAGAGCAGGGCACTTTAAGAATCAGTGCAGGGTGTGGAAGAGAGAAAATAATCAGACTGTGCAGTATCAGGCACGAAAGCCAGATTCTTCAGACACCACGGTTGCCACATGTCAGGAGCAGCGTACTCTTGTCATAGTGACCACCAGTGAGGGGGAGAGTCTGTCCATTACCCCCTCCTCATCTGAGTGGTCATTGACACTGGTGCCACTTATCATTATACGTCTCACAGGAGCTTTTTCTCCACGTATACATCCGGAGATTTTGGAACAGTTCAGATGGGCAACTCTGCATGTTCCCCTATCACTGGAGTTGGAAACATTACTATGAAGACTAGTCATGGCTGTGAGATTAGTTTGAAGGATGTGAGACATGTGCCAGACATCAGATTGAACCTCATTTCTGCGAGGGTACTCGGCACAGAGGGATACATCAGTACATTCGGCGGAGACCGATGTAGGATCAGCAAGGGGTCGCTTACCATGGCACGCGGGGTGATCAGAGATTACCTGTATGTTTTGACCGGTACGGTTTGCACCGGTCAGATTCACGCAGTGCAGAGAGAGACTGCTTTCTCTCTATGGCACCGGAGACTTGCACATCTGAGTGAGAGAGGGCTGCAGATTCTTCAGAGGAAAGCCCTTATTCCACGGACTGAGTGCACCCGGTTAGACAGTTGCGAGCATTGCATCATGGGCAAGCAAACAAGAGCTTCCTTCAATCTAAAGGGCCACATAAAGGCCAGGAAGCTAGACCTAGTATACTCAGACGTTTGTGGACCGATAGAGGTAGAGTCATTGGGCAAGAACAAGTACTTTGTTACCTTTATTGATTCTACGAGAAAGTGCTGGATTTACTTTATGAGATCCAAAGATCAGACTTTCTCATTCTTCCGTGAGTTTGTTGCCTCTGTGGAGAGAGGGACGGGTAGAAAACTGAAATGTCTGAGGACCGATAATGGTGCAGAGTACACATCGGGAGAGTTTAAAGAATTCTGCAAGAAGCACGGCATTCGACATGAGTTTGACAGTGCCAGGGACTCCCCAGCATAATGGTGTAGCCGAGCGCTACAACCGCACCATTGTTGAGCGAATGCGTTGCATAGTTCACAACGCAAATCTACCCAAGAGATTTTGGAGCGAAGCAGCGAGGACAGCAGTATACCTCATCAACCGCTCACCATCAGCTCCCTTAAATGGTGAAGTGGCAGAATGTTTGTGGACAGGCAGAAAAGTTTTCCTACAAGCATCTCAGAGTTTTTGGCTGCGTTTGCTATGCACACATCCCTGATATGTCAAGGAAGAAATTGGATGTAAAGTCGACATTGTGTGCATTTATTGGTTATGGTGGTCCAGAATTCGGATACAGACTGTGGGATCCAGCTCAGCAGAAAATGTTCAGGAGCCGAGACGTGGTATTCCGTGAAGATGAATTCTTCAATGAGAACAATAAACCCACATATTCCAGTGACCTAAATCAAGGTCCCATCTCCACTCCTGACACATCTCAGACAACAGCAACACCTTCTCCTTCACCTGCACCGCCAGTCAATCAGTCAGACGACAGTGGGTCAGATGTTCCTTCTAGCAGTCACAGTGACAGTGTCAGTGGGCCAACAGATACGTCTACAGATGAGACAGTTAATGAGCCGGTACATGATACAGCTGAGGACACAGTGGAGGATGATCAGGACAGAGATAGACAGTTGAGCGAGGGGGAGCATCCCCTCAGTACTTCTACATCGGAGGATGTTATACCTCCTAGGAGATCTGTTAGAGAGCATAACCCATCCAGGAGATACCCAAGTTCCGATTATGTGTTGATGACCAGTGAGGGGGAGCCTGAGAGTTACTCAGAGGCTATAGGCGACAAAAACAGAATTCACTGGGGAAAGCTATGGTAGAAGAGATGATGTCTCTTAAGAAGAACAACACATATGAGTTGGTTGATCTACCAGTTGGCAGGAAGGCCCTACAGAACAAATGGGTCTTTCGGGTGAAAAAGGATGGAGAAAAAGTTCTGAAGTATAAAACCCGCTTAGTGGTGAAGGGCTTTGGACAGAAGAAGGGAGTGGACTTTGACGAGATATTCTCACCAGTGGTGAAGATGAGCTCCATACGAGTTATGTTGGGCTTAGCCGCGAGTCTAGATCTTGAGATTGAACAGATGGACGTGAAGACTGCATTTCTTCACGGTGACCTAGACGAAGAGATCTACATGAAACAACCCGAGGGGTTTGAGTTGAAGGGCAAGGAGAATCTTGTTTGCCGACTCAAGAAGAGCTTGTACGGATTGAAACAAGCACCGCGGCAATGGTACAAGAAGTTTCACTCTTTCATGACAGGACAAGGATACAAACATAGTTCAGGTGACTCATGTGTGTATTATCAGGAGTTCAAGGGTGATCAGTTCATCATCCTGTTATTATATGTGGACGACATGTTGATATTTGGAAAGAGTTCTGAATTGATCAAGTTGTTGAAGGCAGACCTGTCAAAGGCGTTTGACATGAAAGATCTTGGCCCTGTTAGACAGATTTTAGGTATGGAGATTCACAGAGATAGAAAGAAAAATAAGATTATCCTGTCTCAAGAGAAATACATTGAAAAGGTCTTGGAGAGATTCGGCATGAGGGATTGCAACTCCGTTAGCACTCCTCTCGCCGCTCACTTCAAGCTAAGTAAGGAATGTTGTCCTTCATCAGAGACAGAGAAAGACAAGATGAGTCAGATTCCATATCAGTCGGCAGTTGGTAGTCTCATGTACGCTATGGTTTGCACAAGACCTGATATTGCACATGCAGTTGGATTGGTGAGCAAATTTATGTCAGACCCAGGACATGATTATTGGGAGGCAGTGAGATGGATCTTCAGATACCTACGAGGTACATCGAGCATGGGCATCATGTTTGGTGGAGACCCTTTTATTACAGGCTACACAGATGCAGATATGGCTGGTGACCTTGATGGTCGCAAGTCCACTTCTGGTTATCTTTTCACTTTTGCTGGAGGAGCCGTCAGTTGGCAATCCAAGTTACAGAAGTGTGTAGCACTTTCTACGGCAGAGGCAGAGTACATTGCTGCTACAGAAGCTGGGAAAGAGATGGTTTGGCAAAAGGGATTTCTTCGGGAAATAGGCATCAAACAGGAGGACTACACAGTGTATTGTGACAGTCAGAGCGCCATCGACTTGAGTAAGAATGCCATGTATCACTCAAGAACCGAGCACATTGATTTGAGATATCATTGGTTGAGAGCAGCTATTGAAGAGAAACAGATCAGTGTAAAGAAGATCCATACAGACCACAATCCAGCAGACGCATTCACCAAAGTTCTTTCAAAGAACAAGTTTGAGTTCTGCGTAGGGGCATCTGGCCTCTACAGAAGATGACATCCATGTCAGAGTGTTCTCCTCCTCCTGGGGCTGGAGGGGGGAGATTGTTGTGGGCCAGCCCCACTTATGGGCCTATTGGGCTTAGGCCCAGTAGGGTGACTTATATATTATTGTATTCCTGTGTAACACACAGAGAAGAGAGATTAGAGAGAGAGTGAGAGACAGAGAGATCTGAAAGGGAGAGACCTTGTAATCCTCTGTACTTGTTTTCTTACATAGTAGATTTGATCTCGCTCCGTGGACGTAGGCGTTCTAGCCGAACCACGTAAATCTTGTGTCGTGTGATTGTGTGTTTGCATTATTTAATTTCTAATCCTCAACAGTTTCTGGCTTAACCTGAATCTGACCCAGATATATTCAGATCTTAAAGGTGGTCAAATTTATCTAGATCCAGATCTGATCCATGTTGAAAATTAGCAGTCCTGGATCAGATTGGATCTCATAAATTAGATCCATGGCTGTACCTACAGCCCATTAATTGTGAGCCAATTCTCCCAAACCCAACTGAGATGCATGTTGAACTTGTAATGAAATTAATATTCATATCTTAATAAATGTTAATACAAATATATATCTAGGGTCCGACATGAGGTCAGAAAAGGTTCAACTCATACATGACATATTTAACTATTATTTTTGTTAATGAAGTTGAAAATTTTATTGCAAGTGCACAAGGAAACCACTGAGAAAGAAGATGCAGGGCAAAAATGAAATGCACAATAAAGAGCATTAAAGGAACATGGGACTGGAAGATTCATGGTAGGCTTAGGATGCACATGTAGAAAGAGAATGACCGGATGTATGGGGAGATTGTCAAGCAATCAAACTGCATCCTATGTGGTCAGGATAGTCACGAGGAGATTTTCAAGCTGTTCAACTACATCCTAGAAGGTCAGATTTAGAGAAAACAGAGAAATCCTTGTGATTAGTGATTCAGGATGTGGCTTTGCATTTTACATAAAGTATGGCCAGGGGAGGAGTTTCGAGCTTGTCTCAAAAGATGCAATTGCTTCACTCCTTCCAGATAGATCAAGGAGTGGCACCTAGTATCAAACACCACACAATAGAGAATATTGTTGACAACTACTTACACGGCCCATCGTGTTAGGAATAATATGTGGAAAAATATAATCGAAACAATTTATCACATCACGATAAAATAAATAAAGCAAACACCCCAAACCAATCCCGCACCAATATTTATGTGGTTCGACAAAAACATGCCTACGTGCATGGAACGTGTATTTTATTCAGAGAGAACAATAAATCACAAAATACAAGAGAGATGATTAATGAGTTTAAAACCAAACTCAATCCTTGTTCAGAGAGCCGTAGATAAATCTTGCAACGCAAGCTCGGTTGCTACACCTTGTCTTGCTTTCTTAGATGGTCCAGTTCCTTTTCCTGAGAATACCTCCTCTCTGCTTGAGAACAAATCCCATACACAAAGGAACCACCGTGTATGAAGAGAGCAGTCATGTCTCCAGTGTTGTATAATCACCCTGCTTCTCCTTCCTGTACTCAATATTTCTTCCTCTCTCTTCCCCTTCTCTCTCTCTTCTCTCAACACTATGTACACAATAGTGCCCAACGAACATGCCTTAATGAAATAACCCATGCAATTGGCCAAGGGTTTGTGCACACGCCCAAGCATAGATAATTTTGGAGGCTTGCTTGATTTTGGAGATTTTCACGATATTTTCTCCACTCCTGTGTGCAACTGCCTAATATGGGATATTCCCTTCTAGATCTGTGTGATCCCATGTTATCTAGAATAATTGAGGCTTAAAAAAATCTGCATGGAATAAGAAACCAAGATTAGAACCAATCTTAAAAAAATATATCCTGCAAAATTCTGTGGGCCCCGGTCAGATTTGAGCCAAATTCGTCCAACACATCAAACATGAGAAAGCTTGCGGATGGTGATCCACCTTTAAAGTGAACATGAAATGGATAAGCAAGTGTGCAATGATCTCTACATCCTGAAGGCACTGAATAAGTATCAACACTGATTTTGTGGCAGCATTTCTTGGTGCTTTTTTGATCCTTTAACTCCCATTCTGCAGATTGCATTTGCTGATGATTGTGAAGGCCAAGTCTTCACCTTTGCTTGGCAACGAAATATTAACTAGGGTGCTGGGTCTCGCATGAAGGTTGCCATTGATGGTTAGGAGGAAACCAAATTCCAACATACTAAGAAAACTTTCTTTTTTCATCTTTTGTATTTATCAGAGAAAACTCCATTGGATTGCTTCCAGTTTTCCCACGACACTAACCAGAGAGAAGCAAAGACTAATATTAAAAGAATGGTGCAATATCCGAAAGGGATACATTTACCTTTTCAAGTTTCTAATTTCTTTTATAATACATTGATGAGCAGGTCACAATGTTCTTTGAGTGGCTTCCTTATGCAAAGAGGAAATCCTGAGTAGAAAAGTGGAAAAGCGTTGGCATGAGATCCAAATTGGCTAATGAGGTCAATTCATTATTGTCAACGTTGTTCACTAGTCATCATCATCATCATCATCATCATCATCATCATAAGCCAATAATCCTATCTTTCTGTGGTTAGCTTTATGAGTTCTTATTCTCCAATTAACCCTATCATAAATTATACCATTTGTCACTCCACAGTCTAATATGTCATTTTTTATCCCTTCCCTCTATATTTTTGAAGATCTCCCTCTCTCTTAGTGCCTTCGATCTCTGGCCTCTCCACTCTATGCACTAGAGCAGTGCTTGGTCTTCTATCTAACATGACCAAATAATCTCAAACGAGTTTCTCTCAATTTGTCTTCTATCAAAGCTATCTTTAAACTATCCCTTATGTGTTAGTTTCTAACTCTATCTTTTAGGGTTAAATCACTCATCCAACATAGCACACACACCTTTGTTGTCCTAACTCTATTTATTTATCTTTTTTTTTTTTCATTGCCCAACACTCTGCTCCGTAAAGCATCGCAGACCTAATAATTGTTTTATAAAATCGTCCTTTTAGGCGAATGGGGACTCTTTTATCGTACAAGACTTTGCTAGCTTGTTTACATTTTGCCCACCCAACTTCTATCATATTCGTTATGTCTAAGCCGAAACATCCTTGAGATTCTACCATAGAGCCCAAGTATCTAAACTTATCACAATGTACAACTACATTGTTTCCTATTTTTATCGAGTTACTTTACTATCGTCTAATCCACTAAAGTTACATTCCATGTATTCTGTTTTAATTCTATTAATTTTCAAATCATTTGACTCCAACTCTGTCCTCCACAGATCTAGCCTAGAGTTGAGTTGTTGTTTCGTTTCACCAATTTGATATATAGATCATCAGAGGCTTCATATTTGGCTTTATTTATAGCTTTGTTAGTGGCCTTTCGTGCTAACTTGTAATTTTTCCAATCGACAATATTTATTGATTTCTTCCATATCTTAAATTGGTTTTTCTTCTCCTTTTGCAAGTCTATTCAAGTTCTGTTAGTCTCAACCAAAACTTCTTTGGCTATGTCTTTAATGAGTCTAGACATCCTACCCCGCATCTCAGTAAGATTCAAATCATCATCCCACTTTCCACTACTAAGCACCTTGTCCTTCACTATTTTTGTTTTTTCCCCTCTCAAAGTTCACCATCGAATTTTGGGAGGCTCCTTTATTGCTATTTTTTTGTGATCTATTCTTAACAAGCAAGTCCAAAACTAAAAGTCTATGTTGTGTTGTGAGCCTTTCACCAGAAATGACTCTACAATCCCTACAAGGGTTCACTTCTCCATGCCTAAGTAGAAAGAAGTCTATTTGAGACCTAGACTGCCCACTCCTATATGTAATAAGATGTTCTTCCTTCTTTTGGAATAAAGTATTAGCTATGGTTAAATCATAGGCCACTGCGAAATCCAAAATTGATTCCCCCATGTCATTTTTTTCTCATACCTATGGCCTCCATATATGGTTCTACATCCATCATTGCTCCTTTCTTCGTGTCCATTTAGGTCTCCACCAATTATGATACTCTCTTCCAAAGGTATGCTTCGCACTGGGTCACCCATAGATCACCAAAAGTCATCCCTCATAATCTCTCCTAACTCGGATTGAGGTGCATAGGCATTAATAATATTTATGGTTTTGCGATCTAAAATCACTTTGATCTTGATAATCTTATCGGTTAGTAGAACTGGTATTTCGCTTTTTATGAAATTTAATCTTTAGTTTAGATGACTTCTAACCAACAAATTATCACTTCGATATTCATGATTTGAGATATTTTGGTATCTCAAAATAAATATTGAGTTATTGGCATATCGAATGTGGTTGACGGATAGGGATTGGTGAACCACCTCCACCTTAAAAATGGTCAATAAATACCTCTACTCAACAATGAAAAGAAGAATGCTTGAAGCCTTTGCAATCGTGAAGATGGGCAGAAGGGTCTTATTTTCTGAGGTCGTGGGAGCTTTCAAAGAACCTCTTTGGAGATTTGTAATCATGACAAAATTCATGCCATTGAGATGCATTCCATTATCCAACTCCTTCACCTTTCCCTAGAGCCCATGATCTCAAGAACAACTTGAAGGCAGTAACTAGCTACCCTACCAAAGGCTTTTGCAAAGTAAAGCTTTCATACTGTGCTTTACTGCCTTGATTTGTGTTTGGAGTCAATAATTTCATGTGCCATAAGGATGGTGTCCATGGTCTCAGCAGCCATCAATTGAAGTGTAATTGCATAGAGGAATGACATTGCTGAGCATTTTTAAAGGCAGCAACTAGAACCTTTGCATTGTCTTGTAAATACTGCCAACTAAGCTTATGGGACAGAATTTTTAACTTGGCTCACCTTCCTTCCTGGGGATAATTTGTAATACCCCAAGTTTGAGTGGGCGAATGTGGGGAGAGGAAAAGTCGCCAGGCTTGGGCATGCTCTCTGTCTCACATCGCCTAGAGTGGAGAGTTGACAGTGGGATATATGTGGAGCTTCTCCTCCTTCTAGCACATGGCTTTTTGGGAGAAATTTTCGGGTTGGCTCAACAATGCAAAGCCGTGCAGGCCCGAATGTGGGCCCAAAGCGGACAATATTGTGCTAGCGGGACTGATCGTTACATAACCACCTGTGTGCATGGAACTTCTGAAACAGAGCCAACAGAATTTCCTTTTAGAGATCACAAAATCATCTGTGCAACTGGATAAAGGAAGCTACCCAAGCCAGGGTATCTATCACTTCTATCCTCAATTTGCCATTTTGGTTTTGTTTTCAATGAAGGGGAGTTCCAGTGATAAAGAATCTTCATCATAAATCAAGCAGAATGAGGTACCATGAAGTAGGAGGCTTTCCCATGGGTCGTGGGTGTACAATCTTTTGAAGAAGTTGATTGCCTCATACACAATAACCTCTTTATTTTAAGGAGTTCCATTGAAAGTGAGAGAGCTGATATAATTGATCCATTTCCTGGCTGACACCACTGCCTGAAAGTACTGAGCATTCTTATTACCCTTTTCAACCCATTTATTTATAGACCACCATGCAAATAATATCTTCCTAAAAGCCTTCAGGCTAAGTTTTTCTTTCGATGAACCATGCAGATCCTTTGAGAATCAGATATTGGCCCACTTGTTCATCTAGATCAATTTGGTCTGTCCCTCCACAATGGTCATATTTAACTAGTATTTTTGTGTTGTCTAAAGTATTGATAACATGTATTGTGGATTAAAATGTACTATTAGGTTATGTTTTCATATGTGGGTCCTTTTTCAAAAAAAAAAACCTAATCCATCATTTGATTAAATTTTGGTAGCTTAAGGAACAGTGACAGAACTGTTGTAATTATATCAGTTATGAACTGATATAGAAAACTTGACTTCATGTCTCAAAGTATCCTTAATTAGTTGACTCACCCAAAAAATGGGTGATAACATTATAGATACTTTTTGGCACTAGAAGAGTTGCTGTCATCTGTGTGCTTTATATTAATAAATCTAATATCGCTGCAAGTTGTTGAGTACATTTATACTTCTCCAATTATTTGATGTATTTTTGAGATATGATCACATACAAGAGATTTGACAGTAATACCATCAGGCCCTACATCTTCACCATTCATTTGATTTAAGTATTGAAATTTTAAAATATGACATTCACAATGAACAGCTCCTGTAAGATCTGCATATTGAATAAGTTTTTTTTTTGAGGAATGTTATCATAATGTGTGCTTCTTGATGCCAAAAAATGGGAAAAAGAGAGAAAATTATCTCCTTCTACAATAGATATGTGGATGCATAGAGATGTGTTACACCGTATGCATGATTTTTCAATTTCTTAAATTCCTGAAGGGATCTTCAGATGAGTTCATTGATGCTAATATTCAACTTGCCATAGCCATCGTTAGGAAGCTTCGAGAAATGAAAGGAACCAGAGCTTGCATGGTAAGTTTATTCTTTGCTTTTCTGGCTTTCCAAAGTTCTTTTCTTTTTTGTATCATTTAACCAGGCTTTGATCTCATGTTCTTATCATCAAAATCCAGGTGTTTCCTGACAAGCCTGAAAAACGCAGGGCTTCACAGTTGTTCAGGACAGCTCTCGAGATGGTATGAGGTTCTTATGCTTAATCAATGTTTTCTTTCTCAGTCATTATGAATAGACAGATTATTAGATATTCCAATTTATTAGGTACTCGTCCTTGTGGAAAAGTAATTATAGATTTTTTCATATCTTGCTTAAACAACTAAAGAATGTTGCTTCTCTGCTCCTTAAAAGTTTTCTTTATTCATCTCAGGTTGATGGATTAACTATTGGTTCCTTGGACGATGTACCAAGTGGGCCTGTCTCCTCTTTCTTCAGATCCATAAGGAACACCTTGGATTTTGATTTTGCAGATGGTGATGAAGAAGAAGGTTGATTTTTGTGTGAACAAATAGCGTAATGTTTTAGGCATGTGTGATTTTTTTTTTTCTGGCCCCTATTAGGATATACAAGTAATATATGCCCTGGTTTACATGCATTTGTTAGGTTGTCAATCATGGATCCTTCTAGGATATAAAGTTGATCATGCTCTTTTTTTTTTTAACTTTTTTGCGGTCTTAATGGGTTAAAAGAGTAATTTAAAGATCATATATGTTCAGTAAGGTCATTAACTAGGACCTAACATATTGTTATCATCTGCCATTTTTTTTTAGCAGTAACAAAAGATAAATATATTAAAGGATAAGAAGGTAATACATATACAAAGTGAAGGGTCCAACTGTTTAAGAGACTTAAACCCAAGAAGAAGTAAGAAAAAGAAATGCACATCCATCTTAGAACCCCAAAAATTTAAATACAAATCGCTCCCCAAAACTTATCAAAGGGACTCAATAAAAAGAAAACACCCATAGTCGTGGAGTCCAACCCATTATTTGCAAAGGAATTCGCCACTCCGTTGGCTGATTTTCTAACTAGTTCGAAAGAAATCTTGTGACTCGAACACAAAGCCCTTATCTCCTTGACAATTGTAATCAGTTTCCAAGGAGGCCTTTTCAACCTTGTAGCCGCTTGATCGCATTTGCTGAGTCCCCTTCTATAATAAATTTCCCCTACTCAGATGAAATCCACTAGGTCAAAGCTCTCCTAATACCAAGAACTTCTGTCTCATTTGAATCTCTCTGACCTACATGCTCAGAAAAAAACTATGCACATTACACCGTTGGGATCACGGAGAATACTCTCATTCTTGCTGGTCCCAGTTTGCCCCTCACTGCCCCGTTGATGTTAAATTTATAAACTCCCAGTGGGTTAAGTTTCCTTTGTCCTAGGATTGTTGGTTGGGTCATCCATTACTTGCCCTAAACTGAAATATGTCAAACAGATACAATGTCTTGTATTTAAATATGGATGATTTTTTTCCTCTTCGTTGTGGTTTAAGCTAGGAAATCTAGGACCTTTCAACCGTAAAAAGAATTTGGAATTTAATTCATTGGATCATAATGCCCCAACTCCCATGGGAAGAGGCTTCACCACTAATCTGGTTATTTGATGTAATTTCATTCCCTTTTCTCCGTCAGTGTCATGAATGGAAAAATAAATAAGGAAAAGTGAAGTGCAAGAGTTGATGGTTGCAAATTAAAGATGATACCCATTAAATGAAACAAAATTTACAGTAGGAATGGGTATCAGTGAGTCAAAGATGCTTTTATGTACGTTTTGTTTTGATAACTCATGTTCTTCATTAAGGCCATTTATCCTATTATCTATGTTTAGGAATAAAATCAATGAAATTTTATATTTTTCTATCAAAAAAATCCATAACTCGACAGAATGATGCAAGTATATTACAGACCATTACTTGAGTGATCAACAAGACAGATATCTGATACAATTTTTATCTTTAAATTTTGCTCAACCAAAGAGTCCCATAGAGACTGTTCCGATAACCTAAACGTGAGACTTCTCTTTGATCTCCTCTCCTTTGGAGAGAAACTATTCTTCTAATTTCTAGATGTGTATTTGTCTATATTTTATATAAACTAGGACATGCATTTCCTCTTTATCCCCATTTCAGGAGCCAATGTTGGCCTACGATTTTAGAGCCCTTAGTTAGAAATTTTCTTTTTAGAATTTTAAAGGAGACGATGATCATTCAGGTTGATATGCAGAGAAATCAATGACTTAAAACTATTTTTGTCATATATCTGTGTGCTGATAAAAGGCCATTTTGCAGCATAACTTTTAGCAAACACAAGTCTTCATTGTGAAGATACTTTTTTTTTAATGAATAAGAATCTACTGCACCATGATAAATTAAATATCCTGTCAAACAATCTATCTTCTCTGCTGATAGAAGACCGTTATGTTGCATAAGATTTAGCAAACACGACTCTTCATTGTGAAGATACCTTTTTTATGAATAAGAATCTAACACTCCATGATAAAATTAAATCTCCTTTCATACAAAATATCTTCTTGTCATTTCATCTTGCCACTCATAGATTCATCTAGCGCATGTTAGTGCTTAGGTTTGTTAATGGAACTTCTCCATACAATATATTAAAGTTTTTTTTTTATGACAGCATCTTGTCCAATATTACTGCTATCTTTTATGGTTTCTGGTTGGTTACATCTGATATGACTGCAGGCCGGTGGAAGTCTGATGAGCCACCAACTTTGTTCATATTTATTAACTCTAGTACAAGGGACCTGACTTCTATTGAGAAGTATGTGGTATGAAACTACCTGACTCTCTCTCTCTAGTGTGCATTATAAATATCCAACTGACCAAGAAAAATTATCTGCTCAAACTTCTATTTTAGATATGTCCATTT
The DNA here is from genome assembly GCA_022113865.1 of Chimonanthus praecox. Taxonomy (NCBI): domain Eukaryota; kingdom Viridiplantae; phylum Streptophyta; class Magnoliopsida; order Laurales; family Calycanthaceae; genus Chimonanthus; species Chimonanthus praecox. The sequence continues at coordinate 63,271,823 of CM039087.1, read as the reverse complement.
CCTAAAACTACTAAAAAATTCTAATTGATAAAATTGTTTCATGAATGTTTTACTTATTATAAATGGATGCCATTATATCTATATATAGACATCTAGTCCACTGATGTAATTTATTTTTTTGTTCTATATTTATCTGTCATGCATCTCAGTATGGAACTGATTGTGTTATACAATTTTGTATTTGATATCACACGTCTAAGAACATCATCAATAAAGCCAAATCAAGCAAAATCAGCTTAAACTCGTGCTAAAATGAATCTATATTGTTTTCATGTTTGTAGCTAAGCTCAGGCATGTTTACAATTTCATTCAAACAGTGATGAATGGAAAATCTACATTTTCATGCACTTAGGATTGTGTATAAGAAAATGCAGGCAATGAAATATGGAGAAGTAACTTGTGAAGAGTACCTGGAAAAAAAAGTGATAACTGACAAAGGTTCAAATTAGTAATCCTAACTATGCTGAAGTTTTAACTTGAATTCTGGACCTTGTATGGGATATTTTTTTATCTAAGAAAAACGAACATGGGGAGATCAATCTTTGGCAGAATTTAGAGGGTAGTTACAGGATTTAATGATTCTTGTATTATTTATTGTTCGTAACCATGACAGCAATGGTATCCAATATATTGATTTTGATGGTCAGTTCAAAAGTTATTGTCTGAAGTTAGGTTCCATACCGATGGCTCCAGACCCACTTTTGGTGATCTAGACATTCTAGATAGTCCTTTGCGTCCCATTCTACATCATCAACGATATAGCAATGTGATTAGATACAAGAAAGGTCTTTCTCTCTTAGAAAATTCAATGGATCTTCAAGTCAAGAAATAACAAGGGAGAAATTTCTAAAGATCCTGAGTAGATGTTGAATAATCCCCTTATTTATTCACAACATTACTAGCCAAAATACTCCAAACTCTAATTGCAACTTACTAAATAGTAAAGTTGATTTCACCAAAAATAGTAAAATTTCCTAAACGTGGAAGATTCATGTTGGTTAGTTATCATGATGAAAACTTACCCTCCAAGGCACTCCTCGACTCTTTAAACAATATTAAAATTATCGTATTACTAAAGTCATTTATTTGATTTATCTGTTATTGGGTTCATAGTTAGATTTGATAAATTGTTTTCAATGGCATGGCTGCATATCTAACTTCACTAGGACTCAAATCCACAACCTTTATGATTACAAAAATGAACACTTAAGAAATGTCCTATAGGATTTTGTTGAAAGTTTGACCAAAATTGGGACCTTGGCTCCAAAAGTGGTAGAATTTTGTGAATCCAAATGGTCACAAACAGGCCTTTGGTGAAGTTTACAATTGCATAGTACTCATCAGCGTGGTTTCAACAATATTAGTGATTTTGATGGTTGAATAAAAAGTTGTGGTTTTCAAAGTTAGGTTTCCAATTGGGGCTTCTAGATCCACTTTTGATGATTTAGATGATCTAGGGTCAAATGTGGCAAATTTTGCATTAGCTAGGTCTAGGATCCCTTGATGTGTTGACTATGCCTTGCAAGTCAACTTCTATGTTGATGTGAAATGACTAACTCACTTTTGATCAATCAAATTATTTAAGATCTTGCTTGACTTATGGCTTATCTTGTACATCTTGCGTCTTGTCTTATTGAATTAATATTGATTTCGCTAGACCAAGCCATTGGACGACAAAGTTCCTCGTTGGAGTGGGACGCCACCAAGGATTTACATTCCAGGATGAAGTATTGTGGTGTATGCTTTTTGCAAGTGATATAACTTTAATTAGTGAAACGAAACAACTCCTCAATACTGAGTTGGAAACTTGGAGTAAAGTTTTGAAATGGTCTTAAAATTACTAGGACAAAATCAGAGACATGGAATGTAGCTTTAGTGGATTAGAAGATAAAAAGGGCGACTCGATTAAATTATAGAAGACTTAGTATCATACTACTATTAGTTTAAATACTTGGGATCTATGGTACAATCTCGTGAAGGATCTAACCTAGATATATTTAATAGGATAGGAGCAAGGTGGGCAAAATGCAGACAAGCTAGTGGAGTTATATGTGATAAAAGAGTCTCACATCGCTTAAAGAGAATATTTTACAAAACAATTATTAGACCCGCAATATTATTTAGAACAGATAGAATTAGAAATGATCACTTCAGTGACACTTTAAAAGTAGCTCCAACAAATGACAAAATGAGAGAAACTTGTTTGAAGTGGTTTTGTTATGTTAGTAGAAGACCAGAAACAACCTCATTATGTAGAGTCGAGATGTTACGAATCAGAGGCACAAGGAGGAGAGATAGACCACTGAAATTGTGGAGGAAGGAGTTAATGAAAGACAGATAGATAATGGAGTGACTGGTTTTATGATTTTTTATAGGGTCAAATGGAGAAATAGAACTCAAAAAGATGACTCCAGATAGATGGGATTTTGGTAGATGATGATGATGATGATTCAGTTAGGAACCAAATGAAGAAGAATGATTATATAAAAATGAACACTTTGACATGGCCAGAGATATCCAACTTTGACTTTGGATGTGTTCCACTTTAACAATATCCATAGGTAATATCATATGGAAAATTTCAGTGAGACAACCTTAGAAGGAGGGGCATCCTTCCAGAAGATGTGTCGGAAGAATGCTCGATGTGTAGGGAGGAAATTGAGATTGTAGATCATTTGTTGTGAACTTGTCATTTTGCGGTAGAGGTGTGGCGCCTATTTCTTAATTTATTTCAATGTTCTTGGGTTCTGGGGATTTCGGTTAAAAATATCGTTGCCGAGTGGTCTAGTGGTCTGTTTAGAGGTAGACCACTATTTCAATGTGTCATGAAGCCTAATTCCGGCTGTTGTCCTATGGGCGATTTGGAAGGAGAGAAATTCAAGAGTCTTTTGAGGGGAAGATGAACCCTATAGGCGACGTGTTCAAAAAGGCTAAATGGCACTTGATAGGTTGGTTATCCACTTGCAATGAGTTTGTTGGTCCATCATTGCAAGGCTTCTATCTCTCATGGGAAGGATGCATGAGGAGAGTGAGTAAGGATAGAAAACCCATCGTTGGTTGGGTTAAACCTCCCCTAGGCTCATTTAAATTCAATGTGGATAGGGCTGCGTTTGGTAAACCTGGTCCCGCAGGTATTGGGGGAGTGCTCCATGACAATAGGGGTAGAATGGTTTTAGATTTTTCTGAGTTTGTAGCTATTATGGAGTCTAATGAGGCAGAACTGAGACCTATTAGGAGAGCCCTTGGGATCTGGTCTACTCTAGGGAATGGTCCCCTTTGGGTTGAAGGGGATTCTACAAATGTCATCTCCTGGGCTAGCAAGTGGAAGACTCCCCCGGTGGAAACTGATTAATATCACTAGGGACATTAGGAGGTTAAGTAGGCTGGGTGGAATCACTTTTTCACATACCGCTCGTTCGGCGAACAGTGTTGCAGATTTCTTGGCTAAGACGGGAGTTCAGATACAGAGACGCTCGCTGGTTGTTTTTTATTAGGTGTTACGCTGGGTGTATGGGGATTTGAGTTTTGTACTTCATGGTTGATTTCTTGATTCTTCTATCTTGAGCACCGTACTTAGAAGCTTTACTTTTATACTTTTCCTTATTTTTGCGTTTTCTTTTCTCTTAGGTGCCTTAGATATCCCTCATATTCTTGGTAGCCTGATATTTGTGCATTCTTTCTCTCATTAACGAAATTCTTTTGTTACTGCTTCAAAAAAAAAAAAAAAATCCATGTTTGGATTGTTGAGAATATATATGATGTGGTGTTATCACTTCCCCATAAAAAAAAAAACGTTACATCCATCAGAAATTATAGAAAAAAATAATAGGAAAAGAAGTAGCTGCACATAGTACCCACCAGCTTTTGGTCCACTTAAATCAAGACCTACAGAGTCTAAAGGTATTTTTTCCTACTCTGTCCATGTAGAAAGTTGATTTTACATTTTTAAGATAAATAAATAATTTTTCTCTTTTATGATTTCTTACTTATATATTTGGAATTGTAGGAAAGATTTGCTACATCCACCCCAGTTCTTCTTTTCAATTTGGAACTAGATACATTGCGGTATGCTCATTGTGACTTTCGAACGTGCAAGTGGATGTCTACCTTCCAAACTTAAGGATAATTTCCTATGTTTATCTTTTACTTTGCAGTGCTGACTTGGGCCTATTGGGGTTTCCTACAAAAGATTTGCATTATCGATTTCTTTCTCAGTTCATCCCAGTGTTCTATATTCGAATTCGAGATTACTCGAAGGTATCAAATCTGTCTGCTTCTCGCTATTTGATCCATTCAGTTTGACTCACCCTTGCTTTTTTAACCATGAAGACAGTTGCAATAGCGCCTTATATTGTGAACTATAGCGGAGCCTTGTTTCGCCAATATCCTGGTGAGGTCCCATTGATTTGCAGTTTGCTTATGCTTGTATGGAAATTAACTCATCATAATCACAGCTCAGGAATGTGCTCAGACATGATGGATGAGCACATCCAGGTCACATTAGCCTCAGGTACCCCTGGATGACTCCAGAGATCATTTTATAAGCTTATCTCCTTTACATTATGTGAATGGCTGCAATTTAGTTGATTACATATACAATATTCAATCAAGTTTTTGCTTGGACCCAGAAACTGTACACGTGAGGTCTAGCATGTTATCTCTATAAATGATGAAGTGGTGTATCTGTTGAGACCCGCTGGGATTTTTGCCATGTTTTTAAGAAGTTCATTGAGAAACTTGCTATTCTGGAGAAAAACAGAAGAAAAAAAAAAAGAACAAGAAGGAAGAAACCATAACTGGATTTGGTAACTTGAAAAGCAGGTACCCCGTTGCACTACTGTAATTATGGATAGCTCTGCTGGTATCCTCCAAAATGTTGCCAACCTGTAACCTTTACCACATTGCTCTGATTATAGAAAATTGAGACACCTGAGGCGAATGCCCCTCTTCATGTGACTTGTAACTCTAGGTCTAAGCAGTTAACTTTCAAATGATCTGTTTACAAATAGCTCATAGATGTACTAACAAAAGTTGGGGCAAAAGCATATACAAGGTGAGGTGAACTTTCTTCTACATCCCATCACTTTGTCTGTATCATACAATTTTAGATTTGAAGGATGCATTGTACCTTCTCCTTGTGATACTTTGTTACAGCCTCTGATATTTAGGGAACATTGTAAAACCAGCCGAAGGTGCAAATAGTACAATTTGCCCAGATCTGAGACTAGTCCCTACCATATTTTTAGAACATAGAATTCATTTTTTCCCAAATGATGCTAGTGAAGGCCATTTCTCAAATTTATGTACTGAATGGGTTTTTTTTTATTTTTTTGAACCACTGATAGAATAAAGAAGTACAAAATAGAAATTCCCTTATATAAGAGGGTTATACAAGGCAAAATATAAGATACAAGACAACATAGTAAGGGAGGTAGAATCCACAACCTCGTACACCCAAGGCAAACCCAAAATCAGAAAAACTCATAAAGCCGGATGCCGCTTTTGCTCATACTGAATGGGTTAGAAACTTCCTTATATTTGAGGGTTATACAAGGCAAAATAAAAGATACAAGACAACATAGTAAGGGAGGCATATGTGAATTGTTCTCCAAAGAGAGAGACTAGAATCCACAACCTCGTACACCCAAGGCAAACCCAAAATCAGAAAAACTCCAAAGCTGGATGCCGCTTTTCCACATACTGAATGGGTTATTCATACATAAGAGCTCTGCTAAATTTCTAGCAAAAAATGGGCGATAGAATGAGTTCTATATAAAATATGAGGGTTAAAGGGCTAAAAGGGTTTTACATGAGCTTTTTTTTTTGTTGCCATGGTTCTATACCATATTATTACCTTTGTACTCTTTATTATTAGTGAATGTTACAGTTCAAAAAAAAATAGGTTATTCATACTTTTTCTGTAAATTTTCATGGATTTTCTTTTTCCCTTGAATTAGGGACATGCTCACTAATAACTGGTTGGAAATGTAAAGATTATCAGTCAGCAGTTATTTTTCTCCCTCATATTCATAATTCATTGTACTCTGTGTAGGACCTTGGCAGGTGATGCTCAAACAAGCTGATGGTTCTTATGCTTGTGTAGCAGAAAGTGCAACTCGTTTCACATTGGGTGAAGTACATATTTCTACCCCACCTATGCCATTTCTATTCATTTCTTTTTATGTTTTTATTTCTATTGAAATTGACTTGCACATATTTAGACAAAGGAAGAACTATTGCGAGTTCTTGGACTGCAAGAAGAACAAGGAAGCTCACTGGAATTTCTCAGAAGAGGCTACAAGGTTGTAATTTTGCATTTCCTAAAAAAAATTGTCACTTAATGCAATAAGATAGTAAAATAATGTCTTTGACCCTTCTATATCAGTGGTTACTACAAAGTTTTATTTTGAAATTTCTATCTAAGCAAGTACGATGCTTCTATTGTGTGAATTGTTAAATTGCTTTACGGTGTTTATGTGTATTTTTTTCTTTTCATTTCAACAAATTACCAGCATGTGATTGATGAGAGTAGCCAACAAAATGGAAAACTTTAGCTGTTTCTAGCTGACAATGTTGTTCGAATGATTCCTGATAACGTACATGTATCTCTGGTCTTAGAAAGCTTTAACACTTGGAATTCTTTCAGTGGTTTGGTTTCTTATCTGTGATGAACCTATCCAACCATGCATGCACATTCATGTTCAGTCACTGCAATTGTAGAATTCTTTCTTGTGCACCTTTATGGCCATTAATGGTTTGTGCTTTTGAATAGACCAATTTCATTGAAGGAAAAAAAAAACCTGTAGATGTAGGGAGATTGATCACACTTTTTAGTACCCAACTTGCAATTCTATCTCACTTTCTCTCCTCTCCCTCTTCTATCTATTAATTGATTTTCCATGCATTTTATTGTTGGCTCTCTTGATGTATATCTTATATGTGCTTTTGTTATTCTTGGTTTGAATGATGCGGTTCACTTCCATCTTTGGATACGACTTACATGAGGTGTTTCCAGTACCCATCCATGTAAAGGGGAAAATCAAATAATACTATATGCACCTTTTTGGATTACTGTTCAAAAAGCTCTTTGCAATCCATTTAGCCCTAAATTGTCCCTTGAAATAATGATTTCTCAAATTCATGTAAGAACTCTTTCCCTGTTTTATCTTTGATGATATGCAACAGCTGCTCACTCACATTTTTGTGCCACTAGAAACATTTATTTAGTATGAGAGTATGTGAATGGTCTCTAAATAATATAGAAATGCATGTCAACAAAGCTACAGCCATTTCTCATTTGTAAAAGCTTTGCTTTCCTTTTAACTCGATTGAGTTTAAGCCAAGATGTCTGACTCTTGGTTTTGCATTTAAACAGAGAGACTACTTTTGTTACTGCACCTAAAAAACTGATGCCCTTTGCTGCATATTTTGGTGCTGCAGGCTGCTACCTGGTGGGAAGAAGATGTTGATTTAGAGTCATCTTCAGCTTGGCGGAGCTGAGCAACAATGAAACAAGACCAAGAAAGTTATTTGTTAACTAGCACAGCTTTCCAACAGAAGACAGGTGCCTCAGAAATTAGCAGGGCATGGAACACATTGACAATTCATCCTTTTGTTTCTTTTTTTTTTTCACCTTTTCTTTGGACACTGGAACAGTACATTTGTCTTTTCAATGATCACCCAGTCATTTATTTTATCTAATTGCAGAGATTCAGCATCTTGGTATGGGAATGAAAATTTGAGAAACTAGAAAAAACTTACATTGTAATAATTTATGTTATTTGTTTTGAATGATAACATCCTAATAATTTATGTGATTTCAATAAATAATTATATGTCTGCATATAGTGTTTTCATGTAAATTAAGTTTTAAATGAGGGCACTTCATCCATTTCTATGTTTGCAGGTAAGATGAGTGGTGAAAGAAATCCAAGTGACAATATCATTCAGAAAAGCTATAGGCAGTGACAAAAAAAGGACCTGTAAGAGCTGTGGATAATTGAAGAATCCTTAGGTGGTGTTTGTCATTTTCCAGCAGAAGGAAAATGAAGAGCATGAAAAATGAGACCCTTCTCTCTTCTTCTATAGAATAAGAGCTTTTTGCCAAGAACAGAAAAAATGTAGCATTTCTTTCTTCCAGACAAATTCATTTACCACATGGGATGGGAAAACTTAATGAGTAAAAGATGGAGGTTTTCCTCATTTGTTGTTGTTGGATCGACATAATGGGCTGAACTAACCAAAGAAACCGGGTCAACTGAGGGGCTGGAGATTGAAGCTTGAATACTGACTGTGTCCCTGGCCACTTTGATTGAACGAGTCGGTCCCCGACCAACCCTGATGAAAGCCACCCTGTGCTTCAAACTATGATAGACATGGGGGAGAAGTTTGGCATCTATCCATTCACTAAAGCCTTTATTCTAGAATAGCGGGATTTGGATGATGACCCTTTTTTTTTCTAGGATCACCTTTATGAGTTTTCCCTCGAATCCATGCATGATACTTCCAGTGGTTAGCTTTAGACCAGCAACTCGTCTTTCTTTCCCAAGCCACACTCTTGTAGTTGCGCAAACTTCTTTTGCCCACTACTTCCCACCCTCTTAAAATTGAAATTCAATAAACTATTAGGCAGAAAGCTATTTTTGTGGAAATTGAACAAAAAGACCAAGCTCTACTTGAGGCTCAACCAAACCTCCCTCCAAGGCTCCAAGTGTAGGTTTTAGCATTAACAAAATGATTCTCCCAAGTGAAAAGGGCTGAAAGACCTGCAAGAGTGGGCCAGACTCGCGTGCATACGGCCTCTTTTTTTGCTAGTTCACAAGCATTGGGACACAAATACCAAACTCTTAGCGGAATGGGCAAGCTCGAGTGGGATAAAATGTGTACTCGAGATGGGCTCTTCCAAAATGGATAACTAGTTTTTTCATTCACAAGTAAGCAATGGGACTTGCTAGTTCAAGATTGGAGTTGGCTAGCCCAAGATCCATCACATCATTTTCGCCCTGCAAGAGAAGATGAAATACAATTGAGTTTAAACTTTTAAGACTATCATCGACTTCAAATTGATAACAACCTTTTTTTCCAGTTCTGGCAGAATACAAGTTTGCACTGTTGGTTCATCCACATGGATATCTGGTCATACCTACTTCACTGAGGACCAAAGTAGATACGATGATTCACCATCCAAACAGATACAACTACTTAGTTACACATTCCCCCACCCCGGTTCGTCCTGACGGGAAGGAATTGCTTGCCATGGATTGATCCCTCGGATCAGCGAATGAAAGTAGCATGGCCTTAATTTGAACAACACTTTGCTCATTTTCAATGAAAATAAATATTTTGACACAAACAATAAAAATGTCAGGTTTCTAGACCCCAGATGGGGTCAAATTTGATAGCACTTGTTGGATGACATGAATTGAATCCAAACATAATTTTTTTTTTTTGGACGGAATTGCTTTCCTTGAAGAAATAGACAAACAACCTCTTAGGGGTTGTTTATCATTTTCCACTTGATGGAAAATGAAAAGCTTAGAAAATGTGACCATTCTTTATTTTTCAAGGGAACAAGGGCTTTTTGTCAAGAACACAAAAAATAAGACATTTCCCTCTTCTTCCAAGGAATTTATTTCTCTAGGGGAGAGAAAAAAAATTAATGAGGAAGAGAGGGAGGTTTTTTCACTCGGCAAGACAACATATCATTCATTTTAACTAATAATAAAGGTTTGACACAAACAATAAAAAAATCGGGTTTCTATGGCTTGATAATACATCAGATTTCACAGTACTAGTCAGATGATGTAGATCAAACTCAAACATGGACAACCTATTAAGAATAGATCCATGCTTCCTTTGCATCATGGAACTCATCAACTTTTAGGTGTCTAACATCAAACCTGTTTGTACATTATAACATGAACAGTATCACTAAGTGCCCTACAATTGGGTCCTTGTCCAGTATCCAAGTGCATTTTTTAGGCAAGCTCCACCAAGGACTGTGGATGGACTAGCTGTCTAGTCCCCAAAATTTTCCTACTGAAAAATCCTAGCTATGCAACTCTTTGAAACTTTTACACTCGTGTTTTTTTCGTGCCTGTAGAACAAAGATTTAACTACCAAATGTTTCTGATCTAGAAGAATTCTGTATCTTCAGGCCATTGTATCCATTAGCTCATTCATTCTTGATCATTGAAGCATGGTAAGATGCCATGCTTGAATGTGTGTAAATGGATAGGATAAATATATCGAAACTTTGTTTGCATATTTATATTTTGCAAAGTCACCAAAATTAGTAAATTCAGAACAGTTGAATGCGGTGCCATGATTTGAACACAGACAAAACAGAATTAGCAACCAACAAGGACCTGAAACTAAGGATATACAAGCTCAAATTAGGGAAGTGATAGGAACAACAGTATTTTATTTTATTTATAACAAGCGACACCGGATTTGTCTTTTTGTCACTTGTCATCATCCGAGGAGTGGAAAAATACATTGTGATCATAAACATGGGTTTCCCTAACATGTTAGCCCATCAGGCAGGCATTTAGTTTTGACCTATGCTTGGAACAAGATCTTTTTTTTTTAATCGTGTGACTCACAGACTGAATAGAACTTAAAATGCTATGGTGAATAAAAGGAATTGGAAGAAATGAATAACAGTTGATTTCTTCAACGAATGCTTGAATTTTGTGATGCAGAAAACAACAATTCCCATTCATTTTAAAAATATTTGAAAAAGAAAAATCTATGGTCCTCATTTGGGTCTTGAAAATTCTGTAAGGGAAGGAGATGTTCGGTTGCAATTATTTCCTTTCCTTGGATCTCAAAACATTCAAGAAGCAGAAGAAATCCAAGAATAAGAACAAACAAGAATTGTAGATTTCTTGGATGAAATCCTAGGGTTCCACCACTGTGCTATTTTTAATCACTCTTGTCACAGTAGTATTTTTCTCAAGGAATTATGGGTTTGTTGCCCCGGACAAGAGATGGAACCAGAATAAGAAATGAAGAGTAATTCAAGAGGAAATCAGTGTTGGCAACAATCAAGGGGACATTGAAGTTCTGAAAGTAGGAATTCGTACTCAATGAGGAAATGATGAGAAAATAAGAGTAGAAACTGGCCTACAAATGGAGGAGATTCATCCTTACTATAGTAACAGGAGTCCAGAAGAAGATCGTAAGAACCTTGCTACTAGTGATACACAATAATAAACACTTTTTAAACCTAAAAATATAACAGTGTGTAATTAAAAAGACAGCTCATTGATCTCAAGAGATTCAACCAAATTAGTACCATGGCACATATCAAGCCATGGATTAATGCTAAAGTGAGAAATAACTGCACTAGGGCCAATTTAAAAATACTTTCAATAGAAGACAAATTGGACGAATTTTTTTCCAAGGTGATTTCGGCATATAAGTCGAAGACCATAGTTACTAGTATAGTTGCAAGTACTGTGAGGAAGGTAGACCATTATAAGTGTAAGGAGAAAAAATAAATAAAAACATGACAAGTAGTAGAGTGATTGGTTATATAATTTATAATAGGGTCAAATGGAGAAATATAACTTGAAAAGTTGAACTCAAAGGGGTTGGAGTGGTGGTCAGGAACTTGCCTCAGGAAGCGGGAGTCCTGAGTTTGATTGTCACTCCATTCCAAAGGTGACTCCCCATAGGACTTACCTTTTATGTGGGTAGAGAGATTTGCACATTCCCGAAGGATTAATTGAGTGATCTAAGAGGCCTGGATACTTTGGTCATAGCAAAAACTACTTAAAAAATTGACTCTATATAGATGCGACTTTGGCTTTGATAATAATGATGGTGGTGGTGGTAGAGACGGCAAGCCATCATATAATGGCTAAGGCTAAAAGACATGAAAATTTTGATGACAAGGTGAAAGCATGGTCAATGTTCTTTAATATCAAAAAACTTCGTGTCACTAGAACTCAAAAAATGAGTTTGGTATTGTCTCTGTAGCTCCATTTATGGTGTTCTACGAATCTGGCAATACTATATTTTTTTTTTTCAAGTTTCAAGGCTGGCAGTAAGTTTGGTTTATGTTAATTTGCAAGCTAGTGACTGCAATCAGAGTATAAAAGTTCAAAGATTAAAAAAGAATTTAAAGGTAAATTCAAGAGAGCTTAAAAATGTGATTTTACTAATCAATTCAATGTGTTTTTCTTTTCAGTTTTATCTATAATTCGATCTGTTCAATGGAGCCACCACGTGGAACTAAAGTAAGACATACATATGTACAAAAGTTTAAAGGTTAAAAGAAAATTAAATTCAACTCTAATCAGTGTAATTTTTTTAAGGTTTCATATTCATATATAATTTATGATCATTGCTTTAAAAATAATTCTAAATTCAACGAAATTTAGAAGCTTAAAAACCATGATTTTATCGATTCAATCATTTGATTTTTTTTAATTTCATATTCATAGTATACATTTTCAATGGATCTATCACACTTTATCAAAGTAGATCCCATATAAATTCTGAAGTTTAAAAATTAAAAAAGCAATTTAAATTTAAATTTTGACAAACTGAAACAACATGAGTTTATCTATTTAATTAATTAGTTTTTTTTTTCAATCTCCATCTATACTTATTTAGTTTCACCAAAGCAATCAGATTGGACTTAAAAGTTATTTTTACATTGAATAAATTTATAATTCGAAAGAGTAAGAATCTGTTTAAAAAGTAAAAATTCTAAATTTGATTACGTAGATGTAATTATATATAAATAAAGAGGTCTACACGTACCTTAAAAATTAATTGATCATAAAAACAAAATTGTATAAATGTATTTTATACTTAGTCCATTCCACATCCTCTACGTATTCTCATTCCCTTCTGCTGAGTAGCATTTACTTATTTGGTTCAAAGACGTTAAATTTACTAGAAGGTCAGCTTTTCTTAAATTTGTGAACTTGAAGGCTGTGATTAGCAAATTAATGTAAACTGGTTCACGACGAATAATTTGTCACCCATAACTCAACGGTCATTTCTACGTAAAACCCTACCATCTTTCCCTCGTTCTTCAACCTCTCAGCCTGCTCTCAGCTATGGCTTCGATGCTGTCAAAGAAGCCAAAGAAGGCAAAGAAGCAGAGAAGACAAGAAGAAAAAGAAGAGGAAAATATCTTTGGGAGAAGTCTGGAAGAGCTCAAAACCTTAGGGCGACAGCTCATCTCTTCCAGGGCTCACATCAACAACGTTCCAATCCTCCTCTCTTTCCTCACGCCCTCTTCTCCTCTCCCATGTGCCCTAGAATCCCTCCTCTCTCTCCAATCATTTTTTACCCCACTCCTTCCCGACCTCCCCCCATCCTCTAAACCCACTGTCGTTGTCTCATCCTCAGAAAAACTCGATCCCGACTCGGTCTACAGGTCCTGGCTCCGCTCCAAGTTCAATCAATTCATCGACTCGCTTGTCGTTATTGCTCTCTCTCCCCAGTCCGAAGAAGCCCTGAAAGTAAGTAATTAAGACTCTTTTGTTCCTTTCCTCATTGTCCAATCTGGTAAGTTGGGTTTTGTTTTATTTTTATTTATTATTTCTCTTGGGTGGGATTTTGTGCTTGCTTGGTGGGGATGTTAGGATGTTGCTTTGGATGCAATTATGGAGTTTGTGAAGCTGGGAAAGGGAGGAAAGTTTCAGTTTCCTATTTATCACAAGCTACTGAAGAACATTGTAAGTTGCATTTCTTATCTTAAACTGTAGTTGAATTTAATTTGTGGCATTCTATGTTATGGTTTTGGAACTATTATGGTGTTCCTGCATGAACTATGTATGGATATCGTGTGGATGGCCATGAAGCCACAATTGAATTATCAATTAAAAGAAAAAGGAACAACAGAAAAGACAGAGTCAACATAGATAAAAAGATATAGTTAACCCTGGATTTTTTATTTTAAAGAGTGAACCCATAGATCTCTCGCAGAACTTCATTGTGAGATCATTGCATCTCCATTTGCACAACTGCATTTACATTTCTTGCTCCTGTTATTTAATCCATTACACATTTAGTTATTTGCATCATAGAAGCTGCGGATTCACATGTGTTATACATTAATTTCTTGCATGGCATCCTTCATTCTTTGTTTAGTTATGATGTTGGGGGTGTCTATTAGAATTATCCATGGCTAAGTCAAATGGTCTTAAGCATAATTTCTAATTTGACTTGACTTAAGTTTATGCTTTCATTTCTTTCATATACAAAGAAAAAAGTGTAAATATTTGTCCTTTTTAGAATGTAACAGAGTTAAAACATGCATAGATTTAATGTATACAATGGTTTGGATAGCCCTCCCCTCGTTAGAAGTCTATGGGTGGAATTGGATAATTTTTAGGGTCTAGAGGGGTTCTTTCTTGATTTCTTCAGGGATCTGTGGAGTGCATGTGTACTTCGTACAGCCATTTGTTGGTGTATTTGTATAATCTACACTCTACAGCCACTTCTTGGGTTTTGGTTTTAGTCAGTGTTGATATCTGTAGTGTCAAACTGAGCTTGGTTGCACAGGCAGGCTCAGGCTGATAAGCAATCAGCGTGAAAATTTCCAAGTGATTAAGTTATAATGTACACCTCAGATAGATGGATAGTGCTTGGATAATGATGATGGTGTACAGGGTTTCTGCTTCATTTTCCTTGGTTGGGTCCTTATATTTGTTTTTGTGATTTGTTTTGCTAGGTGGTTGTTTTTCCACTTGCTTGTTTGCTCCTCCTTTTTGCACACTTCTTATGCCCTCTATTATAGTTACCATTTAAAAAAAAGAAAAGAAAAGAAAAGGATGAGAAAAGAAAATATGATGGTGTACAGTCAATGAATCATTGCATTCCTTTTATACTGTATTAATTTTTTTCTCGCTTTTATATTGAAATGAAATTTGCATTTTGATATCTCTGCTCACTTATAGTTTCTTTTGAAATTTCAGTTGTTTATGAACCATGAACTTTCAATGATTGCAGGTTCGTTCAAGTTCCTCTGTGGATTTTTTATTGGATTTGCTCGCATCAAAATTTTTCAAGTATATAGATGTTCGGTATGGTTTATTTACAGTTCTTGCATATGCTAAATCTGGATAGACTTTATTAATAAAGGTGAAAAGATCTGCTCTGCTGGTTTAATTTTGTCAAATGGTTGATTTAATGAGTTGGTCAGAATTGTAAACAGCTTAGTGTGGTAGTGTGATAGACTATAGGGCACACTGGAGGTTTTATTGTGTAGAATGGGCAAATTGGAGAAAAGCTAGTGGCGTATTGTCTGATGAGTTTCATGCCAGTTAAAGGGGACATTTCCATTAGGTGCAAGTGTAGAGCTAGTAAAATCTGATTTAACTCAACAACCAGACAAACCACCCAATAATAGGCCTTGGGTCTAGATTTTTTACCTGATTATAAATGGGTCAAGTCAATCTGAGCCTGATTATAAGCATGTTAGATTTGAATTGATTCCTTAGGTTGTAGTGAGGCCATAGCACTCCTTAAACAGTTTGGGTTGGTTGGACCTGATTAATTAATTGTAAATATGTGAGAAGCAACCCTAATACTCC
Source organism: Chimonanthus praecox (assembly GCA_022113865.1). Taxonomy (NCBI): domain Eukaryota; kingdom Viridiplantae; phylum Streptophyta; class Magnoliopsida; order Laurales; family Calycanthaceae; genus Chimonanthus; species Chimonanthus praecox. Next base: position 63,256,263 of record CM039087.1, on the reverse strand, counting down.
TAAGCTCTCTCTCTCTCTCTCTCTCTCTCTCTCTCTCTCTCTCTCTCTCTCTCTCTCTCTCTCTCTCTCTCTCTCTCTAAACAGTTCGGGATGGTGGACCTGAATGATTAATTGTAAATACGTGAAAATCAACACTAATACTCCTAGAATATAAGTGAAGAAATTTTCTGCATACTCTTCTGAAATCAAGTGCTTTCTATCCATTCTCATCATCCTAATCTCTTATTCTCTTTTCTTCTTCTCCAACTTTTTCCAATTTTCCCACATTTTTGGAACCCTAAACAGCCCGAAAATCTCAAATAAGCTCAAATCTAACCCAACCAAGGCCAGATTTGGTCTTTGCAGGCCGCCATGACCCAGATCCCACCTAGCCGTACAATTGTACGGACTGCCATTCAGACATGGTCATTTTTCTCATTTTCGGCCTATTTTGCATCTCGACCTGGTTCCCTACCTTGCAACCTACTTTTTTTGTGCTACAAAACCCTCCAAACAGCCCCTTTCTTAGACCTGTTTTAAGTGTTTTTAGTTGGATTCAAGTAGGACTTGATTTTTCATTGAGAATTTGTCCACTATCTCTACTCTCCCTGTCTACTTCCTCTCAGCGTTCCGTTGCCCCAAAAAAGTCATCCAATCAATGGAAAATATAATGAGGAACTTCCTTTGGAGTGACCATGAGGAAATGAGAAAATATCATCTTGTCAGCTGGGATCTTGTTTGTCTTCCTACTTCTGTTAGGGGTTTGGGGGTGCGCCCAATTAAGGCCGTTAACACTGCTCTTCTTACTAAGTGGGTTTGGAGGCTTGGTTCTGATGGTGATCCCCCCCGGAAGACTATCCTCACCAGTAAGTACAGATTGGGGAATTTTGGTTGGGATATTATTCCTGCCCCGCGTAGAGCTTCTGACATGTGTCGAGCGATTGCTGCGTGCGTTGACAAATTCAAAGAAGGTATCACGAGGAGACAAAATTAAATTTTGGACTGATTCTTCGTGTGATAGCTCTTCTTTGGATTCCTGATTTCCTTCTCTCTACCGCCTCTCTTATATCAGATTTCTACTCCATTATTAGTGAGCAAGTCATGGGGACATTCCTCTTCGCCGTAACCTTTCCGACGCTGAAGTGGATGCCTTCTCGGATCTCCTCCGCTCTATTTCTTCCTATAGGATTCGTATTTTTGTGAGGACAACCTTGTTTGGTGGCCGGCCAACAATGGATTGTATTCAGTCAAGTCCTCCTTCACTTGGAATTATATTTTTGCTGGAATTGCTACTGTTAATCCCAAGATTTGGTTCTCCAAACTCCTCCAAGGGCAATTAGTTTCTTTTGGACTGTCGGTTTGTAGAAAATCTTGACTCAAGATAACCTATGAAAAAGAGGAAGAACATTAGTGCTTGCCCTTTTTGTCTCCAAGCCTTTGAAGAGTCGAATCATCTTCTCACTGTCGCTTCTCTTCTGAAGTTTGGTACTCAGTTTTAGACCAGTTTGGTATGGTTTGGGTTATGCCATCGTCGATTGTTGAGTTGTCTTTCGTTTGGGATATTGTTTCCGTCCCGCCCAAGTGCTCTTCCTTGTGGTAGTTATCTTTATTTGCCACAGTTTGAAGTCTTTGGTGGGAACGTAATAATAGGCTTTTCAAAGGTACTACTGAATCTAATGCGGCGGTTGGAAGACGTGCTCTCACCAAGTGTGCGTCGTGGGCTGCTTCTTTAGAGGAATTCAGAAATGTATCTATGTTAGACATTTTGTTTGCCTGGAAAGAATGTGTTGATCTCGGTTGAACTCTTATTGTTTGTGTTTGGTGCTTAGGGCGTTCGCCATTTTTGTGGGCAGTTTCTCTTTTTGTATTTGCACCTCTGGTGCTTCTTTATCTATTAATATATGAATCATTTAAAAAAAATTGCTTGATTGAGGACAAGTCTTTACCTCAAAAGTGCAAATTTGTGGCTTCTGTTCTTAATTACTGATTGTGTGTTTCTTTGCATGCGTGCTCTATATCTAGAGAGGCCAAAATAGAGACCTTGCTTCCTTTTTTTTTTTAATATCATGGGGTCTACCTAGATGCATGCTAATTATTGGAAAGTACATGAATGAAAAGGTCATTAGCCATTAGGTGGATTAGGGGTGGCATAAACTTCATCACCAACCCATTATTATGGCCATAAATATAGGAGTTTAGAAGTTTTGGAGGGATCAAATGAATGCATTTTTTTTTGTAATTTGGCTTGAAAATTTAACTATACACAAGAGTTGGATGGGTGCCAATTTGGATATACACGAATTCATGAAGAGTGAGTGTGGCGGCTTGCAATGGTCATTGGTTGGCCCTACTTAGAGTTCTTTACAAGGTCTCTCAAAATTGGAAGGCAAAGATCACAAATACTTCTAAACTCAATTGCTTGATTGAGGGCAAGCCTTCGCTTGAAAAGTGGAAATTTGTGGCTTGTGTTCTTTCCAGTGCTTTTATACTCTCTATCTTCTCTCTACTATTTTGTTGATTGAAGCATAAATTAGTTATGCCCTTTGCCAATTCAATGCGTTATAATTGCATGTAGGTGCGGGTGCTCCTAATAATTTTTTGATGCACAAAAAGATATTGTTTTGTTAGCTTACTAATCTACCCATTTTGTTGCAGTTATTTCACCTATGTTAGTGTGGAAAAGCTTTCCATGAGTTTTGGTCGCACATCGGGTAATGGTAATTACTTCTTTGTGGTCATTGTAATCCATATTATGATTATTTTTTGCTCGTTTAATATTTGATACTTTACCCTTAGCCATCAAATGTGTTCATTAAATGTCAGTTGTGAGTTACCTTCTCATTTTATTGCTTATTTATTAAATATCAGATGGCAAAAATGTACCGCATGGTGATGATGGGGATATTTCTGAATCAAGGTCAGTTTTGTATGGATTTCTCTTTTTGTCTACTTTAGCCTGTAATCTGTCAATGGGTAAATAGGCTTATGTTTGTCATGTTTTCTGTTGCTCATATTAGAATTAACACCGGTGCTACCTTTCTTAATTGGAATTCTATTGGTATTGGCTCTTTGGTGCTTTTATGCTTATCTGTGCTTTCTCCTTAAAGTAAGTTGGGTGGTTGTAATATAGCTTCGGACTTGATGGTTCTATCGAAGTTAAGGCTTAAGAATGGTTCTACAGGATACTTGTCTTTTTCGCCATTATGAACAATTAGATGATTTCATAATATGAGCTAATAAACTACATTCCTTATAGACACTCCGTATGTAGACAAAGCAAATCATCATCATCATCATCAAATCCATTGATACCTTTTATTTGGGGTAGGCACTCTTTGTTGGATTTCACAAATTGCTTTCCAATGGCTGATTGCATATTTGATGGCCTTATGACATTTTTTTTGAAATGGCGACTGCATTAATGATAAAAAGATGGCCTTATGATTTTTTTTTTTTCTTTTTTAAATGGTGACTGCCTTGATGATGAAAAAGGGCACCAGAAGTGCAATAAAAAAAGATACAAGAAGAGTGGAAAACGTTAAAGCCCTAGCACCCCTTACCCCCATAAGGCAAGAAACCCCCAAAAACTATACAGTAAAAAACTAAGAAAGATAAATGCACTCTTTCCATGCTTTAGAGATGTCAAAAATGGAAAAGTTTTGGAAATCCTGAAGTGTTTAGGCTCAAGCACCACATTTGGCCTTTATCCTACTGCAGACTTCTTGAGGGTTTTCCGCATGGTTTCTAAAAAGTAAAAATCCTATTATTGTACTCCCACCAAAGGCTCCAAACACAATGGCAAAAAGCATAGTTGGTAGATCACTTGTTTCGGTTTTTTTTTTTTTTTTTAAACGGTTAATATATTAAAAAGGAAAAGGCACCAGATGCTAATACAAAGCAACACAAAAGGAACAAAACTTGTTTTGGTTTTGTCTTTATAACGGAATGTTTCGATGCTCTGGCTGGATAACATGCCGTAAAAAAATTAAAAAAGTAAACAAAATATTAAGACAATAATACAAGCTTATAAATATATTTAAATATTTAAATTAATTATTTTCATCATTTTACACTAATCTACCTATATAAAAATATAAATTATCATTAAATAACTACTTATGTTTGTAATCTCAGTCCACAATAGTGTAATTATCAAATACTAATTCAAGAATGTTTGAAATTTTACCTTAGTCAGAATCATTTACAAATTCAATCAGAAAAAAAATCCAAAAAAATCCAAGAAATAAATTTGAATTCTCATTTTATTCAAAATTAAAGGTCAAAACTTAAATCCCCTCGGTCTTCAAAAAAAAAAAGAAGGGTCACACCAGGACCTTTTCATTTTTTTTTTCCTGAAATTTTCGTCATACATATTAAAAATAAACCATATGGATTGAAATATACTCTATGAACTACAACTAGACCAAATTTTAGCCTGAAATTCAATTTCTAGCCACTTGATTTTACCGGTTAAAGTCACCAAGGGTCATTGAATTAAGATTGCCCAATAAGTTTAACCACTAAGATCAAGTGGTTGCATATTTCATTTTAGGCTCTCTGTGTTTTTTTTTTTTCGCATTTATAGCCCATGAACTTTAATTTTTTAGTTGCATGCTTGGATTTTTTGTATAATTTTTTTTAAAAAAAAAATGAAATCTGTAGACCGGAATGGATATGGCCTGGATCTGGTCCGTTCTGGCCTGAACATCTAAGGCAAAAAGAGCTAAGCAACCACATCTTTGAGAGTCTAGAGGCATCCTTGGCAATTATCCAAGAATAAGATAACCAAGTAACCTTGGAAGGCATGGACCATTGGATATCAAATAGGTTGAAGATGGAGCTCCAGATAGAGGAAGAGAAGGGGCAATGGATCAGAAGATGGGAGGCCTGGAGGCAGAAAAGGCAAACACTAACCAAGATTCTTCCCCTCTTATGAAGATTATCTTGGGTCAGGATTTTCCTAAAAGACCTGCAGTTTAGAGGAAGCTGATGCCACGCGGTGGGGCTTTGTAGTCCCAAATAAATAGATCAACTAAAGGAGCATAAACGCTCAAGTTACTCCAAATGAAGAAGGATTCATCGAAAAGATTCCAGAAGAATCAGGCCACGAAATAAGGGAGTCAGCCACTTGAGGTTGGAACCGAGCACTACTGAGAAGAAGCATCAAAGTGGAAAAATCATCCGTTTCTTGGTCAAACAAATTCCAACAAAAGCGGATGTCCCACATGATCTAGCCTTATGACTTGAAGGAAACCTTTATGATTGGGACAATGAACACTTAAGTTGCGTATTGAAAACGAGGGTTCGGTATTGGCCCCTTTTCACCAAATTATGGTGGAGATTTGGTGAGGAAAAGTGGAGAGAAATGATTCAAGTGAAGTAGCGTGAAAAAGGATAGGGTTTGGACTCCTAGTGTTGTTGATCATAGAGGTGGGTCTCTTATTTGGAGGAATGTATCCAAGTTAGGAGTTCATGCCAAAGTTGGTGATTGATTAAGGATCTAACTAGATGTTTTGAGGAGATTTTCCCTTTGTTGTACTCTATTTCCACTGAAAAAAGTCTTCCAACTAAAGATTCTGTCGAGGTGCTTGGTGGAAGGGGGTTGTCTTGGGCTTTGACCCTTTGTAGAAATTTGATGAACTCTGAAATCTCTCAATCGGATGACCTGTTAACTTCAATTAATAATCACACCCTTGAGTTTGGTGTGGAGGATCGTTGGATCCTGGTGTGGTATCAAGTGAGATCATTCATGTAAATCTATCTACCTGTGTATTAAACCCACTTCTGATTGCTATTTCCCCCATAAAATTATCTGTTCCTCCTTATCTCCCATTCAATCCAAAGCTTTTTGTCAGGTAGCCTACCTTGATAAGATCCTTACTTTAGATAATCTAAAGTTTTGAGGCCTTTTTCTTCCCAACATGTGCTTTATATTTCATGTTAACAATGATCATCTTCTACCTTTTACTCTTTCATCTCTTGTATTTGGTCTTTTTTCTTCTTCTCTTTTCCTCTCTTTCTCAGTAGTTTTTTCTTCTTCCAAGGCTCTCATTGCTCAAGCCCTTCTCTAAGAAAGGGCAAATCCTTTGGAAGCTTGTACCTTAAGCCATAGCCTAGTTGGTTTGGGGAGAGTGCAACAAATGGGTGTTTGATGATAAAACCTTTTTTTGGTAACAACATTGAATAATCAAGTAGAGCATCATTCATTGGGCATTGTCTAAAAATGCCTTTGCTAGAATTGAGCAAGGATGCAATAATGTAGTTTTAAATTTATATATTCTTCTAAATTTTGGTATTTGATTCCTTTAGAAGCTGTTGCATTTTTGTCAATTATCTCTCTGAATTCTCTAAGCTGGTTTGTACTTCTCTTTGAATTCTCTCTATATATTTTTATTTAAAGATTAAAAAATATATTTTAATTTTTAAATGAGCTCGTACAAATTGTGCTATGGGCTCGTATGTTCTTTGAGGCAAAGGAGCATGGTCTCCAAAAAGTATAGTGTTCAGGACGACATGAAATTTGTTCTGGTCCACAACATATAGATTCCTTGAGAATTCCTCATTGGCTAGTGTGCTTCCATGACTTTTTTTCCTGTCCAATGTGGATAAAGGAGACAAACTAATGTAGAACAGCCTGCAACTAGGCAGGGGGCGGAAGACTTTTAACTGAGATAAGCTTGGATAAAGCCCAATGCAGTGACAGCAGGGTATCTCCTCTGGGATTAAGCCCAGAATCAGCGATGGCCGGAACAAAACCAGCAATGAAGGTAAGGTCTGCAACTCGGCAGAGATGATAGAGGAAAATAAGATAGTAAATCTATATCAATTCATATATTCGAAAGAGATGAGTCCCTCTCTTATATGCATTGTATTTATAAGAAAAAAATAAGAAATCAAAATAGAAAAGGACTCCTAAATCAAAATAGAAAAAGACTCCTAAATCAAATAGGAAAATGACTCCTAAATCAAATAGGAAAAGGACTCCTAAATCAAATAAAAAATGACTCCTAAATCAAATAGGAAAATGACTCCTAAATCAAATAGGAAAAAGACTCCTAAATCAAATAGGAAAAGGACACCTAAATCAAATAGAAAACTAACTAAAGTTGGACTGCTAAGATCCCAAACGAAAATAACAAATCCTACTTGTTAATTAAGAAATAAATAAATAAATAAAAATAGAAGTGAAATCTGTCTGCTACATCTTCCGTGTCCTACATCACAAACCATATATTGTACACACTCTTCATAATATGTGATTTATCCATGTTGGACACTGACAACTGTGTCAAGCAAATTCATCATGGACTCTAGTACTTCCTGACATTGTTCTCCGAGATGATAAAATATCACCACACTTTCTCCTCTTGAAACCTAATTAAAATATTGGTATGTTTTAGAGTCAAAAGTACATTATTTTTTATTAGTAATAATTTCATTCTTATTTTAATTTAAAATATATTTAAATTGCTTACCAAAAAATGAAATAAATTTATTGTTCCCAAGTCTTGGAGTCCCTTATTTATGGTTTGTCGAGTCTGATACCATGCACCTGTGGTCACTCAAGTAAAGATTCACACACAGTTGCAATATGTTCCTATTGCAGAGGAAATTCTAACATCATTCTTTTATTTGGCATGCACACGTATTCATGTGCATCTGTGCCTTTGTGCATTTTTGTGTATGCAAAATAACAACTCTACCATGACTCATGGCTCAAGCTGACCTTTCCTCTGCCTCACACTGCGTTGCATGGATGCCAGGCTATACCCGAGTCATGCCAATTAGCCTTAACTGGTAACGATGTTCGCTTGCCACCACTAGCAAACAGAATGCTTCAGCAAATGGAAGTGCCAAGTTGCCTCCAAACAAACAAGATCAACAAGATGAGAGGAGGGCTCTGAAACAAAGTGAGAACCCTTTTGAAGGTTCCATCGAAGTATCCGATTCTAAATCATCCCTCTAAATAAATACCAATGCTAATAATCTTAATGCACACAACTCGGGTCATGTTGAGACTTCGCATCGTGGTAGGGTCCTTGAGCCTTAGGGCTTCGGTGGTGCTCATGACACCAAGGAGCTAGAGAACTTTTTATTCGACCTGGAGCATTTCGTGCCGTTCGGTGGGAATTTGATGAGGCGAAGGTGACGATGGCAACGATGTTTCTCTCGGGGGATGGAAAGTTGTGGTGGTGCACCCGTGTTGAGGATATATAAGTGGGTCCTTGCATGGTGTATACCGGGGAAGATCTGAAAAAGAGAGCCGAAGGCCCAATTCCTTCATGAGAATGTTAGAGTTCATTGCTAGGAGGAACTTGAGATGGCTCCAACAAACGGGCTCGAAAGGCGAGTACGTCATGCAATTCTCTGCCCTGATGTTGGACATTAGGGATATGATGGAGAAGGAGTTGTTGTTTCATTTCCTTGAGGGATTGAAGCCTTGGGCTCATGTAGAGCGCAGTTGCTATGCCCCACAAATGACTTCACATGGTGCAAAGCTTTACATTATATCAGTTTTATGCCATCTATTGCCTTGACGTTGTATGTTTTTTATTCCTATGTTCTATCAAAAGTTCAATTTTGAACTCAATGATGATAATTCTGTATTTGCTTCATCTTGAGTTTTTCTTGTTTTAGTTTTAATTTCTATTTTTATGTACGATGGCTGTTGCATGAATCTTATCTGACTTTTGTTCTTCTGAAGGAATGAAGAGCATGCTATTCTTAAGATGCATGACATTCTATCACGTATTCCAACACTAGAAGGCCAGGATGGCAATTTTGATCATGAGATGTGGAGTGACTTTGGTGAGGCTATATTTTCTTGACTGTATTGAGTAAATTTTCTTTTATGCATATCAGCCATTCAGTATCTTTGTTTTTTTTTTTTTAAGAAAAAAAAATCTGATTTGGGTGTTTTCTGGTGATCTTTTTCTTATATATAATGCATTGTAGCACATAATTCTGCTTGCCCTTATTCTATTGTTCCGATTATTTAATCCACTGCAAGTGCTAGTTGATAAGTAGGCCACATAAAAAAATACAATAATTATGTGGATGTAATCCCATGTGCCATGAAACTTATTATGTGTCAGGTGGACATGCTTATTTTTCATAAATAGCTCGTATGATATTTTTAATCTAATCGGTCTACAAATAATATAATTCAATGCTGCACTAGTTGTTTTCTTTTTTAAATGTTCATAACAAAAATATTTGTGTCATTATGGGGAGATTAGCTTGAGTGAGTTGTAGAGTCTTTAGAAATGTGCCCGTATCCATATTTAAGCTCATTGAGAAAAAATAAAGGTCCTTTTTCTAGAGGATTTTTTTCCCTTGAATTTGGTGTTTTCTGTGATCATCAAACATTGGAGCAGCCGGGCGTCTTTATATAATACACCGTTAGAAGGGGTGGAGTTTTCCCATCTTTTTATAGAATTCCTTTTTCTTGCTCCTATGTGTGCGTGTGTGTGTTTTTGTGAATTCCTCCCTTATTGTATAATACCCCACCCCAGAGGGGGTCTATAGTGTGCAGCGTGCGTATGGAGAAAAAGTCCCACATTGCTAGTTGCTTTGGAAATTACCTGGTATATAAGTCGTAACATTCCTCCTTCTAGCGTGATATCTTTTGGGAGCAACAGTGGGTTGACTCGCCAATTGAAAGCCGTGCGGGCAGTGTGTGAGGCCCAAAGCTGACAATATCTAACGGGACGGGTCATTACATATTGTGTATCCCTTTTCTTTTTTCCCCAAAAAATAGTTTTGTCAAGTGGAGATGTTGATGATCAAAGTCTCTAGTAAAATGATTGCATCTTTAGCATTATTAAAAGAAAATGTTAGTTTTATACTTTTATCCAATTTTAGGGGAAAATTTTACAAACTTTAAAGGTTTTGAGTAATTAGTCATGTGGATTAGGATTTTTTATGGGGTTGATTAAGGTGTTGTTTTTTAGTTCTTTACTTTAAAAGTGCCCCTTGTTATAATGATGTTAGTAAAAGGTTTTAGAGTATATATTAATATATTATTTGTTAATATACATTTTTTGATGGGTGGTTGGTTGGGGTGGGGATGGGGGGGTACTTCATACTTAATTAATACATTGCACTGAGCTCATGTGGGAGGACTTGACCCAGGGTTACTTTGACCCCTATGCTTCAAAAAACCCCAGAGAGAAGATCAGAAACTTCATTTACTCCCACGTTATGGCTTGAATTTGATATCAATGAAAAGAATCTCTAAATGATGAATTTGGATAGTCTATGATTACATGGTTTGCAAGTTTAGAATGCATGAATAGTATTACTAACTATTTGATGAGGTACTGATTCAGATTTAAGGTCTTTTGACTTGGCCTGAGTGTCTTAATAACTTCAAACAACAAAAGTTGGGAGATTTATGGTCCCATGCCCAAGAATCTATGCTCCAAATCCAAAAAGCACTCATGATTGCGAAAAATAGAAGAAATCAATCCAAAATTAACATAAAATCAATCACATACTGTGAAAGATGACATGCTCACTCATGGAAAGGTCTCCAACATTCCCATAATGGAACTTGCATAGACAGTGAAGAACATCAAAAAACTCCATTGCCACTGTACTTGATTATTTATCCTACATTTTAGTGTATTAATCCTAACCTTCTAGCATAATAAAATTAAAAAGACACATACCCTTGATTCAAGATCTACTATCTCCTTGCAGAAAATCGGTCATAAGTCACTATTTCTTTAATAGGTCCAGAACTGCAAAACACTTGGGCCTGTTGAAAGCAATTGAATGGATCCAATTCATTCAGACATCATGTTGTGTCTGTGCTTTATTATTATTATTTTTTGAAAGGTAAATTTTGCACTTGATTCCTATTCTATTTCGACATCTAGCAGATTGTTGTCACCATCACTTTGATCTTCTTGAGAGTTCTCCAGTCTTCCACGCTTGCATGTTGTTTTTCCCTTAAGTACGATGGTTGTGGAACCTGAGCTAGTTTTCTCCCAGAACAGGACATATTCTTTGAATACCAACTGTTGTAGACTAGTTTCAGATTTAAGGCCTTCTAACCTTGATCCAAGTCTCTCTGACAAACCCAAACAACAATTATGGAGTGGTCTATTTTCCTATGCCCAATGATTTTTTTCTCCTTAGCTGCAAAACACTCCACCATAGCAAAAACTTGAAGAAATTAACATGAAATCAATCATGTACCGTGGAAGACAAGCCCACTCATGAAGGTTTACAAACATTTCCAGACTGGAAGTTATCCACAAGCAGTGAAAAACACCAAAATCTCCACTGCCATAGGGATTTCATTACCATGTATATTATTTAAGTACAAATAGAACCCTAGGGATAATCTAAACCATTAATCCAAATATTGATGCTTTAATCCTGACCTTTAAACATACTAATTTTTTTTTGAAAGGTTTTAAACATACTAAAATTAAAAGATGGAATATCCTTAATTTCAATCTTACGCTACCCTAGCAAAAAATAGGTCATGTGTTCTTAGTAGGTGTCAGAATGGCACAAACTTAAGGCTCTTTAGGTACTTGAAACATATCCAATGGTTCCAGTTTCATGCGATTCAGACATCATGTTGCACCCAGAATGAGTTCTATTTAACCCACCCATGAGGGTTGGCTTAGCGGTCAAGAACCTGCCTGACATGCGTGAGGTCTTGGGTTCAAGTCACTCTCAACACAAAAGGGAAACTCCCCATAGTGTTACCCGGCGTGTGTGGAAGCCTTCACATGCCCCAAGGATTAGTCAGGTGCTCTAAGAGGCCTGGACACCTTGGTGTCAAAAAAAAAAAGTGAGTTCTATTTTAAAACTAAATAACCCCATTAATTTAAATCTAATGTCCGAAGTCATTCTCCTATATTTGTGAGGGATGGGTTCCATGTTTGGTCCATTATAGCATTCATGTCACGGCTGAGATTTAGAGATGTAGTATCATTCATCTTATGGGTTCTCAACCCATAAGTGAGCAAATATTATTACTGTTGTTCCTGAACTTGTTTTTTAAACCCTATGCTTGCCCTTCCGAAGGGTAAACTCATAGTTATTTTGTTTGCTAGTTCATGTTATTGTGCTTGCAATTTGTCTGTCTCACATCCCTAACATTCTTTGCTTTAATGCATTCTATTGGATTTAGCTTTCTCATCCAAAGAAGGGGAGCACAAGCTATCTTCCGAGATTTTGCTTGAAGAGGATGGGATACCTAAGTCAAACAATGATGTGAGTTCGTTATTATTCTTTTCACTGTTAACCTGGAATTATAACATAATCAGCAACAGCTACAAACATATTAAATGTCTTTTTACGACACAACAGTTCTAATGGCAACTTTAGCCCTTCCCAATTGCATGTAGTACTTGTATAGAAAGAAGTTATGGGTTTCTGCTGATGCTTGCGTCAAGTTGCTAGCTTTTCACTAAACCCACCTCCTAGGTTCCTACCCTTCCAATTTGTTTTCTTAGCAACTCACTCTTTTTTTTTCCCAGTGGAGGTGGGGGGTTGAATAAATGCTTAGTATCTCACTCTCTTGCAAGCATATTCCTCTCATGTTAAGCTTTTCATGGTAGGATATTAATGGCTGTTTTATACCCAATTCTTTGGTGATTCTCCCCCTTCTAACATGTGTTATTGAATTGGAAGTTGTTTTATGTTTATTATTCATTCTTACAAATTTTCCTCTTTCCTAACCTCTATGAATAATTCTGGAATCTGATGCAACTGTTGTCTGTGGGTGCACATCATTCAATCTTCTGATGATGTTTCACCTTTTATCTTATCCAGGTAACAAAAAAATTGAAACTGAAATTTGCTAAAGCATGGATATCATTTCTTAGGTTACCTCTCCCTCCCGATGTATACAAGGAGGTAAACTTTATGGTTGAAGTCGTATGTTTTTGTTTTCTTTTTTGCCCTTTTTGCAAGCATGTTCTTTTCCCCTGTTGTCTCCCTTTTATGTATCATTATTGTGTATAATACTCTATTAGTTAGATGAGCAGTGGTTGATAACTTTCTGGTTGAGAATTAAGCTCTCCCACCAAGGATGGTTCTCATGAAAAGTGCTATGATTTTTTTTTTTTCTGCCAAAACTCTTCTTTAATAGTAGTGAAATCATTTGCTGGTGATGTATTTATTGGTTCAAAAGATTGGAATGTTAAAACCACAATGAATTAATTAAACCTTTCAAACCAACCCATCCAAATGGGTTGGGTGGGTTCATCCATTGGGTGCTCAAATAAGGGTGTGGAAGAGATCTTAGTATTTAACATTTTCGTACTTCTTATGCTACTAAAAGATAAAATAATGTTTTACCCTTTTTTTTGAAAGGTCAAATAATGTTTTACCTCTAGAGAGAAAAAAGATGTTCTCTTGGTGTATAGTCTTCCTTGACACTAGGTTTTGTAGATGGTTTTGGATTAGTTTGTTGAGTACAGGGCTTGATGATTTTATCAAGAAAGTAAAAATAACACCTGCTCCTGCTTCCTGTTGTTGGAATGTTAAGGTTTTATTGTTATTGACTGATGATTTCTTGCTTCTCTATCGTGGTTCACTTGGTACTTTCTGTCCATTTCTTCCTTTGATCACTACATACTTGCCTATTTAACTTTGCCATCAATATTAAATGAGTCACTGAGGTTTGAGTTAAAAATTACATTTTCTTTTGAAGTGTATGAGACTTTAAATTTGAAGGTTTATTAATCTTTTGGTCTCTTTCGATAGTGATAATTATTTTGATCTTGTGATTTATGTGTTGTTTCACTGTCTTTTTCTGCTTTGTTACTCAGGTCCTTGTTAATCTGCATCATACAGTTATTCCTCATATGTCAAACCCTGTCATATTATGGTGAACTTCTTGAGTACACACATTGTAGATTTGATCTTTATCTTTATTCACCTCTTAAAACTTGAGTTAATCTAATCCCTTACCATTTAATTATTTGCAGTGACTTTTTGACTAGATCATATGACATTGGTGGTGTTATCAGTGTCATGGCACTTAGCAGCCTTTTCATTCTGATGACACAACATGGATTAGAATATCCTAACTTCTATGAAAAGCTCTATGCATTACTTGTACCTGCTATATTTATGGCAAAGCATCGGTCCAAATTTTTCCAGGTAAATGCTGTTGTGACTAAACATTTAAGTATTTCCTTTTCTGCTTTGTGCTAAAGGATGTTTATTTAAAACCTTTAGAAGTTTGCCCTTCATCTGAATGCTTGGATTACCCAGCATTGTTCGATTGAGGTATTCATTTTGATTGGTTGATTGCTACCACTATCCTAAAAAAGTTTTTGACTGATTGGCTCTCCATTCGGCTGAACCAGATAATTCTAGTATTTGGGTAGTTTATTCAATAATTTTGAAATTAAGAGAAATGTATTCAGGGAAAATTTAATTTACAACAACGAAGAGAGTTTACTACTAAAAAATATAAATGGCACTGCCTTTTTAGCTAGGTAGTTCTATGTCATGCATAAAAGAAAATTGACATGATCCATTTAAAGAGTGAAATTATTTGAAGAACCTTTACTACTAAAAAATATAAATGGCACTGCCTTTTTAGCTAGGTAGTTCTATGTCATGCATAAAAGAAAATTGACATGATCCATTTAAAGAGTGAAATTATTTGAAGAACCTTTGCTGAATATCTCCAATGAAATCATCCATTTCCAGGCATACAGCAGCTCTTTTCACCTCTAAGATGATGCCATTACTCCATCCCTTTGTTCATCATAAAAACCTCAAAGAAAACATCAGATTTCATCTGCACCCAAATCATTAACTCCACTATTCTCCAAATAATATAATTTCTTTCATAGGGAACATAATTTAGTGGTGTTTTATAAAACAATGTAAATATTTTGTAAAGCTTTAGATACCAAGTTGTCATGTATTTGATCAAATCTAGTAGTTGGTGAAGTCAATTTCTTTTTGAGGAAAATTAGGAATCTTCTAGTAAGTACGAATATATCATAAACTACTGGAAGTGGAAGTAGCATGGTACATATACTGGTGATGTCTTTTCCATTGGACCAAAAGAGGAGGGAATGTTCTTTTTGGGGAAAGGGGAGTGGTGGGGTGATGCGGGCATCCGGAGACGTAGACAAAATTTTTATTTTGATCCAAGTGGGTGCGCAAGCAATTTGACAGGTCCGGGCTTCAAGTCGAATGATGAAAATTATATCTTCGATCCAGGCGGGTATCCGAGTGGAAACTTGAAGATGGGTCGTGGGATTTAATTCAATAGTACAATTCAGCCCGAGGTCCAAAACAAGCAAGCAGACCCAGGGATTAACTACAAGCCCAACTCGTCAAAGGCGAAGCTGTGAAGTCCAAGTTGGGAGAGGATTCTCCATGACCGACCTGAACTATTCGGTGGTAGCTGATTAGATAGTTGTTTTATTTCCCAACATAATGGGTTTTATGTCTAACTTAGGTATTACTTAATTAGGACTATCGGTCGAGGTGTAGTTAATTTAGGATTTGTTTCTTTTTCAGTTTCAAAGTCGTGTATGGAGGGTCAGCTCCATGTTTCAGTCGGTGTTTATTTTCCTATATAAGTCCATGTAATCGTTGTTTTGGGGGAGTTTTTTGGATTAATAAAAGTTTTATTTTATTCTTAACAAACGATGGTTTGTTTTTGAGGCCTAAGACAACCGAGGTTGCAGCCGAGTGTAGCCTTGTGCTACGGAGTCCTCACCGAGTTGAGGCGTCTTGAGGATCGAGTGAATTCTCCTCTCCAAAGAACCAGGTAATTCTTAACTCATCTAAGTTTTGGGTTAATTGAATCAAGGTTTTAATTGTTGATTAAATCCATTACACGTTGAATCTGACGTGTGGTGTTGTTTTTAAAAACAGCGTTTTCCTATTTCAAGTTGGCTTATTTCGGAATTTTTGGGCTGATTAAAAGGGTTAAAAATTGGGTCTGAGCATTGGGTTTTGAACTGATCTAAACGAGTATTAAAATCCAGTTTTTTTTTCAAATTCATGAAGGTGTTTTCATTAAGCTAAAAACTGATTTTCTGAGAGCTGTTTGAAAACGTTGGGTAGGTGTTGTTTGCACTCGCTTTGATTAGGATTAATTCAGTTTTTCAACTGCTTCATACTTTTTTTTGGATTTCAAAATTAAATTGATTTGTGATTTTGAAAGGTTTGATAAAATTAATGGTTCTTTTCAAAACCCAAGAGTACGTGTCTTAAATTAAATTGATTCAATTAATTTCATTGCTCATTTGAGTTGGGTTTTACAATTTTGAATTACCGGGTTGCGTTAAACCTGTATTGGTTCTTATTTTACACGAGCTTCCGCTATAAGATTGAGTAGGGTGTTTTATCCTACCCAGTCTACATCATGGGTCTGTTAATGTTATCATTTCGAAGTTGTAATTTTGGGGTGTTGATTTTCTTTGGGGAAGCTGCACATTTGTCATGTGCTTGACCTTACATGGTTGGGTGGGGTCGATATCGGAGTTCATGGATAAGATAATTCAAGGGAAATTCCTCTATCCAATTATCATAGCTTTGTGAGATGGGGCCATAATAAAAGGCGAAAGGGAGAAATGGAGAAGAATGAGAGGAAAAATGAGGAGAAAGAGTTCTCAATTTCATCGCTCTGCTTAATAATTTATGGTCGATGTATAAACATAAAAAATACAACATAAAAGGAAAAAATACAAAAAAGGAAGTCAACTGGTATGGCGCTCCTAATGGCTATATGAAATAATATACATGTTGCCAAAAAAATGTTTGATTTATATTGTTTCCTACAACACTCTCCTTCAAGCTGGAGCATAGATATTAATAAAGACGAACTTGCCTAGTATGCCATCAAGTTGAGCGCAAGCTACTATTGTTAGCATGTTAGTCAACTGATCCTTGGAGAAATACAGTGTGACAATGTGGACAGAAGAAACATGGTGCTGGATGAAATGACAATTGACTTCAATATGTGTTCCTCAAATAAACACAAAAAGGTTGGGCGTCCATACAACAAGTACGAAAGAGTCCTTCAATGGGCCCCACACTGCTCGCAATCTCAATCTGATCAAATGGATGGAGAAAAGATCCAAAAACAGAAGGTCTGTGTAGGGGTCCCTCAAAAAAAATCCAAAATGGCTTGGTAGATCTCAACTTGGAAAGGGGAGCATGTCTTCTTTTCCGAGTTTTGCCTAAAAAAGGAAGAAAAATGACAATCTGACCTTTCAGGGCTCCAAAAAATTGCAAAAAAGTAGATGATGCAACAAGGGAGGAAGACAATCAGATACAATGCATACTCTTGAGTGAAACCGTGGAAGTGGGCCCTAGTCGTGATGAGCAATGATGGGATGACCCAGACAATTACACAAAGGGAGAAAGGAAAAAATGGAGAAGAATGTGAAAAAATGAAAGAGAATTCTCAATTTTGTATTTTTGCAGAAAAAATTACAGTGGATTCATAAACGTGAAAACATTATGATGGAAATAGAAAATGATTTTTGTGTTGAAATTATTTTCCATTGTTCCATTTGAACCTTTTCTAGGGGGAGCGGTGAGAAAGCAATTTCCATGGCTTGTGGATTTCAAGTTATATGATCTAACCTATGAACTAACCATGGCCCAACTCGATCCATGACTCAAGATCCAACCCAAATACAACCTATGACCCATGACCTGATCCATGACCCACGACTTATTCTATGATCCAATTGATTTGATTCAATCCCCAACCAATCCAACCTATTGACTTAACCAAACTTATGAACCAACCCACAACTTGAAACCCAATTGATGGTGCAACCTAACCAAACGTAGTATATATAATCTATTACTCGACTCATGACCAAATTTAACCCATATCCCATACTCACTCACTACTTGCTTAATGAACCAACCTAATCCGACCTATCTTATGGATTTCTAGTTTAAATTAAGATAGGTTAGGTTAAGATCTAAACCAATTGTACTCCTTATCATTTTAAGTAAAATATAGGTTGAATCAATTATTTAATTTATATAATTGTATTGTTGTTATTATTTGATTATTTTGATAGTTGTGATAATTATCATCATCATCATCATCTAGAGTTAGCTATAATCAAGTTATAACCTACCTCTCTTCTACCTAACAATAGAAGAATTCATTTATGAATTATTGTAGAAACCTTTTATCGCATCAAACTAAAAAAAAGTTAATATCCGTGGACAACAAAATCTGTGGATTTCATTTTCTACGGAAATAGAAATCATCAAGTAGATCAATTTCCATAAAAAATAGTTACGCACAAACATGTCCAAAGGGAAAAAAATACAAAAAAAAAGAGAAGGAAGTGAACTTGTATCCCTAATGACAATATGAAATAATATCTACTATCACCAAAAATGTTTTATTTGTAAAGTATCCTATAAGAGAATCAACTACTTATAGCAATCAAATTTTCATGTTCCAAAATCACAAGGCTAAAATGACCATATGGGGTTCAAATTTTGCCACTCACTCTCCTCTATCCTTGCCATTTTTTATATATCTCAACCATATTTGTATGGCCCACTAAAATTTTAAAAGCATCCCCCAATATAGGAGCTAGAATTTGGTTCTTTATTTTATTAGCCTTGTAGTTTTGCATGAAGTTTCCAGGTGGCTGTCCATGTGCCTCTTGCATGCCATTTTGTTCATTTACAAAGTTCTGTTATCATCTATAAGAGAAGAGGATGGAAATTTAACAATGCCAGATACTCATAAGATACTCGCTTCATGCAGTTCTAGTGATATCGCATTATGTGCTCAAGACAGTGTTACCGGTAATCTGGTACTGAGTATTAGGATACCTGTAAAATATGGTTTGGTTAAACCATGTTGTCCTAGGTGGTTATATTTGAACTTAGTCTATGCTTTGTCATAAGAGCATATAATTGGATTGATTCAGAAGATCACACTACATATGTTTTTGAGGAATGATTGGAACAACCCTTTTTTATAAAGGGGACACTTCCTACTCTCTCTCTCTCTCTCACAAATGACATCTCCTAGTCTTCCCCTTTTTGAGAAATGACATTAACATGATTAAACAATATTTGCATTAAAATTGAATTAAGAGAGAGAATTTATGTGCCTTGGTTATTCTACTTGTTTTTTAAGGCATGTTAAATAAAGCATACTTGGAGGACTACCATATAGTAGTAGTTAAATTTTAATTTAAAAAAAAAAACTCTCTTTAGAGCAGTTCAAGTGAAATTATAAATTAAAGATTGATAGTTTGAACTTTGAATGAGATATGCATATACTTTTGTCTTCCTGTTTTCTGGGAAATGGTTGTACCTACCTTTCTGTACGTGTCTGTGTCTTTGTTTCTGTGTATCTGCTTCATATGAAGTATCTCATGCACCAATGAAGGTTTTATTGGGGAAGCATTTTGAAGTTTGATTATATTCATAAATTGAATTTATATGAATCATTTTTCTTTATGCACACATTTGGATACTTGTTGATAGCTCATGTCCTGTGTCCTGCAGCTTCTGGATACCTGTTTGAAATCATCACTTCTTCCAGCATACTTAGCTGCTGCATTTACAAAGAAATTGAGTCGACTGGCACTTTCAGTCCCTCCTTCAGGAGCATTGGTTATTATTGCCATCATTCACAATCTCCTACGAAGACATCCTTCCATTAACTGTTTGGTTCATCGGGTAGCTTTACAATCTCCTTTCTATTGATTTGTTGTCCATATAGTTCTGGGGAAATTCATATATATACCTTTTGATTACTCATTGACACTTATTTAGGCTTAAATACCATTTTTCCCTTTTTGTGTGACCATTCTATGTGTGCAAAGTTCTATGTTTGATGGAGGATAAGCAGAAAAGTTGCATTTTGACATTTTTATGTAATGGATCGTAGTTAATTGGTTTTCTTTCTCTATTTCTTGTGGAAATTTTTTTTCCAGTGTCTTCTCAAACAAATCATACGCTTAAAAAAAGAAATCTTTATTCTTCAGAAAGCAACAATATCATCAAAATCTGCAAAAATAAAATAAAATAACATAATTGTTATTTATAAAAGACAAGAACATATTGCACAATTTACTAGTGCCTGTGCAACCTTGAAGGTTGTGGTTTAAGTTGTGTTACCATCTAAAAAACTCGTGTTGGCACTCGAAAAAAGAATCTAAAAATGGTATTCAGTATTCTTATAAGAACAAAACGAATATATAGTACTAGGAAGTTGGCTTTCAGTTCTGGACAACCACTTGTTCAATATAAGTGATATTTACTGTTACAAAGAATATTCTGTGGCTGAAACCATTTTAAGTGGCCTCTCGGTGTAGACCACAGAAACATAATTCTTCTAGCTTTATACTGGGGTACTTGCATTCTTTACAGTAAGTCTTACACCTTCAGTATATCTCTAAACCCTAAACTATTCTTCTTCATTATGAATGATTATAAATATAAGTTATTCCTTATACACAATACTACATGTAGTTCTTAATGATGGTATGCAATTGTTGAGATTCTAAATATGTTGATGCCCTGTTCTTGAATTACTGTGTACAGTTTGGCAGCTTATAATATTTTCAGGTTCCTTGTTTAATTCTGTCTACTTATCTTCTGGCTTTCAATTATGTTAAAAAGAATTTTCCCTCAATAATTTGCCTCATGCCTCATCCTGTTGAGATATTGCTTATAATGAATATGTATATTTTGGTAAAACAATGTTATTGATAGATTAAATAGTTTGTTTTTATCCTTTTGTGATTGGGAAGTTCACTGAAGAACTTGGTTTGATGACATTGACAACTGGCATGCCATTTGCAAAGCAGGCTGATGATGGAACTGATGGTGATGCTATGAGGGAAGGAAGCAATATCGGTGACGATTCAAGAGATGCTGGTTCTGAAAATTGTGACAGAAAACCAGGCATTGATCCTTTCAATAATGAGGAGGGTGATCCTGCAAAGTCCAATGCCTTGAGTGAGTCCTTGCTGTTATTATTTTCTTTTATCTTATTTTTTGAAACAGTTCATACAGTGCTGATATCTTTTTGCATATCAGCACAGTTGCAACCACATTAGCACAGTTGAAATGGGACAATAGCCTGTTGCACAGTTTCAACTGCATGGTTGTGGGTTTGAGTCTTATGGGGATCAATATGTGGTCAGCCCATAGAAAAAGTTCGCCAAATCCAATTACTAGCATCAGCCCCAGATAGAATGGGATACATTACTCAATGATGATAGCATCAAACCAGATCTGAGCATCTTGCAACATTTTCATTACACTTGCTTCATGTATTTGGTGTCTCAGGTCATGGATACTGTCCTGATGTACAATTCTATAAAAAGAGGTCCATAGTTCCTGTGGCATTAATCTCCTATATCATGGAGGATGCTCCAACAATCTTCCTTGATTATAAGAACCATCCTTTCTAACGTAGGAATGGAAATGGATGGTTACTGAGATTGTGTTTTTTGTCTGCTTATTCTAGTTTTTATTTGATTTCTGTTTTGTTTCAGTATGACCAGTCATCATGTTTTCGAGTGTGCTTGTAAGATAGTAAATCTTGCTAGGACACATAGGTTGTCATTTTGTACATTATTTGATCAATTTTTTGTATCTTATTTGTAGAAAGTTCTTTGTGGGAAATAGATACTCTTCGTCATCATTACTGCCCAGCTGTTTCCAGGTAACAGAGCCTCATCCAATCACTTCATTTATTCTACCCACAAGGTATTTAACGGTTACTTTCTGTAGATTTCTTATGGATGTTGTTTTTCTTCAGATTTGTTGCATCTCTTGAGAATGATTTGACAGTTAGAGCCAAAACCACAGAAATCACAGTTAAGGATTTCAGCTCTGGCTCATATGCCACTGTCTTCAGAGATGAGGTGAGATTTATGGCATTTGATGAATTGATTGAGTTTTTAATATTTGGAGAACATTCTAGTGATCTTCGTAGTTTATATGTGTGTGTGTGTGTGTGCACGCATGCTTTTTGATTGGTACCATGACATAAACTGATGCAGAAGCACGCCTACAACTAGGCAGGAAGAACAAGATATGCCTGTAGCTAGACATGAAAAGAAGAAAGGAAGAAGATAGGAAAAAGGCTAAGCCTTAATTAATTCATTCAATAATCCATCGTGTATATCTCTCTCTCTTACATCCATAGGTATTTATAGGAAAACAAATAACTCAAAATAGCATAGGAATTTAAAACGAATGGGAAAGCCACCAACCTGGCTTTCCTACTAGAACAAGGACTCTCTCCAATATTCTAAAACGAAAATAACTTGCTCATAATAAAAACAATAATAAATAAACAAAATAGAAGTGGAGTCCACACAGGAGTAGCGCTTCCGTGGTCCTACATCATAAACTTGCAACCTCTTGTGACTGTTCTTGACACCACCTTCAAGTTCGCCACAGGCCTTCTTTAGTTAATGCCTCATTTTCTTAGCTCATTGCTAACGTTTTCTTTGTTTTAATTGTTAATCTAGTATTGCCATGTGCAAATCTCCTTTAATTCATTAAGGATCATTATCAGCATGATAAAAGCATGGTCTTCGCTATATGGTTAACAACTTTGTGAAACCAAATAACTCCAATGTTGTTCTGATTTAGGAAAAGTTGTCCTGTTCCTTCTTAGGTGTAGGTTAGAAGTCATCATAATCACCATCCTTAGAGCCATTTATTCCATCTTTCTAGGATTGACTCTCATACTTGGATTTGACAAATCTTCTATTCGCCAGCTTGCCAATTGTTGAACGTACATAGGACTCAACATGCAACCTTGTGGTTGCCAATGTGCTACAAGCTATTCTCCCATTTCAATTGTGCTACTGTTCTTGCAGACTCACAACTGTGGTTTTCTGCAAGGGCAACAACATCACATGGCCAATTTCAAAATAAAAGAATAGCACTTCAGACAATGATAGAAAAGTCTGATCTCTCAAAAATTACCTTCTTAGAGCTTGTTTCACCATTGACCAATGCTCACTTTTGCAACCATTACGACTGTTGATTCATGTCACATTACCATTAAAAGGGGAAATTCTAAAAATCTCCCCGAATTTTCTTATAATTAAAAAAATCCTGTGTTTTTTTGAAAATATGAAAAAAAATCCCTTGAGTTTTTATGAGAATCTTAGAATTCTGCCTCAACTAAAAGCTAAGTTGCATGGGTAAAAGGTGTGATGGTTGGTGTTAAAATGAGTGAGTTTGTTGGTTTTGGCAAAACAAGAAAATAAAAATAGATCTTGCAGACATGGCAACATATTTAGATAAATTTAAATTTATCTTAAATGAAAATAAGGTGTGAAGATAAGACTAATAGAAAATAATGGACATATTATAAGGAAAATAAGAAAAAGGAAGAAAATAATGGAAGAGAAGGAAAGGAGAGAGAGAGAGAGAGATAAATTCTGTCTTATATTTCTTTTGTTTAATCAAAAGAGAATACACGTATATATAAAATACAGAGAGACATCATGGTAAGTAAAAAGGGCAAGGAAAGGAAGATCAGTTACAATCTGACGTAGCAGATGCGATGCAGGTTTAAAGGAGACTGGTCAAACCCGATAAAATCAAGTCAAACAGTCAACAGTTTAGTCAAAGGTCAAGGGTTGATGGCTCAAGGGAGGTGGGTAAAAACTAAGAAGGAATGGATGTTTGTCCAAAGTTGTTTTTCTGCATGTTAACATGTGTAGTTGAAGCAATCTATACTGGGCCATTCTAGTGAGGGTGTTAAGCATTTTCCCAAATTATGGTTACCAACTTTCAAAAATTGACCGCTGCTCTTTGATCTCCCATTTCCACTCAATGAAAGATATAGGAAGTGCATGGTCTGGTTGGTCCTCTTTGAAAGTGTCCATCTGATAATTTACATCTGTTCTTTTTCAGTGATTTACGTCCAACAGATTCTGCTATCTCAGCCTGAAAACTCTAGGGAGCCTCCTTACTAAAATTTTATGTGGGCCAAACGTCTTTCAGTGGAATACATAGAAAATAGCCAGGATAGTTGATGATAGTTGATAAATAAAATTTGACCTCGTCTGATTATTTAGCCTTGTGATTTTGGACTTTAAAATTTTAACTCCTCTAAGTTGTTGATTTTTCATATCCTATCTCACAAGCTACAGTGATTTGATGAAAGAGTTTTTCATAAATTATATCATTCATGAAGTCCTCTATCTATCCCACACAATCATATGGGCCCCAGCCCATGATAAATGTGCAGTCTCCCTAGAGAAATTCAACAGTCCAGCCTCCCTAAAGCTTCTCTTCTTAGCCTTGTGCATGAAAAGTGAAAAGATGTCTTTGTATCAATCCATTTGTGACATTGTTTCCTCATTACCCCTTATTTATTTGTTGGGACAAGGCTTCAATGTTTATTATGATTTATTTGTTGGGACAAGACTTCAATGTTTATTATGATTTTGTTATTTAGTTTCTTATTATTCATTTATTTATTTATTTATTCGCATTTGCTTTTATATATGCAATTTATTAATTACTAGTTTGTTACCACTTAACATTGCATCATTTCATTTTACACATTAAGATGCTAAAACCTTTGAGCTTCAAATTGTTTGAAATGCAGATCAGACGACGGGTAAAACAAGTCCCTCTTGCATTTTACAAAGCAACACCGACCTCTCTATTCTCGGAAGCTGACTTTCCTGGTTGGTCTTTTGGATCACAACGGAATGATTCAAAGGAAAATAATAAAAATGAGGTAAATGAAACCAACCCAAGTGAGGATGATCATCACGTACCTGCAAAGAGCAACGGATTGAATGTTGCTGATTCAAATAAACATGTCTCTTCATGCAATGAAATCAATCGGCATTTTCCTTTCTTGTGGTTTTCTATTGTGATTTTTTTTTTTTGGTAAAATTTTGGAACAAGCTAATTTATATGTTTGTTTTGGCCTTGTATTGAATTTGGTTTTCCTATTCTTCATTTACATTTTTTACATTCTTCATAGCATTCTCTTATCTCAATGGCCATTGTATTTTAGAGACAGTTCGAAATCTCCAACTAGGACAGTATTGAAAATTCTAAGACATCAACAATTGATGAAACCTCACTGCTTTGTGGTGTTCATGAATTGCAGTAACCAAAATGTCATTCTTGAACCCTTGACCTGCGGTGGTTATGGAGTGTGGTCAGGGGTGTGAGATTTGACCATGAGTTCAGCCAAGGGATATTGGTAATACCATTGGGTTTGATCTAATGTTCTAGAACTGGATCAGTGATCAAGCTAGGCCGCAGTTTGGTTCGACTCCAGGTTCAAACTGGGTTGAACTATGAGACAGAGACATTAGTATGGCATGAATGTTGTATACTTCTCTGCCTATCCTGCCACTTGAGAGACAAGCAAATGGTCACTGCCACTCAATTGAACATTTTTCTCAGGCTTACATCATTTGAACCTTTCAAATAAATCTTTAACGTAGCAATCACCATTGTGACATAAGTGAACTCCATATGAAATGACCTATAAAAAGGTAAAAGAAAGATACAAGAAGACCTGACCTCAGGCTCATGGTGTATATAATAATGATATAACTATTAGGAGCAAATCTGGTGTACAGGGGCTGCTCTAAGGGTTCCAATCAAGGGTTTAAATATCCTTTTTAAATGATATCGGCCCCTCATTCCATTTATTTTTTCAAAAAAATCCAAAAAAATTATAGAAAATGCAGACAATTATTGACTTATGGCTGTGTAATTTTTTTCATTAAATATCGGTCATTTACATGATACTAATGTTATTTTGAAGTTATGAACACAAGAATTCCATTTGTTTTAAAAAAAATGATGAAAAATTACAAAAAATTGTAATTGATGGTATGGGGTGAAATGAGAAGGATATTTTATTTTTTATTGTCTTTCGAAAATATTATATGTACTTTTAAAATTAAGGGTTTGGCTTTTCTTTATTTTTAAATTTTAAAAATTCATTGATTTTTATATTTGCTAACCCAATAGGCTTTAAATGCCTATAATTTTCGAGATCTTGATATTCGAAGACTATAAAATGATTTTTTATTTTCAAGATTTTTTTAAATGATAATGGGATTTTTTAAAATCAAAATGTTTTGAAAAATTAAAAAATTTATTCGAAGTTCTTTGATTTTCGATTTTTTTCTATTTTGATAGGCTTTAGATGCTTTTAGTTTTTTGAGATTTTGATATTCCAAGTTTAATAAATGGTGAATTTTAATTTTTGAGATTTTTAAAAATGATAGTGGAGATTTTTGAAAATCAAAATGTATTGAAATTTTAAATATTTATTGGAAATTCTTTGAAAATGGCCGATATACCAAGTTTCAAAAGTGAAAGACAATACTTGCCAACCAAAATCACAGGAGAATACCCCTACTCAGAAAACCCTTAAGAGTACTCATAAAAAAAAAATTTCCAATCATAACACACATTATTTATATAAACAACATAAAAGAACTCCAATGAGGATTATTACAGTATATGGATAAGGCTAGGCAGAATGTGGCTTTGCAATAATCAAATTCACTCTCAGAAATTCGGAAAATCAATGACAATTAACAGAAGGTAAACTTAAATATCATCTTAAAAAAACCTTTAAATATCTCCTCTTGGAACTTACTCTCTGAACTATTTATATTCTGCTATTTTTTTTATTACCCCCATTCTAATACGGGCAAAATTTGTTAGGAGACACGGGATAAAGTGAAATTTCTATTTTACCCTTATCGGTGCACCTCTCATCAAGTACGGGTGTACCGATATACAGAATATATACATGTTGAGCGACGTGTTATCGGTATACCATTACTTGATAAGCAGTACACCGAAAGTGATAAAATGGGAATTTCACTCCATCCCGTGTCTCTTAATAAATTTTACCCGTATTAAAATGGTTCGCCATTTATTTATCCACGATAGTTGTTCTTGCGGCGTATTCCTCATGGAGCCATGGCTCGTGCAATTGCTTGATTATGGTTTTCATGCTTTCTCCCACTAACTCGTCTCAGCAATTGTCAAATTTGGAGCATTCTTAATTGCATGACAAATTGCAGTATGGTAGATGGGTTACCATTTTTCTTAATAAAATAAAGTAGGGATGCTTGTGACCGATAATGTAGAATGTCAAGTGCTTGAATTTTCAATTTTTAAAATAGAGAATGTGAAAAGGAATGGCTTAGAGGCTCTTTTTTTTCTCTACCTCTCTGTTTTTTCTAAAGGAGCAAATTGAACAACAAATAAAATGATTTTGAACGCATTTGAAAGGTATAATGTTCACAGCCTATATTTTCATGTTTAGAAGAGAACGTAGATGATAGAGAATCAAGCCTTGTTTAGCTATTATATCAATTCAATCTGGAATTTCAAATTACCCAGAAAAAATTGTGTAGATTCAACTGATGAAACTTGCAATAACCAAACAAGTAAGGTTGCCTTTCACTGTGAAGATCAACTGGTGAATTTGAGTATCATACTATCATCAACTGTCCACCTTTGCTGAAATTGTCCTTGGCGTGATACTAAGTAAAAAGGTCGTGACCAAGCTATGCATTATTCAAATAGGAGAGGTGTTCACTCTGCAACTCTCATGGATTGCAAGTGGAGCTTATAAAATGGAGTGGTGACAGGTTTGTTGAAATGATCTGACCTTCAATATTTTGTTCACTAAAAATTGTTTGACCGAGTCACATTTTAAACCTCTCAAAACTTCATCATTTTTAAATTGTTTTTTAATTATTAAATTTTATAACCTTTAAAAATATGTCTCGATTAATTTGATCAAGGTAATATTTGATAGACAATATATTAAAAGATGATATCAATAGATCCACCACTACTCCATCAACATGATGATACTGAAAGACCCAGTGCAAGGTAAACTGTGTCTATCTTAAAATGGATATTCCATAGACAACAATTGTGGGGACCTACTACAAAAGTCTTGATCCAAATCTGACTGCCTTTTGCCTTATCCCTGACACTTGGGCCAACAGAAATCATGTCATGTTCATCTTCATCTTCAGTTCTTCTCCCAGCATCTCTCTGAAATGGCTGCACAACAGGACTGACTCTTACCCAGCTTCAATTACAAGATGCAGACCTCATCAGGCAGCTCACCAATCCTGCATCCACCAGATAGAAATACAGGATACAGGGTAAAGTAATTACTGAGCTTCTGTCAAAATTCCGAGTTGCAAAATATAATATCATTTAAGCAAACAAGGACCATCTGCAAAAACTGAACTGTAGGATATCTGAGCCAGTAGAGGTACTGGACTTTTTGATTCCCTTATGTAATACTTCTCTTTTGTAAATTTATATTGTTTGTTGTCCCTGGCCCAGGCCGTGGGTGTGAATTGATTAGTGTTTCTTCTTTTGGCTTGACCCCAGCTGTGGGTTTCTTTTTGTTTTGTCTCTGCATCGGACTCGTGGGTTTCTTTTGTTTTGTCTTCGAATCAGATTTTTTGACTTTTGTCATGCCTTCTTTTGAATGACACTTAATCCTTAGTAACAAACACTGATAAAACTATAACAAAAAATCTAAACCATGAATCAAATCACATTCTGATCATGTATCTGAAACTTGGATGCAACTATCTTCATGCAGATGCAGTTCTATCATGAATCTTTACCCGCATCCAACCCAAATCTAATCCATCCACAATACTTAATGACCAGAACTTTTTCAGTACTGAACAAAAGGACAAAATGAGGTTTATCGGCTGTGCTGCATTACAACAGCCCTTCAGCGAATCTAATCCATCCACAATGCTGCCATCTGATCGATGATCTGGAAAACAATACAATATGGTTTGCATGTATATCTCGAGAAGTTGTCATCAAGGGGCTTCCTATAAACTAAAACGCATCACATGGAATAGGAAATGCCCTACCATTTTGCAGGAAACCCATCACAGACAAGCCCTGGGATAATAGTAGAATTATCTCAAAATTATACCAAGAATAATTGAACCCAGGCATTAGGATGTTGTCTAAACCATTCATTATTACTTCCACTTTGATAACCTCACAACTTCAACTGTCTCAACAAAACTTAAACATCACATAATAAGAACAGTAATAGCAGCAGCAGCAGCAGAAGCAATAGTAGCAATAATGCAGATCAAAGGTTCACATACCAAAAACACTGTGTCGAACCTCATCAACACCCGCTAAACTATCAAATGAAAAAGAGTGAAAAATAAGATTATATATAATTTCCTCGAAACAATAGAAATGTTCTTAGTAGGAACTACAAAACATGACAAAAAATACTGTCTCCTCATCTAGGAATGATCTGAGAAGCTGAGGCCCTTGATGGGTTGGAACCATTCCTTGAGGCTTGATTCGCCAAAATGCCCCTTCCTTGCTGTAGGGACTGCCGCTGATTGTAACCATTACCCCTCAGCCTGTTGCTGTAGTCCCTGTCACTTCCTTCTTGCCCAACCCTCTCCCAAACATCCGAGTTCCAAAACGCCCCCTTGAGGACTATGACTTATAGCCACCCCTACCTCGTCCCCTCCTTTCCAAGACAATTCAGGTGGAAGTCGATTTTTTTTTTAAATCAGCAACTGTAATCATGTATTTTTTAGAGGCAACAATGGCAATCATGTTACTTAAAAAAATAATGTGGGAATGCCTAAGATACCTCAGGAAAGAAGATCGTTTAATTGAAATGAGAATGCCAACTGTGTAACAATAATATATCCAATGCTTCAGATGGCCCAAGAAAAAAAGGGTGTTACATTACAAATGAGTGTGCACCCCCATCGGAGTATCAGTCATTTCTAGAAATAATAATCGCCACAAATTTTGCTGCAACCCAATACTGTGTTGGAGACAGCCCCGTGTTTCAGTGTTTAATTCAAGTGGTGAAAATGATAAAGAAGGTGGGGGAGGTGATGGGTTGCAGAGGACTGTTGCGATCGGAGAGATTCAGTTTCTCGAATTCTAGCAGTAATGGCTTGGTTGGGAGAATAGAGGAAGGTGATGAAAGATCATGTGTTTTTGATGGAGCAGTTGAAACTCCCCCTCTTTATCTTGCTATGGGGCTGGGAATTGATGATATATATGATTCGGCATCAACTCTGATTGGCAATGAAGTGAACAGAGAAAGTGATTTTAAGAAGGAGAGTTCGGATCGAGCTACGGATGAGACCGACATCGAGTCTTATTATAAGAGGATAGTTGAAGAAAGTCAGGCTTGGGCGATTGGTAGGTTTGGCGATGGTGTGTTGGAGCGTTGGTTGGGCTGCGGACCATGGATCTGGTAGCAACAAATCAGGCATGGTAGGGCTCCGCGGGGATGGGTCTCTCGAGTTCTGGATGCGAAAGAGAGAGAGAGACGAAGGAGAAAGGGAAAAGAAAGCAGTTGCTGCCGTTCAGGAGTTGGTGTCTTGTATCCAGCCAAATCGGAGTGCCTAAGTCCAAGTCGGCGGATATTATTCTCTCTCATCCCGTTATTTTTCATTTTTCAAAAAGATCCAAAAAATTTATAAAAAATGCAAAAAATTATGGACTTATTTGCTGCGTAATTTTTTCATTAAATATTGATCATTTACATGTTCAAATGTTATTTTGAAGTTACGAACTCAAGAATTTCAAATGTTTTAAAAACATAATGAAAAATTACAAAAAACTGTAATTGATAGTATTGGGGGAAATGCGAAGGCTTATTTTATTTTTTTATTGTGTTTCAAAAAAATTATATGTATTTTTAAAATTAAGGGTTTGCCTTTTCTTTATTTTTAAATTTTAAAAATTCATTGATTTTTATATTTGCTAGTCCAACAGGCTTTAAATGCCTATAATTTTCGAGACCTTGGTATTCCAAGACTGTAAAATGATGATTTTTAATTTTCAAGATTTTTTAAATGATAATGGTCATTTTTAAAAATCAAAATGTTTTGAAAATTAAAAAAATTATTGGAAGTTCTTCGATTTTCTATTTTTTTTTCTATTTCAGTAGGCTTTAAATGCTTTTAGTTTTTTGAGATTTTGGTATTCCAAGTTTATTAAATGGTGAATTTTAATTTTCGAGATTTTTAAAAATGATAATGGATATTTTCGAAAATCAAAATGTATTGAAATTTTAAATATTTATTGGAAATTCATTTATTTTTTTATTTTTTATTATTTCAATAGGCTTGAAATGCTTATTATTTTCGAGATTTTGGTATTCCAAGACCATGTGTTTTTTAATTTTTGAGATTTTTGAAAATGATAATGGTGATTTTCGAAAATCAAAATGTTTTGAAAATTTAAATATTCATTGGAATTCATTAATTTCGATTTTTTATCATTTCTTTAAGCTTTAAATGATTATTATTTTCGAAATTTTGTTTCCAAGACTATTAAATGGTGTTTTTTAAGTTTTGAGATTTCTAAAAATGATTATGGTGATTTTCGAAAATCAAAATGTTTTGAAAATTTAAATATTTATTGGAAAATTCATTGATTTATTTTTTATTATTTCAATAGGCTTTAAATGCTTATTATTTTCGAAATTTTTGGTATTCCAAGAAAATTAAATGGTGATTTTTAATTTTCGAGATTTTTAAAAATGATAATTGTGATTTTAGAAAAATTAAAAAATTATTGGAAGTTCATTGATTTTCGACTTTTTGCAAATTCAATAAGCTTTAAATGCTTTTAGTTTTTGATATTTTGGTATTCCAAGTCTATTAAATGGTAACTTTTAATTTTCAAGATTTTGGAAAATGATAATGGAGATTTTCGAAAATCACAATGTTTTGAAAATTTACATATTTATTTGAAATTTATTGATTTTCGATTCTTTATTATTTCAATAGGCTTTAAATACTTATTATTTTCAAGATTTTGATATTCAAAGACTATTAAATGATGATTTTTCATTTTTGAGATTTTAACAACCGATTTTATTGCTTTTTATTTTTTTTAAATTAAAAAAAAAATCAAATATCTGTCATTTAAAAAAAAAAAAAAAAATCGGCCCTATTTGAATTTCTTCCCCTATTTTTAATTTTAAAAAATTATTTAAACAATATTTGAATTTCTACCTTTTTTATTATTATTTTTTTAAATAACTGATATATATTGCCGATATATTAGACTGTATCATAAATGAACGATGGATATATTGTATCGGCCCGATACATATCAACCCTTAAAAACCGATATTATTACCCTGTTTCCAACTGTCGATGATGTACATTTGATACACCATTATAGTTAGAGTGAACATATTGGATAAAATATTTATTTAATAGTTTATTTTGATCTTGAAAAATAGAGCTAGAATGACCTAATGGGTCTCATTTTTGTACAATTTTAGTCTACAAGATGAAGTATTTGACCATCTATTTTTTCATCATAGCACGGTGTGTGCTCTCTTTTTCTAACGCGGCTCACCAAAACCAAGTGTTAAAAATGTGGCTGATATGAGAAAACGAAGGTTGATACGTATCGGCTAAAATGTGTTGCAGCTGTGGTCTAGATGGGTGATGGATGGATCATTCGTGAAAATATCGACTATGTATATTTGGTTTTTCAAGGGGCAATATATCGCCTGAGACGTACCATATCGTCTTGGGTCCACCATGTCTCACTGTTATCTCGGGTGAGATATCGAGCATAATATCCGGCGATATCTTGAATATCAGTGAGAAAAACATTTCAATTTTTGAAATATAAAATTAAAAAAAAAAACCCACCAAATTTTGAATTTATAATGCTTTTGTATTTATTGTGAATGGTATATGTGGTCTAAAATTTTATCTAGAAGTTATTGTAATGCCTAAATTTTTTATTTCATGCAGTTACATTTTTTTTATTTTTTTCTACAATTTTTACATATATTTGGGATAATCCAAAAAAAAGAGTCTAAACATTGCAATAATTACATACATTTTTTTAGTTTATATTTTAGTTGTCTAGGTGTTAATTCGCTGTTAAAACTTAATATTTCATGCATTTGCAAAAAAAATTATTTTTTTATCCGAATGTAGTATATATTTGCGATAATCAGAAAAAAATGCCTAAACATTGCAGTAATTATGTAAAGTTTTTAGTTTATATTTTAGCTGTTGTCTAGATGTTAAGTTGTTGTTAAAACTTAACATTTCATGCATTTGCAATTTGTTTTTATTTTTTATCCGTTTTATTTTTTATCCGAATTTAGTATATGTGTGCGATAATTCTCAATTTCATAATTTAAAAAATAACATTTAAATATGTAAATGGCCTCCACTTAATGAAAAATTACATATCTATGAAGCACTAAATTTTATTGATTTTCTGTAATTTTTCTGGATTTTAAAAAAAATTAAGAGAAGAAAGAAATGTATTGAGTGATCGGTGATCTAATATTGTCATATCGGCTTGCTAATATTTTTATCCTAAAAATGGTACATTTTTATCTATTTAATTTTAACAAATAAATTTAACATATGACTTAAAACTCTATTTCAATTTCAACTTATTCATTTTATTTTATTTAAATATAATGGTTGTATATATTTGAAAAGATTAAATTCTTATTTTGATTTTATAAAACTCATAAACTCTATCACGTTGTCAAGTGTTATATAAGTCATCTTCCGACTAGCAGGTCATATGATATTGAAAAGGTTTCATAAATTTAAAAAAGCACCACGTGGTAAGAGTTAATTGGATCTTGGTTACTTCGAACGGACAATAAAGCACCACGTCACTATTTTTGACGTAAAATATAATAATTTCTATTTATACACTTTCTATTTTCATATTTTGTCTAGTTTTGGGTCATGTCGGGTTCATATCCGAGATGGCTTTTAACAAATCTGGATTTTTGGATATAGATTAAGGTGGGTCCAGTTATCGCCGACCCGACCCGACCCGAACCCCGAGTAGACCCATAAATAAGTTTTCGGGGTCTCTGGATGCATTTCCAGCTGCGGAACCCAAGAAACAGAGGAAGATGGAGGAGAGAAGAGTGGTACGATCTTTCATCTGGGTTATCTTCATTTCCTCCATTTTCGGCTCAGTTGCTTCCATCGACGACAAATGTGCCGCTTGCAGTGCCGTTGCGGTATTCTTCTCTCCCTGTCTCTCTCATTGAGTGATGATTTAGATTATGAATTGTTGGATTCAATTGGGTTGATGAAAATTTCTGTTTCTGTTGAAATCGATCTTGTTGATCATATATATCTTTTTTTGGTTGTCTCTATTCCTTTGAGAACTAATGTTCACGAATGACAGAGAAGTAGTCTTATTTCCACTGGTAAATGAAGACTCGTCAGGAGAACAACTTAAGAAGAAAAAGGTTGATCACCGGCGCGGCTTATTACCCCATGCACCTAGGCATGGACCTACCAAATGGGGTGGTGATGGGTCTTTTGGGAAGGTCTTTCTTTGAATGTAGCCCACTAAATATTATCGGGATTGAATCAATAAAGCCACATTTTTTAAGTTCTACAAATTTTGATCTGTTTAAATTATTATTTGTTATCTTTAAATTTTGTGGACCTTAAAAACATGGCTTGATTGATTAAAAAACAAGTGCACAAGGTAATGGTAATTGAAGTGTGTATTCTAAAATAAATGAGTAGAGTAAGTTAAAACATAGAATTAGGAGTGAATGCATTAAACAAAACACAAGACTGGGTTGCAGATCGCTTCTGCACCTGGCCTTGGACCGTTTCCCATAACTGGGTTCTGACGGATTTTCAATACAAAACGACTGGGGTTTTCCCAGCGAGAATCTGCAATTGGTTGCAGAAAACCATCTCAACAAACCACTGTTTGTAAAAGAAAATAAAATAAACTTTTATTCGACATAAAAATCTCTGCCAAAGACTGGCTATATACACCCTTAAATAACAAAAATCTACCGACTAAAACATGGAGATAATGGAGCTGACCCTCCATACTCGACTTTGACTCGAATAACAACTCCTAGATCTAGACTTCCTAATTGAAAACATACTGCTATTAAAATAGACTTCTAAATAAAACCTACCTAATTGTCCACCAATTAAACATCCTAATCCCATACTAATAAGGACTGCTTCACCTGACTATACATGTATCATGAGTGTACAGCTCATTGGGCCAATGGGCCTGCTATGTTGGGCCAAGGCTTGGTGTTGGTGAGGGGGGGGGGAGGGGGGATGTGAGTTTGGTATTTTACAATTGTGTTGACATGCATATCTGCATCTTTTGTCTCATAATCTTATTTGCCAATCTCCTATAGGAGCCATGAAAGTTGGATTGAGCTTGATTTCCATTTTTTTAAAAATGTACCTTCTTTAAAAACAAACACTGGTACAAGACATACTGAAGAGAACAAAAAAAGGAATAAGGCCAAGCACTAGCACACTACAAGCTCCAAAGGTCAGCTGCCAAGTCAAGCCAAAGTGCACAGCTTGGACTTCTTTGCTTCCGGAGTTTCAGTCGCACACCATTTCAGATATCTCTAGAGTTTGCAAGGAATGTATTGGGCTGCAGTAGCTATGGTCATTTGTAGCTTGCTTTTTGCCCCTTCTTTTGAGCTTGATATCCATGTTACTTACAATTAATATGTAGCTCTTGTTGGGGGATCATTACCTGTTCCAATGTTTATAAGTTTGGAGCATTTTGTGGAATATATCCATGTTAACATACATATCCATGCTTCTTTTCTTGCTATCAATTTTTAGCTTTCGTTGGATGTTCATTTAGTAGTTCCTAACTTCCTATCTTAATAAATTTGGTGCATTTTGAGTAATAGCCCTTTTTTTGAAAGGTAGCAATAGCCTTTTTTGTGCTTTTGAAAATATATGGAATCTTATTATGTTGATAGATGAATTGCAGGAGGAGCTAGAGCTTGAACTTTCTAATGTAAGAAATGTTACTACATGCTTTGTTCTTCTTCTATATTTGTTTTTATTATTAATTGTTAAAGGGATCATGCACGTATTATGATTAACAATGTTGAATCACACATACAGATATGACGCATACACATGCCCCTTTTATCATCATCATCCTCATAGTTTCCATCACCATCATCATTGAAGCCTTTTTTGCATCTGTCTGTGGTCATTCTTTTGAGTTTTACTTGTCCACTTAACTGTCAACAGTTGTTCTATGCCACCTCACACTGTATCAACAATTACTTTTATCACATCCCTATTTTATACTTCTCCCATTTTTCTATTATGGACCTCACTTTTGTTATCTCAATCTTTGACACATCATAATAGCAGACATCCCCAATTAGACACGTGTCTATGTCTAAAATGCTTGCCTGCTTGGGTGTAGAAAGTGTCTGTATGTGTGCAGGCGCATGCATGTGCACATGTTCCAGTGTGTGTGCCCATGCATATGCATGTGGTTGTACTGCTTTACAATTGAGTGCTTTCTCATGCATGTGTATGCACATATTCATTTGATTTACTTAAGTTTTAAGGAATACTGGATGATTTCAACCTCTCTTGTATTACAATGAGGTTGACCTGATTTGTACATGTGAAAGCTACTTTCCATCATGGCAAACCATGATAGCTGGTTGTCATCATCCTAGCCACTAATTCCATCATATAAAGGTTATGGCTGCCAAAACCACCCTTGCTTGAAATGTATTGGCCATTGGTTGAGAACCATGTGGTTTAGAATCACTTTTCAATCTGGTGAATAATTCTTTATACATGAGTGATGTAGTGCCCGGCCCCCGTGGGGGACCTGTGCCTGAAAGCCAGAGGGCCACATGGAGATAAAATCGCTAGTGTAGGCGCACATGAGAGAGAGAGTGTAACACCCTGTCCCGCTACAGACGCGTTATCTCCGAAGTAGGTCAAAACATAACAAAAGAATAGATAGCGGGTATATTTTTTTTTTGAAACGGGGCAACTACCTCCCGCTCAACAACTGACAAGGTTCAACATATCAATAAAGCATGAAACAATCATAGACTATTCGAACACAGTTATACATCATCCGAAAACGAATAACATATAAAAAAGGGGGTCATATAAAACAAGATCTCTCAACTAAGAACAACGTGATTATAAAATATCTAACCATTGCTCCTCTACAGGCGCCTGCTCTAGGGGCCCCACCTGGTTCCTCAGCAATTGGGGTACCTGAGAGGTAAGGGGTGAGCTAACTAGTCCAGTAAAGGGAATAACCATATCATACGTCAGCGACATAAATACATATATCACATGCATAGAAAAATGATGGACATCATAGTAAAATGAATGTCTAAGTATAAGAGTACTCAACTACACAATTAACCAATGGTCCCACCGACCAATCTGAGACATCATCTCCATAGTTCACAACTGTCCTCCAACAATCCCTGTCTCCCTCCTGATATAGACGGAAGACCGCATGATAAGCAACTGCCTCAACCGCCGGAATGCAACGGGGAAACCTGCATCCCCTATGGGGGTCTCAACCACCGGAGCATAACGGGGAAACCAATCTCAAGGGCACGCACCTCAACCGCCGGAACGCAATTGGGAAACCCGCATCTCCCATGGGGGTCTTGACCGCCGGAGCATAACGGGGAAGTCCTCCCAACAAACAAACTCATCACATCATCATAAACATATACTCATATAAACAACCTCCCCAACGCATGCACATGATATCATGATCATAAACAGCAGTAAGACTATGTTCTGATGCAACTAAGTCAAAATCAGCAACGTATTTCATCATGCGAGTCAAAAGCTTATAATGGGTTATTTCACATGTCCATGCTCTACATGATTCCAATAACATCTAGTGGATAAAAGTTCAAAGTATCACCAGCAATTTTCCAAGTATCATATTCAATTCCAATTGTCCAATTAAAGTTCTCTAAAGCATATAGTTGACAGGAGCACCCCCGAGCAGACCTTTTGCCACATATTTATTAGAACAGTTTTCCCTTACCGAGTGGCTAAATAAATAGAGGGTTACACCCGGTCACTCCATGTCCAGAGATAACAGTTTCATATATGTAGGTGCATTTTAAAACAATGATAAGTCCCCTTACTCTGTGTTAAGTCGAAAATTCAAAGCGAGCAAGCGGCTTGATGGGTTGAAAGGAGCTCCATCTGTTCAAACAAGGAAGGGCGAATAAGTAAATAAAGTAAAATAGGTTAAAACGAGAACGTACTGAAAATGGGCCTAAAACTGGGCTGGGTCTGAAACGGGCAGGACTGGGTCGGGCCTGAAAATGGCCGGGCCGATAAGCTGGGCCTGCCAGAATTGGGCCAGACCAGAGCTGGCTAGGCCGAACCAAGTCTGGGCCTAACTGGGCCGGACCTAATAGGGCTAGGTCCGAACCAGTCAGTTGCGTCGGGTCTGGGCCAATGGGCCGAGCAATTGGGTCTCACTCTAAGCCCAAGGGTTGGGTCAACCCAAAGCCCAACCCGAGTCGACTCGAAACTAGGTGAGTGGACTCGGTCACTCGACTGAGTCAAAAAGGGGGAACAGATAGGGAAAAACCATGAAAATCAGAGGAAAACTGGAAAACCACGGAAAATCAGGAGGGGCTAAGGGAAAACAGAGAAAAAAACAACGGAAAATCAAGGGAAAACTCGAGAGAGGAGAAAAGGGGAAAGAAAGAAGAAAAGGGTACCTAGAATCGACGAGAGAACGACAAAAATGAGTGGGAATCCAACGGTCGGTGCGGCAAGGACTGACTGGGATCGGCTGAAGTAGTGGCCAAGTGTTGCGGAGGTTGAGGGAAGAAGGAGAAGAAGAAGAAGGAGGAGGAGAAGAAGAAGGGGAAGCCCAGAGAGTGAGAGAAGCAAGGCGGCGACGGCAGCTTAGGGTTTGGCTAGGGTTTCTTTTGTTATAGCGAAGGGGGAGAGACGAGAGACGAGGAAAAGGGTTGCGGCACTGTAGCTGGATTGCTACAGTGTTGCGGGGAAGGCCTTAAGGGAAAAAGGGGGTGTTAGGGTTCGAGTGCTTAGGGTTTTTTTTTTTTTTTTAAGATAAAACCTCGAAGAACGTGAATAACATTTCAAAAACCCACGATGCGTTTCGTTTTTTATTATTATTAAATCAAAACCCGTTAAAAATCGAACGTCGAACACCGAGCGAGGAAAAACGTGTGATTGATTTTTTTTTTAATTATTTTCATGACAATATACATCATAACTACAAAATTACCAAAATGTCCCTTCGAGTTCTCGAACTCGAAGACATGCAAACTGGGGCCCACCACGGAGCCACACTCTCTACACTGCTGCCAAAACGCCAAAAACAACTTGAATATCTACAAAACTCTCTAAGTTCCTGAAATATCAGGTCGGATCATTACAGAGAGAGATAAAATCGCGTGTGGGATGTCCCACATTGCCCAATGAGGGGCGTGTTGCCCTGTATATAAGATGTTGGCTTCCTTCAATCTAGCACAAGGCCTTTTGAAGGCTCCCCTGGTGTGGGTCTTCAGATGCAAAGTCGTGCGGGCTCGGGTGAGGGACCAAAGCAGACAATATTGTGCTAGAAGGTCGGAACATGCCGTTACAAATAGTATCAGAGTACGGTTCAACTCTCGGTTGAAGGTGTGGGCTAGTGCGAGTCTCAATCGGCTGTCGAGCCGGGGGCGGCTCTGGTCTTAAGGGGAGTAGGTTGTAGTACCCCACCCTGTGGAGGCTTGTGCCTGAAAGCCAGAGGGCCACATAGAGATAAAATCATCAGTGTAGGCGCACAGCGTCTAAGGGCGTGTGGGAAGTCCCACATCACCCAGTGAGGGGCGTGTTCCCCTGTATATAAGATGTTGGCTTCCTTCAATCTAGCAAAAGACCTTTTGAGGGCTCCCCTAGCTTGGGTCCTCAGATGCAAAGCCGTGCGGACCTGAGTGCGGGACCAAAGCTGACAATATTGTGCAGATCGTTACAAGTGAAGTTGTGATCTATCATTATGGAGGGATGTTTTGATTCCAAGGATTTCCATAATGAGAAAGGAGCAGTGCATGCAAGATTAAGTACCTCATCCAGACATTCTTCAATAGACAAATTGGAGGAATGTTGAGAGCCTAAGATATTTTGCCTCACGGGAGTTTGAATTTTGATACTTTTATTTTCTGCTTATATAATTCAGCTGACCTTTACCAGACCAATCATGAGATGACATGTATATTGAAGAAATCTTGACGTTTTGTTTGTTCGTATCAGAATATGAACCATGCTCAAGATTAAAAAGGAATAATTAACCCCTTTAACTGTTAATACAAAGAGCTTAAATGGTTGTAATCTCACTGATACATGTACATCACTCAACCAAGGAGTTGAATTGCACCTGTCTTGTGTACACTTGGAAGCATGCTCATGGATCCCATCTTGAATTTGCAAGCCCAAAAGGTTCCTTGGACAGTAGTAGATGCATTAATGATTATCTCAGCACCCTTTATGCAGTACGCCTTGATACATCTGCCCTCCATGAATTGAATTGCTACCCAATTGACCCCATTTGAGCACTCGTTGGATTAACACTCATTTTGATCTTTAGTGCCCTTCAAAACCATACTTAGAATGAGCCCACTGAACTTAATTTTTAGTGTGCCCTTCATCCTTGCACAGACTTTTCAACCCATTTTTGAACATCAATGGAACCCGAGCATGAGAGGCTTGCAGCTCTGATGTCTCTTTACCTATGCTTTGTTGGTATCCAAGTATTTTTTTTTTTTTTTGAAACATTAACTGCTAAATTGCATTAAAATAAGAGAGGTACAAAGGAAAGCCTTGAGTATAGGAGGACTATACTCAGGTTGACAAAGAA
This sequence comes from Chimonanthus praecox, assembly GCA_022113865.1. Lineage (NCBI taxonomy): Eukaryota > Viridiplantae > Streptophyta > Magnoliopsida > Laurales > Calycanthaceae > Chimonanthus > Chimonanthus praecox. Next base: position 63,215,562 of record CM039087.1, on the reverse strand, counting down.
CAAAAATAAAATAAAAAACCAAAATAAAGCAAAAGAAGGGAAATACAGCAAGTAAAAAATACAACAAGTGTCACCCCCACAACAAAACCCTTAACACCCAATGTTTTTGGTATCCAGTATGCAGTAAGCTTTGCTTCGTCCCAGATCTTTTGATTCTAAACCCAGTACCAGGCAGTCAGCCAATACCTATAATCCATCGCTCACCCCATGCACTTGATCCTTATGAGAACAACCTTATGTACTGTTGGAATCCTTGAAGGCTTAAAATCTGTTCCCAAAATAATCCAATCGAGTATGTTTTTTGGGCCCATTGGTCAATCATATATCTTTCCAACAAGCCCAACATTAGTTATTGTGACCCATGCAGATGGGCCCTATGTATTAAATGCAGCTTAATTATGCCAAATAATAGTGCTCAGGTGATCCTCTCTTTCTCATATGCAGGCATCTGTAATATATCCAACCTTTAATTTTTATTTTTCCAGTTATTGCTCAGAATCACCATTTTTTTTACTGTTCTTCTATTCATCTTAATTGTATCTTAAAATTGAGTCTTGTTCTATAATACTGTTGTTTCACTTGTTCTTAGGAGAAACCAAGAAATCATTTGGACATGCGACATCGCCTAGACTCCAAAGGCCAACGTGAAGGGAAAATCATTGACTACAGGTACACATTCAGAAATAAACCTACGACTTTTTGCCTTGCTGGATTTTTGGCATGATATTTGTCTTCAAGTTTGTTTTTGAAAGGTATAATTGTCTTCAAGTTTACTTTGATCACCTCTGTTGTTCTCCTTGGCGCTTCATTGTTAATTTGATTCTGTATCTTTGGTTTAGCTTTTGTAAGGGCTATCTGTTGATTATCCAAATGGCAGCCAGCTTCCTGAACTTTGTTCTTATAGATGCCGCCTGTTTGTGACACTTCTTGCCTGAAATGCAAATGAAAATTTTCTTATCAATATACTTTTTTTAATCAAACTGTGAATAGGTAGATCTGATTCTTCATTTCGTCCTTTTGAATTCCCTTCCTAGGTACCAAGCAAAAAAGGGAAGTGTATGTGTGCGCGAGCACACGTGCGTGTGTGTGTGTGTGTGTTGAGACAGTAATAGATATATCTGATTCTTCAGTTCATCATTTTGAATTCCCTTCCTTGTTACTTACCAAATGAAAAAAGGAAGTATGTGTGTCACATCAGCCTGAAGAATCTGATGCTTTAACCTCTCTGTTTGCATGTAAATTGAAAATTTCTTGTTGATATTGTTTTCTTATTGAACAGTGAATAGATAGATCTGATTCTTCATTTCTTCCTTTCAAATTCCTTTCCAAGTTACTTACCAAGAGAAAGAAAGGAAGTGTATCTCTTAAATCCTCTTGCTAACTATGAGTTTTATTGTAACTAGAGTCAGCGAGTTGAGAGTCATTGAACTCCTTGATGGTCTATGTGAAAAAATGCAGGATTACACCCTCATGAAAGTAAGTTTTTTCTTCCTCGTAGAAAATGAACGTAAGATCTTATTAATCTCCCGCTTGTGGATGTAAGTACATTCTTCTCTTTCAGAGATATACATCCACAATAAAAACTTTTCTTATATAATACCTCTTCTCATTGGTTACTTTGAAGTCGATGTACATAAATCCATAAGTACTTGAGAATTTCTATACACAAATACACGTTTGTGCTCCTATCTTAAATACCGTTGGATTATATCCAATTTGGTTAAAAATGTGGTTATTGTGCAATTTCACCATGGAAAATTGAAAGGAGGTTTTCAAACAGACATAGGAACAAAAAAGGGAACAAAACCCCTTTCATTTTTATTTCCATCGTCTCTGTGAATAGAAGTTGACGCCTAGGCGCATGTACAGTTCCTTTGTTTCTATCCCTCTCTCATCCAATTTAATTGTTTGGTTATTTTTTCTCAGACTAAGACCAGATTTTCTTCCAAATGCCTTCACATTGCCTACCCTCCATCCGGCATTGCTGAAACCCCTTTTTTAGCATATCAATGCTCTCTCTCTCTCTCTCTCTCTCTCTCTCTCTCTCTCTCTCTCTCTCTGTAGGTGTGCATGTTCTTGTTATTGGTTCCAAATAGAGAGAGAATGCTCAACAATGGCGATGGCTTGATTTGAAAACAAAAGCGAAGTCTCAAGCTCGGATTAAAAAGAAAACTCTCTTTCTCTCGTGTGTGTGGGTTGTATGTTGGTTCCAAATAGAGAGAGAAGGCTCAACAATGGTGATGGCTTCACTAGAAAACAGAGAGAGAGAGAGATAAGCTTGACATTAACGGTGGTTTTTATGTGCACCGCTGGATGGGATCCAACAATGAAAAGCCTAGGAGTGCAAATACTTCTTTGGGGACACATGCACAAGTGATCTCAATAGTATATTTATTATTTATGGTCCCAATGATCCATAGTTAAATAGGAGCTCGACATGTTTATGTATTATCTCAATGAGAAGATGACATACCTTTTTGAAACAGTAGTTGGTACTTGCACATGTACTGACGCTTCTTTTACAAAGATAATTCTTTACAACTGAGATGTACTTTTGTTGTAGGTTGATTCTGATAGGCAAGAATGGGTAAAAGTAGATGACTGGGGAAGCCTTAAAGCTGGTATTTACTTTAGACTAGTAACTCTTTTCCTTAAATTGGATTTTTTATTATGATTTACAAAAAGGTCTGAAGGTTGTTATATTTGAACTTGTATTAGTATACATTTTTTTTTTCTATTACAAAAAATGTACAAAAGGAAGGCTATAGTAAAGATAGCACTGTATACCTTATAAAAAAAAGATAGCATTGTAAAAAACTCTATAATATGCACTCTTGTGACGTTTAGCATGCTCAAAAGACTATTTAATTTTATTATAGTTTAGAGAAACTCCAAGGGGTTATCCCAGTTGGTCTGGGAGAAAGATCTCTAGAGGGAGGTCTTGGATTCAAACCATGGGAGCCCAATGAAGGGCCACTTCCCATGAGAATATGTATAGAGTAAGGTCCCATCGAATTACCTGGTGTGTGCGGATAGGGGGGTTTTCACACACCCTGGGGGACTAGTCGAGTGCAATGCTTGGACACCTCTTGACCTCAAAAAAAAATTATAGTTTAGAGAAATAATAGCATAGGTAAAATGCTTCAAGTGAACATCAACAAGTTAATGTTAAAAAATTATTTTGAATGGGACACCCATATCCGTATTCTTGTCCTAAATTTTGAAAAATTGGAGTGTTTCTATCTGTGTCTACCTGTTTCTACATATGTGCATCATAGATGGGGTTCAAGACCCATCAGTAGGCACACTATGGCACAAAGGAAAACCCAAGCTTATTCATGGGATTGTTTTTAAAATCCCATATTGGTTAAACTCAAGATTTCGCGGTTGGATGATCTTTCATTTTAGTTGGATAGTCTAGTTTAGTCAATTTAGTTAGATCCAATGCTCTCTGAAAAAAACCCACTGTTGACAAGCAAAAAATGAAAAAATAATAATCCAATGGTCTAGATTAAAGGGGATTGTTATTTTATTTTGGTTTAGAGATGGTATTATAGTAGGATCAATACGTTGTAGGTCATATGGAATTCATTAGTTATAAGAAACTTCGCAGTCACAGGTTTCATGTGTCTAGAATTCAATAGATAATGGATATGTATGTGATGATGGGTCTGATAGTTGTAAGCATTTGTTTATTGGCTCTTCCTTTAGGACTGGCCTAACACCCCTTTCAAGTTGCAAACCTTGAATTTTTATGTTCAAGAGAATCTTGAGATGACATGAGTTTACAAGAACTTCGATTTATATGTTTTATGTTCCTCTGATATAGATGGATCCTTTGGTTAGGTTTTCAAGATTTGTTCCACTTGCTGTACGTGATAATGTGGGGTGTCAATGAGGTGTGGACCTTAAACAACACTAAATGGGTCAAGTAGTGGGGTGAGATAGATTTGTTCCACTAGTAGGAATCCAAACATAAGTTACCAATGGATTGAGGAGTACCAAGTACACCAATATATTCCATGTGCTGATGAGATAGAAACCTCAAATCACACTAAGTAGTTCAAGTGCCAGTGGATCTGACCTAACTCAATCACCTGGTACATGACTGGGTTGAGCTGTTTTTTTTAGGGTGGGGGTGGCGTGGGGGTTGGGGTTTGGTTCCAATATCATTTTTGTGAACTGTAACTCATGCTGTGTCCGTAATTTTGGTAAGAAACTTCTTGTTGCAATTGGTCTGTCTTTTTTATTGTTTCCTGTGGTTCTACAGAAGCATAAATGTGAAAACTTTTCTTTTTTCAATGTATGTTTTTTATGACTTTTTTTAATCTATTTGAACACCAAATCGGGTTTCTTTATTATCAATCCCAATTTGATTTCATTTTCATGTTAAGTAGATAAACAAGAAGCAAGAGCACATGCGAAGTATATATCTACTTACTGTGGAAGGTAAATATCACTCCCTGCTAGACTAAATTCTTTACTCTCCCAATGTTTTAGAATTTTATACATGACCCTTCTCATCTTTTACTCTAATCATAGATTGTTTTGTTATACCTCACTCACTGGTAAACATTTAATCTTGTGTGGTCACCCTATTCTTTCATGCATTAGATTGAAATCTGTAACCAATTTCATGATCAGTTTGGGAGCTAAGCTCTTTTGCTCATAAATTCAGTTTGCAGGTGGTAAACAACTCATTTTTTATGTCATCAACCTTAATTCACCACCGCTTGATATTCACGTACTTCAGTGACTCTCTTTGAAAGGGGATGCTTAGACTCTAGACTCCAACAAACCTTCCTACCTAGGACTTCATACAATCACTCTCTCTCCCTAAAGACCTTTGGAAACACCCTAAGGACTTTTGAAACTACTCTTTTAAATAGTCCCACACACACAAGTCCCTCCTAAATGACACTCTATTTAGAAGACCCATTTGTATTTGAGAGTAAAATGACACTCTATTTAGAAGATCCATTTGTATTTGAGAGTGAAGACCCATTTACTACCTATTGCCTTTTTTCCTAGGCTAGAAAGGAGTAATTTACCAAGTATGATTATGTTTGAGCATTCATTTCTCGGCCATCACCTTTCTCCATGAAGGTTGAGATATCACTTCCTATGAAGACTTGGGAATAGAAGAACGCTCAAGGTTTGCTGTATATGACCTTGAGTTAGAGATAGCCTTTCAAAGATAACAAAATATTGATAGGATGATGAGTGCAAGAATGTTTTTATTTTTAAATGGCAATGGGAAGATTAGGTTGTCAAAAGAGGTGGAAGAATCATTATTTGGAAATGGAAATAGAGGTTGGTGAAGAGGCAGAGCTGTTGTGGGTTGTGTCAACTTTTGTTGTTGCTGATAGTCTTTAGGATTTTTCGAGATGCTCAGTCATTACAAGAACATGGGTGCACAAGGTGCACTTAACTTGCAGAAGCAAAACAGAGGATACAAAAACACCCTTTATGTTGGAGACCCTACTCCAAAAAGGGGAAAAGAAAAGGTATGGATAGGTAGAACTCATCTGAGAATCATTAAATCTGTGATGTGATTCCCCTGTTCAATCATGTCTTCCAATAAAAGTGCAAGTTGGTACCAATAAAACGACATAGGGTATATAACCAATTGTTACAATTCATTCTAAGACATTGTTGATCTTTAAGAACTTTATGTATTTCAAATTGACAATTCAAAGCGTTAGCAACTATTCTCTTTGTTATCAGTAGGGTCAATGGAATCAAATGAGGATGAACTAAGAACAATTAGGAGGGCACTTCAGGTTTGGTTTAGGTTTAGGAGCTGTAATCTCATTATCGAAGCTACTCAACTAATGCCATCTCCTGCGCTACTAATAAGGAATTCTCCCCGTGGAGGTTGGTTTGTATTGCTAGGGACATTTGGAGACTGTGCAGACTGGGTGACATTACTTTTACTCATACACCTCGTTCAGCAAACTGTGTAGCAGATTTTTTGGCGAAAGCTAGTGTTCATTTACAAGCACCGGCTTTGGAAGCTTTTTCTTCTCTCTAGCCTTGGGAGTTTGGGGAATAGGGTCTCCTTTTGGACCCGGTGTGGGGTGGATTCGTTGATGTATTTTTTCTTTTATTTCTTGTTTCTCTTGTTCTTTCTGTTTCTTGCTCTTCTCCTTTTGAGTATATATCTCCTATACTATTAAGAGCTAGGCCCTCTTTCTTCAGTCAGGCACTTAGCGCTTTTGGGCCACATTGCCATCCCTGTGGATTATGCATTCAAACATTAGGGCATTCCTTGTAAGCGATGCATTGACACGGAGCCCAGTTGCAATGAAATGGACTATGGTTGGTTAGGGCATTCCCCCAAACAATGTGTTGCAGTGAAAAAATAGGTAGGGCTGGTTAGTGCATTACCTCCAGGCTGGTTGTAGTGAGAAATGAGCACAGGGAAAAGCTGGTGGAGTTAAAAGAAAGTAGGCCAAAAGTTACATTTGGTATGATGGAATGTGGGCATTTTAAAAGAGAAGGATATAGAGTTGCGGTATAAGCTATGAAAAGAAGGATGATAAACATGTTGTGTTTAAAGGAGACTGAGCTTAGACTCTTGTTTGGACTACTAAATTTTGTAGGACATTTGGTTTTTTTTTTTAGCGGTAACAATTTTTTTTTTTAATTATAAGAAAAGATAAAATAATAAAAGGCTAACCAGGGTCAAAGAGAAGAAGACCCAGAGAAGCCAAACAAAGGAAAAAGAAAAAGCCACATCTTAAACCAAGTCTCCATAAAAACCAGGCAAAAGAGAACCCGACCCTCTCCCAGACCGAGCACCCAAGGACCCATAATAGCCATGAAAGGATCCTCATTTGGAACGTAATCGAACCCCCAATCTCTTTCTTAATCTTACTTGCTGAGAAGAAAAAACATTTGCTTATGTATGATATTGAAGGGTTGTGTCTTGGGACTAGTTTTGCATGTTGTACTAGTTGTGTAAATTGTGTATCCATGACATAAACGTGATCGTTATAAGATATTAGGAGGGCACTATCTACGGGTCCAGGGGGGAAATGTGTTAGGGGGTCTCATTGTGGAAGCTCCTTGTTTGGGCTTCTGGTAGGAGGAAGCTTCGATTGAGGTTCTTATTAATCCTTCTTTTGTATTTCCTTCTTATTTTAATGAAATTTAGTCGTTAATATTTCAAAAAAAAAAAAGAACTATTCTCTTTGTTATTTTTTCTTTTAGGATTTCTATTTAAGGGTGCAGTACTAGCTGGCAGATGTTCACCATTTGCTCACCCATTCTTGCACTATTGCAGTTTGTCTAAAGTTGATGAATTTGGTAGAAGTTTTATGTGTTAACTATTTAGTTGATTACTATCTTATTTGTGTCTTAATGAAGCTTATGCACTCATCATGAGTTTCAGGTTATTTATTTTTCAGAAAATATAGAGAATTTCTGCTTATCATTTAGAGCATGTGTAAAATTTAATTAGCTACCATCTATATGAATCAGTCCTAATTTGCAATTTTCTTTGCAATAGGTTGCTGGAGGAAACAGAAGATGAGGTGAGATGATAGTTTTTACCTCATCATATTGGTCCCTATTGAATTTTAATGATCTAAGGCACTTTGTTTTGGTGGACATCTACAATTGCATAAATTCCTACTCTCTCTCTCTCCATCTCCATCCATCTATCTCTGTTTGTGCTTGAGCTCAAGACTCAATCCATCCATCCATCTCTGTTTGTGTGTGTACGTGCTTGATGATGAGCAACACCTGTGTTAACATGATGTTGCCGACATGTAGCAGTGTGTGTCTTCTTTGACTTAGTCTACAATTTCTTCTCCAACTTTTTCTTCCATTTTTTCTTTGAGGGAGGGAAGGGAGGGAGGGATTTGGTGGTTTCTTTAAAAAAATTGAAAACTCCTATTTCCTCCCCAATTCGAAGTGTAGAGATGTGTGAGAGAGAGCCTTATACATTTGACACTTTTGTGTGTTGCTAAATTTAGAGAGAGAGAGAGAGAGAGCTTATTCTTGCATTTGACACTTCCTTATCTTGCTAAATTTCATTCTTAAATGCTGATGCATTCAATTGTCTTATGTAGTTGGCTGAATTGATAAAGAAGGGATCTGTTAGGGCAGGCGATGTGAAGAAAGTTTTATGTCGAGATCTCAGCAAGCATTGCAGCATAATGAGGTACTGATGAACCAAAACCTGTTTCTAAAATGGTAGAAATAAATTACAAATATGATGCTGATGCCAGTCCCTTTGCCTGCCTGGCAAAGTTTAATTTGATCATTTTTTTTTTCTTCGGTGACCTGTATCATAATTCAGTGTCCATGAAGGTCCATTGATATCATTATGAAATTGTCAACAAATTTGGACTGATAGACCTAATTCTTCCTCCTTTTTTAGATAAGAGAAATTCAGAGAAAAAGGTGGTCTTGCATCGTTTGGCTTCTATTTAGCATCTTAATGGATGAACCAATTTAAATAAATTGCAGCATTGGGACCTTTTATCCAGGTCATTGCTCCAATCATTTCTTTAAAAATTATAGTCGATTATGGCTACCTTTCCAAAAGAAACTGTAGTTGATTGCAGGTGTCATGGATTTTAAACTTCCAGTCAGTGTGGTTTATGGGTTATGGTTCAGACAAGGTGTCAGCTACTTGACCCTATAGGATGGATCAGTTACTGTTATAAACCAATTTGAGGGTTGATGGGGTTGTTATATGTAGGCTATGTTGCACAAACACTTCAAAATGTGTGACGTACCCGTCTGGACACCTATAGGCACTTGCACTCGTTTTAGACACTTGTACCAATTCTAAACATTTATTTTCTATTGGTGTTATTTTCACACCTTATATTCATCAAAATAAACTTAGATTTAATTTTAGTGCCATGTCCATGTGTACTATTTTTTTGGGGTGGTTGTGTCCAACACCTCGCATCTGTGTGGGACACCGACACTCCTACCCATACTCATTCAACTTTGCATGTAGGGGTGGCAATGGGTCAGGTTTTGGTGGTTGACCTTTTTCTTTGAACCCTCAACCGGAACTCTCCATTTACTAAGTTGGTTTAGGTTTAGTCAATCAATTTATTAAATGGCTACTCAACTTGAATCCCATTTTCTGGGCCAGGTTCTGGTCAGATTGCTGGCTTCTTTTATTGATTGCTAGGTCGGATTGGGTTTGGGTCAGTTGGCATATCAACTTTTTAGAACCCCAACCTGAACCAATCCATTTATTAAGCATATGCACTCAGCTCAAAAGATGCTCAACCAGAATCCTGTTTCTCGAGGTGATCATCATATGCACATACCATCACTGTTTACACATAATCAATGGTGGTGATCTATGTGTTTGCTCAGTAAGGGCTTTCCATGGGACGGTGGCGATCTTCAGGTCTCACGACCTTCTGATACCAAGAATATCCACTTGATATGGTGGGGTCCATGTTGGCTATATTCTAGATCACTAAGCAGAAAGGGTGAAAATGAAGATATGGGTTACATGTCTTTCGATCAAATTCTCTGGAACTAATTTTCTCTAATGGGCAACTTCCTGGAGTGCAGCAAAGGTTTCTCTTTCATGTTTGGTTGATAACAATGACATTTTGTGCAGTGCTGCTTCCAATCAAGGTGATGATCAACTAGATGGAGAACTCTAAGAACAAGATGAACCATTTTACCATTTTAGAAGATCCTAATATTTTTGCCGCCAATCAGAACGAGTTTTTGGAGGTATTTTGTTTTTTCCCCCAACAATTCAACTCTATTCAATAGATTTTTAAGCTGAAGAGTTCAAAAAGCACCATGTTGTTTCTTCCTTCTGATCAATTTCCTGCTCAAATAGTTTTTGGACTACTGTTTATCTGTTCTCTACTTCACTTTCCTCCTAGGGATAAAGACTGTTTCTAAAACCCTTGTATACGTTGATGTTAACTGCCACATATTGGAATGTGTACCATTTATTCATTAGAAGATTTGAATTTCTATATTCTTGTTTGTTTATGGTTTATCTTTGTGGGTGTGCATTTGAAGCAACCATTTTTTAGTCAAATTTCATGCTAGAACAAGATTTGAACACACGACCTCTACATGAAAAAACTCTTTTGCATGTTGTCTTCACCATGGATGATCTTAAAAAAAAAAGGAACACAAAAATGTATGCAAAATTAGTAGCCATATGCCATACTTGCTACTTTGAAAGCTTGGAATAGTTGGCGTCTTTGAAAAAAAAAGGAACAGGTATATGGATGTAATGAAGACATAAAAAGAGGAGCCTTGGAAGACACCAAATGAAGGACAGAAATAATTCCTTCTTGTCAAAATGGTGAGGAAGGAATTTTTTTTTTTTTTTTTTTAATGACTGAATGTGTTTAGGTGTCTTGTCCGATTGGTCTTTCTACACGCCTTGGGAGGAAGGGTTAAGTGTATAAGATGGAGTGGGAGGGGAGGGGAGTTTTGTCTGGTTGGTGAGGTTTCTCTTTTGTCGTAATAATGACGAATTTCATGATGCAGCGTTTGAGAATGATATTGTAAAGGAAGTGTGGGCCTCGGTGTCGGTTTGAATTGGAGAGTATAAATTAATGGGGAGAATCATGTCAGCTAGTGCCTTTTAGGAATACTAGGAGTGAGACTCTGGGAAGAATCCTCGTAGTTTGTTGAAATCGGGCTCAGGTTTTTAATATGTAATTTTTATTTTATAAAATAATACAAAAAAACTTGATAAAAGTTGGATCTTCAAAGATAAAAGCGATTTTTAATTTCTTGTGGAAAAAAATAATGAAATGATATATAACTGTTTTTAGAATTAAATGAAGATATAATTGATATAGCTTTTAGGGTATTCATAAGAATTTACAATAAAAAAAATTATGAATTATAATAGAAGATGCATATCACTAGAAGATAATTGAGAATATGAATTTCAAATTAGGTGTCTCTTTATGTTGGTTTCTTAATTTCATAAAAAAAATTAGCATTTTTAAAAAATTTAGAATATGCCTTTTTTTTTATCAAAATTTTGACTTTAAGTGGTCTGACGCTCTATAAACTGTGTATTTTAAAAAAAAAAAAAATGCTCACCCTAGCTTTTTCATTTTTTTTTTTTCATACTTTTTCAAAAAACAAAAAAAATGGACGAGAGAAATCAATCACTGAAATGGTATATATCATCGATATATTTGTATTGGTGATGTATCGGCGATATATATCGGGTCCATTTTTAAACTATATGCATTGATGAGTAAAGACCCTCAGCTGTGAGCTTTGGTATTTCCCTACTCATGGATTGTAGTATGAAGTACTGTGCTTGCACTTGTTATGGCCATTACATGTTTATATCAGAAGTCAGAACAAATTATGTGGCTTGCTCTTGTGCTAATTTTCCTGCCCTGCAACCTTTCTTCTACCGTATCTACCTTCAATGTATACGATTGTGACCAAAATTAAAATAATAAAAAGATCCAACACTTGTAAAATTAACTTTTGATTTTGAATAAAAATAGAATTAATATTATTTCTTGGGCTTTTGTCTCAGTTTTTATTGATCCCAATGAAAACAAAATTGAAGCCAAGTTTAAATCACTTTTTGATAATCACGCTATTATGATTTGATATTGGTGTTAATTAATGTATATATTACTGTTGAATGATGACAATAATTAATTACAATATTTTTATAATTTCTTATATTTTTATATTTAATTTTTTACTGGCCTTTTCAAAACAAAATGTTGAAATGGCTGGAATACCAAAATGTTCCACTACGGGGACAAAAATAGAAAAGGGTTTCAAAATAGATTTGACAAGTTAGTAATAATATAGAACCTGAGGAGTTAGCTTGATGGTTAATTTTCACCTTTGTTTGTGCGAGATTTTGAGATCAAGCCCCCTTCAACACAAAAAAGAGTCACTCCCTTTAGTTTTGTACCCTACGTGTGCAGATTGAAAAGTTTATAAATGCCCCAAAGATTAGTTACTCTTTTATTATTACTTGAATAAATTGTAAAAAAAACATTATATGTGGCAATGAATGATGTTTGAAAATGAATTATGTTTGTGACACCGAGTCTAAAATATGATTTATTTTATGAGAAATGATCTAAATATCCGACTCTGAATTATAATAAGGTAATCATCTATTTAAAAAAAAAATTGTTTTAAAATTCAAAATCTACTGATGAATGATGGTGATGGTGATGGTGATGGTGATGGTGATGTAGGATCCTGTCCACTTGCTCTCATTTTCCATTTGGTGAATTTATGGAGCTATTTGTTTATGTCATATTATTGTTTGAATTTGTTTTTTATTTTCTATATCGAAATTGACTTACCCTTGGTTGATATTTCAATTGGCCTGGATTGGATAGTTTGGTTGCACCCTAATCTAAGTGAGAATTTAATGCCTAGAATATAGTGGGTCAATCCAGCCATAATATTCCCAATGAAAGTTGGGAATAATAATGGGTGGAAATGGATGCAAATGAAGATACGAATTTACCAAAAAAAAAAAATTATAACGAGAGTGCTCCACGTATATGTAAACAAGGGAATATTTTAACCCGACTAGTGCTTGGGCATGTTCAAGCCTCCTAATTCCGCACACACCGAGTAACTATAGAGAGTGGCCCAAAGGAGTGTTGAGCGTGAATCAAACTCAAGAACTCTCTTCATGAGAAGAGCTTTTTGACTATCAGACCAACCCTCTCTTTTGGATTCTCTTGGGGTATTTTACTTAAAGACTAATCCCTCGAGACCTGCACCATCTAAACCACATAGCTGGCCTGCTGAAGTCTGAAGCATGTAGGGGTCGAAGAAAGGATGTGAGGAGCAAATCCACTCCACCTTACCTGCAGTGCCACACATCAATCGAAATATGCTAGAATTGATTTTCTGAAATAGGCAATAGGTTTGCTTTCAACGATATCTCGTATTACATGCAGAGAGGGTTTAGAAAAATTAATTTTATAAAATAAAAGAAACAAAAAGAAAGATAAGGAGATAGAAGTTTCCGACTTATGAGAGAGTTAAATAGAAAAATAAAACTTGAAAAAACGATCCAAATAGATGGGATGATAACAATCAACGATGAAGATATAGATGGTACTTCATACTAAATTTGCACGTCAACAATTAGTTTAATTTAGTGGGTTCATTCAACTCCTACGGTCACCTGTGAACTTGACTCAATTATATCAAATTAAAAGTAGTTCATTTTTTCATGGAATCTGACAAGTAACTGTTTCTTTCTTCAAACCCTGAGAAGTTGATTTAGTAGTTAAAATCCGCCTTTATTTGCAACAAGACTTGGATCAAATCCTCTTCAATACAAAAGAGTCATTCTCCTTTGTTCTATACCTGGTGTGTACGGATTGGAAGGTTTACACATACCCCAATGATTAGCCAAGTAAGACGCCTGGATACCTCTGTCTTAAAAAAAAAAAAAAGTAGCTTTTTTTATCCAAATAGATATCCAGCTGGCCTTCACAATTGCATATGATAAGTTGCATCTTGATATATTTAATCAAACAGTTAACATGTTACAGAGAAAGATGCGGGATCTGAGCAGTGAAATCAAAATTTAAAAATAAAAAATTGCACTCTGATTGGCATTGGCATTGGCATCTACAGCAGATTATTGAGAAAAGCATTGATGAGTAAAATCAACGTGGAAAGGTCTTCAATAAGGGTAAATGGAGCATGCAATATCTGAAGCAGAGAGATTCCAAGATGCTGTCAAAGAAAGCTTTATTCCACCATGAAGCCACAAAGGGGGAAAAATGAATTGTTTCCAACTAGTACAAATAATTAAATCTCAGATGTACATGGTCTGGTCGACTCCAACCTAAAAAAAAAAAATTACAGATCCTACAAGCCATTATTATTCCCACCCAAGTTCAAATGTCAGTGTGTGTCATCCCTACCAAATGCGGTTTCTGTAGGCCACAAAACCTTGTAAACATCTCAGCTTCAACCAGCCTTCCTCATACATGGCTGTCCAAGAATCCCTTGAGAAAATTCAGCCCCTCAGTCGATATACTTCTCCGCACTCGGGATCTAGGAATCTCTATCAGAGGAGGGGGTTCTGGAGAGAAACAGACAACCACAACTGTCAGATTATCACACGTATTTCGTTTGAGTGCCTCCCTTACCAGCACTCCTGAACATCTTTGGGGGTCATTGTGGAGCATTAGTTCTTTCCTCACTATTGTAACTGCACATTGGCTACTCATCACATCCCACAGACCATCACAACCCATTATAAGAAATTCATCTTCCTCAGTAAGAATTGTCACCTGCAACTCTGGCTCTGCACTTAATGGGTAGGAAGAGCCTTTAGGGCCCTTCATGTGCCAATCCCCAAGAGCCCTTGCTACAGATAGCTGTCCATTCAGATAGCCATCATAGATAATGCCACCTAGTTTCTCAATTCTTAATCTTTCAATAGTGCAGTTGGGTTTGTGGTCTCTGGACAGTTCAATTGCCCTTCCACGCCTTCCCAAAACAGCTCGGCAATCACCAGCATTGGCAACTAGCATGGTCCTGAATGGTGAAGGGAGAAATGCTTCAGTAAAAAGTGATAAGAGGGTGGACAAATAAGATGGAAGCAAATGATTCAATACTGGAGAGAACAAAAGCAAGTATAAATGGATAAAAAACCATCACTAATGTAGAGAAGAAAAGTGATTTCCTGGATTAAAAACTTTGAATTTGAAGTTATGCCAAATCCATGATTTTCAATTGAGGCTACTCCTGTCTTTCTGCACCCATGATCCTGCAATCTGAAAATTGGAAGCAATTATCCAACACACGTGGTTTAGGACTTGGGTGATTAAAAAAGACAAGAACGATCCTGCCTCTAAATCAAATCATAGCTTGACCAGGCAATGATTTTCATCCACGACAGTCATTTCCCACTGAGACAATGATCTCGGTCCATGTTTTTAGGGGAAAATCCTAGAGCTGTTTGCAGTTATCTCCTACACAAGGGACTTGGCTTTTCCTCTACAAGCAACAACATCTCGACTGTCTAGACATAAGTTTTCTTTAATTCCCCCTTTTCAAATTCTAAAGTAGATTGGGACTCACCTTCCGAAAATAAGGACAGTCAGTGCTGTGGTGCCAGAAGATCGATCGAGACCATGTGCATCAGCAAGCGCATGGTCTGCTTTCACGAATGCACTCTTAATAGCATTGTCCACAGAAGTAGAGAAATGAGAGTCTTCGATTATAAACTTAAGGATGTTCTTTCTGACAAATGATGCTGCATCCGAACCACCATGGCCATCAAATACCTGCACAAAAGAAACTATTCCATCTTGCTACACGATAACCATGAGTCAACCTATATATCCTCACAACTTTCTAACTGCATCTTGGAAAAAAATGTCCAGAATCATTACCCAGAAAGAGAACCGGTGTTGGTTTATTAGCTGTTCAGCTTCCTAATGGATTCAGATGATTCATTGGTAATGAAAAATGACACATATATGACCTCGAGCAAGAGAGGGAAAAATATATGCAGGCATTCAAGATGGAGAACCATTTACTGATAAATCACTAGTTTCAACACAGAAAATGGGAAAAATTTTGCAAAGTGAAAGAAAACCATTTGCATTTGAAGAAAAAAGACAATTGTCATAGTTAAGCAACACACCCCATAGAAGGCACCTGGCGATGGGATATTTGCAGATTCTCCAAGATGCTCAAGTAGATATCTATGCATATGTGTTCATCTTCCATGCACTGCTTTGGCCCTATCTCAGAACAGCTTCCAGAACGAAATATGGGTAAAAACCCAGATGGACCATCAGCTGGTGATTTTCGGTCAACATTCTCAGTATTCAAATCCTACATACATAAAGAGGAGGAGGTGATAGCAAACACATTATCACTTTTTAGAAGCCAAATGCTAAAAGCAGAGAAGAATGTTCCAAGTAGAGTAGGCATGTCTCCAAACTGTTTAGATTGTAATCAGAACGCCAGAGATGGGGACCAACTAAATTGCACTAATATGTACAACATCAAAGCTGGTAATTCTGTGGAACTTTATGCGTGTGCGTATACGTGTCAGCATGCGTACGTATGGTTGGTTCAGAGAGTTAGCTAAGAAATCAGAAAGAGGTTTGGCTGGATATCATTTTTGGTCTTTTCTGCCTCAAAACAACATAAACTGTGATCAAGAGAGATTTAAAAATATAGATGGAAAATGAAGAACTGAGCAGAACAACATACTGCCCAACCGGTGGGGATGCTGATGCTCTGTCATTCCTGAAAGAATAACAACTACACATCCACATACAAGGGAAAGGCAATGACTCACCAGCTCAGCTGCATTCACCAGACTAGTGCTGCTCCTGCAATGCCGAATAGCTGAAAGATGCTGAGGGTGTTTCCTCATTTTCATCGCCTTGAAGCTCATCTTAACCTCAGAATTCTCTTCATCCATGGATGTGCCATTGTCCTTATCATACTCACCACCTTCTCTTACAGTAAAAAGTCGCGAAAAATCAGCCCCTGCAGCCATTTCCTCTCCAAAACACAAATCGATCACCTTGCAAGAACACAATGTTCAACCAACCAAAATTTTATTCCTCCCAACTTGTCAATCCTCATAAAATACTAACGATTTTCAACTGAAATAAACAGATCCACCCTGGTTCAGAATTCATGTATGCTCTCATGTAGATACACTTCCCAAGAAAACAAAACAGGAATGCTGATTTCCTTTGCTTCAGGCCTATCCAAAAGCAACTTGAATGAATTTCCACAGAAATCCAGAAACTTGAGTTCAAATCCAGGGATCCAAACACTTAAAAAGTACGCCAATCTGGTATGAATTCACTGAGAAAGAAGAACACAAGAAACATGAATTGGAGGGGTCCCAATTGCATTGCATTCGACAAAGCCCACTGCAATTCCTTAGAAGCTCTTAATTTATTTAAACATTTCAAGTTGAAACACGTGAAACCGGTGTAGAATCACTCAGAAACCAGACCAATATACCCTTTGGTTCCCAGAAAAAGAACATATCCAAAAAAAAAAAAACCTGACCTTAGACGCCCTAATTACGGTGAAAATCAAACAATTCAGATTCCAATTGATCCAAATTCACAGATCAAAAGTATCAAGACAATCAAATTCACCAAATTCAAGAGCCACAGTATTTCAACACCTTAGAACACAACCGATAAGTGCCATCACCAGTCCTAATCAGACAATTCAGAAACAACCACTAATTTGACGACAATCCAACGATTCAGAAATTGATTTCTCGATCAGATCCACCCACCGCCGGCCCTGAGATCTCCTAAATTATCAGAGGCAGCGAAGTGAGATTTGAGGCTCTTTGTAACCAGTCCCGTATATTAAAGAGTTTAAGTGTGTGAGATCCTTTCTGGGCCCAGGCTGCCTACCGCCTATGCCAGGGCCAGCCCTGGATCCACCATGTTCATGCACCACAGGTATTAAAAAAAGTCCACAAATACAAACTGTAAAAATCTCACAACCAGTTCTAAAAAGAACAAGTACAAAATCCTATAATTCATCTAATTATTCCCCAGAAAAAGGTGGGAAAGGGGTAAAATGCCAACACAAAGAATCCCCAGTATGTTATGATTTCTTGAGAGAAAAGGTCACTAAAATTGTTATAGAAATTGAAGAACTTTTCTTCTGTGGATCAGACATAACTTTTACTTGCCTTAAAATTTCTTTCGATTCAGACCGAAGATAGGAAACCAAAGAAAACCAGAGATTGGAGGAGAGAGAAGATTCATTAAAAGAAAGTTGAAATTTATAGGTTCCAATCCAGTAGCCCGCGGGACCACCAAATTTCAAAAAACTAATTTCAACAACTGACTTATAATGGCCGTCCCTTTATGTTAAAAATATAAATGTAAAATATTATAAATTAAAATTTTGAAGCTAAAAGTAATTGTTAGTAGTTTGATTCAAATGCATTGAAATTCACACACCGTTGATAAAATATGGGTTTAGTCTGAGCCATTAAAACTTGACATGTTTTAATTCGAGATCAATTCCACGACCCGATCTCCGAGTTTATTGTCTGCTTTGGGCTCATTGACCCAATGGTTTTGTTTTTGACTCGGCCTACTTGCCAGGCTTCATGCTTGAAGAGAGGGGTTCCCCTTTTAAAACTCCTCTCCACATCCCCATCCTGGGGGTGTGGGGCTTCTTCCCACACACCCAGGTGGGTGTGGGCTTGGGGCATGGGTACAAAAATTGTATCTCGAATCTCAGTCGAGATCTCTCTCTCTTAAATTTTTTGGACAAATATTAGCCGTATAAATGTGTATCGGCCCATATCAGCTGACATCTCGCTAGTACGGCCGATACTATGTGTATCGGCCGTCAAAAACCTAAGATAACTTGGCCGATATGCACAATATAGGCCGAGATTTATACCCCTACTTTGGGGGACATCATAATCCATCTCCCATAAGCCTAGAGTCATCCTGGCTCAACTAAAACATAAGGGCCTACACAAGCAAAGGGGTGAACTTGTCGTTGATACCAAATTGTTACAACTTGACTCTCCGAACATGATATTGGCCGCTTTGGGCCACTTGGCCCGCAAGGTTTTGTTCTTGGGTCTGGCTCACTTGGTCAAATCCAAAAGGCCTCATGGTTTGAGAGAGGTACTCCCCTCTTAAAACTCCTCTCCACATCTCCATCCCGGGCGATGTGGGACTTCTTCCTACATGCCCATGTGGGTGTAGGCTTGGGGGCGTCTCATGGGCTAAATCATGTTTTATGTAGTCTGACACTCTGACTCACTCGAATCACACTAACTATATACATAAACAAGTAATCTTCATTTCTATATATTTATTTGATAATTTTTTTAGACTTGATTATTAAGTGATGGTATTTTAGTGGTAGATACTTATTTTTACGTATATCTCTTTACTTGAAACATTATCAATTCAATATATATAAATCCAATTATCCATTTATTACATGGATTAACTTGTGATCCAATTTAATTTTACTTGAATTGGTTAGTCCAAATTAAAAATAGGTTGAAGTTTTAAAAATCGATTGGTTTATCAATCGGTTTGAAGAGAGTCAAAATATAAGTTGAGTCAAAAAGTAATAACCAAAACTTGGCTCTCAATCGAACGCACCCGTTCAAATTACACCCTACAAGTGACATCCAAAAAATTCTTTAAAAAAATAAATCAAAATTTGAATGTGTGATGGTTGTTGGAGAAAAGGTGAGTTTTTTTTTTTTCAAAACTTGGCCTTGATCAAAATTTATAATTATTTATATGAAAGTATAAACTAGACAAGTTAATTTAATTAGAAACTAGAGTCCTTCTCCCTAGTTTTATGTGGTGTGTGGATAAAGAGGTTTGCACATCCTCTAAGCACTTAGTCATGGGGTATCTCAACTGGTAACTTCTCGCCTCAGGAAGAGAAAGGTTGCGAGTTCAAGCCCCCGTGGCGTTAACCGGTGACTAATCCTATCTCCCTATCCACACATATTAGATAACTCTACAATGAATCGCTCCTCCAAGACTCCCGCTTACTCAAACGGATTAGTGGCCATTGACAACTAAGGTTCAAATATCGGCCGTACATACCGAATTTCGGTCACAATATCGGCCGATATTCATAACTATCGGTATTTAATTAATTTATTTATTTTAAAACACCGATACGATTTTTTGCAGTTTTTTCACGGTTCCGATATCGGAGGAGAGAGAAAATGCCGATATCGGTATAAGAGATAAAATTATCGGCCGATATATCATCCATATCGCATCGGCCGACTCGATTTTTGAACCCCTGATTGACAATACTAAAAATAATTTTATAATCCAGAATTGATTCATTGAATGTCATCGGTGGACTCCATGTATAAAAAGATAAAGATTACATTTTTATATTTAGAAAAAAAAATAGTTTCATGGTTGAACTCGAACCTTTAATTTTATAATAATTTGAAATCATTAATTATAAAATTGAAATTTTTCTCATCAATCTTTAAATGAATTAAATATATAATGAGTGGTTCATTTAATGAAACCCATATATGAATGACAATAAAGAGATAAAAAGAGAGTAAAAATCAATAAAGAATCAAAATTTATAAAGCTTATGAAAAATGAAATCAATATCAATTTAAATCTTAAGAGCCGGCCCTCATTATGTTCTTAAATTCTTAAATTATCAAGACAGTAAACAAGTTGTCGAAGCTTTTTTATTTAGAGAGTAATTATTTTTATATTAGATTATATTTAAATGGGATATATAAAAATAATATGAATAATACATTAATAAATTAAATTTTATTTATAATCATTTCAGTGTTATAATTTTGAATAGTAAATATTAATTATTTTGATTTATTGATTTTATGAGGACCATAGTTGGACTGTCAGCATCATCTGATGTCACTCATTACACATGATGATCCACGTGTGGACTACGAAGCATCTTCAGTAGTCCTCAGACCATTTACAAATCTAAAATTTCACGTCTTTTCGTCGTCACCCGTCAGAGGGGTGTAGTCACCAAAACAAAATAAAAAGTGGAAACCGGTTATTACAGGTTCTACCGGTCAACTCTGTCAGTGGTTGTACGAGTGCTGAAATGACACGTATCATGTTTTTCTGGTGGAGGAGGAAGATCGATGGTTTGTTTGGAGGACACGTGTGAGAATGTGATTGGCTCTAGAGGATTTTGTTGGGCATTGGGTCCCACCCCCTGGTACTTAAAGAGAGTTCTGTCTTTATTTGTTAAGTACGTTATCCAATTCGGCCAATGATTCCCAACACTTTACACGAGAATTTTATTTATTTTTTAGCATAATAATATAAATAATGGATAGCATTTCTCTGACGCAAAATTTGTATAATCAGTCATAAATTTTAGTGTATTATTAATTTTATCTTTGTATAAATAGTAAATTGATTAGTTGAAATTTTCATAAATAGTAAATCGACTGTTCATGCAAACGGTCCAATTTTACCGTTAATGTGAAAGGTCCAATTTTACTGTTCATACGAATAGTAAAATTGACAACACACTAAAAACCTGTTTTGGTTTATACAAAATATCTTTAAGAAGATCGCTACCCTAGATAATACAGGAGAAATTACAAGATGCCTTCATATTTTAGGTGCGAGGCCCATCTTATATTAAATTTAATTTGTTAATTTTTTAATTTAAATTCAAAATTTTATAATTTTCCTTTAATATATTTTTAGTGATAGATTATTCATGACAAATCAAAATATATATTTAATTAATTATTTTTATTTTAGAAAATAAAAATTAATATGATTCAATAGTTTTTGTTTTTATCAAAATGATAGCTCATTATAATTTATTCATTTATATAATTTATACAAATCTCATTTTTCTTAAAAATATAAATTATGATTTTTTTTTATAGAAACATCAAATTGAAGCACTATTCTTGATATAATATTGATATTTCCACATAAACAAAAAAATAATTAAGATTTAAATAGAAAGAGAAAAAAGGAAAAAAAATGCAGAGATACATGTCAGAAAATAGAATGGTACAAAAAGCACGGAGGAAAGTAAGAAATGAGATTAAAAAAAAAAGTTAGTTGAATATGTAACCATGCCATCCAATTGATATTTTTCTTCTACTTTTCATCTGTTGTACAGATTTTAAAAAGGATTTGATTAGTTTTAAATAGACCAAATTCTAATTCTAAATTCAATTTTTAGTTATTTAATTTTAATGGTCAAAATTATTAGACATCATTGGATTTCTTTTTAAAGACACTTTATGATTTTAATTGTTAAGATTAGGTCACTAAAAATTAAGTTTGAGGTCAAATTATTTATATATATAATGTAATTATTGTTAGCCATGTTAGGTTCTATAGAGCCTGGAGAGATATACTGTCGATCTAGTAGCAAAGGAGTCATAGGCGAGGCAGTGCTCCCTTGTACGAGGATACCGGGGCAGAGTTCTCAAGTCGAATTTTTTATTGGAGGGAAATTATTTAATTTTACATTGCAACTTGTGTAAACCCTAATTAAGGCGATATATAATGTTCTTTTTTTGTGAGAGAGAAGTGTGAACAAAATCTGTAATAGAAGTGTATCTCCTTCGTTTTTTTGCCTTTTGAGTATGTGGATCGGTATTCAACCTATGAACATACTGAAAGGAAACCGCATAAATCTATATGTTATAGTATTGATTTTCTTATTTTTATTCTTCTTTGTTCAATATTGCTATTTTCGTACGATAGAAAAGGTGTTTCCTTCCGATAATTATCTACACTCCATATTAAAGGTGAATTTGATCGAATGATTACAAAATTACAAATTCTTCAAGCTCGTCATCACTTCATGAAATTGACAGCGCCATTTTTCTTTTTCCTTTTTTCCCACAAAAGCTTTTTATTCAGGTATCATGATTGTTGATCTATGATGGGCCCATCTAGGGTGGGAGTTGGATGGGTTTGAGTCGAGCCCAGACAGCCCGGCCCATATTAATAATGTCTGGGCTTGACCTCAGATTCAATAAACTGCCTCTCAAGTTTAAATAGGGCCTCACTAGGGCTTAATTTTAGATATATTCTACGAAGTTATGTTACATTGCATGATAAGTTGTTTTATATATTCATGCGCACATCAACTGTGTAGAAAATTATATTTTTGATCCAGACAGGTGCATAAGCAAGTCGGGATCCAAGCCAAAGTTCAGACTCAGCTCATTGGGCCCATTGCTTATCAGGCCCAACAAGCTAAGTGTGGCCCATGTGTGGACTTGAGGCAGTATCCAAATTCCAAAGACAGCACCACGTTGGCTGATCTTAGCCTTCTAGGAATAGCTTATTTAATTTAAGACTATAGTTTGCAATTTGCTTTATTTAAAGAAGTTGTTAATTTTAGTTTCTTTAGGATTAGAATAAGTTAGTAGCATGTAGGAGGGTCGGTTCCTAATTAGTTTAGGGCTATTTTCAGATTTTATTTTCCTATTTAAGGAGATGTATTCAGACGTTTTGAGGAGAGTTTTTGTTATTAATAAAAGTTTATTCTGTTTTAGCAAACTGTGGTTTGTTATCGTCGAGTCGATTACTGCAACAATCGCAGAATCGTTGGGTAGATATGCAATGGAGCAATGGTTTCTGCCGACTCTAGGACTATTTCAGTCATACTAAACTCTAACTCTAAATTAAACTAAATACATCTCTTAATAAGAGATTAATCCAAACGTAAATCCTAACTAAATACTAATTCTAATTATATTCAACAGCTCACACAAGGAGAGGTCTTTTATTTTTCATATAAATATAAAATTTTGAGAATTTTAAAAAATATGACTTCTCATATTCAATCAAAATAAAATTTTATAGACATTATATATATATATATATTTCAATGAAAGCAAGCTAGTGGATGATGGCAATGCTTGAAAAATGCTAAGATTTAAATCCTAAAAGTGGAATAAAAAAAATAGCAAGTGTGGCCACTTAAAAAACTTTATAAGATATCATGTATTTGATAAAAATAAAAAATAATCTACTAAAGCAAGCCAGTGGGTGGTGGTGATGTTTGAAAATTGCTAATATTCTACACCCTACAAATCAAAAAATTGCAACGTGCATGTGGATGTGGTATAGCATCTGCTACTCTCAAATAGCCATTTTCCACCAACCGCCCATATTTTATTTATTTTATTTTTCACATGATTGGTTGGATTTACATCAACCACCAGCAAGTGTGGTAATTAAGGAAAGAATGATTCTTTTCCATTTCCCTTTCATCAGTGTGATCGTGTGCACCTACGAATATGTCACGTGACAAATGACAATATTAGAAACGCCGCCCTTACCCACCAGATTTTCATGCCTCTATCCATTCGAATTCAGATTTTTGTAGTAAATTATCATTTTATCTTTATATTTCTAATCATTTGAATGAATAAATAGTTTCAAACATTTGAATAAAAAAAATTTCAACTATACATTCGAATGAATGAGGTCCATTCATTCGAATGATTTAAATAATAAAATTTATTTTAAAATTTTAAAGTTATTTTTTGAGCAGTGCGTATTTTGAAAATTTCTCAAATTAAATATCTGAACTAATTACTATGATCTGATAAAAATACTTTAAGACTTTAAGGTCTTTTGACACTCCCTGATAAAAATACTTTAAGACTTTAAGGTCTTTTGGTACTCCTAAATATTTAAAACACAATATTTTACAAATAAGGGTATCTCTACACTGTGCAGAAAACACATTTGGAAGTGTCAAAAGACCTTAAAGTCTTAAAGTATTTCCATCAGGTTATCGTAATTATTCCGGATATTCAATTTAAGAAATTTTAGAAATACACAGTGGTTAAAAAATAACTGTCTATGTTTTATAGCATCGGCAACATAGACAGTTATTTTTTAAGCACTGTATATTTCTAAAATTTCTCAAATTGAATATCCGGACTAATTACGATAACTTGATTAAAATACTTTAAGATTTCAAGGCCTTTTGACACTTCCAAATGTATTTTCGGCACAGCCTAAGGATATTCTTATTTGTAAAATACTGCGTTTTAAATATTTAGGAGTGTCAAAAGACCTTTAAGTCTTAAAGTATTTTTATCAGATTATCATAATTAGTCTGGATATTTAATTTGAGAAATTTTCAAAATATGCACTGCTCAAAAATAACTTTAAAGTTTTAAAATAAAGTTAATTATTTAAATCATTTGAATGAATGAGGCCCATTCATTGGAATGTATAGTTGAAATTTTTTTCATTCAAATGAATGCCCATGTGTAATTTACAATTTATTCGAATGAATGGGGCTGAGCAGTATTCCGTGTTACTGTTCAGCCAATTCATTCAAATGAATTGTAAATTACACATGGGCATTCATTCGAATGATTGGAAATGCGGGAATAAAATGGTAATTTGCCATGAAAATCTGAATTCGGATGTGTAGAGGAGAAAAACCAGACGTGTGTAAGTGCTGCCTATTAGAAAATACTAAGTATATTTAGGGCAGTGTGTATTAGACTAATTTTAGATTATAAAATGCACAATTGAAATAAATTATTAAATATAATCAATTTCCTGCTTTTTAGACTTTTAAAATTAATTGGGTGCTTAAAAGTGATTAGTGAATAAATTTATGTCATATTACAATACCAAAATTCTTGCTTAATTCTGTTGATATAGTAAATTATTTTTCTCATGTTAAAGGCCTCATTAGATTTCATCATTCTCATGAGTTGGGTCTAATTAGGATTATCATCGTGCCGGGTATAAAGTCCATCAAATAAGGTGGTGATGAAGCTGTTGAAAATGATATATTTTTTAAATATAGGACCTATTATAAATTCTTTTGATTTAATTAATTAAATTATAATCTTTTAGTTAAAGTTTAAAGTTAAAAGATTAATTAAATAAAATTTTAAGAAAAAAGTAATTTAATTGATTCAATTAAAATGATTTTTAGTGGATTGCATACTTATCATCATCCAATCAATTCATTTCAAAAATCCCATATTTAAATGTACGAGATAATATATTGTGCAGCAGAGTGTGAATGTTCATCCAATTTAATTATTTTATTCGTCCTATTTGAATAATAAACTATAAAATAAAATAGAAAAAGAAGATAATTTCTTAGAAAAGTTGAGAATCTCATCTCTCTCTCTATCTCTCTCCTTTTTTTCTTTTTCTTTTTTCTGCTGTCAATTTCAAATCTATTCTTTTTAAGATTCGCTTGTCATTTTCCATCAAATCTTTGTTTTTTTTAAAGGCGCGACTTACAGAAATTCAATTTGTCTGTATCTATATATCCATATTCAGATTTTTGTGGCAAATTATTATTTTACACTTGCGCTTTCATTCATTCAAGGTAAAATGGTAATTTATATAAAAATCTGAAAACAAGTGTGTAAAAGTAGAAAAATCAAGTGTATGTAAGTCGGGCCTTTTTAAAAATCAAGTATTTATTAAAACCAATTTCATTCCTAACTCTGAATGGTGTCACTATACCTCCTACTTCCAAGTACCACACAAATTTAGTTTCATAGAAGCAAGGAAGAAAATCTCGACCGATATAATTGGTATTGTTCGTACTATGATGATATCGGCCGAGATGGCTGATATATCGGCGATATATATTGGTCGATATAAAAAAAATGAAGAAGTACTTTAATTTCCACGGAAGAAGATTAAAAAAAAATGGATAAGTATTTTCATATTTGGATCATATTGAATTCATAAGTTTACAATCTAAACCTGCATCCACTTAAAAAATTGTCAAATTTTGATTTGGATTTGGATATTTTAAAAACTAGAAAAGTTGACATTTTCATTTATTTCTGATTAAATAATCATATTCTCAAATAGAAAAAATAATCCAAATCTTATATAGAACTTATACTTCATATTTTAGTAAAATATTGTAAAAAAAATATAAAATAATCTTAAGAAAATTATTAGAAATATACAAAGAATAAAAAATATAAAAATAAAACCAGTTTCAAAAATCTTCAGTGAAAGTGGTGAATTCCTATTATATCTCTTTCATAATACTATTTCTAATTTTTAATATGATAGGTAGTTATATGAAGATAAATATTAAGGTTCTATCCTCATATACTTTACCACATATTATATTTATTAAAAATAAATATATATTATTGTGGGTTATCACATTTGTAGAACTAAATAGAAAGCCAAGTAAAAGCAAACAGATTTTAATTTTGGATTTAGACTCGGATAAAAAAAGTAAATAGATGTAAAATTTATATTTTAATTTACTTATTTTGAATTAAATATTTTCAAATTTCTGAATTGAGATATCCATTTAAATATTCATGGAGAAAGATATTTTTTCATTTAAGTATGGTCCACTACCAGGCCTCATTTTAGCACGTTTCTGTCATGATTCATGAACCATTATTTTATTTTATTTTTTCTAAAGACGAGACAAAATATTTTAAAAAAATCATACTGATTCTAATCTAGATCGTTTGGGCATGAACACCAAATTCAAACTATTTCAGAGAAGATGTTTACAAGTTTTCAAAAGCTTCGTCTATCTTTTTTTTCAAAAAAAAAAAATCTGTCTCTTAAAACCAGGGATTCAAATCTCGGTATCGACCGAAATCTCAACCGAGAAATTTTTCTTACATAATTTTTTTCTTTTAATTAAAACCTGAGATATAGGCCGATATCGGTGATATATCGGATATCGGCAGATACGATATTATTTAAATCCCTGCTTAAAACTATTTGAACTCCGCCTCTCTTAAATTACAAAGGTACTGAGTAAAACTCCGGATCCAAACAGTCTCCCGCAAACCACGGGCATCGGATGATTATGGTGCTCGAACTTGGGACCTCTAATTCTTGAGCCAAAGTGACTGCCAATTGAATTATCTTGTATAAAATATTTGAAAAAAAGTATATTACCTTTTAAAACTATCTATTTTGTCATCCTAATGATACTATTTAGATTTTTAAATACATATATCCTTTCATTTAATCCATTCAACAACTGGTCCAATAGTTTCAATAAATAAATAAATAGATAAATATATATATCTTTATATTTAAAAATTAATAAACTATTTAAAATTTTAAGAGATGGACCTTAAGTATCTCTATTAACACTATTTGTACTCATTCTTATCATTAGGATTATTCATAGCTATTTTTCAAATATATCTATCTTTTTCAATCCACACCCAATCAAGTCGATCTTCGGATCCCTTTTGTCCAACAAACTTACACTCCTCTTTTGAATCCCATTTTTGTATAGATTAAGGTATTTTCTAATTACTAAACCAATTCTACATGATTTGATGCTTTTAAATGGTTGAATCCTATTTTTTAAATCTTGTACTTTTGGATTGGTTAAAAAAGGAAAAATTGAGGTTTTCTCTTCTGTATAAGAAACAAAAAATGGAAAAAAAAAAAGAAGAAAAAAAGATCTTGTACTTTATCTTTCTTCACCAAAGAATGAAAAGGGTGTTTCTCTTATAATGGTAAAAAATAGGATTTTCTACTAATAAATCTCCCTTTCTCTTCTTTTCCTTGAAAAATGAGCAACATGTGTGTGATAGATTTCCATCATGAATCTACTTAATACCATCATCAACGATAAATCTACTATGGGTAGCAATCCTCACAAGAGATCTTTGTGTAATCAGATACGGGAATGAGTGGACCGTACGAATAACTTAGAAAAAATAAAAAACCGGCGCACTTACTGGCAAGCCGTTCTAATTCGTTCATCAACTATGGATTTTTCCCACGTTTGGCTCGGATTTTTCGTTTCTCCACAGATTTTTACAAACAAGGTATCAAAATTCATCAACTCTGAATTTTATGAACTCCGGGACTGATTTTAAGTGAAAATGTTAAAGTTTTAGAATTCAAAAATCATATCCAAAGAATTAAGAGGAAAGATCATTTTTCTTAAATTCTTTAGGTATGATTTTTTAAGTCTAAAACTATACTCTTTTCACTTAAAATAAGTCTCAGAGTTCATAAAATTCGAATTAGATGAATTTTGATACCTTGTTTGTAAAAAACAGTCGAGAAATAGCATCGTTTGAAAACCCGAGCGAAATGCAGGAAAAACTCACAGTTAATGAACGAACCAGAACAGATCACTGTCCTTTATCTATAATCACCTTAGAGTGGGCCGACGGATTTCCACGTATTAATAATAAAATAAAATTTTCTACTAATGAATCCCCGTTTCCATTCTTTTCCTTGAACAATTAGTATCATGTGTATGATAGGTTTCCATCATGAATCTACTTAATACCATCATTAATGATAAATCTCCTATCTTTTCACTTAAAATTATCACATGTTACCACACTGCGTCGTGAAAAAGACAATTTAAATTTGCTTTTATATTCATAAATAAAAACATAGAATAAAAAGATAATTTTTTATTTATTTATACAAAAATTAAGAATACTTAAACCTATTAAAATCAATTAATGGGTTTATTCTTTTTTCGTCTATAAATTTAATTGTTAAAATAGTCGTATCCGACTCACTTTATAATGTCATTTTTCGCCTACCAAAATAGATCGTTTTGTATAATTTAGCACATTTTCGTTGTGGTACCCCACATATGTCGTTTTATATTGATTGTATGTATGATGACAAAAATGTCACACCAATTATACCATCATATGAATGCAAGGAACACAATTTAAATCATGTATAAAATTTAATGATTTTTCATTTGATAGTTACATGCAACGTGCCAATTTGAAATTGAAGTTAGTTATGATGAAAAAATAATTTCCAAGAGTCGGTGTCTTTGTCGTGAATTTACCTCATAAAATGGAAATCCTGATTTTGTTCATTCCACTTCAAAAAGTCATTCTCTGTAATTTTAATAAGTGTGTGTAGATCGAGAAAATTGCACGTAAATGCTTCCAAGCACCAATTGAGTATTTTAAGAGGTTCTGAACACCTCAGTCATAATAAAAAAACTTAGTTTGATGGATAAAAAATTTCTGCTCACAACTAATATCTTATTTATCTAAAGTTGATTTTTTGAATTAATTCTTCATTTAACATTATTATAAGTTATACAGTACATTACTCTAATGTCTATTTAGTCTTTAGTTGTCTAAAATAAGATTTTAAAATTTATTGTAGTGACCGTTATAGTCGGCCCTCATGTCTCTTAGTACCAATTAAAAGCTTTATCGGCTGATAGAGTCTATGGTGTCACGGACGAGAAAAGGCGGCTAAGGTCCTGAGTCTATGGTGTCACAGACGATAAAAGGCGGCTAAGGTCCTTCTCTCTTTCACACGAAGAAAACGGATCGAGAGTTTGGCTTCGTATCGTGTAGAAAAATGGGGTCTTCCTAATATACATATAAAGAAACTAAATAAAAGAAGAAATCTCTAAATAGGAAAATAGAGTATTAAGTAAATGTTTTTTAAATTTATGTGTGAAAAATTACGGAATACCCAGTATAAAATCCGTATGGGTGAGCTCACCACATTTAGAGCAGAGCCGGCTAGACACAAGTTAAGGCCTAATACAAAAAATTTAAACGGAGCCTCCTTGGTATTTAATATATTATTATAAATAATATTTAATAATATTTTGATTATATATAATAAAAAGAATTTATTTAAAATCTACTTTTCTTACTTTTTGAGATAAAAAATTACTAATTAAATTTTTGTATTCAAATTTTACTAAAATATCATTTTCAATTCGTCATCTATTCAATTGCATTGTTTGTAGGACATTTCAAACAATATCTTTAACTATTATTCTAGCACCATTTCAACACTATTTCAAGTCCGTAAGCAATTATTTTCTACCAATATTCAAATATCCAAACTTCAAAACTTTATTGTTTCAATATTTTCATTACGGTATTACCAATCTAGTATCAATCATCATTCACCAAATAAAATAATAAATAACTGAATTAAAAAAAGTAATCAAAAGACAAAGGAAATAAAAGAATAAATAAAGTAATCAAAAGACGAAGGAATTAAAAATCTGCACCCTAAGTTTGGCTAACCAAGTAATGGTTGGCGTTGGATCAAATTAGGTGGGAAAGGGGAAAAACTGATGTTGTTTCAATGGGTTGAAATAACAATCTAAAATATCCATTTTAATTAAATTATAGAAAGATCCTCCAAAATTATCCCACAAATAAATCTGGACTCAAAATGGTGATGCCCGAATTGAAACCCATCCCAAACGTAAAACCAATTTGCGGAATGGCTAAGGGTTGACATTGGATCAGATTAAGTGGGAAAAGGGAAAAACTGAAGTTGTTTTAAGGGGTTGAAACAATAATCTAAAATCTCCAATTTAATTAAATTAGAGAAGGGTCATTCAAATTTATCACACAAATAAATCTGGGCTCAAATCGGTGATGTCCAAAATTGAAACCCATCCCCAACGTGAAACCAATTTGCAAAATGGCTTAAGAGTTAATTTCATGAATAAAAAGGACACAAACAAGAAATTTTTTTTAAGTGAAATGAGGCCTAAGGCGCGGTCTAGCTTGCCTTATAGTTAGGCCGGCCTTATTTTAGGGCACACCAAAGTTAGACCATGAGAACTCGAATCTTCAACTTACTGTTTCCTAAGATGGGAGACAATCAGTTGAGCTACATTAAGATCTAAATCCTAATATGATTATTAGAACAATGGAAAAAATCAGTCATAGAATTTAAATTGCATATTTCATTTAATTATTGATTCTATCATGAAATGATAAAAGTTGAAATCATTTGTTGGAAAAAGCAAGGCTAGAAAGGACCCATTATTAGATAAGTGATGTGGTCCATCTCCCTCATTTTTAAAGAAATGAAGAGTAGTGACAAAGTAGTGACTACTTAAAAAAGCTTTCATAGCAAATTAATAAGTTGGAAATAAAAGCTATACTAGAGGAAAACATGCATTTATCAGTTGAATGTTATAAACATAAAAAATATGGAGAGAAAAATAGAAATTTGTATTTTAATTGTAAAAATAGAAAAATAGAAAAATACAAAAATAGAAATTTGATTTGATTATCACAGCAATGAAAAAAATCAGTCATAGAATTTAAATTGCAGATTTCATTTAATTATTGATTCTACTATGAAATGATAAAGTTGAAATCACTTGTTGGAAAAAGCAAGGCTAGAAAGGACCATTAAGTAAGACCATTAAGTAAGTCACGTGGTTAGAGTTAGAGATAAAATTCGGATCGAATTAGGTTGAATTTTAATAAATTCAATCTAACACATATCAAAATTTATTGAACTTGATCTGACGAGATCCAAATTTTTCACGTGAATTATTCAAACAGACCCAACTCAGATTTCTGTCAATCTGAATGTCGTTTTATAACTTGGTGCAGTTGAATCAAGTAAGGTTGAGTCATGTCAATTTTAATTTTTTTCAACCCAATTCAACTTGAATTTTATAAGAGTTTTTATTTTTCCAACCTATCTTGATTCTTAATATACAAATATATAACCCAAACCCACCGATATCATAATTTATAATAAGATAAAATTAAAAAGTAAAATTTTAAAAAATAAATAAATATATGAGATTTTAATATTTGCTGCGAGGAAACATACACAGTTTGCATCTTTACACTCCCCTTCTCCCCTTCCCCAGTTCGCCCTACCCACCCCACCTACCTATCAATTTTTATTATTCTATCCACAAATCGATCTTACCTACCCATAACTAAATGTGTCTTCACTGTACCAGAAGTACCCCTTATTTTCTAATATTATTAATGAAAGTTATTATTTTATTTATATAGAGCTGTAGACTTGATAATTACTAGGCCTATCCCTGTATGTAATTGGTTTTTGTTATCGGTGAATACGTATCATTACAGATTTGAGAAATACGAATTGTTATAGTGGTCAGTATTGTTCGATGTTTATTTTTTAATTAAAAAATATTTTTGATCGGTTTTTGAGTTGAACTTGGCATTGGGTGTATTTTTTTTTTTTTTTTGAATTTACGTGTGAGAAGTTGTAGGAAACCCAACATAAAACTCCCACAAGTAATATCTACTGCTCTTAGAGTACATCAAATTAGACCATGGGAGTTCCAACTAGGGATTTAAAAAACGTTATCGGCCGATACAATATATCGACCGATATATCCTTATCCCTTAAAAAAACAGCTGATATAGGTCGAACCGATATGATGTCGGCCAATATTCGGCTCTCCAAAACCATTTCATATCGGCCGATACGATATGTATCGGCCGATATTTGTACCCCTAGTTTCAACCTCCTGTTTCCTAAAGCTGTTTAATCGTAACTTTTAAAATTTCATATAATTATATATCATTAATTTTTAAAATTTTAAAATCAAGAGATAAAACAGTCAAATGAAAATGAATCTATATTAACTTTCTACTATCATAAATACTTTCACATTACAACTAATTCCGTGACATTGAGACCCAGTTAAGGGACTGCCTCAATATTTAAATCTCACTAAAAAATTGATTAGAGAAAGAAAGTAATGAAAAAAAAACAATAAAAAATAAAAAAAACTTTTTAAAATATTAATATTAAAAACACCGACAAAAAGCTACATTGAGATCATGGTATTTGCTCTTTGTTCCCGATCAAAATGCCAATTACCAAACTAACCTTCCCTTATAAGTCTTATCATCAGCCGAGCATCAGCATAGCATCATACATCATCTTCCACTATTATCAACCATATCCTTACACCATTACTGATTGAATAACATCAAATCTGAGCTCTCTTTTTTATTTTATTTTTCATACTAATGTTTTGGGTTTGATTTCTCTAGAATTTATTTAAAAATTGTAGTTGGTTTTGTTTATTCATAAAATTAATCTCATTTTAAATGATAAATGAAGATACTCGTGTTATAACTTTTTTTTTAATCGACGAATGGAAAATTATGAAAAGGATAATACCAACTGTCCTTAGGGTATACCAGAACGACACATGACAGTGCAATAGGCATTGAGTTGACACCTCAAAATGATAATTATCGTAACACTGTGGAATCAATTCTTCTTTAATCGTTCAAAAAAAAGTTTCAAAGTTCAAAGTTTGATAGACTGATAGGAATTATAGAGAACCCACCATGTGATGGTTGTGGGGTCAAAATCTCCACTCAATCTTAAATTCTTAATTAATTCTCTAGCAAAAAGACAATGCAATCACATCCAATGGGAATAAAGCCCACTGAGATAAGAATGTTAGACCTCTTTTGTACTCTTTTGTTCCAATGTTTTTCAATTAGTTCAGTTATATTTTGAAATTCATATATTTAGATTATATTAAATATTTTTAATCTTTAAAATAAGAGAAGTGATTGGTACATCAATATTTTTATTTTTGGTGCATCAAATTTATGTGAAATACCCATTTTACTCTAACAAATGAGAAGAGAAAAAGAAAAGAGATTAAAAAAGTTTGGACAAAATAAATATTTCTGATTTTAAATGAAGTTTTTTCTTTTATTAAGTTGTCTTTAAAATGACAATTCATTTAATTTAATAAAATTAATGGTTCTCCCACTTCACCAATTGATGCAACTAGGGGCTTGAGACAGGGGGATCCACTATCTCCTTTTATCTTCACGATGGTAGGGGAAAGCTTGAATAGATTGGTGTTGAAGGCTAAAGAACTGGATATAGTAAGGGGTTTTGAGGTCGGGTCAGATGGTCTGGGGCTCACCCACTTACAATTTGCTGATGACACCCTTTTCCTTTGTGATAATAAGAAATCAGAAGTCTTGGGAAGAAATCAGAAGTCTTGGGTTTTCGTGCGATTTTGAGATGCTTTGAGTTGGTTTCTGGGCTTCGGATTAACTTAGGCAAAAGCACCCTCATCGGGATTGGTATGGAAGCTTCGGTGATGCGGGATTGGGCGAATGAAGTTCGATGTGGGATCGGGAAACTTCCCTTTTTGTATCTTGGCCTTCCGGTTGGAGGTAATCCTAGGCTCAAAAGTTTTTGGTCCCCGGTTTTAGAGAAAATCGAGAAACGATTGGCAGGTTGGGGTAAGAGATATTTATCGTTGGGTGGTAGGGTTATTCTTCTCAAGTCAGTTTTGATTAACGTGCCGTTGTACTTTTTGTCACTCTTTAAGATGCCCATAGGGGTTGCCAACGCAATGGAAAAACTTTTCAGGCGATTCTTATGGGGCGATCAAGAGGGGAAGAGGAAAGTCCATTTGGTGGCCTGGTCCGAGGTGACAAAACCAAAGCATAAAGGTGGCTTAGGTTTTGTCCCTATTAGAGTGAAAAATGAAGCCTTGTTATGCAAGTGGGCCTGGCGTTTTGGTTCAGAAAGGAACGCCCTATGGGTTCGATTACTATCAGCTAAGTATGGTGTATCGAATTCGAATGGTTGGACCTTGGGCGAAGGTGTCGCTCGAGCTGGCTCCAGGGTGCTTAAAGATTGGTGGAAAGTATGCGAAGGGGGGACTGAGGTTGGTATGTTATTCCGAAGAAACCTAAGGCTATTGGTCGGCAAGGGGGATCGAACTTACTTCTGGGAAGATCTTTGGTTGGGGGATAGACCTTTGAAAGAGTCTTTTCCTAGACTATTTAGAGCTTCTAGGAACAAACTGGCTTTAGTTCAAGATATGGTTAAGGTGGACAATCATGGTACTTCGTGGATTTTTGATTTTAGGAGGGAGCTTCGGTCCTTTGAGATGGTTTCTTTGAATGACCTTAGGGCGAAACTGAGAGAGTTCAAGTTAGATATGGAGAGTGGGGATGAGAGGGTGTGGATGGGGGACTCTTCCGGGGGTTTTTTCGGTTAAATCTCTTTCTAAGCTTACTCAATTAAGTTTGGAGGGTTCCCTAGTTTCTCAGGCTATTATTTGGAACAATCTAACCCCTCCTAGAGTTCAGATGTTTTCCTGGTGCGGGGCAAAACGAAGGATCCTAACTAGACTGGAACTGAGCCGAAGAGGACTATTAGGCCCTGACGGAGACTAAAATTGCCCTCTTTGTGAATTGGCTGAAGAATCTTTGGATCACCTCTTTGTCACTTGCCCAGTGGCCTGGAGTTTATGGAGTAGGTTCGTAAACTTGATGGGAGTTTCATGGGTTAGTCCAGGTTCGTGGGAGGGGTTGTTGGATTCTTGGTCGTTGGCTCGACTGCATCGTCGCAAGAAAATGGTGTGGAATACTATTTCGGCGGCGGTTTTGTGGTCCATTTGGAGAGAGAGGAACTCTAGGGTATTTGAAGGTTGCAGGGTGGAATTAAATGAGCTCTTTGACAGCACAAAATGGAGTTTATGTACTTGGATTTGCACTAATAAGGAATTCAAGGATTTCAAAGCGGAGGACTTGTGCTTGTCTCTAGATGGTTGTTTGGGTCCTTCAATTAAGAAAGGCAAACTGAAATTGGCTTGGACTCCGCCGCCTTCTGGTTTTTGGAAGTTTAATGTTGATGGATCATCTAAAGGAAAACCTGGACCGGCTGGGATTGGGGGCACTCTAAGGAATCATTTGGGTTTCACTCGCGTCGCTTTTTCAGAGTCTGTTGGAATTATGGAGTCTAATGAGGCGGAACTTACTGGTATTAGGAAAGCTCTTTACTTAGGGGCATGCTTAAGGGGGGAGAAATTAATTATTGAAAGTGACTCTTCCAATGCCATCAAATGGGCCAAAGGGTTGAAACGACCTCCTTGGAGATTGACCACCTTAGTTAAGGAGATCAAGGAATTATCGAAGGGCTTGGAAGTATCCTTTTCTCAGATTAGTAGAGCTGTAAATGGGGTAGCGGATTTCCTTGCTAAGAACGGTGTCGATGGAGTGACCCGCGGCACGTTCTTTTCCCCGGGCAGATAGCTTATTTTGGGTTGATGCTTCTTCTTCCTTTTCATTTTCTTTGCTCGTTTGTTGTATTTTGGGCGCGGGTTTATTTCTCATAGGCCTCCTCCTTTTACTTTGTCCTTGTGCTGTAATCTATTTTTATTTATTTTTAAATGAAAATCTACTCTTAACTGTTTCAAAAAAAATTTAATTTAATAAAAATAGTTTTTAATAAAACTAATTATTAATTTTTTTAAGAGGTGCAACGAGGTACAGAGGAAGAACCTCAAAGCAGGTGTTCATTTCTCCTAAAATAATGATTTAGAATATTCTGAATAATTCGTTTTTGGTTTTGTGGCCAATCTCAGCCATGTCCCACTTCATGGTGGTGCTCTTGATCCCTTGCATCTACCCAAATCCTGAGGACTAAATGACAGGCAAATGCAGCCTACAATTATGGCATGTGAATGCTCCAAAACTTGCGTGCGCTTAAAATTTCAACCATGAAGATCATGTGTCCAATGAAAATGATTCAGCGGCTAGTAAATCAGACATTCCATTTTCCTTCTGTTCTTTACAGCTTACTGTTGATTTGAGGATTGATGATTTGGGTTTTCTTCCAGCTTCCGAATGCAATAACCAGCAGCAGAATATCGGCAAAGAATTCCACCTCCCTCATGTGAAGTGGGTAATCTTTTGCTTTCCTGTTTCAGTCGAAGATATTCTCTTGTGGGTATTCTTCCTCCCTCTGTTTTGCATCTTAATTTGCAGATTTTGGCATTTCTCTTTTGGAAGAAAAGGGGATTGTCGGTGTACTTTGGTCTCGACACTTGATTCTGTGATTCTTCTGACTGCTTTTGAGAGTTCTTATCTTCCTTTCCTCAGCTTGAACATGGCTCTTACTTCTTTTGTATAAAATTCTTGATGGTGAGTTCATGTCGTCCATGGAGGTGTCTGAGTAGGACTTCTTTTGGAGGGTTCTGAGCGCCCACAAACCAGTCTATTGGAGCAAGTCCTTCAAGGAAACAAATTCTTTTTCTTAATTTTTTCTCTCTCTGTTTCTTGCTCAGAACTGTGATGGGCTTTTCTTGCTTCCCTACCAGATTTATTTGTAGAAAGTTTGCTTCTGGGCTTTTGGCTTATGGATTAATGTTATTTTTCCTACTTTTAGAGACGTGGTTTGTGGGAGTTGATTCACCTTATTGATTTCATTTCACTTATCCATTTCTGCCAGTTCTAGAAGCCCCCAACCCAACCAAAAAAAAAAAAAAAAAAAGAAAAAAAACGCGTTGGTTTCATTTCTTTTGGATGGAACCAATTGGGTAGTTCTCGATTCTCTATCATCAGTATTTTCTTTTTTTGGTTTTTCAGGGACTTTTGGGTTTATAGGGTTTTGAACAACTTCTCCTCCTTTGAGGATGTGGGCCTGTTTCAGTCTGGGGATGTGATGATTTGATTTGGTGATTTATTATTTGATCCACACCATGAAAGTAGTCTGGTTTCTTGGGTTATTACTTTTCTGTTATAGTGTGTTTTCATATGGGGTCAGTAGCACCGTTCCTTCAAGGCCTGCCGTTGTTCATATTGGAGCTATTTTCACTTTGAATTCTACCATTGGGAGAGTAGCAAATATTGCAATCAATATGGCATTGGATGATGTAAACTCCGATCCTAGCATTCTTGGTGGAACAAAGCTGAATATTACGACCCAGGACTCTAACTGCAGTGGGTTCCTTGGTATTGTTGAAGGTATTTCTTCTCAAGATCTTTGTTTTTCATGGGTATTTATTCTTTTTCTAATTCTCAGTTATCCTGCTTCAGAGTGAATTCTCTCAAATAAATATGCTTATTGATTGATTTGGTTAAGATTGAGTTTTGATGTAACCAAACTCGTAACCAAACTCGTAGTTTGAATGCTTTGGAAGGATGGATGGTTCTTCTTCCCTGTCCTCCACAATGCATTCATTGCTGAAAGATGACCCCTTCCCACCCCTAGGTTTGCTCTGTCACCCACCAACAGTGATGCCTGTGGGTCTCTTGGAAAGGTCTATGTCCGAATATGTGAGTCACCAAAAATCGCCTTGATTGGATGCCCCCACCACTACCACGCAAAAAAAAAAAAAACCACTTCAAATTATATTTTTGAGTTGCACTTTAAATTATTTTTAATCCCTAATTGTTTGTTGCTTTTAGAAAAATAATGGCTTGTTTCATCCAATGACGGTGGTTTTTGGTAAGCTGCATATTAACTATGCCTTTCAAATGGACCCATCACCATCACAATTGGTGGGCACCCTAGATACACACAGGGTGCACACCTTATAAGACATGCACTGGGGATCATTTCACTTCATTGTTGGTCCCTGAAATTGATATGAGGTTTGAGAAGTTGTAGAAACTGTAAGGCAATGAATGTACCCAAAACATTCAGTGGATTAGATAATACTAAATTTCTACCAAAATATTAAAATCAATAGCATGTTTCATAAAAAATGAAAAAAGAAAACAGATTCTCATGTTTTGAATTCTATGACTGGTAGCAGCTCTACAGTTCATGGAGACGGATATTGTGGCAATTATTGGTCCACAGTCTTCTGTAATTGCTCATGTGATTTCACATGTAGCAAATGAACTCCGCGTTCCTCTGGTATCATTTGCTGCCACCGACCCCACTCTATCTTCACTTCAGTATCCCTTCTTTGTGCGATCAACACAGAGTGATCTGTTTCAGATGACTGCAATAGCAGAAGTCGTTGATTATTATCATTGGAGACAGGTAATTGCAATATTTATTGATGATGATTATGGGAGAAATGGGATGTCTGCATTAGGTGATAAACTTGCAGAGCGCCGCTGTAAGATTACTTATAAAGCTCCTGTTCCTCCTGGAGCTGGATTGGGTGCAAATGAAATTACAGATGTACTGGTTAAGGTGGCATTGGAGGAGTCTCGTGTTATTGTTCTTCATGCGAATCCGGATGCAGGTCTTGCAATTCTCTCTGTGGCGCGTCATCTTGGAATGATGGATAATGGTTATGTTTGGATTGCCACTGATTGGCTCTCTTCAGTATTAGATTCTTGGCCTCCACTTACTGCAGATACTATTGAGAAAATACAAGGAGTTCTCACATTGCGTCTACATACAGAAGATTCAACAAGGAAAAGAGCTTTTGTTTCTAGGTGGAACAATGTGACTAGTAAAATGAAACTGGGGTCTTTGGTGGGTTTGAATGCTTATGGTTTTTATGCCTATGATACTGTTTTGATGATTGCTCATGCAATTAACAGATTCTTCGATGAGGGAGGGACCATTTCATTTTCTAATGATTCGAGGTTACACGATGCAGAGAATGGCACTCTTCACCTTGAAGCTATGAGTATCTTTAATGAGGGGCAGAACTTACTGAATAATATACTTCAGACTAATTTTGTTGGTTTAACTGGTCTGCTTCAGTTCAATGCTGGTGGTTTCCTCATTCATCCTGCATATGATATACTTAATGTTGTCGGAACTGGGTATCGTACCATTGGTTACTGGTCAAACTATTCCGCATTGTCAGTTGCACCTCCTGAAACACTATACACAAAGCCCCCTAATTGTTCTAGTTCCAATCAGCGTCTGTTGAATGTCATTTGGCCTGGTGAGATGATTGCAATACCACGTGGTTGGGTTTTCCCTAACAATGGAAAAGAACTGAGAATTGGGATCCCCGACAGAATTAGTTTTCGAGAATTTGTCTCACGAGTAAAAGGTACTGACTATGTGAAGGGTTACTGCATAGATGTTTTTACGGCTGCAATAAGCTTGTTGCCATATGCTGTTCCGTATAAATTCATCCCTTTTGGCAATGGTAGACATAACCCTAGTTACGATGACCTGGTGACTATGATCACAACAGATGTGAGTATGCCATATGAACCTTTCTTTCTTTCCGTCTTTTGATAGATTTTCTTTACGTTAATATATTGTTTCTAAATAATGTTTCTTTTATTTTTCTGTTTCTAGAGCTTTGATGCTGTTGTTGGAGACATTGCAATTGTTACAAACCGAACAAAGATTGTGGACTTCTCACAGCCATATATTGAATCTGGGCTTGTCATTGTAACTCCTGTTAAGAAGTTGAACTCAAGTGCTTGGTCTTTCCTTCGCCCGTTTACTGTGCAGATGTGGTTTGTCACAGGATCCTTCTTCCTTGTTGTCGGAGCAGTTGTATGGATTTTGGAGCATCGGACAAATGATGAGTTCCGTGGCCCACCAAAGAAACAATGCATTACCATTTTGTGGTAAGTATTTTAAAGAATATTCTGTACCGAATGCAGCTGCTATGATTGCGTCAGGTTAGATATTGAGGCATAGAAACAACATCCCATCGAATAGATGAATCCTTTTTTTTTCTGGTCGATCTTTTTAAACAATGGACTATGTTGGATCTTTTATTTATCGGGCATGCATTTGGATGTATCATCTATGATGCCTGGACACGGCATGGACAGCAGGGAAACACTATCGATACATTAGGGACATAGATTTTACACATAAAAATAAAGTGTCCCATACGGGACCACTGCATAAATTGAAGTGTCTTGCAACATAGTGTATCATCTACCACAAATCACAATTTC
The DNA here is from genome assembly GCA_022113865.1 of Chimonanthus praecox. Lineage (NCBI taxonomy): Eukaryota > Viridiplantae > Streptophyta > Magnoliopsida > Laurales > Calycanthaceae > Chimonanthus > Chimonanthus praecox. The sequence continues at coordinate 63,174,644 of CM039087.1, read as the reverse complement.
TTGAGTTTTTGGCTGAGTTTTTTTGAAGATGGTGACATGCCTCGAACCCACAAAATTTCTTGTTCTTTACTTTGTCTATTTTGGATGTTAACCAAAATAGGAAACCATATCTAGTGGATTCTCTCTTTGTTCCTTTCTTGCTCCATGTTGTAATCATTGCTGATCATCAAGATTAATATGGAGAAAAAACAATTAAAAAAGTATCTCATATTAATGTCTGCACTGTTGCTTATGTGCAAAAGAGTTGAAATGATTGCAAATCTGGCTGCATCAAGCTGTCAAAGCATACATTGAAACATTACTTAAAACTCTAGAGTAATAAATACTAACTTGTGCAGTATAAATAGAAATCTTCCTAAGAAACCTCTCTCTCTCTCTCTCTCTCTCTCTCTCTCTCCCCCCCGCCCCCCCCCCCCAAAAAAAAAACCCTGGAGAAAGCAGTTGATAATTCCAATTCAAATGAAAATTTTGATAATTGCTTTGCCACGTGTATTTTTTTCCAGGTCTAATGTTTGGAATGCTCCTCTCTAAAGTATGCATGTAGATTACGATCTTGATGGTCTTAATTTTAATTTTAATTTTATATCTGGTATACTTTAAACATATCTGAGATGTTCTGAGTTCTATCTCTCCTTAAATGGATTTTTGTTCCCTCTTTGCTTTTCTTTGTCCAAGAAAAGGCCACATGTAGATTATTGAACAAAACCAACATTTATTTACAAAATAACAGAGAAGTTTCCGTCTATGTTGCATGGATTCTTTGAACTATGTGAAGTACTTGTCTCTTACATGTCCTTGTCATTTTCTCCTTGGATCCTTGTATTTCTATTCTAACCTTGTCTTCAAGATGACAACAATCATCAAACTTTCTCATCTTTTAAACCTATCTAAAATATAAAAATTTCCATTACTTGATTGTATGGTGAAATTTATACACTTATTTCCATTCATGTTATTTTTACAGGTTATCTTCATTTCACGTACATTTATTTAAACTTTCAAACATTATTTTGTATCCATGAGCCATTTCTTTTGGAATTAACCTCATTGGGCACCTTGTACTATTAGCAGATATCGTCACACACTTTCATACTCATGCAACATAGGTTTTAATTTCTGCACCAGATATACTTCTAATGATAATTCTAGTTTTCATACAACATTTACCAACTAGATCCCTTCTGGACTTCAGAATTTTGAAAAAAAAATCCTTTTTCTTTTCAAACATTTCAAAACATTCCTGATTTCAGTAAAGCCCAGTCACGTCATAAAGGACCTTAGTTATTTTGATAAAACAGCAAGGCTCTTTTGATTTATCAATCTGGAGTTTATCAAAATTCAAATCTTTGAAAGATGTTATTGTAAAGATGCTTCTAGATTGTTATATTAGCATAGATATGTTGACATAGGTTAATTCTCAAGTGCAAAGATGCTTAGAGATGATGTAATTACTTTTCGATGTGTAGAGAAGGGCACTTCCTTATAAACTCAATAGCTTGTTCTCTGCCATACATTATTATACAATATTACAATTGATATTGATGGTATTTGTCACTGGGGCCTTAAATAAGAGAAATTATCAGGTTCAAGAGACCTGATCTATAATAAGGTTAAGTGTTGCACATCCATTATTCAGTGGCGAAATTTAAAATTTTGAAATGTTGGAATTTTTTCCAATGGACAGTGGATTTACATGACCTGATCTTCTGAACCTGATCATTTCTCTAAAAATAAATTCCAAATTTTGAAACCCAAGTTCATGTGAGGGTTGATCTAGTTATGTCAGTTAAACCCAAGTGCATTAGGATTTCCCTTGTTCTTTTTGAGAAGTTATGCATTGTCAAAAGACTCAATGGCCCTTTCTGAAGAAGCAAGATGCTATGCACATAGACGGTGGAGACCTTACAAAATTAAATCATATTGTCAATGATTTATTTACTTTGGTGAACTTGGAGCAATGATTACCTTGATGCCAATATTTGGCATGGAACTAGGGAATAGTCTGAAAAGCTGTATTCCCTTTTGTTTCTTTGAAGCTCTGGGTGAATCTGCCAAAAGAAATTATTCTTCTTTCTGCTTTTCATTTAGAATTAACACCATTTTGCTACTTGTCCACCCCACTAACAATAATTGACATAATAATGTTTTTGGAAGAAAAACCATATCCAATAATCTTATGCCTTTCCAATTTTAGGGCCCATATATTTGCATATTGAACAGATAATCATCATATGTGATAAGTCCAATTTATCCTGAATGTGTTTTGCATGTAACTAATTACTTATCTTCATGTTTGAAGTGGATATCTTTTTGGTATGTAAATGGGTCATTTGAAACTTACTGTTGACTTTTTTCCCCCTTCTATTCTTGCAGGTTTAGCTTCTCAACTTTGTTTTTTGCCCACAGTAAGTGAAACCACGATGCTTATTGTTACTCTCCTGACCTGATCTTTTTTTTTTTTAAGGAAGGCCAGTGTCTGAAATACTGGCCAATTTTTTAATGGTTTTAGAGGGGGTCAATGTTCAAATATTGTGTTTTTCCTTGGATTTTTGGAAAATCCCCAAAATTGATCCCTTATTTTGTGATGTATTGGGTTTTAAGTGTTTTTTTAGAAATTAAAAAAAATTGGGCCCAAATTGGGCCGGATATATCTGCTTCAGGCGAATTTTAAAACTTAGCTCCTGACATGTTGCACAGTTTCTAATCCCATATTACTGCTTTATCTGCAGGAGAGAACACAGTGAGCACCCTTGGTCGCTTGGTGCTGATCATATGGCTATTTCTAGTCTTGATAATTCAATCAAGTTACACGGCAAGCCTGACATCCATCCTCACAGTGCAACAGCTCTCATCACATATTAAAGGGCTCGACACCTTGAGAACAGGTCATGATCTTATTGGGTTTCAAGTGGGTTCCTTTGCGGAAAATTATCTGATCGAGGAGCTTGGCATCTCCAAGTCTAGACTTGTAACTCTTGGTTCCCCAGAAGAGTATGCTGCGGCCCTCGAGAATGGCACTGTGGTTGCCGTGGTGGATGAGTCTCCATATGTGCAGCTGTTTCTCTCTGGCCATTGCAAATTCAAAATTGTCGGCCAGGAATTCACCAAAAGTGGGTGGGGATTTGTAAGTATACTCCAGAAACTAAATGTCTCTTAAAAATTCAGAAACAAAGTTCTCAAACTGTGTAAAATGTTTAGAGAAGCCTAAAAGCTTTTGATCTATTTCTTTCTATCAAGATTCATCTCTTGTTAATGAGGAAACAGATGCACAACCATTACATTTGCTTGAACCTAAAACTGATAACTGATCTTAACTTTTTAATGATCCATACTTATATTTTGTAGACTTTAGCCGTATTTGTACCGGGAGGTCAATGCAGTAGTAGAATTTTATAATGCTAAGAAGTGGAAAAGGGGGGGTTGGGAGACACCAAAATCTGCCACCATATCATCCTAAATATTTGATTTTGTCCTTCTTAAATGTCTAGTACGGTGGTAATTGTTTGTTTCATTCCATCATATGATCTCTAGTGATAAATTAGTTAGATTTTAGGCTTTGCCCATCCAAAGACAGGGCCATCCACCAGATGAGCTGCTTAGATTAGATGAAGGTAGGACCCACCTGTAGCATTTCTGGCTGAACATGAAAACACTTATCTCAATCAGGCGTTCCCATGTCCATATTGGTTGGTGGGACTTTCTATCCAGTGTTCCTAGTGCATAGGCCTATAAATGTGTATTTTCCTGTTTTGGACTCGTGGTGATTTGGGTTTCTAACTCATTCTTTGTATCAGGCATTCCCACGCGACTCTCCTTTAGCTGTGGACATTTCTACTGCAATTTTAGCACTGTCAGAGAATGGCGACCTTCAAAGAATCCACGATAAATGGCTGACAAGAAGTGGTTGCGGCTCTCAGACTACCGAGATTGAATCGAATCAACTTCATCTGAGAAGCTTTTGGGGCCTTTTTCTTATCTGCGGGGTTGCGTGCTTTCTCTCTCTCACCATATACTTCTTTCAGATGTTACGCCAATTCATCCGGCACCCAGTTGATGAGTCTGGGCCGTCTGGTCAAGGCAACTCTCGGTCCAAAAACTTCCAAACATTTCTTTCGTTTGCTGACGACAAGGAAGATTCATGGAAGACAAAATCTAAGAGAAAACAGATGGAGAATTCAAATAGCAACATCACTAACGAGAGCAACTCTCCTAGTTAACTTTGTGAGATTGGGTTTTTAAAATTTCTTTCAGGTCAATTGATCCTTAAAAGTATATTGCCTTTCAACTGTAGTAATAACAAAATGTTTCTGTTTATTTATTTTGGGAATGAGGCTGTTTTGTCATGAGAGAACCAAATGTTGGCTTCCTGCATCTTCACTTCTTTTCTCTCCTTTTGAGGCTGTATCATGTTCACTTGTATCTCCCAAATTGTAACCTGTATAGACTATAGAAGCATAAAGTTTTATATGATTTTTACATGTTTTCTATTGTGATGTTTAAGGTCAGTCTGAACTCTGGTTTGAAATCTGTATTTATCATAAATAAGCAAGTTTGAACACATACGTCAGGCCGTCAAGTTGGATCCAAGCTCAATCTTAAGTTTGTTTATATAAACAGTTGGTTTTGGGCTTTAGTAAGAAGTTTGTGGTGAGTCCATCGAGCTTTTGGCTCGTCTAACTATTATTTGTGTCAAAGGATTAAATATTGGCTGATATATCAGTTTTTAAAGTGCCGATTTATATTGGTAGATACAATATAGATCGGTCGTACGGTTATGATATGACCGGCATATTTGTCATAATATTGCCATATCATAAACATCGGTCTAAAAAAGGATTTAAAAAAATAAATAAAAATATTGGTATTTTCTGCCACCGATATATCACCGATATCGGTCAAATATCGGCCAGTATTTTAACTTTTTTTTTCATAATTTTTTTGAAAAGGCGTGCTTTGTGTTTTTTTATTAAAAAAATAATAAAAACAATTTCGGCCGAGATTTGAAAAGGAAAAAAAATGAGAGAATAATATATCGCTGATATTGGCGATAAACATATTATGTGTATTTCTATATTTGGGTTATTTTTTATTTTCTTAAAAATGTTTTGAAATTAATTAGAATTCACTGTTTAGATTGAAAATAGACTTTGATGAAGTACAACTAGGCCAAATTTGAGTTTAAAACTTGATTTTAGTGGTCAAAGTCATTAGACATCTTTAAAAATCATTAGGATAATGATGTTTAGTGAATTTGTACCGATAAGATCAAAATGTTAGAAATTAGGTTTTAAATTTGAAAAAATTTAACTGTCTCAAACGAGCATTCTCAGACTTTAACCTGCAAAGTTTGATGAGATTTGAATGGGTTCAAGCTTTTGTATATATAAATGGATTTGGTTGAGCCTTCATTTGAATTTAAAGAGTATAATGTCTACAATAGTTTGGATTTATAAAGAAATGAGTTTCACTGGTATTTTAATTATTTTAGTGCCCAATAGTAACTACTGAAATATATTTGAAACTTTTTTTTCCATTGGAAACTAGAAAAAAAAAAACCTTTGGCCAACATCCTCATCGCAAGGCCACTTTTTCTAGTAAAGTTGAGGAGTGCATCTATGCATTAAGGCTTACTACTTCGAGCCTTTATGAAGAAAAAAAGTCAATTAGATAGCTTCATTTTTAAATTTATTTGATTTTTTTTATTAAATCTATGTAATTGTAAAAAATATATTCATTTTTAAATTTATTTGATTTTTTTTATTAAATCTATGTAATTGTAAAAAATATATTTTCATATATATATATATATTTTATTTTATTTTTTTAATTTTTTTTTTTTTTTTAATTTATGTGTGGAAAATCGTGGGATACCCAACATCTACCTCTTGGACATACTAAAATTAGATTATGTGAGCTCGAATCCACAATCTCCTATTCCCTAAGACGAGAAACAATCACTTGAACTATCCATGTGAATAGTTATTTCTCCTATAAAGTTAAATATTGAACTTACTTTAATCTACTTTTTACTGAATCGGCTCGGGTTTGATCGGATCAGGTCAAGTTCACGTAAAACTCTCAACCTAATCCGACCTGAATTCAATGCAGATTTCCTGACTTCTCAGCCCAACCTGACCCGTTGACCTGACCCGCATGATTTACGGGTCGGGTCATGCAGGTTCGGGCCAAAACCCGACCCGAGTTTCACCCCTAAAATATGGAAACAAAATATTTTAAGGTATTTAGGATCCGAGATAAAAACAAATGAGAATCATGTAGGGTCTTTAACTTTGAAAATTTGTAAAAGGGTATGTGACTTTTCCAACTGTGAAAGCTGTAAAAGGCCTTTGATTGAGGAATGGACAAATCATGCATTCTTCTTTTTGTTCTCCCCATGAAAAAGTTTCATCTCTTTTTTGACTAATTGAGCCAAATAATCAAATGCATGGACTAAGATCTTTCATAAAATATTCTACTATTAGAATTTTGGAGGGAAACCATCATCATCTGTCATAGATGACAAGAAATTTTCATACTGAATACAACACAAGTGAAGGAATAGGCTGTCTCCATTACTACAAAATTCAAATCATGGGTCCCACAGCAGATGGTGAATTACTGTTGAGGATATCGACATGTCCCATAGCCTGTGATCACAGAAACAGGAGAAAAAAAAAAATCTTAGCATTAGATTAATTAGTCTGTATGCTAGAAACATCAACAGTGAATAATGCATTGTGTAAGTATTGATAGAAGGATTAGAAAGAACGATATTAGCCAGCGTTCGACAATTAAAAATATAACTTATTGGGTTTTACCTAATATTTCGTACTCAAGGAGAGATGAGGGTGCTAGATTTGTTCGTAAAAAAAAATCAACTTATATTAACTAATATATCGCCAACACATCAATAGAATAAAAATGAAGTACCTCTATTGATATTGTATCAATAAAAATATCATTAAAAAATATCTCAAGAGGTAATTTAACTACTCATGAATTAATTCAATACATAGCAGTATACAATTTATGTTGCCATCAATCATCTTTTGTCACGTTGATCATCATGCAATGGTGAATTGATAAAGATAAGATGTTTTTATAACTTAATGACCAATTCACCTATGAATGGAACTACATGTGAAGATTAATTTCACTTCTAATATAAAATAGATATACTTTCTTATAATAATAAAAAAGCAGCCATTATCATTAAATGGTTGTAAAGAGAGGAAGGGCCACCAACTACTGAAGGAATTATCATTACTTCTCACTGATCACTGTGACATGATTGTGAGAAAGAGAAGGTGAATACACTGGCAACAGTAAGATTTACCAGCAAAGTACAAGCATACGATAATCCCACTTTAGTAAGTGAAAAAAAAAATGCTAGGCTTCTAATTAAATTTATTTTTGGACTATATGATTTCCTCAGCCCTAGTCAAATTAGGTTTTGTTGTGTCTTGTATAAATATCAAAATCTTCTAGTAAATATCTTTGAATTTTTAAAAATATGCAAAAAATTTTATGCGAGACTCAAATAGAAACCCTCCATTTTATAAAAGAACTGAATAGTAGAAATTAGGACTTTCACTTTGTGAGGCAGGTTTCTGAGTATCACTCTAATTCTTTTGGATTTGAGAAACCAAAAAATATATCAGTATTTATTAGATTGATGACACCTTAAGATGCATTATACTTGTGTGGATGCATGCATAAAATGAGCATCCCTATATTTTTTTTGAATTTACATGTGGGGAAACCGTATGATACCCAGCATAAAACGCCCATGGATAAGCTCACTACTCATAGTGCACACCAAGGTTAGGTCATAGAGGCTCGAATCTGCAACCTCTGACTTTTTGAGACGAGAGGCAACCAGTTAAACTACATCCATATGGGTTGAGCATTCCTATATTAACATGAAAGAGGAAAAATGAAGATTTAAATTGGAGAAGAAAAATACTTACTTGGATCACTGAAGGTAACAAGGCCTGTGCCCTTGAAATCACAATTCCAGTAGTTCCTCCCATGCATCTGATAGTAAGCATTCATGGCATAAGATGCATGTGCATGCAATTTATTGGGCTCATAACAGGCTTCCTTCTCTACCAACTCACCACAGTCCACTCCACCAGGCCCACAACAGAAGTCCAACACTGTCTGTAGCACTTTCTCATCTGCATGTGGCTTAGCCACACACCAAACTGATGCACCCCTCACCCCACCCACCAACCCCATTTTTCCCACTCCTCCTCCATTGCTGCTGCAGAAGCTACAGCTCAAATCTATCTCATATGCCTTAGATCCATCTCCATTGAACAGCCCAAAATTCCTCTCACTCACACTTCCCTCCTTTTGATTCTCATTGAACAGTGCAAACACGAACACCTCCACCTTCTCCTTGGGGCTCATCGGAGTCCCGACGTGCGAATCCCCGCGCTCGATCAGCCTCGTGTTGTATGTCTTCGCATTGTCCGGCGTGGCCCCGGCTTCATCCGGGTTGCCCTTGGATGGCCACCCGGACTCCGACACAGTGATCGCAACCGTCCGATTGCCCATTCCCAATGCCATGATCGCAGCCCGCACCGCGTCAATTTGTGCATCCAACATGTTAGTGTACTTGTACCCCTTTGGATCGTGCACCCCGGTACCGTTCCCCAACAACGCATACTCGACATCGATCCTCGTCGGGTCGTCACGGTATGCAAAGTAAGGATATGCATTGATCATGAATGGCGAACCTGTATCGGCGAGTAAATCCACGATCGATGTCATGATCGGGATTAGATTTGTGGAGAAGATGGACGATGATGGAGGAAATGATGATGCTAGGACCCCCATACTGTGTGGTGTGGTCACCTTAATTTTGCGGTCCAAGCCACGTGAAACCAACACTGAATGTATGTTGCGCATGGCCGGAACCAATGCGGCTGGATCGACGTCGGTGCTGGTTAGATATTCGTTGCCTACGGCAATGGCGACGACGGAAGTGGCCGGGAGGAATGGATACACACGGTCGAGGAACCATTTGTTTGCCGCCGATATGTCGCTGCTTATTTTTGTGACGTTCTCGTTTTCAACGGCTACGATGACATCGATGCCGGTGTTGGAGAAGGCTTCTAAGATGTCTGGATTGGTGTCATAGATCTTGATCTTGTCTATGAGTGTGGATTGTAGCATTTGGGCTACTTTCTTTGGGTGAGGGAGGTTGCTGCCTACCGTGCCGTAGTTTACTCCGACACCCGATACATATCCGGTTAGGAGGAAGAGGAGGAGGAGGAGGAGGAGCAGCAGGTGGTGAATTGGAAGGTCATGCATTGCTGCTTTCTTTTCTTTTAAATGAAGAAGAAAGGAAAGAACAGATGGGAAAGTGGAACTTCTATGGTTTGGACTTTGACAAGAGGGTAATATATAGAGAGGGCTGCTGATGAAAATGCCACTTATTTACATAAAATATTGGAATTTTGCCGATGATTCTTTTTTTAATAGATACAACCCAACAAATCGAGTTATACAAAACATTACCCTATCTCAATCCAAATTAAAATTGGGTCAAACTTTTTATGTCCTCACCAATCTAGAATTTAAAAGGATTGGTTTAGTCCCCTCATATTTTTTGGGTCAAGTCATAGACTTGGATTGACCCTTACCAAAGTTGCACCCCTAAATTCCTTATATCTCAATTTCGTTCAAGTTTCAACTTTCAAATGCCTGGCAGATATTGAAAGTTTGAAACATTGACCTTAAAAACTTTTATATATAAATTGGACAGATATTTTATATATTAATTGATATATGTACACTATTAAATATATGGACAGATATTTTTATAAATTGCATACTATTTACTTATTAGTAGGTATCATTCTCTTCTACTCTTCTTATATGAATCAGTCAATATAACGTACAAAAGATCTTAACTGTGAACAAGCAAAGGATTTTGCATGGCACATGCAATTGGTATGATTTGTACGTAACACGTCTTATGCATGTATCCATCCTCCCTCATGTTTTAGATGATATGAAGTCAGACCAAGTCCGGAAGAGGTGGAGGTCTTAGAGTTCTCCATTAAAAAAAAAAATATACTAAATCACATTCGATTGTCTTTTACAAAAATCGAATTGAACTCTGAAGTTTGATCTAATTGAATTTAAACTGGGCTATAAAATGATATGATTTTTAAGACAGTTTCATTTTTTTTTTTCAAAAACTACTACATTTTTATTTATTTTATTGTTTCTCTTCTTCTCTTTCACTAAAAATGTCAAATTTTCATTGCTTTCTATTGTAGTGTGTGGTTGGATTGTATTATTATAATTTTTTTAGTAATTTATGTTAAAATATGATAATGTATTATGATATTATAATATTATACAACATTACGATTCAAAACAATATAAAGTGATTTGATCAAATGAATGAACCTAATTAAATCAAATAGTAATAAGAAATAGTTTAATTAGTGGCTGATTTTTTAAAACATTGTGCTAAGAAAACCCAACTTGTGGGGTGTTAACTTGTTATGATGATAGCATATTTTCTATTTTACATGTATTTTTTTCCTTTACTATAGAATAATATGAAAATGAGATGAGAAGAACATTAATTTTACAAGAGTTTAGTGTAAGGCTTTTTTTTTTTTATTACCAAGGTGTTCAAGGGGGAATAATTTTAACTTGATTAGTCCTTGGGGCATGTATAAGTCTTACAATCCTAAACACATTAGGTAAGAAATGGTGAAAAGTGACCCGTTGAGGTTGAGCCTGAATCGAACTCAAGACTCTATTTCTTAAGACGACGTCTTAACCATCATGCCAAACGGTTGGGTTTTTTTTTTTATGTCCACCTTTTGATTAGACGAATGTGATAAATTTCATGAACCACAAGACTATTTAAAATGGGTATCGGTAGATGATCCTATCCTTTGATTTTTTGCATTGAATTAGAACTATTGAATAATTTAAATTATCATGAAATGAGACCCACTAAAGATCCATCTGACTATTTTGATAATCTTCATGATAATTGATCCCTCCCTCCTTTTTTTAGACTCTTAAGCGTAGGTGTCGGCTAGACCTACATAGATAAGAATTCAAAATTTTAATGGAACCTATAGTGTGCTTTTATGGGGTTTAAAAAGAGTTTTAAAATGTAATTAAATATTACAATTTTGTTTAATATGAGATCGCCATCCACTTTCTATATGCCAATAAAATAGACACATTTCAAGTACTTTTAAACTTTTTATTCTTAATTATCTAGTTCATGGTCCAACCAGTTATGTGGTTATATGATCCCTCACTCTCCACTGAGTGACTGAATGGGACTCAGGTTCTTTCTACTCGGACAACACCAAATAGTAAAAATTAATTGAGATGATGATTTTTTTAAACCAATCCTTTGAATTAAGCAAAATTTTCCACTAGAGAGATTTTACAAAATTTCCACCGACCGAACCATCTCATTCTTATAATTTTTCTTCATTTGTTAAAATAAACAACAATACAATCAACTAGATAATTTCGATCGCGAATCCTGAAGGGTTAGTTTGATGGTCAATTCTCATATTTGTTTGTGAGAGGTCTTGGGATCAAGCCCCCCTCAACACAAAAAGGTCATTTCCCTTAGTTCTGTACTCGGCGTGTGTAGATTGAGAGATTTACCTATGCTCCAAGGATTAGTCAGGTGAGGCGCTTGGATATCTTAGTCTCGAAAAAAAAAAAGTTAATTTCGATGGTGGGACTAATTCCTCGTGATGCTCCATTCATGACTGTGTTGTGGGCCAGCCCCACTTATGCCTACTGGACTTAGGCCCAGTAGGCTGACTTAAACCCTATCTTATTTGTCTCTTCTTCTGTATTATTATATTTCTGTATAAAACACACAGAGAGGGATTAGAGAGAGAGAGTGAGACAGGGAGATCTGAGAGGGAGAGACCGTGTAATCCCCTGTACATATTTCTACATAGTAGATTTGATTTCGCTCCGTGGACGTAGATGTTCTAGCCGAACCACGTAAATATTGTGTCATGTCATTGTGTGATTTTTTTCACGGTCTCCAATTCGACTGAACCTTGTTTGAATCCGATAACCTTCGGCTCTGATACCACTTGTTGGGGATTAGGGATTAATTAAATGCAATCACACAATCACACGACACAATATTTACGTGGTTCGGCTAGAACGCATACGTCTATGGAGCGAGATCAAATCTACTATATAGAAATATGTACAGGGGATTACACGGTCTCTCCCTCTCAGATCTCCCTGTCTCACTCTCTATAGAACAATAAACCCACATACTCCAGTGACCTAAATCAAGGTCCCATCTCCACTCCAGACACACATCCATCAACAACAACTCCTTCTCCTTCACTTGCACCGCCAGTCAGTCAGTCAGACGAGTGGGTCAGATGTTCTTTCTAACAGTCACAGTGATAGTGTCAGCGGGCCAGCATATACGTCTACAGATGAGACAGTTAATAAGCCGGTACATGATACAGTTTAGGACACAGTGGAGGATGATCAGGACAGAGATAGACAGTCGAGCAAGGGGGAGCACCCCCCAAGTACTTCTACATCGGAGGATGTTATACCTCTTAGGAGATCTGTTAGAGAGCACAACCCATCTAGGAGATACCCGAGTTCCGATTATGAGTTGATGACCAGTGACGGAGAGCCTGAGAGTTACTCAGATGCTATAGGTGACAAAAACAGAATTCACTGGGGGAAAGCTATGGTAGAAGAGATGATTTCTCTTAAGAAGAACAACACATATGAACTGGTTGATCTACTAGTTGGCAGGAAGGCTCTACAGAACAAATGAGTCTTTCGGGTGAAAAAGAATGGAGACAAAGTCCTGAAATATAAAGCCCGCTTAGTGGTGAAGGGTTTTAGACAGAAGAAGGGAGTGGACTTCGACGAAATATTCTTACCAGTAGTGAAGATGAACTCCATACGAGTTATGTTGGACTTAGCCGCGAGTCTAGATCTTGAGATTGAACAGATGGATGTGAAGACTGCATTTCTTCACGGTGACCTAGACGAAGAGATCTACATGAAACAACCCGAGGGGTTTGAGTTGAAGGGCAAGGAGAATCTTGTTTGCTGACTGAAGAAGAGCTTCTACGGATTGAAACAAGCACCGCGGCAATGGTATAAGAAGTTTCACTCTTTCATGACAAGAAAAGGATACAAACATAATTCAGGTGACTCATGTGTGCATTATCAGGAGTTCAAGGGTGATCAGTTCATCATCCTGTATTATATGTGGACGACATGTTGATATTTGGAAAGAGTTCTGAATTGATCAAGTTGTTGAAGGCAGACCTGTCAAAGGCGTTCGACATGAAAGATCTTGGCCCTGTTAGACAGATTTTGGGTATGGAGATTGACAGAGATAGAAAGAAAAAGAAGATTATCCTGTCTCAAGAAAAATACATTGAGGTCTTGGAGCGATTCGACATGAGGGATTGCAACTCCGTTAGCACTCCTCTCGCCGCTCACTTCAAGCTAAGTAAGGAATGTTGACCTTCATCAGAGACAGAGAAAGACAAGATGAGTCAGATTCCATATCAGTCAGCAGTTGATAGTCTCATGTACGCGATGGTTTGCACTAGACCAGATATAGCACATGCAGTTGGATTGGTGAGCAGATTTATGTCAGACCCAGGACATGATCATTGGGAGGCAGTGAGATGGATCTTCAGATACTTGTGAGGTACATCGAGTATGGGCATCATGTTTGGTGGAGACCCTTTTATTACCGGCTACACAGATGCAGATATGGCTGGTGACCTTGATGGTCGCAAGTCCACTTCTGGTTATATTTTCACATTTGCTAGAGGAGTCTTCAGTTGGTAATCCAAGTTACAGAAGTGTGTAGCACTTTCTACGGCAGAGGCAGAGTACATTGCTGCTACAGAAGCTGGGAAAGAGATGGTTTGGCAAAAGGGATTCCTTGGGTAAATAGGCATCAAACAGGAGGACTACACAGTGTATTGTGATAGTCAGAGCGCCATCGACTTGAGTAAGAATGCCATGTATCACTCATTGGTTGAGAGCAGCTATTGAAGAGAAACAGATCAGTGTAAAGAAAATTCATACAGACCACAATCTTGCAGACGTGTTCACCAAAGTTCTTCCAAAGAACAAGTTTGAGTTCTGTGTAGGGGCATCTGGCCTCTAAAGAAGATGACATCCATGTCAGAGTATTCTCCTCCTCCTGTGGCTAGAGGAGGAGATTGTTGTAGGCTAGCCCCACTTATGGGTCTACTGGGCTTAGGCCCAGTAGGGTGACTTAAACACTATCTTATTTGTCTCTTCTTTTGTATTATTATATTCTTGTGTAAAACACATAGAGAGGGATTAGAGAAAGAGTGACACAGGGAGATCTGAGAGGGAGAGACCGTGTAATCTCTTATACATATTTCTACATAGTAGATTTGATCTCGCTCCGTGGACTAGGCGTTTGAGCCGAACCACGTAAATATTGTGTCGTGTGATTGTGTAATTGCATTTAATTAATCCCTAATCCCCAACAGACTGCTGGATTATAACTCAAGAGAATTGAAGTAAAAAACCTTACCAAAATACTTTTGGTCTGTTTTGAGACTTAAAAATTGTTTCGGCCAAAATTTATAAAGCCAATTAAGGTTATCATGCATCTATTCTCCAAGAAAAAAAAACATACATATATTCTAATATTCTAATATGCAGGAGTCGAGATATCGGTCAACATCCGATATATACCACTGATATCAGCCGATATTTGTGGGTTTTAAAAAAACAATAAGAGAGAGAAATATCGGCTGACATATCGGCTGATACGAGATTTCGGCCCCTGCTAATATGTAATTCATAAAAGTCTAAAAATAAAATGAAATGAGTATTTCTTCATTTCTCGAGACAAAAAAAAAAGTCTTAAATTTATATAAGCATTCTAATGAAATTCAAAAGTCATCTAATTTTTTTTTTTTTAAAAAAGAAGAAGAAAAAGCTCAACAATTATACAATTATTTACGATTCATATATGTGGCCCAAACATTCATCGGTACACTATCACTCTTTACACTGTATTTCATTATCTATCAAAAATTAAAAAAAAAAAATGTTTAAAATTGCATAACCACTTCTATGTGAATATTTTAAGAAACATATGGCTACTATTTCGGAACAAAGGTTTAAAATTTGGCCTCAGATACGTATTGTAGCGACTCTTTCCTTTTTTAAATTTTTTTTGGGAAAAAATATAAAAATATGAGAAGAAAGAAAAATGAAAAACCTATTGTAATCATATTTTTTCTGTAAAAATAAATTATTTTTGTGGAGTGTTAGACACTTGATAATCGAAATTTTAATAAGTTTGTCTAAATTTTTTCAAATATGTCCTTAAACTTTGAAAAAAAGTCTAAAAATTTTAGATAATAGGATACGAATATGAATAAACACTTAATATGAAATTCATGTTATCTAAGTATCTCTTGGTGACATATATCTTCTATTACATTCATAATTTTTTTTATAAAGTCTAAAATTCATAAAAATGTTAGAATATTAGAAAAATCATACAAACACTTTAAAAATTATATGAGATGATCTTCATTAAATTAATAAAAAAAACAAAAAAAAAAAAAAAAAAAAAAAAAAAAAAAAAAAAAAAAAAATTACAAATAAAAAGAACTTGGAAAATCATAGAGGTACCTTACAAAGTAAATCAATTATATTAAGACATCTCCACTCAATTCCATAAATACTCGATATTATGTCATTAAATTATTTTCATAAAACCACAAAATTGGTATTATCTTAGAGCAAAAACTAAAAAATATTTGATGAAATCAACTCAAAACCGTCAAATCTTCAAGAAAAAAAGTTTGAAATTGATGATACGAATGTATTGGCTGTATCGTCTACTATCTTTCAAACTCTTTCTATATAACATATTTATTAACTTTATTAACATAAAAAAACTTGTGATAACGTCGATTCTTCTAATGTGATATTGTCTGATTTGAGCTTACTTCTTTTCACACAGGGGGTCAAAAATTTGGCCGCGAACTGTATTGGGTTTTCGAACGTCGATCCAGTTCGGCTGATTTTTATTTTTTATTTTAAAAAAACACAAATATCAACGTGGGCCCAGTCGATATCTCGGCCGATATTTATATTTTATTTTTTTTGAAAAAACAGCCTTTTTATTTTTTAAATGGTTTTTTTTGAAAAAAAAACACCGAGATTTTCAAAAAAAAAAATGATGAGAGAGAAAAATCTCAACTGAGATCAAAATTCGGCCTTTGTTTCTGGGCCTGACCCACCAAGCCAGGCCCAAATGACCTCACACAAGAGAAATGAGTGTCCCCTCTTTTAAATCCCACGTCACCTAAGTCCACAACCGATGTGGGACTTTGGATGGGTGAGTATTACAATCCACCCCGGTTAGACTAGAACTGTCCTCAGCTCTGTCATGTGACACTGAAAGAGGTCTACAGATATAGGCAAGCAACGTCAAGCAAGAACCGTGCTCTGATACAACTTGTGATGACTCGACTCCATCATGATATTGTCCGCTTTAGATCTCACCTAGTCTCGCACGATTTTACTTTGGCCATAGTCCACCGATTCAGGCCCAAAAGGCCTCGTATAAGAAAAATGGCTGCCCCCTTTTTTAAAACCCACATCATCCAGGTCCACAACTGATGTGGGATTTGAATACTATATAAATAAAAAAACTTTACCGAGAATGAATGGTTTTTATGACCTATTTTGTTAGATTTGACGGGGAGAGGTACTTATGAATAGTTTTTATATAAAGTTTTATTTATATATGACTACATTTTTTTATTTTAAATTTTTAAAAATCAATAGTTCATGCTTATCAAAATTTAAAGAACAAGATTATATGACTTGAATTATTAATTAATAGTATTCATATAGTCACCAGCCAATTGAATATAAATTTATGGGATCTATGATTGATTTAATGACATGCCTCTTTAGTGAGAATTGTGTAAAAAATTTCTATTATATATTGTTCTGAATTTATAAAAAAAAATATCTATTTTCTATTTAGTCACGTATCAAAATGTGTAAGTCATCTACGGCAGATAATCCCCAACAATATATGGGTGGGCCATTGATCCTCCTTGGTGGCCCCTCCCACTTACTAGGCGGGCCTTCTCTCGACGACGGCTAAAGGCGCCAACAGCTTCCACGAGTCGAACGGAAGAAAGCATATCGAGGAGCCGAGAATCGGATACAGCGGCGGCGGTAGCAGTGAAGTGAAGAAAGATGTTGCAGAGCAAGTCCTTCGTCCGGAAAACAAAACAAGGGAAAGTGCTAAAGGTCTCAGTCTCCTCTCTCTTCCTTCCAAAACCCTAATCTATTCTCTCTTCCTCCTTCCCTTTGTAGTTCCTATTCAATTTTTTCCACTCTCGCCATCTCATCTAGGGTTTTTCAGGTCGTGAGAGAGCACTATCTGCGGGACGATATCTATTGCGGAGCTTCATTCTGCAAGGTCTGCGACTCCTCTGCCGCCCGTCTGAGCTCCTCTGCTTCGCCCATCCTCATTGTAGATACCAATGTCGTGCTCCATCAGGTAAATTTTATTCTTTTTGGACAGCATGTGTTAGATTATGCTTAATCAGGTAATGCCGTTCATTTTTCTGATAATCTTTTTTTTTTTTCCTGCACTGTCCATCTTGAGATTTTCTCCACTCAAATGTATTTTTTTTTATCTTTGTTCAGATTGATTTGCTTGAGAATCCTGCGATAGACGATGTGGTCATTCTTTCAGTTGTGCTGGAAGAGGTGAAGAACAAAAACCTTGCAGTATACAACAGAATTAGAGCTCTTTGCAGTAATTCAGCACGGAAGTTCTTCGTCTTTTCCAATGAACACCACAAGTAATTCCATTGTTTTCTAGTATTTTCATTTATGGTCGTCTCTAGTTTGCTATCTTTCTTTTTTTTCTTTTTCTATTTCTTGTGATTTACTTCCATGTTCTTGGATAGTCCTAATATTGTGGCATTTCAATTTGAAAGGATTGTGTTATTCTGATGTTTATCATTTGTGTTGGCATCCAAATGTGAAGACAGAGCTTTGTCTGATTTGATCATAAATGCTGAAATATGCTGTCTGGCTGTTAAATGGCTAGCACATGACTAAATGGTTTGATGCTTCAATATTTGGCACAGTTGTCAGAACTCAGATCCATTCCGGTTTTGTATACATAATGGAATGTTCGGGCATTCTGGCTGTTTTGTCATTCCGTTTCGGAAAAGATGGCATAAAAAATTTTAGGAAGTAAAAAATATAATAAAATATAAAGACGATAATAGAAACTTATAAATGTATTTAAATTAATTAATTTCATCTTTTTACACTAATCTACATAAATAAAAATATAAATGATCATTAAATAACTACTTATGTTTGTTATGTCAATTTATGATATTATAATTATCAAATACTAATTTGAGAATGTTTGAATTTTACACTAATAAGAATCAAATACGCATTGAATTAGATAAAAGAATAAAAAAAAATCCAAGAAATAAACTTGAATTCTCATTTTATTCAAAATTAAAGGTCAAAACTTAAAATACATGGGCACATTGGTTTCATTTTATTTTCTTCCTTAAAATTTCGTCATATACATTAAAAGTAAATTATATGAATTGAAAATATACTTCATTAACTACAAATGGACCAAATTTCAATCAAAATTTCTATTTCTAACCACTTGATCTTAGTGGTCCAAGTCACCAAGCTTTCTTGAATTAAGGACGCTTGATGACCTTGACTACTAAAGATCAAGTGGCTATAAATTGAACTTTGGACTCAATTTTTTTTTTTTTCAGTTGTAGCAATGGAGTTTATTTTTTAGTTTTACGGTTGAATTTTATATGTATGTTTAAAAAAATTAAGAAAAAAATAAAATTTGTAGAGCAGAACAGGTAGGGCCGACTGGGCCATTCCGCCTTGTTTTGCCTGGATTAGGTCCGTTCCATCTGGAACAAATTGTTCGGATTGGAACCCGGTACCAAAATTGAACCCGTTCTCTTCCGTTGCTTTACTGGATCTGGAATATTTTGCCCGTTTCAGTCGGAACGGAACAGAATTGACAACTAAGGTTTGGAAAAGGACAAAACTGTTGTGAAATTATCCATTGTGAACAGGTTCACAATGAATTGGTGTGAACTTTCAATCACAACCTATAGATGAACAAAAAGTTGTCATCTTTTACTTTTAAATTCATTCAATGATTTAATACAAGGGCTATGATTGGAAGTTTTCATCAATTTTTTGCGAACCGGCACATAATGGATCATTTCTCTGGAATTTTGATGACTCCATCTTATTTCTCATGCCCAAAACTGGCTTTTGGCTGTTCTGACATTTTAGAGGGATATTCTGGCCTAATCTGTTTGGATGAAAGTTCTTCATTTTGTTTTTAAGGAAAACGCCATGAGAGGATTCAAAGACATGACACTCCATTAAGGTGACCTATACTCTTGACCATGAACAACCATACCACAGAGTATCGTTGAAAGTTCTTCATTTTATAGGTTGTGTTTGCCTGTTTGGTAACATGGAGGAAATAAGTTTCATGGTTTTGAAAAATGAGCTTCTTGGCTTGTGAAATCCTCAGGTTTTGTGAAGAGATAAAACATCGTGGAGGTAATGCCTCCCATGTTGCTGGTTTCCTACTGCAAATCTAGAAATTTAACTAAACAATTTTTTTTTTTTTTGAAAGGTAAAACTACACTATTTACAGTGTTTCATAGTAAGCACTTGTAACTTTAATGAAACAACTATATCTTGTTACACAGAAGTTAGTTATTTTGCAGGAGGGTGGAGATTTCTTCTCCGTCACCTATGTTGTTTGCCCAACATGCCTTATGGTGTCCCTTTAGAAAAAAAGAAAAACCTTATGGAATTTAGATTGTGTTTATTTTTTATGTTAGATTTCTTCAAAAATGTCCCTTGAGTTTTGGATTGCTTAAGGTAGGATTTGGTGTTGGTGTTGGTGTTGGTTCAGTTGAAATTCTATGCTTTTACTTTGTCTTCTAACTATTTAATAACTCAATATTGCATCATTTCATTGTAATGACACTTCATTGATTCTATCTTTCCAAAAAAAATGATACTAAGTTGATTCTATTGGTGCTTCTCCTAAACCAGAGGCCAAAATATTGTGAGTTAACATTGACATCTATTGGATGACTATAATACTAGTTGGGTGACTTGATATTAGTTTGGTGACATTTGTTAAAGATTCTTGTAGTTGGAGCCTATTTTTAGATCAACATAGTTGGACAATGAGTTGCTCTTCGTGTTAAAGCCAAATGAATATTTTGGGCTTCCTTTCACAATGAGTTTCATGGTATTATTAAAAGTGACGTGTTTCGTACTTGGAGAGGAAGCAACATGCATCAATAAGTGGTTATTTGGTTTTGTGGTAGTTTTTATGTGACATGCTTCTCTATTTGTCTTTTGGCTTACTTGATCTCTAATAGTATCCCGAATGCAGGAGGGTTGCAATAACTTTGGTTTTGGTGCATTCTAGTGCTCTTTTGCAATGAAAAATGATCATTACCATGAGAAAATCTCACTTTTGTAGGTGCTTTTTGTCATGATGTAATCAAGGAAATCTATACAAAGTAGAATGATTTATGTAGAGAATCAATAACAATACTTTAATATTTTAATTTATTTAATATAAATCTATAAAAGGTATAGAGATCTGGGGACAAGAACTTGTAGTAGCACAATTGGTAACGACTCATGGTTGCAGCCTAGAGGTTGTGTGTTCAAGTCTCATGGGCATCAGATAGGCAGTTGACCCATGGAAATAATTTGCCAAATCCAAATATAAAGGTCAAGGTCAGATTGATGGGATAGACAATGATGATGATAAAGATTTGGGGTAAGATTTCATTGAAAAATTATGAACTATAAAAAATTCTTATGTTGGAATTACTTTAGCTAAATTTCTCCTCTCATAAATGTAAATACTTTGTATATATAAATGATTTTGATGACATTGTTCTTGGGATCCAACCATCCATTTCACGTAATCTTGACCATTTGTATTTTGCAAGGGTTGGTCCTAGCTTATTAGAACCTAGAAACTGCCTATGAAAGAACTCCTAATCTCACATATTTTCTCCTTTTTTAAAATGTGAAAAAATTGTGAACATAAACTCAGCTAATATCTAAATAAAAATGTGAACCAAATTTTCATTTTACAATTGCTTTCATAATGTCATTTAGCCATAATGTGCTCTATTCATATTTTTAACTGTATGACCTTTGTATTGGGCATTCTTTATCATCAAATTAAGCCATTATCATTAGGCTTGATTACCAATTTCAACCTTTTCCCTTCATGTCTTAGATATTCATCATGATCCCCCCTCAAATTTACCAGTTACGCATTATGTTCATCAATATATGATATGTTGAGCTTGCACATGCCCCGAGGATTAGTCGGGTTCTCTAAGATGCCTGGACACCTTGGTCATAAACAAATGATATGTTTGATATTTCATTTCTTTTCTGTGTGTCTTGAAGTCATTATTTCATCATTATAGTTAAATGTTATTATTAAAACCTTAAAAGAAAAAATAAAAAATGACGGTGCTGGGAAGACATTGAAATAGCCCCAATTGATGATGAATTGAGGGAAACATGTTTAAGGTGGTTTGTCCATGTTAGTTGAAGACTTGAGAGGGCCCCAGTAAGTTGTGTGAGGGGTTACAATGGAATGTACAAGGACAGGGAGACCGTTGAAAATGTGCAAGGAAGAGATAAAGAAAGACATGATAGATTGTGGAGTAACAAAAACTATGGTTTATATTAGAGTAAGTTGGAATAGCAAACAGGATAGATTGTGGAGCTCCTGTTAGTTTTGTTTGCAGGTTAGACTAATGAAGTCGAATTGTTTGCTTTATGGTGGGGTGTGAAGGAGCTGTCCAACATGGGAGCGATGGGGGCTCTCTTGGAAGGGGATTCTTTTGTCCAGTCTCAATGGATTAAGGGCAGTATTTGTCCTTGGAGGCTGCTGCACAGAGTTGAGGAGATAAGACAGGACGGTAAAGAATTTTTTTTTTTTTGTGGTCTTTCATGTGCCTGGGTCAGCCAATTCTAAGGCAGCTAAGTTAGTGAAGCTCGAGTCTTTTTTACGAGATGAATCTGTTGTAAGACTTAGAGTGTCCCAGTCTTTTGTGTGTTGGCTAGTTTTTGTTTCTCTTTTTAGGGGTCTTATTCTTTTTTCCCTATCAATAAAATGGTTGCCTTTCAAAGAAACAAAAGGAATAGCAAAACTTGAAAAATCTGACTCCAGATTGGTGGGATAATGGTTTATATGATGATGATGATTAAAAGACTTTAAAGAACATTGACTTTTGATAAAAATCAATATTGGTTTTATTTATTTATTTTTTGTGATTTTGCTTCTTGTAGGGATACATATGTCAAAGCGATGGTTGGGGAAAGCCCTAATGATCGAAATGACAGAGGTATGTGCACTACTTCTAAATAATATTTTATGGTACACACACATATATTGAGAGTTCTTTTATGGTGCATCTATACTGATATGGGTGGAGATTTGGATATGGAAAATGGAAATATGACAACCCATGTCCAAAATTCATTGCACTCATTGAACATGTATACTTACCTTTTTATAGTAACGAAATTTGAACCCACAACCTGGAAGGTTGGATCATTTACGGTTTACCCATAGTCATTTGATGTACGGCAAAAGTACGTTACGGGCCAAAAGAAGGTTATTGTTATTAGTATTACTGCTGTGTTATTTCCTTTGTTGTTTTTAATGATGTGTTTATACATTTATTTATTTATTTTTGTTGTTGTTCATAAATAAAGTTCTTGTGATATGTTGGCATTATTGTGGTATCCTTGATTTCTTAATTTCTCATTTATTCATTTACAACATCTACAGTTTACTAATACTTAGCAGTAATGATAGACACTGTAGGTCCAGTTATTTAGTCGTATGTTTGCGACTAGGGCAATTTTTTAAATTTTATTTGGTTCTCAGAATGACTGTAAGATAAATATATGTCCACTACTTAAAAAGCAGGGTTTTTATTTTTTTTTTCTGTTGAGGGAGGCGGATAATAAAAAACATGTAGATTTATAGGAACTGTTTGTGACATCTAGTCTTGGTAACACAACTTAATTTTCGCTGCCTGGTCCTCATAAGTTTAAACTCCATATGCACATGCCACGAACTTTGTCAAGTCTTTAATGAGTCATGCCTCCAATTGTTACATTCTGTTATTTTGATTTGATGGAAACTGGTCTTGTTCGTGAATATGCATTTGGTGATAATTTATTCTTGGAGGTTCCATGATTCTAGTTTGGTTTTGATTTTGAATTTTTTAACTAGGGGATATTGGTGAGGTTTGTGATTTGGCAAATTATGTGTTTTTGACTTGTATCTTCCATAGTTTAAGGCTTAAATTAGTTTTATTTTTATTATCAAATGAATTAGATGCCCTTGCTATTTTCCTTTGATAAAGTATGATGCATTATTCAAGATTAATGCCTAGCAAAGCTAGGCGATGCTAGCAAAGAATCCTTGTATTTATATCTTTTTGTTAAGTGCAAGTAATAGCAGCTGGATTTACATGCTGCATTATGTATATCATATGCAGCATTTATTGCGTGATTCTGTCTTTTCTTTTATGCTTGTGATTCTCTTTTGTACTTCTTGAGAATTTAACATCTTAAAGTTGGTGATTCAGCAATACGTGTGGCTACTAGTTGGTATCAAAGTCATCTGGGTGGGAGTGCACAGGTTCTGCTTATTACTAATGACAGGGAGAATAAGAGAAAGGCCAGTGACGAAGGCATTTCAGCAGAGACAGGTGGTGTTTCTTTTTTCCACCTATCCCAGTATAAGTTTGATGGTCATTGAATTCAGTCTTTTAAATATTTTTGTGTGTGATAAATTGTTACTTTTTCTTTTTTTTTCTCAATGTTTTTCATTACATGGAATGCTCACTGGTGACTGCTATTTTTGCTCAGTTGAATCATATGTAAAGTCACTTAGTCAACCGGCTTTGCTTGACTTGGTTGTTCTGCCAAGTTCTGAAGATTTGGATATGGAGGTTGAAGACCTGAGACCTTCAAAAAGGAAAGTCATCTTTAATGAGGTATATATGTCTTCTTGTGCATTCTATTATGTAGTCTTGAATGTATAGGGATTTTTCCTATCGTTGGTTAATAATGAATGATTGTGATGCGTGTATGTAGTGACTTCTTTCACTTTGTGATGCAGCACAAACCTATGTCTGAGATCACTGCTGGTCTTCATCGTGGAATTTACCATCAAGGAAAACTTCGAGTCAATCGCTACAATCCATTTGAGGCATATGTAGGAAGTGAAAGCATTGGTGAGGAGATAATAATATATGGGCGGGCTAACATGAATAGGGCTTTTGATGGGGATGTTGTGGCAGTGGAGTTATTGCCTCAAGATCAGTGGAATGATGGGAAGTCCCTAATTATAGTTGATGATGGTATGTTATTATGTGCTTTTGAAGAACCATCTTTTTAGATTTATTTATATATCAACAAGTTGAGATATATTCTTCATTCATTTCAGAGGAAGAAGAGGAGGAAGATGTTCATTTAGTTCCAAGCAGTGCTGATGATGCTCCAAGGAGTACAAATATAGCAGAAGGCTCTACTGGAGCTGAAAATTCTTTTAGACGTCCTTCAGGGCAAGTTGTTGGTATTATAAAGCGCAATTGGCACTCGTAAGTTGGATGGGAGTAGATAATATTAATTGAGCATGTGCATGTCTCCTTGTAATTCCCTGTAATTACTTGTATATTGGAGGCTTCTTTCATGCTAATTAACAGAGTTCTTCAATAGTTTTTTTGGTTTTGCACTGCTGTCATTAACACAGAGTGAGTAGCAATATTTATTTTTTAAACTTTTAAATGATATTTAGGGTTCTCACACTTTTCTGTTGGTGTTGAACATGTCAACATAATTTTCTTTGAGGTAACAAAGCTCGAATATATTAAAACAATATATACAACTACAAAAGAGGGGTATAAGAGACTTAGACCCCTACATGATAAAATACAATGAAATAAATGAAAATGAGATCACACAAATTAACCCACTCCAAGGTTACAAATATAAGAAGAAAAACAAAGCATACAAAAACCGGTGTTACAATGGAAAGGCTTCAACAATCGTCAACTCGCATTTTGGTGAAGAAGTCTACAACCAATGGAAAGGCTTCAACAGTCGTCAACTCCCATTTTGGCGAAGAAGTCTACAACCCCGTTGGGCAATCAACTGATCTTTGTGAATGAAACCTCTCGGTCTGTACACAACTTCCTTATCTCCCTGGTCTCTGAAACCAGTCTCCAAGGAGGTTTTTCTTTCCCCTTCCCATTTAATTACATTCATTAAATCCCCTTTGATAATGAGTCTACCCTTCCCACAAGAGGAGCATAGGTCAAGGCTCTCCAATAGTTCGGTTTCATTAGTCTCTCTTACATCCACTGATTTGGAAAAGATTAGGCTCGACCTTCCATTAGAATCGCGCAATACCCCACCTTTTCCAGCCAGTCCCGATTTTCCTATGGCTGCCCCATCTACATTAAGAATCTTTGTTCCTTAGAGTCTAATGCATTTCCCATTTCTAGCTGCTTACTTTGGTGTGTGATTTAGCTCCGGTCCCTTGCAATTTGCATGACTTTCTTTCTTGCTTTTAGTGAGGTAGGTGAACAACATGTTATTCTCTGCGAAGAGTCTGATGATGCAAGAATTGTTAATGAAGATCAAGATATGACAGATCTTCATTAAGAATTTCTTGCATCATCGGACTCAGCAGAGAAGTTGTTCACCATCACCATCACCATCGTCATCGTCATCGTCATTGTCATCATCATCATCATCATCATCGCCATCATGACCATTTAAATTTATTAATGAATATTAGTCGTAGACAGATTTAAGATAGCTTGCTAGTTGTGAAATGGCTTCAAATATTCTACATCTTCTTGCATGACTGTTTGGTCTTATGTAATTTGTTTTCACTTTATGCAGTTATTGTGGGTCTTTGGAGCCAATGCCTATGCCCGCAGGCAATGGTGGTATTGCCCATGCTTTGTTTGCCTCCAAAGATTGCAGGATTCCTAAAATCCGGATTCAAACTCGACAGCTTGGGAATCTTCTGGACAAGAGAATTATTGTTGCTGTTGATTCTTGGGATTGCCAATCTCGATATCCATCTGGTCATTACGTACGGACGATAGGAGAAATTGGTGATAGGGATACTGAAAGTGAGGCAAGTTCTATTCATTTTTACCAAGAAGAGGCCTTTTTTTTTTTATTATTAATACTAATAATCAAAATAGTCTCCTTATATGAACTTCATATCATGTGTTTAATTTTTTTTAATGGTTTAAGTCGCATTATTGTATAGGTGTTGCACCTTCAACTGTTCCAAGCAGAATTTCCTTTAGTATTAATCTTTACCACCTTCAGAGCTAAAATTAGTGCTTGCACTTTTTTTCCATGGAAAAATTTACCTGCTTGTTCTGGTAGCACAAATTAACTTAAGAATTTTCTAGAATTTAAACTACTACACATATTGTTGTGCCTCACTTAAAAGTCTCTAGTTTGGAGCTTGAACCCTATATGTAGGTGGCAATTTCCGACCTGAAACAGAAAGGTGATTCCATGTTAGAGTTGTCATTTCGTACTTATTTAATAATCAGGTTGGCTTTTGGGCCGATACATACTACCTCTATGGCTAACCTCATCCAGATTCAAATGGCAATCCCTAACACGTATGTCCAATTTGACCTTATAATCCTGGATTTAATTTGGCATTTCCAACTTAAATAACAATTGGGCCAGGCTTGGATTGACCCATTTAATAATTGGGGTTGGGGTTCAGTCAGGTATATGTTATATGTGGTGTTCAACCTTTAGTATGGTTGACATATTGGCAAAGCGTGAAATAGGGAGGCGAGGAAGCATTGGTAGAGTTTATGGGAGGATGTCTTGATGGGGTACGTTTATTTTTTTAATTTGAATTTGCACATAACCAGTATACATCTCATATATTGTATATGTACCTTCTCTCTATCAATACAATTTTTTAAAAATAATTTTTAGTTTTTTCAATCCTAACCTAACCCATTTCATCTCCTCCCTATATTATATATATGTTTATATGTATGAATATTTTTTGAATGATGACAAAATTTTCATTAGAACAATGGAGGTACAGAAACGGTATGCGAGAATACTGTTTCATACACTATAAGCTTCTTATGTTACGGCATCAGACAGGTAGTTGGTAAGTGCTCATAGTTACAACCTCAAGGTTCCACGTCTATGGGCATCAACTAGGTAGTCGGCCCATAGAAAAGATTGCTGAATCTAATTGTAAATGCTAACCCTAGATTTATAGGATAAATGGCACCAATTGTGGTGATGACGATGACTATTTGTATATTAGTATCGTATATGAATGTGAATCCTTTTATACATTTATACCTATATGACACTTTAGCTGTCATACAGGAGAAAATGGCTAAAGTAGCCTCTACAATTTATGTTTTAAAGATTATACAAGTTCTGTTGGTTTTTTTTTTTTTTAAAGGGAAATGTTGATCAGATAATTGAAAGGTGTGGGCTCTACAATGTTTGATGAGAGTAATATTTTGCAAATAATTTAAAATACAATGTTCAATTCCTTTTTGGTAAATGTTGGCCAAAACAACCTTGTTTTTGTAAAATTGACTGTTCCTGTGCACTTTACAGGTTTTACTGATTGAGAATGATATCAATTCAAGGCCATTTTCGGCCCAAGTCCTTGGTTGCTTGCCACCGCTACCTTGGACATTGTCTGCTGATGATCTAGCAAAACCTAATAGACAGGATTTGCGCCAAGTGCGGGTTTTTAGTGTGGACCCACCTGGTATCTTTCTAGTCCATCGCTAGTGCTTCTTTCATTTTCATTTTTTCCCTTGAAATTTTCTATGGTCGTGAAATTCCTTGTCAGTTACTGTTTTCACTCTGTGATATAAAAGTAGTGATCATTATTTTTCAGTGCAGGTTGCAAGGATATTGATGATGCATTGAACTGCACTCCTCTTCCAAATGGAAATTTTGAAGTGGGAGTTCGTATCCTCTTGAACTCTCTATTTCATGTTTATGCTGAAGAGATCTATGTAACTTAGTGCTAAAATGGTTGCAATGATAACTTAGCTTGTGAGGATGTTTGAAGTTGATTAGCCAAAGAATAACAGGTTATTCAAAGAATAATGTGAATATCTTGATGCATGATCTTTAATGGATCTCTATGTTTAGAGATATAGGATGGCTAATTATGATTGTTATTTATTATATTAGTGTATCATTTTTTGAATAAAAGGAATGAAGGAATATGATCAAGATGCAAATTAGCACTTTAAATTCTTAGCGAACTTAGATTTATTGAGACGGGGGTCATGGTTCGTGTAGGAATTAGTTTTAAATATTTTGGGTAATTGAAATTAACGAATTTTATCTTTCAAAAATAAGAAAGAAATTTAACCAACTTTACCAATCAAGGAAAACTTCATCCTCTCCTATCTCACCATTTTTTTTAATGGTATCATGGCTTGTGACCTTCTTGGTTGTTGTAACAATGAGCATTTGCAAACTGTGGTGGAGGTTTTCTTTTCCCTCTTTAATATGGGAACATGCTAAAGCTTAAACTGATGCTAACTGAAGTAATAGTAACTGATATTATTATAATATGGCTATCATACTTGATCAATTTTTTGTTTCAGTCTACCTTTTCTCTTTCTTTGTATTTGATTTTTTGGAAAGAGTAATGTGTCTTTAACTACAACCTTTATGGTTTTGATAGTGAGTACTTGCTAACTGAGATATGTGCTTTTATCAATCTTGTTTCTTTCTTCTTCTCCTTGTTCTTCTTTTGTCCAAAAGTGGTCACATGACTCAAAAACCACTTTTCCCTCACCATATAGAATGTTTTGACTGGGATAACCCTTCGCCTTTTTTTTTCCTTTCATTTTTTTATACATCCATGGTTCTTTGATTGCATAGAAGTCACTTGGTATTGTCACTGGTTTAGAGTTTCTCAATTGTAAAACCTTGACGACGTCTGCAAGATATTGCTGATGTGACAAACTTTGTGCATCCTGGCACTCCACTTGATGAAGAGGCTTCACAACGGGGCACATCAGTTTATCTTGTTGAGAGACGAATTGACATGCTTCCAAAGCCTTTAACAGAAGGTAATCTTTCATCTTGGTACTTTGTTTCAAGCTGGTGGTGTGTCCATTGATGGATTGTTTTGATTGTACAACTCGTTTTGTGGCCTGACAGTAGATGTGATATTTAGTTTTAATGTAAACTTTCCTTAAGTATAATGTCGTCCTTGCAGATATTTGTTCTCTTCGGTCTGATGTGGAGAGGCTAGCATTTTCTGTTATTTGGGTATGCTTTTCTATTACTATTAAACAAAGTGGCTAATGTAACGTTTGTGATAATTAACTGTAACTTTTTATTTAGGTCTGGTTTTCATTTGATATCTGTAATTTCTTTCTGGATAATTAAGTTTCTATTGAGACCTTTAAAAAAAAAAATGAAGTTTCTATTGAGATTACCATCTTCTGAACTCTGGATATATTTGAATAGCACTACTATTGTCTTTGTGGTTGGCCCTTGGTGCCTTTAGGTGACAGAAGATGTTAATCATGTAAATTTTGGAGGTTCAGACCTCTTCGCCCAGTAAGTAGTTCCCCTCTCTTAGTTCATATCTTGTACTCTTGGATGTTTTTCAGAGAGTCCTCCAGGTTTCCATCCTTTGGAGGCTTGCCCTCTTTGCTACTGTTGGAGTCTATTGTGGGAAAGGAACAACTGTGATTTCTGAAGCAAGAAGAATCCCATCTCTGTTGCATCTAGAACTAGGATGAAGTGCATTGCTAGGGTCACTCCTCTTAACTCATGAGGAATTCAAGGCATTTCCAAAGCAGATCTGTTCCAACTCTAGAAGGAGATCATTGGCATTGGTTAGGGGCCTTTGCTCTGAATGGGCTGTGATTAGGGCCGTTTGTTCCTCCCTCCCCCCCCCTTCCTCCTCCCCCTCCCCCTCCTTGTTCTTTCTTCTAGCCTAATTTTACGGATTGTCTTAGTGCTTTATTTGCTTGTTTGGACGTTTCTCTCCTGTTGTATCTCTTGTATTGTGCACCTCTTTTGCATTTTTTAATAAATTTGGCTATCAACTTAATTCCTATGTTTCGTGAATGGTTATTGACTTGACTTAATTT
This sequence comes from Chimonanthus praecox, assembly GCA_022113865.1. Lineage (NCBI taxonomy): Eukaryota > Viridiplantae > Streptophyta > Magnoliopsida > Laurales > Calycanthaceae > Chimonanthus > Chimonanthus praecox. The sequence continues at coordinate 63,144,288 of CM039087.1, read as the reverse complement.
GGACTTGATTTGTAATGTAATTTCATGTTCTATATGTGGGATTTTGGCGTTTTTGTTTTTTCAGGAAATGACACCTAATGCAGAGATTATTTCCACAAGATACACGAAAAGTGTTATTAAGTCTTGTGCGGCATTGTCATATGTTGAAGCTCAAGCAAGGATGGATGATAGGTTCTTTCATCTGCTGCTTCTTTGTTTATCTGTTTTTTTACTGGAACCTGTTCATTATGTCTATATTCATGGTTATTGCTTTGAACAATGTGATTCTACTTCATGTTTCATGTTTAGCTATGGTGCAAATCTACAAATTAGTAAACCATTTACTGCAACTTCTTTTTTAATTGGCATTATTTCTACACTACATTGAATTGAAACTGGCACCCATTTTGAATGACCAATCCCAATATATGTAATCACTTGCCAGCTCAAAGAAAAAAAAAGGGTACTAGCATCTCTGAAGGTTCAGTGCGACATCTTGTCAAGAAAGCATGGCATTTAGAGGTGCTGGGCTATGCTTCAAATCATCATGGAAAAATCAATTTTTGTCACTTGAGCAACAAAATTATTGCCTAATTTCAAATTCCCTTGTTAAAAATGTAAAGGCTATCCTCCAAGGTGCAGATATATTTTGGATGTGAAGGAGTCATGTGGGTCATTTTCAGTAAACCATTCAATCACATCAAGAGGAGCACTAATGGAATAGTTAGTTTCATGCTAAAATATGGCTATATAGGAAAAGAATGCATGCATCAATGGCTTTTAACACCTTGGTTATTTTCTTTGCTGGAAAGGTTGTGATGTCACCCTTTTTTATTTTTTTCTTAGACCAATAGTTTTTAAATCAGCCCGATTTAAAAAAAAAACAACTTAAAAGAAAAAAAAAACCTAGATGGAGCTGCTTGTCTCGCCTTGTCTCCTCACTGTAGCCTTCCTTGGAACTCTCTTCTGTGTGTCCGGTATTATTTCATTAGTTGTAATTAGATTAGTGATTGATGTAAATTGATTCTTTCATTTTTTAGCCACCTTGATTGGCTCCATGTATTCTATTTATATGGCCTTGTACTCTTCTTCCAAGACACAAAACTACAATATAGAGAATAATTTCTCTCAGCTTTTGTCCCTGCTCTTCATTATTTTCTTATCTTTTAACATTTTTACCTTCAGCACTATTTTTCATAATTAGAATCTGAGACTACTGGTGGTATGGAACTTCACTTTTTCGTACAGGGAACTAATAGGCTTTGATAATGTGTTGGACATTCTCACTTTATTTGATGAGCTACTTGTTTTAATCCTCCTAGTCCTTTTGAATGCAAATTTTGTTTAAGTCGTATGCAAAAATTATTAAGCGTTGAAGCAATTCAGCTGTCTAAATTCAAGTACTTTAGTCATTTCCATCTTCTCATTTACTGGCAGTCGCTTAATGGATCCATTAACTACTGATCTACGAAACATGAATTCCTTAGCAAAGGTATGCTTATTATCAAATGTGCTTTAAGCTCACTTAGTATTGTTGTTGATTTCACTATGTAGCAGTGCAGATTTTGTTTTTTTGTTTGTCTGGATTCTTCCATATGACATGCTATGTAACTTGTAATATTGCAGATTATGAGGCTGAGACGAATTGAACGAGGAGCTTTAACTCTTGCTTCTGCAGAAGTCAAATTTCAAATTGACACAGAAACTCATGATCCTCTTGATATTGGTATGCAATTATAAATTGTGTCAACTGAACTTGCAGTACGATCATTTCTCTGTTATATGCCTTGCTTGATGATGTTATCAAAATATGGACTGTTTCTGCAGGAATGTACCAAATTCGGGAAGCAAATCAAATGGTTGAGGAATTTATGCTGGCTGCTAATGTTTCTGTGGCAGAAAAAATCTTGAAACATTTTCCTCTCTGTTCCCTATTAAGGTATACTGTTGATTTTAAATTTCTTGTTCATTGTCTGGATATTTGGATTGTGCAGTACTCTTTTTCTTAAACTGTTGTATATTACCACTGACATGAGTACCATCGTCTAAACCTTATCTCATTATAATTATCACTTCCTATTTCCTGTTTTGTGTGGTCAGCGTTATATAATGGGAATATCATCTTCAAGACCTTATCTCATCATAATGGACCATAGTTGTTAAAATCTTACGATACACGATTCGTATCTTACGATTCATACGATATGATAAGAGGAACGATTCGTATCTATCAACAAATCTTACGATTCGTATAAATAATAGAATTATGGAGTTATTAGGAGTATGAAAGAATGAAACATTTCATTTTAATGATTTTTAAGGCTTGAGTTGATGATTTTTTAATACCTTTCGATTTTTTGAGGGTTTTTTTAATTCATTATTGACGACTTTCCAAAGTATAGTTGGATTATATACTGGTCTTATACTTTTGGGAGTTGGAGCATTGAAATTTGAGCTCTAATGAACTGATTATATAGAATTCACTTAATATTGAAAGAAAGTTGGAGAAATGCTCATGTTATTACATTTTAGATATATTTTACGTTTTTTCATATACTAAATATTTTTTAGGGAAACACTTATGAATCTTACGATTCTACGGTTTACGATATACGATTTGCGATTCAAGATGTATTAACGATTTACGATACGATTCGATTTTCACAACATTGTAATGGACAGACCATACATTCAAAGAATGATCTTGGAATATCTGTTTTCGCTTCCTGAGCTTTTTGTGAGAGTGGTCGTCTTCATGGTAGCTGCTGGATAAAGGCTAACCCTTTGAATTATCCTGCACTAGAATATCACTTTGATCAGATTGATATTCAATGGTGCATTGAATTTCCTTCAGTTATAGCTGTTAAATCGTTTGGTCCCTTAAATGGATGGCATTTGTTATCCAATCAGAATGATTTTTGTGCCATTTCTAGTCCAAGATGGGATTTCCTATCTAATACCTTGTGAAGTGTGGTCTCTCTCAACATGGCATCTAAGATAACTTGACACTTGCTTCTGCTAAATATTTCATGTTGGACATTCATCTCTGTATCTGATACCCTGGTATTTTGAAATTTTGTGGTGTCCGCTGTAATTAGAGCATGCTTTCCTTGGTTTATGTTCAAACTTGTAATTACTTTTGTAAATTATCTATAAGAAGGCTATAGAAAGATCAAAATGTTATGAATTCTATGAAATTGAGTCATGTAACATCAGTATGCTTGAAATATTACTATATTTTATAAGAAAAAGAAAATACTGGCATGGGCAAAATGTATAATGTAAGCTATAAGTAGGTATCTGCATTTTGGATTCTTCCTCTTCTTCTTCTTCTCTCTCTCTCTCTCTCTCACACACACACACACACACACACACACACACACACACACACACTGACTGAAAGGAATCATCTTGTCTTAAAAGTAATAACTTTACACACACACATACACACACACTGGCTGAAAGGAATCATCTTCCGTTGTCTTAAAAGTAATAACTTTGCCTCATCTCATTGAGAACACGACAATTTTTTTTCTTCTAATTCTCCCGTTTTCTTCCAGGCTTTTGCAAATCTTGTATGTGATCATTCTTGAAGTTTGTACAATGGATGTGAATTTTTTGGTTGAATTGTTTTTGTAAGACAGGGCTTCTTGTTCTATAAAAAATATCAATTAGTGAGAAAAAGAATGCTGATGTTTTCAGAATCATTATATTTACATGTTCCTGGAAGATTCTGTTACTTGGGAGTATTTTCAGTTTGAGAAGACAATGGAAGGCATAAACTCTGCATAAGTTGGAAAAAATAATTCTTAACAATGAGTTGTTAGTCAGAATGGGCTTCCCATAATATGTGTATATTTCTTTAGGATAAGAACCCAAAACTAGTGTAGAGTGAGTATAATGACAGATGGGGAGGAGGGAGGGGGAGCTCATCATCAAAGGGGATTCGGCCAATGCCATTGTGTGGGCATCTGGTCAGAAGAGGGCTTCCTGGAGGTCCTTTATATTGCTGGAGCTATCATCAGATTGTGTAGGGGCAGGGAGTTGGTCAGCTAATGCAGTGACAGATTTTCTAGCTGAGGCTGGGGTGGACAATCTTGGTGGTTTTGTTGGGTCACTGCAATCTTGTAATTAATGGAAATTTTGGTTGCCCCCCCTTCCCCACCCTTTTTTTTTAAAAGTATAATGACAAAGAAACATGAGTGTGTGCAAAGATTCAGAAACATGCCGTTTGCTTTTGTAATGCTTTGTTCTTTAGTAGAACTTATGATGTTGCTTTGTCAAATTAGGGAACATCCATCCAAAGCCTTCACTGGCAACTTTCAACCTACAGAATGTTGAGTGGTTGATATTGTGAATGGATTACCTATACAGAACTAGTGGACTGCATGAAATCAATTGATTTTTTCATCAAATTAGCTGGTAGGATGTTCATTCATACTATGGTTTAAAAATTCCAAACTCTGACTCGACTCAAAGTACTATTCAGCCGATTAACTTGGCATGTGTTTCAGAGTTTCTGATGCAAGACAACTAATAGGGTGACCCTAAATGTCTAATGTGGTCTCCAAAATTAAAAGGGATGAAAATAATGCACCCTATACTACATATGGGCTGAAATTAAAATTAATAAATTAGCAATGAAATAATATGATAAGCTGCAAATAATAAAGAAATCCAGAAATCCAATGTAACTAATTAAATAATAATCCAAACACTTAAAATGGTTAATGGGTGTGGTTAAGTTAGGCACATGTGGGGGTAACTTAAAGGAGTTTAAGTCACGTGGGAAACTTGGGAATTAGGGCAACCATGCGAAAAATAGGAATAGAGTAAAAGGAGACTTACGGCACTAAAGAATGGGCTGCCAGGGTAGCAGAAGTTCCAGCCAATGAAAGAGGACTGTGGCAGCACTGTAGTGGCCTAAAATGGGTTGTAGCAGCAGCAGGGGCTTGGGGAGGGATATGCGACTGCAATAGGATGGACCATGGTTGGTGGCGAAAAGGGAACAGGGGCCTATGGAAAGTTTGGCTTCAAGAAAACAAAAATAGGGATAGGGGAAGAGAGAAGAAGAAGAAAAAGAAGACAGAGAAGTACCTGAATTAGAAGTAGGGCCTATCACCAAGCCTCACGCCGTAGCCTCACGTTCTTTGGAATCACTCCAACGATCAATCACACCTTACAAAGGTATCTTGCAAAAAATCTCAATCTTTATTCATCAAAATCGTCACTTTGCCTTATGGAGGCTATAACGTATATAAGCTTCTCCTTAGTAAAAATAAATTCTTGCTAATTACTAAAAAAAAACTCTATCTAAAATAAAAATAAAAAACGAAAATAGCCAAAATACGAAAATGGAAAGTAAGGTAAATGGAAGGTCCGGATCTGGAGAATGCACCGCATCAGTTTCTCTAGAAACTTGGTTATAACTCACTGACTTCGTTGATTCGAAATACATTTGAGTCAAGTTGGCTTTTGTTGACCAACCTAAGTTTCTTTTGAGTTTTTAAACCCCCACCGCACCCCTACACCCCCACCCCGCCCCTACCCCTTCCAACCACTACCACCACCAGACGCGCACACAGGGAAAAAAATTCAGAGCTTTCATTAATTGTTAAAGTGGATTTATGTAGATGCTAACTGGTTGGTTGATGCTCGCTGGCAAATATGCTATGTAATCTCACCTCTTACTGGCAGAGCATGGGTGCCTTTTTTTTAAGCATCCAATTTGCTGACTAATTTAATTGCAAGGGCTTTTGGTGCTAAATAAGGTCCCATATGGAGATAAACTCATCCATTTTGGATACTGAGTAGTCATGTAGTACCTAATTAGCATATTAATATAATTACAAGGGCTTTTGGATGCTAAATACAGATACCAAATGGAAATAAACTCATCCATTTTGGATACTGCCTAATCATGCATCCTGCTATTCACGTTCTGTTTGGTGGGATGAAGATCTTTGATCTTTACTTCGACAGGACAAGAACAAGTCTCTCATGCAACTATGCTTATTTCTGACCATTAAAAGAGAGAGGGAGAGAAAAAAAAGAATGCTGGTTTCGAGGTACATCAGTTCCATCTTGTGATGTAGAAAGTTCACTAAAGTACATAAGAAATCTGCTTTGGTATTGATCCATTTGATTGTTTTTCTCACTCCTATTGCAGACTGCTACGTCTTGCCTGTTATGCTAATATAAGTGAGACTTGGAAACACTGGCATAATTTTTTTTTTTTAAGTGGTATTGTCATAGTTATATTGTAGACGTGGATGCATATTGTAGCTTGGTACTAATATAAACTAGTCACATCCTGGTTTTATGTTACCTTAGGTAGGAGTATATTTGGTAGCTGCAAATGCTGAGACCTTTTCTTTCCCGTTATACAATTATACTGTTGCTGAGTGTGATTGTTCCCTCTCACATTTCTACTAAATGTCCAAGGTGATGCAATGTTAATGTAACTATCCTTCAACAATGCATGCAGACGTCACCCTAGTCCAACGAAAGAGATGCTTGAACCCTTGTTGCGTACAACTGCTGCTGTTGGCTTGGAGTTGGACATTTCATCTTCAAAAGCAATTGCTGACTCACTTGATCGTGCTTTGGTAAGATAGTAGGCATGTGCAATTTCCCTAATCTTGATTTAGTTGAGAAAGCAGCCTGATACTTATCTTGGCGCAAAGTTGGTCACTACGTTACATCAACTTGTTAGATCTGTCTGCCTATATCAGTATGCTGTTGTGAAAGTTCTCCAGAAAAAAAATTTAACCAGAAAAAGAAACATATGACAGGGCAGTGATCCATACTTCAACAAGCTGATCAGGATTCTGGCAACCAGATGCATGACCCAGGTATTTAGCTAGAATAGGTGTGATAGAGTTATTAGCTGTTTGGAAATGGATTGATGATGTTAATGTGATTTATTTGTCACATTTTAGGCAGTCTACTTCTGCAGTGGGGATCTAACACCCCCAGAGTTTCACCATTATGGTCTTGCATCACCTCTATATACTCATTTTACATCCCCCATACGGCGATATGCAGGTTGGTGCTACTTGTGTGCTGTATAAATTATGTTTATGATTTGTGTGATATCTTCATTGTTTCCTTCTGATTATTGCTTATGTACCAACTGATGATTTGTGAACTGGTGGCATTTAGACCTGTTTCTACATTGACTTCATTGTGATGGGAAAAAACAGCTACTGAGATCAGCATAGTTAATTAAGGGTCTGCTCCTTTCTGTATTTAAGAGGTTTTTTTTTTCTAGTGTAAAAAATTGATTGGAAACTGTGAATATGTCATATATGCTTGTAAGGAACAGAGGTGTTAAAATTTTACAATTTACGATTTGAATCTTAGTATTCAATATTTTTTTTAACAGAACAATTTGAATCTTATGTTTGAATCCCGATTTTTAAGTGTTAACGATTTTTTTTTTTGGTCGACTCCTACAATTTATACTGTAGTTCGAGTATCCATGGAACTAGTCTAACCTCCCGTGGGCTGGGGAAAGCATGTTATTTAATAGGAAAAAGGAAAAATAAAATAAAAAGGTAGTTTGAGTAACATTTGATTCTTCTCTATGAACTAAGTCAATTTTCCAAACATGGTTTTATAAGCTGTACATTATCACGTAATTAAGCCCATATACAAGTTTGTTTTCATATTCTTAAATGATTATTAGATATATAACTTCCGAGTTCTACATATGATACTACTATTTATTTCAGTTGTCATTTATATCGATGGTTTGGTTCTATCGATTGTGAAAATCTTAAATATATGGATTTTGAAAATCTTAATTTTATTGGCTCCTTTCATGAAGAGAAGGTGATGTTATCAGATAACAAATTGGAAATGATATAGTGTAGTCGCTTGCCTTTATTGCAGATGTCATTGTCCATAGACTGCTTGCTGCTGCTTTAGGAATAGATAAGCTACCACCAGTTTTCCAAGACAGACCCCAGCTTACAAGTATAGCTGACAGTAAGAAACACCTCTCTCTCTCTCTCTCTCAATCAACCTCACACACAAAAAAAAGAAAGAAAAAAAACCAAAAAAAAAAAAAAAGTTATATCTATCCATTTAACATTACTCCATACAATTATTGGAGTTGCTAATGTATGATCCCCTCAGATTTAAATTGTCGGCACCGAAATGCTCAGATGGCAAGCCGGGCGTCGGTGGAACTCCATACAGTCATCTATTTCAGAAAACGGTATAATTTATTGGCCTCCAAAACTTTGTTCTACCTTTTTTTCATCTTGTTTTAACATTAGTGTCTTTCCTGTTGCAGTCCCACTGATACGGAAGCCAGAATAGTGAAGATTCGATCAAATGGGTTTATAGTTTTTGTGCCCAAGTATGCTCTCCATCCTCTCCAAAAACATGAATAATATGTTGGAAATTGTAGTGGCACTGCTGTTCCCACTCTTGAGAAATGAGATGATACCATAAATGTTTACCACATTCATTTGTTCTTTAGAATGACAAGTGCTTTTCTCATGTCAGTTTCTGGGGAACAGTGTGTTTGCGTTGCCTGATTTATTAGTTGTTGCTGTTGCACAATGATGTGATCCTTTTTTTTTAAAGAGGCAATGATTTTTTGCAGTCATAACTTTACTAGTAGTAAAGGCATTTAGTTAAGCATGGGCATGTGTTTAAATCCAATCCTCATGCAATGTTAGTGTTAGTCTGGCATGTTGAGAGATTTAAGCTGTCCATAATCCATATAGATCTGCTGAAAAATCAGGCAGCCTCTTGTCATGGGAGTTGTGCACGTTTTATGTTGGCCACTGGCATCCTGCTTTTTTGTTGTCCATTTTATTTGGAGCTTTTCCTACCTGATGAGTAGAGTGGTCCTACTTTTGAGCTTGGTTCATTCATAATGGGTAAATGGCTTGAAGGTTGGGCCTCGCATGCTGCACATGGGGATGTATGTGCTGGAATCCGCGTGTGTATAGGCTCAGTGGAAATATGGGTGGATAGGATCCATGAAAAGCTTGGATTTTGTGTTTTCCGTGAAAATATATCTGATGAAAGTTACCAATGATGCACTTTTCAGGTATGGTATAGAAGGCCCTGTGTACTTGACTCGCAAAGGAGAGAAGGGAGGGGATTGGTTGGTCGATGAGCAACACCAGAGAGTGACGAAGTCAGATTCAAGTATCAGTTACAGCGTATTGCAGACTGTGAGGATACACTTGGAGGTTGTAGAGCGCCAGCCCAATAGGCCAAAGCTTGAACTCACCCTTATTTAGACATGTGATGTTACTTCTGTATTATTCCCTTCTGTTTTTTCTTGCTCAATCTTTTTCCCTTTTTCTGTAACTTATAACTCTGCTAAGTGTGTGTAGTTAGAAATTGATCTTTTGTAACGGTTCTTTGATTAGCCACCATTCTTTGATATAGACACATCTGTGCTTGTTGCTAGGAGTCATGACTTGGGGTGTCATATCATGATTTATGATAAATTTTCATTAACTTATATCTTGGAGACTGAAACATTACCTTTTTTGTTGTCTGTTGGTGAGGCCAATATAATCATCTGTCTCGGAAAGTTTTAGGCGATGCTAAAGCAGGACGGGTTGCACCTACAAAAACTTAATCCAGAGGTCCATTTTCCGTTGGTTGGATGAAGGATTTGAACAGTTCTTTTTTTTTTTTTTTTTAATATCTTGAACTTGAGTAGGATGAATTTTAGTTTCTTTGGGCACAAATCAAACTCTTCATTTAATTCTTTGAGTAGGAGTTTTGAGTTTGATTCTAACTCCACCTCAAAGTGTCACTCCTCGTAGAGTTATCCAGTATATGGGTAGGGAAGTTTGCACATGTGTCGAGGATTAGTCGGTTGCTCTATGAGGTCTGGACACCTTAGTCATAAAAGAAAAATTCCTTATTTCATTGATGTGGAAAGTAACATTTTTTTTCTTTCTACCCCACCATATTGGAGCAGAGGAATTCATCATCTGTTGTGGGTCCAGCCAATGAGTGTTCCTGTATGAGGCCTTTTAGATCCTTGTCCTTGTGTTTAGGGCTGCAGGTGGGATATCTGACTGTATGTAACAGGGGTAAAAAAAACGGCCCATCCGAGATCTCGGCCGAGACATTGAGATCTGGGGCCCGCCGATATCAGTCGATATTTCTTTCTCTCTTTTTTTTTTTTTTATAAATCTCGGCTGTATCGGCTGAGATTTCGACCCTGGTCTATAAGCCCTGAAATTCCAATTCAAAAAGCCCCATTTTGATGCATTTTTTATTATTCTGTTTTTGGGTTTTCGCACCCGACTAATAAGTGGATGGGACTGGGTTGGTGCACTATCCGAACCCAATAGACTATTATACGAGTATAGTATAATTATTAAAGGAAATTTAGTAACTAAACAGTAAAAACCTTGGTAGCTCTAAGCTTTTGGTGACTTCATCTTCCCCCTTTTCTCTCTACCCTTTTTTTTGTTATTTTGTTTGATATCCAGATTGATCTAGATTCAAATGTAATTGGATCTGCATTTGAGCTCTTCTAGTTGAATTTGAATTTGAACTTTCCTATCCTCTAACCCAGGGGTATAAATATTGGTATCGGCCGATATATTTCTCTCTTCGATTGTTTTTTTAACAAAATCCACCAAGACGGCCCACTTTATTTTGGAATTTGGACTGTTGGCATAATATAATTCACATTTCAGTGCAGAATTGTGGAGCCGAAATCTGAGTGATTCACCCACCGTCTATGAATCACTGATGTACATGACATTGCCCTAATTAGGCTTTGTCCACCTATAAGAAAGTTGATGTTCAATTTCATTTGTGAAATGATCATATGCACACTAGTTTGCAGCGAATTATGCTGAGCACTTAGGTATAAGGCCCACTAGATAGAGTGTTGATTGGTGGAAAGATCATTCCTTGAATATGTGACCTATAAAAATCATTATGATTGAATTAATAAAGCTATGTTTTACATGTCATAAAGTTAAAAAATTAAAAAAATAATTTAAATTGATTAAATTCTAGAGAGTTTAAAAATATGACTTAATTGATTCAATTAAAGTACTTTTTGGTGAGTTACATATTCAAAGAATGACCTTTCTGACACATCCATCACTACTTTTTAATAGGTTTTGCACCTAGATGCTCGGTAGGGCTGCAATTTGGGTTGGGTTTGGACCCGACTTGCATGACCTGACCCGAGAAATCATGCGGGTTGGGTTGGGTTGAGAAGATAAAAATCCGCATGGAATTCGGGTCGGGTTGAGGATTTTACAAGTTAATCCGACCTGACCCAACTCGACTTGGCATGGCTAAAAGTAGGTTAAAATGGGTTCAAAATGCGGGTCGGGTCAGAATTCGGATTAGAATTCTAGTCGGGTCGGGTTGTGAAGTTCGGGTTGAGAATTCGGATCGGATCGAGTCGAGTCATGTAGGGTTCCATATATATCACCTCAGATCAGGTCAGGTCGGGTTCCATATACCCGACCAGCCCGATCTGAATTACAGCCCTAATGCTCGGCATATTATGTAAAAGTGTAGGTGATCCATCTCTTATTTCACTTTATCTTGTCATCATGTCACAGCAGTCAAAGGCATGGCACTAAAATGAGGTGATGATATATATTGCATTGTTTGGTTATAGTGAGTTGAAAAAGTATTGTATTAATATATTAGAAATAGTTGTAAACAACAATATTATATTTATATTAGTGCAAAAATATACATAATTAAATAGATACACGTGTCTAATAGTGCGCCTTTAATCTTAGGCTCCCGACCCCTTTGCTCTCGGGCCACTATGCATCATATTGGGGTTCTTGGGGGCAGGGGTTTAAATATCGGTCGATACGTATCGTATCGGCCGATATATATCCGTTTTGGATATGTGAATATCGGCCGATATGTATCGTATCGGCCGATATTCACAATATCGGCCTTGATATCGGCCGATATTTAAAAAAAAGGAAGAAAGAGAAAAATATCGGCCGATATATCGGCCGATACCGATTTTTAAACCCCTGCTTGGGGGAAAGTGGAGGCAGAACAATTTATCCTGTTTCGTAAGTGTTTCTCCAACCATAATAGGATAAACCGGTTCTTGGGGTCCACTTTTCTCCTTGTAGAAGAATCTCTGCAAGAGAATGTCCTATAAATTTTCTCATAATTTAAGCGTATCAATTACATGTTCAGCTTTCATCATAATATTTGTTTCAACACTCTATGCAATGAAAATTAAGACAGATGAACAAAGTCACGACAGCATAGATGGGTATACTATGTTGGATGATGGTTTAACCTTAAAGGATAGAGGTAGAAACGAACACATTAGTGATAGTTTAAAGATAGCTATGATAAATGACAAATTGAGATAAACTTATTTGAAATGATTTGATCATATTAGTAAAAGATCAAGTACAATGTCAGTACGTAGAGTGGAGATGCTACATATCAAAGGTGACGGAAGGGATAAAAATGACATGTTAGACTGTGAAGTGATTGATGATATGGTTTATGATAAAGTTAATTGGAGAAAAACAACTCATAAAGTTGACCCACCAAATAGATGGGATTATTTGCTGATGATGATTGATGATGATGATGATTTGTTCCAAGGCCCATTCGTGGTTCAAAATGAATTTGATGTTTCAGACTTTGTAACATTGTCCACAGGAAGAGCAGGGTATTCATTTCTCATTGAAAAAAAAAAAAAAAAAATCTGGCAACTTGTTTATTTAACTACCCTCAACAGTGAAACACCAAACAAATAGATATCTAAAGAAGATGACTATGAACAAAACTTTGCTGACTTGTATTCTTCGGGTCATCTGATTCCATGGCTCTGTGAATGATTTCGGATTAATTGAAGATGTTGTTAGTGTTGCACTTATGTAAGCATGCAATTCATCATTCAAGATAAGACCCACATGAAGATGGTGGACCAGAAGGTGATGGCTAGTGCGGCAAATAAGTATGTCCATAGGAAGAGAACAGAGCATTCCTCTTGACCCACATCAAACAGTTGGGTCATGGTTCCTGTAAAGTGCAAACCTCTTGTTAGCTTCAAGATCAAGCTAGACAGACAATATAAAAACCTTCAAATTTTAAATGAATGATAGAGCTAAAGTGACTTGTTAGATAGTGGAATGACTGACGGTACAATTTATGATAGGGTCAAATGGAGAAACAAAACTTGAAAAGCCGAGCCTAAATAGATGGGTCTAGGCATATGATGATGATGATGTAGTACATCTTCAAGTTTGATGATTTAATTCTATTAAGACTCCTATCATTACCATCATCGTTGTCACCCAATCCTGTCCATCTAGGATCAATTTTTTGAGTTACAAGGACCAGTTGCCTACCTCAGCAGGAGAGCCAACTTGGTTTTCCCTACATTGAACTTTGCAGGTGTGTTTGATAGTGAGGGGAGAACTAGGGCTGAAACTCAGGTCGGGTTTCAATAAACCCAACTCAACCTATGTTAGAAATTATTGAACCCGAATCGCTGACCCGAGTTACTCAATCTGACCCGACCCCAGTTTTTGGCCCGACTCAATCCGAGTGTTGTTTATAAATTGGTGTAGTCGGATTGGGTTGGCCCGACCCGAATTTTATGTGGGTTTATTTTTTCCCAACCCGACTTAACCCGAGATATACAAAAACATTACTCAAACCCATTGATTTCTTGGGTCGGGTCATGTGGGTCGGATTGACAGTCAAGCTGGTTTCAACTGGAGCCTGTCAATATATCATTTTATTCCACGATTTTAACCCACTCAAAATTTTATTTCTCATTTTATTCATTTTTATTCCACGATTTTAACCCATTTTTACTGTGGTTGGAACCATGGTCTGACTGGTTTTAGAAACATTGCTATAGAGGAAAGGGGAAAGAAAAAGCTCTCTTAATAAGAGCAGTAACTTCATTTTTTAAAAGTGAAATTTCCCTTTCTCAATTAGCTTTATCCTCTCATTCACTTATTCTTCATTTCTCACTTCTACCAAATGCTCCCATACATGATGAACATGATAGAATCAGAGCATAGTTCATTATTCTTCTCCTTCTTTTTAAATCTTGAAATAGCAACAAGATGTGAGCCTCTGATCTTTATGCTTGTAACATTGAGCATTGGCAACTATCTAACAGGATTCTATCAAGCATACAATGAATATTGATTCGACTTTCTAAATTGACGGCCGTGTACTGTGATAGCACAATAAAGATAGCTTATGAACATAGTTGCAGCTAATAGCAGTGTGTTATGGCTCCTTTCTCTGATCTAATTATAGATAGTTGAAAAAAAGAATTTAAGCGAGTAAATCGTACCAAGATTCATAGCTGGTGGGATGGTATATTGCACCATTAACACATATTGATACAAAGGATCTCTTGATAGGAAGCCTAGTTCACGAGCTAATTTGACGATGGCCATCCCGATCACAGGAAGGATCAGATAGCGAACGATAACTATTGCACAGATGATTGAACTACTAAATTTGCTCTCGCGCAAACCTGCCTTAGATTAAGGGAAGAAAATTAGCTTGAGTTAATCAATAGCAAACTTCCATGCATACCTTACATGTGAAGAGTGAGTTTGTTTTACCACGGGTAAGATTTCCTCCCATTATAAGAGTGATGCAAGGTATTGTACCATCTCTGCATAGAATCAGCCATTTGATTGAGAGTTCAAGAAGTACATCTTTCTTATGTTTACAAACAGTTGAAATTTATGATTTTGTTAGAATGAAATGCCAATGCCAATGGAACTTTGAAAACTAAGAGGCATGGTGAGTTTCTCTGACTCATTTGCTTATGTTATTGTTGAAAGGTGAATAGAGGAGTGCATGCTTTAGCATAATGGGTATCCTGCGGTTTCCCACACGTAAATTAAAAAAAAAAAAGGGTGAGTAGAGGAATGCATGTTTTAGCATAATGGGTGGTTTCTTAATGAAATCTAACATCATATTATATGATTTTGTTTTTGTTTTTGTTTCTAGCCGCAGTGGGATTTGATTTTTTTTTTTAATCACATTACATAGATTCATGGTTTAAATCATGTTCAGTAAATCTCAAGAAACCAATCTATTTCACAATAAACAAAATAACATTTGAGTAGTTTCATTGTGAAAAGTGCACACCCCATTAGCTGGATTGAGTCTAGGATCACTTTGAGAGGAGCTTTGGCACCGACTAAAAGAGCTCTCAACCATGGCGTAGAACCGAAAACAAAGCCCATAATCTGAAAAAGGATTCAGAAGAGTAATAGTTTGTTTAGCATGTGATAGAGAATCTGAAAAAAAAAAAAATTAAAAGCTTCTCTCAATCTTTTGAAGCATAAGTTAATAGAGTCTACATACAGCTGCAAAGCTTGGGGGTGCCATTAACTCTTCAAGAATTTGGCAAAGAGTTGCTTTGAGTTTCCCACAACAGCCTTCCTCATTGCTATGAACTGATAAACCAGATGAAATCTGTACAATCTGCAGTAGACCTTGATAATGTCATTTCTTCCCTGTTTTTGTAGAATGTGATATGATCTTCATTCTCAATGAAATAAGCTTATATTGTCCTTAATGAAATAATCTGAAATCTGCAGCTATGATTGTTTAGTTGGTCTCTTTCCTTCTTCAAATGAAAGGGAACAAACCACACCCTTTGATACTGCAGCAGAGCAAAGAAAATGATTCCATATTAACATTTTTTTGTCTGTGGTGTTTGGTTGTTGGGCACTAAAATGTACTCAAATGCTTGGAATTTTATGGAATTTTAGGAAGTGAATTCAACAAGCTTCAAATTGGTGGAACCAAAGGAACAATGACAGAAAAACAACATGGGGTTTTCTTCATTTGCTCACTTATTTGCATTGTTTAAGGATGAAGTAGCCTTCATTGAGATTAAAAGGCCTAACTAGTTTATTATGATAATGGTTCTTACTGGTTGGTTCTCTGTAGTTTCGTCGATGGATTGTGTTGATGTCGCCAGCAGACTATTATCTGCTCTCTTGAGTAGGCTTGTTTCTCCAGCCTCTTCTAAGTCGCTGTTGGGAAGCTTAGACGATCTCTCATCGAGTGATCTGGTTCGGTTATAAATTTCGCTCGAAGTTTTTATAAGATGGAAAGTGTGAGTCCATGTATAGAAACCACCGAGCTGCATTAACAAGAATATAAAAAATGTCTAAGACATAAATTG
Organism: Chimonanthus praecox; assembly: GCA_022113865.1. Classification (NCBI taxonomy): domain Eukaryota; kingdom Viridiplantae; phylum Streptophyta; class Magnoliopsida; order Laurales; family Calycanthaceae; genus Chimonanthus; species Chimonanthus praecox. Next base: position 63,128,126 of record CM039087.1, on the reverse strand, counting down.
CTAGTGTATGTGAATCTCTGACATCATGTTAAACCATGTTGAAATCATGAAGAAACCAGTTCTTCAAGTTGCAAATACTTCAAACGTTACTGACAAACACTCAAAATTCACCAGACAATTGTACCAGAGAATTCTTTGCACAAGAGTGGACTGGTACTTCAATTGAGTAATGAAAGTAGTTCTCTGGATTTTTAACTTTGATTTGAATTCTGATATTGAGAGAGAAAAACAGAGGAACAGACTGAAAGAAGAAGAAAGATGGTGCTTACCGCCATTGAAAATGAAGCATACGATAACGCGAAGACCCGACAAGTGCTAGGTTCTCCAAATGGACTACCAGGCTCGTCACAAATTGCAGGGATCACTATCAGCAGCAGGTTACCGAAGTTCCCTGTTCCATGAAATCATGTTACAGACAGTGATGAAAAGCCAAGACATTTCTCATCCCAACTGAGCTGAACAAAAATTTCATCAAGTTAGGCTCATTTCAGCTGAATTTCAGTTGAATTTGTGCACAACTAAGGAAGATGAATTAAAATAAAATATATGAAACGTAACTTTAGTGACCTAGACAATAGTGAGCGCAACTCGGTAAAAATAGGAAATGACTTAGTTGTACATTGTAATAAATTTAGATACTTTGACTCTATGGTAGAATTTTAAGGAGGTTGCGATTTAAATATAACGAATAAGATAGAAGTGGGTGGACAAAATATAGACAAGTTAGCCGGGGCTTTATGTAATAAAAGAGTCTTCATTCGTCTAAAAGGATGATTTTATAAAATAATTATTAGATTTGTAATGATATATGGAGCAAAGTGTTGTACAGTGAAAAATAGAAAAGCATACATAGTTAGGATATAGAGACGTGAATACTGCGTTGGATGAGAGGTCTAACTTTAAAGGACAAAATTAGAAACAAACTCATTAGAGATAGTTTAAAGATAGCTCCGATAGATGACAAATTGAGAGAAACTCATTCGAGGTGGTTTAGTCACGTTAGTAGAAGACCAAATACAACCCCTATGTATAGAGTTGAGATGCTATAGATCGAAAGAACAAGAGAGGGCGACTTTTGAAAACTTGGAGGGAAGGGATAAAAAAGACAAGTTAAGATGTGGAGTGAATGATGATATGATTTATAATAGGATGAATTGGAGAAGAAGAACTCGTAAACTTCATATAAATAGGATGTTGGTTTACTTATGAATTCACATCAATTTGACATTGCTGAGCATCTGAATTGCCTGCTATTTAAACAAGCTTTCTCAATCATCCATTTTTCAATTCTGTTGATCAGATTGTAATAATAACTCAATGGTTCGATTTTCTATTGTATGGTATGAATGATCAGATCAATGAAATGGGTGACTCAGATTGCAGGTTTTATCATTCTTTACTCGATGAATCTTGCTCACATTCGATCATTTCTTAAACATAATTATACACAACTTTTTTTATTTTCCTTTTCCCTTTTTTCTACATTTGCTCGAATATAAGAAATTTATTAATTATATCTGTATGTAAAATATTGAAGTATTACTTTAAAAACCTAGCTTTCCATCTGGTCCTTTTTTAGAATGTCTAAAGTGTTCAGACGTCTCACTCGTAAGAGATTTTACTCAAATTTCCCAATTTCAAACACTCCGAATACATAACTATTGAGAGGTGACCCTTTGGGATTGAACATGAATTGAACTCAAGACTCCGTTTCTTAATGCGATTGGCTTGACCTTCAAGCTGCCAACCCGTGAGGGTTTAAAATATAAATATATGGAGAAATAAGCCAAAGAAAAGTTGTTGGAGATGATTAATTACCTGCAGAACATGCAGCAATGACAAAACCTTCTAAGTAGGGTTCTGTTCTCAACATTTTTACAACAATCCAGCCCAGGGTCCCACCAATTAGGAAGATTAGACCAATGTTAACTGGCATAAACCACCTAACGATACATCAATTCAGATTATGGTTAACACCAATCATTTGAAAATAAAATAATCATAAAAAAATCCAATTAATAAAATAAATTGAATTATTACTAAGAATTCAGTTTTCTTTAGAATCATTTGATCGCATGAAAATAGTAGTACTTTCTCGTCAAATGGTATATTTTTTATAAAGAGAAATAAACCTCTGTTGGGTAAAATAGAAATGACGTTATGCTGTTACTTTAATGTCAAAAGGATGACTTCAAATAGTCCTATTTAGATCACATTAAGTTTATTTTTTAATAATTTAAATTGTTTATTATTTTTTAAATGTAAAGATTATATACTTATCTTTTATAGATTTTATAAAATTATTGATCTTATTATTAGATGGATCAAATGAAAAGTATTTGATTAGAAAAATTTCATAGTTTATCACACTTCTCTCATTTGATTCATCCAATGGTATGGTCAATAGATTCACAAAATTTAAAAGAATATATATATAACTTGCTACCACTTTGAGAGTGTAAACTCAAACGCAGGTAACGAAGTAGTAAAATACTTGGTGAGTATGAAGTCGAATCTATAGGGACCGAAGGAATTAAGAACACTAATTTTAGCCGATGAAAGTAAAATTTGATTTCCACACGAAGTATAGAGGATAAAAATACACTAAGATGTCGGAGATCCATTTGCATTTAAAAATTAATGGACGGTATAGATTTTTAAGAAATTTATTTCAGCATTATACTTTCTCTATAATGACAAACCAAACAATGCCACCCATTTTACCTCTAATTATGTCCTTTACATAAGGGTAAAATAGAAAAAAAAAGTACTATAATTACAGTATCCCATTCTGCAGTGCAGAAATCAATTCCTGGCTTTAAAAAAAATTACTATAATTATAGTACCTGTGTATAAATTAATTCCTGAATTTTTAAAAGATGAACCTTCATATGACTTAAATGATGTTATTTGAAGTTATTTTTGCCGTAAGATCATTTTCGTTGAATAAAAATGATTAAACTTACTTTTATTTTTAAAATAATTATTTTTTTTAAATGGTGTTTATTCAAACAGAATGCCATATATTAAAGAAAGACATTTTCAATAGATCCATCACTATTTCATTTGACGTAGTTTTTTTTAACTTATAATCAGGTAATGTGAACATGGATATGATATGGACCACGTCTTGATAGACCCAATCTAAACCCGAAAGCATCGGACTCGGACCCAAACTTTATGACTATGGACAACCCTAAAACTAAGTCAACCTTTCCTAAAATTGGGCTGAGAATTGAAAATTGGGTTGACTTGAATTAGAGTTGAGGGTAAAAGAAGGCTCTATTTGATTAAAATTGATATGAATTGAACTCAACTCAATCCAAATTGCACCCCTAGTGTTTACATGGGGAGAATCCCTTGCTGATGATTAACCATTATTCTTTTTTATTGTTTAGAACTTATTGAAAAATCGTATAAAAAGAACAGGGCAGTGATTTGTGTACTCTGAGTTTTAATCGTGATGCACCAACATAAAAGGAAATTTCAAATTTAACCTTACTAAAACTCATAGTGCACAAATCACTTTCTCCTCTCTTTATGGAAAAAAAGGGTAAATTGAACTCAACTCAATCCAATTTGCAGTCCTAGTTTTTACATGTGGAGAATCCCTTATTTGAAGGGGTTGGAGTGATGGCCAGAAACCCATTTTAGAAAGGAAGAGTTTTGATTTTGATTCCAATTTCACTTCAAAGGGTTACTCTCCATAGATTTATCCGATTTGTAGGTAAGGAAACTTGCATATGTCCTAAAGATTAGTCAGGTACTTTAAAAGGCGTCAAAACCTTGTTCATAAAGAAAAAGATAAACTTTTGATGATTTATGATAGTCCCACATGGGTGTGGCTCAACTGGTTGCCTCCCGCTTCAAGAAGTGGGAGGTTGTGGGTTCGAGCCCACATGACCTAATCTTAATGTGTCCTAAGGGTAGTGAACTCATTTGTGGAGGTTTTACACTGGATATCATGTGATTTCCCACAGGTAAATATATATATATATAAAAAAAGAATGCAGAAACTTACCATGAAATTATGTCACGTAAAGTAACTGTTCTGGCGAGATTTGCAAACATAAGAGATGGTGTGAAGGCAATAAAAACAACCTGTTTCATGGAAACATTACTGAATTTCAGTCATCAAACTTCTAAAGTAGCCCATGGTTAAAATTGGTTAAAAGTTATTAGATGATATTTTCTATATGCCAAAAATTTGAGAAAATAAACAACATTAGGTTTTGATCAGAGATGCAAATGGGTTAAATTCAGATCGGATCGACCACATTCCTAGGATCAAAATAGAGGGTTTTTTTGAAAAAATTCTGAAGGTGAGTTGATATTGTGAGATGATTATTTGATTGTTCATGTGTTGAACTTTGATGCTAGAAGTGCTCCCAACAAACAGATGATGAGAACTTGCACGATAGGCATGGCAGCCACCATGAACAGTTGGAAGAACCCCATTTTTTTTTTTTTTCTCTTTTTCTTTTAATTTTTTTTTCTATTTTGATTTCGATTTGGACTTCAACTCCGGTTTCAATTTCGGTTCCGGTTCCGATCTCGATTTCAGAACCTTTGATTTTCACTGTTTTTTTTTTTGTCCTGCTACACCTGAAACATAGAGATCCTGTGAGAAATGTAGAGTAATAAGCAAACAGCTGAAAGAAAATTCAATCTTCAATCTTCAATCTTCGTTGTGAACCAGTTTTAAAAAAGTTGGTGTGAACTCTCAAGGTTATTTCTTGAATGAGTAAAAAGTTGCCTGAGTGTTACTTTCTAAATTCATCCAATGATCTTAATTGAAAGTTCATACATATCTATTGTGAACCGGTTCACAACAGATAATTTCTAGTGTGTCAATCCACTAGTGAGCAACATAAAATCCATGATCCATACCCATAAATACATTAAACCAAATCATTTCAAACAAGAACTCTTTTATCATAAATCAACTTTGAATTAGAGAAGAGAAAAAGTGGCTTTCTTCTTCGCTAAAATCATAGAGATGTCTTTAGGAGTTGCAAACAATTTCTATTAGATCAAACAATTTTTTATCTCTTGTCAAAATTGATAATTTTTTCATTAGGTGCGTATTTACACTTCTTTCTCACCATCCCTTTCTTAATTAGATTCTTGTTCAATTTGACAAATTCAAATTATATTAATCATTAATTTAACTCAAGCTCTTTCACATTGTTGAATCTTTACAGCATAAAGATTATAATGACTCATTTGAGATCATTATCAGTGAGTTCTTTATTTAAGTATAGACTTTTCAACAAATCAATTTATATTCGTTGAAAATGGGCTCTGCGTAAATACTAATTGAAACCTTGTTTTGGCGTTTTTGAACAATAGATTATTTCTCACATTTCGTCTCAATACAATGTGATCTAAATAATCATTTTGAAAAGAAAAACCATTCAATCCAATCCAATCCAAATCAGAAGCTAACCAGTTCTTATCTCAATTGGAAAACAAAAGAAGAAACTTACTAGTCAATAAAGAAGATAGCTTTCATCCAAGTTGGTGGACATGAGAAGAAGGAATCATACAGTGTTGGAACTTAGGGAAGGAAGAGAGAAGAAGAGGAAGAAGGCAAAGGAATAGGAGTGATGAAAATATTAAGGGAGTTTCAAGTTTTGACCGAGTGAAAATTGGTACGGTTTGAACACTTTGTAGGGAAAACAACTATAAAATCTTACCTAGACCGGGATTTTGACAATAAAATGCGGATTAATATGAAATTAAAATATATTTATATTATAAATATATATATTTAAGTATGGGAAATAGATTGTTGTGTATTTTATCTTCGGTCTACTAAAATACATATTTTATCTTTCAATCTTTCCCTCTTCTCCTTTATCTGAATAAAAATTGAATATTTAAAAAAAAATATTAAGAGAAAGGAAATTTTTGTGAATATTTTATTATTTCTTTTCTTTACCTGAAGTATATCGTAAATAACAGATTCCTTTAAAAAATCATTTTTAAAGTTAGTTTTTCTAAAGTTTTTTGGTAAAAACAAAAGTAAATTAAAACCTAGTTTTAAGTCTTTGTTTTAGTTTAAACTATTTTATAAAAATCACATAAACATATAAATATGCTAAATTTATGTAATAATTTAGTCAAATTTTTAGTCTTGGGACATATCATATTCATAAATAATATGAAGGAATAATGTAGGCATTTGGGAATCATCTTTCATGAATCTAATATGATAGGGAAAATTTTCTACCTACATCTCAAAGTTTCAAATAAGGGATCATATAATTATGAGCGATACACCTATAATTATAAATGGTGTGCCGATCATTTCAAAATTAATCATAACTTTGGCGTGCAGAACCCATCCACAGTGGTGCACCTATTAGCAGTGTACCTATTAGTAGTGTATCTATAATTCTGAGTGGTGCACCTATAATTTCGAAATTAAGTATAACTTTGGCATGCAAAACTCATCCATAGTGGTATATATAATTTCATTTAGGGGTTTGGTGTGACGGTCACGAAACTACCCTTACAAAGGAAGGTCTTCACGCTCAATATTCCTTTGGACTACTTCCCGTTCTTGCTTACCTGTGGGATTGTGAGGCTTGTATTTTTTTTTTGATATACTTTAGATATATTAAAATTGTGAGCTTGTACGCATTGGAATACTATGAAGATCACCAAGATTTAAATGCAATTTTTTTGGATATGAGATTTCCATTTTTATTATTTTAGAATTTAATTTTTTTGAAAACATTAAAAAATTTAAGACCGATGTAGTATCTATGAGACCTGAGCCCAAAATGTTTTCTTAGTAATATGCTTTTATACATGTTAACGAGGGTATAAAAGTGAGAATGCTGATTAATCGCCGATTTATTGGCGATGTGCCCGTCTCTCATTCTTTTTATATGATTTTTTGAAAAAAGAAAAAAAAAAGAGAGGAGAAAATAGAAAAAACCGAAAACTTAGGGTGAGCATTTATAAAAATAAGATCATTTTTATGGAGTTTTAGACCCTAAAAATTAAAATTTCGATACTTGTTAAAAATTTGAAAAATATCTGAAAACTTTGGAAAATGTTTAAGAATGTTATAAAGAAGGAAATCAACATGAGAATTTCTCATCTATACCCTAATGAATGTATCTTTATTATAATTCATAATTTTTTATTATAAGAATTTCTGAGATTTAAAAAATGTCAGAAAATAAAAAAATTACACAAATACTCTAAAAACTCTACGAATCACATTAAGAGATATTCATTTAATTGTAGAAAGTAGAAACATTTGTATATTATTTCATTCATTTTTTCAACAAGAAACTTGAAAATGGAAAGTACATGAGAAATCTCGACTTTTATCAAATTTTTATAAAAATCTTGAAAAATCACACGTCATTGAATTTTATAAGCACTAAATATTATTTCATTAAATTTTTTCACAAAAGAACTAAAATTTTGAAATTATCTTAGAGCCGAAACTCGAAAAAAATAATGAAAATAACTCAAAATGGTCAAAATTGATGAACATAACTAGAAATAACTCAAAAATTGAATAATTTGCTTTTAAACCTTTTTAAATTCAAAAAATTGATAAAAATAACTCAAAAGTTGGTTAAAATCATTTAAAAAATATTAAAAAACCAGAATCAGTCGATACTACATATTAGTCGATAAATTCGACGTATCGATCGAGAAATATACCAATATAGCTTATACGTATTGTCAACTTTGATGCTGATACGTATCGACAGTATTTACAATCATAGCATGTTAGTTGAATGGAATTTGACTTTGTTCTTTTTGTTAGCTAGGGCTGCAACTCAGGTCGGGTTTTGGCCCAACCCGCATGACCCGACCCGAGAAATCATGCGGGTCGGGTTGAGAACTTCAGGTCAGTGGGTCGGGTCGGTCTAGAAGATAAAAACCAGTATGAAATTCGGGTCGGGTTGAGTTGAAGATTTTACAAGTTAACTCAGCCCGACCCGACCCCACCTGGCAAAAATAAGGCTAAAGTGGGTTCAGAATGCAGGTCGGATCAGAATTTGGGTTGATTCGGGTTAGAATTCAGGTCGAGTCGCGTTGAAAATTCAGGTCGGGTCAGGTTGGGTTTTAAGAAACCCGACTTGCCCGACCCGAGTTGCAGCCCTATTTGTTATTTGTTTCTTGTACAATTACTTGGGAATATAAATAAATAGGAAAAATGGCTTTGATGATAATTACTTCCTCTATCCCATTTTAGTTGTCTCATTTGAAATATTTATATTTTTTAAAAAATTCTCTATAAAAAGTTAGCACTCCATGTGATTTTATCAATTTTTAATATACTTTATACTACTCCAATATAAATGAAACAACTACAAAATTCATATAAGACAACTAAATTGGGACAGAAGGAGTATTAGATAACGACTGCAATAAATAAACACCCCAGTATAATACTTACATGTGAGATAAAAAGTAAGAAAGTTTATCTCAAATTAGAAAAGTATTCAAATCATTTTTAAATTTGATTTCAAAGTTAAACTGAATTTCAAAAGTTTTATTAATGTCTTAATTTGAAGGAACTTCAATATATATGATTTTATTTTATTTATTGTTTTGACACTTTTATGATGATACCTAAGCATATCTATATTGAATCACAAAATTTCCATTTTTCATAATAACTCTAGTTTTATTATATTTAGGATTAATAAGTAAAATATGAAGAAAAATAAAATAACGCCGTTGCCGGGGATCGAACCCGGGTCACCCGCGTGACAGGCGGGAATACTTACCACTATACTACAACGACACGATGAAAGATGGTTTAAACTAAGTAACATATGAAAACATAGTACTTTAGAGGAAGGGTAAAAAAAGAACGCCGATGCCGGGGATCGAACCCGGGTCACCCGCGTGACAGGCGGGAATACTTACCACTATACTACAACGACTTGGTTGACGTTTAAGCCTTAATTTATTTATTACATTTATATCTCTTTGTTCCAGTAAACCAATTACCCCATAGATTGAACTACAAACCGTATTGGTCTAAAACTGGGAACCTTAAATGATCACATTCAAGATTGGACCTATATGGTCAGAGTCAGCTACAATGGGTTCATAACCGAGTAATTATTCATTTAAATCTAACATTAGGGATAGATTGTATATGAATTTACAAGTAATTACATAAAAATGATTTAATTCAAGTTGCAGTCTCGAACCTGCACATACATAAATAATAGTTTTCTCTAAAACAGAGCTGTCGAATATGCAAGTGGGATGGCCAAATAAACTCGAAATTGCTTATCCCAAACCAACATGGGCTACATAAGAGGTAGGTATGTTGGTCAGAAACCTACCTCACAAAGCAAGTCTTAAGTTTGAATCTCATTTCATCTTAAAGTATCACACCCTATAATTTTATCCGGTAAATGTGGATAAGGAAGCCTGCACATACTCCGAAGGCTAGTCAGGTGCTCTAAGAGGCTCCAGACACCTTGGTCATAAAAAAAATGTGGGCTAAAGCTTGGTCTGAGCTAAAAAATGCAAGCCCCAATTAAAATCGAGCCAAGTTTGGTCTAATCTCTTTGTCAATCTATCACACCAAGATTATAAAAGTGATATATTACTACTGATTAGCAATCTTCCCACGGATATTTTGTGTATACGGACACGGATTTTATCGCGACGTCCATTTTGCTCTCCACCTACCGTACCGAAGAAAAAAAGAATGTCAAAAATTCATAAACAATACAAATCGGCTCGCTAAAATTTATGAACAGTGCAAATTGACTCGCCGAAATTCACATGAACAGTAAAAATTAGCCCATCAAAATTTTACTGTTTATGCAAAGGGTAAAATCGAAAATACACTAAAATCCATATCGCTAAATACAAAATACCCGTAGATCGTTGGCCATTACTATTACATCTAAGACTCTCTTCAATACGTTTCTTTCTTCCTCTTCAATAGTTTTCTTTCTTCCTCTCTTCAATTCTGGCATATAACGTTATTTTCATGCAATCTTTCTTTGGTATTTGAGTTGGAAAATTGAGGAATTCCTTGCAAGTTTAATGTTATAGAGTTTGGAGAAGATTTGAACAGCAAGTTTATAATTTACTGTTTAGCAAAGAATGTTTCAACTAAGCATCAGCATTCTTGGGAAAGAATGATCAGTGTATTGTGTACTTTACCGTTCCATCTATTATATTCTATTTTCCTATTCCATTATGTCAAGTATCCTATAATGGGTAACATCCAAACCAAAGTTTAAAAACTCAGATGATTCACCCAAGTATTACTCAATTCGTTTGGATGCGAGTCGAGTGAATTACACACAGAATGTTTCAAGTAGAAACACTCACCTGAGCTAATGATCTCAATTGGATTCTGAGTTTGGACTTTTGAACTATAATCAGAACATACAGCGTGTGCCCTGAGGGACTGCCATTATTCCAGCAAAATAGTTATTCCCATCTACAAGGGTGTGAACTGTGAACAGTTGTTATGTGCGTGCATACAATCATACTCCACCAGATCATCATCAATTTTTTATTTTTTTTTTGGCTTTTCATACAAAAATATGACGGGAAAGTCTAGAACTATTTTTTTTTCAGTGTAAGGATCCAGATGACAGAATTCGACGACACATTTATGACAGGTGAAGACCACAATGTATGAGGGGACTTTAGTCATATGGCAGTTTCAACTTCATCTGAGGTCAACGCTGCTCCATTTGGGACATCATTGGCACGTAGCTGAGAGGAAACATCGTCAATCGCTGAGTTAAGCTGTGCTATCTTCTCTGTAAGTATCTTTCGGGTCTTCTGTTGTCAATCATATGCATAATCATATAATGTTAGTCGTGGTCAAAGCAAAGAGAGAACTGTTTTCAGATGGATAAGCAAGAATAGCCAATAGGATACATTTCTGACAGTGGATATTTAAAATGTAAATAAACAGAAAGCAGCAGCATTCATCTGCGTTACTTGGGATATGTGTACGAATGCATGTGTGCATGGGGAAGAATAGACTTTAATTGTATAGGGTCTTCATGCAGCAAACCCCCAAACCAGAAAATGGGAACCCCCAAATTCTTAAGAAGGAATTCATAAGGGTGCTAAGCAAAATGCTTAAAGAGTTGTCTGATTCCGTACGTCAATAGATGTGGCAAAGGAGCAAAAAGAATTTCTCCCAAAATAGCTTCTCCTCAATCTATCTGGGGGTAAATAAGTTCACAATGCTCCTTTACAAGCCATGAATTTTGCCTGACCACACTAAAAAATTCAAATTGGGGATTGCTCATTTAGTTCAGTAAGAGATAATTTTACAGCATAACCCAAGAACACAATGAAGATGTGATCACTAACCCCACCGCAATATCATATCAAGGAATGCAACATCTAATATGGTAATAAACATGGAATCATTTGATGCATGGAAGCCACTGGTTGAGAAAACGTTTTTTTTTTTTAAACGGAGACTGTAAACTGGTTGAGAAAACTAAATGAAAACAACAATGGGGACAGCTCTAGCAAAAGATTGTAGGAGGATATCATGAAGCACTTGCCACTTAACATGACAATGCAGAAAACCCGATGCTATATAGAAATCAGGAAAAAAAGAAAAGAAAAAAAGCATTTCAAAGTAAGAATGAGCAGATAGTCGCGGTGTATTTAGATTTTAGACCAAGTTGTTACCTCCAACGCTTTTTCTTCATCATATATAAATTTTGGTAGCTTCCGCATTAAATCTTTTCTGTCAGCTCCAGTCAATGCTCTGCTGATCTGTAAAAGAGTTATGCCAGAATAAGAAAATCAAAAGTATGTAACAAATAGATAGAACTCATAACTTCACATTCTAGACGGCCCCAGTCAAGGGGTCTCTCTATCATATTATGTTATATATGTAAATTCAATATCAGGATCCATAGGAAAGAATACAGCTAATAAAAACTCGTGGGGACAGGCCCCATGAAGGCCAAAACCAGTAGCTAAACCACAACAAGAGGATACAAAACAGAAACAGAATTACAGCTGAGACTTCAAAATTCATCTCTCAGAAGGATCCCTCAGCTAGATAGCTCTCTCATTCACCCCACTGGAAGAAAGATCAGTCACTAGATCTGCAACCAAGGTTTTTGATCCCGCATGTCCCTTGTTGATTTTGGAGGCCTTCAAAATCATACCCAGAAGATTTAAATTGAGTTGTGGTTTTCCTTTTTTTTTGGTCGACTGCACTTCCATGGATATACCTTTCAAATCCACTCATTCTAGTGCAATGGGCCCACCTAGGTCAAACCTAGGTTCGCAGCCAAGTTACCTTTTTTTTGGGTAATAATCAGAACAAAAACACTAAGAGACTTTCTCTAGTGAGACTTAATACTGAGACTTCCCTTTAAAATTTAAATGGGTCTTGTGCCCCACATAATTGGTTGTGATTTAAAGTGGACCATATAAGTAGGAGCCATATGAAGTTTCAATCCTATTTGATCATCTTATCCCTTGATTTTGAACTTTTAAAAACCAATGATGTATATTCATTAAAACTTAAAAGGCTAAGATTATATGGCTTGGATGACGGAACTTTACGTACTCCATATCCATGTAATTACCTATCCACCACATCCAACTATATGAGTCCCAAAATTCATTTGATGGGAAGTCAAGTTAGAGAGTCTCACTAGCCTAACTCTAATGGACAATAATCATATGTGCACAAGAGTTCACCAGCATTTTCTCCCCCGAGTGCATCTGGTATCCATGTGGAGCCCACCTGCCATCCCTAGGGGATAAGATGGGGAAGTTTCATCCATGGATTAGGGGTAGCCACAATCCAACTTGATTAGTAAGCATGGTTTTTCAGGGCTTGAAGACTAAGACCAACAATGAGAAGTATGTGGAAAATGGTTTCAAATTTCAATTCAATGGCGAGTGGAAGTCAAAATCTTCCTATTAAGGAAACTTGTGGAAAAAGTTTGAGCAAGTAGGGAAATTGTACATTGACTCAAGGGAAACAAAAAAACAATAGGGTGTCAACTATCAATGTGGTTGTTTTGTGGAGATGGGAAAAATCCATCCCTAATGGATCTACTGAGTTTATAAACACATGAATAAGGGGACGTAATATACCCCTAATGTCTTTGTTTGAATAAGGGGAAGTAATATACCTCGAATATCTTTGTTTCTTCTCTCTCTCTCTTGAGGTTTTTCTGTTTTTCCTTAAAACAGTTCCCTCTGCATTGTTTCCTCTTTTCTCCCTAATATATTCTCTTTTTTTTTTTTTTTTTCTTTTTTCCATAGGAGGAGGGGAAGTAGTGAGTGAAACAATTTTCTGTAGTAGAGAATATCTAACAAAATAGCAGCAGATATATAACAAAGCTCCTTCGTGTATGATATTTGCAAAATGATATGGTGCTAATTAGACAGACAAGAAAGCAAATAAATAACAAGCTAGAACTTTGGACAGGTTTTTCTCTATATGGTTTTAAAAATCAGCAGAAGAAAGCTAAATGAATAGAGTGACCATCAGGCTGAAAGGGAGAAATATCTAGTCACATAGAAAGCCAAAATACGTACACTGCTGACCATCGTGCCCCACAGTGTGTTGGGCCATAGTCAGAATGGAAGAAATGGAAAAATAAAAACAGAGCAGCCTATAGAACAGATATACAAGCTATTATAAATATGCCCAGCTCCTACTAAAATGCTCAACTGTCCATTGACTCAAGAATAACTTAATCCTGTGCAGCACTGAATTTCTAGGCAAAGCCTAGTCCTCAAATATTCCTCTGTTGTGCTCCAGCTAAACAAACCAAGCAATATCTAGAGGAACCATTTTCCACAAAATTTGGCCTTTCATTGAAAAGAGACCTGAATCCCACCAAATTATGAGATCCTGGAAAGAAGGAAAGGCCCAATGGAAGGGGAAAAAGGAAATAGCACCAAATAGGGGTCACAAAGGGCAAAAAAAGAAAAAAAAATGGCCCACTGTTTCCTCATGGTTACAACAAAGATAACATTGGGAGTAGAAATTTTGTTTCTTCAAATTAAGTTTAAATATTTTTCCAAATCAACACATCAAATTCATAAGATTTGTAAACTCTAATACTGCATACTGATGTCACACAAGATGCAGCCATGGAACTTGGGTTGTAGAGAGTGGAAATCAAGGATATTTGAGGGTCAAGAATTATTTAGAAATACTTCTTGCTCTCCTCATTGTGAAAGGCGATGCAAAAACTGCATTAGCATGGACCAAAGATAGGTCCAACTAGCTCTGGACTTGGTTTTGTCATTAGTGAAAACAAGTCCAGCATGCCTATAACTCATTCTGACATCACCACCATCAAACTCATCATCATTGCCATCTTCCTTCTATCTAGGGTTGGCTTAACATGAAGTCTGACACGTCAAAAATCAAGTGTAAATAGGGAAAGCTGCTTCATGAGAGAGACTTCTCTTCTTTTTTTTGACTCTTTTTTTTTTTCTGAAATGGGATGGAAATATTTACTTTCTTTAGAAAACAAACAGAAAATAGACTGTTGAACTAATCTTTCCCAATTTTCCATCTCCTTCACAGAAAAGAATTCATTCTTTTATAAATATGTACTTCTAATGAATTTTCGCTTTATCATAAGTAGATAAAATGGTAAGAAAGATGGCCATTCAAAAGAAAAAAAGGCAAGAAATATGGATGTGCTTAGGTAGATGAGTGCAGTAATATTAAAAGAGGAGAATTAGAAATGATCACATTAGAGGAACTTTAAAAACAGTTTCAACAGATGAGACGATGAGGAACACCATTTCACAGCCCCATTACAGAGAATCAAACAGCAGCAACTGGAAGACACTGGGAGAAGGGAGATGCTTTCAAAAAACTGGGTTGATGGGGTTAAGAAAGAATATCAAACTGTGGAGGACAAATGATAGTGGATGTTTTGTCATGTGGCACCAAGGGTATAGGGCTCCAGTTTCTCAGTTGGAAGATGATTCTTCAGCTGCGTCAGCCGTGACCAGAGACCGATGGGTTCGGATTGGGAAGGAAAGGGGTAAGAAGGAGAAAGAAGAAAGGGGAGGGTTGGACACGGGGCAATGCTCAGCCAGTGAGCAAGCGTTGGAAGATGCTCCTATAGGGACGAGGCTCGAGGTAGGAGATCAAGGAGGGAACAAAGGGGCTTGGGGAGGAATTGGAACCGAGATCTCCTCGGTTCCACTGAGATTGAATTTATGGAGAAGATGGAGGACTCAGGCACAGGTAATGACCCGTTTGCTGGTTAATATGAAAAATTTAGGATTAAAAATAATTTGAAGTAATTGAATTTAGAGAACTCAAAAAACATTGTTGTGTTGATCTAATCAAAGTGATTTTTAAGACCTAATATTCAAACACTGAATTTAATCAAGGTGAATTTCTTGGGTGTTGCATGTTTGTAAAAGAGACAACAGCTCAGCCACTAAAACAATAATTTAACTAATTAAAATTTGAAGGCTTAATAAACATGACTAAATTGGCCCAACCAAGGTAATATTTTTGTGCCCATATTCAAGATTGGTCCTTTTCATTCAACGTGATTTTTTTAGGTCTAGAATTTTTTTTACCCTCCAAATGTATAATGATTGAACTTATTATATAAAGTAATCAAAGTTCAGAGTACTTAAAAAATCATGGCTTCATTGATAGATAAATGTGACTTTTGTTGAGCTTCATTTCATACATAGACCTTTCAAATGGATTATCACATGAAGCCATAGTAGCCCACATTAGCAAAAAAAAAAATTTAGATTGCATATACTGTATAAAGCCAACGAAATTAAAGATCTTAAAAACAAAGCTTTATTGACCAAATTAAAGTGATTTTTATTAGACTTCATAATTAAGTATAATTATTTTTAATTAATAGAATATTTATGTTTTCATAGTAATAAAGTATTAAATTTTAAATTTTTTAAAAATATCTTAAATTGCTTTCTTTAGAATACAAACTAGTGTACTACATCCACACTAGCGCCAAACTCTAATAAAATTTTCAATTTTTTTTTTTACTTCAAATGAAAGTTGTTCATCAAAATTTTAGCAAACCACAAATTCTTACTTGGAATATGTAAAAAATGGTATGAAAAATGGGTCTCATTTTAGCAATGTAATTTTAAACTTTGAAATTTTAATTCTTATAAGCCATTGATTTTTCATGCCCATCTCATAAAATGATTATCGTTAAATGGAGAAGTTTCTCTTGAACTATATCATTCATAAAGTTTACAATACAATCCATCCAATCACATGAGACCCGGTCTATAATAAGTGTATAATGCCATAGTTAAAAATCATCAACCACCCTTCAGCTGCTTCTATTTTCTCTCACTGTGAAGGGCAACCTGTAAAAGTAACCAGTTTCTTTCTCCCGTAAATCCCGGGAAGCATGTATACAGCTTAGATCCATTCGCTTCTTTGCAACAAATGCCATTTTCGTTGGATTAGCATTTTCCATGTAAGCACTAACTGCTCTAATCCAAAATGGATAACAAAATATAATATGTGCCAAGAAAAGATGGAGCAACATTACACTATGAGAGAAAAAAATTAGATGGTGGCATGACTCAAACCAACAACCTTTTGCTTGTAGCAATGAGCACTTATCAATTGTGCTATCTATATGGCAGGACCAATAGTATAAATGGTAAGTGCTCATGTTGCAATCACCCATAGAAAAAAAAATGCCAAATCCAGTTATTAATGCAAGCAAAATAAATCAGAAAATGGCCTTGATAATGATGAACTACTGATGGCTAATTTCTTCAGTTTGATAGCTATATTCATCTTGGCAATGAATCATTCAGACGCATCAATCCACTTCCCAATGAATCCACCAGAGCTACATGTGATTGAACTCAACAACAAACACTAGGTAAATCAAACACAAAAGTAGTTACCTGAGGAGCATAGATACAGCCAAGTGCCCCAACTATTAATCCTCCCAATACAAAGCCACCAACAAAGATACCTGCACTTCTTCCACCATCCCTACTGGAATTGATAAGAAGAAAACAGAAGCTAGTATTAGAACTGTGCAGAAAATACTTAGAACATGAAATGAGCAGTAGTAGCTAAATGAGAAGAGGACACAACAGGTAAGCACTTGTATGGAAAGGCAACAGATTGCACCTAAAGTGGATTGAAAAATAATGTTCATTCACCATGCACAATGATGCTACACATACTTGGGAGAAAAAAGATTGTACTTTAATTAGGAAGAACTTTCAAATGATGGCTGCAGAATTTGAGATTCAATCCAAAAAGTATCAGGAAGAAACTATCCCTATGCATATTTTCCTATATCTATCACTGCCTCAGTACTTTTAGCCTCTTCAAATACTGTCCAGTTCCATTTATTTATTCCTTTATTTTGAGAACATAATAATGAAATTATATTACATTGGGAGAAAAAATACGATTGCGATGAACAAAAGGAAACCAACCTTAATATGTTTATTATTTGCTGGTACTTTCTTATTACCCACTTTAAGCATATATTGCCAACACAGGAACCATGTCCAACCCAGTAAAAACTGATATGTAATGCCAAGTCATCACCAACATCATCAATGTCATCGGCCCTTTTCCATCTATCTAGGGTGGTCTTTTTGGGTTCTCTTCCATTCTACCCTATCAATATACATAGTTCCCTGTGAGTCAGCTAAAATGTGTAAACAGTGTTAACAACCAATATGCAGTTTCTGAGCTGGCCAACAAAAAGAATACAACTATTCTGAGATATAACAAAAATACTGCTGATTAGCATGAATAGCTAGAAAATTATCACCATCAACAACCACTTCACCAATTTCTACTCCAACAAAGATACTATTCGCTTAGCCTTTTGATTTCACATTTCCATTCTACTCCAACAAAGACCATATTCTCCCTCACTCTACATTCTATTGCATCCTTTGACTCCTTCGATCTAGCTGTTTAGAGGTCTCCCCCTTCTTCTAGTCCTTGTGATGCAATGCATTTGATAGTAGATTGAACACTATGTCATTTTATTTTCTTGGGGATTTTAGAGGTCTCCCCCTTCTCCTAGCCCTTGTGATTGCAATGCATTTGATAGTAGATTGAACAATATGTCATTTTATTTTCTTGGGGTTCAATTAAAAATTTTAAAGCTCTAAAAATGTCCAATTTGAAGAGCTATTGGGCCCAAAATGCTCAAATAAGAGGCCCAAGTCTATATACAAAACGTCCAAGTCCATTTTCACTTAATTCGGTTAGTGGATCTCACTTTGGAAAACACAAAAAACCCTAACAAACTAGAATGACGAATTTCAATATTCTTTATCCCTCAAATCATGCAAAAAAAAAAGAAAAAGGAAAAGAGTGTTAGAGCCAAAGTTAATCTGTATCTCCTATGTTATCAATTCGGTGATTGTGTCGTGCACCTTGCCTTTGGAAGATCGAAGCAGTTTAATAAAGTCTTGAAGACCAGAAGTAGTGCAAATAGAAGGTCGTGCGTGCATCAAAGAAGTAACCTCCCATTTATGCCAACCATTTCAGGTAAAAAGTACCATAGGTTTACTTAGAAAGGCCCTAAAATCATTTGGATAAAATTGGAATTTAAATATTGGATTTTTGGAGCCAAAACAGGTCGAAATGCTTTTGACCTGAAACAGGGTGTTCGGTCCATAGATACCCAATATCGGCAAACTGATCCATGATCGGATGATCCTCGGTCGACCAACCAAACTTTGGATCATTTTTCAAAAGCTGGAATTTTCAATCATAAACATTTGCTTCTGATCAATCGTCCGAATATATTCATCGGACATCTAATGGTCGACCGACAGGTTGCTTTGGATCAATTTTCAAAGATTGATTTTGCAGTCAGGATTTTGAGTCTCTGGCCAGTCATCCGACAGGTGTTCATCGGCGAACCAATGAAGGTTCTGTCCTCTGATATATCTCATTGGTGAACCAATAACAAGCCGTTTTCTAGCCGTTGGAGAGCTGCGGTCGACCGAAGGAACTGATCGGCAAACTGAAGACAATTATTAAAGGTTATCTACATAACAAACACCTACAGCTCAAACTAGCATATGCATATACAAGGTACTATGATGCTGCTGAATATGCTTTCTTACTTTCTTACTTTAAGCAATCAACTGCCAGACAATTTATGTAGAGAGAGAGAGAGAGAGAGACTATAAAAATGAAAATATGCTCCTTGCATTTCTGTTATCCCTGCAATTCAAAGACTAACATCACACAGCTTGAATCAATATCCTATATGAATTGTAGTTGACATGTACCCATGTATAATAGATCTATCAAACTGTACAAATAAAAATAGCTGATAGGCTTTAAATGAGTAATGTAGGAAACACGGGAAGTCGATGAAGCACAAATTATTCAGGAAAAATAAAATATAGCTAGCATGTGAGGGTTTGAGAGGAATGTCTCCCAAAATTGTTACATCCATGTTTGAGAGAGAATCAAAAGAGTTACCAGCTAACGAGTAAAGTACCTGTACCCAGCTCGGACTGTAAGTAGGTTTTTGCAGGTTACAGGTTTTGCTTTCTTCTGGTGTGTAGAACAGAGAGACAAATTGTCAGGACTGTAATTCACAGGATACTGTTCCAATGGTTTCAACAGGGAACCTGCAAGAGAAAATGTTACAATTATTAAACAAGCTCTCTCTCTCTCTCTCTCTCTCATCCACACACACACACACATCCAATAAAGAAGTGACACAGTGACCAAACAGAATATAGCATTAGTTCCCCCTCCTGCTGAAATGGATATTTCATCAGTAATAATTCAAATTAAAATAAAAAGGAGATTAAAAGTCTGAAGTGGATTCACAGGAATTTATCTTTTTCCAGAGATATTAATAGACATTTATTTTCCAGTGGTACTTATTTGGTGAAGAAGTGAAGCTCTTTTAATGAAGTTCAAGCTTTCTATATTTCTGTTGGTCACCATTTGGAGAAAGCACATAACTAATGACATAAAACAAGAACCAAGATTTGCTATAAGCTGAAAATCTTGGTTATTCATTTTAATTAAGGTCCGATGGATTCCCAGAAATAGGAATTGATACAGGCACATAAACAAGGAGCAGTAACACAACATAACAACCCAAATATGTAGGAGAAACCCCTTTCGAATATCCACATGGTTAGCCTAAATCCTATGCACAAAAAGAATTTTATGAATTCTAGCTCAAATACATGGAGAGCTGCATATTCATAATGCCAAAATAGATTCAATGGAACATGCTGATTAGCTGAGAGGGAATTTTGCACGTGATTTATTGATGCCTAAGCTATTAGCTCCACAGTGGGTTTTATTTGAAAGTCTAGGAGTTCACAATAAGATCAAAGTATGTACAACTACAAATTCCTAAACGGGTATGAAAGTTTACCTTCCATGAATCTATTGCCATTGTAGGTATAGTCTGTCTAGATAAGTGATGTAATTTGTCATCATCATAGCAATTTATTGATTTAACTAGCCCTTTAAAGAATCATATTCACTGCCACTCCACAATTTCTCGAGCAGATGCAATTACGATACTCAGAATTTCATTCTCATCATCATCTACCACCTTTGCATCTATTAGAACTGGATCTTTGACAAAGTCGACAAGTGGACTAGTCAAATGTGTTTTTATCTGAACATATTCACATTCGTTTTCCTAACACTTCCCTTTGGAAGAGTAAGTACTGATATCATAACTAATTCGCAATTTGAACTAGTACTAGGGTCTGAATGTGTGCACACAAGCACAGTTGTAGAATTGTTTACAACTCTTTGGAAGCTCCACTGTGTTGAAAGGAATTGAATCCTTCAAACCTAAAACCTCGTGAGAATTTCTAACCTGAGCTCTCATAGACTTCCCAAATGAACGAAATTCTCAGGACCCATCTTCCAATTTCTTAAAATCTTCACTCCACATTCTGCTTTAATGAAATACTCATGACCCATCTCCCAATTTCAATCAAATTATACATGCGTAATTCCAGCAAGTGGTGAACTTAAACCCGTGACCCATCTACCAATAGGGTTAAAGTTTCGTGACACACTCAATTTCGTCATCCCTCAACTATAGAACATCAGAATAACTCAATAAAGATATCCAAGTGAATAAAGCAGCAAAAAAATCCAAATTATTCGCGATAGAAATGAATTAACATCAATAACAATAATAAATGCAGACATTTGAGTAGTCGGCCATGAATTGTAATAAGAAATGGCAACGCGAAATAATTAAAAGAAAAGGCAATATGGAAGATATAATTACCAGAGAAGGAAGGAAATTGCGGATCTCTTGCGAAGACGACAGATTGGGCGAGAGCAGACATGGTATTAGAGATGAGAAAGTAGCTCAAGTGATGGATGAGGGAGGATCGACTAAATGAATAGAAGTGACTCAGGAAAGCGGTATTATAAATCATCCTCGACCAAGGATGTACACAGAAAACTCGGCAAGGTTCAAACGTTCACCACGATAATATTAAATATTAATTTAGAGTCTATGCATCCCAACCACCTTTTTAAATTATACTTTTTCATTATGATATTTCACTTTACTATCTATCACATCTTTCTTATGCAGACATTAAATTCAATGAACCCGACACAAATCTGTTCGAAGTCGAATCGACTCAATTAGACGAAATTGACCAGTTTGTTGTCCAAATTTATACTTGGATTGATGGAGAAAAATAGAGACCTCAAAAACAATCTAATGGACCCACTTGCACTAGAATTAAAGTCCATTGGAACAGTTATGGGCCTGGCCCATTTGGAGACAAGTTGGGCCCCAAAAGCCCATGAAATTAAATCTAAATGTTGTCAATTTACTGGACCACAAAAGCAAAAGCAAGTGTAGACATCAAACACAATCTATTCCAGGTCCACCCACTTGCACCAGAATTAAAGCCCATTGAAACAGTTATGGGCTTGGGCCCATTGGAGATGACTTAGTCCTCAAAAGCCCATGAAATTAAATCCAAATGTTGTCATTTCAGTGGACCCACAAAATTACACATCAGCTGATGACATGTACGCCACATGGATGCCTACGTGGAGAGGAAATCCATTCCAAGGGAAAATAATTTACCGGCGGACCATGTGGGCCTGCGAATGAGAAGCCCAAGAATAGAAGGTTTCTTCGTGTGTTAAAGCAGCAACAAATACTGGGAATAGGATGAAGGGTCCAGATTTCTTGATCGAAATTATGCAAATAAGGAGATAGGATGAAAGGTACAGATTGAAGGGTGATTTGAAGCTACAGTGGATTGAATCTCTACAGGATTTTGTAGTGTTTTCTCTTTTTAAAAGTCCACTAATTAAGGAATAAGCCTAACAAGGCAAGGCCTGGGCCTGCAACCCAACAGCGATTTAACTTGAATTATTTTCTATTTGTTTTCCTTTCTCTTTTTTGTGTTGTTTAATCCTAATAAATACTAGGTTAGACGAATCTAACTCAAAATAAAACTAAAATTAAATTAAATAAGAACTCAATTAGAATTTTTCTGCAAATTATATTCGATTATCACAGTTTATTTCAGAATAATTTTCTGTTAATTATTGAATTTAATTCAGTCCTAAAATTTTGATTTAAGTTAATCTACGCGATTAAGGTTTGGGTTGTCAAATTTTAGATTTTAAAACCAGTTACTGTTTGAAGTTTTTTCTGCAGTAAACTGACATTTAAATTGACTAATCTCAAGTTCAGATCTTAATTTTGAAGTTAATTACTTGGTGGAATTAATTCTGAAAATTTTTAGTTAGCCGATTGCACAAATCGAGTCGGGCCGGCTTAACATGCGTGGAATTTAAATCTGTCCTTTATGGGCTGAAATTTAATTTTTCAGAAACTGAAATAAGGTTACGCAGGACACAAGAAACACACGCACAGACTGCATGTGGATGAGGGATAAATTTTACAGAGGTTACCCCTAAGTAGGAGTCACTCTTGAACAAGGGTTACTCTTATGTTATCTAGTAATTGTAGTGGTAAACTAAGAAATCAGCCTAAGGGTAAAAAATCTTATTTGGTAACTATAAGCATGGGTAATCTGATATATTAACAATTTTATTAGAATTAATATTTTTTTATTAAATTCCTATAATAAAAAATTTATAAAACATAATTATTAAATAATATTCATCAATTAAAAATATTTCTAAATATTTATGCTCCATAGGTGCAAAGAGGGGTAATATATTAATAATTTTATTAGAATTAATAATTTTATTAAAGTCATATAATATAAAAAATAATAAAACATAATTATTAAATAATATTCATCAAATAAAAAATATTTAAAATATTTGTGTTCCATAGGTGCAAAGAGGGGTAATATATTAACAATTTTATTAGAATTAATATTTTTTTATTAAACTAATATAATATAAAAAATAAAAATATAATTTTATGAAATATAATTATTAAATAATATTCATTAATTAAAAAATATTTTAAAATATTTTTCTTCCATAGGTGCAAAGAGGGGTAAAGAGGGATAAATAGGGTAAAGAGGGGCAAGAGTTTCATAAAAACTCCCATGCTCCAAGGGGTTTTCAAAAAAGGAGGGAGAGAGGTAAAAATTTGAATTTTTACTTTGACCCCTCCATTACCAAACAAGGGTAAAGGAGGATAAACCCCCCTTACCGCCACCCAAACGTAGCTTTAGTGTGCCTCGATGCGCTTTTTCATTTTTTAAAATATTTGGAGTAGTAAAATGCAAATATTAAAATACATTTTTTTCTCTCAAAGGTTAAAATGTAGATAAAAAAGTATTAGGTATTAACTCATGATATTGAAAAGTTTAAAAATTAAATATAAAATCACTTGGGTTAGGGTTTGTATTCAAGCGAAACTAAAAGTGAAAAATAAAAGAAGAAAAAGAGATTGAGAAAGATCTACATAATGAATGTCATGTTCTTTGTTTGTTTGAGAAGAGCTTTCTGATTAGATTAGTCGTGGATGAATCTTGTTTGATAATATGGCTAATGGAATGATAACTTCTTTATGATTTTTTATTACATAGTTTTATGCACTAAACTTTTGTTATTAACTTCTTATATTTATATAATATAAATTGCATTATTTAGCTGATGGTGGGCTAAAAAAGTAATGCGTTGTCATTAATATCATAAAACTAATTGTAAACAATTATATTATATTTATATTAATGTAAAAATATACATAACTAAATAAATATACATATAAAAAATACAAAAAAAGTTTGTCTAGAATGAAAAATCCATGCATTAAGTGTGTCTTGCCCCTTAAGCTTCACGACCCTTTTTACACCTTGACTACTTTGCCTCTAGATTATGTTTTGTAAGTAGATTAGAGATCAAGATTTTGTAAGACTATTGGATGGTCTATGAATAGATAAACTAATTTTATCTGAAAGAAGAAGGTTACCTTCTTGTTAAAAGAACCTCATGAAGGTTGAGGACCAAAATAAAAAATTGGCTGATTTTAGCTTCTGCATTGCTTGCAATCTTCTATTTTCTTTTCCTATTTTTTCTTCTCATAAAGAATTTCTACTAAATTTCACATTCAATGTAGTATGAAATGTGGGGATTACTGGTTAACCTTTCACCTCAAGAAGCAGGAGGTGTAAAGTTCGAGCTTTAATTGCTTAACCTGGTGTACTCTAAGGGCAGTGGGTATTGCCCGTAAGAGTTTTACGCTGAGTTTCCTACAGTTTTCTACACGTAAATTCAAAAAAAAAAAAAAATGGGATTCACTAGTTTTGATATTTATGACTTTGTTGAAAATGACTATATTTGAACATAAGTTTGATAAACAAATTACCTATATTAGATTGTTCAAACCATGATATCAAAGACTACAAATTATAGAAATGGACAAAAAATTTAAAGTGATGAAAATTTACTTAAAAAAATATGATTGGTTTGATTCAATCATTGTGAATTTTTGTAAGCTATTCAGTCATTCGTGGTTCTCTTCAAGAATCTATCACTACCACTATTTGCAAATCCCCTCAGAGAGTCTAAGACAGTGCATGCAATATAAGCTCATACATGAGTGATCATTTGTCTTGAATATAAGAAAACAACTTAGAAAACAATAAAATTGATTACTTCATGATCATATTGTTAATGATCTGTCTAATCTACTTGATCTTTAGAATTGTCCAATAATGATCAAGAGTAATCGAATGATCAAAGATATGGTGGAATGCATTTTGTTTCTCGATCGATCAATTAGATTGTATCATTGTTGTAATACCCCAGCCCAATTTAGGAATTAATTATGATTAATCGTGATTAATTAAATAATTTTTATCCGTTAATTATGAAATATTTTCCTCTAATCGTAAAGTGTATCAAATAAGTTTTTCAACGGATCTAAGTTTGACTTGATCCGAATCCTGTAACTCTTTTAATTAAGTTTTAAAGATATATAAGTGAGTTACGAATATAATAATAATATTATTTTAGGCTTAAACCTTAGCTGCTGTATAAACTCAGTCATTTGACGTAGTTTGAATTTCAAATTTTAGATTATGCATTATTTTTAAATTCCGGACCTAATGACATGCCAATCTCGTTATAATTTCGCTAATTTATTTTACCCCTAAGTTTTAAAGTGGTAAAACCCTAATTCGATAGGGTAGAGGAAGTCCTAAAAATATATAGAGAGAGTCAGTACTCAATCTGTATTATAACTAAGCTGTTTATTTCTTTACACTCTAAAATAATTAGTTTTTGATATTTATTTTAAGCCATGAAATATGGGCCGTTGAATATTCTTTCATTTAGAAAATGTGGTTTTTGACTTCAAAACACCTTAAAACTTTAGAATGTTTTTATCAGACAAATTTACTTCATCAAACTATAAGGTTGGATACTTTCAAAAAGAATCTTGAAGATTAGGAGATTTTGTTAAAACGGTGATTTTTAGCGAAAACACTGGGTTCTTGAGATAGATTTCACTCCAAATTTTAATACCATGCTCAGTTTTTAATACCTGACCTACTGAACTAATTGTATCAATTTAGTGAGACCCTGAAATACCCCGATAAAAGAAAGGACATAGATGTAAATAGTAAAAAGAATAAACTAATATTATATTATAAAATAATATCAGAAACATGTGAATAGCTTGTAGGTGTGTTGGAAGATTATAACACCGCCAATTGCCTATGCGGTTGGTGGTAGTTGGAATAGTAATTATAAAATATATAACAATAAATGCAGAGTTATTAAAAAACCTATAAACCTATGAATAGCTTCGGCAACCTGTATGATAAAAAAATTCATACGGCTGCCTATAAATAGGAGTAATCAGCGAGGAAGGCAGAAGGTAAAGAAAAAAGAAACTCTTCTGCCGTTTTGCTCCCTCTCTCTCTTTAAAAAAAACAGCAAGCCCTCTCTCTCCCATTTTCTTTTCTTTCCTCTTTTTTTTTCTCTTGCTTTGGCCATACCAGCAGCAGCCGAACGATCGGGTTTCCTGAATTCTTTTAAAGGTTTTCAAATTTAGTCAATCTTATACAGAATTTTGCACCCAAGGTATCGAAATAATTCTATTTTTTATTTTTATTAACTCCATAGCAAATTAAGAGTAAAATAGCTTAGTATTGGGGTTCAAAAAATGAGATTTTTTTAAATGGAGGAAAAATAGATTTCCTCTTAAAATTTAAATTTTACCCTCAAGATTCGTATTATTTTACGTTCAAAATATAATTTTTGACCCTAAGTAAAATCGGGGAAAAGATTAACCCCAGCTGACTATTGTGTGTTTATTTTTCCGCCTTGTGTGTTTAAATTCCTGTACTGTACCCTCTGGGCCATATTCTCAATACGTCCTTCTTCTAGAAGACAATACGAGGATAGGGCACTGAGTACTTTTATTTACTTTACTGTCTCTGTACCCTCTGGGCCACATTCTCAATACGTCTCCATGGTCCTTTCTCCAGAAGACAATACGATGATGGGCACTGAGTACTTTTATTTACTTTACTGTCTCTGTACCCTCTGGGCCACATTCTCAATACGTCTCCATGGTCCTTTCTCCAGAAGACAATACGAGGATGGGGCACTGAGTACTTTTATTTACTTTACTGTCTCTGTACCCTCTGGGCCTCTCACAATACGTCTCCATGGTCCTTTCTCCAGAAGACAGTACGAGAGAAGGCACTGAGTACTTTACATTTTTCATTTTATTGTAATGTTTTGGATGGCTGACAACTAACTTTCTAACATAAGTTAAAGGAGTAGAAACAGCCTAGGTGACTCACTACACATATCATGTTTTCTGGAAAAATAGCACGGGGTTTGGGAAATTATTATGTGTATATACTGACAAATAGAAAATTTATACATTCTACTCTATCTTACAGATTTTCTGTGAAAAACTCAACCGGAGAAGGTGAGAAGACTCGAACCAACACTTGTATTGTGTTATATGTTAAACCCACTAACACCAGACTGAAATGGGACCCATGGTCAATTAAAGATGGAAAAGGCTATATAGGTCCAGAATACGAGACCTGACACTGCCTACATGTAAGGGATGTAAATGTTCTAACTGTTTAGAACGTAGGCGTTAAAATGGTGTCGGGGAGTCGAGGACTTGTAGTCTCTAACGCAGTATGGACCCATGGAGTGTCTGGGAATTGTCGGGTAAAAACTGGGTGAAGGCATTCGTGTTATTAAATCCAGTTTTATATGTTATGTGATATTGATTATTTTATTGATCTCTTGTATTGGTATTGGATACACCAAATGGTAAAGCTGAAATATGGTGGTTCTCTCAGAATAAGTCCCTGTGTAAGGAGGGCACTGGAAATCATGCATTATCATGCATTTGACATTTGCATGTGATAATTATGTTTATAAGTTAAATCTGTGAAAGATAATAACTTTGTAAAGTTGATATTTGCCGTTGGGCTATAATTGCTGAGATTAGCCGAACACCGTTTGCGAACCGCTGGGTTGGACGTGTTAATAGGCTGTGGTCGACCGCCATCAACCGTTGGTGTTGGATGGGCTAGTAGACTTGGTCGTGGAGACCGTATGCACTTGCAAGTTGCTATATTATTTCCGTGGAGGAATTAATATTAGTTCTGGTTGGAACTTTAAATGGGGGCTGACCCCGGTATTGTAACATGGCTGGGGACCGACCCCGGTGTTAACAATACAATCTGAATAAAAACCTTAGAAGGCGATCCTAGGGTGAAAATGAGATATGCTAATAACATGCCTTTCTATGACATGCATTGCTTATGCATTGTTGCATTAAAATCATTGGATTTTATGGTGAGTTCTCCCCACTGGGCTGTTGCTCACGTCCCTTACAATGCAGGATCTGAACCAGAGGAAGGATAGGAGGGACCAGTGGTGCCTCGTTGAAAGTCGGAACTTAGAAGTTCCTAAGGTTTTCCGCACGTGGAAACCATATGCTTGCTTAAATTGTTTGAGTATTTGTAATAAATATGCCTCATGTGGCATAAGAAACTTATGTCTGTAAGTTTTAATGTCGTATACATTATATCCATTATGTTTTCGTGCGTAACGCTGATGAGACAAATGAAAATATTCGTGGTGTGATATGGGTTGTATATGGGGACATATGGTATATGTTTGAGTTCATGTGTGAAAAGCACGTGTGACATTTTCTAGGATCGGGTTTTGGTAAACTTGAAGATCCAGCCCAGTTATGACGTTGGGTGATTAGAGTTTATTGTTTTAAAAAAAAAAAAAAATTAGTCGCGTTCTGGGCCCACATTTGGGTTCGGGGCGTGACAATTGTACTCTCCTTTCACTCTACGATAATGAAGCCTATCTAATGTTAGCTCAAATTATAACAATTATTTTAGAGAATTGATTGGTGCACCAAAACTTTTATCTTGGATGCATAAAAAATGAGTAAAATACTTATTTTGTCCAAATAAATGGAAAGAGAGAAAAAAGAAGGATTGAAATAAATTTGGATAAAATAAGTATTTCATTAATTCTTAGTGTACTAAAGATAAAGGTGTTGGTGCACCGATCACTTCTCATATTTTAAGAAGAATATCACTCTTGATTAGAAGAAATAAAATAAATATAAAATTCGACTAAAGTGCTATCTCTATTGTACATACAAAACTAGGATATGGGTCTATTTGAATGAGGGAAAACATAAGAATACAAGAGACTTCCTCTCTTCTTCTTTTTTCTTTTTTTTCAAAAGTATGATCCACTCTATGTTTAATTAAAATTCATTTTTCTTGAAAGAGGAAGAAGAAACTATGGTTACCTTTCCTCCATTCATACTCTTCTCTCTCTCTCTTTTTTTTTTTTAATATACATTTTGCCTATAATTAGAAAATAAGGTATAAAAAATTTTCTTTGTGAGAAAATCTCTACTCCAAAGAATGTCTCTTGAAAGACTTTTAAGATATATCTTAGAATTTTTTTTCTAAAGGAATTGAATTAATGGTTAGAAATCTATTTTAAGAAGTGGGAGTGTCGAGTTCAATTTTTACTCTATAAAAAAAAGTCACTTTCTATAGAGTTATCCGGTATATGGGTAGAAAAGCTTGAACATCTCTAAGAATTAATCGAAAACTCTAAAAAATTAGAAACCTTGATCATTAAAAATAAAACAGTGAAGTAAGCATGTACATTAGGATATTGTGTTCTTTTCTCCTCACCACCTTTGAAATAAAAAACATTATGTTATAGACTGGACACAAGGCCAAACCTTGGAGTAGATTATTAGGTCCAAGCCGGTTTACTGCAAATTTGACTTGTTCAAAACATAATTTTCAATATAAATTATTAATATATTTATTTATTTTTAAAGATATAACTGATACGCAATGTTGGCATTGGTCTCTAATATTGGCTGTCGGCATTATGCACAACACTAGAAAACATGTTACAGGTAAAGGATTGGTACAGACATTTAAAACCACAAATATCAAATTGTTATAAAATGCTAAAAGAATGGAACTCTTCATCCCCACAATTCCTCTCAGTTCATTTGTTTATTTGTATCAAATTAATAATATTTTTTTTTTTAATTTACGTGTGGAAAATTGTAGGATACTCAACGTAAAACTCCCACAGGTGAGTCCACTATTCCCATTTCCTGAGGCGAAGGCAACTAGTTGAACTACACTCAAAGTAAATTAATAATAACTTGCTTTCGAACAGATTGGAATTATATTTTAACAATAAGTCTGCATTCGGGGTAGAATCATTAAGAATAGTTTTTTTTTAAAAGAGAATTGATTTATGCATTGTTATTTTTCTTAAATAAGATATCGATATAATTTTGAGAACTTTCTCATTTTATCTTTTCATTTTTTTTATTTTATCAAAGAGAATACTATTTGACGCCTATTTAAGAAAAAGCATCAGTGTCCAATTCAATTTCAGAGACATGAAAATTAAAGAGAGAAGGTATGGGTGTTTAATAGTGTAGAATAACACGCACAGATAGAATTTGGTGTATTTCTTTAATCAAGAAGAGACCCTCTAACCTTATTTATAGAGAAAAAGAAATACAAATATGAAAGATATAAAAGAGAAAATCCCTATTGTAAACACAATATTAAATAAATTCTAAATATATTTAATATCTAAGTATATCCTAATACATATGCACCATTAGTAGATTCGTTCACAAGCAGAGTCTCTTCTTCGACATGTAGTATCTTGATCCTTAGAATCAAAGCAGTTTCTCGAAGTCGAATATCTTGTTTGTATCAACCCGTGCAGGCAAGATAGTTAAATTTGATAATGGATTTAAAATTTTGTTCATTAAATTATTAAAAAATCTCCTTTGGCATTAATAAAATAGTAAGTTTAAGTAATAAGTAATAAGTAACGCGTCATTGTACATTACTTTCTTCTTAATTCTCTATAAATTGTTTTTCTATGGGACTGCAAACAATTTTGCCATTTTCTAACTCTTTTATATTCTTTGTTGACCAAACAATACCAAGTTTGGACAAGTTTTGCTATTTCCCTTTCATTAGGTCCCCCCGCTGAAAACAGTAGATTTTACATCGTCAATGCAAAAAATAGTTAAATCCAGTCCCATTACATTGATGAATGCTGACCTAGTTCGTCCTTTATCATGCCGGCAATCTTAACCATGACCAAGTCCCCTTCAATCTCCCTTCTCTCTCTCTCTCTCTCTCTCTCTCTCTCTCTCTGAGGAGAGTTTAATGCTTTGATAATTTAAATAAAATTTAATAAAAATAGGATAAATCTTAATAAGTTTAATGTTAGTCAGGAACCCTTAGGAAGTGGGAGCAATGTTTTAAAACTCGGTCCGTGAAGCGACTCGTATTGGAAGAAGGGTGGGTTAAATAAGGTTCAACCGGGTTGACCCGTAGGCAAACTTGTGCTATGAATATAATATTATAAATAATATTAAATTATTAAATAAAGTTATATTTCATAAAAATATATTTTTTCTTTCAAAAATACAATTATAAATACCAAAAATTAATAATCCAAAAATAATATTTTCAAAAGAACCAACATCTTCATTTTCTTCATTTAAAGAAACCAAGGGTTTTTAAGGGTCTAGGGTCACAGGTTTATTAGAAAAATCGGATTGACCAGCCGATCGCAAAGGGTTTTTAATCTAGAAGGATTTTTAAATGACCCGACTAGTATTTCAGCCGGGTCATGGTTGACCCGCGGGTCAGACCGGGTATGATAACATTTAGTGTGTGTCTTGAGTTCGAATCTCATCTCACCTTAAAGGACTATTTTCCATAGTTTTACTTGGTGTCTGTGAATATGGAGGCTTACATACACCCCGATAACTAGTCAGGTATTCTAAGAGGCTCTGAACGTCTTAGATTATTAAAAAAAGTTTGCTCAAATCAAAATTAAATAAAACATTGATGGGTTGATTTGTTATAGTTTTTAAATACTGATGAGGTGGGGATTTAGTCAGTGTTTCATCATCTTCACTCTTACCAAACTTGTTTTTATTGGTGTGTTGAAAGAGAGAAGAGGGGGGAATTTGGTTTATGTTTGGTTAAGTTTAGTTTGTTTTATTCATTAACTTTAGTGATGTTTAAATAAAAGAGAAATGATTGATTAGACATCTAAAAAGAGATTTCATTTGGCTTTGCGACTCATACATAATCCCAAATTAAATGACGTTTAGTGTTTAATATATTAAATTAAATTATTTTTATCGTCTAAATTTTGTACCACTGAAAATAGAGTTTTTTTTTTCTTTTCTACAGACACTATATTTAAGAATATAAATTTTCAACAGATCCATCTCCATCACTTTTAATGACCTGTTATACAAGTGTGTAATATTATCTTAAATAGAAATATGCAGAACAACATTTCAATCTAAAACTAAACAAATGGGTGTTTGAATTCTAAGAATTTGGAAGTAGAAACTTAGGTCTACGGATGTGGGTCTAGACATGCTCGTCGGTTCGTGAACACTGTCGCAGACTTCTTGACGAAAGTCGAAGTACAAAACCTGAGGCCATCAGTCAAAATTATGTAATTCTAGTTTCTGCTTGGGGAGTACGGGATTTCGGTTTTTTTTATATCCTAGGCCATTTTTCTCTTTTTCCTAGTTGTTTTTGTTCTTGTTTTTATTTCTAGAGGAGTTACTCTTATATAATCCTCTTACACGAGGCCTCATACTTGTATCATTTATCTACATCTCCTTTCAAATTTTTTTTTTTTATCGATGTAGGTCATTTATAAAAGGGTGGACATCCTAACACGGACGTTATCTTTTAGGAGGCACGAGTTTTAGTAAACTTTCCATTTTACCCCTCATCCATCTGTAAAAATCGGTTCACTTATCAGTGCACCAGACATGTGCACCGAAAGGATCATTTGAAAATCGGTGCTCCAATTTCTTGAGAGTCCAAATCGGTGCACTAACCGGATCATTTTACGCAGAAATTGGCTCACTTTTTCAGTGAATCGGTTCACTCATTGGTGCACTGTCCGGTGCACCGATGAGTGAACTGATTCACTGAAAAAGTGAGTCGATTTCTGCGGATGGAGAAAAAGTGAAAAATCCAAAAAACCCGTGTCTACTAAAAGAGTATTCCCATATTAAGATGATCACTCTTATAAAATCCTCAATGACTCAATCAAACATTAGTACCTAAGAAAACCCATTATAGAAATAAATGGAATGATTGGAATCTATTAAAAAAAATGAGTACAAACTCTAAACTACAAACATTCCCTCTATAATAATAACATGCCCAATGAAAAGAAGCAACAAAGAAACAAAAAGTCATTCTAAACCCCGATATAATTCATGCCACCAACTCTACACAAAAACTAAGGGACACAAGATGGATGACCCACGAAAAGCTTAATAATTTTTTTTCTAACACCTCTCTCTCTCTCTCAATTAATTCTAATTTGGATTCTATGGCCGGCATAATTTTGTATTCTTTTTATTTCTAAGGAAGAAGATGTCATCGAACAATGACAAAATTCAGGTATGTCGGGGCTCCAAACGCGTTATCTCTGTGTTTTTAAGTCCTTGTTTGAGATTTTGCCAGAGATCCAACAAGGAAGATCACTTGCATATGAATCATGCATAGTGGGTTTTCATTGAAGATTGGAGATTAGATTGGTGCCGGTTTTTGTGGAGTTTTCTTGACTGAAGCAATGGCGCCTGCAGCGGCCGGAGAACGGACACTGAAGGAAACGCCGACATGGGCCGTGGCCGGTGTCTGTGCTGTCATTGTGATCATCTCTGTAGTCATTGAACATGGAATTCATTCTCTGGCAAAGGTAACAATGGCATTGAGCTTTCCTTTTCCTACGTTTGACATGAGTTCCATGTTTAGTGAAGTTTAAAAATTATGAAAACTCGACTTTGATAAAACTTATGTATTATTATCATTTGTTACATATATAAATTTGACTTGGTGACTCGAGTAAATTGATGGGAGAAATCGCCTTCTCTACTATCACAGCAATATTCAAAAAAAGAAAAGAGAAATCAATAATAAGAAGCAAACAAAAAACATAGAGATTTACTCGGTTTCCTTTTACTTTGTTCACGGGTTCATACTGATCCACTATGATAAAAAGTAAAAAACAAATTAGAGATGACTCTCGATACAATTATTCATTTCTCTCTCATATAAAATGACTACATATAATACTTTAATTAGGATTTACATAAAACGTCATATGAAATTACAAAATTGTCAAGTACAACCTTCAAATCGAAATCAACCGTACACCTATAATGATCAAGCTCCAAGAGCCTAACATAAATGAGTTTTATACACATGCAAGTTAACCAGCATCTTTATTCAAGTAATCTTAAAAGTAGAGAACAACAGAAACACATTCGATTAACTTCACGTTGTCTACGTCTTAGTGCTAGGCAAGGTTGGGTTGTCTTTAAATTTGTATTTATTATTGTGGGAGTTTATTAAAATGTAAAATTTGAAAAGAAAACTCCATAGCGATCATTAGAGACTTAATCAACATGTCAAATGGTTTAGAGTTAATAAAACCACGAAAATCATGGTATTTATTCCATCTCGTGTTGAGCTGATCCAACTCGACTTATACTTTAATACTCCACTAAATATATATCAAATCATCGATGAATCTCAACACTGAAAATTTCCAACTGAAATTAAACTCTTTCAAATGTACAGTGGTTCCAAAAGAAGCAAAAGAAAGCTATGCTGGAAGCCCTGGAAAAAATCAAGGCTGGTAATGTCCTCTCTCTCTATATATAAATATGATACAAAATATTGGTTTGTGATTGGCTAAATAAAAAAGAAATAATTGGTTTTTTTTTATTTAATTTGGAGATGCAGAACTAATGCTACTAGGCTTCATCTCCCTACTTCTGACGGTTGGGCAGAACTTCATAGCAAAGATTTGTATATCCTCAGAAGCAGGACATAGCATGCTACCATGCAAGAAGAGTTACGAAGATAACGTGCCCGACGACCAAAATGATGACAGACGAAAACTCTTGTGGTACGACGACCAACTGGTGTGGCGTCGAATGTTGGCTGCAGCTCCTGGTGGAGACTATTGCTCCACCAAAAGTGGTGTAAGGAGACCAACTCTCGGCTATTCTTGTGCCACTTGTAAAGAAATGACATCAAATAAAAAAAAAAAAAATTAGACCTCCTTTAGTGACCAAGGTATTCAGACTTCTTAGAACACGAGAGAATACAAACTACTCTTGTTTTTGCTTAAATCCCGTATCAGGACAACCTCCAAATGATGTGGGATTTCTTCCCACCCCATCAATTTTCTCTCTCATGTATAATAGAGTTCTCTTCCTCTTCCACTGATGATTTTCTTAGAACTTTCATATTTCTGGCCACTGCCGTCGACTCGGATTAAGGGAATCAAGTACACCATCTCGAATTGGGTCATCACACGTTCCCTGTATGAAAAAAAGTATTTTCTACAATTTAATCAGAAAATGTATATACATACATAAAGGTGTAGAAGAATACCCCAATTTTATTTTGTTTTATGCATGGTATAAATCTAAGTATCGGCCGATATCTCGACCGATAAATTTCTCCCTTCTATCTTTTTTTAAAAAAAAACCCACCAATATCAGTCGATATATAAAGGTTTAAAAAAACCTATGGACTTAAGACCTGACTCAGTCAGATGGAAAAAAAAAGACTTTTTAGAATTTAAAGTTTCACTAATTTACTGATTTTTATTTATTTTTGTTTTCATTTTTTTTGACTAATTTATATGATCTGATGCAGAGCAAAGTATCATTGATTTCGCAATCAGGGATGCACCAACTCCATATATTTATTTTCGTCCTTGCTCTCTTCCATGTTCTCTACAGTGTTGTCACCATGGCCCTAGGACAAGCCAAAGTAAGTATAAAATATTAGAAAATTCTAGATTTTTTGCTATTATAACAGTAATACTCCAATTATAAATAGATACTTAAAGTCTAACCTAATAAATAATCTGTTAATGAAAATCCATAGATGAAGAGGTGGAAGAAGTGGGAATCAGAGACAGCCTCTTTAGAATACCAATTTACAAATGGTAATTTTCAATTACTGTAATAGTATCTGTTCTATATTTTTATTTCAATACTTCTAATTGTAGTTTATGATAATCTATAAGATTAGTAGCAAATCCATATTAATGGTTATGTTACAATCTCTTGTAATTTGAGTGGTTTAGGTGGAACTGAATCTAGGGTTGTGTTTGTAGATCCTGCAAGGTTTAGGTTTGCTCACCAAACTTCATTTGTAAGAAGGCATGCTGGCTTCACCAGAACACCTGGTCTCCGATGGATTGTAAGTTGTTTGATTAATACTAATCTATTCTTCAATTTAATCAATTAAGCACATTATTTAGTTGAAACCTCTAACTATAACAATATTTCATCATCATCATTTAAATTATTTATCTTATCAATTTAGAGTTGGTCTTTAAATTTGAATTTGAAAAACTATTTAGATGGACAACTACATATCTAACTTCCGTAGGACTTAGAACCTATAATTTTTAGAAGGTCACAATTGTTAGGACTGAGTATTCCGCTCAAAAGTCTAACCCATTAGATGAAGTAACCCAAGTCCTTTATAAATCCTTAAATCTATCTCTTCACAATCAATGTGAGACTCGTTTACCCGAACAATCCCTCCTTCAGACGAGGCTCGCCGGCGGATATAACGTCACCGGCCACCTCGTCTGGCTAGGAGATCTCCTGAGTTTACATGCGTTGACTTAGGAATATGACTCTGATACCATTTGTTAAGACTGGTATCCACCCCAAAAGGCTAACCCATGAGGTGGAGTGACCCAAGTCCTTTATAAGTCCCTAAATCTCCCCCTTGATAACCAATGTGGGACTCGTTTGTTGACCCAACGACAATGAACCTTTATACGTTGTGCTAGAGGTTCCTATCATCTATACAATGAAACAGGTGTCTTTGGAGGTTGTGACCGCACGTACATTCATATATTATTTGATTTATTTTGTTTATACTTATATTAATCAGAATATTAATAAACTTACAGTTTTAATTTCACCTTGAAGGTGGCCTTTTTTAGGCAATTCATTGGATCCGTATCAAAGGTGGACTATTTGACCATGCGACATGGATTCATAAATGTAAATAAGGGTTTCTTCCTTCTCTTAATTTTATTTGAGGCTATTTAGTATCAATTTCTTTTATGTTTTGCTCATGATAATTGATTGGCTTGACAAATAAATGCAACCTCTGCAGGCTCATTTGGCTCCAAACAGCAAATTTAACTTCCATAAATACATAAAGAGATCCTTAGAAGATGATTTCAAGGTTGTCGTGGGTATTAGGTGAGTCTCTTTCTCTCTCACACATACAAATATAGAAACACACAGCCATACAGTTTACAATGAAGTGAATCCAAGAGTCTGAGAGCCACTTTAAAGGTGAAAGGATTACTTGGTCTAGACTGAAAGCCATTATAATGTAAACTTAGTATGAAAAAAGATAAAAAAGGGTTGATTTTCTAAGTTCTAAAAGCTATTTATCGTGTCTCTAAAAATTGGGTCATGATCACAAATATTGAGAAGTTTTCGTAACTTAATTCAAATAAAAAGCTAATTAGTATCCATAATAAAATGAACTCGAGCACAACTACAGACAACTTGGTAGTTCTTTGGTGAAAATCTAAGTCTCATTCTATAGTGAGTTTTACCTCAAGAATATTATCAAGTCATCGTTTTATAACACGGTATTAGAACAAGTCCCACTTGCAGCCGTAGGACACAACTACACATGAGGGAATGTATGAAGTGACAAAAAGTCTCACATCGGTTAATTTGAGAAACTACTGACTCTATATAACACTTGAGACACCCTTCTCTTAATGACTAACTTTTGAAAGTAAATTCTATTTCAAAAATATTATCAAGTCATAATTTTTTAATACATTCCTTTGACAATAGCAAACATTTTCCACTTGTCACAAATTCATATGTATGAAAAGTATGTATCTGTAGCAAGTAATTTTGGACTGGCCCATCAACAGTGTATCTACTGAATTAATGGTCTAGATCACCTCATGGCTAGGCCCAAGGTGCAAGCAACAAGAACTAGCAGTTTTATCATTTCTCATTATTCAATCTTCTAACAGTTGAGTTGTTCTTGCAGCATCCCTCTTTGGGTTTTTGCCTTCATCTTTTTGCTTCTCAACGTCTACGGTATGCAGGGTCTTATCACCTTTCCAACCCCATAATGACTCTGTCATCCCGTCATCTTCTCATCTTCATCTTTCTTCTGTTGCAGGATGGCACACCCTCTTTTGGATCTCTTTTGTGCCACTGATAGTAAGATAAGACTTACCACGATCCTTCTTTACCCAATTTAAACGGGCAAGACCCAATTTCATATGAATAAAATGCTTGAATGTTGACTTCAACAGATACTTCTGCTGGTTGGCATGAAGTTGGAAGTTATCATCATGGACATGGCCGAGCAAATTCAAGATCGAACTGCTGTGGTTAAAGGAGCACCAATCGTCGAGCCTAGTAATAAGTACTTCTGGTTCAATCGCCCCGAATGGGTCCTTTTCTTGATACACTTTACTCTGTTTCAGGTAATTTATCTACGATCAACTTTACTTAATCGATTAACTGTTGGGGTTGGCGAACGAGTCTCACATTAGAAGTGTAGAGAGAGATCTAGGACTTAAGGGACTTGGGTCACTTCACCTATCAGGCTAGTCTTTTTGGATGGATATCCATGTCTTAACAAGTGGAATCGGAGTCAAGTCTTAGGTTACCTTATGTAGACTCAGGAGACTATCCAAGCGGATGGGATGACTGGCCTTGTTCGAAGGAGCGATTGTTGGGACTGGCGGACGAGTCCCGTATTGGAAGTATAGAGGGAGATTTAGGAACTTGATAAGGGACTTGGGTCACTCCACCTATCAGACTAGTCTTTGAGATGGATGCTCATGTCTTAACAAGTGGTATTAGAGTCATGTCTTAGGCTACCTCATATGAACTCTGGAGATCACCCAAGCAGATGAGATGCCTGGCCTCATTTGAGGGGAGATTGTTGGGACTAACGAACGAGTCTCATATTAGAAGTGTAGAAGGAGATCTAGAAACTTATAAGAGACTTGGGTCACTCATCCCATCATACTAGTCTTTTGGGATGAATACCTATGTCTTAACATTAACCTGTGCTAGTAAGGGGGAAATGATGCATGAGGATATGTGTTTTCAGTGCAAAAGGAACTCATTTAAGTAATCTAAACTGTTGGTCTGATGTACCCACATCTTCTTCCTTTTACCATTCTGTATAAGAATTTATTCCCAATGATCTAACTTGTTAATTTGATGTTCCCCACTTGTGTCTAATGCCACTCTGCACTCAAAATCACTTGCAATTTGGTGATTTGGGGTCCATCAGAAAGAGCCCAGTATTTGTTATTTACTCTCTTCAAATGATCTTTTCACTAATAGCTAACAGAGCATGATTGATTGTACAGAACGCCTTCCAGATGGCATTCTTCCTGTGGGTTTGGGTAAGTAAACCAACTGCTGGAGACACCATATTTTCATTTTCTCCTCTTTTTTTACCTTGAATGAAGATAAGAACATCATTCATGCTAATGTATCAATCTTGAGTACACACAATTCGCTGAACTATGAAGAACTTGATACTGAATCTCTTATTGATTTCAATGCAGTATGAATTTGGAGTAACATCATGCTTCCATGAAAACCTGCCAGCCATTTTGACACGGGTTTTGATGGGTCTAGCACTCCAGTTCGTGTGTAGCTATATCACCTTCCCTCTGTATGCATTAGTAACTCAAGTGAGTTTCTTACTTCTTTCTAATTTAAACTCATGGATGATTTACATCGAAGAATTGTTGGGTTTTGGCTCAAAAGATCCTCACTAGGCCAGGTTGTGTTTTTGTAAGACCAGGCCAGGTTTGTGTTCTATGTAATGAATGCCCAGTATATAAGGGATTATTTCTTTCTAGGGTCTTCAGTTGAGGTGTTTTTCTCTGAGTGAGAGAGAGAGACAGAAAAGAAAAGAGAGAGAGAAAAGGAGAGACTTGATGTAGGCTAGGTAGGATTAAGAATACCCAACCTTGGATTATAGCGGAAACTTGAATAATATCTTGAATAACCGTTAAATCTTCACAAAACAGTCCTTCGTTTTGCACTTGAATCTTCACAAAACAGTCCTTCGTTTTGTACTTGAATCTTCACAAAACAATCCTTCGTTTTGCACTTGAATCTTCACAAAATAGTCCTTCGTTTTGCTAAACAAAATAACAATTTTATTGATAAAAAAATTCCCTCCCCCTCAAGGGGCTGATTACAATCTTATTTATAAGAAATCCTAACCTAAAATAAGGAAAGAGAGTTCTACTTTAACAAGGAAAGAGAGTCCTACCTTAAAAGGAAAGAGAGTCCTACCTTAAAAAGGAAAGAGAGTTCTATCTTAATAAGGAAAGAGAGTCCTATCTTAACAAGTAACAAGGAGCCAACCCTCCAATTATGAAAATAATAAATTCTAAATCTAGAAAATAACACAAAGAAATTTTCCTAATTTAATTAAAATCCTAGTTGATTTAGGATTCTAATTCACAACTGTCAGCACCTCTTTAGCCATTGGACCTGCTCTGCTGGGCCTGTTCTTAGACTTGCTTTGGATCCACTACACTAAATCTTCTGACTCGGATACCCACCTGGATCGAAGATATAATTTTGATCTTTTGACTTGGGGCCCGAACTTGCTAATTTGATAATGCACCCGCCCGGATCAAAATTAAAATTATGTCTACGTCTCTGGATGCCCGCATCAAAACTCTGGAGAGAGAGAGAACATAACGTTAGAGAGTTTGGAAAATCTTTGTAACAAGTTGCCAGTATTCTTCATAGTGGAATCGAGCATCACGCTCCGTGGACGTAGCCTTTGCGGTGAACTATGTAAAATCGTCGTTGTGTGCTTGATTTGTGTGACTTTCGATTTTTTTTTTTTAATTAGAATCTCTACTATTAGCCTCAAGTTGCAATGGCAATGACAATTAGTCTTATATTAACAAGAATTGGTGAATACGTGTAGATGGGATCTCACATGAAGAAGACAATCTTTGAAGAGCAAACTGCGAAAGCACTTCAAAAATGGCAGAAAGCTGCTATAGAGAGGAGGAAAAAGAGGATAGAAAATGGGGAACTCCCATCTGGATACATGAGTGGAGAGGTTACTCCTAGCCAAGGTTCATCTCCCATCCATTTGCTCCACAAGCAGAAGATCCTTTCGACCGACATCGAAAGTATGCCGACTTCGCCGAGATCCTACCAATCAGATGACTTATCAGAGTTGGAGGCCCCTGCACTGACCCCATACAAGAACAACAATGAGCAGAGGAGACATAATCCTTCACCCAGAGATGGAGAGAGTCAAGACTTCTCCTTTGTTAAGCCTTGACAAATTTACTAATAGTCCTTCATGATGAGTTTTCTGCATTTAGAAGAAATCAGATAATTTGGTAGCATATGAAAGTTCAATAGAAGAATGGGGTAACTTCTCATTTGGTATTACCAACAAATTCAAAAGGTTCCTTTAATTTTTTTAAAATAATTCTCATGTCCGATTGTAGGGAATTAGGATGAAAGTATATCACCTGATTGATTAGAGACGTAATTGGTTGGGTTTTGTTCTCATAACATGTCCAATGCATGGAGGTAGATATGGCTAAAATTGTAAAAACAAAGAACAAAACTTCTATTTTCTTTTATATTTTATATGGAAGAAATCTTATATTTTCTATAATTTTGAAATTCCTTCGAATTTGTGATGAAATCTAAAAAAACCCATCCATCAAGTCTGAGGGAGTGGCTTGATGGACAAAACCCACCTATGACTGCGGAAAACGGGAGTCAAAATATCGGCCGATACATATCGTGGCTGATATATATTGGTTTTGGAGAACCGAATATCGGCCGACATCGGCTGTTTTTTTTAAAAAAAAAGGAGGAAAGAGAAAAATATCAAGTCTTAAAAAACTTGAGATAAAGTCTCCCTCAAAACAAAAAGGATCACCAGCCTAATGTATATCCAGTGTGTGAAGATTGGATTAGTAAAGTGAGAAACCGAAGCACCTTGGTCTTAAAAAAAAACCCATCTACCATTGTTCACAAATGATCAATAATGTTTGTTTTATGATTCTTTTAGATGCATACTAAATAGTACTTTTCATAAATTATTACCATCTCAACATAAAATAAATTACATGATTACATATTTGAGGCTCGCTTTGGCTTCAATCACATTCCAAACTTTCTTATATCCTATCTTATTTCAGAAATTGGATTTATATCCAATTTGAACTTATTCTGAGTTTATTTGAAATATATCCAATTTTAAAAATCATCGCTTTTAAAAACGAATGACCATTATTTTTTTTTCTGAAAAGCATCATCCATAAAATTTTAAAATCACAAGAGTGGAGTAAGACCAAAATTGATTCTAATTGAAGTGTCCTATCCAGCATGTTTGGGGATTCCCTTTATCCAATAAATAAATAATGATACCAGTGGAACTTTGCTTGTTAAGAACACAATAAATCAACGGTTTAGATGAATGGGGCAAATAATGGATGGCTAGAATTAAAAGCTGTCCAGCGGCCAGATCAGGGCTCAAGTAGACATTTATTTTGAAATGGGCTGTCCTAAGAAGCCAGACCACTCTGTTGCAAATCAGGACCAATGCTCCGTTTGGACTAGCCACGTGTCCTCAAATCTTTGACTAAAATCAATCTTAAAATTTCGTTTCCTATTTTTTATTTTAATACAATTTTTTATTTTTAATAATATTCAAAATTACTGTGAAATATTAAAATTTAATTTTCTATTTTTAGCTGTTTATACAGATAAATTTTCTATTTTTTTTTGGAATTTACGTGTGGGAAACTAAGGGAAACCCAGTGTACAACTCCCACGGGTGATACCCACTACCCTTAAGATACACCAGGTTAGACCATGAGGATTTGAACTTGACACATCCCACTTCATGAGACAAAAAACCAAAATAATTAATAAATAAATAATAAAGATTGATTTGAGGGTCACTTTAAATTGTGTCTTCTAGATATAGACTTATATATATAAAAAAAAAAAATTTACTAAATCCACTTTACTCGCTCTGTATAACCACATCTAAGATTAAATTAGAGAAATGAAAATTGTGCATCTAGAGTTTATCTAATATCCTTTTAGATTTGGGTGTTAGAGTATTTCGTTAATAAAAAAAGAGAAATGAAAATTTAAAAACACATATTAGTTAACTTGAGTGTTAAAAGAATTCATTTGACTTTTTTCAATTCTCTTAATCTAATTTAGTGTATTAAAAATTTAAAAATAAAAATTGAACAAATTGATTCACAATAATTCAAGTGGTAAGAATCACAATTTAACTCACATGGGTGTAGCTCAGCTTACCACCCGCCTCAGGAAGTGGGAGGCCATGGGTTCGAACTCGTATGGCCTAACATTGGTGTGTCTTATTGTTAGGGGTCCACCCGTGGAGGTCTTATGCTAGGTATCCCGCGGTTTCTCACCCATAAATTCAAAAAAAAAAAAAAAAAGAATCACAAATTAAAATAGGTCATTCAAGATTTGGACTCAAATGACTTAATTCTTATATTTTTTTTTTAAATATGTAGTGATTTTGACACAATTAGAAATGCCCCAATCAGTAGTCGTTATTAACTATCTATTGGCACACAAATAAATGAACGGTTGTGATCTAACGATGGCATTTAATAAGACAATTAGACAAGAAGGAAGCATATCATATGGTTAACCAAACGAAGGGCAGTTTCAATATTTTCTCAAATAC
This sequence comes from Chimonanthus praecox, assembly GCA_022113865.1. NCBI lineage: Eukaryota > Viridiplantae > Streptophyta > Magnoliopsida > Laurales > Calycanthaceae > Chimonanthus > Chimonanthus praecox. The sequence goes on along the minus strand of CM039087.1, from coordinate 63,084,272 downwards.
AAGGGGAATTACGATTGCAAGTACTACATTCGAGCTCCACCATTCAACGGTCGATTTACACCCGCCAAAGCCGCTCTTCCCAAAACCACCTTTTGAAAATCAGGAAGGCAAAAAAAAAAAAGACTTCTTTGTTTTTCCATTTTTTTCCTCTTTTTCAATTCTCTTTTGGAATGTTTTCAGCTAAATTTTCCTTTCCAAATCATTTCTGAGAAGCAAGATTTATAAAAAGAAATGCTAAGAAGTTCAGTGGGTTGTCTTTCCATTTGATAAGATAGACTAAAAATCTCAGTAGACATTGTTTCAAAAATAATAATTGCTGCCTGTTTTCTTCTGTTCTCTTCTGCAATTGTTTGGGATTGAAATTCATGGGAGGAGGAGGAGGAGGAAGTCATGCAAGAGAGCTTGATCAGACACCTACATGGGCTGTTGCCGCTGTCGTCGCAATCATTATTGTGATCTCAATATCGATGGAAAAAATTCTTCATAAGATTGGAGAGGTAATCAAACTGATCAACTTTGATTTTCATTTTACTCTCTCTCAAAAAAAAAAAAGTTTCAAATGTATGGGTTTGGGGAATTGAGTTTCGAAGTTTCTGCTTCCTTATTGGTTTGCTTTCATGGTTCTGTTCATCGAAAAGATTTGGGGATTTTGTATCTTCCTATTCTTCTTCAATAGGAAATGTGTTTTTTTCATTAATTTGGGGTTAGCCCATTAGGCAAATTATTGAACTTGTTATTCCTTTCTTTTGGGGTTTCATTGGTGATGTTAGGGTGAAGGATTGAGTTTTAGATTCTTTTGTTTATCCATCTATTCATTTGTAATTGCTTTGATTTCCTTCCTGAGTTTGAAAAGACATTAGTGAACAAGAATGCATCTGTACTGCTTACAGAATGGAATTGAATAATGATCTCTTTGTAGTTATGTTCTATCTTTTTTTTTTTTCCTTTTGTTCTTATATTGATTTTGCTTTCGGCTAGTTTGGTTTCCATATCTTTGGCAATGTTTGATGTTTTCATCAAGATCCATCCTCTATTCAAATCATATCATTTTAATATATTTAACTGAAAGACATTTGATATCAGATGTTTAACAGAAATATTTGGTTCTTCTTCATTTCAGTGGTTCACTGAGAGAGGCAAGAAATCTCTGTATGAAGCACTTGAGAAGGTTAAAGGGGGTAAAACTCAACTTGGATTCTTGTCAATATTTAACTTAATGTACCTAAATTCATCTTGGTTTTTTTTTCCAACTTTCTCAATTAAGATTCTTTCAAATTCGCATGTCATTTGAACTTGGATTTTGGTGTTCATTCTGCGAGTGTTTAGTGTTTGTGGGTTGTGCCAGTCATGACAAAAAATATTCAAACAGTTCAGATACTTTTTATCCTTTGTGTTGGTAAAAAATGATTTAAGTGACAGAAGAAGTAGATTTCTACATAAAAAAAAAGAAAAAAATGAAAAGAAAAGTAATAACAGAAAAGAAAGAAATGATTAGAGAATCGTTTGCTTGTGATACTAATCCTTATTCAATCCATAACCAAGCAAGTCAAAAGAAAAAAGAAAAAAAACAATAACAGAGAAAAATAACATAGCAAACTTTTCTCTTGAGTTTCTTAGCATTATATTTTGCCATTATGCACATGATTAATGTGAGTCCTATCAAAATCTAATTTTATAATCCCTCCGTCCCATTTCAATTGTCTCATTTGAAAGATTTGTATTTTTTAAAAAACTCTCTATATAAGGCTAGCACTCTAATGTGATCTCATCCATTTTCAACACACTTTATACTACTCCAATATAAATGAGGCAACTATTTTGGGACAATTCCAAGATCCATATAAGACAACTAATTTGGGACAGAGGAGTACTATATATTGAGAATTTTTTAATTATGATTTTGAAGAGCATTTTTTTTACAGTTCTAATAAAAATACCCTTAAAGTGAATGGATGAATAAAATATTCTTAAAATGTAACTATTGAATTATAATGGATAGAATATATAGATGGCCACATACCCAACATTGAGTAGCTCAACTGGTTACTTCTCGCCTCAAGAAGCGAGAGTTCGCCAGTTCTAGTCCTAGCAGGGTAAACTGGGGGCGTCCTGTGTAGGTGCAAAGCGTTCTCCCGAGGGGTTTAGGGGGGCCCTTGCCTCGTGGTTCCCCTCGGCTATCAAAATATAGATGGCCACATGAAAAGAGTCTAATAAAGATTATAAGTTTTTAAAATCAAAGTGCATCAAAACTATAATAATCAAATATGCATGGAACTCCATCAACACCCTGTTTTTTAAATCATCTGTGGTTACCATCTTATCACATGTTTGTTCATTCTCCTTGAAAGTTGTATTTCATTTGTTAAAAGTGAGATATAGTGAGTATTCATCTCTCTATCTTCATGGTGAATATATTTGCAGAGTTGATGGTTCTTGGTTTCATTTCTTTGCTGCTGACGTTTGGTCAGAGCTACATTAGTGGAATCTGTATTGAAGAGGAACTGGCAAATACAATGCTGCCTTGTGCATTTAGGACGGCAGCAGTGGAAGCTGAGGGACATCATGCACCAGCTGCTGACGGACATCATGCACCAGCTGCTGAGGGACATGAGCCACCAGCTGCTGAGGGACATGAGCCACCGGCTGCAGACGACAATCATCACCGGAGGCTCTTATTCTATAACGATTACTCAATGGAATGGCGTTCCCAGCGTCGAATGTTAAGCGGTGGTTCCGTCAAAGCTCACTGTAAAGAAGTAACTGAATCTTCTGCTTTCTTCTCTATCATTTTCTTTTATTCATTTTTAGATGCTTCAGGGAATGCTGAATTTAAATTGGCTATCCACTTTCTTGAAAGTTCAGTGACAAGAAAAGTTCTATCTAAGCTTCATTCCAAGCGAGATTACGCATTTTATCCGATGGCAAAAGCATATATTTATCCCCATGAATATGCATACAAGTCTTTAGCCATGATTTCTGATTGCAACCCTGTATCAGAATTTATCCTCATGAATATGCATAAAAGTCTTTGGCCTTGATTTGTGATTGCAACCCAATATCAGAAACACTGGGAAAATGCTCAAACTGGAAATTGAATCTGACACTGATCCTATAAAAAGCCGATTTCATTAAACCCAAACCCAGACACCCCCAACAACAGAGAGAGAGGTGTTCATTTGTGGTTGATTTCATCATCATCATCAAATGGATCAAATGAGGCATAATTGAGAGCAATCAGGAAAGTACTCCAGGTTTGGTCTAGGCTCAGGGACGGTAATCTTATTATCGAAGGTGACTCGACTAATACCATTTTCTGAGCTAGTAATAAGAAATCCCCACCTTAGAGGTTGGTAAGCATTACTAGAGACATTAGGAGGTTGTGCAAGACGGGAGGTATCACTTTCACACATATATTTCGATCGACGAACAGTGTGACAGACTTCTTAACGAAAGTGGGTGTACACAAACAAAGACTGGCTATGGAACTGTTTTCATCATGTCAACCTTGGGAGCACGGGGAGTAGGGGACTCCTTATTGTATCTTTTCTTGGGAGGGGTGTTTTGTACATATAGTGTTCTCTGATCCTTTTCTTTTGCCTTATGTTTTTTTTTTTCTGTTTCTATTCCCTTTCCTTTATCTTGGAACGGGGTATAAATCTTCTATACTTAGTTCCATCTCATGCATACACTCTTCGTTTTTTAATGAATTAATTCATCAATGTTTCAAAAAAATCTGAGTACATTAACGGACTACATGCACTGTAATATTTGAGCACCTCTACCATATCGATAAAGAGAGTTTGCCACAAATAAGCCTACTATGTAAGACTTGTTTTGCCAGTGAATTTAAACTATTTGAATGTATACCAAAAACCTGTTATCTCTTCTTTAGATATTGTCATATATCTTTTTTGATTTATTATTGTTATCATTGTTGTTGTTGTTTTGAGTTACTGAATTTTCCATGACGTCTTTAATATTTTAACTGTTAGGACTTGTCTTTTTATTATTTTCCGTTATCATTGACTTGTTTCATCTGTATTCTTGAGTTTCTAGAGAAAAAGGGAAACTTTGAACTGCATCCAATGACCATTGACTTGTTTGAATCAATCAACAGGGGAAGGTGCCTCTCGTTTCATCCAATGCTCTGCATCAACTGCACATCTTCATATTTTTCTTAGCGGTCTTTCATGTTTTATATAGTGTTCTAACAATGGCTCTTGGAAGATTAAAGGTGGGTTAGGAATGTAGAATATTTAAATGGTTTTCTTGAATTCCAAGAATTTCAATTATGAAAAAGTTGCATCCAGCATGGTGAAAAATACAATGAGGAACTCCTTTGTTGCAGATTCGTGGCTGGAAGGTTTGGGAACAAGATACTGAATCCACTGATTATGAATTTTCTAATGGTACTCATATCACTTCCAATATTAGCTTACTTCTTCAGAACTATGGGCTTTAACTTTCTACATGTGAGACTCATAGTTGAATGACCTGACTCATAAATTTTCTTGAAAGATAATGGGGTTTTTCATTATAGCAAGAGTGATACAAAAAGCTATTCCTTGACACATTTTTTTTTTTAAGATATAAGCTATTCCATTTGCAATCTTCTAATATGAATGAAAGAAACATCGATGCTCATCTTAAGATTGCTTAACTCTCTAAAAATGGATTGGAGGCTTTCACATCATCTTCTTTCTTCCTTTCACCCACCATATTGTGTTGACTCTATCCCTGTAACAACTCATCCCTCTAATACAATATTATCCGCTTTGGGCCCTCACGGCTTTGCTTTTGACCACCAGACCCACTTAAGCGCTCAAAAGGCCTTCTGCTAGAAGGGAGAGGTGCTCCCTCTTATATACCATAGCACTCCAACTCCCCTTGGGCGATATAGGACTTTCAACGCCTACACTGGCACAAAACGCTCTCCCATACATAAACACGGGGTATCATAATCCACCCTCCTTAAACAAGAGTCGCCCCGGCTCTTATCACACACCCACAACCGAGTGCTCTGGTACCATATGTAATGACTTGTCCCTCTAACACAATATTGTCCGCTTTGGGCCCACAGGGGCCTGCACGGCTTTGTTTTTGAGCACTAGACCAACTTAGGTGCTCAAAAGGCCTTGTGCTAGAAGGGAGAGGTGCTCCCTCTTATATACCATAGCACTCCAACTCCCCTTGGGCAGTATGGGACTTTCAACGCCCACACTGGCACAAAGAGCTCTCCCATACACAAACACAGGGTATCACAATCCCCGTCCAATGATGATCTTTAATGGCTTCTTTATTGCAAGGAATTCTGCCTCATCCAATTCCTTCAACAAAAAAATTATTTCTTATTGTTATCTGCTGCTTCTATGAAGTTTTGCAAACACACACAAACAATTTAACATGAGAATTGCTTCTATCCTTGAGCTGTCTAGCATAAACTCCAAGTGGTTATCTAGAATACTAGATTCTTGTCTTAGCATTGTCTTTTACTTTTCTTAGGTTTTTTGAGCATTGCTTATGAAGTTTAATAGAAAGTAACTATATTCTTTATTCGTATATAAGGATACCACATTGTTCTATTGCCATTCTGTGATCATTTCCTTTCGCAATTAAGAGTTCTTCTAGTGAAATTGGGGATGATTGCTCAACTAAAATGTTTTAGCAAAATCTTGATTATACAAAAATGCTCAACGAATGAAGAAAGAAGATGGTTGTTCACTTTTATATGAATTTGAAGAACATGCTACCATTCAGTAGTTGTTCCTACCTATTTCCCATGTGAAAGTTACTGAAATTCTTTCTCAATCATTTGTGAGAAACTAATTTCATAGCTAGGTTTTCCCATTGATTTGATATTTAGGGCATTTCCTGTTCATGATGGGTCCACATCTCCCACTTGTATATAAATCATGAAGACATTTTGTATATCCCAAGTTTAAAGATATAACATTCCTATTTCACTTTCTCTAACTTAACCTAATATCTTTTCCAAATAAATTTATTGAAGTTGTTTCCATCTCCTCTATCATGCCCTACTAATAGCTGCATGCAGATCCTGCCAGATTCAGATTTTCTCATGAGACATCTTTTGTGAGATTACACACTAGTATCTGGACTAAAATTCCGATCTCATTTTATCTTGTAAGTAGACTTCTTGCTTTTGCATTTATTTTATTAGTCTTTTTTAGATAATTTTGACATGTAGAGCATCATAAATGCTGTGTAACTAGAACAGAGACCCTTGTTTCAGTCACTGAAACAAACTTAAGGTGTTAGGATCCATCAAACATGTAATTCATGTTAGAAGTTCATAAGAACCAAAAAATATACATACAGAGGCAAATGTTGATGTCCTTTTCGAAGCTAATGCACCTATGACTCAGCAGGGTTAGAGAATTATGTTATTTGTGTTATATTTCAGACCATATTTCCAATTTGATTTGATTGTTTTTTTCAACTCGGACTCTTTCAGCTGTGCTTTTTCCGTCAATTTTTCCAGTCTGTTCGCAGAGCTGATTACCTGACCATGCGCCATGGATTTATTGCTGTAAGTGTATTCAACTTCAATACAACATTTACAGGATCCCTTTCTGCTTTGTGTAATTTATTGAGTATTTCATCTTTATAGGTTCACTTATCACCTGGCACAAAGTTTAACTTCCAAAAATATATCAAGAGGTCATTGGAGGATGACTGTAAGGTGATTGTCGGTATCAGGTATAGATCAATGCATATTCCTTACTTTCTTCAATGTTTATTATGGATGGTCTTCATTTCTTTTTCCACATGCTTGCTTGAGTGGAAATAAAGATAAGCTACAGACATTTATTTTCCTCATTGTCGTCACTGGCAAATATTACAACATAGCAATTTATACTTCGATGTTTCAAGCATATCTGTAGATAGACTGTTGTGACTGGTGAGAAGTGATGATGAACAGCATATGGAAGAATACCAGTTTGTCATGAGACAGCCTTTACACTATCAAATTTCTGTCTTAATTTTGCAATACAACCATTTTTGTAGGGCATCAGTATAGGATGAAAGTAAGTTTGTTAAAAAAATTCTGTAGAATGACTTGCATGTTCTGTGGTAAAATCAGTCACAAATGCATCTAAATAAATATGTTTTAAATGTTCAGCTAAACAGTTAAAATTAGATTTGGGTGTTATAAGATGAGCATATCCAGTTACAAATGTACTTTAGAGATGGAAAATTCAGTCATTAAATCAGTTACCTGTTTCTGATTTTATGTAAACGAATACTTTGAGATTGTTCATATAAAAAAACTACCACTTTCTTTAGCCTACATGATGAAGTCAAGGGTCTTGTCATGAATGAAACTCCAAGATCTTGAGGCAATGCAACTGCAATTGCTATTTTGAGAGATGGAATGACCTGAAAATTCAGTCCTTAAATAAGGTACCATTGGCATAAGTTCATCGAAATGAATACTTCATGATTGTTTATACCAAAAAATTCCACTTTCTGTATCCCTAAGGATTCTCCACATGACTACAACTACAAGATCAAGATTTTTGAATGCAAAGTCTAATCAAAAGAAACAAAATCAGCCACAATCAATGACAAATCAAGAAAGAACAAATATGTAATATTGACCATCCTATAAACTCGATGTCTTGTCATTTGGGTATCATATTATACCCAAAACATGAGCATTATTCGAAAACACAAATTCAACTCAATTGGTATTCTATACAAGTGGACCATAGGCCTCATGAGTGTGGTCTTTTATAGCTCCTGAATCACTAGCAGAGGTATCAATGTGTGATAGATTGATGAGAAAGAAACAAAACTTCCAAAAAGCCTAGCACAACTCATTCAATAAATGTTTCAGTTTTAACCACCTACCACAGCCTATTGGTAGCCCTTGTACCTAGCCAGACTGGGTGCAAGAAACAAATGGCAGACCAATTAATTCAACCCTTTCATAATTCACTTCGAGAAAAGCAACAAGCCTTTGGACAGATAAACTTCTCAAGAAAGGATTTTGAACCAAGCCCTTATATCTTTCTTGGTATATTATCATCTCAATGACAAGTTCAAGGCTTGCTGCCTCCTATCCTAGTAAGGATGCCAAATACTATGAGTTTTACTTTTTTGATACTTTCCAGTCATTTCTTCTTTCTATTATAAGTACATTCATTACTGGTCCATTTATGGGATTTCAAACCCACATTTATATGCCTAAAGCCTATTGGATTTGTACAACTTATTCATCATCTGCTAGTTATTGATTTGCTATTGTTTGGAAACCTTACAATATTGTTCTGTGTTTGAACAGTCCTATATTGTGGACTTCACTCGTAATCTGCTTGTTTCTTAATGTCAATGGTGAGTTATCCATATGCAAAAATTAATTCCAAGAAGATGTCATCCATATTCTTTATCAAAAAGAGAAAATATCACTTACAACCATTTAAATGCTCTAAAGCATCTACATTAGATTGAGAGAGAGAGAGAGATCCCTTGATATCATAAAAATGGTTGCAAGTGATCATTTCTCTTTAAATATGTTTCAGTCTCAGGTAACTGGTAATTTATCTCTTTCAGGTTGGCAAGCAATGTTCTGGATATCGTTAATTCCTTTAATTGTAAGACACTTTTGCGATATATTGTTAGTACCGCTACTTCTAGCCTGAGGAATTTCTGACCATTTGATTCTTTGCAGATAGTCTTGGCTGTTGGAACTAAGTTGCAAGCCATCATTATGAATATGGCACTGGAAATACGAGAGAGGCATGCTGTGGTTCAAGGAATTCCTCTAGTGCAGATTGGCGACAAGCATTTTTGGTTTGGTCGCCCTAGGCTCATTCTCCATCTGATCCATTTCACATTGTTTCAGGTTTTGAAAACTTCTCAATTTGATAAATATTATATTAGGAAGTCTCTGATTCATGGAGAAGGCAACATGCTACGATGTGGAACATGGGAGAATACACTAGTTGTCCCTTTCAAATGTAGTTCTGGCAAAATTGTGGTACCACAACTTCAGTTTCAGGAAAACTTTAGTTGCATTACCACAAGTCTCTGAATTAAGAAGACACTTGTATTTGCCAGATATTGTTGAGGGGGAAATGAATGTTAGCAAAACTTCCAACTTCAAATTGTTGAAAAGGAACAGAGGATGGATTTCTTTTTCACTCATGACTAACCAAACTTACATTTACATTCTAAGGAATTATCTTCCAATCACCTGACAAGTTGATTTCAAATCTTATGCAGAATGCATTTGAAATAATATATTTCTTTTGGATTGCGGTAAGGATTCTTCACTCACTAAGGTTATGATTGCATTATTTTCTAAGATGAATTTGATTACCCTTTTTTTTTTCTCTTGGCCAGTATGAATTTGGGTTGACATCTTGCTTTCATGAAAATTTTGACCTTATAATTGCCAGAGTTGCCCTTGGGTAAGGTTAATTCTACTAATTTAGCTTAAAAGTTCATTCTACTTCCATTTTTCAATGCTAACCATAATAGAGACATTTTATCAAAATTATTCACTGATCATTTTTTTTTAAAATCTATTGCACTCTTAAGTCAAGTTGACTCGAATCAAAATACTAAGACTCCCTCTTTTATGGTGACTTGACTCTCTTATTGATGTGTGTCATTGTGGTTTGGATTCTGCAGAGTAGTAGTGCAATTTTTGTGCAGCTACATTACGCTTCCACTGTATGCACTAGTCTCTCAGGTACTTTTTTCTTAAGATGTTTATCAATCTTGACATGGGTTTCAATTGGACTTACATAAGAATTTTCACTAGCTTGATCTGATCCTGCATGCGATTAGAAACAATTCCAAAAGTCTACCAAGTACATTCCAAATGCAGGAAGGTAGGGTTGGATGTTTAAGATGGCACAGATTATAGGGTGTGCTCTGAACATGGTTTAAGGTGTTGGAAAAGGGAATGTGGCATTGGATATCAATTCCAAGTAGCTGCTAGCATTCAAATTGTGGTTGATAGAAAGAATGTGTTATTTCTATATTCAGAATCCGGGTTGTAGAGTAACGTTGATTATGGTTTAAGATACAGAAGAACAAAAGAATTGAAGAGTAGGACTTTTTTTTTTTGAAGACTAATATATCCAGGTGTCTCACCTAACTAATCCTTTGGGTATGTGTAAACCTCCGAATCAACATGCTGGGTACAGAACAATGGGGAGTGGCCCTTTCTGTGTTGAGGGTGACTTGATCCCAAGACTTCCCGCAAATAAGGGCAGGTTTTGACCACCCTTGTGTTGTATCCATGTATCCATGTCATATCTGGGTAGCTTAACCAATAAGTTATAACCATTTGCTGTTATGCAACATTACTTTGGGCAACAAATGATGATCATGGTGGAAATTTCAGATGGGATCACAAATGAAGGAGTCTATCTTTGATGATCAAACTTCAAAGGCCCTCAAGAAATGGCACCATCAAGCTATGAAGAAGAAGCCAGTGAAGCCAGCTGGTGTTGCTACTAGGACCCTAGGTGTTAACTCCGGTGACAGCCCGACTGAAACACCGATGGCCCCAATTCACGGTGTCAACAGTAATTTGGCCAAGGACATGTATGATGATGCTTCACCAAAATCACAGGAAGTAGTGTTGATTTCTGGCATGGATGACATCAATCAAGATTCTGGGTCAAGAGAACAAGAACATTATAAAGATCAATACAAGTCTGCCTAACCAAAGGAAAGAACCCTCTGATGATACAAGTGATGGTGGTGTGGAGATGGATGGTGATCACAACTGTGATGATCATACTCTCTTTCAGCATCTTCCTTTTTATTCATTTTTTTTTTCTCTTTTTTAAGAAATTTTATTCTACAATGTATTTAACTTCTTTTTTTCATTTGAGCATGTAGAATAGGTGTATATTTTTGGGGCAAATTAGTTTTTTAGTTCTCTAACATTTATGCATTTGAAAAAAGGTTATTTGTTGAACACACACCTTTCTTTACTGGTTAGAAGATCATGTAAAACCAATTGAGTTGATAATTGTTTCTTCTAACATGGATAGTTGCCATGGTGAATGGATTGCATTAAGAGTTTACATAAGATTTTTTGATGATCAAACTGCCGAGGCCTCTTAGTGCACCAGATTAATTCTTCATTCTCAAGATATGTGCAAGCCTCTCTACCCATACATTCCGAATAACGCTATAAGGAGTGACCCTTCGAGGCAGAGTGGGAATCGAATTTAGGACTCCCGCTTCCTTAAGCGGATTCCTAGCATCTCTATTCTCTTAAAAAAAAATATTTAGTATAGTAGATACTTAATGGAACAGAAGGTCTTGAGTTTGATGTGACTATAGCACTACCATAAGTTTAAATATTTGAATAGAGAAAAAACACTTTAATATTGTCAATCAAACTATGTTTTTTAAAGCTGCAAAGTAACAAATAATTGAAAATAATAAAAAATTTAAAAACTTAAAAATAATACTTTATCAATTCAATAGATATGATTTTTGGTGAATCTCATGTTCAAATACATGCCTTTTCAATACAATAATCTATTATTGTGAATCAAACTAATTTGCCACGGAGGTGCAAATCTATTTTTATACATTGCCATATGAAATCAAATTTTGGACTAGTCATGTTAAAAAAACTTAAGTACTTAAATTTATTTGAATTTATAAAAATAAATGGCTAAATTTGAGTTTTTTAATTTTTAATTATATTTTTGTACACCAGATAAATAATATTTTGTGATAAAATTTAATAATTAAATATACCTAAAAATATTTAAATTAATGAATATTAAACGTCAAAATACATGCTACATTCGAAACTATAAAAAAAAAATACTGCATGAAAGTAGGAGACTAACAGAATCAGTCATACAATTTTTTAACATTTCCTGTGGAATTGCTTTTAAACCGTGAGGATTTCACCCTTTCTACATGAACGGCGGATATTAATTCGTGTCGGGCAACGAAAACATACTTTCGTCGGAATCAGGTAACGTAATGAGAGGGGCATTTTCGTAATTGGCTATTGGATATGAGACTGGCATAGGATTGAGAGAGTAAGATATCCTTTCTTTTTTAGGAACAGACGCCTTCTCTGTTCCAAAATTTCAACGGCCATGGCTGCTACTTCTGCTACTGTAATGAACAAGAAATTTGACAAACGGAGTGGTGCCACTGATCTTCTCCTCCCCTTTTCATCAAGAACAGCAGAGCACAAGCAAAACCCAAATTCATTTCTCCTCCCCACACCCATTTCTAGAAGATCTGCTCTGCTCTTCTCTTGTGTTCTGCCATTTACTCTCATTCCACTCCCCCCTCCTGCTTCCATGGCCAGAGAGAGGAGAAGCAAAAAAAACATCCCTCTTGAGGACTACATCACCACATGTTAGTCACTTCTACTGCCTTCTTATCATTCATGGCTTCTGTTTGTGTATTTTACCATTTTTAATGTCCAGCTTGTTTCGTAGTTTGAATATTTGGGCTCTTGTGTATTCTCCTTTCTTCTTGTGATGGATGCTCTTCTGGGTGTTTTATTTTGGATTGTCTATGCCGAATTGCCCATCACATAGCTTCTTGTGATAGATGAATTTGTGGGAGATTTTCCATGGGTCATCATCACTTGGAGAATCTATAAGATGTTGAAATTTGCCAGCTCGGCCTGAATATGTGGTTTTTAATTTTGCCTTCTTCGTATTCGTTCCTCCCACATTACAGCTTTTTCTCCAGAACTTTTATCTGGAGGCCAGCATTGTGAATGGGTGATGGTTGCTAAAAACTGCTCTATATGGGTATCTGGTCTGATGGTACTGCAACATTAGGTGTCTAATGTCATAAATACTGGGTTATCTTGGGGATCCAATTGATTGATCTAAAATGTATTTCCTTGTTTCGGTAGTGTTCTCTTACATCATCCTTGATTTGAAACGGCAGAGTTGTGCACTTTGGTTCTTTTGGTACTCCGTTTACCTCCTCCTACTAAATAATGGACGGTCTTAATTGTGATTTGTTTCCACATATATTGACAACATTCACTACATAGGGCTAGGCAACCTATATTTTTATTCCTCATCTGTCAGTTAGAAGAACAGTGGTTGATGGAACAGCTGATGGAAGGATATAGAATGCTGCCGTTGAGAAGAGGGAGAAGTTTGGGTTTTAATACATACAAACACCCAAAAGGCTAAAACATATTCATGACATAAAACATGTGTTTTGAAAGAGGGGTCCTTGCAGGTTATATGGTCTGATAAAATTTGGATTGAAAATCTATTTTGAACTAGTTTAACAGATATATTGAGATTCCGTAGGATATGTACGAAGGGGCAACCACTAGTGTAAGAATATTATGTGGAGAGAACACGGAGTTCCCATCGGGAGTTGGCCTCCATCAAGGATTCAATCCAAGTCCTTTGTTTTAGTTATGAGCAGGACAATGTAAAAAAAATGTTGACAAAGTTCAATGGTGTTTTTCTTTGCAAATGATATGGCACTAACTAATGAGACAATAAACAATAAATTGGAATTTTGGAGGAAAGCTTTGGAAGAAGTTGTACTAAAAATTAGTAAAACAAAGAGAAAATATATGAAATGAAGCTTTGGTGGATCTAAAAGTAGAGAGGATGAAATTATTAGAATGTACCACATTATGATAAATTTCAATAGTTAGGTGCAACCATGGAACCGAATAGGGGATTTAATTTAGATAATTGATGAGATGGGAGTTGGATGGGCTAGGTGCAGGCAAGCTAGTGCAGTGTTGTTTGGTAGAAGAGTACCATATTGATGAAGGGGGAGGTTTTATAAAATGACAATTAGTCTTGCAATATTCTATGGAGCGAAATGTTGGACGATGGAAAAAAAGATGTATAGAGTAATGGTGGTAGAGATTAAAATTCCAACCCTGGATAGATGAGAAAATGACTATGATGACAATGAACTGGTTGTCTAACAAGAATTTTGTTAAAACCCATTTGGTGGATGTAAACGATAATTTTAGTTGGGAATCATTTAAAGATAAGTTGATAGGATGTATGGGTTTTTAAGAGCAAATTATCAGCGACCGAATCAAGCAGGTAAACAAAACTGCTAGTTGAATGCATGTTTGTCTTGGCTTATTATGTCTTGATTGTCATAATTGTCTATACCTGCCTGATTCATATAATCCCTTTTGGACATGTTGTAATTTCTACATACCTGTTACAGCCTACAAAAAAAATTACCTTTGTTACCAAAAGTATTATCTAGTAGGTTAGGGGAATAGACTTATATTTTGGTTTTTGGAAAAGAGTGTGCCTAGTAAAACTTTGATTGACACTTTTTTACCCTTTAACTGTAATTTTTTGATGGGCAAGATATTGGCATCAAATATTTTGAAATTTCAACCAAAGTTCTGTGGACTGCCCATTCTTTTCCTAAAACATTCTTCCATTTGAAAGATTGTAAACGTCCAATTAGTGTGGTTATCATACACATGACATGGCTATGCAACTACAGATTTCACAGGAACTAAAAAGATCAGCCAACTTAGTTTTCAATATAATGATGATAGGAATTTGTTAGATGGCAGCCCACTATGGTGTGGAATCTGCAACTGTTGTCTGCTATCTTAAACCTTATTCTCTCATTCTACTCAATTCAATCCTTGAACAGATAAATATTTATTATATTTTCTCCTTGTTTTCTTCTGTTTGAGATTTCAATTTGATAAGCAGCTGATGGACTAAAATACTATGATCTGGTGGAGGGGAATGGTCCTGTAGCTGAGAAAGGTTCAACCATCCAGGTTTATTTGTAATGGAAATCATTTTTTCCCCATGTTATCAAACCAATCCTTGCTGTAACTGCAAAACTAATTTGACTTTTTTGTTCATGCCTTTGTAGGTTCATTTTGATTGTTTGTATCATGGTATTACAGCTCTCTCTAGTCGTGAATCAAAACTCTTAGCTGGAAATCGAATTATTGCTCAGGTTCTCTTCCAACAAAAAAATTTATCTCTTCATGTTATTTGTGGAATATGGATACTTGACATCAGGTCTTATTACAAAGAAGCTTCTTGCTTTTTTGGTAATTGTAATAGCCCCGAGGTTTCCCATACTTGTGAAAATGACTTTACCTTTAATAGTATGTTCTAAAGGAGTCCTGTGAACATACTGTCCTATAAAAGGCCAGCCCTGTTGGAGGAATTTTCTAACAGACTGACTACCCTTTACTGACAATCTAAAAACTAAAATTTAAGAAAACTTTATAGAATGTCCAAAGTATGAATATTTTTGCTGGAAAAAAAAAAAGGAGCAGAAAACTTCTGAAGAAAAAAAAAAGGAGAGTGGATGAAATGATTAATTATCTTCACTGAAAAGGAAGTGAATGGTAAAGTTTGAGAAGATTTGTAACATGATATCTCTAGCTGAGAAAAAGGGAAGTGGAAGGAAACACTAAGATTTGACCTTTTTCTACTCATGGCAACTGGAGATTATTGTCTGATTTTCTTATGTTCCTTCATTTTTCTCTTCTTTTTTTAAAAAGAGTTTTTGGTCTTCCACACCTTTTTGGGTGAGATATTGACTTTGATTCTCCTCAAACCAGTGAACTTGGCGCAATTTGATTCCCTACTCTTGTTACATGGTAGTAGATGGCAAACAATGGGTTGATATGAATTTCTAGTATGAAGATGTAACATGAGAATTTATTTTATGAACTTTTTGTTGACACGAACTATTTATGTCATTACTATTTATATGTTTAATATGAACAAGTAAAACAAAATATTTCCAACTTCAAATATAACAAAAATGTTATGATAGGGCTTAACGAATATTTAACGACTATCGTCTGAATATCTGGTACTAGTATTTCTGTTCAAAGCATAATAGTAGTAAATTCCAGTACTATTATTGAAGACCATTGGTATCATATTTTTTGATAGGATATGTTGGGTTTATGCAAGTGTGTAAGTATCTTACAACTTGTTGCTGTTTTTTTTTTTTTTTTTTTATGCATTTTGCCTTTAAGAATTTTTCTGTTATTTTTACACCAATTTGTCCCCATTCCTGGTTACCTTTTCAAGATTTTAGCTAATTTTTCTCTGTATGCCTTATCATGCACTGAAAAGGAAATCCAATCTAGGGTATTGGGTCATCACCACCACCATCATCAATGCTGCATCGCATGTACTGAGTCAACTTTTTAGATTCGACTCTTCTCACCCCTACTAAGGGCTAAGTTCTCTGGCATACCATTTATTTTTTGAGAGAATCTGTTTTACCACAACATAATGTCATCTACATCTCTATGCACATAAGACAGAAGCTTGTCACTGGATCAGCTAACATGTGCCAATGTACTCCATTGCAGTACCCAACTTTGGCCTGTGTTTTATGTTGTTTTTATGGTCATGCAGCAGGAGCAGCATGTACTCTTTTTTTTTTTTTTTTAAATGGTTATCATATTAATAAAAAAGAAAGCACCAGAGGTGCAGGTACAGAAAAAAAAAAACAGGAAAGCAGGAAAAAGAAAAAAAAATTACAGGAAAGCCCTGCAATCTGGTAGACAGGATGGCTGAAAATAAAGTAAAAAATGCCAGTATCTGGTAGATCTAAATTGGGTCAGAAATGGTCCCAACAGATGCAGGTTCAGAGGCTGGCCCAGGAGAGAGAGCAGGATTTTCGAAAGATGAAAAGCCAGTCCCGTGGAGATCGGAGAAGCAACAGTGGAGCAGCATGTACTCGCCATGTTTGAATTGTTCATGAGTGGTTTGGATGTCTTGGGAGAATGAGGTGCTGACCATCCACTTTACATTGTGAGTGGCAAGAAAATCAGGAGCCGCAGTGTGTAGGAAGAATGGATAGCCACATTGATATTGGGAGAAAAACAAAGTGATTGTCAATTTCTTCTCCCCCAGTCATCCATTCTACTCAGTTATTCACCTATCATAATCCAAACCATTTTTACACCCACAAACACTTGGTATAACACTCAGGTCATTTCTGCACATTCGTGGCATCACATTTGATTCTTTCTTGCTTGCACATCATAGGTGTTTGTCTCAATAACAGTCATTTTCAAAGTTGATAGGTCACTGACATGGTTCCTCTATGCTCAAGTAGCCATATGTATTCACTGTTGGAGCACCTCCTGGTAAAGAACGGAAGCGTGAATTTGTAGACAATCCAAACGGTCTTTTCTCTGCCCAAGCTGCACCAAAACCCCCTCCTGCAATGTACAAAATAACAGAGGGGATGAAAGTAGGAGGGAAGGTGAAAACCTTTTTTTTTATTTGGAACTTTTCTTGGGAATTAAATATACTAACCATTTCTAGATCGTTACGTGACATATTTTTAATTTTATATCATACAGAGGACTGTGATTGTGCCCCCGGAAGCTGGGTATGGCCTAAAGGGAATGAATGAAATTCCGGTAAACACAAACTTGATGGATTCCTAGAATGCACCGACTCAAATTTTTATTTTGCCCATTCAAAACAATGACTTCAGAGGTGATATTTGTTGGGTTTGAATATACAAGTTCTGTATGCAGCTGCATGAATTTTTGTATGAGTTTGTGAGGTGGAGTTGCGCCTGCTTGGCCAGAATCTGTCTTGTCCAACCTTACCTGGGCAGCTGGGCCCGTGTTTAGGTTGCCCCCGTTTGGGCTCAAGCAGAAAAAAACAGAAGCCCATATTCAAATCAGCTGGGAAGTGTTTATCCCACGGGTAACCTGAGCCTAGTCTGATTTTGTATATATATTGTGTGCATTATGTTTTACATATTATATTTTATTATAGCAATTCAAGCCCTGTTAGTGATCCCAACCGTCGATCCTAGATGGGCTTGAATGAGAAGTACAGTGGATGTTTAAGACAGCTGTGGCTCAATAAGCCAACTAAACCCAATTTGTGGTTGCATTTTTACTTGAACTTGGATTTAACATATTTATATTTGTCATGTTGAGTCTCAGCTAGCTAAATACCTGGCCCGGACTGTTCGACCTCCAATCATTGTGTGCATGTAAAGCAAAGACATGAGATGAGACTCACTCAGTTTCTTTTTCTATTTTGCAGCCTGGGGCTACTTTTGAATTGAATGTAGAGCTTTTGCAAGTGCTACCAACATCAGAAAAGTAGCCGAAGTTTTGGATACCAAGAGGACCATTGGAGTCTTTTGCATTTCTTTTGTAATGATGCTAGTTTCTATCTTGAAGAATTTCTCTTTGTATATTTCTTTAGATGGATTTTGTATACAAGATGAGCATGGATTTTGTAAACAGATATCTGGAAAAAGAAGAAGAAAGTTTCTCAAATATGGTTATTGACAGAACATGGGATCCAAGATGTCTGGTTCTGTCTAACTCATTCAAGAGGTAAACCCACTATGGATTTTCCAAGGTCTCTCTGTCTCTCTCAAGAATGTGTTGAAAAGTAAATCTCTCTCTATAGAAATGGCCCTTCATACATGGGAAATGATGCACCACCACAATAAAAGTAACAACATTATTGTCTATTTTTCAAAGGGTTCGTTTTTAAAGATGTTTCATGTAAGAAAGGGACTTCCCCAATTGTACCCTTTTTCAAATGCTTTTTAGATTCTTTGAACTATCTACCATATGCAAATCTAACTTGAAGAGGTGACTACTAAAAGCCATTGCTTGAAGCCTAACTATTTTGGGCACAAGTTTGGTCTAACTGATTCAACTGACCAGGTTAATAAGAACGAATTGGAAAGGATGACGGAGATATTGTTTCTATGTTTTTATAGATTGTTCATTGTTTTCAGTGAGGACAATATCGTCATTATAAATAATTAAGAGCAGTACAACACAGCTAACACGATAGACAAAAACAGAGTAATCTGAACTAATAACGAGAAAATCCATATTTGAATAATGTATTGTTGAACTTGTCAAAGAATACTTGTAAAGATTACTTAAGACCATAGATGGGCTTTTTAAGCCTACAAATTTAGTTTTGCTCTCCATGTTTAACCAGCTCAGGATGAGGAAGTATATATACTTCTCCTTTCAAGTCACCTTCAAGGAAGATGTTCTTGACATCCAGACGACTAATAGATAATAGCAATAGAAGTCAAGATATGCACGTAATCCTATAAGTCTTTATAAAACCTTTGACAATAGGCCTTGCTTTATGTCAAGCATTCGAACTGTCAAAATTATGTTTAAGAGTGAAAATTCGGAGAAATTAAACTCTCTTTTGAAGTCTAAATCAAAAACCCAGTGGCGTCAAAAGGATGTCACATTAGAAGAGCATTTCAAAAGTGCCCAACACCTTCCTTGGGTGTAATAAGACACTTAACTTAAATCTTTTACTGTGTTGTTGCATTCAGAGCTCAATTATTTCTTCAAATTAATAAAATGGATGAATTCAAAGGGATTGGATTGATGGTTAGTAATTCTCACGAAGTGAAGTCATGAGTTCGATTCTCACTCCACTGCAAAGATCACTTCCCGTATTAATGCCTGGTATATGTAGGTAGAGAAGCTTGGAGATGTACTAAAAAACCACTTTTAGGTTTTCAGGTAAGATTTATTAGCTTATGATGATCCATCAACTTCCCTAACATTTAATTTAAATTGACACGTTTGATAAAAATTACTAGCTCAAATATAGGTTTTTGATCTAAATTGTATTTCCAAATTCTAATGTACATGCAGATCAAACCATATTCTTACATGTTAATCAAAACGTTATTATGGACAAAATTCTACTACAGACCCAAAATATCAATCCCTGGGGCTTCTAAATTCTTTGAGAAAAATTAAACATGTTTATTTGCAAATTTACAACACATCTTAAATTCTTAACTATCAACCTACTTCATTCTATAGGCCATTTAGGTTAGCCTCCACCAGATATGTGTCTCTCTCTCTTTTTTTTTTTTCAAATCTCGCCCGTTTTTAATTTTTTTAATTAAAAAAAAAAACTGAAAGACGAGCCTTTTAAAAAAAAATCTAGAAATTAAAAAATAAAATTCTCGATCAAATATTGATCAATATCAGGATCGATATTTCACTGATATAGACAAATATCGGCAAATATTGGTGGACTCAAGACCGATATTAAATTTTTCTTTTTTTTAAATCCCAATATTATAGATATCAGCGATATCATAGCTGATATATTCGGTCGATATTGCTGATATGTATACTGTACAACTGATATATATCGGTTTTTAAAAACCAATATTTAAACCTTGGGCCTTCGTAATAGAACATTTCATTCTTTAGTTTTCTTCTTGAAAAAAAATGAAAATGTTTTAAAGAATATGTAAAAAGTTATAAGCTAATTAAAATAGAAATAGAGGAAAAAAAATAACTAGAAACAGAAAAAAAAAATAGTAAACCTATAAATTACATTAAAATTCTAGAAGTAAAAAAAAGTAAATTACTATGTAGTAATGAATTGAAGAAAAAGAAGTGGCTAGATTAAGAAGAATAAAATAATAAGAGTTATATATGTCTGGCCAAAATATACAATATGCTTTATTTAGTTGAGAGACGTGTAATTTGGCGCATTTGTTTCGTCAAGCAAATAGAAACAACTGAATTTTTTCCAAAGTGGACCCAAAAATCGAAAGAAATTTTTAAACAAGAGTGTTTAATTTCAATAATTAAAAAAATATATATAATTAATCTATTATGATAAAATGAAGAACAAAATAGACAAGTGCTGCCCTTAATAAAAAAGTATCAATGCTAAACCCGATATCCATGTTCTATTTGTGCACTTGTACACATTCTACTCCCTTTTTTCTATTCAAAAAATTTCACGTTAGGTTTTTTTTTTTTTAGACCACCCGACTAATCTTTACGAGTAACTTTATGAGGAGTGGCTCTTTGGGTGGAGTGAGAATTGAATTCAATACTCTCACTTCTTTAGGAGCTTCTCAGGAGAAATAAGTTGTTTTGAACCAGGAGTTATATGTATCGGCGATATGCATTCTATCTCTTATTTTTTATTTTTTTATTTTGAAAAATATATAAAAAAATAAGAAAAAAATGGAAAACTAAATAAATTTTTAAAAAACGGTCATTTTATGGAGTTTTAAATCTTTGAAAGTCAAAATTTTGATATGTCCTAAAAATTTGAAAAATGTTCCAAAACTTTGGAAAATGTATACAAATTTTATAAAGAAGGAAACCAACATGAGGAAACTCTTAGGCAGCGTCTGGATGAGGGGAAAATTTTAGAGGGGTTATCGGAGTTACTCTTGAGCAGAGGTTACCTTTATGCAGGGATTACCCATATCTTGTTAGGTAATTATAGGAGTAAAGTTGAAACTTACTCTGAGAAAAAAAATCTTGTATGGTAAGGAGTAATCTGACATATTAACAATTTTATGAGAATTAATAATTTTTATTAAATCTATTAATATAAAAAATAAAAAAATAATTTTAAAATATAATTATTAAATAATATTCATCAATTAAAAAATATTTTAAAATATTTTTGCTCCATAGGTGCAAAGAGTGGGTAAAGAGGGATAAAGAGGGATAAGGGTTTCCTGAAAATCATAGAAATGTTGGAATATAAAAAATTGCATAAAGACTCTAGAAACTCTACCAATCACATTAAGGGCTTTTCAGTTAATTGTAGAAATTTTAGTATACTTCATTTCATTTATTTGTTGGACAAAAAACTCTAAAATGAAAGTATCTTAAAAGTCTTGAGTTTTACCAAATTTTCAAAAAAGTCTTGGAAAATCACAAATACACCCTACAAACTGTGTAAAATTGTAAATGACATTAATACATCTCCATTGAATTCCATAAGCACTAACTATTATTTGATTAAATTATTTTCACAACAAACTCAAAATTTGATATTATCTTAGAGGAAAAACTTAAAAAAATTAATGAAAATAACTCAAAATAGTCAAAATTGATGAAAATAACTTAAAAATTGAATAACTTGCTTTTAGACCTTTTTAAATTCGAAAGTATTGTTAAAAATAACTTGAAAATCTCTCGAAACTAATTTTTTTAAATAAAGAAAACATTGGCCGATACTATGTAGTATCGATATCTTGTATGGCCAATTCATTATGTATGAACCGATACGATAGGTATCAACCATTTTTATGATCTATGTTTTGAACTAGTTCACATAAATTGATGTTAATTTTCAATCACAATTCTTGAATTAAATTATTAAATGAAGTTAAAAATAAATAAAAATGATAGCTTTTTGTTCATTCAAAGATTGCAATTAAAAAAATCAAATGAGACGTATTTGTTGTAAAAAAATAACATGTCTTGGTCCAACTTAAACCAAATTTAATTATAAAAAATTAACTTACAATTTAATTATTAATCTATTGAAAATGATAGTTCAACCTATTGAGATGATGATATTGGGTTAGATCATTACCAAAAGTCGAACCCATCCTTGGTAGGGAAAATTGTGCCTAACTAGTACAGCTTTCCATGGTTGGCAAATGCTACAGTAAATAAATGATAAAAAAATAAAAAAGAAGACATAATTGGCAAAAGCTACTCCAAAGAAATGAAAAGAACAAAAAATTCATTGAAGTGTCCCTCTCATGAAAGGAACTTACACCTCAAAATCTACAGTCTCTATCACATAGATTTTAGGAGATTTGAGATTATAGTGTGATAAGGGGTTTTAATATCGGTCGCATCTTGTATCGGCTGATTATCGATGGTTTTAATTAAAAAATAAGAGAGAGAGAGAGAGAGAGATTTTATGGCAGATATTTGGATAACGGCTGATTTATCAACTGAATCTGAAATTTCAATCCCCGATCTATATCATTGTTTAAAAACTCGAAATTCAAGTAAAGTGTTTTAGGCAAGGGTTTTTAGTTTAATTAAAAAAATAGTAAAATTTGTTGACTCATCAGACTGAAAATTATACTAAGTCGAGTCGACTCGGATGGAGTTATCTATTTTTTTTTTAAGTTTTTAAACTATAATCTAGATGATGTTGGTATGGCTTACTTTTTCACCTTGAAAGTGAAGAAGGAACTTACCTTTTAGTTCACCCATTTGAGAATTTTTATTTAATAAATTAAATTAAATATTAGTACCTTATTAATTTAAAAGATATTTTTTATTCTATAGGATTAATGACCGTGCAGGATGATATCAAATGTCACTTTTGATTTCAATTACAACTTTCAAGTAGATAGAACTTCTACAATTGAAAGCACAAAGGACACAAATTCCTTTCTACATTGTTACAGATATCTTCAATATTTTGATAATTATTCTAGTATCATTTTTATATCTTATCTTTATATAATATTTCAATAATTTTTCTAACATTTTCAAAATATTGTTGTCTGATAACTAAAGTGTCCAAGTCTCTTAGTCTTTTAGAGTATTCAACTAATCATCGGGACATGTGAAAGCCTTCTACCTACACACACTAGGTAAATCTACATAAAGTGACCTTTGAGATGAGTGGGAATTGAACTCAAGACCTTTTTTTGAAGACCAATGTGTCGAGGCCTCTTAAAACGAACACCTGACTGATCCTTGGGTCTTGTAAAAACGTCCTTATCCACAATTCCACATACACCAGATCACACTATGAGAAGTGGCATTTTTGTGTTGAGAGTGAGTTGAACTCAAGACCTCCTGCATTTCAGACAGGTTTTTGACCACCAAGCGAACCCTAACGGGCTGAGGACTCATGCTTCCTAGTCGAGTTCCATTTTAAAAATATTGTTAGAAAATCGTGATAGTTCCTTATATTATCACATTAAAATCACATCTTTTACAATTATTATATAAAATATCTAAATATCCAATATATTTTTATAATATTTAAATAGAATGTAGAAAGGAATTAAATCTACCCCTATAAGATGTCTCTGTCTTTTAAAATTTTACTTAATTTCAATAAAATAAAATAAAAACACCCCACTTCAACATATCATTTCACCCTGTATGAATATAATTATACTTTTAATGATTTTTTAAGATTAATTTTTTTAATTTTTTCATTAAATCCTCAAATCTAAATTCTAAACATAGACACCTTGAAGAGATCATTTCATCATTGTATCTCCTTTTTGGGCTGCTTTTCTCTTTCGTTCCTTTTCATCTTCTCTTTCCCTTTTCCTCCTCTTTGTCGATCATTTTGTTGTCCCTCTTCATTAGTTCATTCTCCCACTCAATGGGCCAAGGTGGAATAGCAGGTGTACACATCATAAAGAAATTCCAAATAAAAAATACAACCTTTTCTATAAAAAATTAAAAAAAATCTTAAAATTTTATTTTATTATATACATTTGTATTCAGACTGTAGATTTCTTCTTATTTTTTCCTCTCAATCTCAATCTTCTGTAATTGTATCTATCATTGAATCGTTAGAAGATCTTCAAAACATTCATTTAAGTGATAATTAATTGGATTTAATATATTTATTATGTGATAGTTAAAATTTTAAATCATTAATTAAATTACATATTCTATAAAAAAGATCGATTACTTTTCTCTTGAAGAAAGAGAATATACAATAATGTGGTCTCATGAGAGGGTTTGGAGTAATTATAGATCACTTGGCCCACCACCTTAATGTTGGTTTTAATAGAGTCACACTTTTCTATTTTGTCCTTTTGTTGATGAAAAATTAATTAGATTAATGATAGAGATTATTTAGATGAATTAGACAAGAATATTTATCACAGTTAGTTAAGGTTCATTGTTAGTAGATTTAAGCAGGGGTGTAAATATCGATTTTTAAAACCTGTATATATCGGCCGATAATGACCGATATTGGTGAATTTTTTTTTAAAAAGTAAGAGAAATAAATATATCCGCAGATTTTGACCCCTGAATTCAAGCCTTATAGGCATTAGATAGAAAAGTTAGTCTATAGAAATAATTTATTAAATCCAATATACAAGTCAAGTCAGATAATAAGATAAATGACTTAGATGATAATTATTCAAATGAATTACTTGTTTCCTTTGTTTCCTTCGTCACCAAAGGAGAATAGACTCGGGGGGCCATCTTTGTATATAGACAAATTATGCAATCAACCATAGTTTAAGAAAACTCTTTTTTTACTCAAATTGATATAGTATCTCTAAGTTTTTAGATTTTATAAATTATATCATTTGAATTTTTTATTAAATATATTTATTTTTATATTTTTAAATAAAACCACAAAATGGATCGTTGAATTCGAAAACAGAATTTTTGACTAAAAAAATCTTGAAATTTGTATCTAAGTTTAGTCATCAAATTTTGTAGCTTTGTATTCAAATAAAATATATTTTAAAAACAATTTTTTATATTAAATACATCTAATAAATATAATTTATAAGTTTTATTTTAATGACACATGCAAATTAGAAATGAATATTCCAACCGTAACTAGGGTTGCGTTTGGATGGGGGGTAATTTTTGGAAGTTACCATTATCTTGTTTGGTAATTATAGTGGTAAAGTAAGAACTTACGTTAAGGGTTAAAAATCTTGTTTGATACCTATTAGCAGGGGTAACCTGATATATTAACAATTTTATGAAAAAATTTATAAAATATAATTATTAAATAATATTCATTAAGTAAATCTAATATTATCTAATTTTTATAGATTATTTTTTATAACTATAATTTAAAATGAACACTTGCATTCTAACTGGAAAAAAAATAAATAAAGAAAAAAATAGATATTATTATTTTAAATCCCAATAAATGAATAAAAAGCTATCAACATATCTCTTCATAAAAAAAATATAATTTGTTCATGGGTAACATGAAATATATAATATAATAAACTATTATAATAGTTTAATAAATCACAACAAATATAAAATTAATATTAAAAATTGTCATGGGCTGAACTCTTTAAAAATAGGACAGTTTAACAAATATGTTTAATAAAATTTTATTTTTATTTTTTATATTATATAGATTTAATAAAAATTATTAATTATCATAAAATTGTTAATAAGTCAGGTTACCCATACTTACAGTTACCCCTACTCAAGGGTAACCCCTGTAAAAATTTACCCCTCACCCAAATGCATCATGTTGAAAATGTTGACACATTTTTAAAATAAAATTATTAATTATTCTAAAATTGTTAATATATCAGGTTACCCCTACTTACAATTATCCATACTCAAGGGTAACTTGGAGTAACTCCTGTAAAAATTTACCCCTCACCCAAATGCATCACGTTAAAAATATTGACACATTTTTAAAATAAAATTATTAATTATTCTAAAATTGTTAATATGTCAGGTTACTCCTATTTACAATTACCCCTACTCAAGGGTAACCCCCGTAAAAATTTACCCCTCACCAAAATGCATCACGTTGAAAATGTTGACACATTTTTTAAATAAAATTATTAATTATTCTAAAATTGTTGATATGGAAGGTTACCCCTATTTACAATTACCCCTACTTAAGGGTAACTTGGGGTAACCCCTGTAAAAATTTACCCCTTACCAAAATGCATCACGTTGAAAATGTTGACACATTTTTAAAATAAAATTATTAATTATTCTAAAATTGTTAATATGTCAGGTTATCCCTACTCAAGGGTAACTGCGGTAACCCCTGTAAAAATTTACCCCTCACCCAAATACATCACGTTGAAAATATTGACACATTTTAAAAATAAAATTATTAATTATTTTAAAATATGTCAGGTTATCCCTACTTACAATTACCTCTACTCAATGGTAACATGGGGTAACCCCTATAAAAAATTACCCCTCATCCAAATACATCATGTTGAAAATCTATATAATATAAAAAATAAATTACTAATTATTTGAAATCTATATTAATTTTTCAATTATATAATATATAATTGGAAATTAGAGAAAAGCATGGGTAAATAGGGGCAAGGTTTCCTTAAAAAATAAAAAATAAATAAAAAACCACTATTATTATTTTAAATTTTAATAAATGAATAAAAAAATTCCACATATCTCTTCATAAAAAAATATAATTTGTTGTTTGGTGATATGAAATTTATCAAATAGAAATAATAGAGTGATTTAAAAAAAATAAAATAAAAACCAAGTATTCACTAAAATAAATAAAAAAAATATATATAAAAAAAAAATATCTCATGAAACACCAAGGGGAGGGTAAGGAGGGATCCCATCCAAACGCAGCCTAGGTGCATGCATGAGGGCAGGACAGAATCTTTTGCTAGAAATAGTAAGTCTAATAAGTCTAAAAATAAATTGACAATCTGATGTGGCACTCGATTATTTGACTTGACCTAACGTCTCTCTCACCCCCGCTTCAAATTATTGATCACTAAAGTACTGAGTTTATATGTCATTATTTTAATTAGTAGATTCGTTTAAGATTAAATTTTATGTTGCTATTTTAATATTATTTAAAATTTTCACTTCTTTTGTGTATGTATATCTTTTTATATTTTGTGAAATTTTTATACTTACTTTTGAATCGATCAAATAAAAAATATTTAATTAATTTTTTTATAAAATTTATCACACTTCCTTCATTTGATTTATTTAGAATGCCCAACAGTTTCACAAAATTGGAATATAATATATATATGCACTTTTACAGTTAAAATTAATAAATAATTTAATATTTTAAAAGTTAACTCCATAGGTCTCAAGTAATATCAATTGAAGTCATTTTTGCCATTAAGATGAAAAATTAGATCACAATTTGAGAATTTTTTTTTTTGACGAATGGAAATTCCAGTATCTCTCATTCTTTGAGTATGCGGGCATTGAATAAAACTTCATATGCACAAAACCCTATGCATACTAAGTGTATACGTTGACTTTGATCTACTCTTACAGCACCTGACTGTCCGAACTTTAATAAATATAAATAGACTCTGAATCAATAAATAGTGTGACCTGACTCAAACTCGACACATGAACACTTTTAATAATTTAAAAAATAATTTATACTTTTAAAAATGAAATTTTAAATAGATCTAATCTATTGATAAATCTCTTCAAAGATCTATTAGCGAAAATAAAACTTAAAAAGCACGATAGTTATTAGATGAATGACGTGGCAGAGGATCAAAAGTCAAGTTTAGATAGATCTAATTGAATTGTTTATCTAACAAGCAATTTATTTTACTGATTGATTAATTTAAACACTTCACTTATTTATTAAATGAATTCATCTATTTATCCTTATTCAATTCTACCTATTTCATCAGTTTATTCATTCAAAACATCAAAAGCAAATAAGCATGTCTAAACTCTTAAGGAAACATTTATTTGCATAAATTAAAAAAAAAAAAAATTATTTCTTATTAAAGCAAGAATTTTTCATATTTATTTGTTCGAATTTTCTGAAGAAACTAGATTTACATGACCAAATTTTCTTTAAAAAAACAGTCTAATTTTTTTTCCATCATAAATCGTAAAAATGCCTTCTTAGGAAAGCAAATGTTCATGAAAGTAACTGAATAAATCTTAAATACCATAATTATATGCATGTCCAACTTAGACTAATTTATTAAACAGGGTTATATAACCCAGTTGAACTCAAATAAGTTGATTCAACTCAATTTATTTATTAAATGAATTAATTCAACCAAACTAAGATTTAATTGGGTAACTCATCCAAAATACTTTTAAGGTGTTGAAATTGGCTTTGGAGGTATCTTTTTCACATATTAGACACTCAGAGAATGGTGTGGCGGATTTCTTTACAATAAATGGCGTTGATGGAACTATTCAAAGCACTTTTCATTTATTAGGAGGATAGTCTTTGTCAGATTTAGATTTTGTAATGCTCTCTTGACGTTCATTGGTTTTAGGTGGTGGTTTTAGTTGTTTTTTGTGGTCTAATTCTCTTAGACTTTCATCTCCATGTTATTTTTATCTTTCCTTTTTCTTTTGTATCCTTTCTTTCTATTAATGAAATCTTTATTCACCACTCAAAAAAAAAAAATCATCCAAAATACAAAGTGGCTTCCTTCTTCAAATATGAACTTGCTTAATAAAATGAGTTGACTAAGATAAGTCAACTTGATTAATTTATTAAAAGCCTTAACACAACCTGAATTGTACCAACTTATTAAATAAATTTATCAAATTAAAACAATTTTAAATGGGTTCAACTCGTATTTTCATTATCATTATCGTTATTATTATCATCAAATTAACCAATCAATTATTCAATCTATTTGAAGTTGGCTTTCTAATTTTTTCTTAAAAATCATATTCTTCAATAGAAATCATACTCTTAGTTACCCTATAACTTGTCATATTCTTTTTTGTTCTTTTCAACTTGTACATGACCTAAACAATTTATAATAACTTATTAGACAAGTCAACTAACCCTAAGCACCAACCTTCCCATAATCTATCATGTTTCTCTTTTCTCCTTTTACCTTACACAGTGACCTAAACCATTTAATTACCAACCAGTCTTATATTAGTAGAGTTAACCTCTAATTAATTTATAAAATAGTTGCACCAAACCTAGACTATTCATTCATTTAATGAACCAAACCAGAAATAACTCATTCATTAACCGGGTTGATCCAACCATAATAATTTTAAATAAGCCAATCTAACCCATAGCTAAGATATATCATTTCTTAAATGAATTGACATGATTCATTACCAACCAAAACATAAATGGATTGGCCTACTGTTCTCATTTATTATACAATAAAGTGACAAACCCAACTTAATACTTGTCAATATCATCTCATTTATTGAATGAATTAATTCCACCAAACTCCACTAATTCATCAATCAATTTTTTCTTAGACCCTAACTTTTATTGAAATTAAATTAAATTTATAACATCTTCAGTCACCACATTGAAAAACGTTTCCTCACCCAGAAATTGATAAAATCTTAATGCCCACTTAATATTTAAGTGAAATTAAAAAAGAAAAGTGCATTTTCTCTAACAACATACCTCTTAAAAAGAAAATTTCAATTTTACCCTTATTTCTCTCCTCCTCCTCTCTCTTTTCTTTTTTTTTTTTTTAAAAAAAAAGATAAAATTGAAATTTTCTTTTAAAGGAGTGGTGCAAAAACCACTATTCTTCAAAAATTATTTTTATTTTTTTAAAAGTAAATGATTAAATTAAAATTATATATAAATATATTAAGATATCACCCGTTTAGGCAGGCAGGACATTGGGTGTTGTGAAAATACAATTGGGACCCACGTTTGAGACATAGACATATTCAGAATCTCATGATTCTCATGTCGTTGATTAAGCGGACCCACTTCACACAACCTGACACGTATCCCTCAAAAATGAACATTCCTGGACCTGATGGGCCCCACATTGTACGACTTCAATCTAAACGGCCTGCTTTCAAGTGGGTCCCAACACTCTCCACCATCGGCAGCCCATGTGCGTCCACCACCATCAGCCTTCACTTCTCAAGGTAGCCCTTCTTTTTTTTCTTAAAAATAAAGGAGCATCTTTTTCTTTTTCAAAGCAAAAATCATTGGAGTGTAAGAAACTTACTAATTTTCAGAAAAAAAAAATTTACAGGAACCTACAAACAAATGTCCAACGAAGAGACAATAATTACATTTCTGCCACTACGGCAAGAACCTGTTTGGATCCTCCTCGTCACCATCTTCCCTCGCTTTGACCTCGCCGTGAACGTTCGGGATTCCGCCGCACTTCCGGCAGCAGGCCACCACGAGGATCTGGCGGCAGGAAGGGCAGGAAGAGTGGGACCCAAGCCACGTGTCAACGCAGCTAACGTGAAAAGCGTGCCCACACTGCGGCAGCACTCGGATCTGGTCGCCGTCGGCGAACTCCGTTAAGCAGATGGGGCATTCCGTGAGGCGTCCGTTGGCGTTGACGGAGCCGTTAAAGTAGAGTTTTGGGAGGGAACGGATGACCTTCTTCTTCAGGCCTTTGTTGGGCGGGGCGTGGGTTGGATTCTGGTCGGACACGCGCCGGATCCAGGCACAGCGTGCCACGAGGGCCAGGCCCACTACACAGATGAGAGCGCAGAGGAGGGCGGCAAGGATGACGACGATGTCCGAGTCGGCAGCGACAAGTTCCGGCGGGGGAGCCGCCGGTGGGGTGATTCTGGTCGGAGATGGCATATGAAGAGAGGGAGAGAAGGTTTTAAAAAGGGTTTTTCAAGGTTCTGACAGATGGAGTGGGATTTATATAGGGAGAAGGAAAGGACTTTGAACTTTTAAAAGATTGGCCCTGTTAATGAAGTAAATTACGACAGAACCATAGGCTTTATAAGTTCTGGCCAGCGGTACGAAATTCGGTCGAACCGAGATTTCGGCCGAATTTGTATAGATCGAGATTTATTTTTTCTCCTCAATTTTTTTTAAAAAAATTCGGTGGTTTTTTTTTTGAAAAATTCATTTAAAAAAATAAAAAATATAAATATCGGCCGAGATATCAACAAGGTCCACAATCGATATTGGTTTTTTTTTAAAAAAAAAATGTCGGTCGAGATCTCAGTCGTATTGACCGATTTTTTTTTTACTGGCCAATACGGTACTCGGAAGTCCAAAATCCGAGACACTTCGGCCGATACGATATATATCGGCCGAATTTTTTACCCTTGGTTCTGGTACTTGATTGGCCCAATCAATTAGTTACGTGGGGTCCACCTTTCGTTGAATTATTCAACTTAAATAAATCATTTTTTACAAATAAATTTAATGAAAATTCTAATGTAACACATCTGATACATGAGAACTCAATAGCTAAGTTTGATATTAGTAATATATTTCTTTACAAAATAATCTTACTAAAATTAATTAAGAATTGTTAATACTATAATCATAAAAATAAAGTTTATTTAAAATTTTCTGTTGTATTTAAATGAATAACACTGACCACTAAAAAAAATCTATTTCAATTATTTATATTACTTTGTTAAAAAAATATTGTACATATTTGGTGAGACTAACTTCTTATAATTTTTTACATAATTAATATTTTTAAAGTTTTATAAGATTAATAAATGAGTTATCATCATAAGATCCTCCTTAATTCCAAATATCATCTAATCTTACTTAAATTAAAAAAAAAACTTTCATAACTCAATTACGTCCTATATCTAAAAAAAGTTGGTTAAAAATTTACATAAGGGTACTATTTAAAAATGTGGGGCTCATGTATTGATTAATTTAAATTAATAAATATATTGTATTGTTAAAATTTGAATCGAACTTAGAGCAATCATTATTATGTTAGGGTTGAGTTAACAATAAAAAATATAAACAATTATTTAATAATTTAATTTTGATAAAAAAAAAAAGTTGAAATAATTATATATAACATTCGAGCCCTTTGAACGGTCGATGTGAATTACAATCTATGTATTGCATCAGTGGGTCGAGCTTTGTCAAAAAGCCCAAGTATGTAGAAAGCCTGTCATACTTTTTAAGTCAAAGTCTGAAGCTGCTGTTTAAAGCTCATTTATTTTTACTTGATATTATTTTTATTTTTTATTTTATAAATTGGAAATGTAACCATACAAATTGAAATTATAATTAAAGATCTACCAACATTTATAATTTCAGTTCAAAATTCAATTTCTACCCATTTGATTTTAATAGTCAAATTTGACCGACGTTCTTTAAAAGATTAACTCTTAGTAGTTTGATTGTTAAGATATAGTGGCTAAAGAATATTTTTGAGATGAAAGTTTGACAAGTGGTAGCTTTTTAATTTACTTTCAAACTCTATGATTATTTTTTAATTTACAAAATAAAAATTAAAAAAATTAAATAGACTTAAAAGCCTGACAGCCTCAGCCCCAAGGTGGAAATGACTTTGACTAGCACTTTGTTTTCATTTATTTTAATATCTCTGATGTTTTCAATTTTCGACTATCTATTTCTCATTAAAGTTCAACTATAATTAATTGAAACATACTCTCCTTCTCACATCTTTTAACCGTTAATTGTATTCTTACTTAATTTGAATCCATTTAGAGTTGCACTCACCTGAATTAAATTCCATCCAAAACGGACTCCTTTTTAACCATTCATCTTTGGGCCATTGAGAATCATGGATTTTTAAACTCAATAGATTTTTTTTTTTTTGAGAAGTATCATCATAAAAATAGATTTTAAACTCACCCATCCTCATGCATTGAACTCTACCCCCTTGGATCTCACAAAGTTCGGAGGTAACTGTTGCTCATGAACAACTTTGTCTGGAGGAATCTATTCGTTTATTCACTGTATACATTGTCTAGCATATATCTATCATATACTCTTTCTTTCCCAATTTAGTTGTCTTATATGAATATTGAAATTGTTCCAAAATAGTGGTCTCATTCATATTGGATTAGTGTACATGTGTTGAAAATGAATGATATCACACGGAGTGCTGGCCTTATATAGGGAGTTTCTTAAAAAATACAAATATTTCAAATGAGACAACTAAAATGGAACGGAGGAAGTAATATTTAACATTTAGACTTTTTTTTTTGAATTTACGTGTGAGAAATCACGGGAAACCCAGCGTAAAATCCCCACAGGTGATACCCACTACCCTTAGGGTACACCAGGTTAGGCCATGAGGGCTCGAACTTAACACCTTCCACTTCCTGAGGCAGGAGGTTAACTAGTTGAGCTACACCCAGAAGGTTAACATTTGGACTTTGATTGACTTTCAATGTGATAACTTCATTTAATATTTTAAATATTGGTCAAAATTTATCGATTGATTTGAAAATCATTTTGTGTTTTATATGGATAGAGGAGAAGGTCTTGTGTTAAATTCACGCTCAACTCTAAAGAACCATTCCTCATAACGTTATCCAGTACGTGTGAATTAAATTTTTTTCATATATTTTGAAAAATTAGTCCGAGACACCCACTATCATTAAAAAAGATAATTGTCAAACTCCTCAGACCTTTAGAATGGAATTATCATGTGCAACATAACACCAAATATAGTCACTGATATTTAAAGCCATGAATGCATCTCCTGTGACCTTATCCAGCCTCCTACTATTATTCCTTGGTCATAATAGTCATGATTCCATCCCTCCACATTGTGAGGTTGGCCCATTCTTTTGTTTATTAAGTAAACCAACCTTGTTCTAGCCTGTCTCTTTACTTAGACTCCTTTCACTCCACTTTCAGACTTCAGATCATATCAATAATTTGTGTTTGCTAATGCTATTCTGGATCATTATAACCAATCACACCTTCACAACTCTTTGGAAGCAACCATAGAAAGAAAAATAAAATAAAATATGGTAGGGATAGATAGATAAAGTAAGGCTGCGTTTGGATGTACCATTGTCTCCCACTGGCATTTTGTATTTAATTACAAGGGTTTTAGTATATTCTCGTTTTTTACCCTTCGCATGAATAATAAAATTTTGACGGATTGATTTGCACTGTTCATGAATTTTGGGGCGCCGATTTTTAATTTCGGTGAGCCGATTTATATTGTTCATTAATTTTGTCGATCCGATTTGCACTGTTCATGAAATTTGACTAGCTGATTTGCACTATTCATTAATTTTGGTGAGTCGATTTGCACTGTTTATGAATTTCAAAAGATTAGAGGAAGAGAGTACACTTACAAAGGCAAGAGTGAGTGAGTGAGGTGTAAGATGTGTAAAGTGCTTTATTAATATGTCAAAAGTTTTGAAATTGATATAAGATTAACAAGTGCATCCTTTTAACCTATTTCACACTACATTGGTTCAGCTAGTCCATATTTTAAGTTGGAACTCCATCAGATTTGTAGTAGGGCATTGATAAATTTTACAGTATAAAGTCTGGTTGCATGCAATCCATAGTCACTGATAGAGATTGTATAAACACCCCCATAAGAGAGGAGAGATGAAAGATGATTGGGTTTTAATCATGGTTTAAAAATTCAAACTCGACTCGCAATTTTATCAAGTTGAAGAATGCATACGAGTTTATTGTTCAATCAACTCAAAATTCTATCGCGTGAAGTGAGTTAAGACGGATTTAATCATATACTTTTTAATTTTTAAACTATAATTTTAACTTTTTAGCTTCTATGTCTTGACATATTTGCTGTGGATTCACGAACCCTTTCTGAATTGGGTAAAGAAAATAGGAAAGAAAAAAAAAATGAAGAATAGACCCTCTATCCTATTGTGAAAGGACCTTTCTCATCTAGTTTATCCTAATTGCCCTTTTCTTTTCAATTGGATAAGCCACTGTCTTTCAAACAGCACTTAGAGTGGCACCACAGCAACATAAACATAGCCCCCTAAGTGGGTCACAGCTTATCTATCTGTTCCTCATTTTAGGAGTCTGGTTACACACTTAAATTATGATTTTCAAATCAACATTATCTTTTCTTTGAGCATTTCATCAGTGAATAAAAACCCTTTTTTTTTTATAATCGACTTGTCCAGAGTCCAGACTAATCTTCGGAAATATGCAAGTTTCTCTACCAACACATATCGGATAATTCTACGAAGAGTAACCCTTTAGGTTGGAGTGAAAATCGAACTCGGATCTCTCATTTTTCAAAGCTGGTTCCTGACCATCGTTCTAACTCCTTTGGATTGAATAAAATCCTTTTATGTAGAAATTGTTGCAATCTACTAATAGTTGAGAAGGCTTTATTTAAAGTCTAACATATTGATGCTATTTCACCTTGAAAAATTAATTTTTAACATAGATTTTTTTTTTTGCCCGATATTATTTAGTATTATGTTAGGGTAGCCATTTAGATACCCGATTTCAAAATTTTGTGTGAAAATTACCATTTTGCCCCTCGTTTTTTTTTTTTTAAATGATTCCTCCACACAAAATTGAGGGGTAAATGATAATTTTCAGATAAAATTTTGAAATTGGGTATCTCTTAAAAGAAAAGTCGGGTGTCTAAATGACCACTTATTAAGTTAATCTTTTTAGCTTCTTAAGTAACACGTAATTTTGGAGTACTAGAGTGGCTCATGGACTTCTTGAGTGAAAATGCATAATCACTCATTTGATTATTGATTGAAATTTCTAGTTAGTCAAGTGTTTAGAATTTTTTAATGTGGCCATCCAATGTAAGTGATCATGCAATTCCACTTTTTTCAAGAGCCTTTTTGAGTTTAAGCATGAAAGATTGAAGGGTGTATTAAATATAATAATCTCTTACTTCTTAGATAAAAGGGATTCTCACTTGGATCAAGACATTAAGACTTTATAGCCGAGTTTGTGTTTAAAAATTAATTAACTAAAGCAAAGTCCACGTATGTGATTTCTGATGAGATTGGTGATAAATATATGCACACCTTATCCTGCACTACTATAAAATATGATTGACATATAGTTTCGGATTAAAATCTATTCTATCGATATATTTTTTCACCACTTAAATAATGACAAGTGATTAAAAAATAAATTTGATATCTCCTATTATAAAAAAAACACCATTATTTCTATCACTATCTCATTATCATCTTTTACTTTATCTTTTATGTTAAGAGAATGAATTGATTGGAAAGATTAATTTATAGAATTTCTGTAGTTATGGTTTTGAATCTTTGCCGATTATAAAATTAATTTAAAATAGGTTTAAATTTAAATTAGTTTTATAAAATATTTCTCAATTTAACTTAAACAAAAGCTTAAATTTAACTATAAAATATATTTAAAAGTATCCACATGGGGTAGATCAGCTGGTAACATTCTATCTTAGGAAATGGGATGGTGCGAGTTCGAGTCTCCGTGACATAATCCGGTGGCTATCTTGTGAAGGTGTGGGACGTCACCTAAGTTGAAATTTCCCCTACGTTATAAAAGAAAATTGGATTAAGCTAAACAGAGATCAGATTCATGAAATGTTTTGTGAGTGTGAAAGGGTTAAAGAGTGCAGAATCTACAAAGTGGGCTTCATCTGTGGTGGTGAAGGTGGTATGAACTTATTCAGATAGATGTAGAAGGATTTTTATCTGACTTTAAGTTTTCTACATTATCTTCTAACTTTAGAAGTGTGAATCAGGTGTAGTTACATGATGGGACAGAATTAGATCAAGCTTGGTAACACGTTCTGTCTTGGTATAAAGCTTTTAAGTGGCACCCTTCAAAATCAATTCAAAATTATTTTAGAGTTATTGTCATATTTAAGTTCAGACTAAGTCTATTTGGTCTACCTAATCATTGTTTTCTAAGCACTAAACGTATTAGGGTTCATTAATTGTTTAAATTTCAAAATCTAAAATTAAAGATCTATTTTTAGATCTAACGTTTCCTTCGTGTAATTTCCAGTGATCTTTTCTGAGTCAGTAGGAGTTAGATACTCTAATAAGACTGAATTCTTAACTATTAAGACGTCTCTGATGTTATGGAGATCTTGTGGTCAAGGGAAATTAGTGATAATCAGAGACTCAATGAATGTCATCAGAAGAGCGAAGGAGAGCAAGAAGTCTCTTTGGAAATTGATTACAGTAGTTAGAGATATTAAGAACTTGTACTTTGGTGAGGTGGTATCTTTCTCGAAGATCGGACGGTGAACTAACAGGATAGCCGATTTCTGCCTGAAGGTTGGAGTTCAATCTAGGATTAATGGAGTTTTCCACTAAGTATGGGGGTTTAGGATTGTGGTCTATGTGTATTGTTTCTTTTGAGGATGTGTTGTGCTATTTCATTTGTTTGGATATTTTTGTTTCTGTCTAAATCTAGACCCTCTTTGTATATTTTTATTCTTTAATCTAATTTTATTAGTTAGTGCTAAAAAAAAACCATGATAAAGGTCAAATTTGAATGGCTAGGATCAGAGTTTCCAAACCCATGACTCACTTTGGAAGTTTATAGTGCCAAGCTGAGTACAAGAAAACAAATACATGATTCTTGTATAGAATGTCTATCTTAAAATATATTTTCTAACTAATTATTGATTTAAGCTATTGACAAAATTTATTCTTGTGAATTATCATATTCTAATTTGATTTCTATCAAATTAACGTACACAATTGAATCAAAATTCATCTCTAAACATTTATATTGACCATTAATTTAGAAACCATAAAAATATGAATTAAAGTGATTGAATAAGTGTGATACTTGATGTCTTGATGTTCTCAAATAAATTTGCCAAGGGGTTGTATTCTATAGTGATTAGTGATTTAAATTCATGAAAAAAAATCTCAATGAAGTAATTATTTCATAATCAATCAAATCAAACCTCAATTGCATACAAGTCAACTGAGTAAGTGGAGTTTTTTTTGAATTTACGTGTGGAAAATCACAGAAAACTCAACATAAAACCTCTACGGGTGATGCCTACTGCTTCTATCGCACAACAAATGAAGTCATGGGGACTTGAACTTCACACATCCCACTTCCTGAGACGAAAATTACTAGTTAAACTACACCTATGTGAGCCTAATTGTTTTAGAAGTGAGTCAGTAGAGTTTTAATAACGAGAGTTTAACCAAATCTGCATCCATCTAATTTTTTTAGCCTTTAATAAAACTCAATGAGTCAGAATGAGTTCTTTGATCGAGTTTTCAATTTATGGTTGATTTTGGCGCAACTTACAGACACTCAAATTTTCTACCTCTACACACCCGATTTTGGATTTTAGGTGAAATTACCATTATACCTCTGTATTTTTACTCATCCAAACGAACCGCCAGTTCATTGATGAGCATTCGTTCGGATAAATGAAGTCATCTGAACGAATGGGCAGAACATTCGTTTGAATGAACTGATGCTACAGTAATATATAGTACATTATTTAAATAATAAAATCCTTTAAAACTTTAAAGTTATTTTTTGAACACTGTGTATTTCCAAAATTTTTCAAATTGAATACCCGGACTAATTACGATAACCTGATAAAAATACTTTAAAACTTAAAGATCTTTTGACACTCCCAAATACTTAAAATAAAATATTTTACAAATAAAAATATCACTCATGCAAAAATCAAATTTCACACCTATTTTTTACAAGATATTTGTTCAGATTCCAAAGTGGGCAGGATATTTAATATTATTAATCCATTTTTACAAGAGATTCCAAAGTGGGCGAAACTGGGGATATTTAATATTATTAATCCATTTGGTTGCGGCCTGACAATATAATAATAAAAAAAAAAAATTCATTTGACTGGTATGGTGGGTAGGTTACCAGGGAAATCCATGGTTTTCCAAGCTTGTAACTTTCCAAAGAATCTTATCCAGAATCCCAAATGCAGCTCTGATATTTTGCCAACTTTTTCCCACTTTTGTCATCTACTCGTTGAAATTTCGAAATATAGGTAGTCTTTTTCAATTTTAAATTTAAGAAATGATCTTATGCTTATCATTTTCATTTTTCAGTGAGTATAACTGATTATATTTAAGAAATTTTGAGTTTATTAATTGAAATTTTAAATTGTTTATTAATTTTTGAATATATATATATATATTAGATTTTGTGAAATTATTAGATTCATTGTTGAATAGATGATGGGTCTAAATCTCTAAAACTTGAATCCTTGGCAGTAACTTAAGATATGAAAATGTTAAACTTGTCGATAATCGGGTATAAAGTCAATTTTAAATGCGGGCTTAAAATTTGAGAAAATCTCAAATTCAAAATTAACCCAATTGTAAATGAAATTCTCATATTTCACTCAAATCAAGTTCTTCTAATCAAATTTCACCTTATCAATGAGACTAAAACTCGAATAGGTGATGCCAAAGATTGATTCTCTCGACATAGAATTAATCTCACTTGTGTTAATTTAAAATCGATATTGAAACACAAAATGAAAATAATGCATGAAATAGAAATATTGCACAAAATTAGAACTAAAACAAAACTTAAAGTGATAAAAAATCACTAAAGAGGAAAAAAAACTTCTAACTTCAATTGAATGAGAAATGATTACAACGTGCTCCTAACACTCTTATTTATAATGTTCCAGGGCTATTAAAAAAAAAAGTCCTACATAAGGTGCAGGTCTTTCATCTTTCCTTCTCCATGCCTTTCTAAAAATAACCAATTCACTCTCCTATTGACATGTGTCCTAGATGACATTATTATTACATATTAATCCAAAATAAAAAATAAAAAAATCTCAAAATAAACTTTCCTAAAAGAAAGAGATTTCTTTGCTATTTTGGTTCCAAAGAGAGAAGTAGAGAACATTGAAGATTTGACAAGCATATTCTATCTTCTCGACTTGTCACTCTCGTGTGCATTAAGCAAATAGGCCTTCAAAGTGAACCAAACCAAGCCCAAAGTACCTCCAATTGGCCCTAACCCATATGCCTGTTGGGACTGGACTTCCAGCTCTTTCAATCGAAAAAACTAGTCTGATAAGTGGAATTTCTCGGTCCTTTATAACTCCTTATTTTCTCCATTTTTCAACCGATGTGGGACTAGTTGCAGCCCCAACAATGTCTTAATATGGGCCTTCTACCGGGTTGAGTTGTTTGGGTGATCTATGCCTCTATGTGCCTCGTACTCTCGTCTAGAACATGGTATTGACATCTTTAACAATATAACACCACCAATTGGGTTGACCAGTTTTTCAAGTATTAGGGGGTGACAATAGACCAAAAGATGGCATTGGCATCTTTTCATTCGGAAGGAGAAGCCAACCAGTGGTATCAATGGTTGAAACAAACCTACGGATACGTAATATGGGAGGTGTTCGTGGGCTAGTTGTGCACTCGATTCGGGCCTACCGACTACAAGGACTTTGATGAAGCACTCTCTAAAACTGTCCAAGATTATCCGCAAGAATTCAAAAAACTTTCAACCCAAGTCTGAGAATGGCCTGAGAAAGCACTCTTGGGAGCTTTCATTGGAGGGTTGAAAGGGAAAATTAAGGGGTAGATCATCAAGGCAGGCTATCGAGATCGCTTGGATGAGGGAAGAAATGTTCCAATGAAGAAACAGCAAATCTGATCACTAAACCGGCCTAGTTACTCATAATCACAATTGAGAAGTGACGTAGGAATCGGTGGGCTGACTAGAACAAAATTTTCCCAAACTCAATCTTGGAGGACAAGATTTGTCTGAAGGAGGAGGAATTGATGCTGCCCACCATTAGAACTTGGGCCCTCTGGGTCAGAGAACCACTCTAGCAGCAAACATGGCCTGAGACAAGCTTCCGTTGTCACTGTCGAGCTGGGAGTGGAAGCACAGGTTATTAGGATGTAATAAGTAGTTTACTAATTCTGCAGTCAATGACTATCATTAAGATGGTATTATTTATGTAAATATGAAAGAAAAAAGAAAGGAAATGAAAATTTAACAATGAATTGAGGTCCATTTCTGATCCAAACATAAACTTATCATTGTAATTTTATTTAATTGTAATCTGATCCTATCATATGAGTTGAACTTAACCCAACAATGAATGTATATTAAAATGAAATCAAATTAGACATATAATTTAATTCAAGAGGTGATAATGTATGAACCAAAAATATATATTGTATGCATAGGCTCAAAAGAAAAGTAATCACATAGTTTGTAATAAAGCTATTCACAAAAGATAATTTATCAGCCAACAATTGCGCTTATGATACCATTTTAGTAGCTAATCATCTTTTTTGGGTATGTTCGTGAGTAAAAACTTTCTGGTGAATCAATCATTATAAAAAGTTTTAATTACTTTCTACATAATTGAAATGACCAAATCACCTTTAAATTGAGATATGATCAGTAGGGGTGAAACTCGAATTGGGTTTTGGCTCGAACCCGCATGACCTGACCTAAAAATCATGCGGGTCGCATTATGAATTTGGGTCGGGTTGGGATGAAAAGTGCGGATCGAGAATTCAGGTCGGATTCTATAAATATCAACTCGGATCGAATTCAGTTTTAAATAACCCAATCCGCCCGACCCGAGTTGCAACTCTAATTTTTCAACACTCAAGCCACCATAATAAGCCAATGTATTAGAACTGCCTACAACTTCAGTCTAAATATAACTTGAGAAAATGTGCGGCAATTTGCACAAGAATAGTTGGGTGAAACGTCTGAATATCTTTGATCATAAATATATATATAACTTGAGAAGACCGTCAATGAGGGAACCTACGGATGATGGGCAAGGTCTACCATCTACCAAGGGCAAAAGCCACCCACACTCATGAAAGGACCGCTAAGGGATAATATGCTATGAAACTTGATGTAGCATAGAAGCCCAAAAAAGTTTTGATTTTGATAGATTTGGAAAATTTGTTGTTTCTCTCCTTCCCAGCAATCTAATTGTGTTTGGATGGAGAGAAATTAAAGTAGGAGAAATCTCCCTGCTTTTCCTAGGGCAAGAGAGGTCATGAGAAGTTGAGAACTTCTGCTTTTCCTAGTCTAACAACATGAAAGTAGAGGTGCAACTTGGGCTAGGCTTAACTCAAGCCTCCATGAAAAATTCGAAAAAAAAAAAAATTAGTTTCTGACTGACATGACCTCGAGTTGGGCTCCTTTTTGGGCCAAAAATACTAGGGTCCAAATTAGAATTTGTGTCCATCCCAAGCCCAAGTACATGGAAATCTGAATCGAACTCAAAAGGCCCGAATTCGAGCCACATTTATATAATATGTAATTTTTATTTTTTATAATAACACAAAATATTTTCTTTTAGGTCTAAAGAAACCCAAGTTCAAATAAGCCAACATACACATTTTGGTGAAATTGGGCTTGGGGTGGGCCTTACAAATATAATTTGGATCGGGCTCAGGTTTAACTAGCTTGGGTTAACTCAGGCCTGGGATCGGACTCGGTCTTTGGTAGGCTAAAATCTAATCCAGTGCCCTGCCCTGCTGAGTTTCAGACTTGCAGCCCTGCCCGTAAGCCGAAGAACAAAGACCGCTATGTTGGATTTGCTCCGAATCTAGACCATCTATATCCATATTGGGCTATTGGCTTTATTGCTTCGGACTCGGATTTCGGATCTGCTGGGAAGTTTCGGTCAGGAGACTTTTCCTTCCTTTTTCCCGTTTCCAGATTCGACTCCCAAATCCCAATTCCCAAACGCGGTTCGGACCAAGGACTCGCCTCCTCTTCCAATCCTACAAATTCTCAATCCATTCAGTTCCCAAATCCCCATAATTCGTCGTCTTCTTCTTCTTCTCGACCAAACCCTAAATCCATATCCAGATCCGATCCCCAAACGAAACCCTAGAAATCCAATCCAATTCAATTCAATACCTGAACCAAAATCCTAATTTCCCTGACCTGAAAGAGAGGGAGAGATGGGGAACGCAGAGAAGCTAATGAATCAGATAATGGAGCTGAAGTTTACGGCCAAGAGCCTGCAGAGGCAGGCCCGTAAGTGCGAGAAGGACGAGAAGACAGAAAAGCTCAAGGTCAAGAAGGCCATCGAGAAGGGAAACATGGATGGAGCCCGAATCTATGCCGAGAACGCCATCCGAAAGCGCAGCGAGCAGATGAACTACCTCCGCCTCTCCTCTCGCCTCGACGCCGTCGTCGCCCGTCTTGACACCCAGGCCAAGATGACCACCATCAACAAGTCCATGGCCTCCATAGTCAAAGCCCTTGACTCCACCCTTGCCACCGGCAATCTCCAGAAGATGTCTGAAACCATGGACCAATTTGAAAAGCAGTTCGTCAACATGGAGGTCCAGGCCGAGTTTATGGAGAGCTCCATGGCTGGAAGCACCTCTCTGTCCACCCCCGAAGGCGAGGTCAACAGCCTCATGCAACAGGTTGCAGACGACTATGGCCTCGAGGTCTCTGTCGGCCTCCCACAAGCTGCTGCTCATGCCATCCCCACCACGTCTGCTGAGAAGGTGGACGAGGACGATCTCTCCCGCCGCCTTGCGGAGCTCAAGGCGAGAGGGTAAGGTAAAAGTATTAACTCATTTCAGGAGAATTCGGATTACACTTTAGAGTTGATAATAATGGCTCTGTTATTTTCATTACCACCTCGTGCTCTGTTGGCTGGCTGAAACTTGTTTTTTCTATGTAATATAAATCATATCTGGATTTAGTACTACCTTGAAATCTGCGAATTTCATATTTATACATCATTGGGACAGATGCTATTGTATGTAAAATTTGAATGTTTACATGAAATTTGATATTTGGTATGTATTGTTCCCATCGCGTACGGGTTTAATTAGAGGATGAGATTCATTCTCTTTTCATACCCTGCATTTGGATGTTTGCCAAGTGATGCATGTGCCAATGAGTCAAATTCCAGTTTCAGTTTCTGGCTTGGCTATGGTATCATCATCATCATCAAATACCATGGTCTCATCTATTTGGAGTTGGCTTTTAGAATTCTACTCTTTACTTGGCGCTGTCATAAACCATGAAGTCCAATGCATATGCTTTCCACATTTCTGGCCCAAATTGCAAGCCAATGTCAATATGATTCAAGAAGCACACATCTGATTGTGACTCTGGCTTGCATCCAAGTATGCATCTTATGAATTGTGATCATTTGCCTTTATGTGGATATGGTTGTTCCTATTATGCATTACATTCTTGTTATATGATGTGGAGTAATCTTTCTTTATTCCCTTCTTTCTACAATGGAAAAGGGACTATAAAAGGACATTAGAAAGAAATGGAAAAGGAAATTGGATCAATCTGATGTTGTTCTTGAACTTGATCCCCCTCAACCCAACCACCAGTGACCTTCTAATTCTTCATCATCATTGAAGCCTCAGTTCCATTAGCACTATCACCACCTTCTACTGATTGAAGACTACATTTCATATGCTTAATGATTTTTGTATGACAGAATAATCTGTTGCATTTGATAGGTTATTATCGTAAGCAGTGGGACAATTTTGTATAGGCACCTTAGTAGGGTTCATGGCGAAAGAATGGTGACTGGGACATGA
Organism: Chimonanthus praecox; assembly: GCA_022113865.1. NCBI lineage: Eukaryota > Viridiplantae > Streptophyta > Magnoliopsida > Laurales > Calycanthaceae > Chimonanthus > Chimonanthus praecox. The sequence goes on along the minus strand of CM039087.1, from coordinate 63,039,550 downwards.
ACAGAAAGAACCTTTAGTGGAGTGGGACTATAATGATCTTAACATGAAGATAAATTATCTTGATTTTTTTTATAGAAAAATGAACTAAAAGTTGATGTTAATTTCTTTCTTTTTTTGTTTTGGGGGGGGGTGGGGGGTGGGGGGGGGGGGGTGTGGGGTGTGAAGGTGGGGAATTTGGAGTAATGGGCAGGAACTCTAAGATGCCAAAAAAAATTGAATACAAGGTGACAGAAAGGAACTTTGCAGATAGGGTCACCCTCCTCTGAATGATGACTTGTGGTTGCACCATCCTTTGTATGGAGCTGAAATCCATTATTGCTGAAAATGTGTCAAATAAAGGAAGAGGGCCATTTGTGGTTTGACAAAAGTTTTAAATGCTAAAATTTTAAATGTGTGGTTAGTGCATTTGTGAGGGCATTGATGGTGTTGAAGGGATAGATGGAGAAGTATGAAGACCAAATGACAAGCATGTAACCAGGTGACCAACATCAACAGACAGTATTATTTTGTGAGGTTAATACATCATTTCATTATTTCCTACCCACCTTCGATACTTTTCTCTTGATGGGTTTTCTCCACCCATTGGTGAAATGAAGCTGAATCTCAATGGTAGGTACAGCAACAGTAATCAGTGAGGAGGTATTGGTGGTGTTATTAGAGATTCAACTTCTTCAAACTGGGCTTCGTTCTCAAAGCCATCCATGGGAGCTAATGCCGATGAGTTTGAACTTAGGGCCTTACTCAGAGGTTGCAAACTTCTTGACTTATTTGAGTTTCTTTAATGCCATTTGGGAAGGTGACTGGAGTAGTGCAATTAGATAGAGTTTCTTAAGTCTGATTCCTTGTAGATTATCACATTTTATGTTTCAAGATTTGAGTCTACTTTTTTGTACAAGGTTCACCTTGTTTTAAGTTGTATCACTTGTGTAACGAGGAAGGGGATCATTTGGCTCACGTAGGTGCCTTTCTTTTTTCTACTAAAACCTCCACAGGTGAGTCCACTACCCCTAGAGACGCTAAGATTAGGCCATGGGAGCTCAAGCTCGCAACCTATCGCTTCCTGAGGCAGGAGGCAACTAGTTGAGCTACACCATGTGGGTTAAAATACAACTAGTTGGACTTTTAAAGGTTAGTTATGAAATCAACCAAATGACTTGTCACATCATCACAAAGTATAAAAAGATATACTCCCTCCATCCCATTTTAGTTGTCCCGTTTGAAATATTTGTATTTTTTAAGGAACTCTGTATATAAGACTAGCACTTATGTGATCTCATTCATTTTCAATACATTTTATACTACTCAAATACAAATGAGACAACTATTTTGGGACAATTTCAAAATTCATATAGGACAACTAATTTAAGACAGATGGAGTATAATTTAAGGATAATTTTAGTATTTATTAAAAATAAAACATCAATGTACTACAACCATGATTCTCATTTAGGGAACATATAAGTGGAGATAAAATGACACAAGAACATCCGCTCAAAAAATGACATAAGAACACGTGGTATATTTGACGAGGCAAAGGTTGGACTTTGTCTAAGAAAGGAGTTTAAACCTCTGATATCTCGGTCTAGAATTTTTTTTTTCTTATTTTTTTTAAAAAATCCATTTTTATAAGCTGATATTGGTGAATATCGGATATCGGTCGATATATATCGTATCGACCTAGATTCGATTCTCTAGTTTAAGGTGGTGGCAGTGGTTAAAAAATGTAGATGAGAGTTCAGATATGTCCGTCTACAAGAATACAAGGCGATGTTCTGAAATTGGTTAAATTGGTTCAAGAGAATGTTACATTGAATAGGATTCAACTAAACATCAATTTTAGTTCAGTTCAGTTAAATTTGTGACATCAACATCATGGTCAACATAAGTTTAGAATTTTCTTTATTTGGAATTAAATTTATATTTGTTCTTTATTTGACTTTATCACAATATTATCTACTGTACAATTCAACTAGGATGGTAAAAAGATGACGATAGAGTACAAGTAGGTGTCAACGAAGATAGGCCCGTTAAAAGAACAAGAAAGAAATAATAAAATACTATTCCCTCCGTCTTATTTTAGTTGTTTGATTTGAAATATTTGTATTTTTTAAGGAACTCTTTATACAGGACTAGCACTCTATGTGATCTTATCTATTTTCAACACACTTTATACTACTCCAAAATGAATGAGAAAATTATTTTGAGACAATCTCAAAAGCCATATAAGACAACTAAATTGGGACGGAAGGAGTAATAAAAATAACTAGAGAATAACTTTAAAATAGAGAAAAACAAACAACTGAATCAAATAAACTAAAATAGAAAGAAAACATTGTAAAAAGAAAAGAAAATGACATAAAAGGGATTTTCCTTATTTCTTGTGATATCAATGTCATATTAATATCAATTTATTAATTAAAAATATAATAATACATAAATAACTATAAAATATCTTATGTCAAATGCAGAACACGTAAAATATGAAAATGTTGATAGTTAAATTTTCATAAAAATATCTTGTCTATGAAAATAACAAAATGATCCAATAATTTAACATAATGGGTTTTAAACCTTTTATGGGTTACTAAGGTTCAAGTATTCCAACCCTTTAAAATGAAGGTCAGCAAAGGTTTATCGAGTTTAAACTTTGAAAAAGTTTTAAATATAATCAAATCCTATTTAATAAAATTTGAAGTTGAATAACTAAATAGGACAGGGTTTTAAATGTTTAACACAGTATCAAATTGCTGTGTGGTAAGAACAATTGGACTACAACTGCATTGAGTTCTGTTTACTTTCAAAAGAAGCATGTCTAGAAGGGATGAGGTTCTAATTGCATCAAGTCAAATGATACTTTTTCATCTAAATCTAATATTTAGTTGTTTTCTAGAATTTTTTTTTTAAAATTATGTGTGAAAAATCTTGAGATATCCGGTGTAAAATCTCCACGAGTGAACCTACCTTTAAGGCATACCAAATTAGATCATAAAGACTCGAATTTGTAACCTCTCACTTCCTTCAGCGGCTGCTGGAGGCAACAGATGACATCAACCCATATTACAGGTAAAGTAGAAGGTTGTTTTCTAGATGTAGATTTGGTTGTGGCTACATTAAATTTTGATGGAGAGAGTGGATGGGGATGGGAGAGGTGATGTCACATGAAGATTCATTTAAATCTTGGATTTAAATTTACATTTAATTTAATATTGGGTTTACATTTAGATTTGGTTGTGGACATATTAACCTAAATAGAATAGGATAATATACCAAGAGATTATTCATGTACTATAGGTAATATGGTAAATAAACTAAGACAACTTTGAATTTGGATCCAAATTCAAATAATGAATTAGAAATAGAAGTGCCTTCATATCTGTATCTAGATACCAACGTGAATATGAATTGTTGTCTAACAAAGTTGAGTTAGATTATAGATCTCCATTTTAAGGTAAATTTAGAGCCAAATAGTAATTAAATTTGGCTTATTTACACCTTTGTCTAACTTTGAAAATCACAATCAGACATAGGAGAGAGAAGAGACATGGGTTGCTAATGGCAACTATTAATGGGCTATGATTGATTTAAAAATAATAATAATAAATTAGGATACAGTGGATGAACTGGGAATTTTTAGATGGGAATTTTTTTTTTTTAATTTATGAGTAGGAAATCGAGAGATATCCAGCTTAAAACACCCACGGATGATTTCATTACCCCTGAGGCACACCAAGGTTAGGTCCTCTCGCTTTCTAGGACGAGAGGTAACAAGTGGAGTTACACCGAATTGAATGGTTCAAAGTTCATTGACACTATTTAACACTAAAATTTGTATTTAACTATTCGAACATGTTAGTTCAAAAGATTAATCACTTCAAGTAGAATAATTTATCTCATTGACATCAACTCTTTGAATTCCATGAACTTTATAAATATGAATAAAACTAGTGAAATCAAAATATCTACAAAATGCCCAAGTAGGTTATCTACTTACGTTTTCAATTTCATATGAGACTCATTAGAGATGTTAGTTGTTTCTCTAAATTTACATCCCAAGCGTATTTGCGATGAATTTGAGCACGAGTAAAAATATTTATCTAATTATTTTATTCGACGGTTTCAATAATAAAATACATAGCTATTTTTTATTTTAGAGTGAATCCCACCTTTTTAACGTTATTGATTATATTGTTTAAACTTTTAAAATTAGACATTTGCATGTCTTTATTGGACTAAAAACTCATATTAGGTTAGGTCAAGTCAATTTAAATGATCATTTCGGCTGACTATTTAGTCTTAATTTTTAATTTTTTTGATGAATATGAATATTTATTTTAAAACTTTAAGATTAAAGAAGATGATTAGGGACTAATCCTCCTTGTATTACATTACATGCCTCAAGGCTCTAACCTCTGGCGTCGTTAGGCTGCCTTTTTTATTTATTTTTATTTATTTTATATCAAGTAAGGTCGTTTCTTCATTCACTTTATCTCATTTCCTTTTCCAAAGATCAACTGAAAGAATTCCTTCACTCAGTCTTGCTCTCAGTGTCAGCTGCTTTCGCTCCAAAACCCTAACCCTAAATTCTTCTTCCAGATGAGATTTTCCAGCTCCCATGGCATCGATTTCGACTGCCATTTCTCTTCTGCAATGTAAATCCCTTTATCTCCAGGTAAAATTCAATCCCCTTTCCTCTTTTCTGTTCATTTTTTCTTTATGATTTTTGAATAGTTTCCATGAATTTTCAGTCTATAACAACCTGCAATACAAAGAAGAATAGCATCTTTGCAAATGCGATTGAAATACGGAAGGCAGTCCTTTTCAAGTCCATTGGATTGAAATCGCGTGGTCGGATATCCCGGTGGGATTTCTCCGTAAAAGCCCTTGGGGATTCTGAGAATTCCGATGATTGGAAACGCGTTGGAGAAGATGGAGTCGAGTCGGATAGGTCAAAAGTGGATTCAGAGAAATTCGTTGGCAGGCTACATGCAACTGTTGCTGCCATTCCTTCTGTTGTTTTCACGGTATGTATCTGTCTCTCTGCTTGTACTTCATATGCTTTCCTTCTTTTTCTTTTGGTTGCATTGTCTTTGATGAAAAAAAGAAGAAAAAAGAAGATTGAACTATGATAGAAATTGAAGGCCCTGAATGTTTTGATTTTTGATGAATTCTAACAATCATCTTTTTGAAACTGAAGAGAAATGGAGGTAAAGAATATCATATGCAACAATTTGGCAGGAACTGACTGTACCTGCTGTGGAAATTTGAGTCTTTGAAAACATTTCAGCCTCACTGGTTGAGTTTCTTAGATTAATGTTTTTCTATTGGAGATGAATTTCCCGTTACATTATATGTGCTGGCATGATGAGATTTATAGTATATGAGTGGGTCGTTGTTATGTATTCAAATTCAATTATAGAACAGTTAGGTAACTAAATCCTACAACAACTTAATCGTAATCTTATCAATACACTCCCTCGAGCTGATGGGCTTGTAAGCACATAAAGCTCGTCTTGTAGAAGCTGAAATCGAGTTGAAGAAGACATCGGGCATTGGATCAGCAGTAGTTGGAAGAAGATGCCATAATCAAAAGAAAAATGAAAATGAAAATAAATGAGAGCTGCAAGTCTCGTTGAGAGAGAAAGAGAAAGATAGGCATCCAAATTTTAGTATGTAACTTTTGAAGAAAAATTGCATGAGACTTCCAAATTTCTGCCTTGATAATATTCAAACTCTGCAAGTGCGCATGTGAGAAATATTGATTAAAAATAATAAAATAATAAAATAAAATAAAATATCATAGAAAATCTTGAAACAACAATTGACAGGGGGTTTCTGTTGCCACAGTTGAAAGGCAGAAAGAGAGTTGGTGTGAAGTGAACTCTCTAAATATAAAAGAACATGTCTAAGAATAGAAGACTAGAAATGAAATAAACGAGAGCCAACTTGCTTTGTGGTGGGTTTAGGAATATCAAGGGTCTTTGTGGCCTGAGTAATACAGCAATCTCTGCATTCCACTGAAAAAGTTGTCTACAATTTCAATACTTTCATGAATCATGGTCTATGTTGCAATCCACTATATCTGCATTCTGGATCACCAAACCATGACCCCACATGTTATTGCATGCTCTTGCATTTGAATCAGTTTCAATATCTAGTTATGATTTTGCATTTTATAATATTTTTCTTTGATTATTGAGCACATTTTACAACTACTTTTGAATTTTCCTCCAAACTGATTTTTATGTTTCTCAATTTCTTTTCAGGTGAAAAGGCATGTAAGCCAAAAATTTGCCATTGGTTCGTTTGTTATAATTGCATTTTTGCTGATTGCTGTGAGAGAAGTCTTGGTTAGGAAGGCAAGGTACAATCAGCATGGCTCTGTGGCTGATCTTGTGAAGCGGGGTCAATTAAGATCTGATAGAAGAGGCATGTAGGTTCCTTAAACCTCTATGTTATTCATCTTGCATGTGGTTGGAAATACTTGGAACTGTGTCTTGTTGATGTTGAACATCCAAATACAAATAAATGTACAGGAGTGCTTGGTACTGGGGATGCAGAGAGGCACTTGGACTATTTCTTTTGGTGGTAGGAGATTGACTATACACATGCCTGTAGTTTAAAGTTTGAACCTGGCTGGAGACGAGAAGTATAGCCATTGAGTAGTAGCAGCAAAGATGGGAATGTTACTCATTTTTATTAGAATTTGGCAAAAGTTTCTAAATAATTTATCTGGCCAGATCATGTGGATGAACATTTTAGAGTTTGGCCATCAAAGAGGAAGAAAGATATTTTTCAAGGAGGAACAAAGATATTTTAAAATGATCCAAACCGTGTGCCCTTAAAAACATGGCTTTAGTGATCAATCAAGATTATTTTTGATAGGACCCCTGTTCATATAGACCTTTCCAAGAAAACCATTCATGTGGTCCCATGTGATCCTCGCATAAGGTTTGCATGGTCATTGTATTATATATGACAAAAGTTGACACAGGGTCTTAGTTTGTAAATCGTTTACATGGCTTTTACTTTTTGATCAGTCAGACTTGAATTTGTAAGTAAATCCTTTACTAAAAACCAATTATATCATGTTTCCATTTGCCTTTTTTTTATGATGCATTTTCTTATCGCAGCTCAAAGCTTTTGAAGTATGACGATCCTTTCAATAACCCATTGGTGAAGGTAGGTAAGGGCAATTCAACAATAGAAATGTGTGGAAAGGTGTATCGCTTGGCTCAAGTTACCCTTACTAAGGAAGAGCAGTCAAGCCATCAGAAACGGAGGTCACGTGCGTATCAATGGAAGAGACCAACTATTTTCCTCAAGGAAGGGGATCCGATACCACCAGATGTTGACCCTGATACGATCAGATGGATTCCAGCTAACCATCCTTTTGCAACTACAGTCAATGACATTGATGAGGATTTGGCGCAAAACAATGTCTACCAGACAGATGGTGTCCCATTTCGTATAAAAGCTGAACATGAAGCATTGCAAAGAAAACTAGAGGCACTACAACGTGTAAGTACTCATTGTTGGTCATGATTTACCTTTAAGATTCATATGTTGAAATCATATATGATTGAAAAATTTACATTTTGTGATATACTAGAAAGCCACTAGATATCAGATAACTCATCCTTCTTCTTCTTCTTTTGAAATATATGATTGCTGATTGGCATTATTCAAAAAATGAAAGAGATATTGCTAATTGGTCATGAGTACTCGTTTACTTTATCGAAGATTTTAAAACAGATATTTCCCAGCCATTGAAAGGAATACTCATTGGTTTACTGTCCAATAGTAGTGTCATGAAGATTTTATTTTATACTTGTATGTAACAAGGGCACTAAATTTCCCGCAAAAAAATTGTTTTGTCCAAGACTAGTGCACACATTAATGTGTATGCGAAAATTTTAGTAGTATTTAGATTCTATTCATGTGGCTCTTCAGTGATGCTATAAATCGAAGCAGTCATCAATCAATCAAAAGTTAATGTTTGTGTATGTGCATGTTGCATACATGCGGCGTATTTTTGTGCATGATGGATCCTTGGGCTTAAGACACTGCTTTATCTTGATCCCTTTCTGATTTTGGATAGCAGATAGGCAGCGGGCCAATTGAAAACAATTAGCAAAATCCAAGTATGAGTACCAACTCTGTTAAATGGCTTTGATGATGATGATGATGATGATCTTTTCTGATTATGCTAACAAGTGTCCATTTCTAAAGCTAGATGCATGGATGCGAACTGCATGCTGTCTATGGGTGATCATTTAGAATGATCCATTGCATTATGCTGCTCATTCTGGGCCACCGTAAACGCATTCAACTTTTGGCATAAATATTGTTCCCTATGCAGGTTAAAAACATGAAATTGCTTGCAGTTGGGACATACCCAATTGATTTTTTAAGTCCTCTTTGCAGTAGTAACTATGAGTATCATCATCCATACCAAATTCCTAAGATAAGGAATTGTTTACATTCTAGGGGGCCATGTAGATTCATGGGAAGCTGGAATGAGAAACTCTTCCATTCCACAGAACTCTAGAGACTTCAGAATCTTGGCATTTTATGTTTAGAATTTTTGCCTGTTGACAGTAGAGATTTTGCTGGATCTTTTTTCTCCACATTCTTTATAGATTTATAGATCCCTAGGGTGATAAAAAAATTCCTAGAATTAGTGAAATTCCTCTCATTTTTTGGACTTCTTGGATTGCATTACCTTCACAATGTACACATTTTACCCTGAAGCTCTTACTGGTTCAATGTTTAGGATAACCTCAATTCTCCAAATGGCCTTGAACTTTCAGATATCTTCTATATTAAAAATGAGGGCACTAGACCTCCCCTGCAAGCCTTGTTGAAAAAGCGTTAAGCACATCCAACTGTTCACTTAATTTTTCCTCACATCAAATAGAAACCTAATTAGGTAGTCTTTGAGAAAACATACTGCTGAAATAAGCAGCTGGGGCCTATCAGATTTAATGGTTGGTTCTATTTTTCAAATACTAAAATATGCAGGACCTGTTTTTTTTTTGAAAGATACAATGTGCAGGACTGTTAAAAGATCTTTCATTTTATGCCTGTGAAACCCATCAAACAGAATACAACAAGAAGAAGGAGAGGAGGGGAAACCCACCAAACAGAATGAAGTTGTTTGTACTTGTCCTGTCAGGATCAATTAATCATAGTGGATAACCTCCCTGCACTTGCTACCCGCCCAAATATTGGTGATGTTTCAAAATTATGTTTGTGTATACTCAGAATACTGAGACCTTGTTATCATTATCATAACCTGACCTCTGTTAATTCATCAGCTGGTCATTATTATATTCTATGAATAACCAAGCAATAGATCTTCAGCTGCATATTTATCCATCCAAGTTATATACACATGTAAAACTATGTTTGTATCTTTATTGATGTCAGGAGCAAAAACTAAATAAAGTGGCGATTAATCCAAGTAGCATAAGAGAGTTTGAAAGACCATCCAAGTCACTTTCCAAGCAGCAAGAGCAGTTGGAACAGAGCCCTTTATCCATGGAACATGGTACTACAAAATCTGATAGATCTTTTGAGAATAATGTGGAATCGGAGGAACTTGAAAAACCTTTGGAAGGTACAATTTGAATCTCTGCCAAGTCTGATCTTCTTTATGCCTTATCTGTAATGTTATATCCATTTTTGTCAGACGATGGAAAAGAAAAGAAGAAAAATCATTGGTTGCACATGTATTTTTTTGAATGATTACTCTTGAATACAAATGCAGGTATTACTTTACTACATTAGAATATAGGCCCATCTGTAAATACTTCTCTCTCTCTCTCTTAGTGAGAATTCTTAACATCTTAAACCAACACTTCCTTTCTTAGTGTATAGTTTGGGGATTGGACAGATTGTTACCTTGTTATGATTGAAACAAGATATTATGAATTTTTCTCCCAATCTGTTGTTGGGATTGCTGTTTTGGTCATCTACAACTGTCGAAAGTCGGTGGTAATGAAATGGTTTGAATACCGTTAGTTCTATAATGATTAAGAATTCAGCAATTCGCTGCTAAAATGTCGACAATGGTTATGTATTACATATGCCAATCTAAAAGTTTAGGATCAAAATTTGTCCAACACTACACAAATTCATGCACTAGGGGTGTTTGTAAGTTGTTTTTTCTAAAATATTTTTAGAAAAAAAAAAGACTTAAACTGTGATTTCATTTGAGATCAAATTTATTATTTTTAGACTATTAAATTTGAAATTTCATTTTTTTTCAAAGATATTTATGCCCGTTGTATTTGATAAAGAACCAGGCATAAGATGAAATTCATTGAAATCTTTTCATACTTAATCTTCTGGATTGAGAAAAGGAAGAAATTAGAAGAAAAGAAAGAAAGAAATGATTTGAAGTTAATCAATAATTCATGAATAATACGGTATAAGTATAACATACATGATAATCTATTTATTCAATTTTTTTTAATTATAGGTGAGATCTATTTTTCAACATACCCTGTTAGAGCATATAAATTTTTGCAGTGACATATCCGAGCCCCAATGGATTGTTCAAGCATGACAATCAAAATCCAAAGGAGTAGGTAAAATTGAGTGGAATCTATGAAATTTAGCCATTATATGGTTCAACCGATCAAAGACTGGCCATGAATAGGTCAAACGACTACCTAAATCGTTAAAAATATTATTCGTCTTTATCAGGTGAGAAATATTGTTCGTAAATATTGTTTGTCTTTATCGGGTGAGATGGCTGGACACCTTCAATCATAATATTTTTTTTTTTTCAGATGTAGAAAAAAAAAGATTTGAAACGAAAAAGGGACCAATAGAAGCACCAATAGCAGTTGAAGAGAGCCCTTTTAACAATCAAGCTAAGATCCAAAACTGAGATTCTCCATGGTATATTCTTGTCTTCTGCAAAAATTACTCTGTAAATTTATGGGGAAAAGAAAAGAACACAAGTTCCAAATAGATTTGTGTAAGAAATTGAACCGAAAACAAGTGCATGCATTGGAAATAGCACTCGATCGTAATTTTTTTTTTTTTCTACTTCAGTCACAAGTATATTGTGGCACATCCAAAACTCAAATCATATTATTATGAAAATTCTGTCTAATGCTATAATACATGGTTTCGGGTTATGGCAGATCAGTCACATACTCAAAAGTCTGGCTTGTGCCCAACAATTGACACCAGATAGAGAGAGAGAGAGAGGAGTGGCGCATGTTTGAAATTGTAAGTTTGAGTTATTGCTTAAAAATTAAAAATGAAATTAATAAATCTAAACATGACTGTAACCAGCCACATGCACGGGTGGTGTTAGTTTCAGATTCATCCATGAGCTGCTACCAACAAATTTTGAAAGATTATTTTCTTCTAGAAAGAGCTTTAATAAGTCTGTTTTTTAAAGACATGAGAAACCCGGCACAATTTCATACACACAAGTCTATGGAAATTTGAATTCAAAACATTACACTGAGCACCCAAAGAGAAACTGGAATAACACAGAAAAAATAGCAAAATGTGACATATATTACGATGTTAATGCATATGGCATCAATTGCAATAGAAATTACCCTACTTTACAAAATCAGCCACGAGAATGGAAGATTCACTCTGATGATGATCCATTGCCTTGGATATAATTTCACTCCACTTCTCTCACTGGTCAGAACCCTCCTCGTCGCTGCTGTCTGCAAACATGGTGGCCATTTTCATGGCCAGCTTTCCGGCCATTTCCCTTCTCTGAAAGTCAGGCAGCAACCTCAAACTATCACGCATATGACTAATCTCACACATCAACTGCTCTATATCCTCAAAACCATAACGCATATCTTCATCTGTCTCAGATACTTCGACCATTTTGGCTTCAGATTCTTCCTGTACCGGAAACTTGGCTTCTTTAGTTTCGGTCACTTCCTCAACTTGAACTTCTGCTACCTTACTTTCAGATACTTCAAGAACAGGAATTTTGGATGCACTTGCTTCAGATACTTCAGGCACTGGGACTCCGTCTGTTTTACTTTCAGCCTCTTCCTGGACAGTTACTTCAGAGATTGATGATTCCTGAATTTTAGCAGCATTACCAGCTTCATTCTTCTCAACTTTGTCAGGGACTGGAACATTATTTCGACGAACTGATGCTTCTCCCTCATCTGTTGCTGTAGGGATATCATTTAAAGCAACCCATGATCCATCCATGCCATCCCAAGGTTCATCTGAACCCCTAGAGAGAATTTCGTACTCAATTTCATAATCAGATTCATCTGAAAAATCTGGTAAAGAACAAGATAAGAATGACTAGAGAATGGTTGCTCAATATCAACTTGGTGAGAGATCTGATCAATGGAGAAAACATAACAGAAGTTCTCTTGAAAAGTTTCATTAAATGTAGAAAAGGATGCAAATGACAGAAGTTGTCAGTACCTTCTTTCTCAGCTAGGGATAGTTCAGGGATCCGATTTCCAGACTTTAGAATCATTCCAGGCCACATATGGGCAGAAAGGGCTCCATAGAGTCTCTCTACCCCTTGTGAATCACCATTAACTGATAAACCTGGCAAAAATTGCATTTCTAGTAAGCTCCATTCCAGTTCAAACAAAACCATTTGATAGAGAAGCCTTGAAGGACGCAATAGACACAACTCGCTTCTAGTAAGTTTGAAACTCTAACTTTAGAAATATCACAAAGAATAAACTCCTACAATCAATAGGCATCAAACAGGTTCCAGAATTCATGGCATTGCTTGTTATTCATCAGTTTTCATGCACAAATATAATATAAATGAAGTATATGTGTATCTATACCATAGGTATATTTGGCCACCAAAAATGCCTAAAATGCAAAATAAGAGGTAAAAAGAATCCACTGGATGAAACAAAATTCCAACAACTTCTACCTGTTTTTAGAGTGATAAATTTTATTAGAATAATAGATGTTGATGATTTCAGAAGAATCAGTTTCCCCAGGGCAATATCGCCCCCCCCAGGGCCTGTGGGGCCCACAAGGGTGGGGTCTAATGCATGGAATGGATGGGTTTAAAATGTATTTTCAGGATGATGCTTCTCATAAAAAATCAGGTCTATTGGATTTGAAAAGGTATGATTTTCAAGGGCCCATATATCAATAGTCCAATGGTGAGATCAACTCAAAATGGGTATAAATTAGGTATGGATGTAATTCACAGAGGTTAGATGGGTTTTTGAAGAAAAGGGTATGAATTTGGACCCTGGTAGGCTCTACATGGGGCCTAGGTGGCAGTTGCCCAAGTGATTTTACTATCAAATACTGATGCAAAGTAAGTAGGATCACATACATGAAAGAAGTCGGCATGCAAGAACATGAAGTAGAAGCTCTTGAGAAAAAAATACTCCTCATACTGGAAATATAAGAATTAGAGAGAGAGAGTGGATCTAATTTCCATAAAAATACATTTATACTTATAACTAGGATCATATCAAAAACAGATATATTGACCTGTAAAGGGATACCTCTTTCGTGGCCTACCAAATCATAGTGACACCACATCCCTTGGACAGATAGCAGACAAAAGAATCGATCAATCAATTTCCTGGCTCCTAATCTTGTGCAGACTCCATTTTGGAGAGACCTTAGAGATGAAAAGCTAATGAGTTTACAGTTCTACTTTTAGGGAGGTATTCACCCTGATCATCCTTGAAACAGGTGACAAATCATCAATTCATCACAAATGGCTGCTACTTTTGCCTCCATTTTCCAGGACCAGATCATGTCCTCGTCCATTGCCATTACTCCATGTGAGAACATCGCCGGTTCCTACACATTTTTGGGGTGCAGTAAATAAATGCAGCCTTCAAGCTATGGAGTGACCAGTTCTCCAGATTTGAGAAAGGAAAGGTGAAAGCAATGACAGTGGCCAATTATGCTACCTTAATTCTTAAAGGTTTTTATATATTCTTGCCATAGAACGTGGCTAGATTGCCTAAATCTATGAGCTACAGAAGACCTATTGTAAGGTTGGAATATTCTGCCATGGAAAAAGTGAACTTAATTGTGATAGAACGCTTTGTGGTCTGACATGCTTAGCAGGCATTGGAGGAATCACTATAATGAATCGTCCAGAGTTACAGAAGACCTATTGTAAGGTTGGAATATCCTGTTATGGAAAACACGAACTAAATTCTGATGGAATGCTTTGTGGCCTGACATGCTTAGCAGGCATTGCAGGAATCACTGACAATGCATTGTTCAGATTGAACTTCGTTCTCCACTCCACTTAATGGAACTAAGGCTAATAAGGCTGCAGTCAAGGCCATGTTTGCATGATGGAAGAAGTTGGATAAGACAGCAACATCTTCTAAAAATGGCTGCAGCTTCACAAGCTTTACATTGGCTGTCAAACTGAATATTGCAATAGAAGCTGGACATCTCCAGAATAAATCATATGCATATATATCTTTGAAAGTCAAAATAAATCTTACATCTTGTACTGTCACTCGTGTAGTTTTCTGTTTCTTAACCTTTGGCTCAACTCCCCATTGGGCATGGCCATTTTGTTTCTTTTCCAGATTGTACCTCTTTTTTCTGGAATGAAATTCAAAATCTTTCAAAAATATTCTTTTAAAAAAAAATGGACAGTGACCTTCAGCAATTGTTTAAGGGGACTCCTGTGATGCCATAGTGGATTATCAAAGAAAGTTCTTATCCATAGAGAATGACAGATTTTTTATAGAGGAGACTAGGAAGATAACGTGTTGATGGTGGGCATTTTCCATGGCATGTTCCTACATTGGCCAATCAGTTGACAGATCTAATAGCTAGTTGGGAAAGGAAATTATCCATTGTGGATTATACAGGACTGTTCTTTGTTTTGCTTTCACGCCCTCCTGTTGCTGTTTTATTTCGCCATTTGTTGTAAAATGAATATCCACACTCCTTTTTCTCAACACCCCACCACCCCAAAAGGTCCAAAATTCTGTACTGAAAAAAAAATCTTATATGAAGCTTACAAGTTCAGAAAACTGTGGCAAAAGGAATAACACATTTCATCCTTTTGATCAAATCGTCTCTATGAATTCATTTTAGAAGAAAAAAGACATATATTGGGCAGAGCACAAGTTCATAGGCCTCACATTGGAGGAGACCTTTAATTCAAGAACAGACTTTACGAGCATAAACCAATCCCCATTACCCTTTAATTATCTGAAGGATGCTTTGCTTTTACTCAACAGCAGGTTCTGCCAAGTTTTTCCTTGCAGCTGAGGGTGGATAGTTTTTTGATGACCTGAGGGTGGATAGTTTATTGCCTTGCTTATCATTGCTCAATATATAGAAGTTCAGTTAATGGGCTGTTGAGTAAGGAAAGGCAATGGACTCCTTAGGTGCATGATCATGCATTTCACAAATAATAGCAGCAGCAGTAGTAATGAGTGTGTTCTCCATCAGTATGAAAGGCAAGGCGATATTGGCACTTAATCAATATGATAAAGGTAAAATATACTAAGTGAAAATTTTCAATCCAGAGCTGTCGGAACCAACTTTTTATTCAAGTTATATGCATACACTTTTTTGAAAAAAAGAAAGGGTTATAAGCATATACCTCAGAAATTATGAAGGCAACAAGCAAAACAAAAGATAAGTGGATAAAATAAACTCCAGCAATCCTCTAAAGGGCCAGTCTAAATCAAACTAGGAAATTATAGGATCCTAAGCCAGTCTATATCAAGCAATTCATGAAATTATATGGTCCTAAGACACAAGGAATTATGATTTCTAAGCCATCAAGTTCACACTTTTTTTGGCCCATGGCATCCATGTTTCAATGATCTAAAGAGTTCAAATGATAGGCCTGATCATAGATAAGAGACACCCAAAAAATAACAGAGTTGGTGTCCAATTATTTACATTTTTATGGACTGTTATTTGTTTTCCCTAGCCATCAATGTCCAGGCCACCAAGGAGACGAACCTAAAATTTTTCTATGGAACATCATATGGGAGTTGCCATATTCAATATTATGTTAATATGAATGACCAATAATTAGCCTATTTTCCATGGTGATCGAGTTCAGGACCTGAGTACCCCATAAGTCCACAGTAATGAATGCCCAAATAACTATGAGCCCAAAACATAACATTTTCTTTAAAACGTAATGCATAAAGACCACTTGTCATACATCTTACCAGATGTTTTAGAAATAGTTTTGAAGATACCAATGTTAGAAGCCCATACATGAATAATGGAGACTAAGATGGTATACAATAACAGCATCAAAGTTGTAGGCTCAAGTCACATTATCATTTTAGTAAATTATAAATGAACAGGTACTGGTAGTGGTAGCAGCAGCATAATAATGAAGATATAAATATGTAGCATACACATGGCAACTACTGCCAATACACACAGTTGTCTATTGGGACAAATTTACTGGGAAATGAATGATGTTTCAAGGTAACTAGAAACAAACGCATTACAGTTGTAATATGAGGTGACGAGAAAAAAAAACTTACATTTATCAAAGTCCATATTGGATGCACAAGCTTCAATGTATTCAATGTTGTACTGACTGCACCATTCCAGACATGATCTCCTGATCTCCCATGATGGTTCTTCATCCCCCAACAAACTACTTCCCTCAGTTTCAAGAATTCCATAATCTAAGTATTCTGGATGAGGATCAGTAGAGGATTCCCCATGCTTCTGCAAATATCTTCTATATTCTGCATGAGCAAAGTGACCAGGCAAAAGATCTGCTTTGTTCCCAATACACAATAATATTTCAAACGTCTTGATATCAATGCTAGAAACCCATTCTCGGAGAATAGTAAAAGAAGCCAGCTGCATATAATTGGAAAGATGAGTGAATTTATCTGCTTTAAGCCATTATAGGCTAGCACATTTGCTGGCTTAACTTTGTCAATTTACGAAACATCACAGACAATAGAAGCCAAATATAGAGAGACAAGGATGTACGTGGGTGTGAAAATGTGCACATGAGAGAGAGATAGAGAGGAATTATGCTTACATCACTCAAGTCGAAAACCATAACCAGCGCATCAATCTGCTTCAAAACTGGGATTGATCCAACAGGAAATTCCTCACCAAGATGAGCCACCCAAATGGAAAGATCCGCTGTATAGTACTTTGTATCAATGGTCCACCTGTTCAATAAAAACCATAAAAAAACAATATCATTTATTACATGCATTGCATAATCTAAAGCCAAAATGTGTACATACCCGTAGCAAAGAATTTCTGATGATAAATCAGAGGCATCTGATAAATCCACCGTAAGCAACCCTAAGATCAATAAAGAGGAACTTAAAATCAGACACTTTTTATTTTATGGATTAGAAACGAATAGAAATTAAAGAAATAGAAATATGCAACATCAACAAGCAATCTAGGTTGCATGGGTACAGGTGTGAGTGTGGGAGTCAACACAAGTGTGAGGTGTTAGGTTTGGGAAACCCAAAAAAGAGAAAGAAATAAGACTCAGGGACTTAGCACCATATTTCAATAATTTACATTTAAATTTATTTTAAATGAAAATAAGGTGCAAAAAATAATGCCAATAGAAAATAATCCATTGGATTTATTCTAACAATCAAGTGACAAAAATAACAATATTTTAACTAGGTTTCAAGATGAGAAGGGTATAGTAGTATTATTTTAGTCATCTTGGAAAACAATGATAAAAAGTAGTAGCCAAGTCCATAGAAAATAGGTCTAAGTGTTTGAAACTGGTGCAACTGTGCAAGTGTCTAACACAGGTGCCTCACACATCTTGAAAAGTCTATGAAACATATCAAGTAATACATGAAAGGATAAAATTCAAACTCACAAGTAGGGCAACAAGGGAAATTTTTATGAGACCTGCTTAAAGTCTGGAGGCAGTTATTATAGAATGCTTCTTTTATTTATTTATTTATTTTAGAAAGCTATGGGTGGAACCAAAGTGGTTAGAAGTAACATGTTAAGCTGTGGAAGGATAGAGAACTTGGCCTCGAACAAGAATGAGTGGGGAGAAGTAAAGCTCACAAAGCTGACTCAGATAGATGGGTTAAGGCTACCACAATGATGAGGATGACAATGAATGATGAAGATGATTTATTCTGAAAAATTAATGACTTTATTTTAGGGTATGGAGGCTACAAGGGATATATATGAAGAATGATCAATTATGCAAATAAGGAATCTTGATCTCTTCGAACATCTATGTCTTGGCATTGCACTAGTTATAAGCCAAATAGCCCAAATGACCACATAATAGTCTTCGCCTTAAAAACAACCATTACCATAATTATTTATGAAGTCTAATCTATTCAATCAAGTGATACAACCATCAATTGAATTGGCCAATTTAACTTGATGAGACAAGATTTGTCAAGTTCACCCAGCACCTCGACCTAGTTAGAACATTTTTTTTTTTTAATGATAATGTAACATAATTGCCACAGTGTCAACTGTCAACCCACCCAATATATATATATATAGAAAAAAAAAAAGATCAAAATATCAGTTTCTGCAGCTTTGAAATTTTCACGGGAATCGAAATCTCTCCAATTTACAGAATTCCCCCAAAGAATTCCATGTTTCAGATTATAATGAAGTTTCATATAGTATTATTCTTTGAATTCCAGAACCTGAATCACCTACACAATGAAATTCCCAGACTCCACCTAATAATTCCAGGGCATCCAAACAAGCATACAATATTGCAAGAAATTTGCTAATTCCGGGATTTGGGAATTATAACTTCTTACGGAGGAATTTTCAAGCAAAGAGGTCTTCAGAGTTATTGATTGGTCTAATGATGAAAGAGAAAACAAAATAAAATTTGAATTCATAAGAAAAGGATTACTGGAGAGGAGACTTCGCTTCCCGACGTTGGAGGGTCCGACGACCAATACACCAGGTCTACTCTGAAGAGAATCCCGATCCGATTGTTCGCCCACTTCCTTCCCCATCATACAATCTCTAAACCCTAGATCCGACGGTCCCTGTTTCTCTCTTTCTGACAGCTCAGAAAGATCTTTTCAACTGCGAAAACTCGAACGCTACTCAGATCGCTGAGTATTAGATCGTGGATCGCAGGTTCTGGTTCGCAAATACCGGATGTAAGGGGATTCGGATGTTGCAGTTCATGATTGCGAGCCGACTTGGTAAATGACAGGGAGCCGACTTCCAGATATTCACGGATGATGATGATAATTTGTTAATTTTATAATAAATTAAATAAAAGTAATTATTTATAAATTAATTTCGATTGCCATTGGTATTTTGAGTTTCTTCTTATGTGGAGTCTACAGTCCACTAGAAAATATATTTATGCAGTGGAAAAAATTAAAATATAATTTAAAATAATTGAAAAAATTACATGATTTAATTGATTTTGGTTCTATTTTTTAAGCATAGATTTTTTATTAGACCTATTATCATGAAATTAAAAAAAAATATGAGTAGATAAAGGGGATGCTCGCGGGAAATAATATTTGTAATGGATGGCTAGGATGAATGACATTGACATCTTGTTTAATATAGCTACCATTATTATGCACTGGGTCAAACCTCTTCAACATTATTTTATATAATATTTGGGGTTTTCATTAATTAGTGAGCTAATTTTAAACATGTGTATATCAATTTTGGTGAGATCATAAGAATTGAATATCGGCCAGGATTTTAATCCTGATTTATCCTTTAATATAAATTGAGTCATCATTATTTAAACCCATTTGTTACAAGTTCAATCTAACCTGTCGATTTAGACCTTTAGCTTGACCATAGGGGGTCAGGTCGAACCTGATTCGTTAATACCTTTTGACATGATTGGCAACTAAATGCACATAAAATCTATAGTTAGATTGTCCTGTGAAATAGATTACCCATGAATGTTACTCCTTATGAAATCATGATTAAATTTGTTGATTGGATTGATCTGGTTCGATTGGGTTTTAAAAAATATATCTTGGTTAGTTTTAAGTTAGGTTGCTTGAATAAGTTAATAGACCTAATATAATAATTAATATTTGATAGGACCAACCTTAAATAAGTTAATTGACCTAATATAATAATTAATATTAAAAAAAATTACGTGTAGAAAACCATTAATAATTAATATCTGACCCAACTTAATCAGTGCACAATCAGCTAAAAGGCTTAAATTGATTTTAAGAAGGTGCCTCATATAGACATCCGATTTTTCTACCTCTACACACCTGAATTAAAAAAAAAAAATCTGATGAAATTACCATTCTACCCCTCCATGTTCTATTCATCCGAACAAACTGTCTGTTCATTTTCAGTTCGTTCGGATGAATGTACTCATCCGAACAAACAAATCAGTGTAATTTAAGTTCGTTCGAATGAACAGTTTGGTTCATTCGAATGAACAAGTCGAATTTTATGAAGGATTGACATATATATCTTCATTCGAACGAATGAACACTCGTTCGAAGGAACGAAAATTACACTAAGGTGTACGTTCAGATGAGTATATTCATTCGAACGAACTGAGAATTCATTGAAAATTCGTTCGAATGAATTTATACATGGGTAGAATGGTAACTTCATCCAAAAATTAAAAAATGAGTGTGTAGAGGCATATTTTCCGGGTGTCTGTATGGATTACCCTAGTTTGTATATATTGCTACTCATTATGGGTTGATTCATGCCTAACAATCATTAAGAAGGAGATTGCTCTGTTACTTTAGCTTGACATAATATAGTGTTATTATAATTCATGTTATATATTTAAGAGGTGGGTGCTATGTTAGATTATATAATTGTAGAGTTGTAAAATATTTTAAAATTAAAAGTCATAATTAGCCATCGAATCTAAATTATTTAGAATTAGGGATGTCTAGCCATTGATTTTGATGTGTTTGAATATTATGACTAGCATGACATTTGACTTCAAATTTTTTTATGTGTATTCAACAATTTTGTCATTAACACAGTGGAGCCACTAATCCACCTCTAGCCATTAAACTTATATTGATCATATCAATTCATAAATAACAATCAAATTAGTGTAATTCTAATGTGGAGATCACTTTTTATAGTTTCATAGTCAATTTACAATAGATAAGAAAATATGGGATGCTTTTAAGAAGCCAACTTCACCTTATTTAATCATTGTAATCTCTAATTTTATAGATAATAAGAGTTTTTTTTATTAGAAACATGTCGAGCCTTTATAGAATATTCGACTAATTCTCGGAACGTGTGTAAGTCTCTCTACCTACACATCAAGTAAATCGTTGATGAGTGGCATTTTGGAAAAGAGTGAGAATCAAATTTACGACTTCCGTTTCATGAGACGAGTTCTTGAGTATCATTTCAACCTTTCGGATTCTGTAGTTTTAAATTTTTTTAAGATAAATTTACATTTAAAAGTTGGTATGAATTAAATTAGTGTAAAACTAGGGATGTGAGGATATTGTCATCAGCATGTAAGGTATGTGAAGACTTGAATTGATTATTGGTTAGACTAAGACCCACAACTGAATCATAAAACATTCATAAAGGAGTAGTAAAAGCTGATTTCTAAACTAGGTATCAGTTACAGCCGACACGTTAAATTATCGGCTCTTTAGATCAGCCGTAGAGTCAAATATCTCATCTTGATTAGCTTGGACCCTTTTTAAGTAAACAATTTAAAAAAAAAAAAATGCATATTAAATTTTAATATTCTTAAACTACTTTCAATGAAAATAAATTTTAAAATAGAATACAAAATAATGCGAATGAGATTTAAAACATTTTAAGTACGTCATTTTGGACCTTGGGAGCACAGTTTTGATTATAGCTACAAACAATGTTTTCCGCACGAATTTATCTAATATATGAGGTTTATAGGCAGTTTTGTATATTCATTATTTTAATTTTATCTCCAAATGAGGGGTGAAGATATTCGTGTCATCCAAAAAAAAATCTTAAATATCATCATTTATTTTGAATTATGAAAGAGTTTATAGTATAATGCGAGTTTTTTATAATAAGAGATCTGTGATTGTCTCAATTTATCATAATCTAAGTAGTGAAAAAGATACCGGTGTCCTTTACAGTGAAAATATTGGTATTCCTATAATTTCTTTATAGTATAAGGAATACACACTAATACGATGTTTGTAAGAAAGTCTTGATTTATGTTAAGAAAAGTATTTAGTAGATCTTTTAAGCTATATCATTATATCTTTAAGTTATTACATGCTTTTAATATTTTATTTTTTTATGCATGTTAAATTATTAAATGTATGATTTCATTTTAATATACCATTTGATTCGATAAAATATATGTATTCTCTCTTGATACTATTTTTAAGAGAATTTCATTATCTCTCAATCCACACGTATTGATAAATCGATGAATAATTTTATAGAGAGTGACTCAAAAGAGTTCAATACTAATTACTAAAAAAAAATGAGATAAAACTCTTCACATATAGGTACCACCATCATTGTAAAGTACTTGAAGTCTTGAACTTTGGATAGAATTAATTCCAATAGGTCCATAGATGGAAAGATTTGTTAAATTTCACCTCTTAATCAATTTAATAGTCTTTTTAATCACTAGTTTTAAATGATAAACATGCAGCTAAATAAATATGCAATAAGAGGGTCGAATCCTTATGTGCTACTGTAGATAAAAAAAAAATGAGCCCAAGCATATTTATTAGGCCTATACATGTTGGCTCATTCCATTATGGAATTCATTCATTTCAAGTCAATTTTTGTGTATTCTAGAAAATAAAAAAATTACCAAATTAATTAATTTGATTGAAATTTAAGTTTTTTAAATTATAAATTTATGTAAATGTTTGACTCCATCATAAATTCTAAGATAAATTTTTTAATAATTGAGGTGTACAGGGCTTCTTAGAACATCTGATTAATCTTTGAAGCGTGTGCAAACCTCTCTACTCATATACTGAGTAAAAATATAGAGAGTGACCCTTTGGGATGAGATGGAATTCAAATTCGAAACTCTCACTTCCTGAAACAAATTTTTGATTTATAAATTTTAAAATAATTGACTAAATTCATATTCATCATTATTAATATTATTTATTCTATTTATCTAAAATTGTAACCGGACCCTGAGTAACTTCTTTCAAAAGTCAACTCTTTAAGTTAAAGTTTTTTTTTATTATAAAAAATATGCCACAAACTTTTTTATAAATTATAGTCAAATTTAATTTAAAATTTGAGAATTTGTATATAATATTTTATTTAAAGAATAAGATTAGTGATATATACATTAAATCTTTGATAGTAAAGATAATAAAATAAAAAAGAAATTAATATATTTTAATTTTTAATTTTTTAATACTTATACTAAAAATAGTTAAAGGCTCATATTTTGTTGAATAATGACGCACTCCAATAAGCACCGCCTACTATAAATAGGAAGTGCAGAATCTCCCCGTTGTCTTATTCGCTCTTCCCTTGCTATTTCTTTACCAACCCACACTTCTCTCAAAATGAAATCAATTTCTTTTTTTTTTTTCTACCAAAAAAATTAAAATATTTACATAATTTTCTTAATCTACTGAGTAAATAGACATAAATATTTTAAAAATGACCCATCTATTATAAATCAATTTTTTTTGTCTTTATCGTTCGATATAAATATCTCAAATAAAATTACGAACAGCGAATATATTGAAAAGGAAAAAGTAAAAAAGTTCAAAATTCTTACTTTAAAATCTATAATTAGATTTGTCTATTTTTGAATAATTTTTTTTCAATAGTCAAACAATGAAACATTTGTCTAATTTTTAGGTTTTATGGGCCAATTGTTAGCCATGTTTGACGTTTTTCATCATGTTGCTTTCTAGCTTGTATTTCCATGTGAGTTAGCCATCATGTTATGGAAAATGCTCAAGAAATTTTTTCTGTCGCTTTTCAGGACGTGACACCTTGCATTTTGTGTGACAGACTAACTTGATAAGTGAAATAAAATTTCATTCCATTTTTGGAACTTCTTTGGTAAAAATATTTAATTTTAATAGTTACTTTTGATGGTATTAAAGGAATAAGGTGCTAAAGAATCTATGAAATTATAAATTTTCATACTATAATAATCTAAAGAAATTTAATTTTAATGAAGAGTTAATAAATGCAAAATATATGGAACATTTCCTTTTTATTTAAATGGCATGATAGAATTCATGTAACAAATGCAACAAGCAATCCTTACCCTTCCCAAGTGTCTCTCTATTAGACTTTGGTCATATTTAAAGATGTTCATTGGCGTAATTTCTAAGCAATTTTATCATTTATCCCCATGTTTCAAACTATAATCAATATATTTAAAATATTATAATATACTCACATTTTTTATGTTTAAAATGGTTGATTGAAAAAAAAATTACTTAGAGATTAAAAATTTTGATCTTCAAAAAATATTTTGTACTATGTTTTGTTTTATAAAAAGGGTAGAATTGCAATATTTTCTAATACAATGACATTTTGCAATATGGAGTGAAAACATTTTTCTTATATCTATTTGTAAAATATGATATTTTCATTATCTCCAAATGTGGCTTTGGTAATGGACTAATGGTAATGGGTAGTTCAGTTGGTCTAAGCGTATAGGATTAGAGTAGAGGTCTTGAGTTAGACTCCTCATAAACCTACCTAATACACGAGGCTTGAGGGTGGTTTCGTGTATCCGTGGGTTTAATGTCACTTCCAATGTGGAGTGTGAATACCCATATTATCCCCAATTTTTTTTTGTTAAAATGAGAAAACCACAAAATTGTTATGCTTTGAAATCAAACTTGTCTATGGTTATAGCCGACAAAAGTTATAAATAGGTAAACTTTTAACGGTTTTCTTATTCAGCGTTCTATCATCATTTTCGACTGATTGTCTCAAGTCAACCTTTATGGGTGATGTATACCTCTATGGTATGTGTCGTCTACAACATCGTATTGGTTCTGAAGGGTCAATAGTTTGTGAAAACATGTCGCATTATCCTAATTAAAAGTTCACTAATTAGTCGCAACTATAATTCAAAGATCTAAAACTTAGATTACACCACACTCGAAATTAAATTAATTGAAATAATGTTTAAGTTCTTTCTAAACTTTCTCATTGATTCAACCACTCTAAACTCTAATCAATTTTAATTGAATCGAGTCAACTTATTTGAATTACTCTACTTTCTAAACTATGATTATGGCTATTGAATTAGAAAATCCATAGTTACTTGATAGAAATTAGATCCCAAGTGGAGTCAATATCTAATAAGTTAATCCTATGTTTGGCTAAAAAGGAAAAAAAAATACTTGTCAAAAAATTGGAAAACCCTAAATTCCCAAAACCATTTTTCTAAAACTAATACCATCTTTCTTTTTAACATTTGAAAATATCACGAGATGATAAATTGTCAAGAATGAGATTTTGACAGAGACTCATTCTCAATTTTGTATAAAAGGAGCTACACTCTTCTTCACACTTTCACACAAGAAAATCTGCTCAAATTCTTCCCTCCCATTTTCACCATACTACCATCATATAACATAATTGTTCTTCACAAAATTAGCCTCCTTCTTCTTCTTCTTCTTCTTCTTCAATTATCCATTTTATTCTTCTTTTCTTTCCCAACTCAAGTTCTTCTCTAATGGGGGACTCCTCTGTTTCTCACACCAAATGGACTCCAGTAGAGAACAAGCTATTTGAGAATGCACTAGCTGTGTTCAGTGATGAAACAGCAGATCGATGGATAAAAGTGGCAAAAATGGTGCCTGGTAAAACTCCTTATGAAGTGGCCAGGCATTATTTGTCCCTCGTAGAGGACATCGAATTCATCGACTCTGGGTTGATCCCGATTCCGCATTACCTTGATGACGACGACGACGAAGATGATAATGTGGACGAGGATAAGGATGAACAAATATCAGACGAGGACGAGGAGGAGAAGAAGGAGAAGGAGGTTGAAATTGCAAAAGAGAAAGGGTCATCTTCAGAAATAGTGTCATCCAAACGACAAAGGAAGAAGTGCAAAGTAATTCCTTGGAGTGAACATGAACATAGGTTTGTTCTTTCTATCTCGATTTTTAAAATTCTAATAGATTTTTGTTAATATTTTTTCCTTTATATATATGGGTTTTTTTTATATCTTTAGTAATTTCTCTGTGCTTGTTGGAACTTCTATTGACAGAAGATCTTTCATGCATGTTTTGATTAGGTGTTCTATTGACAGAAGATCTTTCATGCAAACCTCTCTCTCTCTCTCTTCAAATAATAATTTCTCTGTGCTTGTTGGAAATTCTATTGACAGAAGATCTTTCATGCAAACCTCTCTCTCTCTCTTCAAATAATAATTTCTCTGTGCTTGTTGGAAATTCTATTAACAGATGATCTTTCATGCATGTTTTGATTAGGTATTCTTTGCTTGTTGGAAGTTCTATTGATGGATAATCTTTCATGCAAACCTACCTCTCTCTCTCTCTCTCAATAGTTTACAAGTGTTAATGCTATCATCCTAAATGATATTCGAGAGGCCCACTAGTATGACACTATTCTACTTTAATGACAAGTATTGGACCATGGAAAAGAAATTATTCTTTTAAATAATAATTATACAAAAGAAATTTGGTTATTATTTATAAAATAATTTTATTTTTCAAATTTCTTTTGTCATTTTTTATTTTATTAATGTTTTCACACTTTTCTTTAAGATTAAGGTGTCCAAACCTCTTAGAGCATCTCATTAATCCTCAGGGCATATGCAGTTTTTACACTGAGTATGGTTCTTGGTTTGGAATTTATTTGTTATTGAAAAGTATTTTTTCTTTTAGTTATTATATATTTATCATTTTTTCATTTTTTTCCATCTATGTGCTTGGTAATTGTTTAGGCTTTCCTAGTTTTTTTTCTATATTAATTTATAGTAAAATAATTTTCTAAATTTTCTAAACCTGAAGAAATTATGCATGTGGACTCCACTCCCTTGACAATCCCTTTTAATTCCACTTTTCATTTCTTTGTGTCTAAGCTGATGGATTCAAATTATGAGTTGGGGAATTGGCACTTTCAGTAAAGATAAAAACCAAATTATTGTTTTTCCTATATAATATGTATTTAAAAAAAAAAAAATTGGTACATCTAAGTATCTCAAGTCATTTTTTTTCATTCCTAATATGATGTATTTGATCTTATAGGATGGGAATGTTGATAAGCATTTCTCAATTTATACTTAATTTGAACAATAGGAAACATGTTCTTGATTTTTTATATTTTGGGTAATTTTACTAATTTGATAATATCAATAGCTATTTATTTTTCTAAATTGTTATCTTCATATTTCAGATCTTGAATATTGTTATTTTGGCTCAATATATTTCATTATTCATTGAGAGAACTGTTTCATCTTTTTCATTGTCACCTTCTTCATCAAAGAAATCATATGAATTAGGAGGTATTAGGGTTTGCTGCGAGGCAAGAAGAAAGAGATATGGTTAGAGATGGGAATTAGAAAGTGAAGAGAGAATTTAAAGAGAAAAATGGTTAAATTTAAGATGAATGATTAGAATTTAATAATGTGCAGAGATTAAGATTTTTAATTATTATTTGCAGAATATTAGTCTACAAATAATATTTTTTTTGTGAATTTTTATTTTTTCTACTTGATTATTGATGCATTACAATTTGTGAAGCATGTATTGGCAATTGTTTACACTAAGCTTTTCTTGATAATGCTCAGATTGTTTCTGATGGGTCTCAACAAGTATGGAAGGGGGGATTGGAGGGACATTTCCAGAAACTATGTCATGACAAGAACACCAGCCCAAGTAGCTAGCCATGCCCAGAAGTACTTCAAACGCATGAACAGTGCAGCAACCAAGGGGAGGCGCCGGCCGAGCATACATGACATTCGGACGATCGACACACCGGAGACTGTGTTCTCAATCAGTGTTCATCAACCCCTCTATGATCCCACACATCTTCCAAATATCAGCTACAATCCGATGGTAGGAGGGCCGATGATCGGAGCTGCAAACATGCCGACTGCAGGTGGTGGTTTGCCTCCCGTCCTTCCGAAACCTCTCGGGTATGGGAACTTTGGAAGTTTTGGCAACTACCAGTCTAACAATTTGATGAACATGATGGGAAACCCTAATTACCAATCTTACAATACAATGGATACCATGGAAAACCGTAATTATCAAATTAACAATACCATGGATACAATGAGAAACCCTAGTTACCAATTCAACAGTGTCATGGATACAGTGGGCAACACAAACTTCCAATCCAACAATTTGATGGATACTATGGGTAACCCTTACTATCAATCAAGCAATTTGATGGATATGACTAGAAGCTCTAGCAATCTGATGAGTATGATGGGGGACTCGAACAATTTGATGAACACACCAAGAAACTCAAACATTTCCATGGAAATGATGGAAAACTTCCTTCCAAACAGCCTTGGAGGAGAATTCGTCAACTTTCCAAGATCTTCAAGCAGTGATCCATCTATCTCATCATCTTATGACTACAACCCATATTCTCTTTTTTAAGATATCCAGTCATTTCGACAAGTACTCATCAAGGCTGGTCCAGACTATAGTTGGCTTATGCCGTCACCTAGGGCCTCCCAACATAGGTCTAAAAAATGACCTGCAGTAGGGCCCATGAGATTTTAGGACCTCTGCAATAGAGTCCCATTTTAACAGTTTTGCCTAAGGCCCCTGAGATTTTAGGGTATCTCACGGCTGGTACTCATATTTGAATTTGAGAAGATTTTTAAATACGTCTTTTCAATGTGAACGTGAATTCTTGTTTATTTTCAAATTTGACTAGTATACAGTTGAAGAGCAAGTGTGGTAGATTTTTTTAAAGATTTGGCAAGTATCAAACAATAAATGTATATACATCGTATCATGATGAATTAGATAAGTGAAGTAGAACTTGTGCATCTCATTCAGCTGTCACAAATTTCTTTGTATGAAAACTTCATTGTGATTAGTGACGAATATTCTTTCTTCGACTCAAAATCTTATTTAATCGAGTAATTTAAACAATTTTTTTTTTTCGACTTGAAAAAACTCGATGACTCACCCTCGTTTTTTTTTTTAATTTTAAATTATAATTTCAACCGACTATAAGTCTTTATCAATAACTTGCTTCTACACATTATAAAAGGGACCAACTAACAAATTATAGACATTTTCTCAACTAGAGGTTGAGATAATAATGGTACTTTCCTTTTTAGCGATGTGAAATCATAGCTTTATTCTATGTGAGGGGCCAAATCCTTCCAAATATCAAAGCAAACCATGAAAATTATTTTTCTTTTTCAGTTTTTTCATGAATTTTCTTATTTTATAGACAACTTTAATACCTTCTTAATCAGACATAAATTTATTTGAGCCATTAGTTTAAATAAATAACACATTGACACGACAAACTTATTCAATGAGAGACTCCATATCATCCCAACTTGCCAAAGCAACCTTATAATTTAATTTCTACTTTAAACTTAATTTATTTATTTACAAATCCAATTTAAACTAAAATTTATTTGAGTCAAGTCAAATTCACTTACAAAAGTCTTAACTTAGATTTTGTTGCAAACTCAAAACAGTTCCAAAAATGGCCTTCCTGCTTAGGATCACAATAAATGGAGAGTTCTAACCATTGATACATGGCTAAAAATAGCACAACTTGCATTCCATTGCTGATATGAATAACCGTTGAGTCAGAAATGAAATTTTATGAGTTGAGTTTTGTTCTACTTTTCAAAACTCAATAC
The DNA here is from genome assembly GCA_022113865.1 of Chimonanthus praecox. NCBI lineage: Eukaryota > Viridiplantae > Streptophyta > Magnoliopsida > Laurales > Calycanthaceae > Chimonanthus > Chimonanthus praecox. The sequence continues at coordinate 63,009,789 of CM039087.1, read as the reverse complement.
TAAGAAACCAACTCAGTAGTTAGTGCAAAATCATGTATAAGAGAGAGAAATGCATCGGGCGAATGTGTATAAGAGGAAAATAATACAATCACAAGCTCACAGCTGAACTTTGAAGAATTTGAATTACAATGGAATTAATTCCACTATTTGATGCCACAAATATATCGACAGTATAATAAGTTAGGCCACAACTTGAGGCCTAGACTTTTTTTTTTGACAAGAATTTGTAAAAAGTCAATAAATAAATCATATTCTAATTAGAGATTTCTATATTTTGAGTATCTAAGTTTATACTTAAAGATTCAATAATGTAAAAATGACAACTGCTAATTTAACAACGAAAGAAAAGCATGTTAATATTTTTGAGATAAAATTTCACTTTCAAAGACTAGCTAATGAGAGGAGGGTGTCTATATAGAACCATTGATTTTTCGGTCTAGGCAATGTGGGACTTTAGTCAACTTCACACACTCCATCACATGCAGTTGTCACTCTCCCTTATGTGTAGCGGATGCACGTGGAACCTACTCTCATATCATGAAAAATGTCATATTAACATTCTTGAGGTACAACTTACTCTCAAAAGCTAGCCATTGAGAGGATGGTGCCTCAAGTGTTACGTAGAGTTATTGGTTTTTGAACTTTATATGATGTGGGACTTTACCTATTTCTCAAATAGATCTGGTCCAATTAAACAGGTGGGTCCTACAGACCCAGGCGATTCATCGTTGAATCTCAACACTCTCTCTTAGCAATGATTCTCTAGTCTCTCCCATCCAGCCACTGCTTGACCTTGGTCCTTGTATGACAATTTTGCACCAATCTTTCACAACATTGCTCTTCAAGGTGGTGTGCAAAATCTATCTTCCACCATATCTTCCAGAAAGGCTCCAATGAAGCATGTTGGATTCAGCATTTCAGCCTTCTCACAGATGAAGACCTTTGCAGTTTAAATTACACTTCCTCCTTCCATCTTCAAGCTGAGTTGAGCGTCAAAACCGGCCCTGAAATCTTAGGGGCCCTAGGCGTAGTGTATTGATGGGATCCCTAGGCCCTGAGAGCAGTGAGCCCATTGGTCACATTGGAAGCCCTAGGCAGTGGCCTAGTTAGCCTAAACCAGGGCCGGCCTGTTCAGTGTTTGTACTAAACACTTTGTTAGTACCAATCGTCCATGGGTTCTTGTACTAACTTCGTGAGTCCTCAGGCGACTTTGCTTCATCAATCTTGTCTCACTCTACCATTAATACTTAATATTAAATAATATATTATGGTTAATTGAAGATCTTAACATTTATACATTATTAAATTCTATCAATTTATTCTAAACTTAATGCTAGTCATCTATAAATTTTTCTCATTAGTGTTTGCTTCTCAATTCTATGCATGTCTTTTTCTTATCTCCATTTAGCAAACTTATTATCCTATTTTGAGGAATTAATTTTATTACTTTGAGTGGTAGAACTTCAAGCCTATAGATTGCTTTTATTTTCGAGCTTATTTGTTTGAACTTTTATATGATGAGTAGATTAGAAGTAAAATAATACCTTAGAAACTTAATTGATGTGATAGATTATAATAGGTTTAGCCACTATAAAGATGATTTATAATTTTGTGTGATTGGAAAAAGTGATTCATATGATAATCCAATGACTACCGCTTAATGCTAGCTCGTAATTAATAATATTAGTTGATTTAAAACTAAGTTAAGTAAGGATCCAAAAAATTGAAGGCTCGTACGGGCCCTTATTTATTTTTTAAGATCTAACCTAACTTTAAATTATTTAGGCGTGTAGGGCTCAATCTGATCACAGGCTCTATATTTACAACAGGGTAACAAATCTCGGCCGGTATTTGCACCCTTAATTTATAATTTGGGACCTAACATGAATTGACAAGGCTCGACTCAGCCTGCTCGAGTTGCACCCCTATCTGCTGTCGTTGTACTCAAGACTCAATACAATAAATTAAGCTTAACTTGGATCTAATGAGAAAATCCTTCTTGTGGACTTTCGTCACAAGAATTTCTTAAAAAAACAAACACTCTATTTAAATTTGTAATTAAAATTTTCTATATCCTAATTATCTAAATTTATCCTTAAAGATTTTAACATCTAAAAATAGCAACTCCTAATTTACCAATCTCCAAAAATATCCATTTCTAATTTAGACAAAATCTAATTGATCTATTTCTTAGATATCGTCTACTAAATTAAGTGCATCTCACTGTTCTGACTCCTCTAATACATGTAAGAAGTCATTGATGAATTTCAATACTTTCTGCAGTCGACTTTAACTAATGCCCATTATAAAGGCCCATTGGAATGCAGCAAAAATACTAGTTGCTTGAACAACATCAAATGTAATAGAAGCAGTGAGTAAAGTTTGTAGCCCACAGTTTTCCTCTACAAAGTTTTTTTTTTTTTCATTTTCATGTGATTTTAGAATCACTTTCAATGGAGAAGATTTATATAGATAATAGTTGTACACAAAAATACATAATCATAATTATTGAAGTCATTATTGATTTAATTTAGAATTATGATTAGATTTAACAATTACTTTTGAAAGAGAGAGTGCTTGACTCAAAGCTTTTATCTTTTATAGTTGAAGTAATGAGTGCTTACTACTCTTATTGATTTTCTCACATAAATAATAAAGAAATTTGAATGATTAAAGTTTTAATATAATAAGTTTTTATTTAAAAGCTAGGACTAATGACAAGAACAATGAGAACTTTGATAATAATGAGCAATAGATTAAAAGGAGAAGGCTACTCCAATCTCCAATTCACTAGTGAAAAGAATGTGCTTTACACAAGTGACATTATTAAAAAAAAGAAAAGATAATAGATCATTATTTTTCCATTTAAAATATTTTTGTAAAAAATATTTTCTATTTTTAGATACTAATACAAAAAAAGATAGAGTAAATCCTTCTTACTTACAAAATTTAATAATCTAATCTCTTTTTCTATCTAAAAATATTAAGAGTTAAAATGATTTAATGTTTCTTAGTCGTGTGATGATCTCTTCAGTCATACAATTTTTTTAATCATATCATAAATTAATATTTTTAATAAATTAAAAAGAAAAAATTAGTAAATTGCCGCAAAACAAATATTTGTCATACTCCAATGCAATATTTTTTTAATTAAGATCATCTATTTTGTTTATTTATCAAAATAATAATAAAATTGCATGTGCAAACCTAACTAAAATAGAAGCAGAAATCTTTCACTTGTCTTTTTTTTTCCTATTAGCTATTGACAAGTGTACGGAGGACCTTTTCTAAAAGAAGGCAGAAATGATTTTGTTCCTGTCGAAAGCCAGCATTGTCAACCATCCTTTAAATCTAATACCTTAAAATAAGATGTACATAATTCTATGGGACCCAACAATCAAATAAAAGATACAGATGTTATAAAGATTAATTATTTATTAAAAAATAATTTCTTATATATTTTTATTTGATCAATTTAAAGATCTCAAACGAACGGTTGATATCAAAAACCAAATGATTCAAAACTCTTTCTTTGAAATCTATAATTAGATAGATCAAATGATTGTAAATTTCTATAAGTAATTAATTAACAAAACATTTGTCTAATTGGTCGGGTTTATGGGTCATAATTAGCCAATTATCACATTTTATATTATTTAACTTTTTGGATATTAGGTGGCATTTATTTCCATGTGACTTTATGGAAACTGATACCGAAACCTTCTGAGAAATTTCAAGGATGAGATAGCTGGCATCCTTGTGGGACCTAGCCACCAACCAATTATACTAAAACAATTGTTCTACGTTGGTCTCGCAGATGTGAAACTCATCCGAGTTTTTTTTTATGAAAATGCTTATTTTAGCCGTTCATTTTAATATTTTTAGATTGATTGGCAAAATATGTACAAAAAAGTAATTTTTAACAGTTTACTTAATCCAGAAAATATTAAGCCAAATCCACATAAAAAATAAAAAAATATGCCAATTTCTTTTTTCAAATATATCATCAATTTTTATCCTTAAAAGTATTTTAGACCATGTTTTATAATGCATATATCCAATTAATTAACAACATCTTGGAATGTGGAGTGAAAACATTCTTTTTTTTATATTTTTTTACAAAATGTGACAATTTTTTATTATCTTAAAATACTCTATTATATAATAAATGGCCTTGATGATACATTGATAATTTTTTTTATAATGAAAAGTTACTAAAGTTTAATATATTTTGAAAATTAGACTCATTGATAATTTATAGTCAATCTAAAAGTCATAATCAGATGGCTCTATTCTAATGGTATTCTTCTTGGGTTTTTATTTATCATTGGTTGCCCTAAATGAAAATTCATATTAGGTATTTCTCAATTATCACGATTATAGTTCAAAAACTTCACATTAAGATTGGACACAAAATTTAATTGATTCAATAAATTATGAGAATTTATTCTAAACTTTCAAAGAAACTCAATAGAACTCACCGATTCGAGTTGAATGTTTTGTTTTGCTAAAATCAAATCTCCAAAGAGCTTACTAGAAGTTATTTTATCAGTGTTCAAACTTCTCATAATTATGTAATCCGAAGAGATAGGAGTGATGGTCAGAACTTGCCTCGTAAAGCAATAGTTTTGGGTTCGATTCTAACTCTATCTCAAAAGACTTACACATGTAGAGTTATCCGAGTAAAATTAGTTGAATGCTTTAGAAGACTTTGACATCTAATAAAAAAACTTCTCGTAACTATTTGTTAATAATACACTTTGAAAAAATCTTAAAACCCAAAACTCATTTTTCTAAAGTAATACAATGTTTTAATGTTTTAGAATATCGTGAGATGATAAATTATTTAGACTTAGATTTATGATGGTGACTCATTCTCAAATGTACGTAGACAAGTCACCATAGTAAAAGTATATCAAAGGAGCAACACTCCCCTTAAAGCTCTGCGCCTCTGCAGAGCACATAATGAATAGGAAAAGCTGCTCAAGTTGTTCTCCCACACTAACACCATGAAGTGAAAGGAACTGATCTTTCTTCTTCTTCCCTTTCCAACTCAAATTCTTCATTAATGGGGGACTCTTCTGCATCTCACACAGAGTGGTCTCCAATGGAGAACAAGATGTTTGAGAATGCATTGGCTATATTCAGTGATGATGCACCTGATCGATGGATAAATGTGGCTAAAATAGTCCCCAGTAAAACTCCTAATGAGGTGGCTCAACACTATCTGTCCCTTGTGGAAGACGTCGAATTTATCGACTCTGGGTTGATCGCGATACCGCGTTACGTTGACGATGAGGACGAGAATGAAGATGAGGAAATATCAGAAGAGGAGGAGGAGGGAGGAGGAGGTGGTGGAGGAGCATGAGGAGGAGGAGACGGAGGAGAAAAATAAAGAAAAGGGAAAGGAGAAGGAGATTAAAGTTGAAAAGAATAAAAGATTATCATCAGAAGCAACTCCATCCAAACAGCAGAGGAGAAGGGGTAAAGTGATTCCTTGGAATGAACAAGAACATAGGTTTGTTCTTCTCATCTTGATTTTTAAATTAATTATAAATTTTGTTGTTTTTTTTAACAAAAAAAAATTGTGGGTTTTCTGATATTCATGCATGTTGATTGATGATTCTCTCTGTGGGGGCCACTAGTATACCCTACATAGATTTTATTGGCAAATATTCTAGACTTTAAATTCAATGTATGTTAATTCATACAGGCTCTCTCTCTCTTCAATGGATGCATAGAGAGGAGGATATTTTTTTTAAAAACTATTTTAAGTAAATATAGTAATGGGTCCAACTAATTCTATTGAAAATTGGCAATTTTTCATATAAACACATTTCTTTGTAAGCTATTTTGTTATCTTTAATTTGTGACTTTGTTGTTGTTTCTTTTAAGTAATATCAATTGTCACATTAAATGGATTTTTTTTTTCATGTTGGAGGATTTGACCTCAAGAATTTTGGCTTTTGTTTTGGCTTTCTTGAGGTCATTGTTTATAATTTAATGATTTGGAAGCATTGGTTATGGAAAGAAGTGTTTGTTTTGCTTGGTAATTTTATAGGTTTTTCTAATGTTTTTGTTAAATTATTTTCTAAATCATCTAAACATGCAGAAATTAATTTAATCATCTTTTAATTATGTTTTTCTTTCCTTTGCAGGTAAGCTAATTGATTCAAATTTAAAATTTCTCCCTCTCATTAAAAGAAGCCACCTAATTATTTTTCCTTTATATAATACAATAAATATTTATTACAACTGATGCTTCTTGGTGTTGGAAGTCAAGGTTTTCTATTTTTAAAATAATGCATCTGACTTTGAAGGGTGTGAATCTCCAAAACCATTTATTGATTTTCATATTTTAAAGTTAGTTTTATTTATTTGATTATATTAGTAGCTATTTGTTTCTCAAATTGTCATTTTTTAGGTCATGAACAATGTGATGCTTTTTAAATGCTAGATGAAGAGCAAAATACCTAAATTGATTCATTCTAATTTCTAACTCATGATATTATGGTCCCTATTTTCATGATCAATCATAGATGGTTTTAATCCAATGGTGGGTGTCAATGAATGAGTGTCAAATTAAAATATTTAATGAGGTGAAGAGGGCCAAAGGTTTAAATTGGTCAAAAGTAGGGCCCCATTATTGACAAACGACAAAAGAAAGCATTCACATTAAGTTTTTTTTTAAACTTTCTTAATTATTTGAAGCTCAAATTCAACTCTATAAACTTTAATGCCATATAGCAAAGCATTGTCTGAAGGAAGGTGAATTGCATTTGTCTTTTAACCTACAATAGGCACTATCTTTTTCTAACACAAATTCTTTAAAAGCATGCAATCATACACTCTTAGACTGCATTTGGATGGGGTAATCTTTGTTTGGTAACTAAAGGAGAGGAGTAAAAATTAACTTTTTACCCCTCCCCCTCAAATTTTGAAAACTCCTTTCAAGGGAGGGGTTATCATATTACCTAGGGTAACCCTGATCAGGAATTATCCCACGTAATCCCTCCAAAATTTACCCCCTATGCAAACGCAGCCTTAGAAGCTCTATTCTCTTCATGTATTTTATATGAGTTAATTTCAATGAGAACTATTTCATTATCACCTTCATGTATTAGGAGAACCTAATTAACACAATCATTTCAATATTTGATTTCTTTTCTTTATTTTTTTTCCTTTAAAAAGGAAGAGAAGAAATGTACCCACTATCACATAAGCCACTACTTATGTTTGTTTTTCCCTCTTTTCACTTGCATACAAATTATACAAATCTACTTTCAATTTTGCTCTTAAATTTGTGCAGCCCACAAATTGAATTTGTTTATCTATTTTAAGCATTACCACTTATTATGTTTCTGCATCTAGTAATTGAAATACTTTTATCAGGAATATATGAGAAAAAATAGTGTCTCTCATCAAAAGATATTGATATTATGTTATTTATTAGCAATCATCTTTTATAAACATTACATGATAAAGAGAGAAGATTTAATCTAACTGATTTATTTGGATAATCTAAAACCTAATTTATTTATATATATATAGGTAGATAGATAGGAAGATATAGTGTATTTCTACCCCAAAAAAATATCGATTTTCTAGAAGTGAATTTTCATAGAGCATTCAAAATCACTTTATTTTTTAGCGACACCTCTTATTGATGTAATTAAAAGCATTTAACACAACAAGAAGTGTTACTTAGGGATTGAGTGATTTTGAATTCTCTATGGAAGTTATGAAAACTAGGCTTCCCATACTGAGCTCTTTTTCCCTCAATCACTACTTCTTCTTTTTTTTCTCTCATTTGTTTCTTTCTACCTCTCCTCCTCTCCTCTAACCTTTCATCCTTTCTCTGCCATAAAAAAATTCAGTGAAAAATGTAGACAAATTCCAATCTCCAAATTCTCCCAATCAAGGGAGCATGTGTCACAACAAATCCGACACCTTGAGCAGAACCCAATCTACCACAAGCTCTAGTAGGTTCTGCCGATTTCGGAAAGACAACTATTTGAATGGTACTGCTCCGATTTGTAGAGAATAAGCTAAAATGGATTACATTGATAGAGGAGCTTAAGCTCGCCATGCCCATGGAAGGTACTAAGAAATATGGGTGGAGGTGAAGTAGGCGGAGAAATGGGTGAGAGGGCTACTAAAATTAGAGAAAGGGAAGGTTCAGCAATAAACAGGAGTAGGTCTCATCGCTATATGATGAAAATGTTGCGGCTACAGACGAGTTTCACATTTGAAGTGTAAAGGGAGATTTAGGGATTTATAAAAGACTTAGGTCACTCCACCTAATAAGTTAATCTTTTGGGCTGGATACACAGGTCCTCATAAGTTGTATCAGAGCTATATCATGTGGACTTAGAAAATCTCCTAAGCGGACAAGTTCCACATTGGAAATATAGAGGAGATCTAGGGATTTATAAAGGATTTGAATTAGTCCACCTAATAGGCTACTCTTTTGGGATGAATATTGAGTCTTAACAGAAAAAAGGTTTCATCAAACTATATTATATCATTCATTAATAATCAACTTTATATATACATTACATGATAGAGAGAGACGATCATATATAATAAATTTATCTGGGTAATCTAAAGATTAACTTTATCTAAAATAGTATATCTTAATAAGATGAGCCCAAATAGATGGAAAACGGTTGATGTTCATGGTGATGATACAAAGAAAACAATGGCAACCGTGGCTTTTAGGTTGAAAAAACACTACCAATGCAAGTATCAACAAGAATTTCCAAGTGATACTAGAAGGTATAATCCTTTGGCGCAGTTAGAAATATAAGCTTAGTGTTAGGTTTTGTGGAGCTTGATCATAGGAGATGTTTGTTGGCCGATTTTTTATTAAAGTGTAATTTTGTAATTCTACATTGCATCTTGTGTAGACCCTAATTAGGAGTATATGATGTTTTTTTTTTTGAGAGAGAGAGTGTGTCATGGGCGAAAACTGTAACCGACCGCCACAGTTGACTTTTCTCTGATTTCTTGTCTTTGAACATAGTGAATTGGTGTTGAACTCGTGAACGTACCAAAAGAAAATATGTAAATATCTATGTTGTGGTATTGGTTTTCTTCTTTCTTTGATATTATTATTTCTATGAGGTAGAGAGAAAACGTCCTCCCAACACTGGAGGTTGCTCTTTTCTTTACATTTCTTTGTTCACTAATCAAAACATTAGATTACAAGTAATCATTTTTGTGATTTCCTTCTTCTTCTTGATCATTGATAAATTCAATAGATATCTGTTCACACTACCTCCTACTTAGGTTGTTTCTGATGGGCCTCAACAAGTATGGAAGAGGAGATTGGAGGAACATCTCCAGAAATTATGTCATGACGAGGACGCCAGCCCAAGTTGCCAGCCATGCCCAGAAGTACTTCAAACGCATGAGCAATGCAGCAGCCAGAGGGAACCGCCGGCCGAGCATTCACGACATTCGAGCCATCGGCGTACCAGAGACGCGATTCTCGATCAACGTCCATGCACCCATCTATGATCCCACACTTCTTTCAGATATCAGCTACAATCCTACGGCAGGAGGACCCATGATCCGAGCATCAAGCTTGCCAATCATTCCCAAACCTTTTGTCTATGGTAACTTCGGAAGTTTCGGCAACTTCCAGCCCAACAATTTGATGGGTCTGAGGGAACACACTAATTACCAATCAAACAGTATCATGGATTCAATGGGAAACCCTAGTTACCCATCTAACAATATGATGGATACAATGGGAAACCCTAATTTCCAATCAAACAATTTGATGAGTATGATGGGAAACTCCAACATTTTGATGAACATGGCAGGAAATTCTAATGATTCACCAAATGTGATGGGAAATTACCCACCAAACTTTCCAAGAACTTCAAACATTGATCCATCTGGTTCATCATCTTGTGATTACACTGAGTATCCTCCTCTCTAAGAAACTCCACCAATTGTGACCATTTTTTTTTTTTTGTTTTTAAATGGTTCAGTTGTGTCTTGTCTCTTTATTGATTGAGATTTTACTTAAGGAGGAATATTATAATTGTGAAGTGTTCTAGTAGTATAAATAGAAGTTTGGATGCTTCATTTTTATGCATTTTTTCTGTAATAAAGTTGTAAACATTATCATTCATATTTCCATAATAACATTGGCATGAGTGGTACTCAGGTAAAAGGCATTTTGCCGATCCTAACACGGAAATAGTCTTTTAGGAGACACGGATTTTTTGGACTTCTCACTTTACCCCATCCGTCCGTATGAAAAATGAGTGAATATTTTGAAGAGGTAATATAAAAATATTGCATTATGGTATTGAAATTGGGAATGTAAATGCCCTATGATAATTTGATGTCCAATTGTTTAGGCATTCAGGTCTAGATTACTGAGTTTGGATTCAAATTCCTGATGTATTTAAACTTTTTTAATCCAAATTCTACATGAAATGTGGATAGTAACTAGATTTTTACATGCTTACTTGTTAACCAATGGCATTACACTTTTAGTTCTCTCTTAATAGGATTTTTTTTTTTGTTTTATAAAGTTTAATTATAGAATAAATATTTTGACTTATCATGTTTAATTCAACATTTAAAATGCGTTAAATAAAAGCTTTGAAAGGCTGGATTAAGTTTAATAAAAATCATTACAACAGATTAAATTTAAAATAAAATGAATCCCACATTAAATCCTTGTACTCAGCGTCAAAATCGACTGAGACTTGCTTCAATACAAAATTTGAAAATTATTTCTACAAAACAACTTTATTAAAATGAAACTATCTTGAAATACATTAATCTAAAATTTAATATTTTTTATAAACTATTAAATAGATAGGTTGGAATGGAGTCAAAAACAGAGTTTGATATCTCACTCTATATTATTTTTATTGAAATAAAAATACTTTAAATTAATATAAAATAAAATTGACGACTAATATTTTTTTTTTTTAAATAACATAAACATTTTATCTTGAATATGAATATAATCTGTAATTACATAAAACCACTCACAATATTAAATTTTATATTCAAGTAAGCACCGAGTTCCAAGCAAATTTAGAAAAGGATCACTGAGCTCAAAAGGATTATGACCTTTGATCATGGCCCACTTATCAATGAATGGATCAGATGCTATTTCACATGGGCCACGTGCAGTTACTGCTTTCACTTTCTTAAATAGCTTTAAGATGCAGCTGGAAAAATACGCAACGTGTGTGAAGCTTGACTAAGACACGTGTGTCAGCTGAAAACCTGAAGAAAGGTTGACACGTGTTCACCTAAAATGACAAATTTAATCTCAACTTCCACAAGAAAGACAGCTTAAACTAGTTTATCCCAGCGCAAGTCCTAAGGCTAGTTAAGTAATTTCAATACATTTCTAGGGTTTTAGCTCACCCTGTCAACTCCAAAACCCTCCAATCGCCTTTGATGTGTTTCCATGCAAACGTGGTTGAATTTGGAGCGAGAAATGCGATCAATGGCGTTGGCTGTTAAGATCGAATCTGTGTTCAACTTGGAATTCAACTCAAACATCAAAAACCAAATTTGCTGTTTCTTCTCCTTTCTTAGAGATTTCTCGAAATTTCATTTCAAACTGTTTGAGACGTAGGAGCTCTGCAACAGGACCCACTTCTTGCTGGTAATGGAGGAAAACATATACCATAGAAATCTCTTTTTTGCATTTGAAAATCGGATCAAACGGGAAAGAACCATTTCGTTTCATGCCAAATGGACGTTCCTTGAAATTCTATTTGAGTTTTGGGAGCTTTAGAGAGAATCAGGGGATCTTTTTTTTCTTGGGAAGAGAAGCGAAGGGGAGATGATGGGCATGTTCGTTTCATTTTGAAAATTGACTCATTTGAGAGAACTCTTTTCTTTCTATTTTCCTCTTCCTGAAATTCTCTTTAAAACTTCTGATTCTTTTGGGCAGAGAAATCAAAGGGAGATGACGGGGTTCTTAGTTTGAATTTGGAATTTGACTAGCTGGAAAAAACACTTTCATTTCTTCTTTTCCAGAGTTTTCTTGAAATTATTGGAATTTGGGAGCTCTGAAAGTTGAAAAAGACATGCATTTTGAAGAAAACTGAAAGAATTGGAGTTCTTGGTTTGGCTCTTTGATTTCAGACCAGAAGAGGTAAAAGCCCATTTGGTTTCATATTCTGTTTCTTAAACCCCTTGGAATTTCATTCCAATTTTGGGGCCTATGGGAAGAAGAGATTTTATGGAAAAATGAAGGTCTTTGCAGAATAGAGAAGAAGAAGAAGAAGAAGATTGTGAAGAGATCGGAGGAAAAAATGATAGGAATAGATAGAAGGAATTGCAAGGAGGAGAATCGGTTGAGAATTTTCTCTCCTGAGTATTATGCAGTCTGCACAGCAGGGGGAATGATCAGTGCAGGAACAACTCATCTCGCAATGACGCCTCTCGATGTCTTGAAGGTGAATATGCAGGTAAGCTTCATTTGAAAAAGCAGAGATTTCATTAACTTTGGTTATTTTGTAGATTTGGTAATGATTTCATCTGTTTGATTTACTTTGTGATAGAATTGTTTAAATTAGTGTCTAATTTACTGGTATTTTGTACTGTCAGTTAAGATTAACTGTTGTACTATTTTTGCTAGTGTTGAATGGAATGAATTCTTGATTTTAGGATCAAGTAAATTTATTTGAATTTTGCTTATTTTGAATAATTTAGTTTTCCTGTTTTTGGCTACTCAATTGAGTTTGATCTGAAGGTGGATGATGGATCTTTATACTCTTTATTTGTATGCTTAAGGAAAATATCGTTATGTCTTAGGAAGATTTTGTTTTTTTCCTGACGATGATAGATAATTAAACTAATCGCTGTTGGTGTTAATCTTGATTATTGTGTGACTGGTTCTTGTTTATATATTGGAATTTCCTTGATGATTGTTCTAATTGCTTATATAGCTATATTGTGGGCTAATTAGAGTCAGATCCACATCGACCACGGTTAGAATTGTCCAGGTTTTAGGTGTTCAATTGAGTCCAGATTCAATTTGAATATGATCCTCCCCAATAAGGTAGATGCAGGGCCCAAGTATGCTCATTTAAGATCAGTTTGAGTTTGGATTTGAAATCCGCACTTCAGAGCCTAAATCCCAATCTGAGACTGAACTTGGCTCCCAAATGGTTTGTCATGAATACATAGAACTCCTGACAAAAAGAATTAGTTTATGCCCCAAGTTGATACCTATCTCTCTGGTTTCCACCATTGGATCGAATCACCAACTAATAATTCACTCATAAGATCTCAAAACTTCTGTAACCAAAATCAGTTTTTTCTTTTCTTATTTTTCTGTACTCTTTCTTTATCCACGTGAACACCTATACATTCTCCCCTTACTCATTATTAGTATGCATCCACATGATTGGTATGCATCCACCAGCCTGATCTGCTTTTCGTGTCCTCCCTCCAGGCCATTGATTTGAATGTGGATTGTCTAGCAGTCACACCCTGTTAGCAGTGTCTGCATCTGGTCCATTGTATCTGGGTCCTAGCCACTCTCATCCTTATAGGGGTCTCAATCTGGTTAAGTTGAAGAAGTTGGATCTAAACCTGTTCCAAGATCCGATCTGCCACCTTCTGGTCTGTCAACAGCCTTAGTTGTCCATGGGGCCATGGGCTTCCTCATTTAGCAAACAATCTGTACTTTTTCTGCTTCATTGTCGCTTCTTGCTTATGGAAGAGCTTTTAGTTTAGATGCTACATGTGGATGTCAATTAACAGATTCTGGTGTATGTAGTGTTGGTTTTATCCACTTTTTTAGTTTCTTCTGTATTTTTCTTCCTTCAAAAATTTCACGCTTCTGTATTATGCATGTCTTTGTGGGAACAACTTAATTTTCAAGTTGGTGATTTTCTTTTATTTATCATTCTAGGTGAATCCTGTCAAGTATAACAGCATATATTCAGGTTTGAGTATCCTTGTAAAAGAACAAGGCCCTTCAGCTCTTTGGAGAGGGTGGGGCGGCAAGTTCTTAGGATATGGTGCTCAAGGTGGCTGCAAGTTTGGCCTATATGAGTACTTCAAAAAGAAGTATTCAGATTTGTTGCCACAAAGTAATAGGAGTATCATCTACTTAATCAGTAGTGCATCTGCTCAAGTAATTGCAGATGTTGCTTTATGCCCATTTGAAGCTGTCAAAGTCCGTGTCCAGACACAACCCATGTATGGAAGGGGCCTGGTTGATGGCTTCCCAAAGCTATATGCAGCTGAAGGATTGTCTGGGTACAGACTGAAATCATGGTTGCTTTGCTTTTTTGATAGACTCTATTCAATTTTGGAGTGAAGACACTTATGTTGTCTATTCGGTTGCAGGTTGTACAGAGGGCTTGTACCACTCTGGTGTCGGAACCTTCCATGTGAACATCTTTTCCCTTGAATCTTTCTTCTATGAATTATATATTAGTTGTTTTAGCAATATAACCAAGATGTGTGTCCCACAGAGGTCCCATACAGCCTTTTTTCCTTATAAAAAAATGAAGTGCCGTTGTTACATTGAATAGGCTTTTTTTTATTATTATGGGAATGATCGTGATATTTCTCCATGTTATTATCGTGGACAATCTGATAGTGATATTCTTAGCAATTTGCATCTATCATTGCGAAAAGTTGACCTCTAATCTTCCATTTTCAACCAATGTCACTGGCATACGGTTCACTGATGTTGGACCTAGTTTAAGTTATTTGTGTGGACATCTTCAAGTTAGTGCGCTGAACTTATTTGCTTAATACTCCCCTCATATCCTTCGCTTTGTTCAAATTTCCAAGAGATTCTTTTGTTTCTTTAAGACCTTTTCCTTGGGGGTTTAAACAATGAAGACTATATGTAAATCAGTTTTAGTTATTTTTTGTCACCTCTTTTGCATTATGTTATTTTTTATATGCTAACGTTTCTAAAATTGTGAGGCCAGTCTCAATCCTTATGTTTTCTACATTCGAGCATACTGTGGACATTTTATACGGTGACATCATTCAAACTAGAAAAGAGGACTGCTCAAGAGCGCAACAGCTTGGGGTGACATGTATAGCTGGCTATGCAGCTGGGGCTATTGGTGCTGTTATTTCAAATCCTGCTGACAACATTGTTGCCTCTCTGTACAATAAAAAGGCAGATAATGTCTTGCAGGTATCACCTATTAGGTTTCTTTTCTAATGTAGCTACATATCCTACAAATTTGCAGTACTCGTGAGCATATCTATATTGTGGGGGGCTCATTAATCACCAAGGTGTTCTGTTGGATCAAATTGTACCTGGTGAACTGGTCATGGGCCTTAAATCAATCACATTGTAATAATATTTACATTTGGGTTGTGACGGCCGTGTCACCCGAAAATATAGAATTGCAATAGTTACATGATGAAAATGGATTCAATCCTGCAGCAATTATCACTCTGATCTTATTGATATTTGTGCCCTACACCTTCTAGTGGGAGTCTGATTCAATGTATACCCTACTCAGGACCGGCCCTGAAATTTCAGGGGCCCTAGGCCCAGCACACTAGTAGGGGCCCTTGGCCCTAAGGAAAGTGCATGGTGGGGGCCCTAGGCCATTGGTCAAATTGGGGGGCCCCTAGGCGGCCGCCTATTTGGCCTTAAGCCAGGGTCGGCCCTGACCCTACTTATTGAGTCCACATGATATTGTTTTAGTACCTCATCACCATCTCTCTCTCTCTCTCTCTCTCTCTCTCTCTCTCTCTCTCAACTTGAGGATCAATGTTTTGCAGGCTGTTAAGAAGATTGGGTTTGTCAATTTATTTACTAGAAGTCTTCCTATTCGGATGGCAGTTGTAGGACCTATTGTAACCATGCAATGGTTGTTCTATGACACCATCAAAGTGCTAACTGGATTGTAAGTGCATCTTGCTTGGCATTTCTTCAAGGAATGTTCAATGTTTTATGATTTTTATAACTTACTCAATATATTGTCTTGCTTTGCTCAGATCTTAGATAACTATTTCAAAGGAATTTTATTTTGTGTCTTCTAGCTCATTAATTTTGGTTTCATAATATACCAAATTCTTTACATGTGGGACATATGGTTTTCATTCCCATGATGTATTTTCTCTGGAAAGGGAGGATGCCTCTAAGAGACCTAATTGGAAGATCCTAGTCATTTGTTACATGTGGGCCTTTTTGGTGGACTGTTGCTGTATTTGTTTCTTCACCTCACTTCATTCACTCCAGTAAGGGTTTAGAAACTCCGAATTTGGAAGATCATTGTGGGCTTCTACATCCACAGTAGTTTCCATTTAGGCTTGTATCATAGCTTTTAAATTGGAATTTCCTCATCCATGATAGTGCCCACTTGAATTATGGTCTACCTCATACTCAATAAGCAAAGATGCCTTTCTGAATTATCTTTAAGGAATACACTTTCCTCACATGATGAGTCTGGTTTGTGTATTTTATACCGCATTGGTGACGGGACCCCAAAAGATGCAAGAAGGCATTTTGAATTTTCCATCACACCAAAAACAACCCAATAGCCATCTGATCCACAAAAATGAAATCAACAATTACGTTTGAAGATTATTGGAACTGACGTTTCTTGGCCATCAAAGGATGACTAGAAAATACCTCCAGAAGTGATGTTTGGTACATGGCTAATCCACTACCTATTTGGCTCCATGGTTTTTTTTAAAGGCATTTGGCTCCATGTTTTGCTCTAGGTTAACTTAGAACATCAATGTAGATTATATCATTTGTTTTCTTCTAAGCCTAATTGATGTAGAACACAAGCGCACCTGATCATGCAGGACCCATTTCTCTTTCTAATTTTTATATTTAACAAATTTGTTTAAATTCTTAATTTAATTCTCTCTTTTTTTTAGTTAGTTTCCTAGTTAAACCCAGATTCCCTTTCCAAATCGGGTTCTTTTATTTTTTATATAAAGCTGGATTATAATGAGAGAGAGGATAACTCTCAAAATGAGAAGAAATAGAATTGAGTTTATTTTTCTTCCCTATTTTATCTTCTCCTTCTCTCTTCTTCTTCTTCCCAATCTCGGTGAAGACAAGGGACTTCTTCCGAGTCTTCTTCCCATTGTTCTCACTGCCCGTCGTTGCTGGATCCCAGGTTAGTTTGCTCTCTTGTCTCCATGCTCTCTCTTTGGAAGGCTCAGTACACCTATCAAAGGGAAATCTTTTATCTTTCATTTTTTTTAATAAAAAATAATTTTCTTCTCTCATTTGACTTTCATTTTTTATTTAAAATATTTTTCTTCTCTCATTTGATATTTTGTTCAAATTTTTATAGCACATTTGGTCAGGTCAAGTTAGGTCGGGTTTAATAAAATAAAATTTGGGTTGGGTCAGTAGTAAAAAAAAAATTGTCAGGTCGGGTTAGCCAGAAGTTTTTTTTATTACTTATAGCCAACTGACTTTACCTGAACAATTGCTGAGGTACACACACCTGCAATGGAACTCTTTGAGATATTGACCTTCAGTCCCAAAACCGCTTGAAAACACTTCAAGAGACAGAAACATTAGGGATCTGCTCATCATTGTCTTTGCAAAACACATTGCTGTCATTTGCAAAATATAAGTGAGAAATAAACAAAGTTGAATTTGCTATGCTGAAGCCTTCAGCAATCCTTTAGATCCGGCCCTTCGAAATAGACCATTAAGTCCTTCCATCTCAAAGGAAAAGCGGAAAAGGGAGAGAGGGTCACCTTGTCTTTAGGAGCATAAGACAAAAGCATGCCTATTCAAATTTCACTCTTAAAGAAACCATTAAGTGGACCATTTACTAGGATAGAAAAGAAAGGAGTTGCATTCTTTCATCCATTAAATCCACTTTGAGCCAAAACCAAACCGATAGAGCATGTAAGGCAAATATGACCAATCCAAATGTCATAAGCCTTTTCAAGATCACCTTGCACACCAAACATAGCTCACTTGCTCTCTCTTGAATCAATGTATTCATTTGCAATGAGGATACCATCTAAGATCCGCTTCCAGGGTGGGAATTTTTTACTTGACCCATGAACCCACCTGACCCGACTCGAAAAAAACCGAGTTTGTGTCATGCATTTTAAAAAAAAAAAATTAACCTGACCAACTCGAATTGAATTAAATTAAAATTAAAATAATTTATTTATTATTACCTATTAATTTTAGCGCATTCACCCGACCAAGTTTAAAAACCTTAGCCTATTACCCCAAACTTTCATATCTCAATGTGCTCACATGAAAGGGATGCCCTTTTTATCTTTCATTTTTTATTTAAAATCATTTTTCTATTTTAAAAAAAAATTACATAAATTCGGGTCGAGTTAGGTTGAAAAAAAAAATTGGGTCAGGTCAGGTTAGTTGTTAGAAAATCCGGGTCAAGTCTTGTCGGGCTAGTAGTTAGAAAATCTGGGTCAACAAAAAACCTATTAGTATTACCTATAGTCAACCCAACCTATTACCACCCCTCACAAAAACTACCTTGAAGTTTTGAGGTTTTCAGCAGCATTACCTCCACCAACCTGTTTGATGTGACAAATTTTTTCAACTCTTGGCAATATCTAAATTTTTATCATAATTTTACATGATATCTAGATAATTCCTGGAGTAGGTTTAAGAGGTTACCGATTAAGTGATGCTGAACCTGTCAGTTGTACTTTTTGAGGAAGTTTGATTGGTCCTCCATCTTTTAGTGGTGCAGACCTTTTAGCCTCTTATGCATAACATGGCAGTGGATCCAAGAGTTGCACTCCTTCCCCTGCTTGGCTTTGCAATAGCAGCATCCAAACTCCACATCACCTGCAAATGACCAGTCCTTTAATGTTTTAGTTTCACATGTTTTACACACCATCCATACCAAACTTGGCCAGCATTACTAATCACCACTGATGCTGCATTGAGATTTTGGTTGCTTTATAGATACATGTACTTATAAATGAATGTTTCATTGGTTTTTGGGGTCTATAAATGAGCACTTTCAATAACTTGGACACAAAAGCACTAAATTATTGTGGGAGAATGATACCAGGGCCAAGGTACATGTTCTTTTTCTTTTGCTTCTGTTTTTCCTGAGAAATCCTTCGAACTTTTTTCCTCCCTAAATTTTTGCGCGGGGTGTTGGGAAAAAGAGACAGTAGGGACATAGGGCTGCGTGAATTCAAATTCACTATTTTTTTTTATAACATGGGTATCCCCATCCTATATTGGAAGTGAGACTAATCCCACGGACATGTGTAAACGTGTCAATCCAAATTCACTGTTGATTACCTAATAATGTTGAAAGTATATTACGTAAAAATGTTTATAAATGTGAAATTCATTGTGACTCGCTACATGGGCCTTATGGTTGCCACTCCTCTTTTAAGGATGGTTTGTTATGCTAACTATTTAAGTACAAACCACATCGGTGTTAGAGTGCGATTTTTCCAGAAAATGCTTGTTGCATGCCTATTCAAATTTTTACTTCTAAGATAAACAACGATTGTGCATGAGTATCTTGTGTGTGATTTGATGTTTTATCTGACTTTGAAGTCAATTATGTCATTCTCTTCCCTGAAGTGAAATTGCTTACTTTTTTGGGAAATGTTTCAGGCCTACAAGTGGAGGGGTTGACAATTCTTTGCAAGAGAACATGAGTGCAAGTTGATATTAAGACGGCCACATGTTTTTGAATGGTCAGACAGGCACATTTTATCTTGTTTATTAAATTATAGGTTCTCATATAGTTCATATTCATGTAAATCTAGGTTTTTAATAGATAATCCC
Source organism: Chimonanthus praecox (assembly GCA_022113865.1). Lineage (NCBI taxonomy): Eukaryota > Viridiplantae > Streptophyta > Magnoliopsida > Laurales > Calycanthaceae > Chimonanthus > Chimonanthus praecox. The sequence goes on along the minus strand of CM039087.1, from coordinate 62,990,036 downwards.
CTTCCCCATGGATAAAGACCTTTCTAACAAAAGCCATAATTGTAAGGCACTTCTTGGATGTGCTCTTTTCTGCCTTAATGATCTGCACCACCAGGTTGCTTGGGTGGACGATTCATTGATTTTGAGTATTAGATCAAGGGTGTTATCTTCTGCATGAGCTGCTTTCTGCTATACCCTGCCGGACTACAAGCCCTGTTTCGAATGGAATTTGGATCACCTACTGCTTTAGTCACTGAAGTTCATTTATTGTCAAATTCATCGATCCCCCCTCTATATAGAGCTGTAATCGACAATTACATTTGGCTAACTATTTTCTATCCTACACCAAATATGATTCAAATCAGCAAGAATGGATACTTGTGTTTACAGTTGCTGCAGTATATGCAAAGGAAAAAAGTTTAAGAAGCCAGGTGATTCACTTTTGTCTAAGTATTACTTGATATCTCTCTCTCTCTCTCTCTCTCTCTCTCTCTCTCTATATATATATATATATATATATATATATATATATATATATATATTTTGTCGTGGAAGGATTTGGGGGTGTTGCATATGATCGGGTTCCAGTTACTTGGAAATATGGATGAACCATGTTAAAACGGGTGATAATAATATCATTTACAGCAAGCAATTCGATGAGAATTGTTTAAGAAAGAAACAAATCTCAATTGCCCCCTTAAGGTTTGGATGATTTTTCATGAGAAAACATGGCAACAATGTCTCAGTGTCTAGGTGTTTTGCCCGACTAGTCCTTCGGGACATTTGTACGCCTTTCTACATACAAATATTGGGTTCAAGCGGTAGGAGGGTACATGCCTTTCTACATACAAATATTGGGTTCAAGCGGTAGGATCTTACTCTTTACATGGTAACAATGTAACAATATCTTAAGTGTAAGACAAGTAAAAATAATTAGAGTTTGACTCTCTATGAGGGTTAGAAATATCCAAAAATAGCCAGCAGTTTTGACTCTTGTTATTTTTCAGCCCTTTCTATATATTTTGAGATCAATGGATAAACTCTTTTAACTATTGTGGGCATGAATGGGTGATATAATATAAAGTTAGTAAAAAATAAAATAGATTATTAATGTTTTTGTGCACAGAGGCAATGGATGAAGTAAAAATGAGAGGTTTTCCATTTTGAATCCATGACAAAAAATCAGAGGCAAAATAGAAAAGCTCTATTTTTTACATTATTTTGTGTTTTTTTTTTTTTTTAAATATCAACGTACAAATCAAAACCCACTACTAAATAGTCCATTAAAATTTAGACAAGTATGAGGAATAAAGGTGCAACTCTGGCCTTGTCCTAGCACAAGTCCGCATGAAAAACTATGTACTGCATTAAATATTTATACAAAAAATATATTTATTATATTTACACTCAAATTCGAGGAAATGGATCAAAGTTTTCTTGATTTTATAAATTTGAGCACAAAATCGAGCTTTCAGATTGATCTCATTTTTTAGTATGATGGGCCTAAGCTGAACCTTTTTTTTTCATTTTGGCCTATTATCAAAAGGTGAGGTCAAACACTGGATAAGCCCAACCGCAATTATTTTTCAGTTATTCATGAGCGCTCAAGTTGGGTCCATCCCAAGTTGTATGCATGATCAAGACCAAATAAACTCCCTAATGTTCCATTAAGTGTACACGATGCACAAAAATATTCACTTATATTCAGATGGACACATTAAAGACAACCCTCTATGAACACTAAGGTTCGACTTCAGTAGTTCAACTAGTTACCTCCTACTTCATGAAGCAAGAGGTTGTTAATTTGAGCTCCAGTACCGTAAATTGGGGGCATACTGTGTAAGTATATAAAAAAAAAAAAGACAACCCTCTAACCTATATAAACCTACAAATGATTTTTTAAACCTAGTATACAAATTACTAGACTACACTTCATTATCAAATATTATATAACTAAAAAAATTTAGGGTAGTGATTTTTGCACCACCATTTTCTCTTATCGTGCACCTTCTTTACCTTCTAGTTTTGGAAAAGAGAAAAAAAAGAGAGGAAGGTACTAACAAGGACAAAATTGAATTTCTTTTTCCCGTGGCACAAGTGTATACGAAAACAGGGGCTTCATACTTGGAAGAACGTGCACATATTCCACCCAAGGGTTTCATGTGAATTCGGTTTGTCTGCATGCGATGCCAACGTCAATTAGAAAAAAAAAAAGCGAGTGAGGATAAATAAAATTTGGAAACATGACTTTGCCTAATTGGACCAAAATTTTAATGAACTCCACTCAATTTGAGAGGAAACAATGTATTAAAATATATGCCAAAACAAAAGATAAATAAAATTAGTTTTAATGAAAAATGAAGATACGTGAATGATGATGGATAACATCGATTTTAAAGCTTAGTTATCTTGTCGTACAAAAATAAAATTTTGACCTAGATTTTAAGACTAAAACTGCAAAGAACCCTCTCTCATTTTCTTTCAATCACTCTAAAGAAAATGAAATATGGCACTAATTTCAATTGAGATAATTTAAAAGCTGATGAAGATATAATAGAATTCGAAATAGACGAAGCATACTTAAAAGCTAAAATGATAGGAAAAGAGCTTGAGATGGAGAGACGAGATTCTGCCGACATTCGGTGGAGACCTCGTGATTGTTCATTTTTCAAGGCTGATGTCATTTGTTTGTCGGTTGGTTGGGAATACAGTATAAAATACAGATGTTGTATTTATACATGTATTATCGCTTTTTCTTTCCTTTGACGGAGATGAAGGGGTTAGCTTTAGCAGGTGTTGACTTTTCTTCATCTTCTATGTCATCTTCAGGCAAGCGTTGGAGAGCAGCGAATTGATTTTCAGTAAGATATACTTGAGCTTTTGTTGCAAATGATTCTTCAGATTTTTCAACTTGCTCGGATTTACCAATTTGAGCAAGAACTTCTTTCATCCAGTCTTCTTTCAATTTCAGCATGTCTGCAGCAGTGAGAAGAGCTTCTTTTGAAACATTTGTAGAAGGGATAGAGGAGGAAGAGGGAGAATTTGGATTCTTTTTTGAAAAAGGGGAAGCTATTCTAACAGGTGTTACAATTGTTGGAGCATTTGTTGCAGAAGCATTAAGTGCTTCAAGAAAACTACTTCCTGATCTAAGAGCATTTGTTGGAGCATTTGTTGACTCAGCATTTGTTGACTCACCGAGTTCAAGCCCAAAGGCTATGATCTCGTCAAAACAAAATTTTTCCCAATTTTTAACTTCAATTTTTCTTGATAAAACAGGAGGAGCAATATCCATTTTCTTTTCAAATTTCCATTTGCAAATCCAGGGAATGCTAAAATAAGCAAAAAACATTATAGTGGACCAGTCATCAAAAGCAAGATTTATAACATCAAAAAGTCCTTTGTTTTCATTTTTTAAGAGAGAGCAATATTTTTGAAATGTATGTTGAACAATAGAAGGAAGAACATGTTTTTTAGCTCCAAATGGAGTCCAGAATTTCGAAAACCACCAAAGCGGAATTTCATCAATTTTTTCAACTTTTATACGAATAAACCATGAATGAAGAAAAGCAGAATTTTGGTAAAATAAAACATTTTCCCATGCAGTCATATAATCCCAGTAATTAAAAACAAGATCATGAAAACCAGGTTTTGAAATAGTCTTTTGTTGGAAAAGAGGGGCTTCCCATTGTTCTTCAGAAATAATTTTAAATTTTTTTAATTTTGAATAAGCCACCTCACAATTTGTCGGAAAGAAACCTTCAAAGCGGGATTGGTCTTTAGTAAAATGATCAAAGGCACAACTGCATGTTTCAAACAGTATAGCAAGATGAAAATGATAAGGATGAGATGTTCGGCAATAATTTCCAGGAAGGAAACAGAAAGGGACAATCTCCTGGAGAGTAGAAGAATCAGGATGGCATACATCAGGAAGAGTATAAATGAGCTAATTGTAGCAATTGAAAGTATTCTGGAATTCAGATGTTGGACCAGGCGGTCGAGCAATAGGAGATGATTGAGAAGGGTGAAATTGAGGAGAAGAAAGACTTCCCAACAGAGCATGTTTTTCATAGATATTAGGTCTTGATGGTCTGGGAGAAAAGGGAGCATTCATTATTTGCTGTAATTGCTGAGCTTTTTGAAAGGGAAAGGAAGGCCGGATTGACCTTTGATGAGGATGCATTATAAGAAGATTTTTACTAGCACGATTATCAGAATGACTTTAATCAAGTGTTTAACTAAGAAGTTGATAAGAAGGAGGAAAAGAACAATCCCTACAAAGTAGAGATAAATTCTTGCTAGCTTGTTTAATTCATCTCGAGCTTCTTTGAAGTTTTCTGCAAAAAATCTCTTGATAAAAAGTCAGCAAGGGCATTATTTTTCTCATTAACATATTCAATATCAAAATAAAAAACACTAAGGATGGCTTGCCATCTAGCAAATATCTGTTTATTTGTTAGATTTTTAATATCTTTCTCTATGATTTCTTTAGCAGATTTACAATCAATTTTTAGAAGAAATTTCTTATTAAGAAGGTCAAGTTGAAATTTTTGAATACTTAAAACAATTGCTAAAAGTTCATTTTTTATAGTAGAATAATTAGCTTGAGTTGGATTGCAAGTTCCTGAAATATATCTAACAATATTTTCTTGATTATCTTCTTTTTGTAATAAAATTCCACCATAACCGATTTCAGAAGCATCTGTTTGAACTATTTTAAAAGCTTCAGGATTTGCTAAGTTTAGACAAGGAAGATTTTTGACCTTTTGTTTAATTCTTTGAACAGCTTTAGTATGGATTTCATTCCAAGCAGGAGGATTCTTTTTTAATCTTTGTTGTAGGATTTTTCTATCATCAGCTAGAATTTTATAAAAATTAGAAACATAATTTAAACATCCTAAGAATCTTTGTAATTGCTTTATGTCTTTTATTTCATCAGGAAATTTATCACTAAATTCAATTACTCTGTTAACAGGTTCTACGGTGTTGTTTTTTAATTTAAAACCTACCAATGTTATTTCTGTTTGGAATAATTTCATTTTTCTTTGACTTAGAACAAGTCCATTTTTTATAACAGCTTTTTTAAATATTTCTAAATGTCTCCAATGTTGTGATATTGATTCTGAAAAGATTAAAATATCATCAATGTATACTAACATAAATTAGCTGTATAGGTTAAATATTTCTGTCATTATTTTTTGAAATTCAGAGGGAGCATTTTTTAATCCAAAGGGCATTACATTCCATTCATAGTGACCAGATGATACTACGAAGCCAGTTTTATACTTGTCTTCTTCTTTTATTTGAATTTGCCAAAAGCCTGATTTTAGGTCGAATTTAGAGAATATTCTAGCATTATAAATTCTATGCAAGATATCTTGAATATTTGGAATTGGAAATCTTATTGATTGTAAGACTGTATTTAATGGTTTGAAATTTATAACAAGTCGAGGAACTCCTCTTTCTTGTTCAACAACATTATTAACATAGAAAGCAGTATAACTCCAGGGAGAGTTGCTTTCACGGATTAAGTTCTTCTTTTTTAAATCCATTATTTCTTTCTTTCACATCTCTTGTTGTTCTATTGACATTTGTGCGGCTCTAGCTTTTGTTGGAATTTTTTCTTCATTAAAATTCTTTATGTAGGGTAAGGAAACTATACGTTCTTTTCGCCCCCAAAATGCGTGAAGAAGATCAGAACAGCATTTTATAGTTAATTCTTTTTCAAATTGAGTTTTTTGACTGAGAAAAGAAGGATTGTTAATTTGTTGAGAAATTTTTAGGTTTTTTATTGAGGATTTTAGGTCATTTTTATAAGTTCCTTTTCTTGTGATAATTCTATTTATAGTATTTATTGCTTTTGTTTTTGGCTGAGAAACAAATTTAAATATTATTTCGGTTCCATCTGATGCTGTTGTTAATAATCCGTCATTTGTGGTTAGATATGGGGATATGTCATTTAGAAACTTGTTTCCTAGTATTAAATCTTCAGTCATTCCTTTCATTTGAAATAAAGTTATATTTGGAATACATTTTTCTTTTTTGCAAATTGTTACATTATTGATTTTATAAGCTATTTTATTCTCAGTCATTCCTTTCATTTGAAATAAAGTTATATTTGGAATACATTTTTCTTTTTTGCAAATTGTTACATTATTGATTTTATAAGCTAATTTTATTTCTTTACCATTTACAGAATTAACACTGTATTTAGTTTCTTCAAAATATCCTAAAGATAATATTCCTTCATTTATACAATTTATATCGGCTCCAGTACCTAAAAGAGCAATTAATTTTTTATTGTATCCATTTTCAAGTTTTAGATTTACTTTTACATGCCATTTTCTATAAGTGATTATTGTTATTTCATTTAATAAATTGTTTTCAACATCTTCAATTTTAGAAGAGCTTTCAGTTCTATCTTTAAAAGGTATATTAGCATTTATCTCTAATATTTCTATTCTCATTTTATGTAAATCATTTGTTCTTTTTAATTCTTTTATTTCAGTATTTAAAAGTTTAACTTCTCTTTGTAAGTCTGTTATCGTTAAGGGTTTAGGGTGTTCAATTTCTTCAAAGGATCCTAACATTTTATATAAATTTTCTATTCTTAAAGGTTTTATCTCAGGTTGCGGTCTTGTACTTTTGTCTCCTTGGGTTTCTATAATTTTTGACATGATTTTCCTTTGTTTTTCAGGGTCTTTTATTTCTATAATCATATCAAGTGTTAATTGGTCTTTTTTACTTAAAACATTTAAAGAAGGGTTATCTGAATCTTCTAAATTATCAATATCACTATATCCGTCTGAGTCTTCAAAATTCTTTATTAAACAAATATTACAATTACAGTTTGAATCATTTTTTGCATTTATTGCTAAATTGATCTAAAAGTTTATTTATTTGCTCATTATCACTTTCTTCAGTTTCTGAATAAGAAGAGTTTTTGGATTCATTATCGGATTCAGATTCGGATAAGTTTAATTCATTTAATTGTTCTAAAATTGCTTTTAAGTTCTTTTTTCTATTTTTATTTTTGTAACAGGTGTTAGCAAAGTGTCCTATTTTTCCGCATTTATAACATTTATCTTTATCAGTTGGTTTTTTACTAGATTTTTTATTATATGATTTTTTATTATTACCTGGTCGCTCCTTTTTAAATCTCTTTTTATCTTTTTGGTAAGATTTTTTATCTTTTGATCTAGAATTATTATCCTTTTTAATAATCTTCTTAGGCTTTCTTTTTGTTTCTTTAAAAGGGTCAAATTGATCACAAAAATCTCCTAATTCTTTTTTACTAAAATATTGTTCAGTCTTTATTTTCTTTTCTAGCTTAATATTATTGCATATTTCTTGTCTTACTCTATTAATTATTTGATGTAGGTCAGCAAAAGTATATCTTTTGTATTCTATTTCTCCTATTTCATTTTTTGTTAATTTTTCTTTAACCTGTTTTCCAAATAGGGTCGGTAGTCCAGCTATATATTTTACTTTCCAAAAATCATTAGCAGAGTCTGTCATTTTGTAAACTACATTCATAAAATAATCATTATACTTAGAATATTGTGTCATAGATCTGCATTTTAGATTGATTAAATAGTCTCTTAAATTTTGTTCATATTTAGGATATCTTCCTATAAATTGTCGTCCTATGTTAAACAACAAACTTGTTACACTATCGTTAATTGGTTCTCCATCTGTCAAAAATATTATTTCTCCTTCTTCATCTTTTTTTAAACTTTGCTCTATTAAGTTTATTTGATTTTCTGTTAAATATGTTCCCCACCAATCAGCTAGTTGTCCGGTGAATCCAGATGTTATTAATTTTGTTATGGCTAATTTAGAATTTTCTACTTGCCTTAAAACATTTGAATACATATGCATTTTTAGAATCATTTGCCATTTTTGTCCTACAGATAGGCCATCTATATTCCATTCATAAATACTTTGGGAATCGAAGGAATGAGGATTTATAGTTTGAGGTTCTTCAATGATTATTCAGTTTGGTCTTCTTGGAGTTTTACTGAATTTTAATTTGTTTAAATTTAAATTATCGGATTCTTGAATTTCTTCTAGGCTTATCACAGAAACTCTAGGTTTCGAGATGTCTTTTAATTTGGTTTTTAATATTACCAAATTACCCTCTTGACTCGCACGTCTAAAGTTTGTGTGGATCATTCAAAATTAGAACTTAGCGGTTGATATTTGAATGCTTTGATCGCTTCTTCTCCACGTCAACATCAAACTGAATGAGAAGAGATTTTCTCTTTTCAGGTCTCAGATCAGATAGAGCTCTTGAATGGTTAGGCTTTCATGGCCATGCTCCAATGCCAGACCCTTCTCATCTCTCTCCTTCCAACCCCATCACACCGCTTCCAAAGAAATGTCCCTCAAAAAAGCCATGGATTCTCTCTACACCGAATCCACCGTCCAAAAATTCTACATGGTTATCTCCCAGAAATTCTACGAAGCCATGACTTCCTGTGGACACCTGCAATCAATTGCCGATGCACGGAAAATCCATGCCCAGGTTATCACCATTGGCTTGAACTCATCGATTTTCTTGCAGAACCACCTCATCAACATGTACTCAAATTGTAATTCCATAAATGATGCTCGCCAGGTCTTCAGTGGGATTGCTCAACGGAATGTGTTTTCCTGGAATACGATGATCACTTGCCTGTCAAATTCGGGGCACTTGACTGAAGCAGGGAAGCTTTTCGATGAAATGCCAGAGAGGAATTCTTCTTCTTGGAATGTTATGATGATAGCAAATTCTAGACATGGAGAGTATGGAAAAGTTGTTAGGCTCTTTATTTCAATGATTCAGGACAGTAGCTGCAAGCCAGACCCATTTACTTTGGCCGGTGCTATGAATGCTTGTGGTAGCCTTCAATTCCTTAATTTGGGACAACAATTGCACTGTTTCTCAATGAAGCTTGATTTTGGAAAAGATCCGTACATCAGAACATCAATTTTAGGCATGTATATTAAATGTGATGCTATCGATCTTGCAAGTCAAGAGTTTGAACAGATTGATGAACCAAGTCTATTCTGTTGGAATAGTATGATTTTGGGTTATTCAAAATCTTCTGGCGTGGACAGTGCACTTGAATTGTTCCACCAGATGCCTGAGAGAGACCTTGTTTCTTGGAACACTGTGATTTCAATCTTGTCACAACATGGACATGGGAATGAAACTCTTTCCACATTTATAGATATGCAAAGTCAAGGGTTCAATCCGAATTCTATGACTTATGCTAGTGTTCTCAGTGCATGTGCAAGTGTTCCTGATCTGGGATGGGGTAAACACCTCCATGCTCGAATTGTTCGAAAGGAATCAAGCATTGATGTTTTTGTTGGCGGTGCTTTGGTTGATATGTATGCCAAATGTGGCTGCTTAGAAGCAGCAAAATCAATTTTTGACTCCTTACCTGACCGTAATACTGTGTCATGGACTTGTATTATTGGTGGATTTGCACAAGTTGGGCTTGAGGAAGAAGCTTTGGCATTGTTTAACCAAATGAGAGAAGCACGTGTCACTTCTGATCAGTACACACTGGCTACTGTTCTAGGAGCTTGTTCAAGTGTAAGGAACTTGAATCTTGGGATTCAATTGCATGCATATACAGTAAAAATGGGCTATGAATCAACAATTCCTGTAGCCAATGCTCTTTTGACAATGTATGCAAAGTGTGAAAGTGTTCAGATTGCTGACCTAATCTTCCAGTCAATGCCCATAAGAGACATAATTTCTTGGACAACAATGATAACAGCTTATTCTCAGATTGGAGACATCAAAAATGCCTGTGAATTGTTTAATAAGATGACTGCAAAGAACGTTGTGACTTGGAACTCCATGTTGGCAGCGTATATTCAGAATGACCACTGGGAAGGTGGTCTCAAGTTGTATAGTCGGATGCTAAGAGAAGGTATGAAACCTGATTGGATCACGTTCACAACATTGCTCAGTGCATGTGCTGATTTAGCATCACTGAGACTGGGTAACCAAATTATTGGTCAGACCATTAAATTTGGGACTAATACCAATATCTCCATAGCAAATGGGATGGTTACTATGTACTCAAAGTGTGGCAGGATTGGAGAAGCGCAGAAAATTTTCAACTCACTTGTTGGCAAGGATTTGGTTTCTTGGAATGCCATGATAACTGGATATTCTCAAAATGGCCAAGGGAGAAAAGCAATTCAAGTCTTTGAAGACCTGCTGAAGACGGGAACGAAACCAGATTATGTTACTTATATTGCCTTGTTATCAGGTTGCAGTCACTCAGGTCTTGTTTCTGAAGGACAATCATATTTCAAGTCCATGACTAAAGATCACAGCATTTCTCCAAGATCTGAGCATTTTGTTTGTATGGTAGATCTTCTTGGTCGTGCTGGGTTGCTAGAACAGGCTAAAAGAATGATAGATGAGATGCCTATCCAACCAACTTCTGCTGTATGGGGAGCTTTGCTCAGTGCTTGCCGAATTCATGGCAATACAGAACTTGCAGAGTGTGCAGTGAAGCATCTATCTGAGCTTGATTTGAAGGATTCTGGAAGTTATGTGCTACTAGCAAATACCTATGCAAATGCAGGTAAGTTGGATGATTTTGCAGAGGTAAGGAAACTGATGAGAGAAAAAAGGATCCAAAAGAACCCTGGTTGTAGCTGGATTGAGGCCGATAACAGAGTTCATGTGTTTACTGTAGATGATACAAGCCACCCACAAATTAATGATGTCTACAGGATGTTGGAGGAGGTCCTGAAGAAAATAGGGGACATGGGGTATGTGAATGATAGTAGCAGTTACAGATCTCAGGGCCATCACAGCGAGAGGCTTGCTGTTGCTTTTGGATTGGTCAAGTTGCCTGTTTGGATGCCAATACACGTTATGAAGAATCTCCGCATCTGTTGTGATTGTCACACGGTGATAAAATTAATATCCCTTGTTACCTCAAGGGAATTGATAGTGAGGGATGCTAACCGTTTTCACCATTTTAGAGATGGGTCTTGCTCTTGTGGAGATTACTGGTGAATGTAATGAAAAGTTATTCAACTTGAGGATGTTGGGCAGATAGAATGAGGGACCAAAGGGAAGAACAGATTGGTTATGGCAGGATATCAAATATCTTAACTATCAATATCAAAACTAAGAGAACTTGGGCATGTAGTTTTCTACAATACGTATACTGTTATTTCATGTTTGTTTAGGCCCATCATACAACCAAAAATGACTCTTATGAAATAACAATGGCTCCTTAAAACATGCATATACACTAATCAGAATAGTATTACATTGAATGCGGATTCACTTTCTTCAGCTACTGTTGCTTTGGGAACTTCACATCTGGATTCCGCATGGGCTTGAGCCACATGTCTGCCATCACCCGTGCGGAGATGCTCCAGAGAGAATCCTGCCCCTTCATCTGCATGTGTTTCCCCTTCTTTGCTGACTTCCCCAACCCATATGCCACCAACCACTGCGTTGCAGTCAGCTTCTGTTTCTCGGCATCCCACACATGCCTCTTCCCTTTTGCCCTTACCTTCAAACCTCCAACATGCAAATTCACAACCTTGAACTTCTCCTCGTCCTCCCCATTTGTTGCTTCCACATGTGTTGCCTGCACAAGTGCAATCGTTGGGCCCCCCACACTGCTTCATATCGCCTAAGTGGGTCTCTTAGCTGAACCACTACCAGCAATGTAACAGTTCTTGGAGTATTTATATGGGTTCTCTACGTTTTCCTTTGTGCCCAGACCACCATTTTTCACCCACTGCTCAAGTGAAATGGCAGAGGCCAAGAGGTGAGCATCTTTTCCATCTATTGTACCCACCTTGCCTAGGAGTGGAGAGACATCAAAAGGAGCTTCCTCTTCTGCCATCTCTGCCTGAATCTTTAGAGCTTCCACGGCCATTACCTCGATCTTCTGCAATGAGAATGCTAGAATCTCCTCTGCTGTAACTGGATCCCCACTCACATTCCAAATCCCCGTTGAGATCCTCTCTTTCCTTGCTGCACTCATTGCTGTGACCATGGATTTTACTGTGGTAATGGATCTAGCTGCACTGGAGGACGCTCCTTCTTTGTTCCTCCCATGGATGATTGCTGAAGCAATGCCTTCAAAGGCTATTTGCTCTGCAGTTTTACCTATCAGTTCATCCATCCCAGTCACTGATAGAACTTCAGAAGTAAGCTCTTCTACACCGATTGCTGCCATTTTCTGGAACACCTCAAAACCACTTGCAGATTTCTGTGAGAGAAGAATCAATGGCTTTGAAATCTGCATGGCAAGTTTGGGTGTTTCTTTTCTCAATACCTCAACATTGAAAGGATTCATAGCGGCTAAGTAGCCGCCATCTCTTGTTTGAACAACAGAGCCTAGGCCTTTTCCTAAATCTGGCACAAGAACCTTGGATTCAGCCTCTTCAACTTCTTGTGCTCCTTCCAATTTCGAAGGAGGGGAGTCAGGCATATCGAGGCTGAATTCTCTTCCTTCTTCCTCAAGCATTTGAAGAAATTCTCTCGTTACGTTTTCTTCATCTGCATCCAATCCTTGAAATTCAGTTTCTTGTTCTGTTTTAACCTCTTCATTGCCCATCATGGACTCAAGAGCTTTGATCTGTTGGGCAATCGAATCAAGCTCTGTAAGCCGCCTCAGGTGGACTGGATCCTGCACAACTTCCTTCACAATCTCACTCGAAACTGATCTCTCATCTATAGCTTCATCCGATTCTCCATCTTGAATCTCAACTCCTTTATCAACAACCTCAAATTCTGGAAGATCAAGGTCTTCCATCTTCACCTCTGGCTCAGACTTCTGAGTTGATGGCAAGCTTGGTGGAGCCGGAGTTGGTTCATCAAGATTCAAATGATCAATTCCTTGAAGTTCTGCTGCTGCAGCAGCCACCTTTGATGGTGTCGAGGCGTCGTATCTGCTCGAAATCCTCGGGCTTGTAACACTGAAGGAAGTCTTTGACTGCTTGCGAGCAAAAGGTGAAGCAGCAATGGAATCTTTTCCTTTATTTGATTTCAAACTTTCTCCCTGATTATAAATCCCTACACCTTTATCTTCCATAATTTGGAACCCGAGCTTCAGAACGAGCTCCCCTCCCTTGGCCTTTCCTGATAGATCAAAGCTCATATCCCACTGCCGAACCCGTGTCCCCTCCAGGTTCTTTACCATTGATTCATGCACCAACAGGCTCAGATCCACTGAGCTCCTCCCAAAATTGAGCTCTTCAGCATCGACTGCCACAACATAGATTAGGAACGGCCGCGGCTCAAACTTAAGCTGCTGCTTTCCACTCCCAGAGGAGGTGCAATAGAGATGGCAACGAACAAAGAGTGTCTCTTCAAAGTCAGCTGCACCTTGGAGGACCCGTGCCGGCATTGTTTGCACAGCACCATCCTTGGTCTCTTTCTTCCGCACACAAACAGATAGACGCAGGCCGTTCATTGATGCCGGGAGCCCCTGGACAGAGACCACCTCTACAGAGAACAGGCAGCTCAACCGCCGCATTCCAATGTGTGACAGCGCCCGAATGGGCTTCCAATTCCATATCCCCTTCTTCTCTGACCCCGAAGGAGCCACCACATCTAGTTTCTTGTCTGGCGTTTTGATGGATCCGCGGTAATTGCGATCCCCACTGCTACCACCATCATCATCTGCATCATCCAGCTTGGGGCGGGAACGCCAGGGGGAGAGGGACATGCGCCGGGTGCGGCCCCGGGATTCAGACCGCTCACCAGCATTCTTTTGAGCAGAGGCAGAGAGGGAGGGCTCGACGGGGATGGGAACAGCAGTGCGGGGGAGGACAAGGGATGCTGTGCGGCGGTTGGTGTGGGACTGGTAGAGGGATTGGCTGAGTGCTTCAAGCTCTTCAAGGAGTTGGTTATTAGAGTTTCGCCGTTCTGAGGTTTCCGCCATTGAATTTGGAAGAAGTAATGACGGAAATGAGTCAGATATAGATGGCAGAGGAGTAGGAGGTGGTAGGAGAGAAGATGAGATGTTGGGCCGATGACGGTGATGAAGATGATGATAAGGAATGAATTGTGAAGGAGAGTTAGGAGAGTTTTGAGGTTGGGAAAGTGCCAGAGGATTTTGTATTTAACGAATGGAGGAGAGGGGAGATGGGTCACCATCTTCTCTCTGTGTGTAACTGTGTCTTTTTTCTTGAGATAGAGACAGAGGTAGAAGAAGATCATGGCGGGACCAAGAGCATTAAAGAGGAGCGTTTAATTTGGGGGGAACTGTAAACTGAAAATTGTCCACTCATACGAGATTTTTACTCATTTAATAAATAATTATTGTTGAGTCTTGTTAAAAAATATTTTTAATTAAATAAATAGGTAATACAACTCAAAATACATTTAAATAAGATTTAAATAGACCTAAATAAAAAAATAGCCTTGACTTGAATAAACCTTACTGAAAATGAATTTAATCTAGCCCATTGCCAAATCTACTTTTCAATGGTTGGTTCTCCTTAGAAAAACTTGTGTCCATTAACTTGTGATGAGCTAGAACTGTATAAAAATGGATTAGATAGCAGAAATAATTTAGGTGCCATCAATACTTTTATTAAGATAGATAGTAAATTATATAAAAATAAAAACTTTGCATTTTATTTATATTTTATCTTTAATAACTTAAAAATAAAATTAAGTAAAATGAAATTTGTCCATTCTTATATCATTAGTGTCCCTTTTAATAATAAAAAATACTCTCTTTCTTATATGGTGTTACTGGCGAGACCCACGTGGCTAATTGGACACAACTCAAAAAGTGTGTATTCTGCTATCAGTCAATGAGAGGACCTATCATTATTAAGTCTTAAATCAAATCTTTATGTACTTTTCATTTTTTTGGGCAATAATCCTAGTATCACTTTCTATTGTTTGGTCACGTATAATAAAGGTTAGGTCTAATAGACCTGTCGGCTAAAATTTTGTTATTAATGTATTTCTAATTGAAATAATGCCTTAAATGGGACTCAATCTGAACCACACTTAACGATTCTTTGTCTTATAATTTGCAGACAATATGCGGTTAATTACTATGCAAACCAAAGCATAGGGTTCATTATGATATTGGGTTTATTAGAAATGTCTTTCTTTAAATATGTAGCTAGATAGACATGGCGATAAAAGGCTTCGGAAGATTAATCTTGTTGTATCAATATATATACATTTGTTATAAAAAAAATAAAAAATATGTTTTCAATAAAGAATTTAAGCAAGAGAATTGCATTTTTCAATGCTGCCCGTCACATGAAATGACAATATTACCTCTCACATAAATTCTTGGAAACTCTCAAAATCCATTTATAGGGTTTTTCCCTAATACACAAACGGTAAAAAGTTTTAAATTATTTTCAATGTTTTTTTACAACTAAAAAACCCTATATAAACACGTTTGCTTCACATGAAATACGTCTCTTGGACGAAAACAACAATACTTGAGTGAAAAAATGAAAGGGTTGATGGGTAATAGGCCTGCACCACATGAAGCAGTACTTGGCAAACTTTGTTTGATATGGTGACATGTAGATGAGTAATTAGAAAAGAAATGTGCAAGTAAATTATTTTTATAAATAAAATGATGAAATTAAAAATTGAGTAACTAAAAAGGCAGGAGACACCCTTTAGAGTTTATGGTAGTGACTTTAAAATTGTTTTAGTACTATTTAAAAAAAATTATATAGTTAAAGTTAAAAAACTATAAATTTAAAACTCATTTATATCAACTTAGGAGGCTCCTTTAGTAAGATAATTTATTTTGAAATAATTCACAAAAAATTAATGTAAATTTTCAATCTAAACTTTTAAATTAATTTAAAAATAAAATATGATAATTATCTGTAAATTACTCACTTTAGGGTTTCCACCAAATCCGATCATTTCTCCATAATATAAATACTCAATTTGGGGTTTCCACCAAATCCGACGCCCTTCTCACTCTGCAGCACTCTCCTCTTCCTAGACGTCGTTCGCGCCCCGCACCCCCAACCCAACCCCCTACCCCCCTCCTCTATCTCTCCGATCGCTCTCGCTTCCCTCATTAGTGACGAGCGTATTCTTCTCACAGGCAAGATTTATCTCCTTCAAGATTTCTCCCTGTTATTTTCAGAGAACCCTCCTCTACCTCGCTGTGTAAAATTATTTTCTCTATTTTTTTCTTTAAAATATTTTTTTGATTAAATAGAATGAAAAGCTCTGATTAAGGGGAAAATAACTTCTATCTTTTTTGTTCTCTGTTATTAGCGTATAGAAAGTAACCCCTTTCTTCCATCTCCATCCTTAATCTATGAAAACCGTTTCTGCATGCAACCCTGTTTTATGTTATATAAATATCAGTTTTAGTAAACTGAACCCTACTGAAATTACTTGATCCGATTTAGAAAAGGATTGGCTTATGGACCGGCTAGAGGATGTCAAGATATGGGTTAGATTAAAAAGTAGTAATACGAATTAAATATGGATGGCTTGATTTTTAACTCTCAATCCTACTCACCCCAGCAGATAAGTTTCAACTTCCAATCTCACTTGCTCACCTAGATTGCACTATATATATATATATTCAACTTTGTTGCATCGCACTGTTAGCTCAACTGGCCAGTACTTTTGCTCAGGAACATGGTATCTCGTATTCGGTGAGAGGTGGAGGTCTTGGGATTCTCTATTATAAAAAAAAGCTAAATATTAAAAAAACCTTCTAATAATTACATGAAAATACAATTTATAAAAGAAAGAAATGTTGGGTGGCTTTACTATTTTACCTTATTTCAAAATATTGGATTTGTGAAGGAATGCTGTTCTCTTTTCTATATGAATGTAATAAAAGAATTGGATTTTGTTGCCGGTTAATGGCTTGCAACTACTTCCAAATGAAATGAGCCCTTTGGTTTGAATTTAACATTTGGGATTTATTTTTTATGGCTTTGTATTTTGATTCTTAATTTATTTCATCTTTACTTGTTTAGAGAGAGATGTTATTGATTGTGAAGTATTTGATTTATTTTATTTACAGATCATGATTGTTTTTTTGTGGGCATGGAGTTTGAGAATCGCGTTGAAGTATCTAATGGGCGAGGAAATTAAAGTAACTCGTCAAAATGGCTTGCGCAGTATCGGAAATATGAGATGGTAAGAATGCCAATAAGATTTTAATAAGGTTGCTTGACTATGTTGACTGAAGGTTAACTTGCTTTTGAAATTATTTATTTATGCTTGTAGCGCATAGTTTACACCATATGAAGTATTCTATGAAGTCCTTAAGATAGAATTTTTTTTTTCATCTATTTTTCTTTTATTCATTAATTATATGTTGTCACTAGGCATACTCTTAATTTGATCTTGATTAGAACTAATCTCATTGTTGTCATTACTCTATTTGGTTGTCTCATAAGACAATTTTCTTTCTTTCAGGTGTGTAACCTTGAAACAGTACATTCAGACTTTGACAGGCCATACATCATTTTTTATGTCTCTTCTATGTTGTGACCAATTTTTATTTTCATGTTCCTTGGACAAAACAATAAAGGTGAGTTTCTTTTACATAATCTAGAATGTTGTCCATCATTTAGGGAAAAAAAAGTTGTAATGTTTTCTAATGTAACTGTATTTCTGATTCACATTTTGTCTTCAATTCCTTTGTTTTTGTAGGTTTGGACTACAACCGAAAGTGGAAGCATAGAAGTGACTTGCACTCATAATGAAGAAGTGGTATGATTTTTGTGCAATTATTTATCCAAATCTCTTTCACTTATCTTGATACAAACTTGCAGTTATTACTATCATGCTCATATGACAGATGATGCATTCAGGTCTGCAGAAACTTCTATCTGATTGATTGTGGACTTAGTTTTAGGAAAGACTTGTTTTCCATAGTGTGGTTATATATTTCTTTTTTAGGAATTATTAGTAGAGGCATGACATCATCATCATCATTATTGAAGCCTTATTCTAATTATGTAGGGTTTGTTCTACTACATTCATCCCTGTTTAGGGTATTCTCTATCAATTTGTAGCCCAACTTTCATCTTTGGTTGCGGGGGCACATTTTTTGTTATTAAATCCTTGTATTTTTATGCAGTCAGTAATGGAAATGGCATCGAAGTGCATGCCCCGGAGCATCCGGAGTTGTTTGGGTATGCATATGAGGAAGGCAATACTTTGTGTCAATTAACAATGAGTTCATAGCACCTTCTCATTCCCACTTGTGTTGTGGTTTTTGTTGAAGGAACAATAGAAAATTTAGTGATAAGTCTTCCTTAACATGTAGTCCTTATTCGAAGGATGAACTGCTTGGTAGGCAGTTGGCTTCAGTTTTGGCAACATTTTTTCGAGCTTTTCTTTTTGGAAAATAACAAAAGAGATTTTATTGTTAAGAGAAGATCCACGGTTTATTCACTGCTACAACAAACTACATGGATACTATGAAGAGTGAAGTATTGAAATTTCAAGCTAGGGTTACTGGATGGTGCTGCCATTGGTGATGTGCACATTGGGAGAGCAGCAGAGGACGGGGTTGTGACGGTTGCATTGGAATTCTCTGACAAATTCTGTAATGGTAAAGGCACGGCAAAGAGGCTAATGAGACCTATCAATTAGCTGGTTTATTGCGCGTGGACACGACACCGGATGATGGCACCCACTTGTAACCTTCAATGAACCAAGCCGGGCACATGACATCTCGCAAGACTCACAAGAAGTCCAACTCTACCAAGTGGGCCGAGCACTCCAACAACCCAAGAGCGAGTGGATTCATCTACTCCACTTGGCAGAGGTCTTTTGAATTTCAACTGGGTTGACTCAATGAAGTTGTGGGCGATATTGAGTCACAATGAGTTTGGAACTCATTTTGAATTTCAAAATGGCCAACTCAAGCTGGTTGGTGTATGACTCATTGAGTCACTCTCGGATTGGGCTTAAGAGGCGTGTGGAATCCTAGAGCCCAACCGACGTAGTCATTGTAATGTTATTGGCTGAGTTCAATTGGCTGTTTGTAATTGGCTAACTCAATTAGAACTAGAGTCAGTTGGGTCGAGTAACTAGATTGTTAGTTCTATAAAAGCCATGGTCTCTGACCGAGTGAAGCAGCCTAGGGATGGAGCCTTAGAGCTGAGGTTAGCAGGCAGGCCTGGGTGAGGTAGGCCTAGTATGAGAGCAGGCCCTAGAGGGGGGTGCCTTGGAGAGGTAGTCTGAGTTCAGTAACCATGGAGTCAGACCTTGGAAGTCTTAGAGGCTGAGTTAGGACCTGAGTTGAAGGTCGAGTTTGAGGCTCTTGAGAGAGACCTTGTAGGAGAAATCCTTGTAATTCCATTGAAGAAATTAAAGGCTCAAAAGTGAGGGTCAACGAGTCAAGTTTGGCTCAATTTCACATCCAGGTGAGTTGCTGATTTATTTGGCTGTGTTTGATTGGATTTTGGTTGATTAATTGATTTGCGTTAATTTGATTCTTAACAAGGTATTGTTGGAGTCAGACCTTGGAAGTCTCAGTGGGTTGTTTTGGCGCCTGCCTTGAGTTCCAGCCCAAAAACGTTTACAACTGGGCTTGTATTATGCTCAGAAGTCTGTGTAATCTGGGCCTGCAGCACAGACCCTGTTTCTGCAGAAATGAGCCTAGCTGTTGCCGCAAAGGGCCTGCAAATAGGCATGAACATTGAGTCAAACAGGCTGTGTAAACAGACCTGTCATCAGTCCATTGGTCAGTGGAAATGGGCCTGGAAATTCACACAGTTGGGCCAAGAATTGGCCGAGTGAACCCAGTTAGAGGGGCTGAGTTTTGAATTAAAACTTGGTAATTTTGGGACTGAATTGACCTCAACCTAGTAGCGAGTCAACAGTGAGTTCAGCATTGAGTTTTTACGTTGCAAACAACAGTGAGTTGAGTACTTCCAACTGCAGTATCGAGTTGAGAATGTACTAAGTTGAGGAGTGAATTGGACCGAGTTGAATTGAGAATCTTCAGATTGGATTGGACGTTAACCGTTTGGTTGCGCAAGTTAGATTAATCAACGTGGGTGATCCAATTGGCCATTTAGTCTGTTAACTTATCCCGAGGAGGGACACGACTGTTTTGGGGCCCTTACCCCTACTTGATTCACGTCAATGGGTTCCTTCCTGGCCCAATAAGATTCCCAAATGGACACATTCACTTATTGGTCATTTGAAGCTGTAGTTTGATGGTGGTAGCTGCTGTCACTGGAGCTAGGTGCTTTTAGATCTTCTAGGAATCATTCAGAGGTTCTCCATGTCATTCTCTAGGCCATGTCGATCAAGTTCTGCTGTTGGACCAGAGTTGTAGGATATTTTGATTGGTATAACAGAATTGGCAAATGTGGCCTTGACTGAGAACTTGTGGAAAGCCTACCTTTTCAGTCATTCAGTCTGTGAAAGATCCAATTTGCTTCTGTAATAAATCAGGATCAGTTTCATTATTTGGATCCGTTTTATTATGAAAATTTAATGTAATTGTAAGGATGAGAAATAACATTGTAATTGTTATTGTTGTTTGTTGTTTTATTTATATTTTCTCTTTGTATTTGCACCTCTCGTCTCTCTTTATATTATTATATAAACCATTTAAAAAAAAATAACATTGTAATTTCATACCTTGTTTTGCAGGTGCAAGGACAATATGAACAACCTTGTGCTATTACTTGCCCCAAGTTCACGAAGGTTCTAACTTTGTGGCAAACTAAACCACAGTTAGAGGATGAGGCTATCTAGGGGTGTTTTAAATTTCTATCATGACCTATGTGACTTGGATCTTAGGCTCCGGATAGTAATCTCCTGTTAGTCCGGCAGATTAGAGACAAATAGGATCATCAATGCGTCTTCTCCACTGTTTCGACTTTTCCTCTCCTTTTCCATGTGTCTGCTAATGAATTTTGAAGCCCAACTGATTGTTTTAGGGGCATTAGTTTTGAATTCCTTAGTAACCGGAATTATGTAAAATTTTCAGATCAGAATTCAACGGGATTTCGACTCTTCTAAGAATTCCTAGGTACAAATCAGGGCTTAGCTTCTACTCAGATTTCCATGGCTAAAATTTGAGATTTTTGATCTGCAAGTTAAAATTGCCTACTTTTTTTGCGGATATTCTTGGAATATATGATGACACGTGCTGCTAGAGCTCATGAAGGGCTTAATGGAAGAACATTTTGAAGAAATTGACCGGCTTTGGTAATTGCAGTTCCTGGGTACAAATATTGGCCAAAATCTGAAAATCTCTGCATCTGAGGCCAAACGCAACCTATATCGTCCCATATATAAGATATATGGATCAAAGTTTTTCAAAATTTTGGTTTCTAACAAAAATTTAGAACTCTTTTTTTTTTTTTTCCCATTTTGTGATGATTCTAATTTCAACATATTGAACTGGTTGGAAGTTACTGGCTCCATATTTCTTGTAATTTCTATGATGACTCGGGATATGTTAGCAATTCCAGTCTTAACAGTTGCTTTAGAGTTGGCATTCAGTACTGAAAATAGTCATTGATCGGTATCGGAGTTCATTGAGTCTTGGTGTTGTTCAGGGATTGATTTCCATACAGGATTGGTTAAGAGATGCCATAAGTAATGATGTCGTGGAGGGAGAAGTTAAAGCTTATGATCAGGAAAATGTGGTTGAATCGGGTAATGACACTTATTTATAGCTATTTAGTATTTATTTATTTTTTGTTCTTGTGTGCAATCTGATATTACTCACTGAAGTTGAAGGAATACTTTGATACCAAGAGTCGAGAGAGGTGCTAACATATTTAATTATTTATATTGATCTCTTTTTTTATTTATCTTTCTAATGTGCTATTTGTTTTCATTGGCATAGGTGGTTTCCATTTGAGCATATGGTGTGATTGGAAGAAGGATGGTGGTCGGGAAAGCGATGGTGTCATTGGATTATTATTTTTATTTTTTATGTTCTTTTTAGAGGATCTTTAGATGGAGATTCATATTTGGGAGTTGTAATATACTCTCTCTTCTCCAAATTAGTTGTGGATTTTGGAATTGTCTCAAAATAGTTGTTTTATTTATATTGTAGTAGTATAAAGTGTGTTGGAAATGGATGAAATTACATGTAGTGTAAGTTTTATATATATAATTTTTTAAAAAATATAAATATTTTAAATGAGACGGAGGGAGTACTATTTTATTTTGTTGAATAAACATAGATAGATTTAAAACTTATTCTCAAGTTGTATTGCTACTAACATGTTCTTGTCTTTTGTTTTCTTAATGAATTGTTGGAATTGAAGAAGATATTTTATTATGATTCATGTTAGTGTCATCAATTCAGAGTACGTTGTCATGATCATTTGATTATTTTTATAAATTTCTTAACTGAGATATCTATGATCGTACTTGACTGTCACTTGTGCTTGATTTGTTAAGCACTTGTGCTTGTGATCAGTGGGCTATCCCACAACAAACTTAAAGGATTCTTTTCTTGGTTTTTCACGTTTTTTCCACTGTAAATATCAAAAGATAAAGGAAATATCGGAGTTTTGTTGTATGTCATATGAGATATTTTATTAAGTTATTAAATAAATTTTAAATTTATTTAATAGCATATACTCTTGATTTTTTTTAAAATTTGTAAGTATAAATTGCTAGATTTTAAAAAATTTAAAATTGATAAATAGAATGATCAGATGATAAAAATTTACTCATATAGTTATTATTTCACTTCAATGCGTCTAACATTTTAACTCACTTTCAATTAATTTAGAGTTGTCATCTAAATCTAAACTTAATAGATTATACTTTATAGATCAATTGTCTATTTGACATTTATGAATTGTAAATATGCAATCTTTAGACTTTAATATGTAAAAATAAGCCTTTACCAGTTATGATATAAGTTATTGTCATTGTGTATTTAATATAAAGGTTTCACTTGATAATTAAATCAAATATTTAATATATAACTTTAATTTTTGAATTTAGAATTGGCTTTAAAGATTTTAGTTTATTTTATTTTGTCACTGAAATTTAATACCAAAACTATAAAATACTTGTTCAATAACTTATTTCTGATACTTTAGAATTAAAAGTATTTTTTCCATAGACAATAAATTATAAAAGTCAATTTGAGCAATATATACTATTTTGTGAATAATATGAGTATTTTTATTCCACATTGGAGGTGAGATTAATTACGGATACACAAAACCACCGTCAAATCATGTATCAACTAAATTAGGGAAGAATCGAACTCAAGACCTCTAATCTAATCCTAAAGTTTAGACCAATACCATTGTTTTTACTAATACTAAGCATCATATAACAATAAATTGAAAGCTCCTTTATTTTATCATGATAAATTAAAAATTCAATTTATCATAAAATAATACTAGTTTTAAAAATGAATTAAGTAAACTTGAATTTTAAAATCCTAGTTGGATAATGATCTATAGACCATGAGTTTTCACGTCTTAATACGGGTAAAATTTGTTAGGAGATAGAATTTCCATTTTAGTTCTATCGGTTTACCCTCAACAAATATCCATATGCAAAATATATACATGCAGAGCGGCATGTTTCGGTACACCGATACTTGATTAGCGATACATCAGTAGGGGTAAAATGAGAATTTCATTGTATCACCTGTTTCCTATAGTGTAAGGATGGTTGACCTTCACTATAGTACAGTACACCACCCTTAAAAGGAAAATACGAATTTACCTTCTCTTTTTGAAAGAGCGAGTGAAAAAAAAAATTAATAAGAAAATGGCCTTTTTCTTTTAAAAGTGGTGGTATTGTACGGTGAAAATTCGTAGTGCACGAATGATTATCAATTCTTATTTATTCATTAAACTAAATCCCCTTAAATTATTTACATAATTTTGAGTAAACAGTCGAGAGAGGGGTAAAAGTTGGTCCACTGAATCTGCCCGAAATAAAGACTCTCTCCTCCCTTTTGTCCATCTCAAATCTACCAAACTGTCTGCTTCCGAAATCTTCTCTCTTCCTCTATTTTTCTATAATCCAACAAGGAAACCGCCGGTCAAAACGTAGACTTTTCTTTGAGAAATATGATAGTCAGAAGGACCACCATTTGAGTGAAGTGGTTCCTCCATTCTATTTGGGTTAACTTTGTCTATTTTGTTAAGACTCACCGCCGGTCCAATATGGCAGGTGACACTATGGCTCACACCCGATGGATGGATACAATTGACTACAATGTTGGGGGGCCTTGGATTATTATGTGATTTATCAATCAAATCAAGTGGATTTGCTCTCTCTTTTTTTAAGATAGACAATTTTTTTATTAATTCTTTTAACACTCATAGTCTCATACAATTTCAAAGTAAGTGAATATATCTATGATTTTGTGGATAATTGTTCAAACTCATTATCAAAATATTGAGTCATTAAAACTTATTCTAATGAATTTGAACTTATTCTAATGACGTTATCTCGTCGAATCAAAATCAATAAATTTAAAATATATTCAATTTTTGAGGCGGTAACTCAATCTCGGCCATTATAAATTTTCAATTCTTACATGGAAAAAGAAAACCTTCAGCTTATATATTTATGCTTGATCTAAAAATTAACTTTGAGGTCATTGGGCTAGAGTGGGAGGTATGCCGTTGGGCTTGCAAAACCCAACGGGCTAAGGTCATTTGAATTTGGGAGTAAATGTAAAATGGACCCGAGGACCACTGAAATTGAATGCCCTCCAAAATAGGTTGCAAATAAAAAACATTTTAAAATAAATGAATTTTCCCAGAAACCGCGTCTCGTATAATAACAAGAACAGAAACCAGCTTCGCTTCTCTTTCTCTGTCTCTCTCTCTCTCTCTGCAACGAAAAACAGAAATCCAGAAAATGTTGGAATTCCTGAAAATCTATTTTCTTCACCAGACGTTGAAAGCGAAACAGCTATGAAGGATCGCAGCCGCCCATCTTCTTCACCTCCTTTTATATGTCCGTTGATTTTCCATCCCCCTATTTTTCCCGCCAATACTAAGGTCTCCTCTCTTCTTCTGCATTTTCCTCTCTTTCCTGAGGGATTGTTTGGTAGCCATAAATCCTTATATGCAATTGGAATTTTATGGAATTTGTAAGATCCTCCAAAAAATCATGTTTGGTGAAACCAGAATTGTATGAATTATTTTATGGAATTGGAATTTTATGAATTTCCGTTTAAAAGTGTTAGTTTGGAAGTCCAAAGCCTGAAACACTTTAGATTTTGTAATTCCTTGATTCAAGATGATGATTCTAAGATAGTGAACACGAATTTGTTACTATCTGACCGCAGAGTTTGGGCAACTATAAGTTCTGTCAAATCTTCATTACTGTGAGTAATCAGCAGAACCACCAATCATTTCTCTCTGTGGTTGTGATCTCAGATTGGTTTTTCTCTTATGATTTCAATCCAGTGGTCATTTGGATTCAAGTTTGTAATTTTTCCAAAACCTGTGCTTGATTAGGATTCTTTGTTTAGTTCGATCGTTTTTATTATCTCAAGTAAAATATTGAGAGATTTTGTATTGTATTAGATGTTATTTTGTAGTTTTGATAGGTTCAATTGGATGGATAGGAAGGAAAGTATATTCCTGGATATTGACTACTTTAACCAAAAAATGGTCAATTTTGTTTTTTAAAACATGGTTATGTTCCAGGAAAACTTGGCTTTCATCCATCCAAATTCCAAACAGCGCCTGAAACTTTGATGGCGAAGTTTATATTTTTCTTTTTGATTATGTGATCTCATGTTTGTTGTTCTGTAAATATCAGCTGAGATTTCTAAGGCTGATTTTATGCTTTTTATTTCTTGATTCTGTGATATTTATTTGCTTTTTTTTTTTTTTTGGTAGATTTTAGCTGATTAGCTGATTCTGAGACAATGTTTATGTATTTTTATCTTGATTGTATAATGCACATTTGCTGTTTTCTAGCTTTTAGTTAAGATTTCTAAGGCAAGGATTATGTTTTTATTTCTTGATTCCATTATTCTTGCTTTGCTTATATTCTTTCTGCTGAATGAAGGTTGTAGTGTCCGTGGATTTTTCTTTGTTTCATGGGCAACACATGCCGGGGATCTTTCAGAGGAAAATACTTTCAGGGCTACGAAGAGCCCATCGAACGTTCTGTAACCTATAGAAGAAACTCTGATTACTCTAATTCCAACCATTCATCTCACAGCACAAATTCTCATTTGGTCTCTGAAGAAGTCAGAAAAGAGCCTGCAAAACGTGACAACAATCCATCACTCGTCATCCCCAAAGAGATCAACATGAGGCGAGGAGGTGATAACCAGGCATGCTATGTATTGGGGCATAAGACAGCAAACATCCGTGATCTCTTCAATTTGGGACGGGACAAATTTGGGGCAGGGGCAATTTGGGACGACATATTTATGTACAGATATCTCAACCGGGATTGAGTATGCATGTAAATCAATCTCAAAGAGGAAACTGATTGCAAAGGAAGATGTTGAGGATGTCAGGAGGGAGATTCAGATAATGCACCATCTTTCAGGGCATAAGAATATTGTGAAAATAAAAGGTGCTTATGAAGATCCATTGTATGTTCATATCGTGATGGAATTGTGTTCCGGGGGTGAACTGTTTGATCGGATAATTCAAAGAGGACACTATAGTGAGAGGAAGGCAGCTGATCTAACAAGGATTATTGTGGGGGTTGTTGAGGCTTGCCATTCACTTGGGGTCATGCATAGAGACCTGAAGCCAGAGAATTTCTTATTGGTTAATAGAGATGATGACTTATCACTCAAAGCTATTGATTTTGGTCTCTCAGTTTTCTTCAAACCAGGCAAGTTGTTTTTCTTAATGGCCATGTGCCTCTCTCTCTCTCTCTCTCTCTCTCTCTCTCTCTCTCTCTCTCTCTCTCTCTCTCTCTCTCTCTCTCTCTCTCTCTCTCTCTCTCTCTCTCTCTCTCTCTCTCTCTCTCTCTCTCTCTCTCTCTCTCTCTCTCTCTCTCTCTCTCTCTCTCTCTCTCTCTCTCTCCTCTCTCTCTCTCTCTCTCTCTCTCTCTCTCTCTCTCTCTCTCTCTCTCTCTCTCTCTCTCTCTCTCTCTCTCTCTCTCTCTCTCTCTCTCTCTCTCTCTCTCTCTCATCGGGGAGATTAAGTGTAGTATCACAGACTTTAGAAGGTTGAAAATTTCCAATTGCAGGACGATATTCTGAGCTTGAATTTGTTGTTTCTTTCATTGCATACACAAAATTGGTCTTATCACTCAAAGCTATTGATTTTGGTCTCTCAGTTTTCTTCAAACCAGGCAAGTTGTTTTTCTTAATGGCCATGTGCCTCTCTCTCTCTCTCTCTCTCTCTCTCTCTCTCTCTCTCTCTCTCTCTCTCTCTCTCTCATCGGGGAGATTAAGTGTAGTATCACAGACTTTAGAAGGTTGAAAATTTCCAATTGCAGGACGATATTCTGAGCTTGAATTTGTTGTTTCTTTCATTGCATACACAAAATTGGTTTCTGCAAAGAAAGGGTTTCTCCAAATTTCCCACTTGCTTTGTTTCGTTTTGTCCGTTGTGCTTAACAGTTAGGAATAAATGCTGTTTCATTAGACCTTTTAAAATGGTAACAATTTTATTAATCAGAAATCTTTCCAAAAAAACAATTTTATTAATCAGAAGGAAGACATTAAAACAGAATAACAAGTAGAAGACAAAAGAAAAAGAGCAAAGCTCAAAAATCAATCAGGTCAAGGACATAATAGAGGAAGTTCCTTCTGATTATAGCACTTTCTGGCTGGAGCATTGGTTACAGAATTTGTCGACCCAGGAATGTATACAATATCTTACTCCCTATGATAGACGATGGCGTGTTCCTTCCTGTTACTGACATCCTCCAGCATTTCTGTACCTATCCCATTTTTGTTGTGCTTCACCAAGGAAAAGCACTAACTTTCCTTGTTTTCAGCATTAGTAGTATCACCAATGCCTGCCTCATTACTGAAATATTTTGTTTCTACTGCAATATCTTTGTTTCATTAATGTTGCTTCTTTTATCAGGAATGCTGTTTCTTCCATTGAATAGGAATTAAATGACGTTCTTTTGGTCGCATACCTAAACGTTTTTGGTTTTCTGGTTACTTGCTTTATGTACTTGATTAAATTTATTTGTGATTTGCTATTTCAGGTCAGATTTTCACAGATGTTGTTGGAAGCCCTTACTATGTTGCACCTGAGGTACTATGTAAGCATTATGGTCCAGAAGCTGATGTTTGGACAGCAGGAGTTATATTGTATATATTGTTGAGTGGTGTACCACCTTTTTGGGCAGGTATCACACTGATACGCTTTTTGTTGCATAACCTGTGGATCCCATCTATCTTCTTTTCTTAAAGTTTTCTCCTTTTAAAAGCAGAAACACAGCAGGGGATATTCGATGCAGTATTGAAAGGAGTAATCGATTTTGACTCAGACCCATGGCCTCTGATCTCAGACAGTGCCAAGGATCTTATCACGAATATGCTTTGTTCCCGGCCCTGCGATCGCTTAACTGCTCATGAAGTACTTTGTATGTTATATCCTTTTTTTTTTAGATTGTAACTTAATTCTTTTATGGTCTTGATCAATAACCCTGACTTCATATTTGTAGGCAAACCAGCTGAAACTATTGCATGTTTCTCTGTGACCTAGGAGCTGCTAATCATAGGAAACATTGCATATCTGATCCCTTTGATGCAATTACAAATTTGATTTTCTTGTCTCTTCATTGCAAAATCTAACTTGCTACCAAGTCCAATTTGAGATCGTAGTTAAAGTGGCTGATGGTCATTTACATTTTAATCTTCTGAACACTGATATGTCCTTTTTGCATGTATTCTATAGGTCATCCTTGGATATGTGAAAATGGAGTTGCTCCTGATAGGGCATTGGATCCGGCAGTATTATCTCGTCTTAAACAGTTTTCTGCAATGAATAAGTTGAAAAAGATGGCTTTGCGGGTGGGTTTATTTTTATTATATTTTATACTATTAAATTATTCACATTGAGGTAGGTCATTAAGGATTTTTTAGTTCTTATTTATGATTTTTTAACAGTTAGACCAATTAGTTTTATGGTGGTTTAGGATATATCCATCAGTTATCGTAGAAAAGAATCCCTCCATGCATGCTTCTGAAGCTACCCAAAAATTTGCTGAACCATCAATTCATTATTCATATTGGTTTAAGGTATATTTCGGTGTCTTGGAAACTTGCATGGTGGAATTCTTTTCAATGGTTGATGGTTTCGCCTCTGGTAAAACCTGAGACAAACAAGCATGGTTTATGGTGAGAGACCGAGCTATTTATTGCCCAAAACCAACTGAAAGTGAATTAAGCTCGAAATACCCATTTTACTTGGTGGTACCCTCATTTTTTTCCCATTTGTCCTTCCTTTTTGGTAAAGGTTTCATTTCTTGGATTCAATTTACTTTCAGTTGTCTGATTGTTATGTACACTATACAAAATACATTATTCTTTGAGGAATCCAATTCATGCTCTCTCTCCCTCGAGAGAGAGAACGATAACAAATCCAATCCATGCATGCAAGAGTATAGAAACGAACATAGCTAAATGTCTTTTTTAGAGCTGAAGACTTAAGTCATCTCTTTAGTAAAAACTATTGTTAAGTGCTAAATTGAAACTTTACCCAATTGATTGAAAATTTGGGATTGGTGATCAACTGATCATTATAAGTAGGTGATGGAGAGAAGTATTCTAGAAACTTTTGAATAACAATCACGACGGCGTAAATAATTTTCAGCAAGTAGGGGAATAACAATCATGATGGTGTATTCTAGGCTAGAGACTAGAGGATCCATACCTCCCAAAAAAAGAAGTGAAAATATGTTTTGGGTCTAAACCTGTTATTCGTTGTCAACAAGTATAGGAAGAAACTAGGGAAGGAGTAAGGGATATCTTGATTTATGATTACGCTTTTTACTCTAGCAAAGTGATATTTAGTAATAATACATTAATTACCTTCTAGGTTCCACACTTCCACTTTTCATTTTGCTGACTCGACTTCCCAAATATACATAATAAACCACACAAGTAACAAAACCATAGAAACTATCATAATGATTTATCATGAACAAAGCAAAGTATGTAACATTATGTATCCTACTAAAAAGTGGATTAGATTTTTTTAATAAAAAAGTGCTTTACAATGTAATTATTTTGTTGGGCATGTAAAACATTGCAATTATTAGGGGTGAAACTCGGGTCGGGTTTTGGCCCGAACCCGCATGACCCGATCCGAAAATCATGTGGGTCGGGTTATGAAAGTGGGGTCAGCGGGTCGGGTCGGGTCGGGTTGAGAAGTCAGAAACCCTCATTGAATTCAGGTCGGGTTGGGTTAAGAGATTTTTAAGTTAACCGGACCTGACCCGGTAAAAAGTAGGCTAGAGTAGGTTCAAAATGCGGGTTGGGTAGGGTTTTGGGTTGAGTCGGGTTATAATTCGGGTCGGGTCAAAAGTTCGGATCGGATTCCATATATTAGTAATTCGGACCGGGTTGAATTTTTGAAAACCGGACCTGACCCGGCTCGATTTCAGCCCTAACAATCATGTATATATGTAAAATATTCTTAAAAATCACAACCACAATGTTCTTTTTTAGAAAAGTATTGATCAATACATGAAATCTTGATTTGGATAATGAGAGATAAATCTTTTTAATCCTAATTAATAACAAAAAAAAAAAAAAAAAGCTTGATTGACCCATTAGAAATGGTGAATCATTTATGCTTTGGAACAAAAACACGATCCATAATACAACGAACCACAATTTTAAGTTTAAGGGATCATGATCCAAAGCCACTATGGAATGTGAGCCAACACAATCATAGAATGTTAATCAAGACATTATGGATCGTGAACCATTAGGTGATCTAAAGATATCCGGACCCACAATCCGGATCAAGGATTGCAAGCAATCTAAGTGACCCATGCATAGGTTACCTTTTCTTTCATTTTAATAGATTATATATATATATATATATATAGAGAGAGAGAGAGAGAGCAAAAGGTTCTATCTATCCTTGTTATGGAGGCATCTAGAATTTAGGGTTTTACCACTGCAGTTATGTCCTCAAAAACTGTACTAGAATTGAATTTTTTTAACTCCTGACAGCAAATTTTACCCTTTTTTTTTCCCAGAACAATTGTTCTGTGGGTGGTATATCTCAAGTCATTTTGTATTGTATCAGGTAATAGCTGAAAGCCTTTCAGAGGAAGAAATTGCTGGTTTAAGAGAGATGTTTCAAGCAATGGATACTGACAACAGTGGTGCCATTACATTTGATGAGCTAAAAGCTGGACTGAGAAGATACGGTTCTACTTTAAAGGAATCAGAGATCCGGGATCTCATGGAAGCTGTAAGATCTTTTTTTTTTTTGGTTGAAATTTTCTTGTGCTATTATTACTTTTATATGAAGTTGTATACATTTTAGTACTTTTTTTCCTATAAGATCCATTTACTCTTCTGATATTCTCTTGGAGAAGCTGAAAATTTGTGCAGGACACTGCTCACCTTGTGCTAGTTAGAGGAAGAAATGAAAACCATCATGGCCTATGATATGTTCCCTAGGCTCATTTTGATTTTTACCATTATTTTTATTTCTTCCAATTTTCATTTTTCTATTCTTTTTGTTTGGTAAACTATATCCTTACTTGCTCCCATAGTTTAAAAACTCAAGCAAGTTGGTCCAAGTTGACTCAACTCAATAGGATTTCGAGTTGAGTTCGAGTTTTCGAACAATGGTTTCTTCTGAAATAAAGCGATACTATCTTCAAAAACAATAATAATAAAGGGATACTAGCAAAAGGATCCTTGCAAGGCATGGGAAAATAAATATAAGACTATCTATATACACTCATGAGAAAAGCTCT
The DNA here is from genome assembly GCA_022113865.1 of Chimonanthus praecox. Taxonomy (NCBI): domain Eukaryota; kingdom Viridiplantae; phylum Streptophyta; class Magnoliopsida; order Laurales; family Calycanthaceae; genus Chimonanthus; species Chimonanthus praecox. Next base: position 62,958,193 of record CM039087.1, on the reverse strand, counting down.
AGAAAGAGGGAGGGGCAAAACAGACAATGATTAGAAGTATAGAGACAGAGATGTAAGAATTGTTGGGAATGCGTTCTTGTGGTGAAGGAGAGAAAAATAAAATGTAGGAAAAGTGGATGTATTCTGGGACTCAAATTAACTGTAGAAGATGTAAATAGGAGAGTTTTGAGGGAAAACCTTCATTTTAAGAAAGAAATTGATTAGGAGAGATTTAAGAAAAGACTTGAAGAAAGGTCTGTAGTATGGAAAGACGTTTGAGTTGTCATTTGGTGGAAGGGAGAAAGAGTGACATTGGGAAGAAACGGAAAGATGGGAAATTAGTGGCTGGGGGAAGGTAAAGCGAAACTAGGAAGAAAATGGAGAGATGTAGAGTTAGGAATTGGCTTGGCTGCTACATTGCAGCTGTATGGAAGCCTCTAAGGTCCTAAGCTCCAAATCATTCTTCTTATAATGTAATAAGCTAAAAATAAACCTGTGTGATTTCACAAGGCAATAAATATAAAAAAATTAGTGAGATATGAAATCTATTGATAAGAAATGTAAAAGAGAACATAAACATAAATGGTTATTTAAAAATTAATTAATATTTCAGAAATTATCTTAATTTACAATTCTAGTCAGATTTTTCAACTCGACTCAGTTTACAAAATCTGGTTGAACCTGTCAAAATTGCATCAGTACCCATAATGCCATGCAAAAATCTCATATTTAAGGTGTCAATCTGACATGCAATTCCCTATGCAATAGGCATGCTACCAAAAAATCATTAGCATGTTCCATGCAGAATTGATATTAGGTTCACCACCCTTTCATTATGATCAAATAATGGTGATAATTCAGGCCCAATTGAGACAATCAAGAAGGACAAAAAATACAGCATGAGAAATAAAAGACAAGAAATTGAGAAGTAGAAAACCTAACAAATTCGGTCTAGAGACACCATGCATCACCAAAAAAATCTGCCATTCTATTTTCTGGTCTTAACATCTCTTCTATTTCCCACGTATACTTTCTGATTTTAGGATTAAATATATAGGAAATTATAGGATAAGAATGTGAGAATGAGTGTCAAGTGGTAGTTTAGGGCTCGCATATCTCTTCCTACATGGTAGATGTTGAAGACATGACTTTGTTGAGGGGAATGGGATTGCAATATATATCTTTCCATACATTACTGAGTTGGCATATATCAAATTGTTGAATACAATAGGGTTAAAAAGAGGAAAAGATTGTTTTGCCTTTGGTTTGATTAGATTATTATTTTATTAATCATTCAGATAATACACAAATTAGACATAATTAGAGTTACACCCAATTAACCGTAGTGACTAAAATACCCATACAATAAGAATAAAAATGCACTTCCATCCTCAACAATTGGGACTGATAGGCATTTGATGTTAACGAGTGAAGGTTTAGAACATGGATTAATATATTTGTCTTTGGGAAAAACAACTACCAACATATCAAGGTATGAAGGATCATAATTGCAGCAATTAGACATAGTTTTATGTTCTTGGAAGTTTATTTTTTGAAATCAATCTAAATATTTCATGGAGGTATGTGTACCAGTGTAACAGTTTACTGCCGCTTTTTCAAATACTAGCCACTGTGTAAGACATCTCCTATAAACATGAAAAAACACAGGTTTTCTCAAATAATAATATTGGTATTAAACAACACAGATGCTAACCTAAAGAAAGATAGGTCAACATATTTTAGGTCAGTTTCTGATGCCTCAAACCTTTGTTGATCTTTTCGTTTCTTTTTTTATTATTTGTACTCAAATTTCCCTAAGTTTTGGTGAAATATCCTCTTTTTTTTTTGCAACAGTAACAAATGGTTTCATTAAATAATGAAGAGGATACAAGAGAGATAGACCACGTACAACAGAGGTATACATGGCTATCAGAAGAAATACAAACAAGAACATCTAAGAACTATATGTAAAGTACACCGTATACAGTATAGATACAATGTAGAGTTCCCCATCTCCCCATACACTCAAAGAGAGACATGATTAGAGTAGCGCCATTGCGAGTCTATGTTTTAGTACTCCCACTTTTGTTAGAAAATCAGCAATATTGTTAGCCGATCGAGGAGCGTGTGTGAAAGTGATATCCCTCATCCTACACAACCTTCTAATGTCTCTCAAAATGGTAACCAGTTTTCATGGGGGGGAACTTCTTATTACTAGCCCAGGAGATAGCATTAGTCGAATCACCTTCATCAATGAGCTTACCATTCCCAAATCTAGACCAAATCTGAAGCGTCCTCCTAATTGCTCTCAATTCCGGCTCATTTGACTCCATGATACCTAAGGGCTCAGAAAAAGCTAAGAACATTCTACCTCTATCGTCATGAAACACTCCTCCTATTCCTGTCGGGCCCGGTTTACCTCTTGCTGCCCCATCCATATTAAATTTAAAACAGTCTTGAGGTGGCACTACCCAATCAACCTTGGGTTTTCTATCTTTCCCAACTCCCCTCATACACCCTTCCCATGATAGTAGAAATCCTTCGGGGCCAATCCAGAGAACTCCTCAAAGATCCTCCCATTTCGCTCTTTCTAAATAGTCCACGAAACTGCAGAAGGTACCAACTTCCAAGCCGTCCTAGATCTACCCCTGAAAGGGCCCCCCGACCACCCTGCTACCATTCCCTCCACGCCTTTCGAAAGCTTTTGATTCTTTTCCATCAGAGAACATGCATGTTTTTTAAATTGTAATTATTTTTTTCTCAATCACTTGAAGATCCTCCAAGTTTTCTGGACACTCATGCTTTGAAATAGGTGGAATGGACTTGTTGCTTAAAACTTCTAGAATAAATGCCACACTTGTATCAGTGGCAAGCTGTAGTCTTTGCCTTTTCATCTAGCTTCTTGTCACTGGTAAAATTTATCTGATTCCTTCCTCTCACTACTCTCAAGCTGATCTCTTAAATAACTTGCTGGAAACGTGTGCCCATAGTTCAATTTTGGTGCGACTCACCTTGACTTTTTTCCTTCAACTTGGTGAAATTATGAAGACGAAATGGAAAATTCAAAGACTTGGTCATATCTTGGCTGATTTGATTTAATATGTGAATTTTTATTTTATATTTTTAAATAAATTGTGTGTTTACCTGTCAGCCCGAGGCTGCATGTAATTTACTTGTGGCCCCACCCACCACATGCAGAGGAGGTGTATTTGATCCTTACCCAATTTGGCCCCGCTACTTTGTGATTGTGACAATGAGAAATTGTGAATTGTACTAGACTCTTTTCTATGGCGAGATGTTACACATACCTCTTAAGTTATACACTTTTATACTCTCAAGCTCATATGGAAAATCACAATTAGTTAGCTTTCCAAGAGTTAGTGAAGAATATCAGCAAAGGGTATAAATTGAAGACAAGTTTAGCATTTTCCTTTTTATATGCAAAAAAATTATTTTTAACTTTCAATTCCATATATTGATTTAGTGCAAGATCTATAACTATGCCCATTCCCTTCAGTAGTTATTCAAGCACTCCCATTTTTTATTGAACCAGGCATTCCGTTTGACTTTCACATGCATTGTACCATTAAGTGTCTTTAAATGCTGAAAAGGTAGGGGGGATGTCTCACTCATTAAATAGAGGAGTTCCTAAATCGCCACCCTTCTAGAATCCCATATTTGGTAAATTTCATACATGTTAAGTCCTTGTTTTGTTGGGTTTGATGGCTATTATTTCATGTTTTGTGTTTCTTCCATTGGATTAACTTGCCTGAAACCATATAGGCGGATGTGGACAACAGTGGTACTATTGACTATGGGGAATTTATTGCTGCAACAGTTCATCTCAACAAACTTGAAAGAGAGGAACATCTGGTTGCAGCATTTTCATATTTTGACAAGGATGGTAGTGGTTATATTACAGTTGATGAACTCCAGCAAGCTTGTAAAGAGCACAATATGACTGATGTACTTATTGAGGACATCATCAAAGAAGTTGATCAAGACAATGTAAGTAGCACACATTAAAAGTAACGCTCCAAATTTTTTGTTAATTTCCTTTCATTTCCCTTTTTAGTATCATCAAAATTTGACAATCGTATCTTATTAATAAATAAGTTGTTATGTACTATATTGTATAGACACTTCGAAGTAACGCACCCATGTCGAACACTTGTAGACACTCGCACTCGTGTAAGATACTAGTAGACATTTGCAGATGCTCGTATTTGTTCTTCATAGACTATTTTAGTGTTTTTTATTAAAATATTATCACACATTTTCTTCTTAAAACCTAATTAAAATATCAATATATTTGTCATATAAATGATTAAACTGATATTATTTTCTATTGGCATTATTTTCATGCCTTATTTTCATTTAAAATGAACATATTTAATTTTATTTAAATATAGTTGTTAAATAGTAGCACATGAATGAACCAGCCTGATTCTTTAGCCAGAGCGCACACACACATGAATTTCGCTAGGATGAAAATTAAGTCAAGAAGCCCAAAGGACCAATAAGATCAGCCCATAATAATGGGTTTAGTGTAAGATATGCTCATTGGCCCTTTTCCATCTATAGTGTCTAATTTGGCCCAAAAGCGCAAAGTTCGCAGTCCACATCAAAGGACTGGGTGCAGGCCAGGGACTGGCTGGAACTCAACCCATTTACATTCCTAGGTTCCACTATGGTTTTACAAACATTTTCCATACAACTTACATTCAAAACCATTATGCAGTGGTTTACCAGCCAAACTGCTGCATCAATCCATTTTGTCCCTTGAAATTTAAAAAGAAAAAGATAATATGAAAAAGAATCTCCATTCTTTATGAATTCTTGGGTATCTTAGTTGTAAATGAAGCAGAATTTTTTGTAGCTCTTATGCTGTAGATCGAATGTCTGAGCACTCCATGTTAATGAAACACTTGTTATTTTTCAGGATGGACGGATTGACTATGGCGAGTTTGTAGCCATGATGCAAAAGGGAGTTCCAGGATGGAGGACCATGCGAAATAGTTTGAATATGAGTATGAGAGATTCACCAGTAGCCCATTGAGCTTTTGAATCACCAAGTTTCATGTACAGGTTCCACTCTTCACATTTCTTCTCCGCCCCCATCATCTTTCTTAATTTGATACCACTGGAATAGAAAATAAATAGACACTGACTTTCTTTTCCACCACTAGATTAGAAATGAAAATATATGATAGGTTTTGTGCTTTACCACGATGTTGGCAGGTTGTACAGCAGTGCTAAAGAGAAGGTTAGCAATGGCTTTAAGATGCCTCCCCCTCTCCCTTGGAAGCATTTTTGGCTTTCTGTATTTGAGCAGCTTATATAGCTACGCTGTTCTAAAGTCCCCAAATAACCAGTTGTAACTTAATTGAAATGTGTTGTAATTTTACGTTCTCAAATTTTATTTACTCGCATTTTTTTCCTTTCTGAAATCCTTGAAATTGACCCTTATGCAACAATCAAAAGAAAGATCAATCTGTGAAAGTTTGAAGGTGGAGCATCAGTTTTTTGTAGAGAGGGGGGATGAATGGCAGAATGTGCATGAAGGGTTTGGATTACATTAAATGGATATTTGAGTTTGAATGATTCCAGGTACATTTAAAAGAATATCAGAACTTTGCATACAAATTGTAGCCCTCCAGGCCCTCTGGACGGAAATAAGTTAAACAAAGCATATTAATTCTACAAAGATTGGAAAGTATTTGTTGTTTTATGAGGATAATTGCATTACATATTGTATCTTGTTTACTAAGAAAAGATTTTCTTTGGTTTATGTGCTATCGTCCACATACGATGAAGAAAATTATGACATAGATGAGTTTGATGCTCAGTTCTTGTCAACTGCAGAACATTGAATTAGTACTATCCAAAGGTATATGTTCTTCAAAAGGGCTAAAATATTAAAGTTTGTAAGCATAAATATGAAGCTTATGGTAGTTTATATGTTCAATATAAAATTAAAAAGATCGAAACTGTGGAGACTTTAGATTATGTTATATGCATCAACAACGAAAAGCAAGATGTGGCATTTGGGCATGGTTGTTAAGTGGAATAAATTTGAGTTGAATAAAACAGGAAATTATCTATTCACAAACTTTGGTATGAACTTTCAAAAAATTTGGATGAAAATAAAACTGTTAATTTTCATTTTTTAAAAATTTAATTTATAATTTAAGATGATTCAACTATTTTAAATATTCACCAAGGATCAATGTGAACTAATTCACAACGGATAAAGCCTGTCAGAAAGAAACTCTATGTTTTATTCTGCAATAAAAGATTTTTGGAATTATTTGGTGATTGGAAAGAAGATAAATAGTTTTAGGCCTAATATTTTATTGAACTGTTGGAAAAAAGAAAATAGGATCCTAGAAGCTCAAGTCAGCTGAGGTACCCATGTGGGTTAATTTGATCGATTTTTAGCTTTTCACACCTACAAAATCTGAACTTATAACTCTGAAGTTGTAAAATAAACACTTACCAACAGTGCTAGGAGCTTGTCAAAGAGGTTGTACATGTGGATGGAGATGAGATGCACACACCAAAATGGATGCACAGAGTAAAAAAAATCGGTAACTTAAAAAGGATCATAAATGGTTCAAGAATTTGCATAGAAAACTAAAAACACTGTTCTACAAAGAACTGCAAACTCAAGGTACCAAATGGGGAAGATACGCATTGGAACATTGAAGCAATTATGTCGAACTACAATGCAACAGTGTATTGAACCCAAAATAGGGATATAAGAGATTACAGAAGCATGATTCACAGAGGTGATCCCAAATTGACAATAAACGATTTTGATGAGATAATAGCAAACTCAAATGATCTACCATTACAGACAGCTAGCTAGCTAAGGTATAGACTCTAGTACGCAAGCACTACTCTTGGCCTTACAGTACCGATTCAACTGTTTGTAAACTAACTTCATTAATCTTCGAGGGTAGACCCCTTAGCATTCACATACTGTGCATGAAGTGCAGTGCAAAATCTGAGATACAGGCTACAGAGAAGCATCAGTATACAACAACATATCAGAGTGAATAATTGTTTTTTGTTTAAGCTATACAGGTTAGAACAGCTTTGAGTGAAAATATATTGAAGTGGAAATGATTGAAAAGTCAAAAACAGCATAGTTGTGCTAGAGTTGAGAAAGTTCCATCACTGAGGCTCACCTTTTGTGATTCCAAACTGCTGAACCAATCACACGCCCATGAATTGCAATAGGCCCATTTTATCATATAAATCGGACAAAGTATTCACCGTTGGATGGAATAAGCAACAAACACATGAATAGGAGGGAAATCAACCACTCTCTTCAATTTTTTCTTTTCATTTTTTTTTTTTTGAAAACGGAGATATAAATATATCATTAATAAGAGTCAGATACAAGATATAGAGAGGAAGTGTACAAGAGGTGTATTTTTTTCTTTTCTTTTCATGGCACAATCTGAGTGAATTTATCCCAACAACTCATGAGAAGATTTGATCCAGGTACTTTCCTTGTTCAGAGTAAGGCCCTTAACCTATTTAATATTACATACAGAGGATTCCAGAATCTACAAAGAAAGATTTTGTCAAGCTAGCAGAACTACATCTCCTCTTGAACTGAAGTTTCATGGGCAATTGCTATTTCCTGCAGAAAAAAACCAGGGGCATGTAAATATGCTGGAAATACCATTCTGGATCAATACTGTGGTTACCTAGGGATTGATTATGATAAGTTTGAAGCTTTAACATCGCTACATTCAGTACAATGGATTGAGATTCCCTTGATATAGAAAATAAGTACAGGAAATCTCAGTTACTTCCTTCATCATCATCATCATCTAAACCACTAATTCAATCAATCTGGGGTTGGCTTTAATTTGGATTTGATAAATCTCAGTTACTCCCTTGTTTATCCTTAATTTTCACATAATGAACTGGTCTCCAATTCGTCCCAAATGTAGCTTTAATGATACTGGTAAATGAATGATATATATACTTATCACAAATGCTCCCTTCTCTCTCTGATATAAGAACCATTTCCGTTCTTGGTACATTTTGGATGATAGAGACTAATGCCAGTGAGTACCATGTAAAATAGTGAGAGGAGTATTTAGTTTTCTGGACAACAAATACAATTAGTGCATTGGAGAAACAATGAAAAAGAATAAGGTCTTTACAATATAGTAAGAAATTCCAAATCATGAGCCACTAGATCTCTTATTCTGGGATGTGTTAGATCACCAGTTTGAATAACCAAACCATATCAGTAGTGAACAATGAAGAACTGGGAATATACATGTCCTCCCCTTATCATTAGTCAAAAGGGTTGCATATAGAAAACTCATTTTGGAAGGAAAGACAAATAAAACAATGAAAAGGTCCCAGATGAGTATTTACAGTCAGGGAGTGATATTTCTGCAAAAGTGCAAAAAACAATCATGTAAAAATCCAAGATGTCCATTTTTCACCGTTAATGGCGCGCACACAAAAAAAAAAACCCATGTCTTAAAAAATTATTATGACCTTAAAGATGTAAAAAACTAGTCCCTGAACTTCTTAGAATTTTTTTTACTCCATTTGGATGTACCCCAAAATAAGAATTGGATCAGATCTCCAATAATGACATTTCAGTATATATCCAATTGGAAGTATTTGCAGGATATGTGCATGTGCATGTGCATCTGCAAGTGCATGCGTGTGTGTTCATGGTAAAGGAAATATCTCTGCAAGAAGTGCGAAAGACAGCCAAAGCAGCATCAGTTTGGTGAATGGCAAAACTAAGTTTTTCCAAGAATCCCCGAGAGAGGGTCTTCACACTGTTAATAACACCAGGAGATCTATAGTTCTCGAATATTATTATGGCCTTAGAGGTGTAAACGTGGTTCCTGAACTTCTAAGGACATTCTTAACTCCAGTTTTTGTACCAAAAAATCAAAATTGGATCAGATATCAACATATATATAATATATCCATTTGGAAGCATTAATGGGACGTGCATGTATGGATGTGTGTGTTGGCGGGTGGGTGGGGTTGGGAATTTCTTCTCAATCACCATCGAGATAACTCAGTATAAATTCTTCAGGTGGAGATATTGATGGATTGCATATCATCTTCCCCCAGATAAAGAAACAAACAAAAACACATCCTGATGTCAGAGCATGCCCTTAATTTTGATGGTATATACTATTGATCATTCTAAGGGTAATTGATAAGATACAACTTTACCTTCAACTTCCCATCTTTTGAAAAAACACAAGCAGATGTCAATGCATGCCCATGATCCAACAACCACCCCACTTCACCCCAAAATTCACCGCCATCACTTTCTTTCACCGAACACCACAATTGCTTTGGGAGCAATATGAGCCCATGTTGACCCCTAACTGTTTTTCGAGGCTTGTCAACTGCAAGTTGTTGGATGACATCCTGGCAGAATCAAACATTGGTCGTGTACATTAATTAAATATCATGAGCATAATAACAAACAAAAAATATATGGAATATTCATTTTCATCAGAAAATGCATTCCTTCAAAAGTAACCATCATGTACCTGTTCGAAGAAGAAAGTGATTAAAGCATAAGAACATACAGTAGATGAACATATTCAAGTTTTATATAAAAAAAAAAAACAGCGTCATTTCAGAGAATGAAGTATTATGATGTGACTAGATGTTGACCCTCACATCCTCTTGAGTACCTATTTCCTAAAAAAGAATTTCACAATAAACAAACTAATCCTTTAAAGCAATCATCTGATAGGGGGGAGAAAATCAATATAAGCTGCTTCTCTTTAAAAAGCTAACACCAGTGTCACAGTTAGAGATGCAACAAAACCCAACCCACTTGACCCAACTTGATATTGTGTAGGGTTGGACCAAAGCACTTGGGGCTTCAATAGGGTTGGCAAAGCTAAAAAAAAAATTAAACCTAAGGCCCCATCTAGTTTTAGGAATAGTGAGGATGGAATTGGCTTATATAAAGTTGGGCCTAGCCCAAGCCCAGCCATATTTGATTTAAGGAATAAGTTGAAATGAAATGGAATGGGATGGATGTATATGGACTTGGGCCAGGTCCAAGTTCATCAAGCTTATTCCATTCCATTCCCACTTATTCTTGCAACCAAACATGGCCCAAGTTCATCCATTTAATTCCATTCTATTCCCACTATCATAGACCAAGAATAGTGTGAATAGAATTGAATGAAGTGGACGATGGACTCAGGGCCATGCCCAAGTTCATCAGGCCAATCCCTCAAATTCCCATGGTATTGTCCCCTCCATTCCTCACTTCCTACAGTGTTGCCATCCCCCCCACCAATACGACCAATGACTTTACTCACAATCTCAGGGCCTACACTGCACCTAGGGCCCCTGAGATTTCAGAGCATCTCAGAGCCGGCACTACCCCTAGCCCCCTCCATTCCTCAACTTCCTATGGTGCTTCCATCTAAAGTAGCCAATTGCCCATGTTGCCAGCCATTACCCATGCCATCGGTCATCATCCTTCACCCATAAAGCGGAAGCGGGGATAAAAATCGAATTAAGTCAAACCCGACTCGAAAAGAGTCACACACGTGTGTTGCTTCACACGTGCAGGAATTAACTTAAAAGGGACTGTTTGTGGCACGTGTGCGAGAGGGCTTTAAGGTTGCCCTAACAGTAAAATACGAATGGAAGAAGGGAAAGAACTGAAAGGGGAAAACGAAAAGGGGAAAGGCAGAGGAAGAAGAAGAAGGAAGCGGCGGAAGTGGAAGAAGGAAAAGAAGAAGAAGCAGATGAAGGTATTTGGGTACCTGGGCTAAGGACGAAGGCAACAAGAGGAGACGAAACTGGTGGCAGTGATGGTAGAGAGATCTAGCAGAAGTGGAGGCGATAACTATTTGCAGTGAAACAACGAAGAGAGGCGGAAGTGACGATGGTGACTTGGGATAAAGCCCAAGTGTTGTTTGCAATGCTGATTTCTCTTGGGATGAAGCCCAAGATCCGGCGAGATGAAGGCTGAAACGAGCCAACAAAGATATTCGTCTGCAACTAGAGGCAGGAAAGAGAAGATAACTTGTGCTCGAAGGCAAGGGATAAACAAATCTGATTTTTATTTCATAATTATTGAAGAGGTAAGTCCCTCTCTTACATGCATTGTATTTATAAGAGAAAAAAAATAAGAAATCAAAATAAAAAAGGACTCCTAAATCAAATAGGAAAGCTACCGACCTCGCTTCCTTATGACACAAGAATTCTAAATTAAAAATAATGCGAAAAAAGGAAATCCTAAGAGAGATGGGTCTCTCGTGTCCTACATCACATAACCATACTACAGCTGCAAGCATGTCATTTCTCATCTCAAGTTTTACATAATGAACCCAAAAGTTGGCCCTAGATAGAAGTGATTAGTGACGGTTGATGATAATGACGACGACAATGATGAGAACAATGACAATGAGGGCTTTTCATAATTAGATTAGTTAGGATGAAAGTACATAGAAGATTTGAGCAAATGGTCAAATCATGCATGCAACTTGTTTAGCCTGTAGGATTACAAGTACATTGCATCTCCTAGTACAAGTAATTTTGCTCAGCTAGATTCTAGATCTCAATGTGGTGATAATATGTAATATGTAATCCAACCTTCTAGGGGATTTTTCCCTACCGCTGAAGATGGTAGAATCAAGTACCTTTTTTCTTTTTCAGAGAAAAAATAAAAGCATATTTAAAACAGTTCATGCACATATTATTTGAATTTCTATAGGAGAAAGAAATTCCTCAATGCAACTCAATATGAAGCAAGAGAAGCAGCAGCAAAATGAGAAAGGGGAGAAATGGTTGAACACAGTGAGAAAATCCTAAAACTCACTTTTTGGGAACTCTGGAAGCTGGCAATGGTGGTTGTTCCCTGCCATACACCCATAACTTCAGTGTCCTTCAAAGCATCTGTGGATGCAAAAGCAGAATCACGAATAGTACACCCACCAAGTTGCTCTCCATTTCTGAATGGTCCATACCACTGCTCACAGAAGACCTTTACAGTCTGCAATTTCATCATTGTTTTCTCCACTCGGACAACCTGAACTAGCCTTACACGAGACTCCCGATTACGAGGATCAACCAAGCAGTGCTCCAATTCCAACAATTGATATGATTCTTGATCCTCCACAGACCAGATTGCAACATAACATCCACTAGGATGAAAAGCAAAAGCAGAAACCTTATTATTTACACCTCCTACATTCCTTTCATCAACGCTGAACCGTGTTGCAGCATCCGCTTCACAGCCAACCGTAGGTAATAATTTTATTAATTTGTATAAAACTAAAGGTTCCTCTAGTTCAGCAAGTGTAGGGCACTGTATCTGCCAATCAAACACCTGGACACACCACTCTCTAAAAGCTTCAGGAACAACAGATTCAGGAAGTTCAATGGGCTTTCCATCACTAGTGAATTCTGCGCCAAACCCATCCCATTCTCCAGATACATTTCCAGCAAACTCTCCCCACTCTGAAGAAGAAGAAAAAGAGTGATATTTGCATGAAGTGTTAAACAATACATTGTCTGAAGATAACAAAACAATCAGGATACAAACTAATCAAAACCGTAGTAGTCAAAGGCATAAATTAGTGCACCTAAGGCACTAGAAAGGGGGTTTGCGCCTTAGGTGGGCCTAGGTGCACCTTGCACCTTATATAAATGAGTTTTTTTCCCCTTATTAGGTGTCAAAATGTAAATAATAAAACATAATTACCCTCCTAATTTTTAAAATATAAATAAAAGATGTGTCTTCTCATTTTTTTTCAACTGCCGTTCGCCTCTCCTTCATATCTCTCTCGTTTCTCTCCCTCTCAGCCACTCAAATAAGCAAGATAGACTAGATTAACTATAGCTATCTATAGGGCAAAGTAAAGCAAAATTTGAAAACAGAAAAGTGTGGGCACTCTTTTTATATGTAGCATAATGCATGGACATCTTACTTACGGGAAGAAAACTTTAGTATCAAAAAGAAAGAGAGCACAAATCAGGTTTGCTGGAAAAAGCCATGACAACTTGTATATATGGGTGTAGCTCAGCTGGTTATCACTCGCCTCAGGAAGCGGTCACCGGTTCGAGCCCCCATAGCCTAATCTTTGTGTGCCTTAGAGGTAAACGTTCACCCGTGGGGGTTTTATACTGGGTATCCCGCGGTTTCCCACACGTAAATTCAAAAAAAAATTGCAGGAATTCAACGTAAGCTAGGGAAAGATTGGATTTAAATTTTTTTTCTAACAATCTAATGAATACACAACTTTTTCAAATTGTTTGACTCATTTTATTTTTTTTGAATTTACATGTGAGAAATCGCATAAAACCAAACGTAAAACTCCCCACGGGTATAGTTAAATCCCATTATTGAACCAACAAAGCTGAAAATCAGTGAAGATAAATTCTATTAGTCCTTAACTTGTTACCAAAATATTGTAGCAGTTCATGAGGCAGGCATCAGTTCTGCGGGTCCTTAGGTTGTTCAATTCATTTTCGAAATGGTACAAAATGATTCCATTATTGAATCCCAAAATTTTAAAAGCAGTCAGTACGCTTAAGAATTAAAATATGCTCAAAAGAATTAACTGAATACCGATTTAACATCAGATAGCAAAAAATAAAGAAAAAATTCAAAGGTACAATTACATATAAAAAACGACTAAGAATTTACCACCAACATTACATATTGATAGACTGACATCAGTTTTCCAAGTACTCTAATTAAAAATCTTCCATTCCCGAATAAATCCTCAAAACTCAAAATTAGCCAGACAAACCACAACGAGAAATTAAGCTCAGATTAAGTCGAATTAAACACAGGATAAATTCCATCACCGGCCTCTTGGAATTCCGTAACAACTCATGGGACCAAATCACTTTCACAAGTGCTGAAAGCATTCTCTCCAATTTTGATACTGATAGTTCGCAAAGTTTTTATTTTTCCTATGATCGAAGCAAGAGAAGATATGAAAGAATTCCAGAGAGGATTATAAGTGTAGCAATGTACAAAACGAATGAAATTCCATGGAATGATAGACTACGAGAGAAGACGGAGAAGAGAGCTTACTGGAAAGAGATTCGGAGCTTTTTTCAAGGAATTCAACATCGGCAGCGAGCTTGGCGGCAGAGGCAAAGATGGAAAGGGTGGTTGAAGATTGGGAGCGGAGATTTTGAAGACGATGAAGCGGAGATTTGGAGAGAAATCTAGGACTTTGTAGAATGAGAGGATGAAGTTGGAGCGGAATCAGGCTTCGGAATTGGGAGACTATATTTACGGTTGATGCCATCGGTGCCTCTCCCACTCACTTTCAAGTTCCGAAGAGACGGCCAATACGGCATGCAGTGCCTTCTGTAGTGGAGAAACTAGAGTTTGCAGTACACTTACTTTTAAGCCGCCCATTTTTTAAGACGTCGAACAAATAAACACTCCTGGTTAGAATGTTAATTTTATCTGATTCTTTGAAATTGGATGCATAGAGGAAAAAAAATTAGGTGTCTAGAGTGCCAAAGATAATGTCTATTATTTGAGTGTAGTTCAACTGTTTAACTCTCGTTTCAGAAAATAGGAGGTTATAGGTTCGAGCCCCATGTCTAACCTTGTTGTGTCCTAAAGGTAATGGGTTCATCCGTATAGATTTTACGCTGGATATTATATAATTTTCATACGTAAATTCAAAAAAAATAAAATAATGTTCATTAAATTTGAAAAATTAACCCATATAAATATAATTCTGTGATACCCTATCCCTCTCTCTTGAAGTCCCACATCGGTAGGAGAGAAAGGAGGGAGTGAATTTATTAGAAAGCCACCCATGTGTAATTTAACGTGAGGCCTTCCAGCCCAGTGGATGGGTAGTGGAAACAAAACCTTAAGAGGGTGGACCCCAAAAGGACAATATCGTGTTGCGTACTCTGATACCATGTGAGGCCTTTTGGGTCAGGCCAGGTGGGCGTGGGCTCAAATGCAAAATCGTGCGGGTTCGAGCCTGTGTGCGAGGCCCAAAACGGACAATATGTCAAACCCTAAACCCTTTGTGTTCAAGTCGAGTCGTTACAAATTCAATTGATTGTCTTTCATTTCAGAAAGTAGGAGGTTGCAAGTTCAAACCTCGTAGCCTAATTTACTAATTTAATGTTAAAAACTCAAAATTTAAACCTAATTTAAAATAATAAGTTGATGAAAGGAGTGAAAACGGAAGGCCTAGCCCGGCTAAACCGAATCCGATCCACCCAACGAGTCGAGACTTGACTCAAAAGCCGCCGCTTCTCCACCGAGTGCCGATCCAAACACTAGATGATATTATAAATGAAGGGAGGGAAGAGATCCTCTGCAACGCGAGCAGTCAAAGCGAGAGAAGGAAAGGGGAGATAGAGTAGAAGAAGCAAAAGCAAAGGATAAAAGGAGAAGAGAGATGGGGCTGATGAGATTGAAGAAAATGAGCGAGACGATGTTTGGAAAAGGACAGCCTCTGGTGTGGAAGATGGCCGTCATATCAGAACGTTGTGCTTTCCGGGCGCCATGATCGCTGCCCTCATTTACTGCCCTGAGAATGACCCCAACAAGCGCAAGGGCAACCGCACCTTCTCCACTTGACTATTTTCTCATTTTCCTCAGGTCCTTTTCTTATCCCCTCTTTCTCTTTTCCCCTTCTTTTTCCTGATTTGTTGTTGTTTTTTTTATTTGTTCTGGTTTATCAACTCTCTCTCTCTCTCTCTCCGTACCTTGTTGATGGTGATGATACAAAGTTCCCTACTATTTTATGGAAAAGATGGTGTTAAAATCTCTGGGAAAAACCTTGACTCGGAGGCCTCCTTTCAATTTGAGAAGTGCGATGGTGTCAGGAAATCGATTATTGATAGATGAAGAAACTGATTTAATTTATGGTTTTGGTATGGAATAGCACTTAACTATCAGATCGATTTTGGAATCTCATCCAACCAAAAATAGTCGATAAAGCATGTTACATTGTGGAGCAAAATTTAACGTAGCCTTG
Source organism: Chimonanthus praecox (assembly GCA_022113865.1). Classification (NCBI taxonomy): domain Eukaryota; kingdom Viridiplantae; phylum Streptophyta; class Magnoliopsida; order Laurales; family Calycanthaceae; genus Chimonanthus; species Chimonanthus praecox. The sequence goes on along the minus strand of CM039087.1, from coordinate 62,942,201 downwards.
TGAAGTAGAATGCCCAGTTGATGAATATTGTCCAAAGTTGATTTTCTCAGTTCTACTCTCTACTCTACCCTATCAAAAATAATATTCTCGGCAATCTGCAATCTGTCATTTGATTTGGTATTGTCCCAACCTGAGTGTTCAAGGACCAACCCCTTCTCCTAGTACCCCTGGACCTGTAAGCTGGATTCATCATACTGGGGCTGTGTTTCTAGTCTTCTGTGCATTTTCCTTAACCATCTTAAATGATGCCACCTCACCTTTTCTATCCAGCCAACCTTCACGCTTACCCTAATGTACTCATTTATACTTTTTTCCTTTTAAATTTTTTGTCCACATCAAACATTCATCTTAACATTTTTTGAAACAGAAACATTCATCTTAACATATGTACCCCAGGATCATTATCTTACACACCAATGAAAAACGGTCATGCAAGTCCATGCAAGGCTTTGATTTTGTGATGTTGATAATGATTCTTCAGTTCCACATGAAGTAAACGATTAGGTAGATTTGCTTGTTGAAGTCCAAAGAAGGGCTTGTATGATCTTATATGCTATTGGGTGTTGCATGTATATTGGCTTGATGTTGCATTCTACGTACTTTGCTTGTAAGAGGACTTCATTTTGTAAATAGTGTTCTGATTTTAATTAATCAGTTAAATTCTGTCATTGATAAAAATGGAAATTGTTGATGGAGTCAGTTTTCGGCATTGCATATATTTGAAGAGTTAGTAGGGGTGTACTTCAATAGAAGGAATTAGACAATTGTTGGCAAGGTTTCAGATTCAACCTTTTGCCATGATTGGATCTGATTTTGAAAGAGATACAAATGACCTGGACAAGTGGTGTATCAAGAAACGAGAAAAAGAAATTCATGGGAACTTGTTATCCACTATATCCTAAAGGCAAACTCCTTTGCTCCTCATTCATGCTAGTTAATTCAAAAGATTCTCATTGGATAAGCTTTGCAGAAGCCTTTATCGAACTCTTTCAAAGTCCATTTCAAATTGACCTTGTAAGGTACCATAAAGAATTATTATGAAATCACAATTTTGTTGTTGTAAGACAAATTAGACAAAGTTATCATTTCTATACTCATCCATAGAAGCTTAAAAAATGGCTTTGCCTTTAAACTTGATTTGGAGATTATTTTTTAAATGTAATCAGAAGTCTATTAATTGGGATAAAGCTTATGACCATGTTGGGTGTTCTTATAGTACTTGTTGCATTGCATTTATGGGATCTCTTTTTTATGCACAACAAGGAAGGAAAGTTCGGAAGTTGCAGATTATTTATTAGTTTGTTTCTTCTCATAAAATGCAAAGCTTATAAATCTGGGGTAATACAGGATACAATTACCATTAGGTAACTGGAGTAAAATTTGAAAACCTGACCCCAGATGGATGGAAAAAGACTTAGATGATGATGATGATCATTGTGTCTGATTTTTTTTTTTTTTCCTTAAAAAAAGTTGGTAATATAACTTGAGCTTACAACCTATGCGATGGAGGCAATGAACACATGCGCTATGTGACAAGCACTTTTATGTTTGAATCAATGTCTTGAGTGTCAACTAACGTTCAGTGTTCACTTATCATTCAGAAAAGAAAAAAAAAATTCAGTGTCATTTATTTCACATGTCCTGTAAAAAGGGATGGTGCTGGGAGTTAAACATATTCTCTTCCAATAAGTTTGCTAGGAAGTGCTTATGAAATTATAGGTAAGTTTAAGCTACCAGGCCACTGAGCATCCTTTCTATATTTCTCCATCTCAAGTTGCACTTTGTCCTAGACGCCTAAGTTACTGAATTTTTGATGCCGTGTTCTTGTTGCTCATGAGTCTATAATCCCAACTCATAGAGGTGTCTTTAGTTTAATATGCAACTATAATCCCGGGAAAAAGCTGATTCTTATGCTAAAGATGATGAGGTTAGCAAGTCTCTAAAGGAGTGTAACAAAGGGTTTCAGTCTTTCACCTATTTCTATGTGTGTGTTTGTGGCTTGCACTAAAGGATTCTTTTTCTTGATTTGAGATGAGAGCATCCTTCATCAGCTTTTCTTTTCATTGTTTAAGCTTGAGCTCTTTCTCATCTTGCTTGGGGCAGTGAGGATTGAAGGTTTTGTTAGAGATTTTTATTATATCCCTCTTTTAATGTCAAATGGTGTGAGAAGCAAGTAGGATGTCTGCAAGGGAGTTGAGTGACCTGGTGTCAGAGGAAAATTGAATCAGTTGGTGCAAGGTGAGGGTTAGTCAGTATTGAATTTCTATATGATATGAATACTGCCACCTTGGTTAATGGCTTTAGTGGTTTAGTAATGTGGAGTAATGCCTCTAGACGTAAGTGACTAACTGTAAATATAAGATGCAAGAAAATGGGTGGGCTACATCTGGTTTGATTGGTTGTGGTTTTAGAATTGGGAACTCCTTCAATCTGGTTCATTCATGCAATCATTTATTGGGTTGACTGAGATTTCTCTCTCTTGGCCTTTACCCTCGCAGGAGTCATTCTTGGTGGGTAGCCAAATTAGACCTAGAAAGTTAAGGATTTATGTTTTTTGTTTGGTCCTTTTCTGCTCATAATTTATAGGGAAGTGGATGGGTTAGTGGATTCCTTTGCTAGTGAAGGTTAGGCGGGATGTTTTGTTTTTTTAAATGAGGTAAGTTTAACCAAGGAATTGTTGATTTCATGAATTCTTTTTTCTGCTTGCTGTAGCTTCTTTTCTTCACTCCTATTGAATAAAACTCCATCTAATTATCACTAATTTAAAAGAAAATTTGATTCATTGGTACGACATGCTTTGTGTTTTAGTAAGTTTTGATCTTGTAACAATATAAAAATAAATTCATTTCTAGTGATTATGTAGAAATTATATAAGATATGTTTGATGGAGTGACTACCATTGTTAAAACAGTATGCAGAGAGACGTAGAGTTTCTAGTTGGAGTGCGACTCCATTTTTTGGATTTGCATTAAGCCCATGTCTAGTTGTGTTAATCATGAATAACTTAACATCATGAATCTAAAATGAAGTGTTGTGGTGTATTCTTTTTGCAAATGATATAGTATTAATTAGTGAAATAAAACAACTTAATAATAAATTGGAATTCTAGAGGAAAACCTTTGTGGCAAATGGTCCAAAATTAATAGAACAAAAGTGGAATACATGGTGTAACTTTAGTGGAACATAAGTTACGAAAGACAATCTCATTAAATTTGGAATTAATTTAATATCACACTGTCATAAGTTTTGACACTTGAGCTCTTTAGTAGAATATCATGGAATATTTAACTTAGATATAACTTATAGGATAGGAGCATGGTGGGTAAAACATAGACAAAGTATGGACTTTCATGTGATAAAAGAGTCCCATATCAATTAGAGGGACGAAGACAAATAGGCTCCTAATATTCTATGGAGCACAATGTTGGACAATGAAGAAAAAACAAATAGACAAAGTCAAGATAATGGAGATGCTCTCATGCTATGTTAGATGAGTGGATTAACTCCAGAAGATAAAGAGTTAGAAATGGTGACATTAGGGACAATTTAAAATAGCCTCAAAATGAGAGAAACTCCTCTAAGGTGGTTTGGTCTAGTAAGTAGAAGACAAAAGACAACCCTTGTATGTAGAGTTGGAAGGCTACAGGTTGAGTAATTGACTTTATGCTAGGGGTCAGATGGAGAAGTAGAGTTCAAAAAGTTGACCTAGATAGATAGGATTTTGGTGAATGATGATGATGATGAACTACTTGTACATTTTATTTGCTAATCTAGTTACATGTCAAATATACCAGACTTCCATTTGCAAATTTATCTTAGTTTTCTAATTTAATACTTTAGAAATTTAAACATGAAATAAGGTGCTCTAGTTCAAGCTAAATAGTCCTTTTATTGATGATATTGCCCATCGCTCAATTGGAAGGCATTCTCCATTTCGAAGGGGAAAAAATTGGATGTTCTGTGTTGCAGCTAAAGAAGTTGCAGGATTGAATCAACTTATCTTTCCAAAACAAAAAGTTTAGTTTAACATGGAACAGAAACTTCATGGCTCTACTTGTCTTCAAATCATATTAACTTAGACCAACTTAAATCATATTTATTTATTTGCTATCTACTCTCTACTTAAAAGTCACAAATATTGTTTTTAAGATGGTGATGTAATTTGAGTTGCAACTTTTATGGTTGCAACATTGAGTACTCACCAATTGTTGAGCCATAATGGATGAATTATACAGGCAAGGCTCACTAGTGTTCCAGTCATAATCTGATACACCCATCACATTTGGTCAATGCTGAAAGTACTCACATTTGCAGATTTGGGACATAATGGACTACTGCTGCTTTATATTCTAAATCAACATTTTACAATCCTGCAACTTCTTAATCATCATGGTTGCTCGATCATGGATATCTTTATGGTCTTTTAGTAAATACTAGCATGGGGCACAATGATTTGCCCTCATTCTTATGGGTATCATCATTTTAACTAATCTTGTATTTTGCTGATGCAGAAAACCTCAAATTGTTTGCAATAGTCTTTGGAGCAGATGAAATCTTTTAGGCAGCCTGTGCTTATGCAATAATCTAAACTTGTTTTGTTGTAGCCTGTTTCTATTTTGAATTTGCTTTCATATGTAGGTTCATATGGACACCTGGTTTTCTGCTCTTGAACTTATCTCCTGCACATGAATAATTGTATGTTTCTCTACATGAAGAAAACAGCTTCATCAACTCATATTCTGTCTAGATTTTTTTGGTCGGACGTTGCTAGTTAACCACTAAAGTGGGTAATATATACTTGGCTTCTGTGAGAAATGATCGTGTCAGTACTTCAAAATCCAATCCTGCTGGTCAAGCCATGAGCAACCAGTCATCTGGTCAACATTGACCAGGTCCTATATTGGATTTTTTTTTTGAAGTTTAGTTTTTTGGAAATTTGTGAGTGAGTCGTCATCACCCAGCATTAGCAGCATTTGCAACCAGAGGAATTGACGTCTGAACAATATATTACTGGGTAAGCTAATATAAAAGTGGTAAAAGTTGATTTGCAGGTTTGCAAACCTTAGTATACAACATTGGCCATTAAAATAGAGGTTAGATGGAAAGTACTAGTCAGAAGCTGACTCAAATTGTTTGGATGAGGAGAACTTATAGTAGGTGGTTTTCTAGGGTAGGAGAACTCTTGATTTTCTCTGAGAGATAATGGTGTTCTCTTGGTAGAGGTGGAGAATATCTTCTCCTGTAGGAGGAGAAAGTTTACTATTTTTGAACTACACTCTCTTGAAGAATATACCCAAACAGGAGAAGTTGGTCCATTAGGTTTCATTTGAGGTACTCTCTTTCCTCTTATCAACTCTTCAATAAATCCAGGTCGAAAATTCAGCAAATGAGGCCATATGAGCTCCATTCTCATCTAATGGTTTTTCCCTGATCTCACCCAATTCAATGGATCTTTGAAGGTTGCATCAGGTTGGTTTAAACGTTCAGGCCAACTTGGCCCCACACACAGCTCGATGTAGCGATGGCAGGGGTTGAAACTATGCACCAGTCTCTTTATGAGTTTGGACTGAGTTTTTCCGTTGCCTTGCACCCCTACATTAATATTGACTAAAAATAAATAATAATGATCTTATAATAATAATAATAATAAAGTTTTGTCTAAGCAAATTTAAATGTGAATTTAATGTAGTGATTAATTCAATATGTTCCAAACGCTCAGCATAGTGCCATGGGCCAATACTCTACAATTTATAAATCAAATAAGGCTAATTTTGATGCGAACAACAAATACAATATGAAACTGAAATTATTGAAAATAGGTTGGTATGGTGTAAAGATTCTCAAGAGGTTAAGACGGACCTAAAAGACACAAGTTTACAAGAAGAATGTAATGATTCGATTTACTCAAGAGGTGTCCGTAAGGAACTAAAGTTGGAATGATGTATATGTCATCACCAACACTATTCTCAAGTGAGATGATCAAATTGAAGATGAATCGACTCCAATTTATCATACAATTGCTTTCAAATTGTGAGTAATGACCCTCTAATATGCACCCAAGCCTCCCACTTCTCAGGCAATCTGGAGTTTTGGTCCCCACCTCTTAGGCGGTGGAAAGTGGCCTTGAGGTTGTAGCGGTTAATCCAATGAACGGGCCTAAGGGTAATACTGGAGGAGTCTCCTCAATCAGTGTTGGATTGCTGACCCTCATAAGCCAACTATCTCCCTTCACCCCAACAACCACGTTGAGTTTTTTGTACTTCATAACCAGACTCGATACTAATTGTTAAGACCGTGGGTGCCTCCCACACATAAGATATTGTCTGCTTGGCTAACCCTAACTCCTGGGGTCTAGCACGTGCACCATGCCCGCAAGCCATGCATGCCTAGAAGGCTTCACGGCTTTAAAAGGCCTCTTGTGGAGTAAAGGGGTAGCCCTTCTAATAAGAACTCAAGCCTCCCACCTCCCAGGTGACGTGGGACTTTTGGTCCTCACCCCCTGGACGGTGGAAGTGGCATTGACGTTGTGGCAGTCAATCTATTGAACAGACCTAAGATTAACACGGGAGGGGTCTCCCAAACCAACGGTCGATTGCTGGCCCCTGTAAAGCTAGGGAATACATAGGGCAGCACATGGACGGTAGAGTAGAGAGAAGGTGGGAATTTAAATTGCAATGGGCGTATGAATGAAGAGAAAAAACATGCAAAAATCCCAAGCTTTAGGGCATTGAGCAAAACTTCAGGGCTTTTGGCTGTGCAATCCTAAATTGAAGGATTTAGAAGTATAGTGGGTACCATTGAATTTACAAAGACAAGAATTTGGAATTGAAAATAAAAAATTAGAACTTTGAGCTTGGTTCCTCTCTATAATTTGGTGAGTGTGTAATTTGATTTGAATTTATGCAATTTTCTTGTTTTTAATTAACTTTATGGTTGCTAATTTTCAATTAATTGTTTGTGGATTATTGGAATTAATTTCAACAACTTAAAATTAATCATTGCATATTTAATTGTGTGAATTGCAAAATGAAATTGAAGCCTTTATCAATTTTATTCAGACGAGCATTATTGACCTAGATGAAATTAAAACCTTTGAATTTTCCCTAAGTGGAATTTCTTTGGATCCTTTAATCAATTTTTCGAAATTTCGTATAACATTCGGGCGGATTGAGATTAATGTTGGATGATCGATTTACGATTTCTTTCACTCTTTAGTTTTGATTTTATCAGAAAAAACAAATTTTATTTTTAAATTCGAGTCATTAGACCCACGGGTGCAAAAAATGCCTTTGCCGGATTATCGGCCTATATGATTCTCTCTCCTCTTTTTTTTTTAAAAAAAAATATCGGTATTATTTTATTATTTTAAATTAAAAAATATAAAAAAACCGAAAAAGAAACTGTTTAAAAAAAATTGAAAATGTAAATATCGGTCGATATTTTGAATATTGGCCAATATTGGGCCGATATTTACATCCCGAGCCCATCACCGTTTTGATTTATTTCTTTAAAATACTGATATTAATCATATAAGCCAATATCGCACCGATATGATTTGGCGAGATATCGGCTATATCGGCCGATATGATTGCTGTACAGCCGATATAATACGTATCAACCGATTTTATTCAGCAGTTAAAAGCCGAATGATATCGGCTAATACGTTTCGTATCAGCCGATATCTATACCCCTGATTAGACCTATTATATAATTTTATAAAATTAGAGTCATATTATGACCGAACCCATATCGTGTACCAAATTCCTTTGGATGCTCTTAAACTATTGGAAAGTAGAATTACTAAACTATAAAATTCTTACAAAATGGAATTTGTTGAATCTAAGGGTAATAATATCAGCCGATATAATATATATCGATTTTTATTACCTTTATATATCTGCCGATATCTGATATATATCGGCGATACAGATCACCAATATTAATCGTTTTAATTAAAAAATAATAAGAGAGACATTTATCGGCTGAGAACCGGATATGGGTGAATATATTATATGGGCCGATACCCTTTTTTAACCTCTGGTTGAATCACTACGTACTTTTATAAAATGAATTAGTGAAGATTTTAAAACGTTGAAGATGAACACTGGGTTGATTGTTTTATTTTTAAATTATAATTTCAATAATAATTACACGTGGCATGTCCAATCAAAGATACATTCCTCGAACGGAGACCAAAAGAGGGAAATAGGATCGGTTCCCGCCATGGAAGAAGCAGCAACAGCTAGCATGGAAATCGACGGACATGTCAAACCCCTTCAACGAAAGCAAGCTCTCTGTCTTTCTCTTGTAAGATTCTTCCCATGTTTTTTCCTCCCTTTTACCTATCCCCCTTTCTCCATCTCTCTCTCTTTATCTCTGTGGCAATTTTTGGCAATTTCTCATGCTTCTTCCTCGTCTTTTGCAGGACGAGAAGTTCCATATTCTTCCGACGGAGAAGTACAGAGGCCAGCAGTACAGCCATATTTACTTCTTTCGCCTCCACAATATGAGAAATCTCCTCCATGATCTCGTACGGAACTGGAAGCCCAACTTGCCGGGTACTCTTTTTTTCCCCTTATCGTGAGATGTAATGTGCATTTTTTCCTCATTTGGGTGTGGCCCAAAATCTGTTTCCATTTATTTTGAATGTGTTTTTTTCGAAATCAATGATTATTGGTACCTCTGCGAACAAGAAAGACTTGGGAAGAGACAAAAATGACTGACCAAGTGGGAGACACAAAAGGGAAATGTAGGGGGCAACAGCCTTTGATTTGTGGTTCTGAACTGTTGGATATAAACCTTGATCACTATATGTTTCTGTCAGTGAATCTAAACTTGTAGGGCATTGAAACTACTGCATGACTGTTACATTTAGGTGTACCTATGGAGGAATAATTAAATAAATACTGTAAGCTATTGTAAGGTTAAGTTATTTTTGCATGTGTGATCCACTTTTCACCAAAGAAAACCTTTAGGTCTCAACATCTCTCTCAGATTGTTTATGGGCTCGAATATCAGCTATCACCAGAAATATTTGCTGCTAGATTGAGATATTACATTGTGCATTTTGGGTTCAACAAGCCTCCCAGTGTGTCTAAATTCAATGGTAACTCAACCTCACAGGTAACTGATTTTATGGTCCATCAACTATCATGTAGGGATTTTGAGTTCTAGTGGTTTTCTTTGATGAAAAAGTGTCTTTAATGTTCGAAATTAACTCAACCTTATTCTAGTTTCCAATGTCATTCCTTGTACCCATGTAACCTTTTACATGTAAATAGTTGTATAGATTTGTTCAGTATATATTTTCATATATCCAGTAGAAATCAATCCCCCAACCAAGGGATCTGATAACCTGTAAATACTTATATAATTTATGTTCACATCTGAGAGTGAGAAATACACATATTTTTTTCCAAGAAATTCCCATTGCATTCTACCTTCCTCTTTAGCTGTCTCTCTTCAGAGTTGGACATAAACAAGTCAAATAAGGGCAACAACTGAATACTGACTACGTCCACTAGAAGGTAATGCAGAAGTAAAATTTTAAATTATTTCCTTGTTCATCAAATCATTTGGTTTCTGTCATGAAAGGTGCTAGTTATACGAAGTAATGATTTTCTTCATTAACGCCTTCTTGATTAGAACAATCATTGCTTCTTTTTTATTTCCTCCTTCTTCGACATAAATTGGTATGGTGTCAAGCTTATTAAAAAATGGGACCTTCACCTCCCCCTGCCCCCCCCAAAAAAAAAAAAAACAACAACAGAGAAGGGACCTCCAACAGCAACAACAATGAGGAGTTAAGAGATCTATGAGAAATGTGCCTCTACAAGCTTCTTTAGCAAAAGAATCTCCTACGATTGAAAATTTCAAACAAAAACTGACCTCACAGAAAAGGTCCCACTTGTTGTTAGATGGTCATATTGTCCTTATCAAACAATTGTCAGTGTATAGTTGTTCTCTTTTTAAGATCTCTGTTAAAGTAGCTAGGGTTCTTTAAAAGATTGAATGGAACTTATACTGGAAAGGGGTGGGGGACAAGAAGAAAATGCACTTGGTGGAATGGAAAGATGTCAACCTTCCTTTAGAACAAGGTGATCTGGGTTTGGGAAATATTATTGAGGGAATGAGTCTTTGTTAGGAAAATTATGTCAGATATTTGGTGATAGAGACTGTTTGTGGAGAGAGGTTATTAAAATTAAATGTAGAGAGAGTAAGGCCTCCGTGTCCTAGGGCAGGAGATGTCAACATGAGGAATTTCACGTCATTGATTTGGAGCTAAAGTAAGAGAATGTACGGATTTAGCGGTGGGTGATGGATCCAAAATAAACTTCTGAGAAGATAAGTGGATTGGTGAGTGACCCCTAGTGCAATCTTTTGAAAGATAGTGCTCTCTATCCAATCAAATGAATATGTTAATTGAAGATGTTCTCGAAGAGAGAGTGGTTTTCTCTTATTTTTGGGAGGAATCCTGTGGACAATGAAATTTTCCAATTGGGGGCTTTACTCTCATTAATTGATTGTAGCTCCTATTGTGGATGGATGGAGAAAGAGTGTGGAGAAAGGGAAGCTAGTGGGATCTTCTCATACAGATTTTTTTTATTTTGGATAAAACCCACTTTTTCATCCCATTTTCCTTTCAAGGCCATTTGGAAACTGCCAGTACCTTCTAAGGCAAAAAGTTTTTGTTGATGGAATCCCAACCACTAATTACCTCAGAGCTAGATATTTCTCTGCTTCCTATGTTTATTATCTTTGTTGGAATAGTGAGGAGTCAGTTGATCATTTAATTCTTCATTGTCCCTTTGTGACCCCTATATGCTGCTATTTCTCATCTCCTTTTCCCCTTGCAATGTCCTTTCCTCCTGTTTTCTGGGATCTCACCGTAGGATGGGGCTTGGGTCCTTTTCCAAAGAAAGGCCAATTTTTTTTAGAAAATGTTACTGTTAGCTATTGCTTGGCTTGTTTGGCTAGAGTACAACAAGAGAACTTTTTGACGCTAAGGCATTATTTGGTACTCAGTGCTACATCAGATAAAGTCCATTTGATCCAGTAGATTTTGGCTGTAGAATATTTTATTAGATTCTTGGCAAATCATTTTTGTGGGTGTTGGGCAACTTTTGCATAGTTTGTATTTTGTTTTGTAAAGCCAGTAGTGCAATCTTTTTTTCCTCTATGCCCAACTCCATGTTGGCCCAAGTGCTAGCATTGTGGATATTTTCTCTCTTAATAAATTTCAGTTATCCCTGAAAGAAACTCCTTCTGTAGTAAGATGTACAAATAGAGACAAACTTCATAGGCTCTTCATTTCTTCTATGTTGCAGTTACCACAGTTTTGGGACTTGAAGAAGGAAAAGAATGCATCATCATTGGAACTTTATACAAGCATATGAAGCTCAAGCCTTCCATTCTCGATGAATACTCAAAGGAGGTATTTGTGGTTATTTACTGGCTGCTAAAGTTTTATAAGTGCTATGTTCCTATCTCATCTGTACAAAGGGCTTGAAATTTGGAGGAATCATGTATTTTTTACCATTTTAATGCGATTTTTCCATGCAGAGATCCACAGTTCCTCTTGTAAAGCCTCATAATTTTATTCATCCTAATGACTATCTTGTTTTAGAAGATGAAAGTGGAAGAGTTAAGCTTGCAGGTGCTCTACTTGTCCCATCCATGTTTGTGACAGGTACACATATTTTTGAAATACTGCAGTTCATTAATAATTTTATCCCTATTCAACAGTTTCTATTGCAAGCTTCCTATGCATATTTATGGTTCATTTAGTTAATGTAACAGGATTAGTTGTGGCTCTCCATGGAAAAGAAACTAATGGAGGTGATTTCTTGGTTCAAGAGATTCTGGAAGCTGGCTTGGCACCTCAGAAACCACTACCACATAGGCCAGGTATAGTTTCAGAAACCACTACCACATAGGCCAGGTATATCCAACTAACTTTTTTGTCATTTCATGACATGTTTTAATCTCTTCCTTGTTGAGAGGAAACAAGTTCTCCTACCACACGGAAAGAACAATATCAAAAAGAAAATAAAAGGAAGAAAAAATCAACACAGAGAATCAAACCACAATACATAGATTTACGTAGTTCCCTTTCTATACGTCCATGGGTTCAACACCGATCCACTATGCTCAAAGGTAAAAATCGAAGGAGAAATAGCTCTTCCCTCTTTTAAAAAAACAAACACCCAATAGGCTGCTATCTAGGTTGAGAATAGCAGAATTTATAAGGCTTTGAGTTGTTTGAGTTGTCTTGCTAATGCAAAAACAACACTGAAACTAGAGACAAAATGAAGAGCCTATGAATGCAAATTCGAAGGCTGGTTGAAGCCATAAGTAGGTCTAACTGCACTTTGCCGTTGGCTGACATTTGCCTCTCCTTTTTGCTTCCTCTTGGAGTAAATAAATGCCCCATTTAGGATCTTCTTTGGGTAGGTTGTTGGAGAGCCAATCTTAGGACCTTTCAAAGGGGGTTTCTAGGGTTTCTTTTGGTGAACTTGGGAAGTTTTTTGGAGATCTTGGTTATCAACTTGGGGCATCCTTGAAGAGTTTCTTGAGCATCAATTGATACCAATCTTTTTGGTGAACTCTAAAGGATCAATCTCCTCCCTATTGTTGCAGTTCGAGACTTACATTGACACCTTTGGACATGATCTGGTTTGGGAGTGTCTCTTTGTCACCTTTGAACATTAAGTGCATTATGCAATTACTACTCCATTGACACTTCCTCTTCTACAGAGATTTGCTCCATTGAGACTTCTTCACTCAAGTGTTGTTTCACACCTCATTGGCACTTAACACATAGTGTGGTTTGAGACTTCCATGTCACTGACACTTTACCTTTGATTCCATGAAGGCATAAAAAGCTTTTTTGACTCCATATGAATCCAGTTAATGTCATCTGAACCTTCATGAACTCTATACAACCTCTACAAGCGGAACATATATTGAAGAACCACCAGCACCCCATTTTCTCTAGTGGAGCAAGTCCACTGGATCCTGCCAGTGGATTTGTCTAAAACCTCCAACAAGTGAAACTTCTACAAAATGTTAAAAATCTTTGGACCCTAGTAGAAGATTTGTGGGATAAAGTCCTACCACCATGAAACTTGGAGTTGTGAAGGTTGTAATTTGATGTAATTCTAATCTGCTGCAACTTTGAGTTCTTGTAGCCATGAAATTGTAATTTGTTCTCTAAGGTCATTTCTTGTGAAAGGGGTGCTAAGCCGATCTCTTGAGGAGCCAATAACTCAAATTTCAATTCATATTTCTGGGTTGCATTTTCCTTTGTTGGAATATATGTATATTGGTTCAGTCTCATAACCTAATGCTGAGATTGTTGTTGGTTTCTTACCCTCGTGGTGTGAGATAGCTAAGTTGGGGACAGAAAGCACAACCTAATGCAACATTATCTTAGACTTTACCACCTTCATAATAATGATCCTTGATGCCATTTACCTTATTTATTATTGCATTTGATCAAATCCGAGGAAGAATTGCAAAGTTCTATGAAATGATTGATTCCAGGAAACCTTTGATCAAATTCTGTAGTAGAAATCAATATAAGTAAAACAGAGTACATAGAATATAACTTAAGTGGGTTAGATAATAGTGAGGGCAACTCAATAAAAATAGGAAACAACTTAGTTGCACATTGTGATTAAATTTAGATACTTGGGCTCTATGGTAAAATCTCAAGGAGGTTTCAACTTAGATATAATGAATAGGATATGAGTGGGGTGGGAAAAAAGTAGGCAAGCTAGCAGGATCTTGTGTAATAGAAGAATTCCCTTTCACCCAAAAGGATGATTTTATAAAACAATTATTAATTCTACAATGCTATATGGAGCAAAGTGTTGGCTTGGCGGTCAAGAACCTGAGATGCAGGAGGTCTTGTGTTCAAGTCACTCTTAACACAAAAAGGGTTACTCCCCATACTTTTACCCGGTGTGTGTGGATAGGGAGGTTTGCACATGCCCCAAGGATTAGTCTGGTGCGCTAAGAGGCCTGGACACCTTGGTCTTAAAAAAAATGGACCAGAGTGTTGAGCAATAAAAAAAAAGACAAATAAACAAAGTTAAAACAATGGAGATGTGTATACTACATTGGATGAGTGGTTTAACTCTAAATAATTGAGTTAGAAACAGATGCATTAATGATAGTTAAAAAAAAAAAAAAGCTTCGGTAGATAACAAATTGAGAGAAACTTGTTTTAGGTGGTTTGGTCATGTTAGTAGAAGACCAAGCATAACTCGTAGAGTTGAGAGGCTACGGATCGAAGGCACTAGGAAGAGAGTGATGGTATGGTTTATGATAGGGTGAATTGGAGAAGAAGAACTCATAAAGCCGACCCCAGATAGTCGGGATATTGGCTGATGATGATGATGATAATGAAATTACTTACTGTAGGTTTCTAGAGATTTCAAATATTGATGAAATTAGAGATGTCCTCATTGTGGAAATGCAGGGAATGAGATGAGTTGGCAGTTTTCTGGTTACAAGCATCAGATGCTATTATTTTATGATGAAACAATTGTCATAAATTTTCTTGTGGATCTTATTCCACTTTGAGTGGTTTGTCATTTAGAAGCTTCATACTTGCAATTGGATCTCGTTCCATGTAGTGGTTTTTGGCTACATGCATAGCAATTCTCTGAAGCTTTGTAATTGTAATCTCTGCAGAAGGAGACAAGTATGTGGTATTTGTATCAGGACTGTCTGTTGGCAGCAACAAATCTAATCCTCTTTGGTTCCAACTTCTTGTGGACCATATGACTGGACATCTTGGTGATGAGAAGGTGATTCATTCTGCCTTTTCCTTTGATCATGAAGCTGGACCTAATGCTAGTCAAATGCCATTAAATGGTATGGACATTGTACTTGTAAGAGTGACAAATTTCTCAAATCTACTCCATCTGATGTGCCAACTCTTGGTGGGTTCAGTGTCAAAAACTTTTCTGATTCATTCTCTCTCTAAGTTGATGGACACTTTTATGGGCTGCATGATTGGTTGCATATGATCACCTTTATGGTTTCTGCCTTTCTGGTCTCTGTCTCATCCAAGAGTAGCTTAATTGATCTTATGGTTTGGATCTGTCACTAAATTACAGCAATTATGGGTTTGTATGGTTGTCAATGTCAATTGAATGGTACTTGACTAGCATTATATCCTAAATTTTAACTGTGTGAATGATTTCTGCCAATAAACTACTGCATAATCTGAGTAATGGTTGAGGTACCAATATACCAGGAGCAAAGCATTGCATCGCAAATAGTTCATGTAGTTATTGCTGGAAATTCTCTTGAATTGCCTGTTGGACTCCTAACTAGCCAGGTAATATGGCTATGCTTTTGTGTACTTTTTTTTTTTTTTTTGAGTTGATATCTTTATATTTGTTAGTCCAGTCCAATTGCACTATCTTGATAATTACTCCAATAGGTACATGCTTATATGTCATGGTGCAATGTTCTTCAGTGTAGAGCTGTAAAAAGTTTAGATCTGGATCAAGTCAGAGTTAATGTCAATAGAGTAGGCCAGTAAAGATTTGGGATGTTGTAGTTAGAGATAAAATGTTAGTGAATTGTTACAGAAATAGCCCTAAATTGGGATGAATTGAATTAGCTGGGTAAATGAGATAAGGCCTCAATGATGTGCAAACCAATTACTAGGTTCCTATATTGCACAATATTATTTGAGATGTCTGATGTACCCATCCCGGTCACATCTTGTGTTGGATTCATTGAGGAATGGATTTTTCTAATGCTTTTCATGGATATTCAAGATGACAAAGTGATAGTGCATTTTCTTCTTTCAAAATACAAAATTAAATATTGAAATGCTAATCAGTTGATTATTCATCATAATGAAAGCCACTAACCCATCTACTTGATTGTTTAGAGTAAAATTTTGAAGAAATTTTTCTCTAGTGTTATTTTATATCTTTCGCTGGGTATCCCGTGGTTTCCCACACATAAATTCAAAAAAAAAATTATATCTAAACATAGCCAAGTATTATGTCAAACCCATAGATCTTATACTTTTTTGCTGAATGCCTGAATCCAACACTTCACGTTCCATGGATTCTTTAAAATGGATGACATACCATGTTTGACATGTCTTGTGTCAGATTCTTTGCAGATTCTTCATTGATTCTTCTAGATGTGTCGGATTCTTCATGGATTATTCTAATAATGGCATAAAGATTGTTTTCTATGTAGGAAAAAATTGCCACTTCTTTTTTGATCTAACCAAAATAATGAAATGTTCCGAGTGAAGTTTGTTATTTTTCATGTCATTTTAAATAAATATTTATTTAAGTTCATTGAAGAATTATGTCAAATCCATGAATTCTATGTATTGAGATTTGCCAAATCAAACTCATTTTACGTGTGTCGGATTCCAATGATGTACCTGTACTCATGCATATTAGGTGTTGCAATGTACATGACTGACTAGTCGTAGCATGGTTTCAAGGCAAACCAGTTCCATTGCCTCATTCAGCGTGACTCGTTGCTAGCTCTAACTAAGTGCACATTTTCTGATGTCTTGCAGACGTTGTCTTCAAAGGATCAATCAAGTCTTGTCAGTCCAACTAAAGAGCTTGATATTTTGTTAACACAGGTAATTTTTTGTTTTGTCCATTATATTCTGTTTTTTAATGATGTTTTGACCATTTTATTCTTTGTAGTCAATTTTGCTTCAAACATGATTTTTCCCCTTTCCCGAAAGATATTTTGTTTCAAAGAGTTATTGCGAGGAGTTATATAGTCCCTCTTACCCCGAGGACAGTATTAGTCTCCTCAGTTCTTGAGTAGCATGTATGGCCTGATGGTTTGCGATCCTATTCATTGATTTGGTCATTTTTTTATCACTAGTCTGTTGCTATATATCTTTATTGATTACCTTTTCTGACATTGGTCTATGGTTTAAAATTATCCCATTTTGCTTTCTGTTGGGGAATGGTCTTTGCATGGATAGGCCAATCATGTTAATGCTCTAGATTACTGAAATGGGGACCTCCTTATACACACATGACCCAAGAGTGCCGAGCATATCCTTGGTTTGAGCATCATACAATTTTCTTGATCAAGTGTATTTCATCTACTACAATATTTGCTTTTTGTATCTGAATATTCTCCCTTTTCTGTACAGCTAGCAGCATCTATACCTGTGGATATCATGCCAGGGCCTAATGACCCAGCAAATTTCTCCTTGCCACAGCAGGTTATTTAATCATCCTAGTGCATATGAGTAAATAACAAGGTCATACGTCATATGAGTTTTTCCTAATGTTTGTTTCTCTTTTTTTCCCAGCCTCTCCACAGATGCCTTTTCCCAGGAGCATCTGTCTACAACACTTTTGTTTCATGTACAAATCCTCACTCATTTGAGCTTGATGATGTTAGGTGAGCTTGATGATGTTTTTGAAATGAAATTGTTATGAATTGGAATTTATTAACAGATGAACTTGCTGGTTCCAGATTTCTTGGCACATCTGGACAGAACATAGATGATCTTGACAAATATTCTGATGCAAAAGATAAACTTGATTTTTTGGAGAGGACATTAAGGTGGAGGCATATTGCACCAACATCACCAAACACCCTTGGTAAAGTAGAACTTCTGTTGTAGATGTAGATATAAGTGTATTTCATATTTTATATGTGTTTTTATTATTGTTGACTTGTTGTCATAGACTGTGACATATTCTCTTTCCTTTTCCGTCGCCTTGATTGGCTCCCTGTAGTCCATATCTTCATATATTATCTCCTATTAGAAACAAGCAATGCAATAGACAGAATTTCTCTCTCTTTTCTTCCCTTCTCTTCCATTCTTCATTTTTCCATTTTCCTTATAACATGGTATCGGCCAAGTTCGACCTTTGAATTTTCTGCATTCTACAGTCGTTTTTTGGAGATTTCTACATTGTCTATGACCTTTGGTGTGCTTCTCACCCCTTCAAACGTCTCTCTTCATGGTTGAATCATCTCCTCAATACAGAGACACATTTTTTCCATACACCAGCAAGCCTCGGGCGGTAGTTCCTAGAACAATTTTACTGTTCACATTCGATCCGTACGGATATTGCTCATTGGCCTTTGAAACCACGACCACCCTATTCGTTTTTGGTCTCTCCTTCCATCCATCAGGTGGGTCTTAGAGTTTGGTGCATTGTGGGGCCCCTTATCTTCATTCTCGTTTTCGCATCCAAGGATGTCAAGAACAGTTTTTTCTGGCTTTTGAGAATTGGATCTGCTGCAAGAGGGCTTTTTTTTTTTTCCTCCAAACCAACACTGTTGGAGTCTCCAAGGACCCTAGTTTTCATCTCCTCAGTCTTTTCTCCCTTTCATACATTAACTTTAGATAAAAAAAGATAAGATACTTGAATTAGGAAATAGTATCTATAAGACTAGAATTTGCAGCAGTTATATCGTAAGTACGTAAATGCTGTTACAGTACTAGCCACAGTAACAAATGTTGAATTAAGGTTTTCTCTATTGCAAGTGTAGCTTGTGACCATCATACACACTAGGTGTCAAACACAAGTATTCGAAAGAATGAGCTCTTTGTTACATAGCTACAAAAGGCGATAGATTTGCAGGATAAACCAGTAGTTTTGAAAAGATTAAGAAATATAAACTTAAAAAAATAAGAAAGATAAAAAATACTGTAGCTGCTTATTTTCCAGTACTTGTTTCCTTCATGTCCAATAATTGGCATCCTTTGCAGGTTGTTACCCTTTCACTGATAAGGACCCCTTCCTTATTGATAGCTGTCCTCATGTTTACTTCATTGGTAATCAGACTAAATATGGAGCTCGTCTGCTACAAGGTAATCCTATATTATTTACTTCTGGAGTTCTCAGCAAACCCAATAAATTGGTTACTTGTTTTTCTGTTTCTGTAGGATCAGAGGGACAGAAGGTGAGACTCATCTGCATTCCTAGATTTTGTGAGACTGGAGTTGCTGTTGTGGTATGTCAATATAATTCTTCAAGCCTTTTCTATTTATTTTAAGGAAAGTAACCATGGCATATTAAGACAAAAATTATAAATAATAATGGGTGTTGTGAGATGGACAGGAAAGAATGTCAAAGAAACATATGTTACATGTAACTTTGTAGTTTGGGTGCAGTCTTGTCTCATTCGTATTTATGGTATTTTTATTTATTCATATTTCTCTAGTTCCTCAGGGTGCGTGTCACAGGATGCATCTTTTTTTTTTTGACGTCTTTTTTCCCCTTAATGTCAAAAGACACCCTATGTTGTATCTTGTGGTTCTCTATGCAACTTTACCATTGCAGCAACCTCATTAGTCTGGCATCATATATGGAAACAATGCATCAAGCAATGTGGTGGGGGTTAAGGAGTTAGACAGATTGGGGGAAGGAGGGGATTATGATGAAGGTGACTCTTTCTCATTAATTCAGTGGGATTTTGGGCCAGTTTGCCCTTGAAAGTTTTTGGATAAAGTAGAGGAGATTAGACAGATAATCAGGAGGAAAAAAATGTCCATTTCACCTATCCCAAGATCTGCCAACAATAGAGCTGATAGCTTAGCTAAAGAGGGTGCTTTTCTGGATCAATTGTCTATCAGTTAGCCTTCTTTCTCTCTCTTTTTTTGCTGTTTGTTTTGGGTGGGTGTTAGTGCTTCTGTTCAGGCCCTGTTTTTCGGTTTCTGTGGGTGCGTGCTCTTTGAGCTGCTTTGTATGGTTCATTCTTTCAGTTTGGAAGGGGATTCTAAGGTGATTCTGAGCTAAGCGTCAAGTTCGAGCTGTCATTGGAAATTCCTGGATAAAGCTGGCAGGATTCGGCAGTCAATCTTAGTGAATGGTTTTAATGTTTTGTGGGTCCCTAGAGTTGCAAACTCAGCAGCTTATGGTCTGGATAGATAGGGTCTTATAATGGCGTCGGAAGTTGAAACAAAGCTTTGTAATCCTTTTGGAGTGGGGGATAGCGGCTTGTTTTGCCGGCTTTGTGCTTTGCTTCTTGTAAAGTTCTCTTTTTTTAGTGAATAAAATAGTTATCTTAAAAACAAAAAACAAATAAAATAAAACCATTACCATATATATATATATATATATATATATGTGTGTGTGTGTGTGTGTGTGTGTGGAAACCCTGAAACACCAAAGACATTTTGACATCCCTTTGATTACATGATTGAAAATGTCTTCTTTTTATGAAAACCTTAAAACATACAATCTGACACATCCATATGGTTGCATGATTTAGCACATAATTCTTATCAATACCTCTTCCTCCTCGTCTTCTCTGAGAAGATTTGGATGAGGTAGATGTAACCTGGGGATGAGTGAGCTGTAGTGTGCAACTTACTATGTTTAATTATCTAATGATATTTTCTCAAATATCAGAAAAGGCCTAAACTGTTATTAGAACATAGTATTTCATTATGACATTATTATTATACATAGATAAGAAACAAGCAGTAAGAAGCTTAGATTCCACATTTTCTTCAAAGTTGGAAATCATCTCCAGCAGGAATTCTCAAGCTGGACTTTGTTGTGCCATCCTTGTCCTATGGTGTTCAGAGACCTTGATCATATTTTAGTCCTGCTGGTTCTTACGTTAAAGTGGAGGTCATGGACTACGATCATTTGTTGCAGTTGGATGTCTCATGAGGAGAGATATTAGTTCTTGGGCCATTGCTGATCCCAGTCCTTCATCCATGGCTGATTTATTTCAAGAAACTTAATTTGAAAGAAGGTTTGAGGTGCCTTTGTTGTATATTTTTCATGAGAAAGAATACATGGTGAAAGCATCTATGGTGATGAGAGGAACTCAGAAACTGACAAAAGCATCAATTTAGAAGATATGGCTTGTTTTAAGAATCCAGAGAACTATTCTGGCTTTAAAACATCAAGCATACACCATATTTTTTTCACAATGAGAGATGATCGCCATCCTTATTCATGATTGTTTAATAATGATAATATACTTGAGATACCTGTAACCAGGGCCGGCTCAACCCTATGGCAAGTAAGGCAACCGCCTTAGGCCCCCGTCCAATAAAGGCCCAATTTGTTTGGATGAAGTGAAATGTAGGGAAATAAAATTTCCCAAATGTTCAATTTTTAGTTCTTCCCTGTTGTGTATGGTTATGGAAATTGAATGCTCAATTTATGAAAGAAAATAAATTTACGCCTTCACCATGTGGCGGATCGTGACGTGTCAGTGTCACCTGTTTGTGAAGGGGTGGGGTGTTTGTACGGTACCAAGTAAGCGAGGGGCGTCCTCAGCTTACTTGGTATCAACTCCAAAAAGGCTTCATTTAGAATTTTTGCTTTAGGCCTCAACTTGTGTTGAGCCGGCCTTATCTGTAACCATTTGATTTTGCTTTTGACCTTTAAGGTTGTGGCTTTTGAGTCACATCGCCATTTCAAATTGAAGGAGAAAGTTCTGAAAGAATGCTGCTAGCACGACTTTTGGATGAATTTGAGATTATTATGTGTATGATAGTTGTCAAATGTTATATTCATTCTAAGGTTTTTTTTTTCTCCTATTCTGGTTTGTGCAGGTTAACCTGAGAAATCTCGAATGTCACACGCTTAGTTTCTCAACATCTTTGGACTTGTAATTATAAGGCACTGAATTACATATTGGTGTTTGAACTTGTGGGTAGGCTAACTTATTGTGATCTGCCTTTCGCCTCTGGTGCCGTTGGAAGTAAGAATTTAGTATCAATAGAAGGAAGCTGAATTTTTAGAGAGATGAAGAGAGCATGTGAATTAAATAGTGGCCTTTGGGAGACCCCGAGATACAAGAGATGTATACTTCAAAGTTGTATTGAGGAATTGTACTTGAAAATCTTTTTTACTTAGGGTAACAATCTGTTCCTTAAGCCACATTTACTTGTATTATGATGCGATGAAACATTCTGCAAATCTGATGCTGGGCAAGATTCGTTTTAGGCATTTCCCAATGATATCCTCAATAAACAGCCAGCAAACGGATGGTTTAGAAACACAGCACACTCCACATTAGATGATTTACCCAAAAACCATACTTAGGCTTTTGGATGACACATTAGTGCTGAATGAAATTGGAATTATGTGATTATTTTTTATTTAGACTAATTATATTAAATAAAAGTCGATATCTAGATCCACTCAAATTTCTAAATATCTAATAATAGAAGACTAGTTTGATAGTTTAACTAAAACTACCCTTTTTAAAAGTTCAAATTAGTTTCAACTTCAACCATCTACTCTTGTGGTTTTATATTTGATGATTGATTAAGTGTTTTATTTTTATTTCATAAAATTAACACATGTACTTAAAAAAGGTTCACTGAAATCTTTTGAATTTTGGAATTTTGACAAGAACTTGTAGTGCTAGCAAGAGTTCATTGTTACAGTTCATTAAGTTCTATTGGTATTAAATAGATAATTGATCTATAAAAATAATTTACTAAATCTAAATATAATAGTCAATTTCATATTTGATGGTGTAAATGATTTAGGTGATGATCTTTCGGTATATGAGTACTCATATTTACATATTGAAGACTTTTTGAATTGTCTTGAGCTAATGTTTTAATGGACAAATAGCTCTTGAAAGTTTTAATTTTTATTTGTTATTTAGAAATTAGCATTTCTGCCATAAAACAAATTATTTACATTATACACAATGTTTGGACCAATTATATATTATTAAAATTAATATTCTATGAAGAACAAGTTGTTGACCTATGGATTGGGGCGTGGGATATTATCCCTTACCCTCTTATGAAACCTATTTTAGAACCATGTGACGGGTTTATTTCATTTATGTTTAAATATGAATTTGTCAAAAATTATTTTGATAAATTAATAAGTTATATTTTCAAGAGCTATAAAAATTTAAAAGTTATAAAATAATTTAAAGTGATTGAAATTTGAAGAACATTAAAATATAATTTAATAAATTTAATTAAAACAATTAGATATGATCTATATTTGAGATAAACTTTAAGATATTAAAATAGATTTTATAGTGCATGGAACTTGTATAAGTTTCCCGACCTATACACACGGTATATTATTCATGGAGTCACCATCTTGAATTGAACTTTTGGAGTGAGAATCAAACCCAACTCTTAACTTCTTTACGGCATATTCCCGGCAATTACTCAAATCCCTTTGGTTGTAATCTTTTTATCATTTAGAAAAATATTTATAACTTATAGTTATAGTCATGTATTTAAATGTAAATACTGGGATAAATCTAAAGTCTGATATTTATTTCGAGTAATCAATGTTCACTCAAACTGAGCAATTTGAATGCAGCATATGCTCTGAATGAGATTTGTGGCCTCTATAATTATCCATTCTTTTGTTATTATTATTATTGCATTCATTTTCAGACGTGAGCGACGACCTGAGAGAGTGCGTTTGCTTGCATTATTATTATTGTTGTTTCTTGAGTGGCACTGGCAACCATGGCGACACTTTCTTCCATCCCCAACGCCTTGCTTCTGTGCTCTCGACGGTCGAAATCCCCTGCTGAACTTCCCACCATTTCTTTGCTCAGATTCGAAGCAGCAGCACCCACTTCTCCTTCGAGCTTCAGACAATCATCATCACATTTCCAGAGGTTGGAAGAGATTTCTGAACTCTGCATTTTCCTTCATCCGGGCCCTTGTTCTTCTTTTCTTGGTTTTTTTCTTTTTGGGAATTATGCATTATGCCATGTTGCTGCTGCGTTTGGATGCCCCAAATGACTTTTTGTACTTTGGACGAAAATGGGACTTGTAGTTCTGTTTGGGTGGTTGGAAGGGGAAGTGCCTTCTTGGAAACTCAGAACAAGTGGTGTGTTTCCAGGGCCAGCTGCCCTACAGGCACAGGCTCGAAAAACTGGGGACATACCGATTTACCAAAAATCAGCTCCTAGCAGACGATATTGGTCAATTGCTCAAGTTCATTGCTTACATTGGAGCGAGTTAGCGAGCTGATTCTAGTACATTTGAAAATCAGAAGTCCTCCTATTTTCTTCTTGTGACAGCCGACCCTTAATATGCCACAGTTCTCGTATTTGTATGATTTCACCTACTTGTGAGGAGTTACTCTTCTAGTTGATCTGAACTTTCCAAAATTAGATTAATCATGGACCCATGAGTATCAATTGCAATATGTTTTCACTGGTCTAAAATGCTATTTTCCATCTATATTTCCTGCAATTTCCCCTGATGGAGCTATAATATTTTCTTACTGCCCATAAGATTGAAATTTTGGGTATGTCCCTGTAAAAACACATGAAGACATATAATTGATTTTGATGGTTTGGAAATAGAATGGCAACTAGGTAATGATTTCAGCAATTACCTTTACCAGTTTTTACGGCACCAGCTTGAACTAAGGACTCCATCTTTCTGCCATTACATCTTAGCTTAAGTTCTTACCTGTTGGACTTTGTTGGACCTACAGGTGTCACTTACAGCATGCACTGAAATGAGATAGATGTCCTAAAAGTTGTCTTTTAGAGCTTCTCCTATACACATGGCTTAGACATGGTCTAGATATAGATCCAATTAAAAGGATCCATTTGAAATTCAAACATGACAAGTACAAAATGATGTACATACACAAGAAAACCTCTATGCGAAAATATCCTTCTACCTTACTTTAATTCCTCCATGTCCAAGTCGCCTTCTTTATAAAGGAGTGTTACAACATCAACAACCTATTTTTTTGGCTATAGAATCTCTAAGGACTTCTCCACTAAGGAGAGAAGAGAAGAGAAGAGTACCTTTTTATTTGAATGGTTAGTAGAGAAGAGTACCTAAGAAATATAGGACTATCAATTGCAAGATTTGCCCATTTGCAATGGCTCTTAACTTAAATAATTTCTGGTGTACCTCTCGTAGTCAATGTTAGGATCTGGCGAGGGAGTAGTACGAGAAGTAATCGGAATGCCATAATGCGAGTGACCGAAAGGGTTTCGAGTGGAAGCTCGCACCTCCGTGCCTTGCTCAATCAATTGCAGTATCACTTGGCTCCGAGCTCCGACGATTTGGACCATACTAAAACAAAACCGAGACCACTTCTGATAGACTTATACTAGAAATTAGCGGTGAACAACGGAGAGCTCCGCCCCGTCCATCCAACCCGAACCTCACATTCTGAAGAAATGGGAATAGAAACTAGGATCAAGCTAGTGTTGCACAAGGAGTGCACTGCATTGGACAAATGAAGGGAAAACTACAGGACTTGTAGGGTCCTAAAATTTATAACATTGAAGCACTGATAAAAAGAAATTATTAGCCATTTCAGTTTGGGTTCATCAAGCATTATGCATGGTTGTTAAGCTTGTGGCATAGTTGGTAACTGCTTATTGTTGCAACTATAACAGTCGTGAATTGAATCAATGGGCATCAAATAGGTAGTTGTCTCATGGAAAACAATTTTCCAGATCTAGTTATGTGCACCAATCCCAGATGGATGGGATGAATGACTTTGAGGACAACAACGATAACGACAATTATGGTGATCATATCTATTATCTAGTCCAGATGTCATGGTGAAGGAAGTTACAAAACATTTCTGCAATTCACATCCATACATATCCCTAAATTGGTTGTGCCTCGAACACTATAGGAACCATCAAGAAATAGGAGTGAATATTTCAACCAATACTTGATGCCGAATGGTGTATAGATTCTGTTTCAGGATGGTAGTATCTGCAGATTATAATGGATGTATCTTGAATCTTCATATGCCCAGTCATGTTGTTATAACTGAGATAAACCCTAGCAGATGCTGACCTAACAAATATGGAGATAATTCCAATATAATTCTTATATTCTAACATAAAGAGCTACCTGAATTCAATGCCCTGAAAATTAAAATTGTATCATAAATCATAGTATGCATCAAATCTTATATGTCTTAAATCATTTTGTAAACCTTAAAAATCATAAAAAAATTACCATTCTAAAAAATGGAAGTATTTCTAAAAAAAAATAACAGGAAAAAGATAAGATATTCAAAGTTCCATGCATTTTATATATTCAAACCATCAGTACAATGACAAATAAAACGATGATAATACCATCTGTTGGACCTCATTTCATATATGTGAATAATGTTCAAGATAACAAACAGTCAAAAAGAAACTCATGTGATATGTTGTCTCTTGTTGATTCTAAAATTCAATTTGCACCTTCTAATTTTGTTCTAGAAGTTAAACCGAGATAGATTAAGTCTTTTACATTGAGAACTAGTCAAGTGTAGCTAGATAAACTGTGCCTTACCTCTGAAAGCTTGAATTTTAGATTGTTTGTGTACCTTCCCTGTTGGCAACTGTTGCACAATATCCCCTCATGATTTATAGGCAGCTCAAATATCTGACATATATAGTCAACAAAGTAAGAGAACATACTGTTTTGGCTTAAAATTTTGAAAATAGAAAGCAATGTAAGGAATGGGCATGGACTTCTTTCCTAGGTTATACTTCTATAGGAAATCATGAGAATTGCCTACGGAAGGAGGAATAAGATTTTATTACTGCGGGACCCAAATAAAATTTGTAAAAATTTACCAAAAGTTGCAAATTTTTTTTTTTTTAAAGAAATGGCATTCAAGCATAAGATTAAAGTCGTTTATGTAAAAATTGAATAGAATCATAAGATTCATATTGTTGATGGTATGATTTTGATAGCAGTGTCTATATTCATACTTTCTAGGTTCACAGCTTAATTTGGCTCAATTTTTTTTTTTTTAATTTACGTGTGGGAAATCGAGGGAAACCTAGCGTAAAACCCCCATGGGTGATATCCACTACCCTTAGGGCATACCAGGTGAGGCCATGGGGGCTCAAACCTGGCACCTCCCGCTTCCTGAGGTGGGAGATAACCAGTTGAGCTACACCCTTGTCTCATAGCTTAAATCTAATTTACAAGTTTGATCAAGTCAATTGCAACAATGGCCAGTCTGGTCTACAGGCGCTGCATCTTAAATTCATCAATCTAACATTCATTTAGTTCTTTTGAAATGGCTATCACATTTAATTAGTTAAGAAGTTGTCTTTGTCTCATGGCTTGGCTTGTGATCAAATTTAATCCAACTCCAACTTCTAACCCATCTTATGCATTCATCATAATATATCCATAAAAAGAAACACTTTAGTATTCAAGTGATTTGAAGTTTTAATAAGCAATTTCTTATGATTTATGTATTGGAGCTCCAAAGCAGCAGGCCAACTTTCGTAAAGCACAGAGCAAGAAATTTCTCAATTGGAGCAAATGATGAACTGATTCATTGTACAAAGGGAATCATTTTGGGACATGTGAAATCTGAATTTAGTAGAAAATCATTATGAATTTTGGATTAGAGCTCTAGGGAACTTATAGGGACACCAGTGTTTTGACAATAAGGAACACTTGGTTATCCATTTGTCATCACCTAAATGGTGAAAAGGTACACCAATGTCCCTTTTTATAAAAAAACACCGTTATTCCGTATCCCTATCAATACCGAGCTCTAAATCAGAACGTCAACTTTGGTAAATTTTAGAGGAAGGAATTTATCAGTTTGTTTTACCCAATTTGAAGCAAAGAAAAACAGAAAGAGTGAACCATTTCGGGATGTGAACTCTGTATCGAGTAGCAACTTATTATGAATTTGTGGATTTAACCAGCAGGCCAAACTTCAGCAAATTTCAGAGCAAGGAACTTGTTATTTGAATTGCTCAATTTGACACAAATGAGGAACTGATTCACTGCAAAAAGTGAATCGTTTTGATTTATTTATTCCATATAGACAGGTTATTTAGTGAAAGTATTTGTCAAACAAAACCTGGCAATTAATCTTTGGTAAATCAGCCTTTACAGGAGCTATAAAGACTCCTATCAACTTTCTGAACCTTTGTCACATGTTATCACTTTAGGATGTTGTTCTCCATGCTATTATATGTTTGGAGCAGCATGGGAATTGGAAGTCCACATTGGCAGGATACTGTTTTTTCTGACTTTTAACCCAAAATTGTTGTTGGTGAATGGAACAAAAACTGCTTTGGGTGCAAAGGCAGGAAATGCAAAGGCTGAAATAGCATCTGAATTCTCAAGTTACCCAATTCAGTCTGATTTCTGAACCACGCCACTAATTAATTGCTTAGTATTATTGTCATCCTCGAGACATTTAAAATGTTAATGCAACCTTGTAGAATTGTTGTTTAGAAATTTGACTTATGTCTTGAGATGGTAAAGGGTGTAAAGCTGCTTTAGAAAGAAGGCATCCTCCTGAGCCTTTGCTTCATTGCTTTACTGAGCCTTGTATCTCAGATTTATGGCACTGACACTGAACCATGTACTATTATTTCAAATTTTATTTGAAATTGACCACTTTTTCGCAGATGAGATTGCGTATGTGCAGTTGTGCTTATGTTTCCATGTTTTCCTGTTGGATTTTAATGAGATTATGTTTCAGGTTTGGAATCCTTGGAAACTCACGTGGCTGGCAAAAGTTGCATATTGCATTTGCTTCCAACAACAATCCTTCTGACCAGGATGCCCTGACAGAGAAAGGTGATGGTGGAGCACAGGGCCCTCCATTGCTGACCATTTTAGCTGGTGTGGTAGTTTTCTTATTTATTTCTTGGGTTATAGGATCTATAGTCATGTGGTTAATTGGTTTGATTGTCGGTATCCGTCCATCTTAGAGTTAGCATCTTTCTTCATATTTGTAAAAGAACTTAATGATCAGATTGTCATCTTGTGTGTAAGATTTTCTTTTCCCTTTTTCATTGGATAGCTGATGAGAGGATGATCTTTTATCTTGTCATAATCAAGCCATTTTGACTGGGATGTTAAATCTGATGATTAATGATCAGATATTTTGTTACAAATTTGGGATTTGGTCCTCGAAGCTTCATTACATCCATCATGTGCCAGCTTCAAATCAGGATAAAAGAGAGTTGGCATCAGATATTCAGACCCTAGATGTCAGTTAAAAAATTCTGTCACCTCCAAGTGCGACTTGCAACCTGAGTTTCTCTCCTAAACTAAATGAAGCAATTGATTTGCAAATTCTTGTCTCCCTTTCTTGTTTCCCTTCATATAGAAACGATTAAACTAAACCTTTCATCACATATCATCTGTGTAATCAGATTTAACATCCCAATCAAAAAATATTTTGCTTAGAATGAGAGTAACAAAATTGTTGTTTATCAATGGCTAATTGTGGCGAGATTCAGCTTTGCACTAGATAGTCAGCCAGTCAATGAGGTAAACATCCCATTACTTACCCTCAGTTGAAAACAGATCAGATGCTGCTGCTTTTTTTGACGAAGGTGTCTAGGCCTCTCACCTGTATTGCGGGGCATGGACAGTTCTCCCAATACTACACACTGAGTCTGCAACTACGGGAAGTAGCCCGTTGGAGTTGAGCTTGAATCGAACTCTAGACCCCATTTCATGAAGTAAGCTTCTTGACAGTCGTGCTAACCCCTTGGAGTTCAGATCAAATGCTTATAGAGTGGCCATTGTGCTCTAGGACTTTTTACTGCCATTTTCATTTGAGAAACTACACAACTTGGGAGTACATGCATGTCGCTGGGATCCATTGCCCCATCAAATACAAGAAGAGGTCTTCATGTGGATTAGTCACATGTATGAAATATCAGATAAAAATCATGTTTCACTTTAGTCATCTAGTTGTTAGTAAGCTTTTTTATCCATACCCTATTAATCATGCCCAAGAAAAGTGTTTTAACATTTTTCTACTTGTAAAGAATGGCAGGTTGGTTTTGGAAGTTGATCAAATCGGTGAATTTTCTGCTGTGTTTGGTGAATTAAAATTTAAAACTGTCGCGAATTTTCCAAGGAATTCTGTGTCGGGTGAATCTAAAATTTTAAATTATGTGTAAATTCTGTAAAACTCCAATTGTAAGAAAATTATAACTTCTAAAATCTGAAAATTCAGAGTTTGAGGAATATAAAATTCTGATGACTTCCTAAATCAACACTATGTTATGAAAATGTGGTTTCTAAGGATTATTTAGTAAGGGCTGAACATGGGCCATATCTTAGTGCAATTGGACCTGAACTTTTAAACCCAATCCAACTTTCAGGCCTAGAAATCTACAAATGAATTTTTCTACTAATTCACGAGCACTTACCAACTATTCTAAAGGTTCAGGATGAATAATGATGATGGAAGAAACTCCCAAATGCCTTAACATTTTGAAGTGAATCCAAATCAATAAAATTGTTATTTATACCTATTGTTGGATAGATTGTGATAGATAAAAAATATTTATCTAATGATTCATTTTTAACTTAAAAATAAAAAACTGTAAAGATTCATTGAATTCCATTTTCAACATAATAGCCCGTATGATATTTTTTTTCTATCCATCTTATTTTTTATTCTAACATGAAACTAAAACCGACACTCGTGTGATCGGTCAACCGTCAATGATTACCCAAACGCACATGTAGAGAGAACTTAGAACCAATGTTATCTGAACCGGACCGGCCTGTCACCATCTTCTTCGAGGTTTGCTTTAGTAAAATTTCTTATGAGAAATTAAAGCGCAAAAACCATTATGACCTCTGGGTCAATATCAACACAAATTGATTAAATAAACCTCGACTCATGACCCGCAGGTCTTGGAAAATTAATTTTTTTCTTAAATCATTTTTTTTAATGATAAAATAGGATATCAAATGATTAAATCATTTTTTTTCTTAAATCGTTAGAAACTTATGAAGGCTCTTTATTGATTTAAGTGTACGCTTGTTGAGAGGGAGTGTGGAGGCGCCTCCCAATATCCCATCCCCAAATTCCCCATTCCATTGTCCAAGCAGTAAGGCGGCAAGCTGTTCGCCCCTTCTCTCAGTCTCGGCTCCTCTACGGCTCTACCTCCTTTCATCATCTCTCATCTCTGCTTTCATCTTCCCTACTCCCTGTAAGTTTGTCTTTGATTTATATTTCTTATTTTTCCCTTCATAAAAAGTAAAAAGTATTTTTTTTCTCTTCGAAACTTTTGCCCCGCACTCAAGAGGTTTTTGAGTCTTTTGAGTTCTAAATATCCAATGCAAGCATCGCTCATGTAAACCAGATATTGTCCAGGACTCTACCTATGGGGTTTAAGATCAGGTATTGGGTTTTGACGATTAGAGAACCATGATGCTCAATGTCTTTTTTATGACCGACTGTGTCCAGACGTCTCACCCATAGAGGATTTTACCCTACTAATCCTTCGGAGCATGTGTACACCTCCCTAATCACATGCTGGGTCCAAGCGATGAAGAGTAACCCCATGAGGAGTAGCCCAGAGGGATTTGAGCATAAATCGAACTCAAGACCTCCCTTCATGAGGGGAGCTTCTTGACCGTTTCGTCAACCCTCTGGGCCAAATGCTCAACGTTGATCAAATGTTCAACTATGGATGTCCAATATCTGATCTAGGTCCATGATGGACTGTTGGAGTCATCTGATTACAAGTCCTCACTCTAATTTGTAGTAGAAACAGATCAATCAGAACAATCAAGACTTGCTTAGAATGGAAAAGTCAATCAGTCATACCTGGGAAGATTGGAAAAATGATATTTGCTTTGATTGAGAATACAGCAGAATTGGAAGTTCCTTCTTAACCTTGCAACCAAAAGGTTTCTTCTGTTAAAGGTTTCTATGTGATTTCCCCTTTTTCATTTAACAGAAGAGACCTTTTGGTTGCAAGTTTAAGAAGCTATGTTCTTAGTCTAAGCAAATATCATTTTGTAATGTGTTTGTCCTATAATGTATTAAAATACCATTTTTAACTTCAAAAGGAGTGACATAGTATTAAAATACCTGTGATTTATTTAAAATTTAAAGATGCAAAAGAAATGATTCTTTCAGATACCATATATATCATATAAGCATCTCACAAGCTGAGTAACACGGTTTGTTAAATAGGTGATACATATGTTTATACATTTTTTGTTTGTAGAATTTTATATTGACTTACAATTTTATTTTCGTGTCAACTTATTGTTGCTAATTTATCATATCTTTTTGTTAGTTTACAAGTTCTATCAATGTCAAATCTTCCGGAGTCTGATTCTATTACCCCATCTCGCTCAACACGCGGACAGACTGATATTGCATGGAACCATGTGAAAGTAATTGATGATAATCTTTTACAGTGTCTTTATTGTGATAAAATAGTTAAAGGTGGAGGAATCAATCGAATGAAACATCATTTAGCACAAGTTAAAAGCAAAGGAATTGACATATGTACATATGTTCCACCACATGTTAGTTTCTCAATGATACAAAATTTAGAAAATTTTGCTTATGAGAAGATAAGTAAAAAGCAAAAAACTTGTTCGCATGGTGAAAGGAGTCAACTTCCAACTCATATTAAAATAAGTCAATTGGAAGAAAACGAAATCCAAGAAATTGAGAGAGGTGATGGTGATAAGAATAAAGGGATAGCCATCAATGAGGGAGGGCGAAAGGATATAAAGAGTCTCTTTTCTCCTCTAACCACAAAAGGAGTTCAACCCACCGATAAATGTGCAATGTCAAGCGAAGATGCCATTGAGGCTGCACATATGGTTGTTTGTAGGTGGTTGTATTATGCATGTATCCCATTCAGTGCCGTTAATTCTTCCTATTTCCAAAAAATGTTTGATGTTGTAGCAAGTGTAGGTCCTGGATATGAAGCTCTTTCTTTTCATGATGTCCGTAGATATTTTTTAAAAAGAAATGTTGTTGAAATTCAAAGTACTTTAGAATATTTCAAAAGTGTATGGAAAGACTATGGATGCACACTTATGGCCAATGGATGGACAGATGGACAAGGTAGGACATTAATCAATTTTCTCGTGTATTCGAAAAAGGGGACTAGTTTTTTTAAAATCTGTTGATGCAAGTGCCTATTTAAAGACGAAAGGGATGTTTCAGCTTTTTAAAGAAGTTGTTGAAGAAATTAGTCCAGAAAATGTGATTCAAATTGTGACAGATAATGCAACCAATTATTCAAGTGCGTGTAAGATGATAACCACACATTTTAAAACTATATATTGGACCCCATGTGCTGCCCATTGCATTGATTTGATACTTGAAGACATTTCAAAAATGGAAAGGGTGAAAAGTGTTATTGATCAAGCAAGGTCTCTCACTACATTTATATACAATCATGTTTTTGTATTAACATTAATGAGGAAGTATACTGATGGAAGTGAGATTATCCGTCCGGCAATCACACGTTTTGCTACTCATTTTCTAGCATTACAAAGTATTTTAAAAAATAAAGGCAGATTACATGCAATGGTTGTTAGCAAAGAATGGATAGATAGTAAATGGGCTACGAAAGAATAAAGAGGCAAAGACATGACTAAGTTGATCTTGAGCTCTTCCTTTTGGTCCAAATGTGAGGTTGTAGTGGCAGCATTTGAACCTCTTGTAAAAGTGTTATGCATGGTTGATAGTGATGATAAGTCCGCAATGGGCTATATTTATCAGGCTATGCATAAAGCCAAAGAAGCCATCAGAAAGACACTCAATAAGAGAATGACAAATGATTCAACATCGACATTTTCTTCATCAAAAATGTTGACTGAAGCTATTCCTTATTTGAACATTATAGATACTCATTGGGATCATCAACTGCATCGTCCACTTTATACTGCTGGGCATTGGCTTAATCCATCATGGTTTTATAATAATATCAATGTTGATCGGGTTCTTAGTGGAGTTTTTTATTGCATTGAGACATTATACTATAATGATATTGCAATGCAAAAATTGATCACCGAAGAGCTTAAATTTTATAAAGAAGCATCAGGAGACTTTGGGCGTAAATTGGCTATTAATGATCGCGACAAAATGATTCCAGGTATTTTTTTGTTCACATTTAATTATTCATTTACTTTAATTAACTAGAAATCTTCATGTCTTTTCATATTGATGTGACTTATTTTCTTTTACAGGTGATTGGTGGATGAATTATGGAGGTTCAACTCCAAATTTGCAAAAGATGGCAGTTCGCATTTTAAGCCAAACTTGTACTTCTTCTGGATGTGAGCGTAATTGGAGTGTATTTGAATGTATAATACAAAAAGAAGGAGTCGATTGGAGCATCAAAGGTTGAATGATTTAGTGTACGTCCATTATAACTTGCGCTTATTAGAAAGGTATGAACTAATAAGTATTCAGAATTATTTTATGTTCATATTTATTCTTTGATAAAGGTATCAAAGTTTCAATTAATATTTGTGTAATATTTTTATTTTTATAGAAATTCAAAAAAAAAATATGTTTTGATCCAATATCTTTAGAAGATATTGACGTACTAGAAGATTGGATAGTTGAGTACGAGCTACCTGTATTAAATGAGGAGGAACTACAAATTTGGGAGAGAATGGCACAACCTACAAGTGTTATGACTCAATTTGAGGAAATTGATTTAGGTATGACTATTTAAATTATAATCATTGTTGATATTATTTGAATTTAGATTATGGAATATGGCGTTGCTTTTATAATACTCTCATACATGTATATTTTTCAATTTCAGTGAATTTGACGAAGAGGAATGATGGAGATGAAATGGAAAACTTAAGTTCTTTAAATGATGAAGATGAATATAAAGATGTTTCTTTGGAGGATCATGATGAATTTGGAATTTAAATATTCTTTTTTGCACATTAACTAAGATTGAGTCATTGAATTGTTTTGAATATTAATTACCAATGCGTGTTAGATGATATTATTGGAGGATAGATATTGGACTATTGGATTAGAATGTGAGATATAGATTATGACACCTTTTGTTAGAATATATATATATAATATTGTCTCACCAAGTCATCCTCTCAAATTCTTCAGTTGCACTTTGTAATTAGTTATATTATTTGCGTCCATCCTAGAAGAGAGTAATGGGTATTAAGAGTTTAATTTATTAAAAAATAGGCTGATGAAATTATTATATTATCTTTTAAACTTAAATTTCACCTTTTTTATTCAGTTAATGCATTTTAATAATTAAATTAAATATTGTTAAGTAAAAATATGTAAAATACTTAGAACAATTTATCTATTTTAAATCGTAAAATAGTTTTGAGGATGATTTATCCAATAATCATTTTTTTAATTATAAAATGGGTTACTTTTCTTTAATAAATTTTGTCAGATCTTCTTGGCTTGTATAGAATTTTTTTAGCAATACAAAAACGCGTATGGTTAAAGAAGATGCCTTCAAGATTGATCAGGTGTGCCCTAAGATTTTGCTCATCAAAAATATAAGTGTAAGTGCAAAATTATTATAATAAGATTATGAGGCCGGAAAATAGATAAGGGCACATGATACATGTCACATTTTAATCACCAATAAATAGGGCTGAAACTAGAGTTGGTAGAGTCGGATTTCAATAAACACAATCTAACTCATATTAAAATTTATTGAATCCGACTTAATTCAAATTATTGACCTGAGTTACTCAACTCAATTCGATCTGGATTTCTGACCTAACTCAACCCATATGTTGTTTTATAACTGGGTACACTCGGGTCGGATCAGATCAGGTTGGTTGAATTCTCAAGCCGATCTTTGCCAACATGGTGCGTGATATACAAATACCTAAATCCATTAATTTCTCGGGTCGAGTCATCGGAGTCAAGTAAATTAAAACCGGAGCTAAGTTTCACTCCTGCAAAGTACCAATAAACATAATGACTGGAGAGTCCATTGGATTCTTCATTCACGTGCCGATGACAGAACGAGCAAGTCAGCTTCCTCTTTAGTCCTTGTACTTACCAGCTTCCCACCCCAACGGCTACATTCTGCAATTCAATATTCAAACTTGCCCACGTCACTTTCAACGGTAACTTAAACTCTCCCCTCTCCTCCCTTCTTATTAAACCTTCCCTGTAACACAAACAAAAACATCAACATCTCCATTGCCAATCTCTCTCTCTCTCAAATCAAGCACAAGGGTCTGTCTTCTCTCCCTCCAATCTCCGATGGAGCCCAGCAAAGTGCAAAATGTAAACAAGGCATCATCCGATGAACTGCTTCGGAAATTTGCAGATTTGGATTCCAAAGAAAAGACAGAATCGAAAGGGCGTAGATTACGCAAGAGACAGAAAACAGGGTCAGAAAGAGGTGGGAATCATGGAGAGATCTCCACTACAAATGGGACCTTGGTGGAGCGGAAATCTCTCTTGTCCCCGGCAACCCGGCGCTCGGCATTGCTTCGGCGGATCGGGATCTGCCGACCGGAGCTCAGGATTGTCATGAGCCGATCTTTACTTAAGAAGATTGAGAAGGTCAGGACTGCATTTAAATTTCTTCTGTTTTTCTTTTCTCCTTGACTTCAGTAATGCCTTTATCTTCACCATTTATTTTAAAATTTTATGTTTAAAATATTAAATAATCTAAATGAAGCGTGGAGATTAAAAAAAAATTCTCATGATAGATTTTTCTATATTGTTATTATTCCAGTATGGATTTCAGAGCTGTGACAGCATTTTATTTGGTGGAGCCTCCCTTACACAGTAAAAAGACCATTTTACCCTTAATTTTAATTTTACATTATTCATAACTCATTAGATAGAATTTGGAACATTTTTATTAATACGTTGAATAGATATAAAGATGTGCATATTATAAAAAAAAAAAAATCAGTTTAATTAGTTGACTGGAGCTATATTTTTTAAACATCTAAATATGATTATTGGAGGATAAAACTGTCATTTACAAACTCAAACTGGAAGTACAACTTTGGAACTCTGAGAAAGCTATGGATGAACTTCTCTTGCATAGTAGAAAGACCATTTTGATTAAGTTGATGAATAAATCTAAATATGTACATATTATTAAAAAAAAAAAATCATTTCAATTAGATCATTGAAGTCATAATTTTTAAACATCTAAATATAAGTGTTGGAGGGTAAAATCATCATTTAAAGAAAAAGAAAAAAACCAAAGTTTTTAATTCTGCGTTATGCATGGGACAGGATTTGGAACATTTTAATTAATTCATTGAATAGATCTAAACATGAACGTGTTATTGGAAAAGTATCATTTCAATTAGATAATTCAAGCCATAATTTTTTAGCATTTAAATATGAGTATTGAAGGGTTAGATTATTGTATGAGTATAATGCACAGGGAAATAATAATTATGACCCTGTTTAAGTTAATTTCAGAGATGAATATAAAAAAAATTGCCCAAAATTTTTCAACAATGCGTACATGGATAGAAAATTTTCTTTTGTATCAAGAATTTCTGTTAGTACTTTCAAGAAATTAGGTATTTTAGCCGGTATTAAAACTGAAAAAAAAAGTGAGAATCTTCTATAGAAATTTAGAAAGGTAAGAATATCTCGAAATATATATATATATAATGTCATTTATCTCATTAATTTAGGATTTGCTTTTATAAATAGACAAAACGGTTTTATTGAACAGCTGCCTAAATGACGCTTATAGGACTTAACCTACCGTCTTCGGATTATAACCTCCAATACATGTTATCAATTAGAGGGGAGAGAAATGACTCCTTAAAAATAGCTATTTTTAGCCAATATCTAAATTAACCATCAAAAAATAAGATTAAAAGGGAAAAGTTGTTATTTGAGTATAGCCATGTAAACTAACAATTATGACCTTATTTTTTAGTAGAAAAAGATAGTTAAAGTTGTTGTCCTTGAAAGATTAGAGAATTTTAATGGATTTTTCACATTTTACTGTTATACTTTCATAGCAAAATATTTCAAGAACATAAAAGTTTCATATATATTTTTTTCTAAACTTAGGTTGATATTTTAAAACAAAGGTCTTCCCTTTAAAAGAATTAATTTAATATTATGTGTATCTTACCCTCTCAAAATACTGAAAATGAAGCAATTTTTCCAGTCTCATCTTCGTTCTCACCTCTGTAAACCCTTTTCCTTATTGTCGATGTGAGACTAGGCACATCGACAATGAGAAAAAGAGTTCATGAGGTGAGGGTTAAGCTAAGACTTGAAAAATTAGATCGTTCCAAGTCTTTTGAGGCTGTGTCATACACATGATATTAAATTAATTCTTTTAAAGAGGATAATGAGGAAAAGAGTTGAGAGAGGTGAGGGACTGAGGGTTATAAAATGGGGAAACTGAGACAGGAAAAATTACACCTTTCATTGAACTTTTGGTTTGGGTGATACGTGGTCCATTCTAACCCATGGTATTAAATTAATTCTTTTAAAGGGAAGTCTTCTTGAATTTTTCAAAAAAACTAATTTTTTAAATTTTGAAATGGTTTTTTATGGGTCACGGTTCACGGGCTTTTAGAAAATTGGTCAAACCTATGAGTGGCAGTACGATTTTATGCAT
This sequence comes from Chimonanthus praecox, assembly GCA_022113865.1. Taxonomy (NCBI): domain Eukaryota; kingdom Viridiplantae; phylum Streptophyta; class Magnoliopsida; order Laurales; family Calycanthaceae; genus Chimonanthus; species Chimonanthus praecox. The sequence goes on along the minus strand of CM039087.1, from coordinate 62,903,876 downwards.
TGAAAGGTTCTTTAAAAAAATAGGCCCGTGTGACATTAACCTTATTAAACTAAACCATAATTTGTTTATATGCATAATATAATAAATAAGTTTTATTTAAATATGTTTATTTTATTAATTTAAACGATGGAAGTTGATACTTGTAGAGAACTCTATTTCAAGCGTTTATTGAGACTCTTTTTTTTTATAATTTTCACATCAAAAAGTATTCTTTTAATTATATAGAGTCAATGAATCTATCTCATTATCAAATAGTATGTAATTTATATTGATTATATTATATTAAATTACCTATACAAATCATGCACACTAGGAAGTGACCGGTGCACCAACACTTTGATAGATTTCTGCTTTTGTGAATTTACTTAGCCAATGAAGACGGCAAGTCAACGTATTTGATCCTCAAGTAAAATTAGATTCTTAGCTAAATGCACAGTACTTCAACTATTATAATTGATTAAAAACTTCTTTTGTTCTATTTTCAAATTAAATAAGATATTTTTTTATCTTTAACATCTCCTAAAGTGTCTCAAATGCCAGTAATATATTCAGCTCCAGTAATAGAGAGTGAAACACACTTTTACAACTTAGACTGTCATTAAAAAAATGCTGCTTTGTAAATGTGAACACATCACTGGAGGTGGAGTTTCTTGTGTCTGCCTATATAGCCCAATTGGCAAAATACCTACCAACTACATTAAACTATCCACTAGTAAATCATATGGAGTCTTTGCATTTAATTCATGTGCAAACTATCCACTTGTATATATTAAACTATCCATTAAAAGAGCTTTAACTAGAATTCAACTTGAAATGTCTCAACAGCAATATCACTAGAGATTTGCACATGTTATTCTCTTGTTTTTAGCTAACATTTGTGAGTTTTCAAATATAAACAAATGAGTTATAAGACATTAAGACCCATAACAAATATTTGGCACATGTGAGAGCTCCTAATTGTTGTAGAAAAAAAGTGAGAGATCTTGTTTTCTATTTCTTTTTGAGATGGTGAAGTGGATTTGGATAGTTATCCAAAGTTTTTTCCTCTTATTATATGAGCGAGTTTTCTACATAAATTAGTATATTCATCTCTTTTAAGGGTAATGATTTTTGTACTTCCAAATTTTTCTATGATGCACCCTTTTAAAAGGAATTTTCAAATTTGTCTCTAATTTTGTCATCCGCTCTCTTTTCCTCTTTCCTAAAAGTAAGACCATTGAAGATTAGGAGAGTCACTACCCCTCCTTAAATAATCTCTTTATTTTCTCTATTTTGTTGCCCAATGATGCTAGAGGTGGCTTCTATTTGTTAAAATTTCTAAATGATTTAAATAACTTAATTTTGATTCCAAATAGGATACTCAATGGAATCATGGCACGACTCTACTGATCTTTAATTTTTATAATGTCATTAATCACCACTTATTCATTCAACATTACTTATTGTTAAAAGGGTTATGTAATTTAAGGTAAATTGTCATAATTTGTAAACGTTGTAGTGTGTTTGGGGATGACAGGTGAATCACCATTATGGCCTGGACACCTTGGTCATAAAAAAAAGGTGAATCACCATTGTGAGCAACAAGCAGAAAGGACCTCATCAAACAGATCGGCACATGGAATCATGATTTGGCTTCCTTAACTACTAAGATTTTGATACCTCACCAAACATATCGGCACATGGAATCATGATTTGGCTTCCTTAACTACTAAGATTTTGATATCTGATCATATCATATGCCACCAACTAGGATTTTATCAGTGATAATTTTACTCTTCATGAAGTTTTTCCGTTTTCCTTCTTTTCTATATTTGACATTTTGATAAGACTTTTAGGCTAATTTTATAATTAATAGAATGAATGATTTAGATAATGATAACAATACCTTTAATTAAAAGTTAGAAAGTTAATGATGGAAGAAACTAAACGGGTACATCTCTTCACAAGAAAATGAAAATTACTGAAATCTCAATCTGTTGGACATTGTTATTCTGAATCAACTCAACTCAATAGGATTTTGAGTTGAGAGAGCCGGCAAGTCTTTTAAATTTTTTTTAAACTTTTCCAAAAGGCTTGACTGGATTTCTTGAGTTGATGAGATTTCAAATCAAGTTAAAATTTTAAAATTTTAAACAATTAATTGTAAAAAATGTAAGGAATGGATGTAATCCTAGGCCAAAACAAGTCTATTCAACTTTCAATCTCAGCCCTGATTTTGAAACAACCCGAACAACTGTCCCGGAATTGGAATGAGTGTTTAAAAAACTTAAAAAGACTCGGGCAAATTATTCAGAATCAAGCCGACAAAGTTTAGGTTCGATGAGTTTCTTGAGTTGATGAAATTTAAAATCAAGTTCAAATTTTGATTTTTCAAATACCCATTAACTTTATTCTTTCTTCTTTCTTTACATGAACAGACATGGCGTAAAACTGTTGAAGGCACTTCGAAGATGTTCATGGAGAAGCACTGCAATCAGCACACTCGTTTGAGAAATGAAATCGTATATTAATTTGCAATAGGGCAAATTAATACCTATCTCTTGACTGATTCTTTTATTATTTTTATTTAATTGAAAGAATAAAGTTCATTTGGAGTTGTCATAAGAAATGATATTTGGATGAGTTTAACATTTGTTTTATGTTTATGAATGAGTTGTTTGGCATTCGCTGCCATGGCCACTCCGACTCAAATTTGGTAGCACGTTAACTCATAGGGGTCTAAAAACTCGCCTCAGAAAGCAAAAGCCTTGAGTTCGATTCTTACTGCTTTCTAAATGGCTATTCTTCGTAGTGTTATGTGGGTAGAGAAGTTTGCACATGTCTCAAAAATTAGTCGAATGTTTTAAGAGACCTAAACACTGAGCATCAAAAATAGATTAGTAGTCTTCATAATTTGGAGGACTTCGACATAAAGTAAGGATCTCTACTATTATTGTCCAAGCCTTCTTCTATGACAAGCAGAACTGTTGCTTTCTTTTCATGAACAAATGTAAAAAGTTAAATACATTAATCAAAATGATAAAATACAATAATTGGGAAGACAACTGAGAAAAAAATAGTCACTAGCATAATTCTTGTTCTTACATCAATGAATGAGTAACTCTCCTTTGTCTTACACTTTGCTGCATTTAGTTGCAATTCCTCATTTACATTCTTATCATTTTTGTTTTCCTTCTTTGGAGTTTGGACTCCCAAATTGAAACCCAAGTACATATTGCCATATTTGGTAAAGCTTTAAAACAAGTGAAATGATTGCGAAATACAGACAATATCCACCATTCATTTGATTTTTTTTAAAAAAATAAATTAAATAAACGGTGAATATTATCATTTTGCCCATTTAGAGAACCTCCCTTACAAGTCCTGATACTCTCTTATTTGCTTTATGGTTTATCGATTGTGTACCTTTAAAATTTAAAGGAGTTTGAGTAATCCGTTTTAGAAAGTGAGTTCGATTTGTTTTCCACCACAAAGGGCAATCCCCGTAGAGTTATCCAGTTTGTGTGAGTAGAAAGGGATGCACATGTTCCTAGGATTAGTCAGATATTTTAAGAGGGATCCACTTTGATCATTAAAACAAAAACAAAAATTGTGTACCTTAACACTTGCCAATATCCGAGCCGGAAGCTATTGGGCCTAAGTTTCCTAACTCCTGTCTATTTTAGAGATGATCGTCAGGCCTTGATAATCGTCTTGACCAGCCCTGCCTTTTTGCCCAAAAACTTAGACCTTCAGCCCAGCCCACACCAGAAAATGGACCAGTCTCCGCACTGCCCCAACTTCGGCATCAAGAAAGCAAGCTTCAACATAGATTTGATTCTAGATAGCCCAGACTCGGAGTGATAATAGATAGAGCCATCATATATGGTCCCATCCAGGCCTTAGAGTTTTAAGGCCCATAAAATTGCAGCTATATGCACCTTTTGTATCTAGAAAACAGCATAGCCCTCTATCCATTTATTGAAGAGAAAATATGCACAAACATCCTGAGATTTAAATCTGTTTATTTGGCTGAAACTTCAACTAAGATTTTTGGGCCTGAAACTGAAACATTAGAGCGCTCAAGGTGTTTAGGCCAGGGCTTAAAATCTCACCTGATATGTATGATATCAGCAGAGATATCTCGGTCAACGTTAAGTATCAGTCAGAGAAAAAAAATCGGCCAATTTCTTCTTTTTTTTAATCGGGCGAATATCGCCCTTCGATATTTATATTTTTTTAATTCTTTTTTAAAAAAACAGCCTTTTTATTTTTTTAAAATGAATTTTTTCAAAAAAAAAGTCACCGAGATTTCCAGAGAAAAAAAATAATAATTTTAAAGAGAGAGAAAAATTCGGCCACTGAATTTTTGACCCCTGGTTCAAGGGTCTTAGAGACTGGGAGACACTCCACACCCATAATACACAAAACGCCTCTAATTTAACGCCATTGGAACTTGAACTAACGACCTCTCACTTTCTGAAGCAAAAAATAACCAATTGAGCTATCCAATGTTTGGTCCTCTTTGATTTTTATTTATCTAATCATTACTATCATTATAATCTTTAAAACTATCAAAATTAAGTAATATCTACTTTCTTAAACCCTATAATCCTGCCATCACTCGAGAATTTTTCTATTTTAACTTTAAAAAAAAAAAAACCTTCATTAATCTGATAAATAATCAATACATTTCTCAACCTCTTAACCTATATATTCGGTACAGTCCTAATAGAGAGACCAATGATCAATAAATTAGGTGGGCCCAATTAGTTTAAACTTTCAATATTGCCCACATAGCCTTCTCTTCCTGACATTGCTTATTAATGCTCTAAACAAATTATGACAGAAATTTCTCTATCAATCCAACTGCACCACATATGTGACCCTCCAAATAATTTTAGGTCCCAACTAAGTTTAGACCTTCAATGATTGCATTCGATTGGAGTTTTTTTTATTATAATTGTCTTGAAAACAAATAAGTGATTCGCATCATTAGAAGCCCATTAGAGTGACGACCCTAACAAATTAATAAAAATACAAAAACATTTTTTTACTTTCACTAGTATAGTGCATGTGCTCTGATACTTCATACCATCTAATGATAAAGTGTGAATACCTCATGCAAGTAAAATTCAGTATTGCTCGATATTTGTCTCTCTCCTTTGTTTTTAACAAAAACGGCTGATATCGGCCGGATATTGTGATATCGACCGATATGATACGACCGAGATATCGGCCGATACGAAACCCCTGCATGCAAGCATTTATTGTTTTTATTGTGGATTTTACAGATCAAAGTTTGCATGAGAGTCTCACGAGAATGGATCTTTAAGGAAAAATTATGAAGGTCTCGTAAGAATTGATCTTGTTTAGTAATTACAGTAGAAAAGGTAAAAGAAGAAGGAAAAAAAAAAGCACTTACTCTAACGGATAGATGGAGTGATTTACCTCTCTGGTAGAGGTCTTCAGATCTCTGCTGAGAAGTGAAAACTTGGAATTTTTTCGCCCCTTCCCTTCGTGAGGTAAATGAGAGTTAGTCTCGTTTTCACCTCCCTATCTCTCAATCCAAAATCAGGAGACCATGGAACTGGGTGTGGTGCAACTTTATTCAAGTTAATGGGTCAGGGGCTTAGAGAAAGTATTCAATTTAAATGGGTCAGGCTAAGAGAAACTGAATTATGATACCAGTCAAAGGAAACAGGTCCAAAACCTGTTACCCAGCAGTCAGGCAGTTTGGAGTGGGTAGAGCCCAAATTGTAGAAGCCCTATATTGTTAAAAAAAAAAAATTGTAAATTTCTACACGGGCCTCACCAAAAAATTGCAGCCTATACAATTGGCCCTTCTCATAAGAAACCTTTTGTTCTGAGTTCCCCATCTCAAAGTAATTTTTTTGTGGCACAGTTTATTTTATTGGGCCTCTTAGATCAATGTCTGTTTCATTAAAACTAAGCAAGACCTTTCTAAAGAAGTCAACAAGAACCCCAAGTGCAGAGAAAATTTAGCCTAAATCCAAACAACGTAAAGCTGGGCTTGGACATCTGGGCCCGGTTGAAAGGCCCTGATGATGACATGTAACTACCAAATCCTAGTTCTGTGATTTACTGGCATGACTGGATAAATAAATATGGTATCAAAAAAGAATAAAATAAATAAAAAATTTCAAGAGATTTTCAGTAGTAGGTCATATTCCAATTTCCAAATGTCTTTGTCAATCTTCTTGCTTGTTTTGCCGGTTTGCTTTTTTTCTTTTTTAATTACTTGAGTGGTACGCTACACTATCTAATTCTATTCAATGACTTTGTTTGGATCAGGAGAAAAAAGAAAAATAGGGCTCATAATTTTTCTCATTTCTCCTATTTTAATAAAAGGTTGATGTCTCAATTTTTAACACGACACACTTTCTCTTTAGTTTCTCTGGAGACAGCAAATGACGTCTTCTGCTATGAGTTGTCCCAATTCAAATAAAATCCATATTTAATAAAAAAAAAATCCGGACACTTATAGTGCACCACTCTCAAAAAGAAAAAAAATATTTTGCCGTCTCTCTTTGAAAGAGAGAAGAAAAAAGTAATTCTGGTGAAAACTCACAGTGTACGAAATCATTGTCTTTATTTTAATATCATTATTAACATTATAATTTCAAATTTAAAACTTACACTTGACTCACAATTTATAGAGCAAAAGATTTTCCACTAAAAACTTACTAAGTCAATTGACTTAAAATTTGTTAAATTGAGTCCACTCAAATGGAATTGTGCATATTTTGTTAATTTTTTAAACTATGATCCAGACTTATCAAGTTGAATCAGTTCAATAAACCCACATAAAAAAAATTTATGTGTCTTCCAATCTATTGTAAATTATTAATTCATCTCATATATGTGTAATAGTTTAACTCGTAATCTCTTATCTTAGAAAGCAGACAATGTCAGATTTGATCTTCTATGATCTCACCTGGTGTGCTCTAAACACACTAGATACACCTATGAAGATTTTATATCAGTTTCTATGATTTTTTATACGTAAATAAAAAGAATATTATTACTTCCACCTCCTCTTTTTTTTTCCTAGTCTACCAGAAAAAATTTCATCAACAATTTTTTTAGTAGCAGTAGGCACCAAAGACAGAGTCTCACAAGTTAAAAAGTCTTTGGATCTGAACATTTGTGTATTTCTGTAGTATTAAAACAATGAGATGGTAAGGTAAGGTAAAAAGAGTCCTTTCATGTCGCTTGCTTTTCTCTCTCCCGTCCCCACAAGGAACAAAAAGAAAGGCTCGGGCTTTATGACTAATCGCTTGGAAGGCTTGACCTTAATCCATCTCTCATCGCCACAAGAAATCACGACCCTCATTTTGTTGACGGCTGTTATAACGGTAGTTTACAAGATAAAATTGTGACAATGCTTTAACAACAGCTCATCAAATAAAATATATATTTATATTTTTAACATAAATATCTTCACTCTATATTGAAGATAATACCAATGTCATTAATATGTGTAAACATTTCAATCCATACATTGATAAGTTCACGAGGAGTAATTTCATAGATAGTAGTTTAAAAGGTTTGAACATTAATCGAACTCAATCCTCATTAATAGGTGTTATAAAATTCAACCATCTTGGATCATGAAAACTCGATATTTTTATATTTTTATCTTAAAATATTTATTTAGTTATTAATGAATGAAATATTTTCTTGGTAAGAATAATCATTAAATTTATTGATCTTCAGTAAAATGAGAGGAATGCTCTTTACTTTTAAAAATGATAAATAACCTCTTAACATTTTCAATTTTTTTTTTTTCCCACATTGTTAATATTCATCATACAATATAATATTACCATAGAGCATTCAAATTTCATTTCACTTGAGTAGTAGTCCCTGCCCTCATGTGGGGCCATCAGAGCTAATTTTAAATCTATTTCGAGTTGATCTTTTATTGATTTAAAAATTCATTCAAATTGACTCTATTTGTTGATATTTAGCTCTTTGAAAATCAAATATTTTTAAATTTAATGAATTTGATTTTTTTAGTAATATCTTAAAAAATAAGTTTCAAAATTAGCTCAAGAGTGTCTCTCACTCATAGACGACATTACTTATGAGTTATGAGAAAGTGATTTTCTTAGACAACATGATTAATTTAAAATTTTGTCATAGTTAATTATTACCTCCCGTTTATAAAAGTTATGTTGTCTAATATGCTTTAATAAAAGTAGTAAACACTATTAGCGTTGATTGAGTTTTGTTTTTTCAAAGAGGGGTGAAAATGTCATGCAATGATGACAATGATATAATTGTAGAATTGAAGGAGAAAGATTTATAAACACTTGTTGTTTTAAATGAGTGGATTTCTCTTGTATATAATAATTTACTACATATTTTAACTTTTCAAATCCATATTAAATAGAGAGTCAATTATATAACTTATTCAATCAACCAAATTATGGACATTAATATAATATCTTTAAATAAATATAAAAAAATCCATTAACAAAAAAGCGAAGGATAAAATAAATGAAGGATCTTACCCAATTAGTAAAGAAATCTCTCGTTTTTTATATTTAAAGTGAGAGGGCCCACACATATAATAATTACATTGGACCTAGCTATGAATGATAGAATTGTCGTATACATCGGTGATGGGATATCTTTCATGTGCACCCACATTTGTGTTAATTCAAATTTGATTGGGGCAGCAATCGTCTCCTCAATAGTAAAGTCAGCTAGTCGAAATTCATATGAATAATAAATTGACTCATCAAAATTCGTATGAACAGTAAAATCATCTAGTCAAAATTTACATGAACATTAAATCGATTCGCCGAAATTCGTATGAACAGTAAATCCGCTAGTCGAAATTTTGTTATTCATACGAACGGTCCGATTTTACTATTTATGTGAAAGGATAAAATTGACAATATACTAAAATTCGTGTCGAATTAAACAAAATACCTGTAAAAAGATTGCTACCCTTCAATTAGAGTGATCCTCCGAAACTCACTTTACAAGATTAGAGTTCTGAAATCAATACATAATTTATCTAGAAGACTCATATTTTTTTAGAGTTATCTAATGTGTAGATAAAGAATGTTGCACAGAGTGGACTCCTCAAAAAAACCTATAAACCTCAATCATAACAAATAGAAAATAAAAAAATCTACAGTGTATCGAACCCACTAATTGTTGAAATGTGCATCCGACACGCTTGTCTATGTGATCCCTATCGTTACCATTCAAATTCTAAGATAATAAGATTAAGGATTGAGATTAATGGATGGACTTCAAATCTGGATAGGAATTTAAATCGCATGATTTCATATTTATCAGACCCATCCGACATCGAGTGGATCACATTCCACACAAACCATAAAAAATTCTATATGCAATGCATCTAACAATACCTCGAGTTTGATTTTCATCTATGCTGCATTTGAATTGGGGGTCAGGGAGGGGCCGTTACCTTTGTTTGGTAGTGAATTTTTACTCCTCCTCCTCCCTTTTAGAAAACTCTCTAAAACTCTCTAAAACACAAGAGTTTTTTTAATGTTAATAAAATATTATGTCCATAAGTATTTCATCAACACAACACCACCTTTCTATTTATATATTATGAATTTTATCTATATATTTTTTTATTTTTTTTATAAACCATATTATCTTTTTTAAGAGTAAAAAATAATCATCAACAATATTTGAAGTTTTGAACCCATGTCACTTGCATGAAAAATAAGTATCTTTACTACTAGACTATGATAACTTTCTACAAATCATTTTATCACACTTTAATTTATTATTTTTTAATTATTCCTCTAAATTTAATCTCCATCTTTTCCTTCACATGCTTGTGACTTTGTGAGTTGTGACCTTAAATTTTTCCACATTAAGACTGCTTTCTATCTCTAAATATGTGTCACAGTTATCTTTATCAACTTTTTTCCATTTTCTCATATATTTGAATTGCTTTTAAAAAATAATTGTTTTGATTGTATATTTTAATATTATTTAATTTATTTATATTAAATTATTAACAATCACATCTGCAATGCCTTCACTCTCTTTATCTGCAATTCTGCATCTTCTTCCACCATGAAAAGTCGCACGTGATAAAAAACATTGCCACCCATAAAGTACGCCTTGTGATCCACTGCATGGAATATTACGATCAAGGTGCGTGTGTAAGAAGACTATATAACATTTAAATAATATTAATAAATATGTAATATTGTAATATATGGTATGAGTTTAAAAATTAAATTCCCACAAAAGACAGTCTCTCTCTCTCTCTTATTTTGATTTTCTATGATGATATTTTTTTCCTTTTGCTTGAAATTTTCTCAGTATATATAAATGTAAAAATTAGAAAAAAAAGTTTGAGATCTTCCCTTGGATATCATTTGAGAGTATTTTAGAGAAATTTATGAGAGTTTTGTTAATTAATATATATATATATATATTAAAATCTTTTAATTGTGAGATCAAAAGCAAGTGAACTTTTTAAATTTGCACTTGTCATTATTATAATTATTTTGTTATTATTCTCTCTTCTCATATAAGTCATATTTTCTCTCTCACATAAATAGAGATATCGACGTCGAAAAATATTAAAATATCTAAACTTAAATTGTATTCATGTGTGATTTCTTTTTTCATTGGAATATCTAAATTACACTTTATCTACATCAAAATATATTGGCGTTAATAGCTTTGACTTAATCTCGATGCCTTTGATGCTTTAGTGTGCATGTGATCGGTTTGTATTCACATGCAAAGTTTCTTCAAAAGCTTAGCTTGTAATTGGTTATTTCATAATTCTTTCCTACATCCAAATTCGACGTCATCTGCCGATTTTTGAATTGAAAATTTTGACATAAAATTTTTGAGACAGTCAAAAGTTTAAGATTTATTAGTTTGATAGGGTGATACACAAGGTTCTTAAAATATTAGGTAACAATAGGATTAGAAATTGAGTGAGTGTTCAAATAAATAGTTGATAAACACACAAAACTCTCAGTTTAACTAGAGATGGTCAACACGTCTCTGCTTTGTGAAGAGCGGGATTTGAGTTTGATTCACGTTCAACTCTTCTACACCATTCTCCATCGACTAAACCATTATATATTTACATATATTCGAATTTATTAATGTATGTAACTTGGGAAGTTTACATATAGTCTCACTTTCGTGGACATACATATATTAATAAAACTAGAGATTGTTAATGTCATTCTCTCTCATTGGGAGATGTCATTCTCTTCCCTCTTTTATTCTTTTATCTATTTTTTCTCTCTTGTTTTTTGAATTTTTTTATTTACTTGAGAAATTGAAAAGTTAAAAATTGTTAGGGGTGAAACTCGGGTCGGGTTTTGGCCCTAACCCACATAACCCAACCCGAAAATCACGCTGGTTGTGGATTATGAAAGTTGAGTCATCGGGTCGGATCGGGTTGAGAAGTGAAAAACCCTCATTGAATTTGGGTCGGGTTGTGTTGAGATTTTTAAGTTAACCTGACCTGACCTGATGAAAAGTATGTTAAAGTAGGTTCAAAATGCTTGTCGAATCCGGTTTCGAGTTGAATCGGGTTATAATTTAGGTCGGGTCGAGTGGGGTCGAGTCAAGACTTTGGGTTAAAGGTTTTGGTCGAGTCGAATTCCATATATTAATAATTCAGTTAGATTTTAAAAAATTCAATCTGATCCGACCGATTTCAGCCCTAAAAATTGTGAAAAAGAAGGATGATTCAATTGAGAGACAGGATTTTTGGGTCTTTTTTAGGCTACATTTAATTGTCTCTGAGATATATTGAGACTTTGTGAGTCTTCTTTTGCAAGTTTTTTGAGAATTGTTTTGTACGCGAGATTGAGAGTAAATAGGCATTTAATGTTTGTACTCGGCAGTAGTCGGCACATTGAACTTGTGAATGGATGTAGGAGGCGCAAAACGTCCTAATTGAAATATTTAGGACAAAAATTATTTAATTACAACAAGTTTTTTTATTTGTTTTTAGTTTATTAATATATTTTGGATAAAATATCTTAAATCTTATTTTGAAAAAAAAATGATAGGAAAAAAAAACATAATGAGATCTAAATAATATTTAATCTATTTGTTTTCTCTGAATATTTAGTGTCTAAAGTTTTAAACCCCCTTTAATTGTTTTGGAAAAAAAATGCATGTAGCTTAGTTGATTTGACTTTCTAACATTAGATTAGAAATCTCGGGTTTGAATCTTTCTCATCTTATCTTACTACATGGAGTTTGCAGGTGACTTTGTATATTTATAAGGATTAGTCTCACCTATCGAGTGATGATATCCCACAATAATAAAAAAGAGAAAATCTTTAAATATGCATGTATAATTGCTTTATCAATCTTATCATCACATACATTGTTATCATCTTATTATTTGTAATAGTGTATTTTATCTCTTTAATTTATCTCATTGACTACTATATTTGCACTCTTTATATATAATCATCTCCGTACATTAGTGTCAAAGCAATAATGTAACAATATTTCTAAAATGCTTGATGTCAAGGTTTACACTATAATGAAAAGACTTATAAAATATTACTTATGATTGAATTATTCAAATTATATTTTTCAATTTTAAAAGATTAAATCTTTTAACTTTTGGAAAATTTAAATATCTGAAATGAACTAAAATAAAGTTAGCTGAAAAAGGATGAAAATCATCAAAAGTTGATGAGCACGGGAGGAATGATTCACTATCTTTTATTGTGCAAGATATTACGTTACACATTTAGTATCAATTCATTAAATGGGTGACGATTGCTTCGTCGAAAAGGTATTTATTTGAGTGAAGTCAACAAAATCACTTTTTAAAAAATAATTAAGAATAATTAAATATATTATTTTTTTTAAGAATTAATTTTTTTAACTTAACTAATTTAATTAATGTGGTTTTTGTAGACTACAATTTAAAAAAAAAAAATCTATTAAATTCGTCACCACCTTATTCAGTACCCACATTTGTATATAATAATATCTTATATAAGTGACCATCACACTTTAAAGATTCCTTTCAAGAAAATTGGTGAGATTAAATTATCTCTGACCAATGCATAAATTACATATATAACCTTTCCAGTTTTATAGTACTTTATATTCCCTCTACCCTGTCACTTTAATTTAAGTTTTAAACTTTTAAATAATATTTTAAAAAATTTAATGTAGTTTAATTGTAACTTTTAATTTCTTTAAAATATATTTAGCTTTTAAATATCTCTTTACTAATTTTGAAAATACCTACTTAGTAATAGTACAAAAATAGTATTTATGCTGTATTCTTTTTAATAAAGTAATAAACTTGATAAAATAATAATTAAAGTGAGACGAAGACTACAAGTAGTCTATTTCTTTTGAAGTGGTCCACTCGAGAAAAGCAAAAGAAGGTTTGGACAAGCCGACTCTTAAAAGGTAGATGCGTAGGGCAACAAATGCCCCTGGCGCTTCTCTAAATATCTAAACTGCCCTTTGTTACTTCAGATTAGTTTTCGAGCTTTTTTACCCGTTGGAGTCTGAAATGACCTAAAAGCCCTTAATTTAAAAGTAATAAAGGTTTTCTGTTTTTGAATCTGAAAGGGTATAAATGTCAAATAATTAAGTTTTGTCCGTTAGTAGAAAACGGCTTGCATCCCATTCGCCGATGACACCGGCGGCACGATCCCCATGTTTCCCGCTTTTTTAAATTTTACAGACCATGATAAAAGTACCCATCCGATCCTCACATTTTACAATGGCACGCCACTACTTCAATATTGTTAGATTTGTTTTGTTTTCTCTAAATATTTTATTTAATAATATATTAAAACCTACAAAAGTTTGTCCCATTATAAGATCACGTTAAAATTAAATTTTCATAATTAAATTGATTTTATTTTCACTAAATAAGATAATTGAAAATTGATATATATATTAATCCATAAATCAATCATACATAGTCTGGTACTTGTCAATTTCTCAAGATGATATGGATATTTAAAAATTAATTTATATTCCTGCATTAGTTAATGTCAAACTACAAATTCTTATTGTCGATGGAGTTATTTATTTTATTAATATGAACTCAGTACTTACAATTAGATTTGAATTTTTTTTATGGTATGATTATGTAAACAATGCTTATAGAGCTTAAATCTACAATTTTGAAATTGCATCTATTAATTATGTCAATGTTGAATTATAAATATATATATATATATAATTTGTAACATTGTTGTAATTTTTATTGCTTTCATATTGGACTATTATTTTTTGAATTTTCTTTGTTTATAACTGCTTTTATAAAATATTACGATGGTTACGCCATCTAAATATTTGAGCAAAATATGGCTTTTTTTTAAATTGATTCTATTTTTTGTTCAAACTATATGTGCTGGTATGCGACTAGTGGTGACTCCAATCAATGATTAATGATGCTAATTTTATATGGCTCATCAAAATCACCTTACTTGATTACTCAAGTTATAATTTTCAGCACACATTTTTACTATGGGAATGTCAAATGACAGTGGAACCTATCCCACTTTACAATATGTATCTGAAATTTGACATTGCCTTCGGGAAAGCGGACACATGTTGTGCATACCTGTCGTCAGCTTGTGCCGCAAGGTGTTGGGTTAAGTCCTGTAAAGAGCGCAACTCTTGTGTTTAGTTGCCACCATTGAGTTTAGAACCTTGAACAAATTGCCGGTGATAAATAGGAGGAAGTTGAGGCTCCCGTTAAGTTATCATGCCCCTTATGCCCTGCCCTCGGTGACACACGTGCTACAATGGCTAGGACAAAGGGTCACGATCCCACGAGGGTGAGCTAACTCCAAAAATCCGTCCTCAGTTTGGATTGCAGGCTGCAACTCAACTGCATGAAACTGGGATCGCTAGTAATCGCCGGTGTAATACCCTAACCTGAATTAGGATAAATCAATATAATAAATCATATTTTAACCTGTTAATCATAGAGATAACAGTTAGGGCTTTATGAAAAATCCAGGTTTGGCCCAATCAGAGCCTAAAAGCTTGATGATCCAACTTATCTAGTTGGAAGGGCAAAATGGTAATTTACCATTTGACGAAGTTATTTTACTAATTATTTGATTATTGTTTGAGTAATATTGATTTCCTTAATTAAGGATTTTAAAATTTAAAATTTATAAGTATATTATTATATTGTTTTCGTAAAATGTTATTAAAAAACTACCCGAAAATATCCCGAAAGTGAAGAAATAAATATTCTTAAACAATTTTTGAAATGAGAAAATTTTAAGAAAAATATGTGTCTTAGATTTTATTATAACTCGTTGTTTTATGTTTTCAAATTTTAAAAATAAAAGTTTTAAACCCTTTTAATAAATACATATTGAATTAAGTAAATAGTGAGAAAATGTGAATTCTGTTTAAATCAATAGATTTTGATAAAATATAAATTTCAAAAAAATTATGAGTAGTAGAGTTTATAAGGCCCAACATTTTTGTTAAGATGAATTATATTAATTAAGTAAATAAATCATGTAATTAGTTAAAATTTAAAATGAAATAAAAATGGACTTATTTGCAAATACTACAGAATGACTAATTTGCAAAATTTTCAAAATGATTAGGCAACCTACGTGGCCTTTGAAGCTGCTTTTTCAGCGTTGACTCATGCAAGTTACAGATGTAGCTTGCAGATGAGGTGTCCTTCCCTTGGCCTTGCTGGATGGTCTGCTACCCTATGAAGTTATAGTTATAAATCTAGTCATCTCCCACCTGGAATCACCCACCGAAAAGAAAACCACTCCTCCACTGTTTCATTTTTTTTTTTTTACCATAGCTTGAAGTGGAAGTTTTTCCAGTTGCTGAAATTCTGCCTAAATTGCAAAGCGAAGGTAATATTTAGATTCAATTTTAAATTCTAACAAGTTTATGATCAAACAAAACTAAATTTGTTTAAGATTTGAGTGTCAAAACTGATTTTGAAGTTTAATGGAAAACTTGAATTTTTATGTGTTACACTGATTTTCTTGTTAAAACCGGACGTTTTAAACCAGTATAAATGTTTTAATTGTTTCCCATTGTAAAGATGACTCTTTGAATAATCCATCTGACTTGTTTAGTGTGAAAAATGAATCCAGAAAACCTATTGTTTCTGAATTCGTAAATTACACAGTCTTTCTTCTTACTGCTCTGTTGCTGGTGACCAAGAATCGGCTTTCGGAAGTTCCGAACTTCTGTTTGAGGTTCTGAAGCACTCAGAGGCCAAATGTTTCCTACTGCTTCTTTTGTTTTGACACTGACGTTCCAAAAGCTCTCGGATGTTCCGAATTGTTCGAAAGTTCCGAGTGGATCTCGGCTTGTTCCAAGGGACACTGAGACCAACTGTTTTTTTGTGTTCTTTGCTCATGTTCGGAAGTTCTGAGATCTAAAACTTCGGTAGTTCCGAATAACATAACCAAGTCCTTACGTCTCTGTAAAGTTTAGATTTAGGCAGTGGGTAGGAAGGTCCGAAGCCACAATACTTGGTTCCAATGCATGTTCCGAGGAATTCAGTTTTGATTTTGAAACTTAGTTTAATTTGGTATTCAATGATAAAAACTTATACATTGGTTTTGATGTGTGTTTACACCATTCTTATAAATTAAAAGTGATAGTAACCCCTCTTATTTGGTATTATCATATATACATATATATTATGTATTCACTTTCAAACCGATACTCTCTGTCTGTGGTTGACACAGTCCGATAGCTATCAGTAGCTAAGCGATTAACTTCGCCGCTCGGTAGAAAATAAGGTTCGGACACTGAATGACTTCTAGGCCTAACTCGCTATATGAGTAGTAACTTGAACATCTTATATCTATAGGCCTAACTCAATACGTCTACATGGTCATTTCCAGAAGACAATGTGAGAAGTGGCCTGAGCACCTTATTATATTTCTAATTTTGTAATTTAAAATGGATAGTAACTCATTTAGGAGACTCATATCCATTTCCCTTGGAGTTTTATGGAAAATATGATAGAAAGATTTGAAATACTATGAGTATGTTTTGTATTGTAACTATGCATATTGATTGATTTTTTATTGTATATCTATTTGCATGTTTGACAGATACTTCGATACCTACATTTTCAGTGAGGAGATTTAACATTGCAGTAGGAGTAAATTAGGTTAGGAGGATCTAGTGTAATAAGTGGTTTCAAGGATCAGACTTAATAAACCCACTTATATGCCTATACATGATGCACTATTATGAAGAGTCCTTATTGATACTAGTAATGTTTATCGTATATTGTGATTATGATGATGAAATGCTTATGAGATACGATGATATTGATACTGCTTTCACATACCCTTACCTACTGAATTATTATCGGCCCAGGTGTGTCAGTTGCTAGCCTAGGTATGTCAGTACCGACCCAGGTGTGTCAGAGATGTACTTGTAAGATTCAGTATTTTGATCGTATCGGGACTTAATACTTATATTCAGTGTAATGTCCAGGAGTTACGGTGGATGTTAGTAGTTATGGAATTTTTTTGAAACTTTTGCAGGACAAACTTTTTTATAGTGTTATATTGATTTTGATAAATTGGGTTAGTTAGCTCACACAACTCTTATTTCAGGAGATGTATCCGAGGAGGAGGAATCTCCATATCAAGCTTAGAATAGACAAGCTATTGCGGTTTCTTGTAATTCCCACAGACGGGGATTTCATTATTGTTTGACTTTTGTTTCCTTCGGACCATGTTTTGTGTAAAGTACCTCATGTTGTATTTATTATGATAAAGCATGTATGAACTACTATGTGACCGTTAGTAACTTTGATGAGAATGAAATATATTTTATTTATGAAAATATTTATTTATATGATATATGGTTTTAAGTGGATAAATATATAGTAAATGTTTGAGCCCAAATATAAAGAACATGTGTGACGTTTATTTTTTGAGCGTAACTTTTGATCCATTCCAATTAGGAGTTATTAAGGATAAAAAAAAAAAATTAGAAGCGTTTTGGACCCACCTCTAGGATGGGGTGTTACAGCCGATCAACCATACCGCAGTGGATTTGTTCTTTTGTAAATCTAAATTTTATTTATTTTTATATTTGGATAAACACACTTATATGCTTAAGTTCAAACTTGAGATTGATACTTAAAATCTGTATAACATATATTAAATTGAATTAAAAAGAAAAGTTTCAAAGGAATTATAAAAAATAGAATTTTCGTAAAACCCTCATGGGTGATTTTACGCTGGGCTTGACACGGTTTTACACACATAAATTTTTAAAAATAAATAAATAGAATTTTCATAATTCTTTTTAAATTAAATAAGATAATTGAAATTCCTTCAAAGTATTCCTATTTTTTTTTTTAAAAATTTAACGGCCTCAACTCCTACAAGCGAAAACCGCAACCTGCGTTTTGTTGGTGGCATAGTTTGTAATTACCTTGAAAAACGTGGTAGAATGTGAAAGACTTGACTTTCTTTTACCTGGTCACTGTTTCAGTGGTGGCGACGCATTTATGATTCGCCACTCATCTTTTCACTCGTTCCTCTCTCTCTCGCTGTAGCTTCAAGCAGACCAAATCTATCCTTCTCTCCCTTCCTTTCACTAGGGTTTCTACTTTCTACCTAAAATCGATTTTTCTCCTACTCTTTCGTGGCGATTCCGCTCATATTATCCATTCTCTGGGAGAAGCTGGTGGTTTTCTACACCTCAAGACGATGCACTGTCCAGACGCATAAGCCACTCCACTGAGAACAACAGGCAATCACTTGATCATTTCTCTCCATATTATTTTATCTTTTTCTTTTCCCCCCAAAAAAGAGTAGAAAGTGAAACCCCTTCTTTTTTTGAGCTAACATTTGATTCCATGTTGATATGCTCTGTTTGGATCCATGCAAAGGGAGGTACTTTCTTAGAAAACAACGATTTTTAACTGAAAAAAGAAACGGGTTTAACTATGTTTTTGGTGAAGATTTAAAGCGATCACTTTACTGGAAAGCACTTCCACTTCCGGTCGGGTTCATCCAAACAGAGCATTATTTTCATTACATGCAGCTTCGTGTTCTGAGATTCGTGCAGTAATCTCTTATTATTATTATTTATGGTTTTTTGTTTTTGGCAGTTCTAGTTTTGGTTTTGGGGAAGAGAAAGAGAAATGTCTTCGAGAAGGGGTCTCGAACAGCAGCCGTCTAGACGACTGCAGCGGACGCAGACAGCTGGTTCCTTGGGGGAGTCGTTTTTGGATAGTGAGGTTGTGCCGTCAACGCTTGTTGAGATTGCTCCCATCCTTCGTGTCGCCAATGAAGTTGAATCAAGCAATCCTAGGGTTGCTTATCTCTGTATGTTTCATTTATTCACTGTCTGTTGTTACCTGATTCTGTGTTATTTTTC
The DNA here is from genome assembly GCA_022113865.1 of Chimonanthus praecox. Classification (NCBI taxonomy): domain Eukaryota; kingdom Viridiplantae; phylum Streptophyta; class Magnoliopsida; order Laurales; family Calycanthaceae; genus Chimonanthus; species Chimonanthus praecox. Next base: position 62,884,487 of record CM039087.1, on the reverse strand, counting down.
CTTCAATTAGAAAATGCTATTTAGTGCTGTAAAGATGTATGGGTTTGTCTGCCAGCACCATGACTAAGCTGAATTGATATTAGAAATGTCTTTTGATGAGCCCAAATTGCAATTTGTTGATACATTGCAGATTGGATGGTTATTATTTCTTTTGGTGTATTTTTTTTCAATGTAGATTGGGATCAAATTAGCATTTTATTTCTGTAGGTATGAACAAAAAATTATCCTGTTAGGAATTAAATATGAAATCAATCACAAATCACAATCACAACACGATAATATAAACAAACACACCACAAACGGACACCGAGATTTACGTGGTTCGGCAAAAGCCTACCTACGTCTACGGAGCGTTATTTTATTAATAGAGAGAAATAGAGAAAGTACAACATAAATTCCTTGAGTTTGAAACCCAAACCCAAGCACAACCAATCTTGTCCGAGCAATCCTCTTGCTACTATCACTGGCCGCTCCTTCACTCGCCTGCGTGCCGTGTCCCTCTCTCTGTCTCCTCAGCTTTTCTATAACACCTTGATGCCGTGTGTAGAATACCTGAGCACAACACTGTGTGTGTCTTCCACGTGATATACGGCCAATAAACTCCTTTTTGTCAAGCCTCCTCCAACGCACATGTAATCCACACCACACACAACCCTCTCTCTATGCTTCCTGTGATGGCTGCTTTCCCTGTGTTAATACCCATGCAATTTCTTCAATAACACAAGAAGACTTGCGTTGTTCCCAGTCTTCTTCCAATGTCCATGATGAGTGGCCTGAATCCCACTCGCTTCCCACGTGCGATGAATGGCCTGAATCCCACTCTCGCTTCCCACGCCGGATGGCGTGTATAGAGTGTTCGTATGGCCGACCGGAGCAATCTCTTTCGAAGCCTCTCCACATACAGTTTCGCATATGGCCAAACGACACACCACCAATGCGTATAACCAAGAGATATAGATGGAAGTCCCTCCTTATTCTCCTGTACACGTTGGAGACTTAGCAATATCCCTAGATTCTCTCTCTTAATTGCCGTGTGTTCCACTAGAGATATCTCACACACGGTGGAAACACCAAAAAATCAGCCCAAACAAAAAAACCCTCTCTCGCCAGCCTCATTGTATTTCCTCTTTCACGATGGGAAGAGATTTGGATAAACCACGTGAGCCCCACATGCATATTCGAGCCACACGTCCAACATATCCTCTTGTATTGGCGGTATCCCATGTTTGTGCTGCCTCAGATGGATGGAGGTGCGAGACTTAGGCTGACTTAAAATGGAACCTCAAATTTTGCAATTGTCCTTGCAATTATTAGGTTGTTTTGTTTGCAAGTCGATTATGCTGGTGTTCAATTATGCCCAAAATAATTTTCAATATTTTTACAAAAATGTCTCAAGTCAGCGTTACATTGTAAATTTTAATTTTTAGTCTTGTGAACTTGGTTAGTGATTAGTGGTGCTTCTGTAATAACTATAATCTTTCCTGAAGTCATTGAGAGATACTTTCGATGAGACTCTCTCCTTTATTAGTGAGCGATCTACCTCTATGTACTTGTCATTTGGAAGATGATGTTGATGCAAGAAATGCTTTTTGATTGCACTGGAGGTAACAACTGCCTTCTTTGTGTTTCCCACTTATTTCTTATTGTTTTGAAAGATATTGTGTTTCCCACTTTCTTCTTCCTTTCTGAAAGATGTTGTGTTCCCCACTTTTCCCTATTTTGTTCTATTTGGAATTGCTGTGATTAATATTGTTGCATTGACATTTTGGCAGTCACACTTGCTTCGGGTTTTTGATTGTTTGTTGTTACCTATGGACCAAAAATTATTTTTTGAGCACTGGATGTTGGATAATCAAAGCGGACTCATCTCTGGCTAATATTCCTGCTCTGCCATTTTGGCATGCTTATTTGCTTCAATTTTTTATTCTTTCTTTCTTTCTAATGTAGCATGGACATCGGCCCAAAATTGGAATCTCGCCCGAATCAGGAAAACTGGCCAAAATCGAAGAAATCTGGCAAATTTTTATTTGTAAAATTTATTTAGATTTATTTCCTTTTTATTTTGCTATTTTCGTTTTTAATTTTATTTCCATTTTTAGTTTTGTTTTTTCTATAAAAAACCCTTTAATGATTGTAATTAGCAGATTTTATCAATGAATTATTAATCAAAATCTCCTTTTGGGATTATTCCCGTACTTCTCTTTTCTTCTTCCCCGGTGAATTCTTATTCTTTTCTCCTTTCTCTCCTCTTTCTCTTCTCTCGGTTGGGAGGATTGCTAAATTCTAATATTCTATTTCTTCCCCCTTCTCTTCCCACAGAAACAATATTTTTTGTTTTCTGTCCCTTCTTTTACCCTCTCTATTTGACGAGAGGAGATCGCTACATCTCTGGTCAGCAGTTTGCTTGCCGCCACAGCCATGTTGACAAATACCGTTCTCGGGATATTAACGGCAATTGGTAATAACGGGATATTTTTAAATTCTCGGATTTTTATCGGGAAAATCTCGTCGAAATTATTATACTTAAAAAATAAAAAATAGAATAAATAAAAAAATTAATGAAATAAAAATGGTATAGGGAATGTACCGGGAATTTATCGCGTTATTAACGTTTATCGTATTTTTAACGCGATTTTATATGGAATTTACCGGAAATTTATCGTCGTGGCGATAAAAACGCGTTTTTAACGCGGTAATGGTATTTTGTCGATAAAAACGCGGTAAATTTGAAAATACCGCCGATATTTGTGATCAGGGCCACAACCACCGCCCAGCAGGCGTTCCCTGCTTGCCGTGGCCTAGACCACACCAGCACTGTTCGACAACAGTGTTTTTACTCTCCATCTCTTCAGTCACCATCCTGTAGCCTCCCATCTCCACTGCTCCTCATTGCCCACCGATCCCAGCCTTCCTCCCTCTCACTCCAGATCCAGCAACCTTGCTCTTCTGTTCACCTCCATTCCCGTGTTCCTTCACCACAGCTGCTGCCTGCTGCCCTGTGCTCGCCCAACCCTTCAAACAGATCCAACCTACACCTGTCTTGCCCAACTACATCCTCTACCTTTTCCTTGCAACCTCCAAACGTCAGCCAATGCTCAGCCTTCACCCCACCTCCTTCTACCGTCCTTTCCCATCACCGAGCCCATATCCATTGAACCCAACACCCCTTTATCGTTGTTGCTCTCCACCATCAGATCGACGCCGATCCCTGCTTATGCACACCCCATTGCAAGCTCAAGTCACCTAGTCAACTCATGCAACCACTCTCTTCTCTCTCCACCTCAACATGTTTGCCCCCCCACCCCCATTAACCCATCCATTAAATTCCACTTTATTTAAATCCCATTCTCATTTCTTTTATTTTATCAATATCCCATCACCCACTCACCCTTTAATTTATTAATCCAATTTCACTCCTCATTGCAAACCGTGAGCCCTTTTTTATTCTTCATTGATTGGACCCACTTGCTTTGACCATGGGACCCCCCTCCTTTTGTCCACTAGTTTGCCCTTCCTTGATTGGGATTGACCAGACATTTACCCAAATTCCTTAAACCCGATTCTCATCCGTGTCACTTTCCTTTTTTTTTTTTTGAAGATTTTTAACTTTATTCAATAGGGAAGAAATACAACCAAAAAGATTACATCCAAAACAGTCCCACATACGGGGAATACAAAAAGCAAAAAACTAATGAAGGGTGAGGGTCGTAACTGCAAGAGATCTGATATCCAACTGTTGAAGTTGGTCGGAAATCCTGCACACTTCCTTGAACCCTCAACTTAATGAAGATTTTTGATTTGAGAACCTCGGATCCTAATCAAGGACTTTGAAATTTCATTTAATACTTTTAAGATTATTTTAAATCTCTAAATGTTAGTTTAAGCAAAGACCGAATCAAGTACCCAACATCCCAAGACCCAATAAGAATGGTATTTTAAGGCATATTAGAAAATGACCTAGAAGGTGAATCTTCTTTCATGTTTTTCCAATTCCATATTCTTGTATGTGCTTGTAATGTTGCAGGTTTGCAACAACTTCTTGAGTCTTGTCTCTTTACTCTGTACCTCCTTTTGTGACAATGACATTTTTCTTTTTCATCTTTGTTAAACACAGAGGTATACAACCTCCTCACCAACCTCAAGTCTAATTGACAAAGGAATCACTTTCTTAGGTGTCTTATGCCTATCAATCTATTGAACATTAATCTAGATCTATCTATCTATCTATCCAGCCAACCCTTCCATGTGGAGTCCACAAAAAAAGTTTGTATGGTGTTTGTAGGTGATCATTACAGTTACAATGGCTATGCACATGTGTAAGTATATGGACACATTTGTTGGGTCTTGGAAGTTGACTTATGGAGAGAGGCGACCAACGTGTAGGTTGTATGGGTAGAAAAAGGTAGTGGTTGGCTGATATTCTAGATCCTTTGTGTATGTAGGTCTACTTGATGAATTCTGGTGTGTATGGTGTTGAATAGTTCTTGTCTTTTGAATCTTTAAAGTTTTTTAGGTACTTGAGTTCCTTGAAAGTTTCGTCACCATTTTTGGGTGATGTCACCTTTCTTATCACTCAAAAAGTGATGTGATCTTTTTTGAAACCTGAATTTGTAGAATGGCCTTGGATCTCACTTCTTTTTAACATAGACTTTAGTGTGGTGGACAAAGGGTCCTAGTTATTTGATGCAGGGCCGACCCTGAGATTTTAGGGCGCTAGGCGAATTTTTAAGATGGACATTTTACATACTCACAAAAAATAAAATTATACATTTTTTTAACAAAGTGTGAACTATCTAAATAAAATATTATAATCAAATTTATAATAAAGTATTATTTAAAATTTATTCTTTTATGATTTTAAGATGCAAAATTACTAATTAAATTACTTATGCAAGTTTTTTAACATTTATTTTTCAATAGATAAGATAGCTAAGCCATTCAATCTCTTTTGTGACAATGTAGACTGAAGATAAAATTTTATCAGTTTTAACTTTGAAAAACTTCTTTCTGCAGAGGTAATTATAATTGGTATAATCAACATTGTTTTATAAGCAATTCATGCATTTAAAAAACAACAATTCATTCTTTTTATATAATTTAGCAATTCAATTGTTTCTTTTACTTCTTTTGGTACTGCATCTTTTATCATATTCGAATGCGACACTAATGCAAATTCTCATTTGAAACGAAGATATTATTATTATTTTAATTTTTAATTTTTTTGGATTTTTAAAAAAATTTAAAATTTATCATAATTATAATGATTTATACTTGTATATTACATCTAATACAATCTACATTGATCAAATGAATAAAGCTACCTCAAATTTTAAAAGTTTAAATTATTTTTAATTCATAATTATCAGCTCAATATAGGTTTCTATTTCGCTCTGTTTAGATGATACATATATTTTAAAAGATTCTTTATTAATTTTTTTTTTTTAATTTTTATTATTACTATTAAAACTCAATAAAATGAGGATTATAATAATATGATTATTACTATCATTATTTTAATTTTAAAAAAAACCCACGTTTTAAATTGAGTAGAAAAATTATCAATATATAAATTTCTAATTTTGAGTGTTTTAAATTTGAAATAGTAAAAAATAGTGAAATGATTTCAAGTGGTAGTAACTTAAAAGTCATAAATGAAATTAACTGGGATTTGAAGGTCGCTCTATTTAGATGATACATATATTTTAAAAGATTCTTTATTAATTCTAATTATTGTTATTTTCATCATTATTATTAAACTCAATAATAATTATTATTATTATATGCAGCCGGGATTTGAACCCGGGTCTCCTTTTAAAAAGGCAAGAATCCTAGCCGAACTAGACAACAATGAATTTGTCCTTTCATATGTATTATTAACTATTTAACATATAATAAAGGAACTTATGGACTTAGGGGCCCTAGGTGGCGGCCTACTTCGCTTATAGCCAGGGCCGGCCCTAATTTGATGACATGCTTGGGTGGTCTTCTGTAGTGCATGGCGGTGTTTCGTCATTTCTTGAGACACCGTTAAATGTAGGTGTTGGTTTGAATCATTGAGGGTGGTGCATGAGGGAAACATGAATGAAGGACATGAGCTGATATGTGGGTTAAGATATGAACCCTATGTGGGATTTGGGCAGTGAAGATGGTCCTTGTGGATGAGACAGTGGGTTGTAGTGGAGCCCCCCATTACATGGGGGTGTGTAGTGGATTGGTGGTCTTTGACGTAGTTGCATCCATCCAAGGGATGGTTGCACTACGTTGGATGTTTGCATGGATATGGGTGGCATGCTTGTACCATGGACGGTTGATCAGTTGTGATTGAGTGTCTAAATTATAACAATATGTAGTTCTATAGATATGCAAGCTTGTGCATGGGGTAAGAGCATCCAAGTATGACAGGTGTAAAGAGAAATGACAATGGGATTGAGGCCCATAGAATGAATTTGTGGGTGTGATTCGCTGCATGTGATGGGTAGTGTTGTGGTGCATGGATTGGTTGAGCTAGTTGGATCCTTACATCGTAACTATTTGAAATTCTATAAATAGAGAAGCGTGTGCATTGGGTGAGGCCTCCAAGTGTGGGTCAATTGTAAAGAGTAATGGCGATGGGGGTCGAGGCCAATAGAACTCTCGTGGTTTTGCATGTGATGGGTGGGCTCATGGTGTACAGATTGGTTGAGCTAGGTGGAGGCCTACATTGTAACCATTTGTAATTCTACAAGTAGTGAAGTGAATGCATTGGGTGAGGGCATCCTAGAGTGAGGCAAGTTTAAAGAGAATAATGACATGTTTGAGGCCCATATTTGATTGTTGCTCCCAAGGAGTATGGATCGCGTGCTTCATTTTCCTTTTCTTTTCTTTGCGAAAAATGAGCTTGTTCTAGGAGTATTTCCACAACTAAGAAATCAAGTTCTTTGTATTAAAGAAAAAAGATGAAATCAAGTTCCTTAAGGAAATGAAGATCCTTGGAGGTCCCTTCTAGGATTGTGTTGTCTACAATTTTGGTTCTTACTTGACAAGGGTTGTTGAGCCTTCATGTCCTTTCGAGAAGTAATATAATTGTCGTTAAAGTGGGGCAAGAAACTAAATTTTGTATCATAACATGTTAAATGTCAATCAAGGTCATTGACAAATAAAAAAGATGAAATTACTATAACAAGATAAGAGTTTTTTATTTTAATTGTGTCCCATTGATCATTGCCTTTCTAAGGACCTCCATTACAAAGATACTGTTGTAGGATATAGTGTATCATCACATTGTACACATATGTTTGACTTTTAGGTTTTGTTAGATATGATTGATTGTAACTGATTTTTCTTTCCATTTTACTCGCCTTGATTGGCTCCCTGTACTCTTTATACATGTAACCTCCTTTGTTAGAAAAGAAGAAATACAATATTGAGAATTAATCTCTCTCAGCTTTAGTCCCTTCTTTTCATTATTTTCCTACATTTTTCCATTCAACACGGTATAAGCCTGAACACATGATCCCTGATTTCTCCATTGCGACTTTGAATTTTTCGTGATCAACCCTTGCAGAAGGCTTCTTCTCCATCATACCTCACCTTCTTTCTAGGTTTCTTTACAACAACATAAGATCCAATTTTCTTTCTTGTGGAAACTTTGTCTGTTTTTCGTAACCCAGTCTTGCTGTCCCCACATCTGTTGGGTTGATACAGATTTTGACCTGCAACCCTAGTATACTCCTAACGTTTTTGACCTTTCTTGTCATCCATACGGATCTCACAAGGGTTTTATCCATGGTGGGGCATTGTGTTGCAATTCTCTGGATCTGTTTGGACATCAACAGGGTTCCCTTTTTGGGTTTTTTCCTCGATTTGGCTTATGTACTGTTGTATACTCTTCAAACCACCACTGGTGTAGTCGCCCCTTGCCCACCTCTAGGGCTGCAACTCGGGTCGGGTCTTGGCCCGACCCGCATGACCCGACCTGAGAAATCACGCGGGTCGGGTTACAATGGTCGGGTTATAGGGTCGGGTCGGGTTGAGAAAAGAAAAACCCGATCGAAATTCGGGTCGGGTTGGGCTGAGGCCTTTAAATTTCAATCCGACCCGACCCAATTTTGATAACTTAATATAAAAGGTTGCCTTACCCTCTCAAACCCTAACCCTAGCAGAACTCTCTCTTTTCCCATTTCCAGCCGGCAGAGTTTTTCCTCCCTTCCCTCGTCGCCTGCGAATTGAGATTGCTCTTCAGGTCGTTGTCGTTTTTCCTCTTCTTCACCCACATCTCTTCCCGGCCGGACCTTGGTGAGTCTCTCTCTAACTGAAATGGGTGATTGAGAAAATAAATAAAGAAATATTTGAATCCGATGAACGCTGCGTTTGGATGAGTGACAAATTTTGCAGGGATTTCAAAAAAGGGTTTTCAATGAAAACAGAGAGAAAAAATGATCTTTTACTCTTACTAAGTTATCCCCTTTACCCATCCAAACAAAGCCTGAAAACAGGTGAAGATTGCCACTTCGTTGCTAGTTGTAGTAAAGAACAATTATTTTCTATAAGGGGTAATGTGGGTAACCTTAAGTATCACTTGGATGTAATTAAAGATGTAGATTAATGGTAATAATGTTATTAGATTTGAATGAGATTTGGACTATTTCTTGTATTTGCAAAAGGCAAAAGCTCAAGAACCAAGTTGCATTAGTACGGATCCAAGTTCTTGCAATGGATTGCAGTACTGCAAAACCCGAGAGAGAGAGATAAGGGTCGGGTCGGGTTAGGTCGGGTCAAGGGTATTACAATCTCGGGTCGGGTCGGGTCGAATATGGAGTGAGTCAGGTTAGGGTTGGATTTATTAAAAACCGGCCCGCTCGACCCGAGTTGCGGCCCTACGCACCTCCCTTTCCATCTGGTTGACCGAGGGTTTTGGTCAATAGTGGGGCCCGCTTGGCCTTTAATTCAGAATTTCAGATATGCTGCAATGACTTCAAGAGGCTTGTTTTTTTTTTTCTCAAAGATTTGGCTCAATTTTCTCCTAGAGACCTCCTCTCAGCCTGAAACTTCACTGCTACAATCGCCCCTAGTGGTTCTATCAATCCCATTGGATTGTACTTGGTTTCGGACTTTGTGGGGTCCACTTATCTCAGTTTTTTTGCAGCCGTTGTACTAGTGTTGTGGGCTAATCTGCTGGAAACTGTTAGTTGGGGCTATTTTTTTTGAGATCTCATTAGTGTGATCAATCCTAATGGCATTATGTACCCCTACTTCTCTTGGAGATGATGTTATTCAAGTGTCTCGGCAAGAATTTGATTCCTTATAGCAAGACATGATGCAACTTAAGAGCCTTCAATGCTCTGGTTATGCTTAAACTTCCGTTGTTCAATTAGGTACTATCTCATTTGTTTTCCAGACCGCATCCGGTAGCCCCTGGCTTATTGATTCTGGGGCTATAGATCACATGTTAGATATATCTCATCTTTTTTCATCTCTTAGTTCTCTTTCTATGTGGAATTTTTTTTAGAAGGGTTAAATTTTAGAAAAAAATTTAAATCTATGGTTCTGAACAGGGGTTTCAGGCTGAAATTTGAGGAAATGAGTCAAGGAAAACTTGAGTTTGGCTCTAAGAAATCTAGAAAACTTAGAGAGAACCCAAACTAAAATTTACCAAAGAAAGAGTTTTGAGATCTAGGGCTCACTAGATCTAAGGACAGCTCTCAGTTGTCTCACCTAATGGTAAAATTGAACACTTGAAAACTTTGCATGATTTCAACAAGAAATTCAGTAAAAACTTGAAAATATTTACCAATTTCAAGAAGAAATTCACTCAGAAATTTAAAAACTCGGAAGGTAAATTCGTCCAAAATTAAGATGCAGAATTTAAATGCAACAAGAAATCATAAAGAAAAGATAAATTACTCAACAATTGGGAGAAGAAACTTGAACTAAAAAATGATGTGTATTGCTACGTGCCAAGAACCCTTATTTTTACTTTTCTACAAGGTAAGGTTCATTGAACCTAGACATCTAAAATTTCTCCATCTAGTTGGCAAGTGCCATGTTATCAAAAAATTCCTAGTGACACCTTAATGTTGTTCCTATCCTAGACCAACACATCTCTAATACAATATTCTCCAATAATGACAAAAAGAAAAATAAGCAAAAAAGATAAACATAACTACAAGTAAAAACCTAAGGTCTCTCTCTTGATAAACATAAACCTCTTCTTTCTTCCTTTGGCTTCTTGAGGATCAAGTCAAAGCAAATCCAATCTTTTGTTGGTAATTTTCGTCACTTTTATTGCTTTTTTATTGGGCCCTAAAACCAGGGATGCACGTGAATTTTGGGTGGAAAAACCCATGGACCCATGTATATTGTACCTTGGCTCATTATTTCATCAATTTTAGCTCAAAAACTCGTCAGATCAACAATTATTTGTGCTAATGAACTTTTTCATATAATCCAAAATTTTCTAATACAACAGTTCAATCCCATCTTTGTGGATGCGCCTGCAATATGTGGATAAAGGCGATTTTTGATATGAATAATCTATTGTCTTATCTTTGCCTAGAGAATGCCAATCCATAGTTCTCTTGGTAAATATAAAACTTGATTGATGAAGGTTCGAAAATTAGCCTACTTTTATTTGTTGATTTGTCCACCTCGGTTGGAACCAATGTGATCATATACTTTTCCCTCTGTGTACTTCTTTGATTGTACTGTTGATGTGTTTTGGAGATACTTATTGTATTATTTTTGTGTTATGCCATCATTGTTATTGTGTCTGTGTTATCTTCTCATCCTTGCCTTGCGTGTGTCAAGTACATATGTTTGCCATTAATCTGTTTATGGTATAGAATTTTTGTTAGTTTATAAGTCAATTTTCAAGCACATATCTATATTATGTTATATGTAATTTTTTGTGGTTAAACTAATTTATAAATATGTTGGTTTCATAACTAGGTCGGTTCTATGCCTTTGAGAAAGCTCATAGACTGGACCCTACATCTAGTGGCCGTGTTCGGCAATTCAAAACTGCTCTTCTACAACGCCTCGAAAGGGTAAGCACTTTCATCTTTAGGTGGGATGGGCCTGTAATGAATTTGGTTGTGGGACTATTTTTTCTGTTTAGTTCTTAGGACTACTATACAAACAGTAGTACTAAGAACTAAATAGACAAAATAGTGCTTTAATATTTGTACAGATAATCTGTCGATGATTATTTAAAATGTCCCTTGGTTTTTTATTGATTAGGTCCTAGTGGGATAAATTAGGCTGTTGGGCCAGGGCATTCTTTCAAAGCATTAGACCCAGTGTTTTAAAGAACTGGACCATTCATGAAATGATTGAAGGTTTGGTCTGACTGGAAGATTCAAAACTGGATTTTGTAGGTGAGGAAGAGGAAGAGGAAGAGGAGGAGGAGGAGGAGGGGAGGGAAGGGGAAGGGTGGGGTGGAGGGGGGTTGTTATTGAACTGTTTGTACCTAGTTGGTTTTTTTTTTTTTTTTTCCATTTATTGCTTGGGCTTTACTCCTTATCTTATATTATCTTTTTTTTTTTTCCTTTCATTTTTTGGAGTAATGATTGTGTTAATGCCTTTCTATGTTGATGACATTTGAAAGTTATGCAACTTCTGTGTCTGTTTCCTCATTTAATGAGTCACCAATATTTCTCTGTGGTTTTAGGAAAATGACCCTACTTTGAAAGGAAGGGTGAAACAAAGTGATGCACGTGAAATGCAGAGCTTCTATCAACATTACTACAAAAAATATATTCAAGCATTGCAAAAGGCCGCTGATAAAGCTGATCGGTGAATTTTCTTCTCAAATGCTTGATTCAGAATCATGTAGTAGGAATGTGTGAGCGTTTGATAAGATGTTTAGATCAGTATTTATGTTGGGTAATGCTTTTATTTCTCAAAATATGCAGTGCTCAACTCACCAAAGCCTATCAAACTGCTGCTGTCCTTTGAAGTTTTGAAGGCTGTCAATCTGACACAGTCTGTTGAAGTTGACAATGAGGTAAAGGCAGATAGGTTGAAGTTGACAACGAGCAAGCAGAACTTCATCTCTTGCTTTTGATGATTCCTTTACTTTGCATTTTTTGTGATGTGGGAAGTAGGTGTTGATGCAAATGTCCATTTAGGCATTTCCTGTGCATGTGATTTGTGGTTATTTTCTTGTATTTATGAATTATATTTGTCTAGATTCTGGAGGCTCACAATAAAGTTGCTGAAAAGACGGAGATTTATGTGCCTTACAACATTCTTCCTCTTGACCCTGACAGTGCAAATCAGGCTATTATGCGGTATCCAGAGGTTTGTTAGACCTATTCATAAGTTGAATGCATTATCATTTCCCAACACCCCCTCTCTCCTTGAATGGTTGCTGAGATAACTTTGGTTGTCTGAAACTTGCAGATTCAGGCTGCTGTTTCGCTCTCCGTAATACAAGGGGTTTGCCTTGGCCTAAGGATTACAAGAAGAAGGTAGACGAAGATATTCTTGACTGGCTTCAGGCCATGTTTGGGTTTCAGGTGAGAAAAGTAGGTTCTATATAAAAAAAAAGAAGAATGCAAGTTGATCATTTTCTTATAAATTCTTTTGTTGGTTTCTTGTGATTATGAATTACCCAGAAAGATAATATTGCCAATCAAAGGGAGCACTTGATTACTTCTTGCAAATGTTCACATACGGCAATTTCCAAAGCCTGACCAGCAACCAAAGGTTTTTTGTGTCATCTATGTTATCATGATATTTTGGATTTTTAGCTTCTGTTTAATTGTTGATGTATACTTACGAGGTTATGTTGCTTGCTTAGTTGGATGAGCGTGCACTAACTGAAGTCATGAAGAAACTGTTCAAGAATTACAAGAAATGGTGCAAGTACCTAGGTCGCAAGAGTAGTCTTTGGTGAGCATTTTGAAGTGTAGTTTGTCAGTTCATGGATTTAATTCTATAAAAAAAAAATTCCTCCTCTCAAAGGGAAAAAAGTGGGAATTATCATTTGTATGCTTGTGTGCATCAATTGGTTTGCATGCACAGTGTGCTTGTGCTGTGTGTACGTGTAAAATGATCCTTTCTGGATGGGTGGATTTGCAGACATGGGTGGGTGTACATGCTTGCCTTCATGCTTGTGTGTGCACATCTGCATGGGAGTATGTGTTTCATGGATTCTGGTTATCACCTTTAAGCCTTTAATACGTGTGTGCCTCTACTTGTCTTTTGGCTTTAATAGATCATCTTTTGGGTTACTGTTTCAATGCTTGTACTCATTCCTGTGTGGGCTTACTTTACTAGATCAATTTTTCTGCCCAAAATAAAGGTTTTGTAACTCTTCCATTTGTGTTTGTATACACACGTGTGCCGTGTTCATGTAGTCTTTTTAGTTGTATGTGTGTGCATATGTGCAAGACTCTTGTTGGGTGTGCATTCATACTTTTGTGTTTGCGTGTTGCATGGATGTGCTTCATTTTTTACATGCTTGTAATTTTTCCCGTTTTGTCTGTGCATGTGCATGCATTCAACATACATTCTTTCTGTTTGTGAAGTTTTCTGATTTGCAGGTTTCCTTCATTATGTTTTTATATGGGGATTTGGGGTTTGGGTGGGAGTGCGCATGATGAGGGTGTGTCCATCCATGCCTCCTGTGCCTAGCTTTCTGTTTTGAGTTATGAATTTGTGGAATGCTTCAACTGTGTTTTAAATTACTGACCATACCTTTTTGGATGCTCCCAGGCCAAAATCTGAATCAGGCACTTTGGTTTTCATTGTCTGCAGTCTGCACTCTGTTCATTTTTTAGTTGTTTGAATTGCAGGTTGCCAACTATACAACAGGAAGTTCAGCAGCGTAAGCTGTTATATATGGGCTTATATCTTCTTATATGGGGTGAAGCTGCAAACTTGCGATACATGCCAGAGTGCCTTTGCTACATTTACCATCATGTATTCCTCTGACACACTGATTCTTTAGCAATTTTTTTTCCCGTAGAATGAACCTTACTTGTCTTAATGTGGCTCATTTACTTTTGGATGCTGAAATCTTAGTAATTGTAATTAATATTTTTCTAACAAAAGCTCTAATGAGGCTATCCTCACCAAGACTGCAGTTGAAATGGTTCATAGGCCCCACATCTGATCATCCTTTCTCATGATTTGAAGTTTTTAAAAATCAACGACATTCATATAAACTTAAAAGGTCAAGATTAGATGCTTGGATGATAAACTGGTGATGAAAGTTTACATACTTAGCCATAATCACTTATCTAGTGCATCCAACTATGGTAGGGTCCATGGTTCATTTGATACGAAGTCTCATGAGAGTTAACTGTATGATGCATTGGTGCAACTAGTTAGGTTAAATTTTTGGATCTGAAATGGGCTAATGATGTAGAGTTGTACCACCCTTCTATGAAAGTGGCCATGAATCCCACATTCAACTTAACCTTTTTTTATGTTTTAAGTTGTGGCCAACATTATCTTTGCGTAAGACAATGGCTTGATTAATTGACATCTGGTATACTGTGAAGTAGGTTGATTATTGTGGTTTTTTTTTAATCTATCTATTATTGCAAAAGAATAATTTCTTTTCACCTTGTTTTTAAGTACTTGAATTCAGTTTTCATTTGATTGCACAAATTGCAGAAGATTTTTTGGGAGAAAAATTCTATTGTACCATTAGTTAATCAATTTGTGGTGATTCAAGTAATTCTGTATCTTATTCCAAAGAAGAAAAAGAGTAATTCTACATCTTCCAATGGAAAATTATGATTGATACTTTCTTGTCTCTCTGTTGTAGATGGCATTTGAGCTTTATGGTATGTTGGCTGGGAATGTTAGTACCATGACTGGTGAAAATATCAAGCCAGCCTACGGGGAGATGAAGAAGCTTTCCTAAGAAAAGTAGTTACTCCAATTTACCAGACCATAGCCAAGGTATTGCATGTTGCTTCTTGATTTAATTTCTGTTTTGCAATATTTATGTTGTTTGGGTCTTAACATTTTTATTTCCATGTGTATATTCACTTAATTCTCTTTTAATAGGAAGCTGAAAGGAGCAAAAAAGCAAAAGCAAAGCATTCACAGTGGAGGAATTATGATGATTTAAATGAGTACTTTTGGTATGCACTAGAGTTTTCTGTCTAGTTTAGTTTGTATTTTCTGGCAACTTATTACTGATACTAACTTTTTTGCCACAAAATTGGTTTTGAATGTTTCCGCCTAGGTTGGCCAATGCTGAGCTTTGATTTCTTTTGTGAATGGTGACAAAAAAGTGAGTTTTTTGGGCCACACTCTTTCTTACGCTGTCATAAGAATATACTGTTTTGTATATATATCTGAAAAAAAAAAAAAAAGGAAAAAAAATGAAATGTACCTTGAAAATTAATTTGTAAATTTTGAATTTGTAAAATAATTAGAATTACAGATCACAATAATTTACGAATCAATTATAAAAATTGTTGAATCTTAGGATTGCTTGGTCTTATGATCAATATTTTCATTGAAAATTCGTATATCACAAAGGTAGCCTGTTTGTATTAGTAGAAATTGTAAGACTCCCATGGATGATAGAATTTTGTGTCTATTTTGGATTTGAATTATAAGGCTTCTAGTTTTAGTGGATTTTTACTTGAACTGTTGAAGGCCTAGGGCCTTGGGGTTTTTTGGGGCTTTTTAGCTATAGTTGACACTTCTCTGGTTGGAGAATATTAGTATACTACTTTTGGAAATTGGAACTTCAAAATCTGAACTTCAATGACATAGGTTTACATTGTATTTTGCATTTTTCAATATGCATGTATCTTCACTTGATGTGGAAAGAAAATTGAAGAATTTCTCATGTTATCTTATGTTTATATAACCCAGGGGTAGAAAATTCGGCCGAACCGAGTAGAAAATTGAAGAATTTCTCATGTTACATTGTTTTTCTCTCTCCTCAAATTTTTTTTTTGAAAATCTCGGTGGTTTTTTTTTTTTTTGAAAAAAATCATTTAAAAGATTAAAAAACGCTGTTTGTAAAAAAAAATTAAAAAATATAAATATCGGCCAATATATTGACTGGGCCCACAACTGATATTTGTTTTTTCTTTTTTTAACTGGCCGATACGGTCTTGGGTGTCCAAAACGTGAGACATCTCTCGTATCAGCCGAATTTTATACCCCTGATATAACCTTTTGGAAAAATAACTAATCTTATGATTCTATGATTTATGAGTCATGGTTTCTTATTTGTAATTCAAAAACTGATTGAACAATATGATTTGATTTTTTGAACATAGATGTTAAAGTTTCTAGTTGTTCCTTTAGAGTTCTAGTTTTCCTAGTTAACGTGATGCTCTAGTGATATATCTGAACCAATTTAAAGAAGTAAATATATTTTAAAAAATAAAAACATTAAAAAACCTTAAAAGAAGTAACCGGAAACATCAAAACTCAAGACAAAATTTAAACTTCCCAGCACCATCGGACCGTGATTTTATGTTTGTGATGCACCATGTGATGAGACTATGAATCCCTTGCATGATGCTGCTTGTAAACACTGTTCAAGGTTTTAATGTGTTTTCAAGTGCCTTTGCTTCTTTAGATATTACTGTGTTTGTCCTTCATCTATGTTTAATTCCGTATTTTTCTGCAGTTACTTGTGGCAGCAATGCAATGGGTTCTGCACTTGTCTCTTCAGTTGATCTCCTATTTTTCTTATTACAAGTATTTTTAAAAACTACCCAGCCTCATAAAAAAATAAGTCACAAAGTAATGGTTTGTATTCGTATGGCTTACATTGGAAATTACATCTAGAGATGATGATGTTCGACTAGTTTTTTGTATAGTTCCATGCATTCTCCGTGTGGAAGTAAAGTTTTCTTATGCTTGTTTGTATTTTCTTGGGATATATCTTGGTGTTTCTTGATTCTTTTGTTAATAAATTTTGGGGAAATGTAAATAAAATGACAGTTTTTTGTAGTCTGTAAGATTCAAGATAAGAAGCCTTGGTTAGGTTGTTTATCCACAAAGGATGTATTTATTGAGCATTTTCTAGAAAAGTTGTATATATATACCTGTAATCATAGGACTCGTATTTTAGTAGGTAATGTTTTTTGTCATATCATGGGGAATATGGTTGTAATTTGGACAGGGTTGATAATTGTATCAAATGAATATTTTGTTGAACTTATGGCTATTATTCCTTTCTTTTCTATTTGTTTTTTAAAATGCAGAGCCTAGTCTTCTTGTAGATTACCTTTTTTTTTTGAAAAAAAGTTAGATATTTGCAATTGTTGGCCTTTTATATATAAGTATCTCATGTTTGACTGAGAACACGTTTATGATGAATATTCCCAACAAATTGTAGGAGAATAGATCTGCAACAAAGGACCGATGGATGGGCAAGATTGACTTTGTTGAGATACGCTCATTTTGGCACATCTTTCGAAGTTTTGATAGGATGGAGCTTCTTCATCTTGTGCTTGCAGGTAAATTCCTTACCTCAGTTTCTCTCTCTGTCTATCTCTCTGGTTGATTTGATGTTGAATCTTGTTTATTGTCCAAGGCAATGATCATAATTGCATGGAATGGAAACGGCTCACCAAGCGGCATCTTTGATGGTGTTATTTTCAAAAGGTGTTAAGCATATTCATAACTGCTGCAATATTGAAGCTCGGACAATGTACGTTTTGTTGTCCACATTAAGATCAATATTGTTAGTGCCCTGATAAAACTCATGATATGATTATCTTTTGATACGTTTCTTATTGCGGATATTTTGTCCTTTTTCTTATGCATTGAGATTGTTGGATAGAAGTGTTTGATTAATTCCTGTTGTCAACATCGTTTGTAAAAATCATCATCATAATAATCAAAGGCCAAAATCCCATCTATCTGGGCTTGGCTGTGTTTTAGAATATTTTTAAAAAAATATAAGTAAGAGCTATTGCTAGAGCCTAATCTCTAAACCTTCCTTCTTAGTTCTTACAAACCTAAACATTTCCTTTCTCCTGTTAACTGTGTATAAGGTCTTAGAATGTGTTTGGCAAAACCCCTGTTGCTTCTTTCCTAATTGCTAAAGCATAAACTCTCTCTCTCTCTCTCTCTCTCTCTCTCTACCACTTGAATTTGGTGGGCCCATTTACTGCTTTCTGTGTTGGAATATGGGCCTCTCCAACCATGAGGAACTGTATAGATGCTGTTAACTCTTGACTTCTTGATGTTATTGGTTTTTTCACCATGAAATTCATGAACCAATGTTGTCAAAATTGTACAAGTCGCGAGTCGACTCGTACGATTCGACTTGATTCGGAGGGGCAAATGATTCAAATCGTATCATTATTCGGTATCTAGTAAAAATCGTGCGATTCAAACCCATAAATCGCAAAATCGTGATTTTTCTTCCTCTTCTTTCTCCTCCTCCTTCTTTGTGTGTCCTCTCTTCTGTCTCCATCTTTCCCCTTTTTTGCCTCCTTTCTTTTTGTCGCTTCGCAGCACAAGGAGTATAATGTTGACCTTACGGAAACCCTTTATTTCTTTCGTGTTTTATGCTTTCGGAAACCCTAAACCCTTTCTTTTTGTCGCTTCGCAGCACGAGTATAATGTTGACCTTACGGAAACCCTTTATTTCTTTCGTGTTTTATGCTTTCGGAAACCCTAAACCCTTTCTTTCTTTCGTGTTTACTTTTACTCTCATTTAGTTAGTTTCTAATTTCCGTCAACAAGGCCCATTTTACTTTCAAGAGTGTTCAACTTTTTGTTTCTTAGACTGTTTTTATATTTTAATTTTTACTATTGATTTTTATGTTTTAATTATTATTATTATTTTTTTTATATTTTGTATCTATTTTAAAAATTAAAACTCTAATTTTTATTTTAATTTATTTGATGAATGCTAATAAAATTTATTTAAATGTCTTTGATTTATTTATTATTTTTAAATTTATCATTATTTAATATTTATATTTTAATCTCAAATAATATTTTTTTTGAGATTTTGGAATTTGGATAATAAAAATTGATAAAATATAATGATTTAGAATGTAAAAACTTTATGCACTTTGATTTAATTTTACATTGGTACATGTTGTATATACTCATGTGTTTGCAATTTTGCATATTCTTATATATTATGAGGAATTGAAAAAGCATCTTGTTATTTTATATCATGTTATATGTAATTATAAAATAAATAATAATTTAAGAATAAACGGTATGAATTTTACAATTCTATGATTTCCGATTCACGATTCACACCCTAGACCGATTCACGATACGATTTGAATTTGACAACATTGTCATGAACATTCAAAATGAGTTCTTTCCAAGAGGTGTTTATGATTATTTTTCTCAATCATTTATTTGATATTTTCTTTAGATGATTATTGGATGTACAGTGATGATGAACAATGGCAAATTGAAGCAACTATCATCCAGACATTTGATTCAATGGGATCAACATTGGGGAGCGTTCCATTTGCGTCGTATTGAGAGTTGGGAAAGAATACATTGAGTTATCATAACTGTTGTATCTAGTTTGTTTTGGGGGCTCTTACTGTTCTGGGTGTGGTTTTTTTTTTTTTTTTGTGTATCTTATGTCTTATTTTTTCGTATCTTATGTGTTATGTATTATTTTGTGCACCTTTGGTGCCTTTTTCTATTAATACAATTACTGTTTAAAAAAAAAACATAAAGGGGAGCATTCATTTGCACATCCCATAAAGTGCTTTTACAGTGAGAGCT
The DNA here is from genome assembly GCA_022113865.1 of Chimonanthus praecox. Taxonomy (NCBI): domain Eukaryota; kingdom Viridiplantae; phylum Streptophyta; class Magnoliopsida; order Laurales; family Calycanthaceae; genus Chimonanthus; species Chimonanthus praecox. The sequence goes on along the minus strand of CM039087.1, from coordinate 62,864,804 downwards.
CGACAAACGTGAAGAATCAAGAAAATGATGAGGAAATGTGAGAAATATAACCTTATATTAGATCTCTCATATGAGGGAGATGAATTCCTCAATCCCTTTTTCAAAGCTCCAAGCTTTGCACAAAATTCACTAAAAACCAAAAACTCCCTTGCCTTGAGGTTGTACATATTTATAATGTCTAATACAAAAGAAACCTTAAAAACAATCTTAACTACTAAACTAACATAACATTGCTTTAATCTTGACCCTTCAATCATAATAAAACTAAAAAGTAAAAATGACTAAAATGTCCTAAATTCGTAACCTAATAAACCCTACTAGAAAATTGGTCATAGCTTCATCAATCGGTGTCGGAACTGCATAAACTTGGGCTCATTGTTGATAGGTGATTAAATAAGCTATCCAGTGAATCCAATTTCACGTCATTCAAAAAATATATTACTCTCTAAACAGACCTTAAATTGAAATCACAAAAATAGACAAATATTTTTAATTCTAATTAATCTAAAGTTACTCTGATTGGTGGACAATCATGGCTCTTGCTTCATTCTGGTTGCAGAAAATCTCGACCTCAACTTTGCGTCCTTCTCCATGCGATTGCCCTTCCTCGTTCATTCTTCTCTTGTGTGCTTGAATTTGTCCACCATTTGTATGTTGCTTGCTTCAAGTGAGCGTTGAATGGTCAGATTTGCATTCCTCTCTAGAGTTTGTGAATATGTAAAACATTGTATAATTTGATGCGAATCTTCTTTCTCCAATCTATGATGAGTTGTGAATAAAGGCCTTTGAAAAAGGATCGATGTCGACTTTAATGCCCCTGATGGACATGAATCATTTCCATGTCACATTCTAGATTTTCTTTCTCAAAATCTTCTCAAGTTGTAAAGATTGATGGAAATGATGACAACCTACTCATATATTTTATTCATCAGCAGGCTCCTCATCATAGATTGGCAGTTTGGACCAATTTACGTAAACAATTGTTTCTTGGCCATTTGATGAGAATGACCGCAAATCTGTGTATTTTTCATAGAAAGAAAATTTCTTACTCGAAGAAGTTTTTTGTGCTTGCATCTCTTGTTCTAAAAAGTAACATTCATTTAGATCTTCTTGGTCCTCGACTCGATCATACCTCACTCTTCTGCACCTCCTTCTAAGGTGCATCTCTCTGGGTGGCATCACCCGTCCCTCTAGCACAATATTGTTCGCTTTGGGCTTAAAAAATCCTCATGGCTTTGCATTGGGCTCAAGTCTCACCCTTGGGCCCCAAAGGCCTTGTGCTAGAAGGGAGGGGTACTTCCTCATATATTCCACAACCAATTCACTCTCTTGGGCAGTATGGGACCTTTTGCCATGTCCTTAAGGACAACTTTCATTCCCATTAGTGCCCCTACACAAATGCACGAGTATCACAATCCACCCCCCTTAAAATCAGAGCCGTCCCTGGCTCTATCACAATACACGGGCACATAGGCAAGCACACATGCAGAGAGTTGAACCATTCTCTGATACTATTTGTAATAACCTGTCCCTCTAGCACAATATTGTCCACTTTGGGCTTGAAAAATCCTCACGGTTTTGCATTGAGCCCAAGTCTCACCCTTCGGCCCAAAAGGCCTTGTGCTAGAAGGGATGGGTGCTTCCTCATATAGTCCACAATCAATTCACTTTCTTGGGTAGTATGGGACCTTTTTCCATGCCCTCAAGGTCAACTTTCATTACCATACATGCCCCTACCCAAACACACTCGGTATCATAGAATGGTTTGATACCAATTGATGTAGTCTAGAGTTCTCTCTCAAGACTGCAACTTCAAGATCTAGGGTTTCAAGTGCAAAAACCCCCTAAAAAAGAACCAAAACCAGCCACAAACATGAAGAATCAAGAAAACCACAAGAGGTAATGCATGATAAATCCTATTTATAATAGATCTCACACATGAGGGAGATGAATACCTCAATCTCTCTTCCAAAGCTTCCAAGCTTCACTCAGAATTCACCAAAAACCAAAAATTCTCTTGCCCTGGGGCTTTCATACATATTTATAATGTCTAATTCAAAATAAAACCTTAAATACAATCACAACCATTAAACTAACATAACATCTAACATTGACCCTTCAATTATAATAAAAAAAAATTAAAATGTTCTAAATTCCTAACTCTAATAAACGCTATTAGAAAATTGGTCATGACTTCATAGGTCAGTGTTAGAACTGCATAAACTTAGGCTCATGAGATAGGTAAATAAATAAGCTATGCAATGAATCCAATTTCATGCCATTCTGAAATCATATTAACTCAAAATATGACCATACACTAAAATAATGAAAAAAGATATTTGTAAATATAAATAATCTTAAATTACTCTGATTGGTGGACTGTCATGGTTCCTGCATCACAATCCCATGGCCGTATGTGCTCTCATTGTGAGAGCACTTCATGGTGTGTGCGTCTGAGTTATATATATTCTTCACTTCCTTTTCATTCCTTTTCTAAATAAAAAACTGCTATGTTTCATATTCAATGTAATTATGTAAATAGAAGTGATGAAGAATTTGTATTTTCCAAATTGGGGAGATTTTTGTGGAATATTCTGTCTGTAGTTTCATATTCAGAACTCTTTCCCTTGGTGTTGGCTGATCAAATTGAGGATATTAGCAACATTTTCTGCATTGGATAGCATTTTGTCATGCATATCAGCAGGTCTGAAAATGAGTTGGCTAATTCTCTTGCAAAGTCTGGGTGCTTCTTGGACAATGGCTGAAATTTCCTGATTGAATTTGTGTTCTTTTTGCTGTTTTGTTTGTTTGGTGTGTTTTTTAGAGCTGTTCTTGAGTTTCTAGTCTTTTGCAGCCCTCTTGTGGCTCTCATCTTGAGAGCCTCCTATTATTAAATATATCACCTTAAAAAAATCTGTTTATTGTTGGGCTCGTTGGATGAATGGTATGGATGGGATGCCAAAATTTGTACCTCATCATACTATGAACTGTATTAATAATTCATTGCTGCCTCCTGTTGGATGATGTTTTCATTAATTATTATTTTCATTATTATTATTTTTTACAGCTGTCCTTGATATTGTCCTGAGCTTCAAAGCAAGGCGGAGTATGTCTTTTCCAGTTAAGCTAAGATATATCTTGAAGGCTGTCTCAGCGGCAGCATGGGTGATTGTTTTACCTGTAACTTATGCCTATACTTGGGAGAATCCTTCTGGACTGGGAAAGACTATCAAAAGGTTGATTGGGAATAATCAGAGCGCTCCATCTTTATATATCTTGGCCGTTGTTGTGTATTTGTCACCGAACATGCTTGCCACTTTGTTATTCCTATTTCCCTTTCTAAGGCGGTTTCTTGAGAGGTCGAACTATAGGATCATAACACTCATGATGTGGTCTCAGGTATGAGGGAAAAATCACATTTGGTTGCTTTTGTATTCCAAAAATCACATGGGTGATTATCCATTTGGTCTCCTTTATGTTTCACGATCTAGCTGTTTGATCTCTAGGTGATCTTGTATGTTTGTCCTAGTTATGTTCTACAATCTAGATTTTTGATCTCTACTCGTTCTTGTATGATGTCCGGTTACATTCTTCAGCTAAAGCAAGCTTGATTTTGTTATTGCAGCCTCGGCTCTTAGGAAGGGGAATGCATGAAAGCGCATACTCACTCTTCAAGTATGAATACTGTGATATTTTAGAAATGCATCATGGTGTTGATCATTAGTGGATGTATTTGATAGCACTTTGTGTTAGACTTTAATTTGTTGCATTTTTTATGATAAGTTCTTCTCTGTACTTTCAGGTACACAATGTTCTGGATACTTCTTATCATAACAAAGTTGGCATTAGTTACTACATTGAGGTTTGATCCCTGCTACTAACTTGCAAGATGGACCCAGGAAATAGTTTCTTTTGTTGGAGTTTGATTCATTGTTTTTTGGATGGTTGGGAATTCTATAATCTAATTTTGAATATCCACTACTGAAAAACAAATTTTGAACTTAATAAGTGGCAAGCAACCTTAATGTAGGTAGCTTTTAAAAGACAAAAAAAAAAGGAAAAAAGAGTAGCATTGTTTTATTGGTTTTATCAACAAGAAGCAGCATAATCAATATAGGACTAATTATGAGATTTGTAATTGTGGCAATTATTTAACACAGTAAATTATGAAGTTTCTTGGTTTGTTTGTTAACGGGGATGAAATGTCTTGTCTTGTCAACGAGTATTTGGTGCATTAGTCAAATGCTCATTATTGTGATCATAAAGGATGAGCATTCGAGTGAAGTTACCATCTAAAGAAGGGTCTTGAGTTTTCACAATTCTCAAAAGGCTTGTGCAATAAGAGTGTGGTGGGATAAGGTGTACCACGATTAAGATATATCAAATTTTTTAGGTTGATGGTTGAGTTTTGCTAGGTTATTTAGGGTTTATTATAAGATTAGATTAGGTTGAATCTAATTAGTTAGGTTTTATTTATTATCATATATTTAGGTTGGTTATTTTCTTGTTATCTTTTTACCATTTACATGAACATATATGATAGTATGTTGATGAGTGATTGTGTTTAATATTTATACATTTGTCTTTCATTTGACATGGTATGTTGATGAGTGATTGTGTTTAATATTTATACATTTGTCTTTCATTTGACATGGTAAGGAAGTTAAATAATCAAGTGCACTCTGCTGATGATTAGAATGATGATACTAGGTCATTAGTGTGTTACGTGGTTCCAACTACTCCAGGTCATCTGTATGAGTCCTTTCTTTCTTTGATTGTGTTCTTTATGCTCTGTCATTCTTTTATTGTTGTTCCTCCTCAGTGCTCCACCCATGTCTCTGAGCTAAGATAAGATGCTTAAAGGAAGAAGAACCTGATAATAAAGAGATGAGAGAGAAATGGGAGGAAAAGAATTGCATTGATTGATTTCTATGAGAGAATACATGTATATATAGAATTGATGGACTGAATTACAGTGACAAGAAAGGAAGGAAAAATAAATTACAATTAATTACAATCATGTCGTCAACTCCTAAGATACAAGCATGTGCTAAATGTGTGAAAATACATAGTATCCCACCACGCCCCCCCTTCAAGTGGATCATAGCTATTTACTAAGCCTAGCTTGCCGATGGAGTATTGAAGCTAAGAATGAGTTTGGGAGTAAATGAGCAAGTTGATCTTTAGACTTCACATATGGGTTTGATGTGGTATTGGATAAAAACATGGTGACTAATGAAGTGGCAATTGATTTCAGTATACTTCATTCTCTCAGTAAAAAACAATTCTGCTAGGAGTTGTTTGAGCCACGAAAGCTCACAAGCAAAATTGGCTTTGTCCTTGTATTCTTCTTTAGCACTAGATCAGGTAACAATATTTTGTATCTTACTTTACTGTGATACAAGATTGCCTCCAAGAAAAATTTAGTGGCCAGAAGTTGAACAACGGTCATTAGGTGATCTAGCCTAATCTACATTTGAATACCCTTGGAGTCAAAGATGGCCTTGAAATTGTTAAAGTATATGCCTAGGTTGCCCTTTATGTAGCATAACATGCGAAAGACAATATGAATGTGAGTTTCTTGAGGAGAATGCATACACCGACTCACAACTCCCAACCGCTTGGGCCATGTAATTGCATATAAATCAACTTTCAAGCATCTTTTGATAATAGTTTGGATTTTCTAGCAACCTGCCATGATCAATACAAAGCTTGAAATTTTGAACTCACGGAGTATCATTGGGTTTGCCCCCAATATAACCAGTAGCTTGAAGAAGATCTGAGAAATATTTTCGAGATAAGCATATTCCTTTTGAAAAACGTGCAAAGGAAATATTTGAGAGCCCCTAAGTCTTTGATGTCAAAAACATTTGAAGATGCGACTTAGTGCTTGAATTGATGAGAAGCATTATTGTTTGTTAAACAATATCATCAACATATACAACAATAATCTTAGAATGTTGTTGGAAAAAATACAAAATGATCTGATTGGTACTACTTAAAACATGAAATGATGGTTTGCTGATTTAAAAACTAAAAAATAAGCTTTTCGTATTCTATGCACTTGGTATTCAAAACACTATTGATAAAATGACTAAAAATGCTGATAGTATTGTATATATAACTAGATTGTCTTATATGTAAACATTGTTTAAGATTACAAAAAGAAAGTCATACATAGCTTGCTAATTATGTGTGATGAACTGATAATGACTAGCTTATAAGGCTAATGTTTTGAAAATTGGCTTAGATCATAAAGGAGAATTATATTATGAAGAAACCAACATTTAAATAACAAACTTGTTAAGGTGGTTAGAAAAATCGTATCACTTATAAGATTCAAATTGTAAATTGTAAGATTTTAATGACTATGGATTGCGTGTGTCTAACCACTAACAACATTTCTTATATCTATGATTTTTTTTTTTTTTTTATTTTCGGATTTTTATATTTTTATTGGTAAAAATGTATATTTAAAAATATTTAAATAGAAAACTTTAACTTTTAGTATTCCGAGTATAGATCTACAACATGCATGCTTATGCAATTAAAAATAGAATATATATATTTTAGTTTTTTATTTTGACTTTTTCAAAATACTTTTAAATAAGAATAATTTTTAGACCAAAATGGATCTAAGAATGAGTAGAACACAAAATCATCAAGTTTATCATCACAAAGTATTGTTTTTTATCATACAAGTCAGCAATGCTTGAAAACAAAATTTCCATCAAGGGGACAATATTTTCCCATATATATTGAGTTAGTTTGAAAACAAACTCCACAATCCATGGTTTTCCAAAATTCTCAAATTTTTGGATATTTTTTCTGAATTTCTATGGAGTCTTCAAAATTTCACACCGATTCAAACCAGTTTGACTGATACTTGAAAATATTGCCCGGTTCGTATCATGTATCAGTAGAGAGTGAAACAATGATCGGTTCTGATATTTTGAACTATGGGAAAATAGACCTTTGGGATATTGAGAGGTCCTCTGGAGAATAGTGCTGATTTTTTTATACCAATATCTACCTTCATAGGTATTTTTGTTCGAAAAAGTCATGTATTTTTTGAGGTCTGGAAGTTATAGTATAGAAGAGGTATATTCATCCTTTAAAAAGGTGAGAATTGACATTAACAGCAGCCAAAATTAACAATATCCCAAATCTGCCACCCCATTAGTGGACCACCTAACTTGCTCGAGAGATATGCCCCCCTGCCTTTTGGAGGAAATATCCCTTGCAATAACAAGAAGCCTCCTTGGAGGTTTCCTTTACTAGAAGCCCAAGCAATGGAATTAGTCAAGCCTATCCAAACCAAACCATGTCCCTGAATCAACCCATTAAATTTCTAGAACTTAAGCCTCATTTCCTATGGGTCCTTGGAAAAAAGTTTACACCCTACCAAGATGGTTTTGTAGCACTCCTCCTAACCTCGTTGGTCCGTCATTTCTCCTAGCTGCGCTATCTATGGTAAAATTAAATCAATTTGATTTTGGCTTCCATTTCTACAGGCTTTGCATTCTACAACCCCTTAGACATTCTGACCACCACCTAAGAAAGTTATCAAAAACAAAACCTTTAGACTTCACAGAGAGAAGGAAACCACTTGGTGTTGACAAATCTGAGCTTGTATTGGCTCGAACTCAGGATTGAGCCTGGCGAGTTGTCACGCCCCACCCTGCGATGGCACGTGAACTCTTGAATCAATCTCAACTACCAACTAATGCTATCTCAAACACGTACATGCACCACATGCCATAGCATGCTAAAAACTAAACCAACAAGATAGCAACACCCTCATCAAGTAAATACAGTCACATCATAGTTATTACAGTCATCAAACTTAAAGCATGCAATATAAATGATGCAGGAGAAAAAATGATAGGATGACTCTAAATGCCTAAAAATGATAGGTTTATTAAAGATATAATGGGATGAGAATAATACATCCTAAATCTAAAATGGGCTGAAATTAAACAATCAATTAATATATGCAACTAATTAATATAAAATTTATCACAGATAATCATGCAAATACCATAATAGGATGTGTTTAATAGGGAATACTGGGGCAATTAATCAGTCCCAATGAATATCGGGTAAAATAAAGGAAGGATTAATAAATTAGAAACTAAGCATGAGATAATTAAATGGGTTCCAGTGAAGGGTACGAATGGGCTAATGGAAATAAGGGTATGAATGGAAATAAGGAAATAAACAAAAGGCTTTGAAGGCACGCATGGGTCTGTTGGGGTTTTAAGGGCTGCAGAAGGTAGGAGAAGGATAAATGGGTTGCGGCAGGGCTAGATGGCCTCAAGAGGAGGGGATTTGAGAGTGGTGAAGGCCGTATGGAGGCTTAGAGGGGTTTACGAAGACTGTAGGAAGGTCTATTGGTGTAGGCAACACTGGATATGGAGCTTGAAGGAGGTGACGATGGCCCTGGGAGGGTTAAAGGAGGTGGGTGAAAACAGGAAAGGGCCTAACATGGTTGGGCGAAAGTTAGAATAAGGGTTGGATTCCGGCAGAAGTGGTTGAAGGATTAAATCTGGGCAGAGGTTTGCTTAGGGGTGAAGGTGCAACAGTTTTAGAGGTAACAACAAGAAGAAGGAAACAAAGGGAAGAAATGGATAAGAGAAAGAAGAAAGCAAGAGAGGAGGAAGAAGAAAGAAGAAAGAAGAAAGCAAGAGAGGAGGAAGAAGAAAGAAGAAAAGCAAAGAGAAGAGAAGAAAGAATGAATGCAAGAGTGCTCTTACCAGAGAGAGAATGTAGAGAGAAGGAAGAAGATAGTGAAGAGCTCTTGTTGGCTTCACACCAAACCCTAAAGGGGAAATCATCACCATGCACATCTGGAGGCTGAGGCTTCAAGCTTTCTTTCATTTCATTTTCATCATTCTTTTTTTTCCCTTAGGGCTAAGACCCCTTTTAAAACTAAAGGGTGAAGTTGGGCCTGGCTGCTGGGCCTGACTCTGCATCAATATATAAACCTCCAATACATCATGTGTTCTCTCAAATATCAAAACATGAAACAACTAGGTTGTAGCTCCAACGCCCTATGCCTGATCTGGGGGTCCGCCTGACCCCGCCTCCATTGGAGTGCCTGAAAGCTAAGAGGTGAGATCAACATGCCCAGTGAGAGAAACATACATCACATGCTATCAAACATACATCGCATACATGTGTAAACATCATCACATACGAAGTCTACATGTGAAATCTACAATCATGTACTCTATACCTAGTACACGAATCGACACCCAATCGTGTCTATCACATCTCCTGGTCGCCCTTAAGACTCCTCCAGGCAACCCACCCATACTCATGAGACAAGCCCACACCCACCTAGTAACCATGCTCTCGTACCTCAACAAGCCTGTGAGTCAAACCCATTTGCAATCTCGGTGGTCAACTCATATGCAGGGCCTCCTACACCCACTTGTCTGACCCCTCCCGGACTCCTAGCAGTCTCGCACTCATGTGCTATAACACATTCGCAAGTCAGACCCACTTACTGTCCCCTCGGCCAACTCATAAGAGAGCCATCCAACACTCATTTGTTTGATCCCTCGGACTCCCTGTGGTCTCGCACTCGCGTACCACATCACCCCTACAAGTTGTATCCACGTATAGTCTCCTTGGTTAACTCATAAGCGAGTCATCCAACTCTCACTCGTCTGATCCCTCGTACTCCCTATGGTCTTACACTCGTGTGCCACATCACTCCCGCGTATCCACATACAATCCCCTTGGTCAACTCATAAGCGAGTCATCCAACATTCACTCGTCTGACCCCTCAGACTCCCTGTGGTCTCACACTCACGTGCCACATCAATCCCGTAAATCGTATCCACGTATAGTCCCTTAGTCAACTCATAAGCTAGTCATCCAACACTCACTCATCTGACCCCTTAGACTCCCTGTGGTCTCGCACTCGCGTACCATATCAATCCCACGAGTTGTATCCACATACATTCCCCTCAGTCAACTCATAGGCAAGTCATCCAGCACTCACTAGTTCGACTCTGACTCCTTAGACTCTATGTGATCTCGCACTTGTGTGTCACATTGATCCCGCAAGTCGTATCCACGTATAGTCCCCTCGGTCAACTCATAAGCAAGTCATCCAACACTCACTCGTTTGGCCCCTCGGATTCCCTGCGGTCTCACACTCGCGTGCCATATCAATCCTGCAAGTCGTATCCACGTACGGTCCCCTCAGTTAACTCATAAGTGAGTCATCCAACACTCACTCGTCTGACTCCTCGGACTCCATGTGGTCTTGCACTCCTGTCACATCAATCCCGCAAGACATATCCACGTATGGTCCCCTTAGTCAACTCATAGTAGAGTCATCCAACACTCACTCGTTTGACCCCTCGGACTCCCTATGGTATCGCACTCGCGTGTCATATCAATCCCGCAAGTCGTATCCACGTACAACCCCCCCAGTCAACTCATAGGCGAGTCCTCTAGCACTCACCTGTCTGACTCCTCGGACTCCCTGTGGTCTCGCACTTGCATGCCATGAGTCCCTACAACTTTACGAGGGTGCCTAAGGTCCCGTCTACCTCTCCAAGGGTGAACCTACCCGTGACCCCAAGTATGGATCTCCATCACTATGGACCCTACTATAGGTTAACTCCACACCAGGGGTTAAAATATCGGCCGATACTATGCGTATCGGCCGATATAATTCGGATTTTCAACCGCCTAATTATATCGGCCGATACGTATAGTATCGGCTGTACACGGCTGTACAAAAAAAAATTCGGCCGATATGACCGAATTTTTAACCGAATTATCGGTCATCATATCGGCCGAATTTTAAAAATTCGATTTTTTTTTTTTTTTAAAAAAAAAGTTTTTTTTCATAATAAATATCGGCCGAGATGACCGATATATCGGTCCAAATCTGGGCCGAATTTGGGCCGAATCGGCTGTTTTTCCCCCAAAAAACAGTAAAACTCGGGCCTGGGCCCAACTCGAGTTCGACTATATTTTTCTGATATATCGGACGATATCTCATGTCCGATATATCGGGCGAGATCTCGGACGAGATCTCACCTGTCAACCAATTTCTCCCCCCTCACATCTCTGTGTACGGCGGACTGCAGGATTCAGCTGGTCCGGCATGCGTGAATATTTTATTATTTTTTTTAAATCTGAAAAATCGACCCGGTCCAATTTTTTCCTATAAATACTATTCACCTACATCTCAAATTTCACACCTTATTTTCAAGGAGAAAACCAGATTTTAGTATTTATCTTTCAAAAAAATTGCACTCTTCATTACTTGATTTAAATACTAAACGACCCGGATTTGTTTGAAACCGAACGATCCAGACCGTTCAAAGGTTTCTTCATTTACAGATCTACTAATCTTGTAAGTTTTGTAATTTATTTCGATTTATCTGTATTTTATTTTAATTTTTTAGCCAAAAATAACATAAAAGTGTTATAAAAAGTTTAAAAAATGCTTGAAATTAAATAAGATATGTAGTAATAAAAGCTTTATAGGTATTATAATTTTTCCATGAATGTATCTGTAGTTATTTTTTGTGTACTTTGTTAGTTACTATTTTTTTTCATTTATTTATTCCTTTGTTAACTATTTCAACATAAAATAGCATAAATGAAAAAAAAGTTAGAAAATGATAATACCTATAAAAAAAATATGAACATTTTTCATTTGCTTTTAGTTACTGTCACTAATATGTCAAAATTTACAGCAACATTTTTTACATTCACTTACTCTTTATTTTAATTATTTCATTATTATCTATGGACTATGATATATAAATGTTAGTAAATGGTAAAACCTATAAAATAATACATGAATTTTTATTTATTGTTATTTAATGTATGCTAACTTCTTTTAAAGAGATGCAATTTTTTCCTTTTATTTTCTTTCTTTTAATTATTTAATTATTATCTATGGACTATGACATATAAATGTTAGAAAATGGTAAAACCTAAAAATAATACATGAAATTTTTTTATTTGCTGTTATTTAATGTATACCAACTTCTTACAGGGATACAATTTTTTCCTTTTATTTTCTTTCTTTTTGTAATTATTTCATTATTATCTATGGACTATATATAAATGTTAGAAAATGGTAAAACCTATAAAAAAATACATGAAATTTTTCTATTTGCTGTTATTTAATGTATACTAACTTATTTTACAGGGATGCAATTTTTACCTTTTATTTTCTTTCTTTTTGTAATTATTTCATTATTATCTATGGACTATGATATATAAATGTTAGTAAATGGTAAAACCTATAAAATAATACATGAAATGTTTTTATTTGCTTTTATTTAATGTATACTAACTTCTTTTAAAGGGATGCAATTTTTTCCTTTTATTTTCTTTCTTTTTGTAATTATTTATATAATTTCCCGCTATCGTAACTTCAAAAATATATTAGAAGATGTAAATGTCCGATATTTTATGAAAAAATTACATATTCAATAATCTCATAATTTTCTGGATTTGCTGTAATTTTTTTGGATTTTTTTTTTTTTAAAAAAAAAAAAGGGGAGGAGAGAGAAAAAGTTCGGCCGATATGAAAAATCGGCCGGGATATCGGCCCGGCCGATTTTTCTACCCCTGCTCCACACTGTTGGAGACATGCACACTCCCACACCTAGAGGGTAATCATCTAGTACCTCCGGTGCTCCCCTCACCAAGGTACTCTTACTCAACTTTCTAAGTAAACGCTTCATGCAATGGGGGCATTTCTAGATCAATGTGTAACCTAGTGTTCATGCCCACCTAGCACTGCACATACACGCATTATCATTACATTGCATACAACATATACATCATAACATAATAGGCATGTCCAGCTACCATCTATCATGTTATTCTCTATGCATGCATAATCACATATCGCCACACAATCTCAATCAACATGCTAGACACACAATCTATCTAGCATGGATGGTCATACATCATAATTCATAATGCTACTTTAGCATATTCTCAAACATAGGACACGAATACACATGGATGGGTCCCCTACCACATAACATCATCAATGGTTACCCCTTATCGAGTGGCTCACGCACCATACAAGGGGTCCCAAACATTGCATTCCATGTCCAAATACATCAAATTAGGATATATGCGTTAATGCATGCTAAAACGAGTGAAAGTAAGTCTCTTCGCCTGGATGAAGTAGAAGTGAAATGTCATGGGGGTCTTGAAGGTCCACGGGGATCCCAGCCAACGGTAAAGGCTGTAAACAATCAAAACACACAGAAAAAACTATCGGAAGAAACATTGGGTGGTCCAACAAGTCACTCTGCCCTTTGGAAGATCCGAGGGTCAAGTTTGGATCTTCCGGACTCTTGGATGGTTCCAAGGTCTTGGATCGATTGAACTCTCAGAGGATTCAGGGCTTATGGTCAGAACATCCAAACTCTCAGAAGGTTCGAAGATTGGGTCGGATCGTTCGAGCTCTCAAATGATTCTGAGGTCAAGGTCGGGTCTTCGGAATGCTCGGAAGGTCCCTGGTCAAGGTCAGGTTATCCCATTCTTCAAAACTTACGAAGTTCAGTGCCAAATCTTTCGAACGCTTGGAAGGTCCCAGGATCTTCGGAATTTCCTTTGTTTCTAGAGGATGAGGATGGACTTATTTGGGCAGGTGAGTCATCGGATCCTATTCTATCAAATCAATGGTGGACTTGGTGCTTAAATATCAATTAATGACGAAACCTCCACCATTATGGCTTGAAAAGGGGTAGCCCCTCCAAGGGTACAAATCTTTGAATGTTGTGTCCTAAAAGGAATTGACTAGAACAGTTGAAAAGGAGAGGGTTGTCAGGATCTGGAGACGATCTTTATGTCCCTTGTGTGCTTTAGACGATCACATATTTGTTAATTGTCCTATTGCTTAGAGTCTGTGGATGAATTTTATCAATCTTTTAGATGTATCGTGGGTTATGGATAGAACCCGTGTGGGGTGTGTGGACTCGTGGCTATTGCGGGGTTTGAAATCGAGGATGAAAGTAGCTTGGAATATGATCCCAGCAGTAGTATTTTGGTCACTTTGGAAAGAGAGTAACTCTAGAATCTTTGAGGGTAAATCATTGGATGTTAGTGATCTCTTTCAGCTAGCAAAATGGAGACTTTGTACTTGGCTCCTTTCTAGTACAGGGTTTAAGGGTCTTCAACCTTTGGATCATCTATTGTCTTGGGAGGGGTGCATGGTAGTTATAGTTGGAAAGGGAGATTGGGAGAGTTGAGTCCCTCTGGATAGGGATGTTATGAAGTTTAATGTCAATGGGACTGCGAGGGGAAACAAGGACCAACAAAAATAGGTAGTATTGAGGAATCATATGGGTAGAAACAATAATCATGTTTAATGAGTTGGTTGAGTTAGAGATTCAAATGAGGTGGAAATTCTTAGCATTAGGAGCGCTTTGGTCATGTGGAAACTCTAGGGGCTAGGTAAACTTGTGATTAAAGGGAATTCGATAAATGCAATTAAATGGGCCAAGGGACGGAGGCACCCCCCTTGGAGATTGATTACTACGGAGGAAGATTAGAGCCTTGGTGACAGGGCTTGATGTTTCCTTCGTTCATATTAGTCCTTTGGGTTGCTTGACAACTGTTATTCTTATTTGGTTTTTCTTGGATGTTTATTTTTTTGTTTTGTTTTGTTTTGTTTCGTTTTAAGTCCTACCACTTCTAGACCTTTTATGAATGAATTACCTTTGTTTCGTTATTATAAGCACAAGTTCTTAGGTTCAACTTATTTCTGTTTTTTTTGTTTTCAGTATTCAGATGCTGCTTTACTTTTACAGGTAAAGCCACTAGTTGGTCCAACCAAAGCTATTATGGAAATTCCAGTGACAATTTTCCAATGGCATGAATTCTTTCCGCGAGGTAATTGTGTGTAAACATTTTTTTTCTTAAAAGTAAATTATGTTTAAATATTTCAAAATATGTAGTTGGTGTGATTTCTAAAACATGGTTCTTTATCATTTGCAGCCAAGAACAATATTGGAGTTGTGATTGCATTGTGGGCTCCTATCATGCTTGTGTGCCTCCTCTCTCTCTCTCTCTCTCTCTCTCTCTCTCTCACTCACACACCCATATGCACACTCTCTGTTTTATCCTCTTCTTTGAATAATATTGTTATGATGTCTTCCAGACCTATTTTATGGATACCCATACACACACTCTTTTTTCTCCTCCTCTTTGACTGCTAATGTTATGATGTCTTCCAGGTCTATTTTATGGATACCCAGATATGGTATGCCATTTTTTCCACATTATTTGGAGGTATTTATGGGGCATTCCGTCGTCTTGGAGAGGTACTGGCGGTTTTTGTCACCTGTTCCATTCTTTTCTCACCTCTTAATATGTGTTGCCTTAGGTGAAACCTAGAAGACTTCATGTATGTGCATTTACAAGCTCAAATATCTTTGCGCATTCCATATACGACAACATATTACATCTGAAACATTCACATTGATAGTCTAATGTATTTGCTACATCTAAGCATGTGCATGCCTGAATATCTATGCTCTTGTGCAGGTGCTTGTGTTTGACATTAGCTGTGTGATTGATAATGAGACTACATTTTTTTTCTTAGAGTCTATATATATACATATATATATAATTTACTTACCTTACCTCATAGCTATGTCTTTATTGCTTCCAGATTCGGACATTGGGAATGTTAAGGTCACGATTCCAATCGTTGCCGGGTGCCTTTAATGCACGCTTAGTTCCAGAAGATAAGACTGAGGTTAAGAAGAAGGGCCTGACGGCAACCTTGTCCCGCAAATTCCCTGAGGTCTGCACTTATTAGAGTCAATTTACCTCAATTATCGATAATTGAGGGATTTTATTTGTGAATTTATTTTGTAATTATTTCTCATCCCATTTATTCTTTTATTGTAACTTCTTTCTATTTTTCTTTGTATTCTTCTCTATTAATACATTACATTTGAGTCTCGCCTCCATTCAATTGAGGAAGACAGACAAATTCTGTGTTTCAATTTTACAGCACTCAACTTTATTTGTTCATCAGTTACTTGAATTTCCATTCTATGTTTATTATTTTCATATTATTTCAAATATTGGTTATTGATCTAATAATATATTACTTCTTATTTGCCTGGAAATGGTTGATTGTTTCAGATTCCACCTAGTCAGGAGAAAGAGGCTGCAAAGTTTGCACAATTATGGAACAAAATTATTAGCAGTTTCAGAGAGGAAGATCTAATAAGTAACAGGTAATTTTAAGATATTGACTTGTCTGGACTGCCAAATTTTTTCTTGTCATTTGTGGAGAACATAATATTTACTCCCTCTATTAAAAAACATATCAGTGTTGGTTTCTTAGCATTTGTTAATATGACAAAAAGAACTGAGTTCATTTGAAATTCCAGGAAATGGACTTGTTGCTTGTACCATATTGGGCTGATCGGGAGTTGGGCCTTATCCAGTGGCCTCCATTCTTACTTGCTAGCAAGGTGTGTGTTTTTAACACAGATGACAATTGGTGGCAAACCACTGAAGCCATGCACTTGTGCTCAGACATTGTTTCTTTTTTAGATTCCAATTGCATTGGATATGGCAAAAGATAGCAATGGAAAGTGAGCTGAAGAAGCGACTCACTAGAGATAGCTATATGTTTTGTGCTGTTCGAGAGTGCTACAAATCATTCAAAAACATCATTAATCAGCTAGTCCATGGGTCCCATGAGCAAGAGTAAGTATAATGCTTATTGATAAGACGTTCATTTATTTTATGAAAAATGCATAGGGGTAGCGCGCGCGCGCACATATATATATATATATATTGTGTGTGTGTGTGTGTGTATATGTATGTATATAGGGGGCTCTGGTAGACTCCTAGGCCAAGAAGTCCGGGTGTTTTGACCGACCGTGTCAGATTGTGGGTCCCACCTGATGATCACAAAAATTTATATAGATGGATAGATTATCATGGAGTTGACATACTGTAAAAAAATGTGACCCATTGAATGTTGTTAACCATTGTTTCTTTTAAGATTAAAAATGAACCATTGGATAATATTTTGGCCTATCATGATTAATTCAATGGTTAGGATTGATGAAGGCTAAGGTTTGAATTGGTAATGACAAACCTATGATCTGCCAAGTTTTAGATCTAAGTTTGCTAAAACACTAGATCTAGGATAATTGAATTTAGGCTCAATTGAAGTTGGGTGAATCCTAATCCAATTCACCAAAGAATGAGGGTTTTGAGATCGAGAGTTTACTACACCTAAGGAAATTCTCAATTGAGCTCACCAAACTCTGTAGGATTTGGCTCGGTGTTAATGAGGAAACCCAACCCACTACGGTGAAACCTAAGGTAAAATTCACTCTATGGGAATTCTACAAAAGGTCCAAAATACCTGGGGCATGCAATTTTTCTCTATAGAAAATTGACACTATGAATAAATGAAAACTTGGAAATTAAAATTGCAATAATTGAAAATGCAAAATTAAATTTCAACAAGAATTTAGAAAAAGATAATAACTCACCTCAATTAGGAGACAAAATTGAACTTGTGGCCTATTATCGCCCATGGCCTTTATTTATAGTGTTTTACATCTGACATGTTATCAATCCCTGTACACCGTTGTGCATCGGTCGAAACATGATACATCATCTCATTTACTCCTCCAATAGGTATTTGACACATGAGCAAAGAACGAATAGAAAATAACTAGATTAGCTTTCTTCCTCTCCAAGCATGCTCTAGGCAGAAGCAAGGAGGCATATTCGTACTTGGACCAAAAAATTGGGCCTCTTAGATGGATATTTCCAAGCCCAATTGAATGAAATGGGCCTAGAGCCATAGTATATGAACTTGGGCCACGAAAAATACAATTTTTATCCCGATAACTATGAAAAATTAATCCACTTTTATCCTTCAATATTTTTGTAAAACTTAAGCAAGTTAAGGTTCTTATTCTTGTAGATGCCTCTACATCAAGGATGCATCAAATGAAAATTTTAGACTGTTGAAATCTATGTTTTAAAAAGAGAGATTATTTTAGCTGACTGGATTTAACAAAAAATGGGTCCCACATGGGGACCTTGGTTTTGGTGCCAAAAACTCTTAGGTGTTTTGTAGATTCGCCCATATATGTATGTGTGTGTGTATGATGCTTGGGCTGAAAAGCTCAGATGGTGGTCCCACTCTATGATAATAAAAAATTATATTGTTGGATAAATTACCTTAGGGGCTATCATATTGTCAAAAATGGGACCCAATATTTTTTTTTCGAGCAAAGACATAAAAGAATTTTAATTAAAAATAAGCCAAGAGTACAATGATAGAGGTAGGACTTGTATAAGAGAGGTATACTAGACCGTACATGATACAAGAGAGTATTAAACAATGCAAAAAGAAAAACAAATTTCCAAATACACCTCTCCCGATACCCTAGCTCAATAAACTGAATTTAGGAAAATTTCACCACCCCCACTTTTGGACTCCAATCTTCGACATGAAGTCGGCAACGCAATTCCCTAATTGGCAATCATGTTTGAAGAGGATTCTTGCTACCACTAGCCCATGCAATAGCATTAACAGAATCACCTTCAATAATGAGATTGTGTCAATCCATGCCCAGCCCAAAGGTATATCGCTCTTCAAATCGCAATAGTTTTCACTTCATTGATTCCATAATCACTGTGGACTTTGAGAAAACTAACAACATTCTTCCCCTATTGTCATTTAGTACTCCCCCTATGCCAGTTGGACCAGACTTTCCCCTAGCGGCACCGTCCACATTAAATTTATGAAAACCTAGCTCGGGCTTCATCCATGTCACTATCCCCCTCTTTTTCTTCTTTCCCCGTCCTCCTCCCTCATATAACCCTCCCATGTGAGATAAAAATCCTTCGAGGAGCATCCAACAAACTCATTACAAAGTGATAGCCACCCTGTTATGCTCCACTTTGCCTTTTCAAAAACCTCCCGCAAAGCTCCCACCTTTCCTTAAAATACCCTACTATTCCTTTCTTTCCATACTGTCCAAATTATCACAGTTGGGATCAACCTTCATACCACTCCCTCCTCCCTACGAAAGGACTTCCATGTTGTGGGACCCACTTCAGGACACATAAGGTGTTGTGGGACCCACTTCAGGACAGAGTTAATGTGAATCTCTTTAGTTTGGAAAGTCAACTTATTAGTTGTAAATAGATTTGTGATTGATGTAATTGATTTACTCATTATTTGCTCTTTCCTTATTTGGCCACCCTGATGGCTTTCTGTAATTTATTTATACTGATGTATACCCTTTCTCAAAGTGAATGAATACAACATAAATAGAGAATTTCTTCTCCGTTCTCCATCTTCTCTTTTCTTGAAGTCTATTATTGTTCATGGTATCAAAGCCAGGTTTCGATCCTGGGACCTGTGGGCATTCCACCCCCTAATCCCCCCACTCAGACATAACATTCCCCATATTTCTGTTCAAGACCCCAAGAGCAACTCACCAATCTCAGGACCACATCCCACACGCCTTCAGTGAAATTACACCAACACATCAAATGGTCAACAAATTCCTCCTAAGACCACACATAATGCACGATTTTGAAACCCCATCTGCCAATAGATCCCTATCCCTCAAATTACCCCATCTGCCTTAACATCCTCCATATTTTCGTTTAAGACCACAAGAGCAGCTCATCAATCTTAGGACCGGTATCCCACACGCCTTCAGTGAAATTACACCAACACATCAAATGGTCGACAAACTTCTCCTATAGACCACACAGAATGCACGATTTCAAAACCCCATCTGCCAATAGATCCCTATCCCTCAAATTACATTTCACTGAAATCCTACCCTGATTGTTGCCAAGTGAACTATGCTAACCCTTGATCGTTTTGTGATAAAAAACAAAGCATTGGATAATTTTTTTGACCTATCATGATTAATCCAACATGGGACTTATCAAGTGGAAATTATAAAAGGTGGGATCTAAGTTTTTAAAAGAAAAAAAAAAAATTCTAACCGATTGGATTTAGCATAAAGTGGGTCCTACATGGGCCCTTGTGTCCAGGCGCACAAAACACCAGGGCTTTTTTTATTTTCCCTATATATTGGTGAATACTGGTGTATTCTGATACATGACGATCTTTCTACAGGGTCATAAGGATTATTTTCGAGGAAGTTGAGAAGCACATTGAGAAGGACACTCTTATAACTCATTGAATACAAGTGCACTTCCCGCCTATATACTCAATTTGTTAAGCTAATTGAGTATTTGGTAAGTACATGAAATGAAAAGAAATTTCGCTTCTACTGTGGGGTTTGGGTTTAGTTGTATTACTAACAATGGAACCTCCATTGTTGCAGAAAGATAATAAAGAAAACACAAACGAAGTCATCATTCTTTCCAGGACATGCTGGAGGTTGTAACTAGAGACATAATGGATGAACAATTATCCAACAGGTAAAGCACTTCAATTTTCAATTTAATCCTTTTTGATGTATAATATATTTTTGCATTCAAATTGGCTGTCTTAATTGGCAGCCTCCTGGATTCGAGCCATGGTGGAACTTATGCAAATTACGAGGAGATGAAACCTCTCGAGAAGCAACAACGACAGTTGTTTGCTAGCCCTGGAGCTGTCCTGTAGATCAATCAGAAGCCTGGGAGGAGAAGGTAGTGACATTGGTTATGACAGTCATCAATATGAAATTGTTCTCATCGTTAAGTGTTGCTCACTTCTCTAATGTGCAATTTCACTTTAATCCAGATAAAAAGGCTGTATCTATTACTTACAGTGAAGGAATCTGCAATGGATGTGCCAACCAATCTGGAAGCAAGAAGGCGAATATCTTTCTTTACAAACTCTCTGTTCATGGACATGCCTTCCGCACCGAAAGTTCGTAATATGCTGTCGTTCTCGTAAGTTAACTGGAATTTGAGATCTCTCAGTTCTGAGTTTATGTAGCTAGTTATATTGTTCACATTTTGCAATCATGAACTTGCAAAGTGTCAGGTGGTGTTGATCAAAAAAGAAATCTGTTGTGTCTTTTAATTAAAAAAAAAAGATTGTTTTATGCAATCCAAGAAACCTGCTAATGGACTCTGTAATGGAACAACGATGACCCCCGCAGTTGCAGAAATATTATCAGAATGCATTTGTTATGACTCAGTATTCTAGTCTTCAACTGTAATTGAACATGGATATATGCTGCTTCTTCAAGCATTCCTTGCCTGTTTCCCAGAATGAACTTTCCTCTGTATAGGCCTTTCTTTCATACCCAGGTTCATTTTATCCATTTAATGTCTCGATCTCCTCCAATAAGCTTGGGATTCCACAATACACAGCTAAATTAAGAAGGTAGGAAATCAAAAGGCAAGTTAATTTTGCTTTTTTTATTATTAAATCTTACAGAATAAACTGCAGTAGCTTGTATTTGGTTCTAGTCAGGATGAGTTATTTGGTAACAAATTTGTTATAGAATCGAGAAATAATAAATAATAATTATTGTTATTATTTGTAAGTTGAAGGATGGGAGAGAAAAGATGCCACGAAACAAAGTGTAACCATGCAGCATTCTTGGGCTGGTCCTTGCCCATTGATGGATGTAGGTCTAGTATGCTGTCCTGAAATTTACTCCAAAACCTATGCCGCAAAAGCCATAAATGGACATGTACTTGAGATTCGATTTCTTGCTTGTGGAAGCCATTGACAAGACTAACAAAGATTCTACCCATCCCCTTCATTGACAAGACTAACAGAGTTTGCATTTTCTTGATGGGACATGGTTGTAGCATATTTTGGTAAATGAAATGAAGCACAGATAGCATCTTGTTGTTAATTTACTTGCAATAAATTGTTTTACGTGCAGTGTCTTGACCCCGTACTATGATGAGGAGGTTTTATTCTCCTTCAATGAGCTGGAACAGCCAAATGAAATGGTGTTTCTATCCTATTTACTTGCAGAAAATTTACCCAGGTTTTTACTTTTGTTATATTAATTATGGAAAACCATGTGAATCTTGATTAATTTATCTTCAGATATTTGAGACACACCTCAAGAATCACTTAATTTACATGGGCAGATGAATGGAGCAATTTTCTTGAACGAATGAACTGCAAATCAGAAGATGACCTTAAAGGAACTGAAGAGCTTGAAGAACTTCGTCTTTGGGCATCATATAGAGGCCAGACTCTGACAAGAACTGGTATAGGGATTTCTACCGAATAAGTGCATTTTCATATAACACTACGTGAATGGTCCTTTTTTCTGCACTGCACCACTGACCTAAACATTATACCTGATAGTCAGAGGAATGATGTATTACCGTAAAGCATTGGAACTTCAATCTTTCCTTGATATGGCCAAAGATGAAGGTGATTAGCATACTTGTCTACAAAAATGAATACTGTTTACCTCTCCCCAAATAAATTGTTTTTCTAACTTTGACCAATGTTCTCTTTTAGTTCTGATGAATGGTTACAAGGCGGCTGAATCAGCATCTGATGAACAAGCAAAAGTCGAAAGATCCTTGTGGGCTCAATGTCAAGCTGTAGCTGATATGAAATTTACTTATGTAGTGTCCTGCCAGAAATATGGGATTCATAAGCGGTCTGGCGATCCTAAAGCACAGGACATCCTAAGGCTTATGACAACGTATGACATACAAATGATAGTTATTTCATTTTTGCCTATTATGCATCGATCATGGTGTATGTACATCTGACACTGACAATGCAGATATCCTTCACTTCGTGTGGCTTATATTGATGAGGTGGAAGAAGCTAGCAAAGATAGATCCAAAAGGGCAAATCAGAAGGTCTATTATTCTGCTTTAGTGAAGGCTGCTATTGCAAAGACTGATGATTCGGGACAAAATCTAGACCAGGTGATGCATTGTGATGTTTTGCAATTTTATTGTTTTATCAGTCCAAAGTTTAGTACTTTTTTCTTCTTTTTGCCCCCACAAAAAAAAAAAAAAAATCTCATGTTCCCCACTTTTATGTAAAGGTGTTTTATTAAGAAGGAAAATTTGGAGACCACAAAGCTAGCAGCGTTAGATTTCAATTATGTAATAGATTTGCATAATTGGGTGTAGCTGCTGTTGGGAACATTATCTTGATAGTTCAACTTTTGGTTTCATTTAAAGAATGTTTTGGTTATACATGAATCACATTTTTTA
This sequence comes from Chimonanthus praecox, assembly GCA_022113865.1. Lineage (NCBI taxonomy): Eukaryota > Viridiplantae > Streptophyta > Magnoliopsida > Laurales > Calycanthaceae > Chimonanthus > Chimonanthus praecox. The sequence goes on along the minus strand of CM039087.1, from coordinate 62,841,617 downwards.
TAGTCAAAACATTTGTTTAACTAGGTAAAGTTTCTTCATAAGCTGCATACTGCCTTGATTTCAGAGTCATTCATGTTCATCAAGACCATTGGCATCAGTTCATTGGCACTACTAATTTTGTGCCCTTTCAAGGAAGATAACTACCAAGGGTTGAACATTTTTACAATTCAGAAAAGAAAATTGGACTGGATGGTTTCCTGGTGAACTAGACAATCTTGTGAGAGGGCCATATTGTTATTGGCACAACCAGGGAAAGTATGAACATTGCTTCACGTCCACTTGCAGGAGCCCCTCAGCCTCTAATCGTTAGCGAGGGTTGCAGTTGTGCTGGGTTAAGTGTTGAGCATGGTAGTAATTATCAATGTACAACGCTCTAGAAATCAATGCAACCTTGACACAATAGCTCTCCTTGGTTATTATCTCCAAATAAATGAGGGGCCACCCATAGGATGGTTTAATTAGTAGTCAGGCATTTCTTGCTGGTGAGCCAGCAAGTGGCTGCCTTTCTTTGGTGTTGATAAGTTTATGCCAATAACCTGGTCTTAGCTTCTTAGTGTTTGGGCTTACGGACTTAGAGTCCAGATCATCAGTTGTGTCGAGCACACCTTTTAAGCAATAGGCTGACAAGAAAGCTTCACATAACGTTGACCTACCAAAATTTAACCCAACCTGAACCGACCTAAACCGATCCATTTCAATAAATGACCTGACCCGAACTCACCCAGACCTATTTATAAATGGGTATACTTGAACCGAACCCGATTATAAATGGGTAGATCCGATTGACCCAACTATTTTCACATATATACTCACGTGAGGTCTACAGCCATTTAAAGAGGAGTCTTGGTGTGTGGCTTGCTAGAAAAGTCACAATCAAGTAGATAGGTAAATCCAACCCGAATTGGTCCCCAAAAGACCCCAACCAACTTTATCCAACTTGTTGCCTGGTCTAACATCACCTGCTAATATGATTTTGTTTAATGCCCACCTTCTCATAGAGATGCCAAGGAAGATTTGAAGCACATTCTGTTCATTGTAAATCCCCTGAAGAAGACTTCTAATACAAAAGGCTGTATATTCCTATAAGCACATTAAGTTAAGATCCCAAAGAATCGGAATCCAGACCATGCTGGAATTATTTAGTCATCAGGGGAATACAATTGACTGATTACAGGTGTTGGATTCAGGGATCATGAGATTCTGAGCATTCAAAAAAAACATTGATGTATAGAAAAAAGAAACTGTTGAAACTGAGGACAGATCATGGATAAATATTCAGGAAATCCACATTTTATATATGTCTTGAACGAAAAAATTTCTGATTGTTTATCAACCTAGGAATCTTAGGAATATTTTGTGAACATAATCGTTGGCATGATTGAACCGAGAAACTATTGTTTGAGATAAAATGAAATGGTCTATAGAAGTCTGGTAGGCGGCGTAGGCATTCAAATTCTCCAAGCACTTGATTCCTTAGTAGCTAAAATCGCGGAATCTGAGGAAAACTGGCCTTGGATCTTGCTTCTTTTTTAAAAAAAAATTAGAAAAAGTCAGGCTTTTGGGGTATTATGCATTTTGAATTGAAGGTGTGGTGTTGAAAAATGTAACGATCTCCCTGGTTTTTGATGTCACTGTTCCTTTTTTTACTTTTTTGCCCAGGTTATTTATAGAATTAAGCTTCCAGGACCTGCAATTTTGGGTGAAGGAAAGCCTGAGAATCAAAACCATGCCATTATTTTCACTCGAGGAGAAGGCTTACAGACAATTGATATGAATCAGGTTGGTGACAGATTTCTGCTCACTGATTATAAAAAGTTCAAAAATAAAATATAAAAACTCTGTTCACCTCCATATTATAATGCTTATTTATGTCAAATTTTACAGGATAACTACATGGAAGAGGCTTTCAAGATGAGGAACTTACTGCAGGAATTTCTTAAGAAGCATGATGGAGTGAGATATCCATCAATTCTGGGGCTTCGGGAACATATATTTACGGGGAGGTGTCAGTACTTGTTGGATTTGGTTTCATTGTAGACTTAAGTGTTCATCTACGTAGTGGTGATAGTGGTAGACATGGTTAAATTGTGACATGATTTTAGTGGCTGCTGCAGCAGGCTAACATAGTACTCCCGCTCTACTATGGTAGTAGCTGTAGCGCTCATACACCCAATCAGGGTTTTTTTTTTTTTTGTGTACTAAAAAAGCATAAGAGAAATATGCATTGATAGGAAAATACAAATAAAATTCATAGTTTTTAGACTAGGCTGAATGAGTTAACCCAAGTTGACCATATGCCGATCATTGGATAGGGCCAAACTGTGTGGAACCAAGCTTTGATCTGACTAACCTGAGTTCTTAGTTGACTCTCAGTCTACCAACCTGGTCATATACCCATCATTCATTTCACTAAGGTGGCGCTACTGGCCTTCATAGCTATGCCCTAGTAATGGGCAAATGATTGAGTCAAGCACCTATTGAATCAATTGATTGAGTAAATTATGTCTTTAAAGAGTTATTGATTATTTTATTAGAACTTGATAATTGGGTGTGTGAGCGTTTATAATTTTTAAGTGATGGTTATGATATTGGTGATGCATGGATTATATATTTAGTTTGGTGATCTTGTTGGAGGTTTCTTTTTTTAGTAACTTTGGCTCATCATTCATTTCACCAAGTTGAGGCGCTACTAGCCTTCATAGCTATGCCCTAGTAATGGGCAAATGATTGAGTCAAGCACCTATTGAATCAATTGATTGAGTAAATTATGTCTTTAAAGAAAGTTATTGATTATCATTTATTAGAACTTGATAATTGGGTGTGTGAGTGTTTATAATTTTGAAGTGATGGTTATGATATTGGTGATGCATGGATTATATATTTAGTTTGGTGATCTTGTTGGAGGTTTCTTTTTTAGTAACTTTGGCTCAACATTGGTGCTTTATCAATAAATCGTTTAGCTTATAAAAAATTACATGTATTAATATCGTCATCATCAAAAGCCCGAAACCCCATCTATTTGGGGTAAGTTTTTTGAGTTTTACTTCTCCATTTGACCCTACTAAAAAAGAAAGTAAAAATTTAGAAATAATAGTGGGTAGTAATAGCCCAATAATAGAATAGAATAAAAGTAGTAAAGGAAGAGCAATAATACTAATACTAAAACCTAGAATATAAATATGTATATAAAACATCATACAAGTAAATATTAAATTTACAATATATATTGGTGAAATGCAATAAACAAACAAATAAAAGACAATATTATTTAGGAAAAAATATTTTTTTTATTAAGGGTTTTAGGAAAGACGGAAAAAATGGTTTTGGGAAGTTTGAAAAGAAAAAATTATTGTGAATGAAAAGCTTTTAGGAAGGATAGGAAAAGTGGGAAATTCGAAGAAAAAAATTTAAGAAGGATAAAGAGAAGAATAAAGAGGAATCAGAAAGGCTTTGAGAAAATAAAAATAAAAATATATTAAAATAGGAAAATGAAATAATAATAATGATAACAAGAAGAAGAAGAAGAAGAAGAAGCCCTGCTTGGTGGCAGGACACTGTCATTGTGAAGGAGGAGGAAGAAACATAAATGTATATGGATTCAATAAAACATATTATATACAATTGAACAAAAGTCACCTAGTTGACCAACTTGGTAACTTGTGCAGTCTTGATCAAAAGGATAAAAAAAATAATTGGCTCTCCTGATTGACCCATCAAGTGTCCAGGTTGACACAACCTGTTAATTCGGTGAATCATGATCCTGGTCCTGATTTAAAAACTATGATGGAATGTATTGATGCAGTATTGAAAGCTCTACCTTTCATATTTACATCAAACAGACTACCTCAGTCACTAGGAAAGACTATGCACAAGAGATATTTATCCATCAAAGTATCCACAAAAACTTCTTGCCTATGCCTGAGATTCTTGGGTTAAAAACCTGCAATTGAATTAGCAATTCTCCTAATATGGCATATGATTTCATTCTATCTGCTAGTTTTGTAAGTCTTACTGTTCTTTTTCTGTATCTGCAGTGTTTCTTCTCTTGCATGGTTTATGTCAAATCAAGAAAATAGTTTTGTTACCATTGGGCAGAGATTGTTGGCCAACCCATTAAAGTAAGTATATAGATCTGAGCTATACTTTCACAATAATGCTAGTGGATGCAACTATTCTATTAATTTTTTCTCTTAAAAAAAATTACTGTACTGATTACTTTACTAGTTGGATACAAGAGTGTGCTTTAGTTTTTTCACATGATTTTAGCTTCTTTTCTCCGCATTCTTTTAAGCTATATTTTCTACCATTCTAATTTTAAATTGAATGTACCTATTCCCTGTGATCCAAAGTTAATAGTTCATGTAAAATTGAGCGAATCTCCTTACTAAATCATGGGTGGTTCTATCTTCTTGTCAAAAGCTATTTTGGTGGTGTTTGATTCTTTATATGGTTTCTACTTGTGGGCATCAATCACCATTGAAGATAACCAAACTCTTCTATGCATCCTTGTCAAGTACTTCACCTTGTATATAAATTGAAGAATGGGGTTCAAGCGTTGCTTTTCCATCATATGTCTGTCTACAGCCAGGTTAAGAGGGTCATTCTGGCCATCAAAATGTAGTCAGCCTATGGAAAACAGCTTTTGCCAGATCCAAGTAGCTAGAGTACCTCTATGCAACATGCTATAGTGGAGCATGATTGGCTAGGTTCTCCTTGCGACGTGATGCAGCAATTTCCACGGCTACAATTGGAATAGGCAAGGGTCGGAAAGGGTCTTTCCTGAATTGATGCATTGAACTGCAATCCAATTTCAGGGAAAATCAATAGAGGCAACAGTAGTTAAAGATGATAGCTGAAAATCTACACTTGGCATCTTTGAATTTGCACATCACATGTGGAAGCATGTAGTTACTAGACACTAAGAATGGAGCATGACATGTTCATTGAAGGCTGAGTGGGAGTAGGCTGGTGACTTTGGAGATGGATTTATACTATTTTTGTTTATTATCTAACAGTATTTCAAAATACAGGGCAGGCATTCTAGTTAAGGGGCATTTGAAAGACGAGGTTGTAGAAGTTATGCGATAGGGTTAGAATGGTTGAATTCATATTAGATATAGAACCTTGAATATTATAAGCGCTTATGTGCCAAATGATGTCAACATACACATAAAGGGGAGACTCTAACCTTAATTGAAAGTCAAGCTAACTTTGATGGTTTTTGGTTCTTTATACCATGATTTCATGGACCCAATGGTGTAGGCATCAATCGCCATTAAAGATAACCTGACTTGTGCATGCATCCTTATCAAAGTTCATCAGCTTGTTTTTAAATGGAGGAATGGGATCAAGAGCTGGTATTCCATCGTCTGTCTGCCTGCAGCCAAGATAAAAGAAGAAAAATGTAGTTAGCCATGATTTATGAGAGAGCCCTCTTCCATAAGTTGACGGTCTTCAAATATGCAGTCAACTTATGGAAGAGGGCTTCTCTCATAAATCATGGCTTACTACATTTTTCTTCTTTTATCAGTTCTTTGTTAGGAAAAAAGAGTCAATTAGATGGCTCTCTTTAAAATTCAAACAACAAAAGTGCATATTGATGTCATACTTTTGCTAGTCCATACTGATTTGCTAGTCCAATGCTCCTTTCGTTCTCCCTTCATCAGTAACTTTCCATGCCATTTTTTGCAATATGTTGCGTTTAAAGGTTTTTAGTAATGTATTTGGTGGTATCATGGTTCTTCATTGTGCTGACTCATATTTTTCTTACTTAATTTGTGCAAAACAAGGGTTCGCTTCCACTATGGTCATCCAGATGTGTTTGATAGACTGTTTCACCTCACAAGAGGTGGTTGAGCAAAGCATCGAAGATCATCAATTTAAGTGAAGACATATTTGCAGGCACTGTTATTCTTCACTTGCTCTTTTAGATTGTAAACATTCACATAACCTCATTTTCATGACTTCTTGTTCATGTGGATGCTGCATGGCAGGTTTCAACTCTACACTTCGTGAAGGCAATGTAACTCATCATGAATATACACAAGTTGGTAAAGGTAGGGATGTGGGTCTCAATCAGATTTCACTATTTGAAGCAAAGATAGCCAATGGTAATGGTGAACAGACGTTGAGCCGTGACATATATCGGCTTGGTCACCGTTTTGACTTCTTCCGGATGCTGTCCTGCTATTTCACTACTGTGGGATTCTACTTCAACACCCTGGTATGATACACACTTCTTTCATTGGTTTACATATGTTATTATCCTTTGCATATGTTACTATCTCATGATTGAACGTGATCTGTGTTTCACATTTTTCTTTCCAGGTGACTGTGCTTACTGTATATATATTTTTATATGGACGCCTTTATCTTTCTCTTAGTGGACTCGAAAAAGAACTGGCTAGGCAAGCAGCTATTCGTGACAATAAGCCGCTAGAAGTGGCTCTTGCTTCTCAGTCTTTGGTGCAGCTTGGATTTTTAATGTCCCTTCCTATGATGATGGAAATTGGCCTAGAGAAAGGGTTCCGCACTGCATTAAGTGAATTCATACTGATGCAACTGCAATTGGCACCTGTATTTTTCACATTTTCTCTTGGAACCAAGACCCATTATTATGGAAGGACTTTACTTCATGGTGGTGCTGAATATAGAGGTACTGGTCGTGGATTTGTGGTGTTTCATGCAAAGTTTGCTGATAACTACAGGTTATACTCCCGCAGTCACTTTGTCAAAGCAATAGAGCTAATGATTCTGCTTATTGTGTATCATATCTTTGGTCACACTTATAGAAAGCCGGTTGCATATATTTTGATTACCATAACTATATGGTTCATGGTGGGGACTTGGCTCTTTGCACCTTTCATCTTCAATCCTTCAGGATTTGAGTGGCAGAAGATAGTTGATGATTGGACCGATTGGAATAAATGGATCAGCAACCATGGAGGGATTGGTGTACCCCCAACTAAAAGTTGGGAGTCATGGTGGGAAAAGGAGCATGAACACCTTAAACATTCAGGCAAGCGGGGACTCATTGTTGAGATATTGTTGGCCTTGCGCTTTTTTATCTACCAATATGGGCTTGTCTATCACTTGAATATAACAAAACACACCAAAAGTGTACTGGTATGTTCTCTTTAGCATGGCTTTGTTAAACTGTTTCAGTGATATTTGGGATTGAAGTACTCAATCTTTTGGTAACTGTATTTGCTTGACTTGGTTGCAGGTCTATGGAATTTCATGGCTTGTCATTATCGGAGTATTGCTTGTGATGAAGGTAAAGTAGCAAGTCTTAAATACCTAATTGCTCTGGATTTACATATAGGGAGCTCATTAAATTTTCTGCAGCATGTGTTTGCAAATCTTTCCGTTCCGACCTTGATTTCCTGAGCAGCAGCTAATTATGTTTCATGATGGGATTTCTATTTTCTGAACCCATAGCCAGATCTGCACCATGTTTTGTGATTGTGCAGTGTGGTAGCTGTAACTCAGGTCCCTAATATCTGCCTGGGCATTTGGGATATGGTTCTGCGAGCAATTATCTAATCCTTGACCAAAGGATTTGGATGGTCCAGTTATCTTTGAGCATGCACATATAGGGCCAATGGTTCATTGATTATAAATATTGATTTCTTGAGCCCATTGTGTGAGGATCATGTTAGCATGTCATAAACTTCTTTGGAATATACCGACCCTTAAATAGTTTCCTCTCCTTTACGTTGAATGTGGTCCATAGCTGTATTTCTTGTTATGGGGTTGAATGCGGTTCCTAATATCTGCCTGGGCATTTGGGATATGGTTCTGCGAGCAATTATTTGATCCTTGACCAAAGGATTTTGGATGGTGGAGTTATCTTTGAGCATGCACATATAGGGGCAATGGTTCATTGATTTCTTGAGCCCATTGTGCAGGGATCATGTTAGCATGCCATAAACTTCTTTGGAATATACCAACCCTTAAATAGTTTCCTCTCCTTTACGTTGAATGCGGTCCATTGCTGTATTTCTTCTTGTTATAGGGTTGAGTGGAGACGTAATAACAATGAGAAAGCTGACCCCCAAATAGATAAGACAGAGATGGCTTTGATGACGACAACGACAATGTTGTCATATATCTTTCTTAATCATTTATCTAGGTCACTATCCATCAAATGATAGGTCTTACTCATTGGGGTAATTATTGGAAGTGTGGACTGTTGGATGACTGAATCATAGGTGCGTCTATACATATCCAGGACCCATGCATGCTAAGTATGTCTTTTGATTAGGTGTCTAGCAATTTCTTACGACGACAGATAAATGAAAAGACATACTAGGGTTGAGTGTAGATGTAATAACAATGAGAAAGCTGACCCCCAAATAGATAAGACAAGATGGCTTTGATGCTGACGACAATGTTGTCATATATCTTTTTTAATCATTTATCTAGGTCACTATCCATCAAATGATAGGTCTAACTCATTGGGGTAATTATTGGAAGTGTGGACTGTTGGATGACTGAATCATAGGTGCGTCTATATATATCCAGAACCCCTGCATGCTAAGTATGTCTTTTGATTAGGTGTCTAGCAATTTCTTATTAAGTACCTCTTTTATTTTTAATTTTTTCCATTTTTTCCCCAAGATCCGCCTACACCAAGTGTATAGCCCTTTTTTTGTCCTTCCCCCATTATCATATGACTGTCTTAATAATGTCATGGTTTTCTGCAGACTGTAAATGTTGGAAGGAGAAAATTCAGTGCAAATTTGCAGCTTGTGTTCCGGCTAATCAAGGGCCTCATCTTCCTGACATGTGTGGCCATTCTGATCACTTTGGTTGCTTTGCCTCATATGACAGCTCAAGACATTGTTGTATGTTTTCTTGCATTTTTGCCGACTGGATGGGGGCTACTACTGGTGTGTGATATATCCTCAACCCCTTGTGATATTTTCTTTTCTTGGCCCTGTTACGATTTTTTTTGTCTTAGATCCAAATTTATGTTTTCTTGTCTTAGATTGCTCAAGCTTGTAAGCCCCTTGTTCAAGCTGCTGGATTTTGGGGATCGGTTCGGACACTTGCCCGTGGATACGAAATCCTCATGGGCCTGCTTGTATTCACTCCTGTTGCATTCCTTGCCTGGTTTCCATTTGTATCGGAGTTCCAGACACGCATGTTGTTCAACCAGGCCTTCAGCAGAGGTCTTCAAATTTCCCGTATTCTTGGTGGGCAAAAGAAGGATCGATCATCCAGCAACAAAGAGTAAAACCGACGCCCAGTGTCATTCAAGCATTGCAGGTGATCTTCACATGAATTTTGTAATTTGCATTAGATAATTGTTGATCATGATGCTACAATGGTTGAAGGGCAAATGGGGTAGTGTATGTATTATAAGATTGACGAGCGGGCAGGTATGCTAATCTTTTATTGCCGGAGAAGGTGATTGCATACCATTTTTTGCTGCTCTTCTTGTGTATGGACCTTGTTTTATTTGCTGTACAGGAGTTTCTTTATAAATATTCCAAGGAAAATTTGTGGGATATATGCGTGCCAGTTTACATGGGTGGCCATGTTACCGTGACATAATTCCTTCCAAGATTTCATGGGAAGAATAAATCAGATTCACAAATTATTCCTCCTTTTTTAACAAAATAGTTATTACGCCACTGCGCCATTATTTAAAAATTCGAAATGATGTTCAAATTTTGTGAAAAACACAGCCAAAATTTTCAACTTGATGACATTATCTTTAAATACTTATTTAAACCTTTGAGGCATATTTATGTGCAACTATTTTTATGAAAATAATCAACTATTTTTATGAAAATAATCAGCCTTTGATTATTATTATTATTTTCTTAGAAAATAGATTTTGTAGATTTTAATGGATATTAGTTTAGTTTTGTAAGTGAGATGCAGGCTATATTTGGATTATAGGTAATTCTAGATGATGATAGAGACTATGATAATATTATTATAATAATCAAAATAATAGCAACACTAATTATATGCATTATATAGTCGATTTAACTCATATTTTATTTAAATAATAATATTATGTAATAAGAACATTATTAGTTTGGATTTTAGTGTTGAACAGGCAATGTGCAAAACTGCAAATTCAATGGGTTTGGTGAAGTCCTAAGTCAATTCGGGCAAGGGCCTCTATTTAAATTGTACTCGTGTGGGCTTAAATTATTTAAGTTCTAATGAACTCATCTTATATAAATCTAAATAAATAAGCTCCAGATTGGAAAAAACAAGTTGTACATTTCAAGTTCGACTACTTAAAATAATAAATTTAGTTCTTTCAATTATGGTAATTAGTTTGGTGAAAGGCGAGAGAAGAGGATTTGTAGATGGCTAGGACTAAGTTTAGGATGATTGGATGAGATTTAGTAATGTGTAAAGATTGATCTTTTTAAATAATCAAAATATTTATTAATATCATTTATGAAATGTAAAATATATATTTAATATCATAAGTCTTACTATATAACTCAAGCTTCGGGTTGGGTCGGGCCCTAATAGTGTAAGGCTCAAGCTCAATCCAAATTTAAATAGAGCTCAATTTTTTAACCTTAAATTGGGTCCAGGCCCTAATTGGTAGAGTTGGATTCTAAATCTTTGCTGTTGGGCACAAGTTGGCATAGGTTGGGCTGACCCAATGTGCACTCCCCTACAAGTAGGGGTCGAAATCTCGGTCGATACGCATAGTATTGGCCTGAGATAAAAAATTTTGGCCGATACGGCCGATTTTTATTTTTTATTTAAAAAAAAAAATATCGGCGTGGACTTGTTCGATATCTCGGCCGATATTTATATTTTTAATTTTTTTTTAAAAAAACAGCCTTTTATTTTTTAAATGAATTTTTCAAAAAAAAAAACCACTGGGATTTTCAAAAAAAAATAAATGAGGAGACAAATCTCGGCCGAAAATTTGGCAGAGTCGAATTTTCGACTCCTGCCTGCAACTAGGACTGAAACTTGGGTTGGGTTGCGTCAGGTTGCAATAAACCCAACCCAACCCAAGTCATATCAAAATTTATTGAATTTGGCCCGAACTAAGTTACTAAACCTGACTCAATCCAACCCGAATTTCTGACCCGATTCAACTCAAGTGTTGTTTTAGAACTTGGTTCACTCAGGTCGGATCGAGTAGGGTTGCTTTTAAATTTCTCAATCCGACCCGATTCAAATTTCATGCGGATTTTATTTTTTCCAACCCACTACATAATCCAAACCCATTGATTTCTTAGGTCGCGTCATGTGAGTCGGGCTAAAACCCGACCCAAGTTTCATCCTTACAGCACTAGCCAGTAGCCACTAGAGAACTTCCACCAGGTATCTCAAACGGGCCTGAGTTGGCACACGTGTGGCCCAACCCAAATTGCAACCGTTAAAGCGTTGGAGAACTTCAACCAGTTGGGCCTCTCTCTCTAATTATCAGTCACAGCCTTCTTCCAATTGCTTTTTATCGAGTTAATATCATTTGTCAATCAAATTTTTCCTTTTTTTCTTTTCTAAAGCAAATTTTTAAGTAAATATCAATTTATTTTTGTACTGAATAACAATAATTAATAATGTTAAAAATCAACCAAATGGTGCGGTTTAACCCAGTTGGATCTAAACCATTCCATAAGGTGATTTTGTTCTTAAGATAGTTTAGTTTTTCCAAAAATGACTAATTTTCTATTTACTTTCCCTTTTTTTTTTCCTCTTTCACTAAAAAATATCATTTATTCACAGCTTTATATATACTACTCCCTCTGTTCTAATTTAGTTGTCTGATATGCTATTTTGATATCTATCTTTTCTCTCTTAAAAGAGTTGTAGGATATTGAAGAGAAGTTCATGGGCTTTTTAAAAGTCATTTTTTAAGAAAGTTAAAATTTTAAAATGGAACAACTAAAATAAGACGGAGAGATTATTATGATTGAGATGTGATTCACAAATTTTCATAGTTTTTACGGATATAGTTTTAAATATAATAATATGGGATATTATTATAATATTGTATTGTATTACAGTTCAAAATGAATTTACTTAATGTCGGGCGTAATTAAATCAAATCATAATAAGTAACTATTTAATTTAGAATTTGAATTTATAATTGATATTTTTTATATTTATATCAAATTTAAATTACTACTTAACTTTATATAGTAATTTGGTGGTGGAATAAGATTCTATTGAATGAACACAATTTCATTGAGATCAACAAGATAAAGTTATTTAATCTTCTCATTCCTCACCCTTCTGTTCTTAACTCTCCTATTTAAATTAAATGATTAAATAATAATAATGTGGGGTCCAATGGTCTTATAGAAAGAAAATGAGTTAAGTGTGAGAATTGAAAGAAAATTAATTTAATCAAATATGTATAATCAGCTTATTTAAATTAAGTAACATAGATAGTTAAAGTGGAGAATATTTTTAGTTATTAATTTTATTTATTTAAGTTACATAAATAAAAATATTTAAATAAAATTTATTTTTTTATAATACCACATCGACAATCTCCAAGTGGGATTTAAGTAGCCGGATGCTATACATATCGCACGGAAAAGCCTCTCTTCCCTCACTTGCCATCGCCATTTCTCTCTCTAACACACGTAGAAAACCAAAACGAAAGGAATACCACTTTCTCCCTTCACTACTCCTTTCACACCAAACCCTAATTTCTCGGCATCCATTTATTCTCTCCAAACCCTATTTTCCCTCTCTTTGAAATTACAATATATTGCCCACCATTTGTTTGTCAATTTGCGTCTGAGAAATACACATACATAAAAATTGAGACGAAGGGCTTCTATTGCTTTTATTTTTTTCTTGGTATCGGTCCCTCTGTGGAGGTGAATCTCAATCTCCAAGGGGTTTCGGTTTCTTGGAAATGAGGGATGTTTTCGTGGCTGACAAGGATTGCAGCGGCGTGCTTGCGCCCGGTCCGGCGGTACGCCCGTATGAGCAAGGATGATGAGGATGACGCACTGCTGTGGTCCCGTGACCTCGACTGTCATTCGCTCGGCGAATTCTCCATCGCTGTTGCCCAGGCCAATGAGATCATTGAGGACCATTGCCAGGTAGAGACGGGCCCTGATGCCACATTCATCGGTGTCTATGATGGACATGGCGGGTCTGATGCCTCCCGATTCATATCTGAACACCTCTTCTCTCAACTTATGCGTAAGTTCTGATCCATCCCCGGACCCCCCTTCTTGATCATCTTTATGATGCATTTGCTCATCATGTTGGTTCCCGTACAGAGTATAAATGTGTTTGTGTTTGTGTGTGTAATTTTTCTTAATTTATGTATTATTGGTGTAGTGTATCTTCTTTAATTTATTGCATTTGGATGGAACACTGTTAGTTTCTGTGTATGTCTTGGGGGAGAGGAGAGTGCCTTTTCAGTCCAGGGTGTTCTTGTATCTCTGCTATTAGGATTGTTCTGCGTAACACTTAAGAAAATCAAGGTGTCTGACATAGGTTTCCTTTGGTTGGAGAAAATCTTTAGCGGAAAGCTTCTTTGATTATACTGGAATAACTCTGCTGTCTGTCCTAGCATGATTCCTCCACACACCGACTATGCCCTGCCTACTTGTGTGGGGTGTTTAGGAAATGACGTGGATAAGAGAGGATTGAACTTCCACACCCCGTATATCATTATATCCTTGTGAGAGCAATGATTTATGATGGTCAAAATTTCAAAAAAATTAAAATCACCAGGTTAGGATGATTGTATAGGTGAAACTTCATTGGTACATTATCCACATGGTCCCAATACACCCAACTGAGTGTGGCCCAGCCAAAATAGATGGGCAGCCCCTTTGGAGATTGAGCGTTCTCCTTTGTGCAGCTTATTATCCCATCTCTACAGTATTGTGTCAGATGTTTATTGTCTACATATTAATAGAAAGATTGTGGCTAGAAAATAGTAGAAAGCCTTTTATATCAGGGGCAGTGGGAACCATTTTCATCTCAAGTACAAGAAAGTATTGACATGGCATCATGTTCTTCCTGTACAATTTCCCTTACATATAAATTACCAAATAGGTTTCATTTTTCTCCCACTTTCCTCAAATCTGTAGTTACCTATAATAGTGTCATTGTTCTGTCCTCAGTCTGTAGTAGTAAGAAGTGGCTATTTGTGCAATTCATGGTTTGAGTGGCTTTTCATTTTTTTTTTAATTATAAAAGAGAACATTGTTGGAAACTTGAACATCTTCTTGGGGGATTGAGAATTGATACAAGCACATGTTTTGTTTTTGTTACTCTTCAAAATATATATGTGTGTGTGTGTGTGTTGTTTTTCTAAGGTTGTCAGTTTCAAGTTCTATCTATCTGTTATTATTATTATTATTATTATTTATAGTTGCTGGGGCTGTGAAAGAATGGAAATCTTATGAGCACTAGTAAGATCTGATAAATTCAGTCAAGGTTTAAAATAAACTATTGGAACATTTGCCTGCTCACTCTGAAACTGGTGGACATGCAAGGAATCAGAGGAACGTGATTTTCATTTCTCATTCCATTTGGTCTGTATTGCATCAATTATTTGTAACTGCGAAAAATCAATGATCTTAATTGTACATTCTGTTGCTTGCCTGGTTGTGATTTCTTCAAATAGCCAATGATGATGGAATTTCTTTTTTGACCTTTTCTGTCCCTTCTACATGTTAAACTGGCCATCATTACAAATTAGATAATGGGTAATGTTGGTTGGGTCTTAGAACAAGAAGTTTCTTCTTTGTATCATTGGGTGCATTAATTTTTTTTTTTTTAACATTTACATGTTGTAGTTAGCTGTATGAAATGATTCATTGTCATATATGCACAGCCAATCCAGCAAAATACGGGTCATTTCCATGGGTGGCTGTTGTGCAATATTGCTCCATATGCTGCTGTTAATGTGATTATCTGTTTGTTGAAAACTGAGAAATATTTTGAATATAATTTTCAGTCTATCATCATTTTTTCACTAAGAGAGGTTGTAGGTTGAAGATGCCAATTGCTCCATAAAGCTAACTTGATGAGTTTGTCTACTTCTATTTTCCAAGGATCAGTGAATTATATTTTCTACCAGTTCTGAACTTTGCAAAAATAATACTGAAGTGCTCCTTAATCATTACTTTCACAAATGTTCCAAAGATGATGACTTGGATACAGGTTGCAACTCCAAGATCATTATATTCTGAAATTTTCTTTGTTTATTCATTTACCTTCTCCAAGCAAGTTTGTTTGATCGATTCCCTTTGATTTTATGTGATATTGCCATTCTCATTCAGCTTCCTTCATTGCACTATGCCTGTCAAACTGAGCCAACCGTTCAAACTCAGTCTGATTGGTAATGGTGCTTTATTACATTGTTCTGAATAAAGCCTAACATGGGTCAAAAACCATGGCTGCTATGAGCCAACAATCAAATATGAAAGCACTCATGGTTTATTCCTTTTAGACTTCTTCATCATCATCTTCAATGCTATTTTGACATTGCTACCAAATCTGGTCGCACTGGTGGTCAATCCAGTTTGGACCAAACTACCTGGCATCAGTTTTACTGATCCAGGTTTTCAAACATTGATTTGAATTTATAAATGCTCAAAGATATGGTGACTTTAAATAGTTTTGTAGTCACATGACCTTTTGAAGCTTTTTATTACACAGGGTTTACACGGGAAAATGAAGCAATATCCGAGGATGTTCTGAAAAATGCATTTCTTGCTACTGAAGATGAATTTCTTGCTCATGTGCGTCGAATGCGTGAATCAAAACCTTTAATTGCTGCAATTGGATCATGTTGTCTGGTTGGAGTTATCTGGGGTGGAAAATTATTTGTTGCTAATCTGGGTGACTCGAGAGCTATAATAGGTTGTTTAAGTAGAACAAATGACATCATTGCTGAGCAACTGACAAGTGATCATAATGCTAGTATGGAGGAGGTTAGGCAAGAGCTCAGGTCTTTGCATCCAGATGATTCACATATTGTCGTGCTAAAGCATGGTGTGTGGCGCGTCAAGGGAATCATCCAGGTACATTTTATAATTTTGTCATTGTTTCTTGGATTTTTTTTTTTTCTAATTTCAATGGATTCTCTAGTGTAAGATGTGGAGCACTTTTCCATCTCAGGGAAGAAAAGAAAATTGTGAAGTGGTTTCTATGTTTTTTCATTCTTTTGCTTCATTTTTCCCTTGCCCCTGTGCTTAACACAGGATCCCCAATCCAAGGAGAGATGTTTTTAAATTAATGAGGATTAGTGCCGAACACTTCTATTTTTTTTTTTTTAGATGTTGGATTAACATAATATACTTAAAAGAACAGTAACAAAAAAATTATTAAAAAAATATTTTAAGTACAGTCGTAGAGAAGAGAACATGTCAATATAAGAGATTATTGAATATACAAAACGAAATACACAAACATTATAAAAGTTACTTAAGTCCTAGAAAAGGTTTAAATCTTTGCAGTCCTTTGGCAAGAAAATCTGCCATGTCTGCTTACAACCTCCTTCCTGGAGCATAGCCTCTTGATGACCTTGGTTTATGACATCACCTTCCAGGGATTTTGCCCCCTCTATATTAGCATCTTTCTAATGCATGATCCTTTTTTGGTGGTTACTAAAATGGCATATATGTTACTTTTTTTTTGGTAAAAAGGTTTCCATTTATTTGTCTCTATGCACAGTATGTAACTTGGGTCTGCATGGATGAGTGAGTTTGCAAGGCCTTGACTTGTATCTTCCTATAAAATTTCGTCTTGATTGGATAAGAGAAGTCACGTTCTTTCAGGCCCTCAAAATTTCACATTTATCTAAATGTGAAAATTCATCAGGTTAGATCAATAAGCTTTAAAAGTCAAATTGGTGGGGTGGGGTGGGGGGGGGAGGGCACCAAATTTCATGTAAATTGGTTGCAGGTGATCCTTGTTTATATATATAATGATCCCCGAAGAACAATTCTCATGAGTTCACGAGGATTTTGGTTTATGGGGCTCATATTAGACCTAATGGATCTAATTCTGCCCTCACACCCAACTTCATGTAAATTGGTTGCAGGTGATCCTTGTTTATATATATAATGATCCCCGAAGAACAATTCTCATGAGGTCACGAGGATTTTGGTTTATGGGGCTCATATTAGACCTAATGGATCTAATTCTGCCCTCACACCCAACTTTCGCCTTGTGAATTTTACCTATACCCAATTTGGTACAGATTTGACATTTAAAGCTAATTGATCTTACTCAATGAATTTCAACCGTTAGATAAATGTGAAATTCTAAAGGCCTTATAAAACATGCCTTCTCTTATCCAATCAAGATGAAATTTTTTAACGTCATATACAAGCCAAGGTCTTTTAAACTCACCCATCCATGTGGGCCTAGGTCGCGTCCTTTGGCCGTTCTCACGAAAGTCTCATGAGAACTAGTTCTTAGGGGATCCATTTTACACGCACACACACATATAAGGGAATTCTACCCTAGAAAACTCTTTCTATGCGAAACTTACTAAACCCAGCCTAGTCTATATTTCAACGTAGAAAAACCTAATTTTCTCATTTGGGTTGTTGTGAAACCGCCATTTTCCTCATCTTGTGTGCCTCTTCCTCTAGTTTTCTAAGATTCTTCTGCTCACTACTCAACAACAACTTTAGTCTTCTTTCCACTGTAATTGGCTTGGAGACATATTCAACACTCACATCTACCTCTCCACCTTCATTTGCTGTTTTTTCTACTAGCTTTAGCTGTTCCTTTGCCCTCCACAACACTTGCTTTCTTCCATCTGCATTCAACATCATTTCCCTCCATGTCCATCCACTGAAGAAAAGGACATGGATGATATATGGAAAAAAGAGTGTTATCGTTTGACTAGTGGTTTTTTTTTAAATATTCAGATGCTCGTTTGACTAGTGTTTTGCTTTTGTATATTCGCATGAAAATGGTTTTGTGCGGTATGTATATATACGTATATATATGGAATTGTTGTCATTGGGATTCTATATATGTAGATGTGTAATCGAAATGAATTCATTTATCATTATATAGAATTCAATTAAGAAATTGTATGAAGATAAGGTTCCTTCTAATTCTCATTTGATAATTGAATGTTTTTTTAGTAAGGGAGTTCAAAGAAAAAGAAGGATTTTGAGAACCACCTTTTTTTATGCCTTATATCAATAGCCAAATAGTAATGAAATAATTCCAAAAACAAATTTTTTTTTTTTTGAAAGGTAATTGTATTAATTAACTAGGAAAAGCAAAACAAGAGGGAAAGCGAGCCAGAAATAGCCCACTAAACGGAAAAAATTACAAACAAAACCTTCCCAAATTAGTGATCCTGGAACACCAAGTACTGCCAAAACCCATACTGGAGGAGCACAAATTGGAGAAACCTCCAATCAACCCTGTCATGCCTTTTCAAGATCCAATTTATAGATGATACCCTTCCTTTTTGCTTTATACTGGGAAATACACTCATGGGCTGTGATGATTGCATCCAAAATCTATCTACCTTCTACTGTTGTTGACTGAAAGGGAGATATGACAACAAGAAGCACTACTTTAAGTCTGTTGGCAAGCACCTTGGATATAATTTTGTAGGCACTACCCAAAAGACTAATAGGCTTGAAATCTTTCAAAGATAAGGCCCCATCTGCTTTAGGTACTAGAACAATAAAGGTGGCACCAAGCTCCTTAGATAAGCAACCGCGATTGTGAAACTCATCTAGGAAGCCAACCAAATCCTCTCAATTGACACCCCAAAAGACTTTGAAGAAGGCAATGGGAAATCCTTACAGACATGGAGATTTGCCTTCACTGAGATCCCACACTGCATTCTGGACAAAGGTCTTTAAAGGGAAGAGGTCATGTCGAAGAAATAGTCTTGAAAGGAAGAAGACCTGCGATAGGCAAATTTTTTGAATGGTTAGTAGAGTACAAATCGTGGAAGTAATGAACAACGTATGAGATAATAGTTTTTATCCAAAACATGAATTTCATCAATAGTGAGAGACTTGATACGGTTAACTCTATGGTGAGCCAAAGCAACAACATGAAAGATCTTGGTGTTCTCATTTGTTGAAGATAAAAATCTTCAGGATGTCCAATCCATGCCTGTTCATTCCATATGAGTAGATTGCATTGGCCTCACTAGGCCTCGAGCCTAAGAATTTTGGGTCCCATCATAGAACTTAACCTTAGTTATGAAGAGGAAAAGTGATGGAGGCCCATTGATGATTAAGCAACGACGAATAAAGCTTCATGATTTTGCAAATTAGTCTGAGCTTTAGAATGTTAAAATGTTAAAACATCATATTTTAAATTGGGCCATCAAGCAATTTTGATCGTTGGATTGATCCAATTGTGATTTGGGAACCATGGTTGCACCCACTACAAGTCATCACCCACGGTTGCATCCAACTATGGTGAACGTACAACCATGGATGATCCCTGTTCAAGTGAGGATGATCCCTGTTCAAGTGACCTGTAAAGATGGGTACGGATGGATTTCAAACGGCCTTTTAGATAACCATTTCTTTCTCAAGGGACAAGATCTCAAGGCCCTTCTAGTCTCATCTTTTTAGTGCAGTTTGGGTCTCATGAATTGTCAGTAAGTTCATACAAGTTTGTTTTGGGGGCTCCCTAAGGGCACTAAGTCCATTTCAAGTATGGTTTGGGTTCCATCACAAGGGCTAAATCAATTTCATGTTTGGTTTGGGTTCATCCTGGGAGCACTAAATCTATTTCAAGTGTGGTTTGGGTTCTATCCTAGGGGCACTAAATTTATCGTAAGTGTGGTTTGGAGTTCCACAACTTCATTGATACTATGTTGAATGTGCATCAAGTGTGATTTCAAAATTTGAACTCTATGAATACTTATTCGTACTAAAAAAATCTCTATGAATACTTATTTCCAATGTTTTAAACACTGACTCGTGAAGTGACCCGTTTCGGTAGAAGGTTGGGTTAAATAAGGTTCGACCGGGTTCAACCGTGGTCAAACTCGGTCAAACCCGTGTCATAAAAATATTATATTATAAATAATATTAAATAATTAATTAATATTTAAATGATGGGTTGAAATAAAACTTTAAGTAATATTTAAAAAAATTAAAATGTGACTTTGACTAGTAAATTCAAGTAGCTAAAAATTGAATTTTAGGTTCAAATTTTGGTGTAAATGTGGTTTGTCATATCTAATTTTAATCCAACATTATTTTTTTATAATCATCTTAAAATAATTTGAAAAAAAAGGAACATATATCAGTTGTAATCATACATATATAATGGCTAAATAAAGGCTTTTGTGTTCTTTTGTAAAAACATTATGCTCTGTAATTTAGTCTAGGTTGCTCCAATAGACTATAACATGTGTTTAGACTCATTTGTTTTTGACGAATTTGATGAGTTTTAAGGCAAATTTGAATTAAAAAATAAACGTTTTCAAATACCAAAATTCTACATTATATAATTTATTACAATCTCATAATAATATTATTATAAAATTATAAATGAATAACAAATAAGAATATATATTAAAAAAAAACAAATAAGAATATAAATACTTTTTATTTAAATCATCCGTTTTATAAATTTACATCAAATAAAAAAATCTTAAAAATTAATTGATTTTTTCATTTAACTAATCTTGCATCTATTTACCATGTACATGGAATATCTCATTTCATGAGTATGAAGATAGCTTAATCTCTATCATAGATCCCTAATGGAAAAGTCTAGAAGCATTGAGAAGTTTTGGTGGCCTACAATGGCAGTTTATTCCTTACTCAAGAGTTTGACTTAAAACTCCTCTTAAGCCCTAAAATGTCATTTCCTTCGTTTCTTTAACAAACCCCCAAACCCTAGTGGCTCTCTTTCTTTTTCAATGTGGAGAAGCGACGACAGCCAACCCCCAAACCCTAGCGGCCCTCTCTTTCTTTTTCAATGTGGAGAAGCGACAACATCCTTCACCATTGCCATCGCACGCCGTTCCCTAGCCCCGGCCTCCTCTCCATCACCATGCACTAGTGCAATTTTTAATCTTATGCAAGTGGTAAAATCACCATATCACAGGCTCCCAGCTGTTTTTACTTCTTTTCTTTTTTTAAAAAAAATTTAAAAACGGTTTTAAGTTTCAAAGGGTCATGGGTTTTTTACATAACCGGGTTGAATCGGGGGTTGTGACTGGTTTTTAACCCAGATGAGTTTTATGATGACCCAACCCTTCATGCAGCCGGTCACGGTCGAACCTCCAGTTCACCCGGGGGCCGGGCTGGGTTTGACAACATTGCTTATTTCCTTAATCACTCTTCATAATTGTGACAAGTTTGGCGGACCCCGTTGGAGGATTATTCAAATTTATGAACTAATTGCAAATAAGATCTCTACAGGTGGAGCAAGTTTTTGTGGACCCACCCATAAATTCACCAACATCCATGCACAAGTTGCATCATGAACTTGATGTGTGGTTATTTGGGCATCTAACAAGTAGAACAAGTCTAGTGGACTCAAACAAAGAATTCATCTATCAACCTCCATAAGTGGAACAAGTCGTTTGGGCCCCCAAAAAGACAAATCTGCATGCCTCCAATAAGTGGACAAGGTCATTAGACACCACTAGAAAAATCAATCGAAACAAGGAAGCTTCTAGAAAGTGGAGCAAATCTATGGATATCATTTGATGGTCTAACTGCAATACGTAAAGCTATCACCATGAGCACTAAATTTGAGAATTGCTATGTATGTTTAAAGCTTATATAAATTCATGTAATTTCAAAATGTAATTTTTGCTTGTAAATTTGGGTGCTAAGCCGATCTCTTAAGAAGAGGAGATTGACTTGATGCCTAGAATCATTGTGCCTAATTATTCATCATCTAGATCAATTTGTGAACTACATTTTCAAATCCAATTTCTTTTGAAAATGTGTCTTTAACCATGACCTAAGTGTTTAAACTATATTCCATTTCAAGAAAAATGGAAAAGAAATAAAAAAGAAAGCTTTTTAAGCAAAACTCATTGTTGCCCTTAGAGGCCTTCCAGTTTTGATATCGAGTGTCAATGCCTGTATATGGCTGTCATAATCTTGCAAAGATCAGCATGAGATCACGTGTTCTAGATTTTTTATATCTATTTCTTCTGATCTTATGTGCTTTCAACATGGTTGATTAAGTAATTTTGTGTGCATTTCTTTTGATTTGCATGCCTTTGTTTTAATAACCATTGTAGGATTTCTCTTTTTGGTATTTTTGCTTATTTCTTAATTGCATTTTCTTCTTGTATATGAAGCTTTAGCATGTGTGTCCATTATTTTTATTTAATCTGCACCTTTTTATATTGTTTGCCTATGTTGTAACTAATTCCCTTTCTTTGATTCACAATTTCTTTTGTAAACTTATTGCAATTATTGTTGTTAATTTGGTTTCTATAGGTGTCAAGATCTATAGGTGATGCATACCTGAAGAAGCAAGAGTTTGCTTTGGATTCCTCATTCCCACGTTTCAATCTTTCTGAACCCCTTCGCCGGCCTGTACTAACAGCAGAACCATCTCTATTTACAAGAGTAATACGCCCCCAGGATAAATTTTTGATATTTGCATCTGATGGGCTCTGGGAACAATTGTCCAATCAAGAAGCTGCAGAGATTGTGTACAGAAACCCACGATCGGTATTTTATTTTTTTCCAATTCTCTCTCTCTCTCTCTCTCTCTCTCTCTCTCTCTTTCTTGAGTTTCATTCATTTATATGGTAGGGAATAGCCAGAAGACTTGTTATAGCAGCTTTACAAGAGGCAGCTAGGAAAAGAGAGATGAGATATGAAGACCTTAAGAAGGTTGAGAAGGGGATTCGTCGGTTTTTCCATGATGACATAACTGTCGTTGTTATATTCTTGGACCATGAGTTGCTGGGAACAAACAATTCAATACCTGAATTGTCAATACGAGGATTTGTTGATGCAGCAGGACCATCAGATTTTTCTGCCCTGGAAGGGGTCCAACTGCAAGCCAGTTCATCTGTCTGATGCACCGCACAATTAGCAGTGAACTCTCAAAAGTCAAGGTTCTGTCATTCCCTTTCCTCATATAGTTTTTGCAATGTGGTGAATTCTTTCATATTTTTAATTGTTCAATCCAATTTTTACGGTGTATGTGGTAACTCTCCACCAGATTATAGGCATTAGTGCTAAACTTCAGAGAATAATTTCGATATGCTTTGTTTATGCATGTGTTTTTATGAGTCTGTATGGCGTATGGACTGACATGCATTTGAATAGACCATGCAGCGCCTTTTAGTGTATAGCTTTGATTTGCATAGAGCATGTCATATACACACTATTCTTTAAGATATCAGATTTTACACTCACTAAGCCGATCGCTAATTTGTGGTATTTGACTTTGTATTGGTAGATTTAACTGTTTAAAGTATGTCTTTTGGTAAAAATTTCTTCTGTCGATGGAAAGCACAAAACCCAGATGGTTAAGATGGTAAAAGGTAATTGCACAAACTATATCTCCAAAGATCCATCATTCCATGCGTTGGATTGAGTTGATTTCTGTCATCTCATCATCATCATAGCCAAAATCCTCTTTTTTTGGGTTGGCTTCTCAAGTTGTACTTCTCGATTTGACCCTATCATAATGATGCATTCCATCACTCCACTATCGGTCATGTTTTCTTTATCCAATTTTTAGCTGTCTAACCCTCCTTCTAGTACCGGCAACTAGTAACCTCTCAACTATACATACTTGGACCATCTCTAGTCTTCTAGTTTCATTTTCATCCCACCTTAAATGAGTCTTTCTTTCTTCAATTGAGGATATTTTTAAACTATCCCTATTGCGATCATTTTTAACTTTATCCTTTAAAGGTAATCCATTCATTGAATGTAACATGCACATCTCTCTCACTTTGACTTTGTTTATTTTTCTATTTTTTTGTAGTTCAACACTTTGCTCCATAAAGCATTGTGAGTCTGATAATTGTTTCATAAAATCTCTCTTTAAGCAACGGGAGGCTCTTATTACACAAAGCTCTGCTAGTTTGTCTACTTTTTTTTTTTGACGACGAAGAACCCCAAGATCCCAACCTCTTCCCGAGCAAGAGGGTGTTGGGTAAAATTAATTTGTTTACATTTTGCCCACCCCTCTCATCTTATCAGCTATATCAAATCTAGTCCTCCAAAAGAATCCATCATAGATGCTAAGTACCTAAACTTATTGTAATGTGCAACTAGGTAATTACTAATTTTAATCGTATCGCCCTCTAACTTTTGTTCTACTAAAGTTACACTCCATTTTTTTTGTCTTAGTTCTACTAATTTAAGACCATTTGACTCCATGGTTCTCCAACATTCGAACTTGCTATTGAGTTCTTATTTTCTCACTCATTAATACTATATCATCAGTAAAAAAACTTACACCATGGCACTTCGTTTTGAATTTTTGATGTTAAGTTGTCCATAGTTTATGCAAAAAAAGTACGTGTTTAAAGCATATCATTGGTGGAGTCTTACTCTAATTGGGAGCTTCGTTGTTTCTCCAGAAATGGCTCTAAAGTCTGTGATTGCATATCATACATGTCTTGAATCATCTCTACATATATTTTTTTAGGAATGCTTTTATTTTTTAAAGTTTTCCAAATAAGTCTTCTTGGAACTCTCTGAGTTTTTTCTAAGTTAATAAATACCAAGCAAAGGTTGTTCTTTTTCTCCTTAAATTTCTCTTTTAGTTGTCTTAGTATAAAAATGGCTTATGATGTTAGACTTACTAGGTATTAACCCAAATATGTTTTAGAGATGCTTGACTCCTATCATAAACAAGCTTCTATCACCCTTTCTTATGAGTTTCATAGTATGACTCGAGTTTGGTTGCCTTATAATTTTCACAACTTTGAATATATATTTTCATTTTTTTAAACTGATTATCTCATTTCATCTTTTAAAATGGGACCACTATATTTTTACGCCACTTATCAAGCATTCTTTTTTGAAATTAAAATTTTGTTGAACAATTAGGACAACCATCTTACTCCAATTTCACCTAACACAGTCCAAACTTCGATGGGAATATTATCTTGCTGTCCTAGTGCTCTATGTTGCTTAATCCTTTTTAAGGTCAAGTTAACTTCTGTTTATAAAATTTTGTTCACCATCCCCTATTTGCCACTTTATATTCGTTTTTAAATGTTGAGTTCAAAAGAAAATAAAAATATGTTTCCTTCCCATTCTTTATTCGTTGTCTTTGGTTTTGTTATTAATACTTCTCATCTGCTCAAGAATTCTACTATTTTGCTCTTGCACCTTGGAAGTTTATGAAGACCTTTTTCATCTTCTTTTATTCATGGTTTGACATTTAATTCACTGTAGGCTTGATATTTGACTTTACAATTGATATATCTCATCTAGATATTCAAAAGTGTTCAGTCCTAAGTTGCATGGGGTACGGGTATGAATGTGAGTGTGGGAGTACAACATGGGTGTGAGATGTCAGACTCGGCAATCTAGAAAAAATAGGACATAGGACACAGTATCATATTTAAATAAATTTTAAATCTATATGTGTTTTTCTAATATAAATCTAATATTTATTTTAAATGAAAATAGGGTTGAAGATATCAGTAATTGAATACAAAGTATTAGTTTTACCTTGAATATTTATGTGAGAGACATATTGATGTTTTAATAGGAAAAATGTGTTGTAATATTTTAGTAATCTTTGAAAACAATGTTAAAAATGCACTAAAAGAGGTTAATGAAGAACGGGTGTGAGTGTCTACAAGTGTCCAAACCAGGTGCCTCACATATCTTGTTCTGTGCAACATAGGTTCAGTCGATTGCCTTGGCTGTTCAAATTTCTCTGCTTTTGTATAATTTCTGTGCAACATAGGTTCAACAGAAGGTTGTAATTACAACTTTATAAGAAGCCTACATTAGTGTGCATTTTACTGTTTTATTTTTAGTGGTGCTCTGCAGTGATAAGGTGTGGGCAGAGAATGACAATGGACCTTTTTCTTGGCTATTTGTGGGCATTCCACTTGAATGGTATGTGGAGATTATTTTCCTTAGTGTCATCCATTCGTCACTTGACTAGATTGAATTTTGGGTCAATTAACACAACTGACCTGATGGATTGGACATATCCATATGCTGTTGGCTTTTTTTGGACAATAACATGTGCTTAGGGTGCATTTGTTTTGCAAAATTACAAAATGAGGGCTTCTTCTGTGCACCATGGCTTACTGGATTTTTTCTCTACATTAAAATGTCACATCAATGTATACTTTTTTTAATTAATTTCAAAATGAGTCATTTCAAAAAAAGCTGTTGGCTTTTTTTGGACAATAACATGTGCTTAGGGTGCATTTGTTTTGCAAAATTACAAAATGAGGGCTTCTTCTGTGCACCATGGCTTACTGGATTTTCAGCCTTTTCAGACATTCTCAGGTTAAAGAGCAGA
Source organism: Chimonanthus praecox (assembly GCA_022113865.1). Classification (NCBI taxonomy): domain Eukaryota; kingdom Viridiplantae; phylum Streptophyta; class Magnoliopsida; order Laurales; family Calycanthaceae; genus Chimonanthus; species Chimonanthus praecox. The sequence continues at coordinate 62,815,196 of CM039087.1, read as the reverse complement.
TGAAATGACTCATTTTGAAATTAATTAAAAAAAGTATACATTGATGTGACATTTTAATGTAGAGAAAAAATTTGCTTTAAAATTTTCTCTATCTTGGCAATTTAAATATGGGTGAAACCACCTCAGATAATGGAAAACTGCTTTTCCCGTAAAGTGTAAGCAAATGAGCATACGCTGTCGCAGTGATTTTACTGCCTTGGTAATGTTTCAAGTCTTTCAACTTTCGACTGCATCTGGACGGGCCTCGTGATGCACTCATTCCCTGCATTTCATGTGGGGATACAAGTGAATAATGGATGAGTGACTGAACCCTTTTTACTTGTGCTGGCGAAGTTGGAACTTGTGATATCCTTCCAAGATTAAGGCTCCGTTTGGATGGGGGGTAATTTTTATAGGGGTCACCCCTAAGTAGGGGTCACCTTTGAGTAGGGGTGACCCTTGAATTAGGATTACTCTTATTTTATTTGGTAACTGTTGTGGTAAAGTAAATCTTACTCTAAGGGTAAAAAATCTTGTTTAGTAACTACAAGCAAGGGTAACCTGATATATTAATATATATATTTTTTATAAAATATAATTATAAATAATATTTATGAAGTAAATTTTAATAATATAACTTATAATAATATTATCTAATTTCTATAAATTATTTTTCATAATTATAATTTAAAATGAACAATTGCATTCTAATATTAAAAATATAAATAAAGATTTTTTTTATATTACTATTTTAAATCTCAATAAATAAATAAAAAATATCAACATATCTCTTTATAAAAATTATAATTATTATTCTTTATATTATATGAATTTAATAAAATTATTAATATGTCAGTTTATCCCTACGTACAATTACATCTACTCAAGGGTAACCCCTGTAAAAATTTACCCCTCATCCAAATGCATCATGTTGAAAATGTTGCAGAAATTTTATTTTTATATTATATAGATTTAATAAAAAAATTAATTTTTATAAAATTATTAATATGTCAGTTTACCCCTCCGTACAATTACCCCTGCTCAAGGGTAACCCTGTAAAAATTTACCCCTCACCCAAATGCATTACATTGAAAATGTTACAGAAATTTTATTTTTTTATTATATAGATTTAATAAAATTATTAATTCTCATAAAATTTTTAATATGTCAATTTACCTTACGTTTAATTACCCCTGCTCAAGGGTAACTCCTGTAAAAATTTACCCCACTCAAATGCATCACGTTCAAAATGTTGCAGAAATTTTATTTTTATATTATATAGATTTAATAAAAAATTTAATTCTCATAAAATTATTAATATGTTAGTTTACCCCTACGTACAATTACCCCTACTCAAGGGTAACTCTTGTAAAAATTTACCCCTCACCCAAATGCATTACATTGAAAATGTTACAGAAATTTTATTTTTGTATTATATAGATTTAATAAAATTATCTCATAAAATTATTAATATGTCAGTTTACCCCTACGTACAATTACTCCTGCTCAAGGGTAACCGCTGTAAAAATTTACTCCTCACCCAAATGCATCACGTTGAAAATGTTGCAGAAATTTTATTTTTATATTATATAGATTTAATAAAATTATTAATTCTCATAAAATTGTTAATATGTCAGTTTACCCCTACGTAAAATTACCCTGCTCAAGGGTAATCCTTGTACAAATTTACCCCTCACTCAAATGCATAACGTTGAAAATGTTGTAGAAATTTTATTTTTATATTATATATATTTAATAAAATTATTAATTCTCATAAAATTGTTAATATGTCAGTTTACCCTTACTTACAATTACCTTTGCTCAAGGGTAACTCCTGTAAAAATTTACCTCTCACCCAAATGCATCACATTGAAAATGTTATAGAAATTTTATTTTTATATTATATAGATTTAATAAAATTATTAATTCTCATAAAATTGTTAATATGTCAGTTTACCCCTACGTAAAATTAGCCCTGTTCAAGGGTAATCCTTGTAAAAATTTACCCCTCACCCAAATGCATAACGTTGAAAATGTTGTAGAAATTTTATTTTTATATTTTATATATTTAATAAAATTATTAATTCTCATAAAATTGTTAATATGTCAGTTTATCCCTACTTACAATTACCCCTGCTCAAGGGTAACCTCTGTAAAAATTTACCCCTCACCCAAATGCATTACATTGAAAATGTTACAAAATTTTATTTTTATATTATATAGATTGAATAAAATTATTAATTCTCATAAAATTGTTAATATGTCAGTTTACCCCTGCTCAAGGGTAATCATTGTAAAAATTTGCCCCTCACCCAAATGCATCACGTTGAAAATGTTGGAGAAATTTTATTTTTATATTATATATATGAAGGCACGGGATAAATAGGGGAAAAGTTTCCTTAAAAAATAAAAAATAAATAAAAAACCACTATTATTATTTTAAATTTTAATAAATGAATAAAAAGATTCTTCATATCTCTTCATAAAAAAATATAATTTGTTGTTTGGTATATGAAATTTATCAAATGGAAATAATGGAGTGCTTTTAAAAAAAATAAAAACCAAGTATTCACTAAAATAAATAAATAAATAAAATGTAAAAAAAAAAAAAAAATCATAAGCAAAACCGGGGGGTAAGGAGGGGTATTCAAGAATGAATACCCCTTGCCCCATGGGGGTATTGAAAAGGGAAACAAGAGGGGTAAAAATTTGAATTTTTACCCCTCCCTCCTTATTACCAAATGGGGGTAAGTAGGGGTAACTGGGGGTTACCCCCCCTTACCCCCCATCCAAACGCAGCCTAAGGCATAAATTGGAAGGGGTTGGACGGTCAAGGCACTTACTTCGTGAAGTTTACTTCGTGAAGTAAGGTCTTGACTTCGATTCACGTTCAACTCTAATGACCCAAAGTAAGGTATTGAGTTCGATTCACGCTCAACTCTAAAGAAGAGTCACTCTTTGTAGAACACTCTATATGTCATGAAAGACTAGTCGGTGAGACGCCTGAACACTTTCTTTTGTCATAAAAAAAATATGTAGGGTCCACTTTGTAAAAAATTAAATAATTAGATATGTGGTTTTTTAAAATTTCATGAAACTATGGGACCACAGTTGTACAGATGAAATGAGAGGGTGATAAAATTCATACATTTTTTTAATTAAGTATTCGTTATTTGATTAAATTCAATGGTAGGTTAAATGGTATTACAAAAATCTGAAAAAGATGTGCATCCTCTTGCGTTTAGAAATTAATTAATGGCTCAGATTTTTCTAAATTGGACCCTACAAGTTTTTCTAAATTGGACCCTACAAGTCTCATATGACATCCTTGTCATTGGTATAGGATTATTCCTCAATGCACCCTTAGATACGTATAGATATTGGATGATAAACTATTTTGACCCAATATGCAAAAGATGGGCTAAAGCAAAACAAGGGTTTTGATTTGTAAATTGGTATTTTTTTTTTTAAAGGGAGCATTAAATGATGTAAAAATGAAAATTTTATCTTGTTCTTTCACTTTTTTATTATTATTTTTTGAAGATCAAGGTATTTAACACTACCTAGAGTTGTTTTTTTTATTATATTGAGAGTGATTTGAATTTAAGATTTTCTAGAAGCAGGTTCCTAATTGTCAAATCAATCTTCTTTCACTTTTTAATTTATCTATAATAAATTTAGAAACAAACTGAAAAAGTTTTTATTTTTACATTATCCAGTCCTCTTTTAAGAAAAAGTACCAGCTATAAATCAAAACCTTACAACCAAATCCCACAGCATGCATTTTTCAGAACTGTCACAATCAAGCATCGGTGCTCTCCAGTCTCCACCCCTTGCATGGATTTATTAAAGGGGAATTTATTTAGGCATGGTACTTCCCATGGGAAATCCTTCTTATTTTATCATTTATTTTGTTGCTATAAATTGAAAAAGCGAAAAAGAAAGATAAGAACATTATTAATTTATTGTAATGAAATAAAAAGCAAAATAAAAATGATGCTCTAGATCAAGGCCATTGCCTCAATTTTGTTCGCTTTCTAGAGAGAGGTGGAGACCCATCTCAACAAATTCTTTTCTGTTTTGAGGCAGTGACTCCATGATCCAATTTTCAAACCAATACAATACTTTGGTTGCACAGTACAACCTCTCATCGCCAGATATCTTTGCAAGCATCTTAGTATTTGTGCCTAATTGATAGGGAATTCTTTCTGCGAGATTTTTTTTTCATTTCTATTCATTTTTATTTATTATTAATATCATTCTTATCTTGGTGAGTGATGGGATCCGTCAACTTAGATGGCTAGCTTCTTGTCTGAAAATGAAATTTAAATATCACACTTCTTTTATAACTAATGTGTTTAGGTTTGTTAGGAAACCAAACTAATCCTTGAAGCATATGCAAATCTCTTTACTCACATACACTAGATAAATCTATGGAGAATAATGATTTGGAATGGAGTGAAAATCTAACTCAGAACCCTCACTTCCTGAGACAGGTTCCTAACTATCATTCAAACCCCTTTGAATTACCTAAATATCACACTTGCTATAGGAAAAAGTCAAACCGCTATATGCATTGAAAAGCATATTTATATATGTCTTAGCAATATATTACTGCTAAAAATGCTAACATGTACTATAGATGAGGAATTCTATCACTTTAATTCAAGGGAAAAGGGAAAATGGGGAGAGAGAGAGTCTAACTGGCATGCGCAAGGTGGTCTTTATTCAATGCCCCTATACTTTTTGTTATAAAAGATAAGCTTGGACAGTAGACTTGATGATGTGGGAACAGATACAGAAATAACCAAGAGAGGCCAAATTGATGCATCCAATGGTGATAAATATGTCTTGGCTTAACAAAATCGGATTGCCACATCTGGAGTGTGTGGATCCATTTCTACCCGATAAAAGATTCAGGCCCAATGTCCAATAGAAGACCCATTAACAAATTCAAACATAAATATCAATTTAGATTTATGGTTTTACTACTTATTCTGTCTTTTTGTTTCAGTATTTAGGTTGAGAAATAATGCCGAGATATTTAATTTCTTCTATTTTTAGTTGTTTCTAGAGAAGTTTTTTTTTTTTATCATGCCATGTAAATCTATTGAGATGTGGCTTGAGAAAGTCGTAATTTTTTAATTTATAAATAAAGAATGTAAGCATCAACTGGGAGGTTTGTGGGTGGTGTTTTGAATTTGGTTTATTCACTACACGGCCAAGGCTTAATTGAGGTTGTGTGATAAGAGAAGATTGTAAGGCATTTTCAAAAGACCATTGCCACTAACAGTGGTTCACACGAGTTGAATGAAGGCCCATCATGCTTCAACAATTTCCTCTTTTTGCCTCACAGTTGTATATATAATTATATATTGGACATTTCTTGTATCAAGGCCCATCTATTATGTGGCAGCTGTATATAATTCTGTCTCTAATGGAATACTATATTTCTCAACCCCTCTCCACTGAGTTACTAAAAGACCACATTATGAAAAATGTAATTAGGATTGTAGAAAAATATATTTCCCTTTTCGTACTGAATACTTCACTATTTTCATGAGTAGCTTTGGAATGCTCCGTTAAAGATTTGCATAGCTACCGCTTGCTTCATTTGAGCCTGATGTGGGTAATTTTATTTTCCTAACAATTTAAGTGGCTACAATATTGGAATTTCATTTTGCTGCTCAGGGAATATATTTCCCAATTGCATTCTAAATCCATTTTAACTTAATTTAGTCGGGTTGCGTCAACTTGAAAATTCCTCAACCTAACCCAACCCAAATTCCATACAGATTTTTGTTTTCACAACTGACCCAATCCGCTGATCCAACCCGCATGATTTCTCAGGTCGGGTCAAAACCCGACCCAAGTTTCACCCCTAGCCTCTGTTAAAGATTTGAGCCTGATGTGGGTAATTTTATTTTCCTAACAATTTAAGTGGCTACAATATTGGCATTTCATTTTGCAGCTCAGGGAAAATGTTACAGATAAAACCTTGCCTTACTGTTAAAATTCACAAAAGAGCATTTGGTTATGGTGGCTAACAACAGCAAAAGATCTGACCCATGCCAGCAATTGTATACGAGCAACTGCATTGACAAAAAGCCAAGCAGAATGAGTGAAGGCAGAATGAGTAGTACAGCATATGAATATACTTAAAACAAAGAAAAATTGATTCCATGTTCTCCGCAAAACAAGCACTGTGACAAATATGGTTGTTCAATGCATATTTTTTTCTAATTAAAAAGGATTCTTATTGCTTCCCTTACATCTTTAGAAATGAAAAACTAAATCCAAACTGAAAGTCACGACGCCAAAAGCCAAGTACCAAGAGCTGCCACTTCCATAACTTCAAAAGAAATAATGATGAAAAATGGGCTGTGAAAACCAGGAGGGCGTTTCAAGGTCATTGCCCAACACTAAATGAAAAATAATAAAAAGAAAACAAGCAGCAGCATTTCACCAAATAAAGTAATACTTCTCTTTTCTTCCAGACTCCCGTTTTCAAATGATCAAAAGCATTTCCTGTGAACGATCGATGGCCCAGATTCATCGTACTCTGCCTTTGCAATCCACATCTGCAACAGAGTTACAGAATATCCTGTTAAATACTGAAAATCCTAACTAGGGCCACTAATGCGATTGTCCAACAAAACAACAAAAAAACATGAGGCAAAAGAAAAGGAACAGACAACACTATATGAGAAAATTCTCTGTCCAACAAAAGATACAATAAGGAGTCCCCTACTCTCCAATCTCCCAAGGCTGAGATGATGAAAGGAAACTACTTTAGTGGAAATAAATCACTTTTTATCAAAAATGGTTATACCAATTTTTATTTTAGTCAAAAAAATGGTTTTTCCTAAGCGGTTTTCAAACAGAGCCTTTTGTGTTCTTTTGAGCAAGATGTCTATTGGGATGCTTCTCATGCACTACCTGTTCCCCAGGAATGTGAAACCCACCCACCCAGATGCATGAAATTATACAGGCTTGATGGTTTTTGAATGGTCTATGCATGGGTGCAAACCACCATAAGTCAGCTTGAATGAATTCAAAATTGTTTATGGTAGGGTGGCAGCAACAGTTGGGATGGGTGGAAATGGGGATTAGGTAGCCTTCTTCAGCGCACCAAGCACATACAAAACGTCATTGCAAACATCAACAGGTTTGGAGCTTATATAAAAACTTCATTGCAAACATTAATTGCCTGCATATACAAATCTAGGAATATCCCTAACACATAAATTTACCAAACAGAACACCATTTTAGGTGGTATTGAGTGTTACGGGAGTTTTAAATACCATACCTGTTGAAAGGTGCTGAGTGACGCCAAGATGGAGCCACCAATCCAAACACTGTACTTCCTCTCAGGGGGTGCCACCACCTTAATCTTCATGCTGCTTGGCGCTAGAGCTGTGATCTCTTTGCTCATCCTGTCAGCAATACCAGGAAACATGGTAGACCCACCACTAAGAACAATATTACCATACAAGTCCTTCCTTATATCCACATCACACTTCATGATTGAATTGTATGTAGTTTCATGTATACCAGCAGCCTCCATTCCAATCATCGATGGTTGGAAGAGCACCTCAGGGCAACGGAAACGCTCAGCCCCAATAGTGATTACTTGCCCATCAGGAAGCTCATAGCTCTTCTCCACAGAAGAGCTGGTTTTAGAAGTCTCCAATTCCTGTTCATAATCAAGAGCAATGTATGCCAGCTTTTCTTTCATATCTCTCACAATTTCACGCTCAGCAGTTGTGGTGAAAGAATATCCACGTTCCGTCAATATTTTCATGAGGGCATCAGTCAGGTCACGACCTGCCAGGTCGAGACGCAGGATGGCATGTGGGAGGGCATACCCTTCATAGATAGGAACAGTATGGCTGACACCATCCCCCGAGTCCAGCACAATACCTATGCAAGCACTTGCCATTAATGCAGGCACGACTAAATCATGCTATCATACCCAAATAAGGTGTATGTATTTGGTATATTTTAACCACAAATGCATTAGAACAATCAAGTTACTATTTTACAATAAATAGCCACATCAGAATCTCAGAATCATATCAAATGGAGCAACATATCACAAAAATCACAAGGCCTAAGAATCAAGACTTCTCTCAATGTGTATAATGCATCCAAGACAAAAAAAAATACACATTAATGCAAATGTAAAACCAAAATCAACAAATAGTAACATGGACAGAAACTACATGAGCAGTTAGAGAATGGTTGTTCTGAAAGAAGTATCTGTATCATTATTTGACCTATGAAAAAAATATCATTGATACAAGGAGTCAATATATTTAAAAAAAAGCATATCGAAATCATTAGGAACAAATAAATGGATATATAGTAAAAATTAAAAACATGGAACAAGGCACAAGTATTTGGGAAGCAACAGTGCAAATATTTCCCAGGAGTCATCAGCAAAAATTGCATAGAACTTTTGATAGAAACTCAATTGCACAAAGAAGTAAGAGTTCTTTACAGTACGTGTTCTTACAATATTTTCTTCACAAACTCAGTTCTATACTAGATTTTTTTTTTTTCTCTTTTTGACTGAAAGTTCTATATTTGTATGTTGGACATCTTATTTGTATATCATGATTTAGAATGGAAAGGCAGTTGCCTTCTCGATTACATTTAGAATTTTAGATGCATTATCAATACCATACAAATACACTGTAAAGAGAGGTTTCAAAAAATAAAAAGAATAAACCAGAGATAGTTATGTCTGCTAGCCAATGATAGACCACAAAAACAATAAATTCATCATGGAATTAATGTCAAACTGCAATCAAACTTACAAGGTCCTGAAAATAAAAGGTAGTATCAAGCAATCAAACAATAACTTTGCATCAATTTTCTTACCAGTAGTGCGTCCACTAGCATAAAGGGAGAGAACAGCCTGAATGGCAACATACATAGCAGGAGTGTTGAAGGTTTCAAACATGATTTGAGTCATCTTCTCACGATTGGCCTTGGGATTGAGAGGTGCCTCAGTGAGGAGAACAGGGTGCTCTTCTGGGGCTACTCTCAGTTCATTGTAGAATGTATGATGCCATATCTTCTCCATGTCATCCCAGTTGCTCACAATACCATGTTCAATTGGATATTTCAAGGTCAAAATACCACGCTTAGATTGAGCTTCATCCCCGACATATGCATCTTTTTGACCCATTCCAACCATCACCCCTGTGTGGCGAGGGCGGCCAACAATGCTAGGAAAAACAGCTCTTGGGGCATCATCTCCAGCAAATCCAGCCTATAAACAGTGGTGTGAGGCATAAGAACCAAACAAAAGTACTTTCAGATGCTTAGACATTTTCTAAAAAGTTTGTCATACGAGGCATAATTAGTATTCCAAAGACATAGATGGGAGTAGGTACCACACATTTCTAAAGAAGCCATATAACTAACCAAAGAATAGTTTACCTATTATATATATATATATATATATATATATATATATATATATATATTCATGATGCATTAAGAAGTTAGAACACCAGTGGGAAATTAATGCAGCCATTTTCAACACAGAAGGCAAATTCTGCATTGTTACCTTAACCATTCCTGTCCCATTATCACACACAAGAGGCTGAATGTCCTCACCATCTGCCATTTTCTGTTACCTGATAGTGAAAAAAATACCAATTTTTAGAATAGAGCAATGAGCAAATCAATCAATGGTAAAAGAGAAGACATTCTTGTCCTATAATTATAAATTTCTCTCTTTTCATGTGTACAAATAATTATAACAATTGTTATTCATGAACAATATTTTCCATTTGGACGATAGGGATGCGAACGAGCCTAGGGTTCCATTTGGACAAGATGACCATTATCTAAACCAAAAATAGTAAAACACGTCCGTTTGTAGTTAAAATAGTTATTTTCTAAGAAAGAACTTTCTTTTCCTTGCACTTAAAACGGATCTCTAGAATCTTTCTCGGTCAGACATCTCAGGAACAACAAAATTACAGATCACTAAAAGCAATAAGGTTCAATCGGATCGGTGGGCGAAGAATAAAAATGGCCAAGCACATTTCTGATTTTAGGAAACTTCGTTTCCATGAAATCATAAAGAATTCTACAATATTTCTCGATCAGAAATCTTTGAGAAAACAATGAAATATAGGTCGTAGAAATGAAAAAGAAAAAGGCATTACAGATTGTTCAAAACAATCAAGAAAAAATAAAAATAAAAATAAAAATCCGCTGATCGGATCAATGCGCGAAGATCTTGTAACCGAAATCGGCTTCAAGTAACTGCATTTCCAACAAAAATCAAGAAGAAATGAAGAAAATAATACCTTTGGCAACCCCTAGATTTCTAGCTCTTGAGAATCTTTCTCGTCTCTCCCCTCGCTTTCTATCTGGTTGCGCAAAATGGAACGATCGACCCAAATGGAAATTCATTTAAATGAGATCCTCAAGTTTACGAGATCTAATCGCAGCCCTTCGTTTGTCCAAAATTTCTACGGCTAGGATTAAGCTCCTCCCCTGGAAACAGGTGCTGAGCATTCTTCTTTTGACAAATTAGGACGATTTCATCACAATCTTTTCTGTTAATGGCATTTGTATCCCTGTTACTCTTTCAAAATTCAAATCCATACGCGGTTCGTTGGCCGCAGCCGCAGCCTGCCATATATTTCGGTTTGCCTGCTATTTTTATTTTATGTACCTAGGTATGGGTTGATCATAATCAACATTGTGATGAGTTTATTAGAAAAGAAATTGTTTGAACATATAGTTTTATTATAAATTATTTTAATTAGATTATACTTTAAAATTAATATATATTAAATTAATTGAATTGATTAAATTTGAAAGAGTTTAAAACTTTTAACATGATTAATTCAATTAAAATGACTTTTGTGGAACACATAATCAAGAATAGACATTTTATCACTTCTTTATTTGGTAGGTCTATGTTTAAGTGTACAAGGTAATACTACAGACACTAATGTATGGTGATAATATTTTTTTCTTAAATAAGTTTTTTTTTTTTTTTTTACTTTAGATAGTTAAGTATAATGCATAAGAGATTATCATAGTATTATGATTTTGATTTTAAATTTTAGCAAATGCAAATCATTGATAATTAAAGTTTGGCCAAAATTAAGAAACACTAGGGCAATTTTTACACACAAGTACAAGGGCCATGTGGAATTTATTTTAGGGTTAATGCACACTGCTAAAATTATTGTTTTTAACTTAGATTTAGCTGTGTTTTTATGTTCATTGGATGTAGTTTTACAATTGAATAAAATCTGATAAATAAAAATGTATTCAATAGTTTGTTTTTATCTTAAAAAACAAAATTAGAGAGATCCAATAAATCTCATTTTAGATAATTTGATAATTTTATGACAATCTATCAATTCATCCAATTTTTCTATAAAAGAATAGAATCAATCATCCACTAAGACCGCTCGTTAGAGCACCTGATCATTTTAAGCTCAAACATGTGTCAAAACTCACCATAAATTTCTTTTTAAAAAATAATAATTTTATACAAATAAATTTTACTTAATACCTACCTACATGACTATTTTCACATAGGTGTCTACTATGAAAAATATATGATCTATTTAAGAGACTCTTCCGTTTTAGTAGTAAAAATCTCAATAATTATATTTTATTTAAAGTTCTATTTTTATTTTTAACCATCAAACATGATATTAGATAACCGTGAATCTTTGAAGTGGGAGTTTTATTTAAGATTTTTTTTTTTTTGTAATACAATTTTTTAAATCTTATTTTTTTAATATTAATAGATTTAAGAAAATTTATTTTGATTAAACTAAAAAACCATATTAAAATTTTGAAATTTTAATCTTCTAAATTACTATCCAATTATATCTTTATGACAACATGTTATTAGACAACTGTGAAACTTTGAAGTGGGAATTTTATTTAAGATTTTTTTTTTTTGTAATACAATTTTTTAAATCTTATTTTTTTAATATTAATAGATTTAAGAAAATTTATTTTGATTAAACTAAAAAACCATATTAAAATTTTGAAATTTTAATCTTCTAAATTACTATCCAATTATATCTTTATGACGTTGAAGATTTATAGTTTAATCGAAATGGAAATTGTCAAGCATAGCCTCGAGGAGTGGAATTTCTCGGTAAACGTGTAAAACCGTGACTATACATAGGGGTAATTTCGTCTTTAAAGCTAAATAAACCGAGACTGGCGTGTGTGGGTGTGATTTACTGAGAGTGTACGGAAAAAGCGAAAATGCCAGCGCAGTGAATCCGGTCCCGACCAACAGCCTGGGGACAAGAGAGATCTTCACGCACGTGCGGAGGGGATGTGAGGCACGTGTGGAAAGTCCCCACCATTGCCATCTAAATCAGTGCTTTGACCAATAGAACCGGTCAATGCCTCCTTCATTTTCTTTAATTAAAATGGAGATTACCAGCTCAAGAGGTCAGATTTTGACCGTTGAAGATTTCTGTCTAATAGTTGTTCCTTTTACAATATGCTGGGCCAAATTTGGATGTGATAACATTGGTAGGATGGTCTCATCTCAACGGTTGAAATAAGATCATCTAAAATTGTCCTCAAGGGTTTGGCGTAACGACTTTGATTCACGTTCAACTCTAAAAGGGCACTCAATGTTGATTGAGGGATTTCACGTGTTCCAAAAAATTATGAGACACTTACGAAAAAATTGTACGAGTGTAGATTGTGGGTTGTGCACTTTTTTTAGATGATTTTGCATTGTCTAAAAATAACATATGCTCCCTCTAGATTGATTCACAAGTGTCCAATTCCTACCTAAACAATTTAAATGTGCATATGATTCATCATCTCATATTAGATTCAAAGCTCTTGCCCATCCATTTTCTTTACATAATCAACAAAAAACCATTTTAAAACTAAAATCTCTCAAAATTCAACAAAAATATTTAAGTCTTCTTCATAAAAGGTAAATCAAATAAGACAAGTAATCAAGTTTTCATGATTGATTTTTTTTCCAAACCTCATAATCATATAAACAACAAACATTAAGTTGATATTCATATATGAAAAAAATTAACAATGTTTTGTTCTAACATAATCATAGATATAGTATTTAAGTTATCTACAATTTAAGTTGAATAAATGAATGTTAAATTTAAATTCTTAATAATATTTAAAATTTTAAGTGGATTAGAATTCATATTCGAACTCTTCTATTCTTGTTAAGATGTTTTTTACTTTTGAATACCTACCTATCTACACCTTGGAGTACAAGTTTGAGGTGGTTGCTCACTTTTGAAATATGGAAGGTATGATTGATATTCAAATAATCCAAAAAGTAAAGTGTTTGAGCACAAACAATGGTGATGAGTATATATCACATAAATTTAGAAAATTTTATAAAGATGAAGACATCTATCATCACTTTTTTGTACCATATATTTTGTTGGATCCGGCAAACAAGTCCCACATTGAAAGTGTAGAAGGAGATCTAGAAATTTATAAACGCCTTTGGTCACTTATGTAATAGGCTAGTCTTTTGGGATGGATATCCATATTCTAACAAGTGGTACCAGAGTCAGGTCTCAAGTTATCTCAAGTGGACAGGAGATCCATTAGGCAGATGGGATGACAGACGATATAGGCCGCACAAGAGCCTCGTTTGAGGGAGGATTGTTGGTGCTCGCGAACGAGTCCTACAATGAAAGTTTAGAGGGAGATTTGGAGATTTATAAAATATTTGTGTCACTCCAGCTAATAGAAGTCTTCTGAAATGAATATTTAGATCCTAACACACCCCATAGTAAAATGGTGCTACAAAGCATTTGAATAGAACATTTTTAGAAGAATCTTATAGTATGTTAAGCAATGCTGCTTTATCAAGACCATTATGAAAAAAAAAAAAAAAAAACCAATGCATCTTGTTTCTTAGATAATAGATTGTCTAAATATGATATTACGCTTGAAAATCTTGAAAATGTATGGTTTAATAATCCTCCAAATTATTCTGATTTGTGTATCTGATATCGCCGATATCGGCCAATATTGATACGTTTTTTAAAAAAAAAGGGAAAAAAAATAAGAGAGAAAAAAATATCGGCCTATATCTCCGCCGATACCGAATTCTTCACCTCTGGATGTAGGCATCAATGCGAAACCATATTAAATTCTTATCTCACTTAGTGTGGTATGTTTGTTGTGATTTAATTTAATTTTGATTTTTCCTATTGTAGTATTTTAATTGTACTATCTCCACTCCACAATAGGAACATCATATCATCATTATCCTTTTCTAAAAATTCCATCTATTTGGAATTTTCTTTTTAAGTAATATTTCTCCGTTTGACCCATCTCATACTATGAAGTTAATTACTCTACTAACTTTCGTGTCATCCTTTATCCATTCTCTCCACATTCATAGTGCCTATGAATTAATCTTATCTCTGGTTCTACTTACATAGCCAAAGCACAATGGATACCTCTATTAAAATATTTAGATACAATAAAATTCAGCTATATTTTTACATATATTATTCATTTATGTATATATCCATCACTTTATTTGTTGGAGTAGTTGGACATTCTCATTTTATGTGAGAGGTTTAGCCTTCAAACCCTTGGAGTGCCTAACCTGATCCATATATATATAAAAGTATTATACAAGAAATGAGAGAGAGGGAAAGAGACTTGAATTGCACTTTCCTAAAAGATGAAATCAGTTGTAATTATGATTGGGTTATATAAGAAACTTGATTTAGGGTACAAGAAACCACTTTTAAGCCCTTTTAAGGCAACCAAGATCCAATGCAAAGCCACTCATGTGGAGACATTAATCATTATCATCTCTAATCAAGTTGCACTTTGCCTAACCATTGTCACATGGAAGCCACATACAAGAAAAGATGCACCATCGGCCATTTTCTTTCACCCTCCTTTTCTTTTTCTGCAAATTTGTGGCCCATCTGGTAAGAGGGCTCTAAATTTCCGGAACAACAAGACTATAATGTTGTAAAAAGTATTATTTTTAAACCCCTTTTTTATTTTTAAAATCCTGAGGGGTTGACTTGGTGGTCAACACCAACTTTTATTTAAAGGAAATCTGAAGACCAAGTCCCTCTCAACATAAAAATGATCACTCTTTATTGTTCTATATATAACGTGTGTGAATTGAAAGATTTACCCATATCTCAAAGATTAGTCGACGTTTGGATATCTTGGTCTTAAAAAAGGAAGCACTTGAGAATGATGGAATTTATAGATTAAACATCTCTCATCTGTCAAATTTTTTTTTTAAAAAACCTATACAGGCCAATCCATTCTAGTGGATAATTTGATACTTTGATTCAAAACAGTGAGAACAATAATGGACCACCTGATGTCCAAATTGACATTAAAAATTGTAGAAAACTTCTTGACTCGTTCATGATCAATCGTACGTTTTTCTTTTATGATTTGAATGGTGTTTATTAATTTTACGTCGTCTCTATTTTATGTTTATAAGATTATTTTTTCATAATCTATCTCACAAGTTATTATAATCAAATAAAAAAAATTCCATTCAATTATATCATAGAAATATTTTACCCATCTCATATGCAATCATACACAGCTCAATCCATAATAAACTGTACATTTATCATAAACTGGTTTCCACATAGTCAAGTGAGATAGATAAAATCTTTTGCAGATGACAACTTATATAAATTAAATTTTATAAAATTCAAAATCACAAGATTTAAAATAAAATTAAATGAGCTTTAAATTTTACACATTCAATGTTTATTTGTTAGTCTCAAAATTTCAAAGTATAAAATGAAAAACCAAGGACTTATAGCAAGCAAATTTTCACAAGGCTGAAATGAAAAATTGACAATATATGGCAATCAATTTCAAAATAAAAAAATCACAAGGATAAGATGGTTAAATAAAACTCAAATTTTACACATCCAACGTCTATATTAGTTTCTACATTTTATCAAAAACATGTGGTCCACTTTAATATTTAAAGATCGACCTTCTTAGATAAGCAGGTTTGACAAGGCTTCCTAGAGTATTTCATTTGTAAAATAATATTTTTTAACTTTCCAAATTTTGATAAATATAAATTATTTTATTCTTTAATTTTTATGGCCTTTAAAAATTATATCTTACCAACCCACCTTCTATGCTTCTACAAACATCAGAGGATAAGCTGGAAGGAGTATCCAGCAAGAGAGACCTGGGAACATGGAATGGATTATCCTCTTCAATTACTGTTGTCAAGCAAAAAACACCATGAGAAAACATTCTGTGCCGTTTGTTTCAAATTTGAACCATAATCTTTGACAAATATTAGAAAATTATTCTTACAAAACATCTCACCGTCGACCATGAAATGCAAATGATTACTCTGGAAGAAAAGACATCTCATGTATAATTAAGCTAATTCACTTACAGAATGAACATACTTTATTGTCTTTGGAATGGTGAAAAACTTATTTTGAGTAAAATCCATGATGGAAGAACATTGGAAGTGAGTACGAGCATATCTCTTCACACGAATCAAGGATTTCAAGTCCACCGGGAAATGGGATGAAGTCAGGCAGTCAGCTCCGCCAAACTCGTCTTAATCCACAGCAAAATTTGTCACATAGGGACTGGTAGGCAGCACTACACTGCTTGAATTTTTGCTCCGCTGCTACCTGTTGCAGTCTCAAGAAGTCACCTTCAATTTCATCAATTGGAAGCAAATAAATATTTGGGAAACTGAAGTTATAGTTGCGATAATGTTATTACTTTTTCAGTGTCAGGGACATTTGGAGTTTTCCTTCTGATGGCACTTCTTCTTCTTAATGTTAACTCTATTTGTATATTTCAATATGGAATAGCAGGTTTTTGAGATTGACATGGATAGTCCTTTTTGGAGTGAACTAGAAAGTTCTTTTTCCAGTTTTCTGTATGGTGGGTCTAAGAGTGACAATCGCTACTTGTTCATTACATGACATTAGAACTATTTCTGCAGAATTTCATACATGACATGTTCCATAAGATGGTAAGATATGTTTCTGAATTGTGTAAGAAAATGGAATCCCTGAAAAACAAGAGGGGGGAAGAAAACTATTTCTGTTTTTGGTCTCCAAAGGTTTTTCTTTTTTCCTCCTTGTTTTGCATGTAAAACTGGTTTTAAACCCAGCCTTCAACAATCAAAATTCGTGTTTTTTCTATACCTACTTGATGTGTAAAACACATTACTAGTTGCTGGACAATTTTCAGATTGTCTATCCATGCTGAATTAAATCACTAAACCAAGTTGTGTCTAAGCCTTCCTTTCTTTTCTTAAAAACAAAATCCTTGAAGAGGTTAGGAGAATTTACATTGATTATTGGGCCGATTCCCTAAGCTAGTGGAAGTCCAGAATCCCATGAACCCTCGGAGATAATTCTAAGGTACAGTATTGTGGGACTGTGATAAGGGTTCGGACTTTTACAATTTTTGTCTACGTGGAAATTCTTATTTGCACATGATTGGCATGATACATAATTTTTATTGACTTGGTAATATTTTGTTTATCTTTAGCCCATTAGATTTAGGCCATTGCATCAGTCCTACATCACACGAGAAAAATAATTTCATATTCGCTGAATTTATCATGCAAGACACCCACACCCGTATGCCTGGTTTACTATTGCTGCATCATCAACAGTGAATTTCACCAAACCATCAGGTCAGGAGGGCCTCCTGATTTTGCTGACTTCTCCTCTTCTTCAAACCTCCTCTCATATAGGTTCCCTAACTCCAGCAAAAGTCATCTACCTCGAAATCCTTAAAGCTCTCACATTCTTCAGTCATTCCATAAGTCACATCCTAGCCACCTCAAAGACCTTCTCCTCTTTCCTTTGGTCCTTGCTATAAAAAATCCTCAAGTTTCTCCACATCACAACCACTAGAATGGTTAATCATGCGTCCCTCCAATTTGCCCTCAATGGACCTCTATCCCAGTTAGAGATAGTACCCCCAATTTGATTTATTAAATGCCCATCACAACCTGGTAAATTTAGAACCTATTCCACAACCTCCATGAAAACAGACACACTCCAAACAAATGATCTGCAATATTTGACTCAGCCCGCATAACATACAATAAATCTGTCTATTCCAAAATCACCATCCTTCTCTGCAATCAAACCTAGTTAAAATTTTCCCTTGGCACACCAATCCTAAACCCTAGGAGGAGCCTCACTCTTCCACACCAAGAAGCAAGAGGTTCAGTACTGGTAGTTCTACCTGAAACTCTTTGACATATTCACAGAAAATTAACCCGATGAAACACCGATTATACCTAGATTTTCAAAATATTGTCAAGAGGCAACCCGCATAATGAAACCTAAACGGTATGCTATCATGGATATGATATGAATCCATACTATTTTGCAGTATTGAGGCATCTAAAAATTTGCAAACATTTGTGAGATTTTTTCCCAATTTTCAAGAGTTGTCCAATATTCTACACTTCAGAGCTATATTTAAGCAATATTGACAACCTTTTTAAAAAAAAAAAAATCTTTTCCAATTTAATATTTGTTTCTTTGAAATTCCCAATGAAATCCAGAGAAAACATAAATTTTGAAATAACCAAATAGTTTCATGATACAAAAAATTGCAGGAGATCAAGATCTGTGACAATAGACTGAATAACATAAAGAATATAACAGATTAAAAACAATAGTAAGTAGGTTAATGCACCTTAGAAGGACCTTGGTGACGATCTGGGTGCCATCTTAGAGCACTGGCCCGATACCTGAAACAAGAAATTACATCCAGAGGAGATATGTCAACATAATCAACATCCTGCCATTGACTCAAAGAGGCAACTAACATCTGCTAAAAGAATAAGACAGGACAAACAAATAACAAAACAAATCAAATAAATGAAGCAAGAATTTGCTAAGCCTTCCAGCATGCAAACCATGCTCACCAGAAGATACATACATCGCAAGCTGCTCATTAGGAAGGCCTACTATCAAGGTGACCACATGTGGAAGTAGATGGAAGGTTACACCAATTGCTCAATTTTTTTTTTTTGAGCGGTAACAAAGAAGAAATATTATTAGAGAAAAAGAGTACAAGAAGGTGGTGTAAAAGGTATAGACCAAAGAGAGAAAAAACAACAAAACAAGAAGAAACAGCTACACAAAGACCACAAGAAGAAAACAAATACAATAACAATTCCAACTCCAATCATGTGAATCCTCCTATTCAAATGTAGAAAATGCTTGAACAGACCCCTCAACACCATTTTTGGCAAAGTAGTCCGCAACCCATTTGGATTTGAAAAGGGAAAAAGAAAGTAAAGAGAAGTTCCATGTTCAAACACATTGCTCAAAAGGCAGCAGTTAGACAGCTGGATAGTTGGACCAGATTTTTTCTTGGCCTAAGGTCACATGAATGGTTGGTCATGGATGAGCAGCTTATCTCAAGTGAGGTGCATGTGGAGAAGCGCGCACAAACTTAGCAAATCCCAAAGCAGTAAGAGCAAGAATGTATAGCAAATCTTTACGCATTTTTCACATCTTCAAGTTTTAGTGGACCTGAAGCGCTCAATCCAAGAGTTCGCGATCAGAAGCCAAGTCCGAATCAGAATTATTACAATCAGTGGAAGTATCATCTTCATCTTCTCCATCATCACCTCCAATTCCAAGAGCTGCTATAATTATAATAATTCGAAGTTTCTCCGTTGAAAATTATCTGCATCATTAAAGGGCCAATAAAAGTATCTCCCCCTCCAAAAGCAGAATGAAATATGGTCTCACTTCTTCATCATCGCTACAGCAGAACTGGAACCTCCCTTTTCCTGAATCAAGAGATAATGTTCATATACTTAAGTGTATGTATGGTAACTCAAATCCTGCAAGATTAAATAATTTTTTCTTTTAAAATAATTTGAGATTGATTGGCTTGACAAGAGATTGGAGCAAATCTAACATATTTTACAAAATTTGCTGCTAGGACTGCCCCTACAGCCATGCATCTGCAGATAAAACATTTACACAGCAATTTTTCGCCAAAAGGCGCATGGATTTCCGAATTCCACTTTTTCCGTATACAAGCTCTTTTAGGCTTGTTTTGATACTTCCCTTCTCCATGTTTTCCATTCTCTTCTTCTCACATTCTGGTCTTTTACATTCTTCTCTCCACATTCACAATCTCTCTCCTCTCCCTTGTTTTTTCTTTAGGTAAAAAAAGACATTCACCAAATTATGATCTCTCCTACTATTTTTAACATAATTATTATTTTTTAACTATGAGCACCCAAATTTATTCACATGGTGTTACAAGTACAAACAGTTTTTTATTTCTTATTCTTCTTCTTCTTATTATTATACCTTTTTAAAATAAAAATAAATAAAAACAGAGACCATTGACTTGATTCTTCATTCTCATATTTTAACCACTTCATCCCAGCTGTACAAACTTAGTTGTCCTCTTTTTCTAACTTCTTCCTCCATTTTTTTCAAACCTTTCTTCCTTTTTTCTATGATTTTAGTGTATTTTTAAGAGTTACAACACTCATGCATTTCTAGTGGCAATACTCTTACCATGATTTTCTTTAAATGGATTTTGAGTCATATAGTTGGGTGTATGCATAAGAGACTAAATAGATACATACACAAAGTGTAAAGCTTAACTACCAATCAATTACCCTACCATGTGATCTTGTCGTTTTAACTTTTATTGAATATATATTATTAGGTTTTATGAGTTTAAAATCACAGTTGATACAATTAGGGTGAAACTTCATATATCCACAACTATCGTGAGGTCATGACCATTTAAAGACATCCATTAGAGTTATTTAATCTTTAACTCATTTGATAATTTTAAAAATATGACTTGATTGATATATTGAAGATTTTATCACTTCAAACATGATACTAAGTGCATCTCACGTATGTTTAAGCATAAACGTTTAATATGTTTTTCTCTTTCCTTTATCATTAGTAATAATTTATTTTCTTGATGTGGGTCAATTACCTCCATCCAAATATAGTTTCTCTACATCTGTGGTAAAAAATTAAAAGAAATTACTGTTAACTCGCATGCATCTTTTTTATGGGATTTTTAAATTAATTTATTTTTTTTAATAAATTAGATATTAATATATATAAACTTTTAAGAGTTCATATTTAAATTTGACAATCTTTACTTAACACTAATATTTATCTAACATAATCTTCAGTAATTACCAAAAAACAACATTTTAATCTATTGTCATTTTCTAACAATTGCCAAACAACGAGACTTTTTTCTGACAATATTTTCTTCTATCTGTTAGGAAAAAAGATTCATCAAGCTAAAAATTGATAGTTGCCAAACACACACTAACTACACAGAAAACATGAAGCCCATCCACTATAACATACAAGTGTCCATGCCCATTTCTTGCAATCCCTCCCCCTAGACATGGACTCGTGGTTTGTGCAAAATGCATTAGGTTCACATATATTTAGGGGGGGAAACACATTTCCTAAATGCCAAACATTTTTTTCATTCTCTACAAACCCATAAGCCAATCCCATAGGGAGGCCTGTAGCAAACTTTCGCATACGTGCAGTGCTCTGGCCTTTCCCCATTCTTCAATAAGAATTCAAATCCCTTTATCCATTTTGCCAAAGTGATCTACTGAGCTTTCCTCTTCCGTCACTGCTCTACCACCCTATCCTACACTGCCACCTCACTAGCCCCTTCACCTACTCCTAACAAACCGGGATGTGCATGGTTACCACGTGTTTATGGCTCCAATAGTCAATCCGTCTCCTTTCCCAACGAAGAAGGTGTTTTTCGAGGCAGAATCCGACCCTACTGTTCCGGCGATGTGTTCTCCTACTGAGATCCTTGATTGAGACTGTGAAGGATTTCGTTTAAGGATAGGGATGTCATTGGCAGTACCCTGCTCGTGGATGCCAACCTCCACTTGGATTTTCAGAACAGAGCAATCTCCCTCCACAGGTTCCAATTATAACCTCCACAAGTTTTCCAAGCTTATTGCCGAAGGCTTTGATCAATTTCTTTGACCACCTTGAATTGGGTAACCATAGCAGTATAAAGCCAGATCGTTCTCCAATGCTCGAAAAGGTTGGGGCGCCACCTTCCACAAATCCATAGCCTACCGAGCTTCAAGGAAGAACTCTCAAGCAGTCATCATGATCAGGCATGTTTGGGGATCGGAAAAATCTTCCCCAATAAGAAGTTGAGAGATCTCTCCTTCAGAGAGGCGCTCGACTGGGCACACCACCACAACTCGACGTGAGAGTCAACCTGAGATCCATTTCTCTTCTTCCAGGTCTACCATCAAGTTTATCGCTTTCCTGCCGGTATTGAAGCCGTCCAACGTCAGAGCTTTCCTCATTTCCCTGGTTGTTGAAGTCTCCCCACTATGTCTGCCCATCTCCTTCCTTTGAGTTGTTTCTCTTTTCCCTTTGTTTCAGAGGAGTGATTGAAGTTCTTACTCACACCTCCTCCATCACTTTTTATAGGAAAATGTTTCTCCTTCCTTCCAAATTGGGTTGGATTGACCTGCATGCGCCTTCTTTCAAGCAAAGTCCCACTAAGACCGACTATGGCTTTCTCTACCTGCATTCCATTTGCCATCCTTATGAAACTAAACTCTACCTGCAAAGTCCTTTTTAGGAATGAAGATGTCCCTCATCGTTCCCACTGCAGCCAGCTCCAGGTCGTCAGCTTCGATGATTCACCAAGAAAATGGTGATTGAGATACTTCCTCCATTGTGTGTTGTTTTCTTCCTGTCACCTGTGTCCACTCGCCTTCATCACACTTGCCCCTGACCCCTTGTTGATTCCTCTGCTAGCCCCTACTATCAATCGTCATCTCTCTCTAGGTGCATGTTCTCCTTTCCTTCTTCCCTCATCATGTCTCTTTCTCTCCCTCTCGTACATTTGGTAGTTGTTACACACCACTTGGTGGTTTTGATTGGCTTGCCACCCATTAAGTTGTTCTCATTTTGGCCTTTTGGATTAGTTTGTTTTCTTTTAATAGATAATAGTATTTTTGGGATGGTTTCCAAGCAGCTTTATGGGAATTTGTTAAAAGCAACAGTGTCCTCACAAAGAAAGCGTGTTGATGGGTTGGTACATTTGGTTGCATTGCTCTCCCTAACACGTGTGATCTGTGTTGCAATAATGAGGTATCCATTGATCAGCTTTTCCTCCATGGTCAATCTCTTTCCTATTTGGTGATTTCCTTTTCTATTCAGTAGGTCTTTTCAGCTCTCATAGTGGGGTGGATTCGGGGTCCTTCCCAAGGAAAGGTCAAATACTTTGGAAATGATTACTTTAGCATTAGCTTGGTTTGTTTGAGGGGAACACAACTGCCATATTTTTAAAGTAAGATGACTACCAGTGCTAATGTGATTGAGAAAATCAAACTCATTATCATGCACTTGGCTTTGGCATTAGAAGTTCTTGCAGGCCTCCAAGGGGAAATTGGGGGACAATTAGCCTGATTTGTTTAGCTAGCTACATTGTTATGTGTATTTGTTCAGTGTCTTGCTCAACCCTCTTTGGGTAAGCCTCATGGTGCTGTACATACTCTTGATTTTCAAAAATAAATCCTTTGATATCTCTCTCCAAATATATATATATATATATATATAAAGAAGAATCATTTCTTCATATATTCTAGAACCGTTATGTCCTTTCTGAAAGTAAACTAGACTTCTGTATTAATAGGAAAATGTACAATGTATCACTGAGAGTGGTATCCTTGATTTATACACATTATTTTGTGTACAGAATGAATGATATACAAAAAGGCTCCAGGACAAAAAGCATAGCACCAATCCAAGGAGAAAACAATGCCCATGCATGCCCCCAATTCCAATTTCCTATCACGGGTCAATTTGAAAGTCTAGACAGAAAAGGGCAGATACCATAGGATTCTTTCCACCTCAATTCAATAAAATCTAAATTGCATTTGTGGGTGGGTGGGTATATGGGTTTGGCCCTATATTTAGAACTAAGTGTGCAAATCACTATCCAATGTTTCAATCCTTGTAATTGAATCCCGAAAATTTCAAAGTCAATTGCAATTAGGTCCCTGCCATCAAACCACCAGCTTTAGATTTTGATGCAAAATTACTAATGGACCCACTTAGCAGAAAAGTGCCTCTTCTTATATTTCAACTTTTTGAAAAACCAATGGAATAGTTGCAATCAGAATGCTCATCTCATTCAATAGCAACAATCTTCAACTAATGAGCCAATGACCAAAATGATCCTGTTCTCCATCTATTTAGAAGGTACAAGAAAAATTGGCATTTTCACCTTTTTTGCATAAACAGGATCATTTTGGTCAATTAAATTAGAAAAAAAAAAACTGATACTAATGTTTGAGAGAGAGAGAGAGAGAGAGAGAGATAAGAGATCCAAGGGATGCTATCACCACCACAAATGACCACCAATGCGCTCTAGCCCCTCATAATTATGAATCAAGTTTCACTTCAATGATCAAACCCGATTAATAATTGAGTAGAAGAATTGATGCTCAAACTGATTTTTTGGGTTGGGCTCTTCATGCCTTGCCTTACAAGTAAAATTCCAATCTAGTGGAACTTACTTTTTCTACCACCACCAATTGCTGAACAGAAAAGATCCCAAAAGACCCATAAGATCTGATCTGATAGCACTTCAAGGTACACCAAGATGCATTTTCCAGCAAAGAAAATGACCACATGAGACTGGTGAAACAGCAGTTGAGATACAAAACCAATCTAATGAATAGTGTTCATGACGCATTCCCCCTCCCTCAAACAGATAAAAGGGAAAGGGAAAAAAAAGGACATGTGGCACTCTTACTTCCACTCCAACGAGTTTCTCTTCTCGATTCCCTGGGACCATAGCTGCTCTTTTTGGATCCATTAGCCCAATATTGCTGTCTAAACCATGAGGTATCTCTATATGATGTGTGGTCATTTTCATCATCACCAGCCTTCCAACTCTAATACCACAGTAAAAAAAAAGATCAATGCATAATCAGTTTCTATGTTTCACTATGATCATGGAATTCAAGAAAAAAATATTTGAACAAGGGAGCAATTCATGTGAATACTGTGCACAGATTGGTTAATTTTTTTTTTTTTGAATGAAGGTTAGATTTATTTCACTCAAAGAGGATAAATAGGGGGGCCCAAATAATAAACTAAAACAGCAAGCCCGGGCTAGGCAAAAGAACCATTAAAGGCAGGCCAATACATGGGCCAGAAAAACATTTATGCAAAAAACACAGCCCACAAGTCCTGGAAAAAGAAGCCGAACGAAGCAGGCACAATTTTTTTCCTCATTTGCCCTTTCTTTTTGATGGTTGGAATGCACTGAACTTTTGTTTGGTTGCAAAGATGGGAATGCACTGAATGTTACTACTCAAAAGCACTGGATGAAATACAGCAAAGCCTTGGACAGGTAACAAATGCATTGCATTTTATATAAGTTTTTTTTTTTTTGAACAGTAACAAAAGAATTTTATTAAAATAGGAGAAACAAAACAAGTACATGGAGCGGGTCTAAGAAACTTAAACCCAAAGCAAAAAAAAACACAATAGGACCTAAATGGTACAATACAAAAACACAACTCTACAAGGAATCCCAAACAGAAATTTCCTTAACCCCCAAAGTTAAGAGAAAAAAACGCCTTCCATATGCAACTCCACTCCAAGCGTTGCAAAGAAATCTACAACACCATTGGCTGATCTCCTTATGAAACGAAATCTCGTGACCTAGATACAATTCCTTAATCTCCCTCACAACTGGTATCAATTTCAAGGGAGACCGCTTTAATCCCATTGTCCACTGATTGCATTTGCCGAATCCCCCTCAATAATGAGTTTCTCATGACCCATGGAAGTTCACAATATTGGCTAGAGCCTTCCTCATCCCAACAATTCTGCCTCATTTGAATCTCTCACACCTAGAAATTCCAAAAAAAACTAAAGACGACATCCCTTTCAAATTCCGTAGAACCACACCTATCCCTGCTGGTCCAGGTTTACCTCTCGCTTCCTTGTCCACATTGAATTTGAGGACAATTGGCGAAGGGAGACAAAATCACACTAATCCTTGCCTTCATTGACCCACCACTCATGCATCCTTCCCATGAATTGTATAGATCCGTCACTTTGAAGCTCTTAAAGTCCTTGCTCGACAAGAGCCAAGTACAAAGTCTCCATTTTTCCTTTTGGAAAATCTCAGTCTCCTAGGAGACTTTGTTCTCAAAAATCCTAGAGTTACTTTCCTTCCATACTGACCACAAAATAGCCACTAGAATAGTATTCCAAGTTGCCTTCATCTTGGATCCAAGATTTGAAATTGCCCAATTATCAATAATCCCTTTGAATGACCTATTGAAAACCCACGAGACACCCATCTGTGAAGTGGCAAGAGAGTCCCGCATCGTCTAATTTGAGAAACCAATGACTCTATATAACACTTGAGACATCATACTCTCAATCATGGTTGTTAAAATCTTACGATACACGATTCGTATCTTACGATTCATACGATATGATAAGAGAAACGATTTGTATCTATCAACAAATCTTACGATTCGTATAAATAATAGAATTATAGGGTTATTAGGAGTGTAAAAGCATGAAACATTTCGTTTTAATGGTTTTTAAGGCTTGAGTTGATGAACATTTAAGACCTTTCAATTTTTTGAGGGTTTTTTTAGTTCATTATTGACTTTTCATAGTATAATTGGATTATATACTGGTCTTATACATTTGGGAGTTAGAGCATTGAAATTTGAGTTCCAATGAACTAATTATATAGAATTCACTTAATATTGAAAGAAAGTTGGAGAATTGCTCATGTTATTACATTTTAGATATATTTTACGTTATTTCATATTAAATATTTTGTAGGGAAAACACTTATAAATCTTACGATTCTACGATTTACGATACACGATTTGCGATTCAAGATGTATTAACGATTTCCGATACGATTCGATTTTCACAACATTGCTCTCAATGGCTAGCTTTTGAGAGTGAGTTCTACCTCAAGAATGTTATCATGTCATGGTTTTCTAACATAGTATCAGAGCAGACTTCATGTACAGCCGCTGGATGTAAGGGAGAGTGAGTTGCTGCACACGGGGGCAGGTGTGAAGTGGCAAGAGAGTCTCACATGCCTAATTTGATAAACTAATGACTATATAACACTTGAGGCGCCATTCTCTCAATGGATAGCTTTTGAGATTGAGTTCTACCTTAAAAATGTTATAATGTCATGGTTTTCTAACACCATCAGCTAAGAAAAACTATTCCACAGACATCTTGCCATTGGAAAATTCGCCAAGAAATGGTTATTGTCCTCCTTGTTGAGATATATTATGATTTATTAAAGATGTATTTCCATTTGTGGTTGATATAAATTAGATTATGATCGATTATGTAATCTCTTAATTAGGAAATTAGGATCCTCACATATTGTGAGAGATTATCCTCTGTACTCTATATATTTAGCTTCTGTTTAGTGAATTAATACAAGAGAAAGATTATTCTTCTCATCACTTTCTACATGGTATTAGTAAAAAAGATCCTGACTTTTTCTTGTGATGGTTTTCGTTGGTGAGAGAGAGAAACTCATTTTTCGTACTTTCTCCCTCTCCCTCTGCTGGATACAGCAAAACCAGCAGAGGGATGAACGATTTAATAACCCAATATCTCATTCTCAGATCGGAACCATTTTTCTTCCCAGTTTTTTCTCTGGATTTCACGAACAGATCCCGTGTTTACAGGGGTTGTCGTCTCAGCCACTAGAACCTTCTCTAACGTCATTTGCTTTTCCGGCAAGACTTTTGCCAGTGGGACCCTACCATACCCCTGCCGTTTTTGGTAGGGCTACTCATCCAATGGCTTGGATCTGCCATTTGAAGACTTCAGCTGCATTTTTTGGGCCCCTTTCTTCCAGCAACAGTTCTGGTCTAAAACCCAGTTGTGGGTTTTTTCCTTCAATCCAAGTGGATCTTGCACCTATGCCACTGGGATCAACACCACCAGAGTCGCCCCTGGCCCACCTCCCTACGCCCCATGCATAGTGATCCAAACCATTGAACCACAAGGTTGAATGACCACAGCTCAAAATTCTCACATATCCAGAAAGCCTAACCCTATAAACAAAAGCTTAAAATTTCACATAAAAACAGAAACACAGAAAGTCCACATCCAATGTAGAAGGCACCTGACATTGGATGATTAGGATCATCCAACCTGAGTTGTTTCCATGACTGACAACAGGCGACATCAGATGTCCAAAATCACCAACAGTGCATGCACATACAAGATATTGTGCAAAACCACAGGTGAGGACCACATATAATTTTCTCCATATTATTCAGGGCCATCAGATCAATGGGCTGAATTACCAAACAATGAACTCAGTTCTGAACTAACAATTCCAGAATATCAATCACAACCTATGGACACAAATTTTCAAGAAAAAAAAATATATGGACACAATTTACAGAGGTCTGCTAGGTCACTGCTAGACTCAAACAACTGTGATACGTTCCGGTCTAAATGAGTATTATAACTGA
The DNA here is from genome assembly GCA_022113865.1 of Chimonanthus praecox. Classification (NCBI taxonomy): domain Eukaryota; kingdom Viridiplantae; phylum Streptophyta; class Magnoliopsida; order Laurales; family Calycanthaceae; genus Chimonanthus; species Chimonanthus praecox. The sequence goes on along the minus strand of CM039087.1, from coordinate 62,786,628 downwards.
TTTAATTTGGTAGCATAACCCAATGATTGCAGAAAATGGAGAATAATGGGATGAATTGGAGTTAAAATGAAATGCACAAGAAACAAATTCAAGGTGGTTCCAACCCCCTTGATGAAAATCAAATTCTTCTCTGTTCTCTTTTATTCCTCGAGTCTTAGGAAAAAGGGAGGTAACTACCTGACGTACAATTCAGCACACTAACACCACCTTCCACTAAATTACTCCTACAATTAAGCACCTAGATCCTACCTTAGCTCAGACAACCACTAATTGACTGACATCCATAAGCTTTGAGAGTTCTTCTGCCTCAGTTTCTGCCTCTGTTACGCCACTGAGTAATTTGGTCCTTCCTTAATGAGCTCGAACTTGCTGCTGGGTCCAACCCTCCTGATTCTGGTTCCGAATCCCTAACATTTCCTCCCCCATCCAGTCGAACCTTGTCCTCAAGGTTCAGAGTGGGAAACTGCAACTTCAAGGAATTGTAATCTTCCAAAATTGCGTCTTCACTAGGGTCCACAGCACCAAAGCTTCTTGGACAAATCTCATTCCCACTTTCTGCCACCGAAAGTTGATAATAGCATCTAGCTCAATAACCAAGCTTTCTGTCACATGAACTGGGCAATTGTGTACAGGCCTGTAATGGCAGCCCAATTCATTTTTTTCAACTAGGAAACATGAAAGACTGGGTGAATCCTGCAGTCACTTGGAAGCTCCAATTTGTAAGCCACTGGTCCTATCTTCTGATCCAATACGGCCCGTAGAACCGCGAGCTTCATATTGGTCCTGAAGACCAATATGGACTGCATTTAAGGTCGCAGTTTTAAGTAAACAAAATATCCAACCTCGAATTCAATTGGATGATGATGCTTGTCATATTGCGATTTCATATGGTCTTACGCCCATCTCAGATTTGTTTCAAGTCACAAATGATCTGATCCCTGTCTCTCAGATGTTGATCTACTGCTGCAACTGATGAAGCTACTTCATTATAGAATGGGATGGCGGGTGCTGAACAGCCAGAAAGGGCTTCAAAAGGAGTAATTTTTGTTGATGCCTGGAAAGCCACACAGCCCATTTAGAAAGCCAATCACCTGCAAAACAGTGTAAATAAGTTTCGATACACCTATTAAGACCTTAGATTGGCCATCCATTTAAGGATGATACACCGTACTCATCCGAGCCTAAGTTCCATGTAACTGGAAAATCTCTCGCCAAAACACGGTCTGAAATAATGGATCTGGGTACACCATTAATTTGAACCACCTCTTTAACAAAGACGGCAGCCACTGTTTTGGCCGTTTAGGGATGACAAAGCAAAGCAAAATGAGTACACTTCGTTAGACGATCAATTACCGCCATAATAACAGTAAATCCATTCGATGTAGGTAAACCGTCAATGAAATCCATTGAAATATCTTCCCATACCCAGTCTGGAATAGGGATTGGCTGAAACAAACCTTCTGGTTGAAGAGTATCATACTTATTCTGTTGACACACATCGCAGGCAGACACCAACTCCGCACATCGGCTTTGATTCCCTTCCAGTAGAAACGAGATGTAACCCGCTTATATGTGCAAAAAAAAAACCCGAATGTCCTGCTACAGGTGTTGCAAAACTTGTATAAGACAGTAGCTATGAATCTCGAATCAGATGGGAGAGCAAGACGTCCTTTATAATACAGAACACCTTGACGCAACGAATAACTGTGGGTTGAAGGTGTCTGAACTGAGCTTCGCCTTCATATCGTTTAATTTGGGACAATTGCGAGATTCCCGTAAAACAGCATCCAACCATTTGCCCCAAACGCAGGAAAAGGCTTGTATTGCATGGAACTCTGCATAATGTGACAATGCATCTGCTGCCCTGTTTCCATTTCCGGCCTGATAAATTATGACAAAGTCATATCCCAACAACTTGGAAACCCACTTCTATTGCTTAATAGTAGTGATGCGCTGCTCGAGTAGAAATTTCAAGCTCTGGTGATCCGTTTTGATCTTAAAGTGCCCACCTAATAAATATGGTCTCCACTTGCACATCGTTTGCACCACAGCAAACATTTCACTTTCGTAAGCAGATCGCTCCGAAGCCTGTCCAGATAGGGCCCTACTGAAGAATGCAATAGCTCTTCCTTCCTGTGACAAGACGGCGCCCAACCCACTGTCGGACTCATCAATTTCAATGACAAAGTCTTGGAGAAATCCAGAAGAGCTAATACAGGTACCTGCGTTAGGGCCAACTGGGGTTATTGAAAGCAGTATCAACCCTGTCATTCCACTCGAACTGTCCTCCTTAAGCAGTTCCATGAGTGGGGTGGCAATTTTACTATATCCTCGGACGAAGCAACAATAGCTTCCTGTTAAACCCAAGAACCCACATGGCCCTTTAATATTCCTTGGTTAATTTTCTCTGGGTTCGTTACCACACCTTTTGCCAAAATGATTATCCAAATACTCAACTTATAGGCAGCCAAACAAGCATTTTTTTTTTTTTTCTATTAGCAACCAGCCACTTGGTTTACAATAACCGTAATACGGGCGGGATTCTCTTTCCAGGTCTTGCTGTAGACCAACATGTTGTCAAAGAAAACCAACACAGACTTCCAAAATACAGTCTGAAAGATGCTATTGATAAGAGCCTGAATGTGGATGGAGCATTGGTGAGGCCAAAAGGCATCACAAAAAACTCAGAGTGTCCCTCTTGAGTTCGAAACGATGTTTTATGAACATCTTCGAACCCTACTCGGATTTGGCGATATCCAGACTTAAGATCCAACTTAAAGAAAAACACAGCTAAGGGTAGTTCATCAACTAACTTATCAATCATCGAAATCGGAAATCTATCTTTAATTGTAATACTGCTAAGAGCGCGATAATCAATGCAAAATCTCCATGACCCGTCTGTCCTTTTTTACCAGCAAAACAGGTAACGAGTATGGACTAGTGCTGTGCCAAATGATCCCGGCATCAAGCATTTCTCACACTATCCTTTTGATCTCAGCTTTTTGGATGTGCGGGTATCAATATGGTCATACATTTGCTAGCGAGGCATCAGGCTGAATTTCTATTTTGTGGTCATGCTCCCGCGCCAATGGTAGTCCCTTGGCTGCTTGAAATATCTCGTCAAACTCCGTAAGTCCTTGATCTAGTAAGGCTTGGTCAGCATGTGATAGAGGGTTTGTTGACCCGTCCAAGGAGTTCTCGTTCTTTTCCGTTATCATTTACAGTAACAGACCCAAGGACACCACCGAGATCCACTTCCGGATATACTGAATTTGAGCAAGCGCTCTCCAGTCTTCTGAAGCCGCGAACAGCCAATAGAAAACACTGTTGACAGTAAGGTCCACTCTCAGATGATTCCAATCAATACCAAGAACCGTGTCGGATCCCTTCAGAGCGAGAGGATACATATCCACAAAAAACCGATAGCCCTCTAAGCCCACTGCCACATCCTTGCACACCCCCTCACACATCATCTGGTTATTGTCTACCACCAATACCTTAAAACACCGAGCAGGCTAAATGCCACAACCAAGTAGCCTAGCAAGACCGTCATTAATAAAATTGTGGGTACTACCGCTATCCACCAAAATTTATACTTCACGGCCTTGCATAACCCCACTAACCCGCATCGTCAAGGCGACGAGTAGCCCACCAACACATGTTGAGATATCTGGAGATTCGGCAAAAACTTCAATTTGTTCATGATCTCTGAGATCACCTAACTCCCCTGCTGTTATCTCAGGTTCTTCCATGGTTTCCAAGACAAACACCTATTGAGTCTTACAGCAATGACCTGGGGCAAATTTGTTGTTGCTGTTGAGCACTGAAAATTACCATTTTACCTTTTAAATTTTGGATTAGTTAGCCTTTGATTTGTGAATATTAGATGCGTTTAATAGAGTTTTTAAGTTTTGCAGTATATTTGTGAGAATACAAGAAAAATGAATTAAAATGGAGAAAAGTGGGCCATAGTCCTATTTTTAAAAAGTTCATAATTTTTACCACCTAATTTGATTTGGAATTATTGTAAATTATTATAATTCAGATCCAGATATGAGAGTTTGAATTATAATAATATTTTTTAGACTGTGTTACATTGTAAAGGTGGTAGAAATTTATAAACACACAAATGGACCCACTGTTCGAATCTGAAGCCTAAAGACAAAGTCTTCAATTGGAAGCCAATGAGCCAAAGTCCACCAGTATTCCGGGCCAGATAAAAGTCCAAGTATGGGATCCAAGTCCAAAAGATCAAGCGGGACCAGTGAATTTCGTCTGAATGATGGTGTCTTATCTGCAAAATTCGGCTTTTGAATAAAAGACAGTGGACTTGGATAAAAGATAATGGATTTGAATAAAAGATAGGGATAAAGATAAAAGAGTTTGAACCGAAAGAGAGATAAGAAAGAGAGGGATAAGGAGGAACAAAGATGAAGGAGATGAAAGAGTTAGCCGATCTCAACAGAGAGAAATTTTGAATTTGAATGGGTCTCTTATCTTGGCTGAATTTGAAGGGTCCCTTATCTCATCTCTTCTGACTCCTATAAATTGATGGTTGTGGGTTCATTGAAGATTGAACCGGGCAAGACATTGAAGACTGAAGTTGGACGACAAAAGACAGAAGAGAAAAATAAATAATTTCTTGTAAGTTATTTTATTTTTTATTTTTATGTAAAGTTCAAAAGAATTGTATTTCATTTCCGAATTTTTAAATAAAATTCATGGCGGTTTGTTTAGATGTATGCTATTCCCAATTATTAAATATTTAATAATGATAGTTTTTAATTTTATTTTAATTCTTTTTAAGAACTTTATGAAACAAATTAATTTGAGGAATTTTCAAAGAAAAGTGGAACCCCTTTTAGGATCAGTGGGACTTGCCGTCTCTCCAGTCTAAGGTTCTTATCAAGAACGGTTGTTTTAGATTTGGGGAAACACAAGTTTAAAACCCGCTCAAGCCTAAGGCTTGATTTGAAAAATTCCAATTTAATAATTATTTTAATTAGAATTTTAGTAAATAAGAAACTTGAATTATATTTAATAATTCTAGAATATTTCATAGTCTAGGCCATGTTTTTGTTTTTAAATCGGATAACATGCCACTTCGATGTTTGACCCGATTCCATTGTAGATTATGTAAACAATTTATTTATTCTTGATTTATTTTTCTTTTTCTCAAAAATTCATCAAAACAATTTATTGTTCTAAATTAAGATGATAACTATATGTTTTAGAAAACTATTTCCTTAAATCACATTTTTAATAGTGCCATTTTCTATTTCATACATATATTTTGTCGGTTTCCCTTGGGTACGACCTCACACTCATACTCTATACTATAAACTGGTTCGTACGCTTGCGAGTAAATTAAAATTCACATCAGTTGCAATTACAGCAGTCCCTTTTCTCGCCGGGCTTGCATTTCCACCCATGATAATTTTCTAAAGAGTATAACGTCTGTAGGCTTTGTAGCCCCAAATGCAGACAGCCCGGATTTCATTTGCTGCACCCAACTCCGATTGTTGCGCCACAACCATTGGAGTTCATCTTCCTACAGACATGCCAGGTCCACCACTTCTAGAATCATTGTGGGTTTGAACAACTTAACATCTACAGTCGTCTCTAAGACCGCCTATACACTGCCCACCAAGACTTTTTCGGGCCAGCCTTTGACTCCCATAGCCAACCTTTCAAATTCCACCTGGTACTCCCTCACTATTCCTGTTTGTTTAAGTTTGGGGCAGGGCTTCATCGAAATCCTCGTACTCCAATGGCCAAAATCGCAAGCGTAATGCCTTGGTGAACTCTTCCCATCAGAGACCGTCTTGTGACTTTTCAAACCATTGAAACCGTTGTAAAGCCTCACCTTCCAAATGAAATGAAGCGAAAAGCACCTTGTCATGGTTGTCTGTTCCTTGTTATTTGAAAAGTTGCTCAGTGCGATACCCATCCCATGGGATCATTACCCGAGAACCTTGGGAAATTCAATAGAGCAAATCGCTTGCAGGGCACTCTTGCTAGCTGATCCTCCTGCAGAACGTTCGACTCCCCTTCGAGTCCATCCCTTCGGCCTGAGTCAGATGCCCTATCACACTTGGTAGCCAATGCCTCTCGGGTCACTTTAATCTCCCTCATATCGCTCACGACTCATAACCGGCTCTAATCCAAAATGATTTGTTCCGGTCTAGTTGAGTATTTTAACTGATTTAATTTGGTAGGATAACCCAATGATTGCAGAAAATGGAGAACAATAGGATGAATTGGAAGAGATTGGAGTTAAAATGAAATGCACAAGGAACTGATTCGAGGTGGTTCCGACCATCTTAATGAACACCAACTTCTTCCCTGTTCTCTTTTATTCCTTGAGTCTTACATAAAAAAAAAGAGGCAACAGCCCAACCTACAATTCAGCGCATTAACGCCACATTTGACTAAATCACTCCTACAATTAAGCACCTAGATCCTACATTAGCTCAAACAACCACTAATTGACTGAAATCATAAGCTATGAGAGTTCTTCCAGCCTCAGTTTCTAATTCAGTTATGCCACTGAGTCATTTGGTCCTTCCTTAAAGATGCTCGAACTCCTGCTGGGCCCAACCCTCCTGACTCCGGTTTCAATTCCCTAACAAACTGTCAGCCTATCATGGAGAAAAATGTCAAAAAAGTGAAAAAAAAATTAAAAAATGTGTGCAAGCAAGAATTTCATAGGTAAAGAAAGCTAGGAATTCCATACTGCCCTCAAGCATTTTTCAAACTTTAGGCGAACTGATTCTCAAGCAGAAAAGGATCAGCACAACATCTTATTAAATTTATATAAAGATCCAAGTTTCTCCATGCTTTATTAGAAGAACGAGTATAAGTTGTTCACAAAATTTTACAGAAATCAGATAACTAAATAGACGAAAGAATTCGAGGACGCTTATCTCATTGCATTGTGGATTGAGGAATTGTTGGATAGCAGCTCTTATTTGTACCTTTTGTTTTCTATGTATTTTTTTAATTATTTTTTCTCTGTTCTCTTTTTGTTTTGTCAGGTCTATTGCTTTTAGACCTTTTTGTTATTGTACTCGTTTTTTATGAATGAATTTTTTTGTTACTCATCAAAAAAAAACAGAGACTCAGTCATTTGAAGATCTAATTCTATGAAGTTCAAAAGGCAGAGAGGAACCTGAAATAGGCACTCTGCATAGGCACTGACATTGCGTAATAATGACTCTTTTGCTCCCATTCTTCTGACTCTTTTTGCATAGCCATTGTATCTCTGCAAGTGACAAGATTTCAGGCCAAATAAAAGGTAACCACCTCCTACATACAAGTGATCTTTTTACTACTCTAAGAATATGTTGCAAGAGTGCCAGATTATTGCACAAATAACAATAAGTTTAGTAACTTTAGCATTTTACTTCTTTTTTTATTGCTAAAAAAAGAGAGATTCATAAGAAGGAAAAATCTATGATTATAAATCTATACAGTCCAAGAGTATACTGTATAAGAAAGAGGAGGTGGCTCAAGACCTTGTAAAGGAAAGTAGGGGCAGAAATGAGGTCGGCTGCTTTTACAAACCAGCTGAAGGCTAATCAGGCAGATTAATAATACTTTGGAACTCAAACTTGTTAGATGTCTCAAACAGAAGATTAGATATTTGCTCAATCTCAATCTTGGGGCAGTTTAAAGAAGGTAGGGTGGATTTTTGACTCACTAATGTTTATGGGTCACACTCAGAGGGAGAAAGGGAAAGTTTCTGGGCTGAATTGGATGATATTAAGGTGGAGCTGTGACTGTTGATGCATCGAAGGTGACCTCCACGTAATCAAATATCCTTCGGAAAGGAAGGGAGGAGGTGTTATCTCGAGAGGAATGAAAATTTTCTCCCAATTCATAGAGAGGAACAGTCTTGTTAATTATCCTCTCATTGGTGGTAGATTCACTTTGTCGAACGGTTATTTGCGCCCGGCCATGAGCCGACTCGATAGATTTCTTATCTGTCCTAATTGGGACTACTACTTCACCAATGCAAGTCAATTGAAACTTTTCAATTCAATCTCAGACCACTCTACCATTCTGCTAGACACTGAGGAGGTAGATTGGGGCCCTAAACAATTTTGGTTTAACAATGCATGGCTGGACGACCCAAAATTCATGGAGATGGTGAAGGTATGGTGGGATGGTTTTCCGGTTCAAGGGTAGGCAAGTTTTGTTCTATTGAGAAAGTTGTCGTTGCTAAAATATTGTATCAAAGAATGGGCCAAATCTAATACAGGATCCATGGCGGAGAAAAAGGAGGCTACTATGAGTGAGCTGGAAAGCTGGAATAGGTTGGAGGAGATGGACCTTGAGTTGGATGAGCTGACTTTGAAGAAAAGTTGAAAGCTCATCTTTGGGATTGTTTATGGTTGGAGGAAGTGGAGTGGAAGCAGAAATCTAGAGCTCTTTGGCTCAAAGAGGGGGATAAGAACACTAAATTTTTTTAACCGCACGACATCTATTAGAAGAGCTAGTAATAGTATCAAATCGATTGTGGTAGATGGTGGGAGAGTGGTGGACAAGGAAGGAATCAGGAATGCAATTAGGGATTACTTCTCTTGTATATTTCAGCCTCCATCTTCCTTGGCTCCATGGTCTGTGCCTACCACCCAGTCGCCATCTTCGCTAACTCCCCCCATCTGCCTTTGTCGACTTCGTTGTCAGGTACCCCTTCCTTTTTATCGTCTTCTTCTTTCATTGAGATTATTTCTTCTAGATCTTGTTGCTTCTTCCTTTTTGCTGGCAGTCAAGTTGTACATAGGGTTCAGAGATCATTGCTGGTAGACTCGCAACCCACCTTCCCATTCAACATTTCTTCTCAAGCAAACGTGTTGCGTCCCTCACACATCTCTCTTTGGAATCACATTCCTCAGCACCGTTATTTGATCTGAAGCTCTGCCAATCAGACCTTCCCTTATCTTCAGTGACTGGTGGTTTGGTAGATGTTGATCCCAGCGTCCCTTATTGGTTGTTCTTTGTTGGCTCCCTCCTCGGTGCTCTCCTCTCCTGGTACTATCCTTCCTTCACTATTCTTCCATGTTCTATTGTTCTAGTTCTGAGAGCATTGTTTTGATTCCCTCGTGCCTTAAGTTGCTCTCGTAGAATCCCCTTCCCTCTATGCCTCCATTGACCTCAGGGGAACCCAATAGGTCTCCTAAAGAATCATCCTTTACCTTGCTCAAGAGAGCCTCTTTCATAAAAAGTACATCCCACATACCAGTCTTGTACGGTTTAGATTTTTAAAGGTTAAGGGATGAGAAGGTGGGTTGGTTAGAAAGGGAATTTAGCAATGAGAAAATTAGATGAGCCCTAGACAACCTAGAGGGAGTCCCTTGGTCTGGATGGCTTTAACTTTAGATTTATCAAGGCTTGTTTGGGATATAGTTGGCCTGAACTTCATTAGGGTCTTCAACAAATTCCACTAGAAGGGTAGGATCAACAAATGTTTAAAGGATTCTTTCATTTTCCTCATTCCAAAAAGGGAAGGCCAATCGGAATTATCAAACTTTAGACCAATTAGCTTGATAGGGTGCATCTATAAGCTTTTGGCTAAGGTCTTAGTAAAAAGATTAAAAGAGGTACTAGGGGAGATCATAAGCAAATCGCAAGGGGTCCCTTGTGGAAAACAGGAAAATTCTTGATGGGGTTATGGTGGCTAATGAACTAATCTACATTAACAAAAAAGATAGGAAACCTAGTTTACTCTTTAAAATAAACATGGAAAAGGCTTATGATTTTGTGGACTAAGGTTTTGTCAAATTCCTGTTCGATAATGGGTTTTGGCAGCAAATGGAGGACATGGATGAAAGGTTGTGTCGAAAACACCTCCAATGCAATACTAGTTAACGGTTCTCCAATTAATCCTATTGTGGCCAATAGAGGACTTAGGCAAGGTGATCCTTTATCACCTTTCATTTTTACCCTTGTAGGAGAAATGGCCAAAGAGCTAGGCATAGTCAAAGGCTTTTAGATGACAGAGGAGCAGCCAGTAGTATCCGATCTTCAATTTGCCGATGACACCCTGTTTTTTTTGTGACACATCTAGCGATGAAGTAATGGGTTACAAAAATATTTTGAGGTGTTTTGAATTAGCATCGGGTCTTAGAATTAACCTAGAAAAAGGCACGTTAATAGGGGTGGGCATGGATCAAGATAATTTAAAGTTTTAAACAGCTTAGCCGAGGAGGTGGGTTGTGGTGTTGGAGGACTTCCTTTTAAATACCTAGGGTCGCCAATAGAAGGAAATGCTAGATCAAAAAGGTTTTGGGCACCAATGGTCAAAAAGGTGCAAAGACGATTAGCAGATTGGGGAAAGAATTACTTGTCTCTAGGAGGAAGACTTACCTTAATCAAATCAGTCTTAACCAACCTACCGTTGTACTACATGTCGATCTTTGAAATGCCCAAAGGAGTAGTGAATGGATTTGAGCAGCTCTTTAGGATTTTTTTCATGGGATAAGAAGGAGGAAGTAGAAAGGTACATCTTGTGAGATGGTCGGAAGTCACAGAGCCCAAAGGAGATGGAGGCCTGGGAATAGTGTCCTTAGGGATAAGGAACCATGCTCTATTATGTAAATGGAGCTGGAGGTTTGGAAGAGAAAATAATGCTCTGTGGAGGAAGATTTTAGTAGCTAGATATGGGGCAGAGAATGAAATGAATGGAACCTTTCGAGGGAAGTGGAAAGAAAAGGATCGCAAGTCCTAAAGGCATGGTAACCATGAGGGATGGGCCTTGGCGGCCCAGAACCCGCCTGAGATGAGAGAGATCTTGGGTTCAAGTCACTCTCAGCACAAAAGGGCCACTTCCCAATAATATTGCCCGGTGTGTGTGTGGATAGGGAGGTTTGCACATGCCCTAAAGATTAATCAAGTGCTCTAAGAGGGCTGGATACCTTGGCTTCAAAAAAGAAGCCCTAAAGGAGCGGTGGAGGATAGGTTTAGGCAAAGGCAAGGTAGAGGGTCCATTCAAGGAAAAGTTAAGAATCTTGTAAGGAAAAGGAGGCAAGACCTCTTAAAGTGATCTCTGGATAGGAGATAGGCCCTTAAGAGAAATTTACCCTAGACTTTTCAGGATAGCCAAGAACAAGCAGGCTAAAGTAATGGACTTCTATAGGATCAATTAGGGCCCCACTCAGTGGGAAATATAGTTTAGAAGAGATCTTAGGGCTTTTGAGCAAGAGAGTTTAATGGAGTTGAAGCCCTTGCTAGGAGATGTACCTATCTTTTGGAGGTTAAAAGATGAACAAATTTGGACAAGTGACCATCAGGCTTTTACTTGGTAAAGAGTGCGGTGGAGCTGGCATAAAAAGAGACTAGCAATAAGAGTTGCCCAAGGCTTTCAACTTGGTATGGTGTAGCTCCGCCAAGAGTTTAGGCTTTTATTTGGTATGCCCTCAAAAAACGCATCTTGTCCAAAGCAGAACTTAATATGAGGAGAATCAGTGTCTCTACCAATGACCTTTCTTGTCATCTATGTGGGGAACATGAGGAATATGTGGACCATTAGCTAGGAAGTTGTTTAATAGTGAGAAATCTTTGAAATAGATCTGCTTCCTTGATGGAGTATCATGGGTTTTTCACAGATCCTTTATGACAATTGTGGAAAGTTGGGCCATTTCCAAAGCGGGACCTAAGACTAAGCTAGCATAGAATACCATTCCTTCAGTTATACTTTGGTCAGTTTGGAAGGAAAGGAACAAAAGAATTTTTTAGAATAAAAGAACTGAGGAAGAGGATATATTTCAGACAGCGAAATGGAGGTCATGTGTTTGTTTGGCAACCAGTTCTGAATTTAAAGGTCTTAGGTTAAAGAATTTCTATGCTTCTTGGAAAGGGTGCCTTTTGGGAACACACAAGAAAAAAATTAGACTCGAAGCTTGATCTCCCCCGCATCAAGGAGCGTTCAAGTTCAATGTAGATGGGGACTCACGGGGCAAACCAGGACCTGTGGCGATAGATGGGGTTTTGAGGGATTTGGGTAGATCCTCATTACTAGTTTTCTCAAAGCCTTTAGGGGTAAGAGACTCCAACAAGGTAGAGCTATTAGCTATTAAGAGAGCCCTGACCTTATGTGTGAACTGCGGTAAATAGTAAGCTAATAATTGAGGTGGATATGGTGAATGCAATTAAGTGGGCAAGGGGATTGAAATGATCACGTTGGAAACTGGTTACGATAGCCAGGGAGATTAGTGCTCTACGCGCTGGGAGAGATGTCTCTTTCTCAATTGTTAAGAGGTCGGCTAACAGAGTTGCAGATTTTTTAACCAAATGGGGAGTTGACAGAGATGTTGGCGAGACTCTTTCTTGGGATCTTAGGGATTGAGACATCCATGGGGATTCTTCTTTGTATTTATAGAGTAGGGGCTCTAATTATATTATGATTGTTTCTGTTTTCTTTCTGTGTATCTTATTTTGGGGTTTAAGCCTCTTATGCCCCCTCTTGTACTTTCTTTTTCTTTTAATATATTTCACCACTGTTAGCGTTAAAAAAAAAAAAAAAAAATTGAAAATTCCATCATGTAACCCCATTCTCCATCAAGGAAAAGATTAGCACTAAAACGAAGAGATGAAGAAATTCATGTGATGAAGAATCCAAAGGAAATCTGCACCTCCCAATACCTTGTTCTGCAAAGAAGCCCAGTAACTTACCTGCTTTTCTAGAGTCTCAACCCTTACCAGGAACACCAGAATCTCATCACATAATGCTCCAACAACTCAAAAGGCAGAGAGACCGATCTCCAAGGGCTCATCACCCAAGCGACCACTTTATAAAGCCAACAATAATTAGTTGCCACAAATGATGGGTGGAAAACCCTTCCAATGGCCACATTCAGCCTCATTAAATTATTTTATTTCTCAAACATGTAAATCTATCTTGAGATGTCTTGAGTCTACACTAGGAAAAGGATTCCTAAATAACAACAATGGAAATCTAGATGTGGTTGGCTACTGTGATGTAGGCTGGGTCAGATCCTCCAACAAGCATAGATCAGTCGATGGTATTGTACATTTGTTGGAACAAATTTTGTTACTTGGAAAAATGATAAAAAATAATAGGAAGATTGGTAGCAGCATAGAAGACAAATATAGATCTACAGCTCTGGCAAGCTAATGAAATGTAATGGTTAAAAAAATCTTCAAAATACATGTCTTTTTTTAATGGTCTTCAAGAGATAGACTTTGCAATAACAACTCCTATGATTTTCCATTAGGGCAATCAAGCAACAAACTACATGGCCTCCAATCTTGCTTTCCATCAAAGTTGATGCAAGACAAGATTAAAAAAAATAAAATTTGGGTAACTTAGATCTAAGGAAGCTAAAGGGATAACCTAGATACAAGGAGAAAGGGATGCCTTGTTGATTGGAGAAGGAAGGTTAAGGAAGTTTGTTCCCATCTTTACAGGGTGAAAGTCAAAAGGTCTTGGTGGCTGAGTGTTATGAGGTGAGACACAGGGCAATGGTGTGGTTGGTGGCATTTAAGAGAGCATTAAGGGAGTTTTGAGGCCAAGGAATATGGGAATTTGTTGGTGTTATTGAGTGGTGTACTTATCAGGTCCAAAAAAAAACATTCTCACAATTTCAAGTCCAAAAGCAGAAGCATGAATAAATTTTTTTTTATCTTTACATCACATCAAACAACAAAAGCCTGCAATGTAGCAGTACCTTCGATGAATTTCTAGAAGAACCAAAACCCTGCAAAAAGGAAAATCCATATGGATTTTAATTAGAAAATATAGCAGACAGACAAATTACTGCTACTGAAGGGTACTAGTATTTAATATGCAATTCAAGAGTTACGGAAGTGGAATGTACCTATTAGGTTTGGACAAAAATATATTGCAGGACTGAGCAAACAAATAATCAAGGGTATGAATGGTATTTGGATACCCATTTCTTCCTATTCAGTACAAAAGGATACAGTTTATTTATTTAACTAGTTCCACATTTTACAGTTCCTAGTCCTTCTTGCAATTAAATTTAAAATAAATAAATAAATAAGAAGTCCGTGCAGTTTGTGCATGGCAAATAAGACAGGGTGTACATCCCAACATCAAAGATTATACACATGTTTCAAGGCATCAATAAGAAGCAGCTATAAGAGTTTAGAATATCAAGAAAAGAAGGCAACTAAAGATGAGTTCCAATATTATCACGAGAGACCATTAAAAAAATTCAAATGAATTTGAAAGGACAAAGTAACAGATTTGATACTTGTAGCCCAGATTTGGCATTTTAAATCCCAAATGACAAAGAACAGCTTGGAATAGGCGCCATTCTCAAAAAGTCAGCAAAATTAGTAGGTACAAATTCACATGTGAATTTTATTCCACTTTTTGCTTCCCTTCTATTTTTTTGCTGAAAAGCATGCATTGTTTCAGCATAATTTTGTGTTTTTCTTGGCTTTCTCGGGGTTACCTCCTATAGTGCCTTTTTGTTTTTCTTGTTTTCTTTTCTGTACTTGCACCTCTGGTGCTTTTTATTTCTAATATATTAACCATTAAAAAAAAAATGGCAAGAATTGATACTAATCTCATTCTACAAATGAATAAGCTACCAAACAGATCCTGAGGTTTTCTTCATAGGTTTTTGGAAAGTGACAGTAGATAGCATTTTTCTTCTTGGGGTGGGGGCTCAGAGGGAGGAATTAGGCAATCTTATTGATAGGGAAAAAGGAAAAAAGTCCAATACATTACATGAATACCGAAAGATTTAGCAGCTACCCCAAAAGACTACTAACCAGCACTAAGCCTCTCACCAGGCTGTCTCCCTTATGCGAGAAATGAGAAAGCCTTTTCTTTGCAACAATCTGCCTAACCTCCTCAACTTTGTGGGGCATTGTCGAAGGGTATTGGATCGCTTTAGCCCTCTGAGTGATAGAAAATGAATCACCCTCTAGAATATCTCGTTGAACCCCAATTCTTTGCAGCTATCTATACCCCACCATAAGGCACATAATTCAGCCTCATTAAATAAAGAGAATGAAAAAAGGGCCAGCATAAAACAGAATCTACTTCTCCATAGAACTGTGGATGATACCTCCATAACCAGCTCACCCACTACCCTTATCATTGCTACCATAAAATATCAGCTTAAAATAGTTAAAAATATTTTCCCTAACACATTTGAAGGGAACTGGCATTGGAAGAGATATGGATTGTGGGTTTTGCAGGACCTATGCTCAATAAAAAACGTATCCTTTAGGCTTTGGAAATCTGCTGAGTTAGTACTACCATTTCAAGAGGCTTGTTTTTTTCTCAATTGTCATCACTTGCAATCTTCATCGTATGCAGCTCCATTTGGATGCATAGAAAGGAAAATAATTTTCTGGAAAATAATCATGCTTAAACCAAAAACAGTAAAACCAATTTCTAATTAAAATTTGTACTTTCCAAGAGTACATTCTTTCTCTATTGGCCTCCATTTCGATGAATGGATAGTATTTCCTTGAAAATAGCAATTCTTGAACCAAAAATAGTTAAATCCATTTCTGTTCAAAGTTTCAAGTGAAAAAAAAAAAAAGCTACTTTTCAAGAAAGTACTTTCTTTCCATGTATCCAAACTGATCAAAAATGAAAATTATCAACTTTCGTGTTAAGATGGCAACAGGAATTATCAAAGAAATGAGGAATAGAAGAAATACCGAGGACCCAGATGAGATCATGGAGTTGAAGGGAAGGTTACAGAATTTTTTTTAAAAAAAGGAAGAAATAGAGAAGAACCAAATGAGATTATGACGTTTCAAAAAAAACCAAATGAGATTATGGAGAACTTACAGAGTCCCAATGAGTTCCTCTTCTTCGATCTGAAACAGGAGTTGAATGAAAGAGAACGGTTCTCAAGGAGATGGAGCCCACTTCGGGCATGTGATTGTTGGAGAAGGATTTAACGGCTGTATTCATGTCTTCAATACGAGAAAATTGAGAAGATGAATAATTAATTTTAAAAAAAAATCAAACTATGGTAAATTTTCAGCTGTAGTTGAGGTCGCAAGAAAGATTGAACATAGCAAGGCCTTCCAATGCATGGCTGGCTCTCTTCCTTCCTGGAACGAGAGTCGCTGCGACTGTTGACGGCCAGGGCACCATAAACTTTCCGACCCGATAGGGCCCTTGTTCTACGGCTGACCGTCCAGCGGTGTAACTTGGGCCCCGCGCAAGAGAACTCAGGAAAGCCTGGATTTTTTTTTTTAAATGATTTGGATCTGAGCTAGTTTGTGTAAGGCCCAGGTCCAGTCTGTGTGTTCTTGTAAGCCCAAAGAGGTAAAAAAAAGGGTATCTCAGATCTCGGCGGATCTCTTATATATCTCTCTCCTATTTTTTTTTTAGCAAAAATAGATGGTTTAAGACCGTATCGATACAGTATATATCAGTTGAGATATCTCGGCATTCAAAAACCCAAGATATCTTAGCCGATACGCATCGTATCTGCCGAGATTTGTACCCTGACCCAAATATATAGAGCATTTCCTATGGATCAGGGGTCGAAAATTCGGCTTTGCTGAATTTTCGGACCATATTGGATCTCGGCAGAGATTTTTCGCTCTCCTCTTTTTTCTATTTTTTGAAAATCTCGGAGGGTTTTTTTTTAAATATAAGAAGGCTATTTAAAAAAAAAAAAATGTAAATATCGGCCCGACATCTAGGCCGATATTCGCCTGTATCGGACAAATATCGATCGAGATATCGACTTGGCCTACGCCGATATTTATTTTTTTCTAAATAAAAGATAAAAATCAGCCGTATCGGCCTCTGTCTCTTGTCGATACTATGCATATCGGCCGAGATTTCGACCTCTGCAATGAATGCTCTAAATCTCCAAATTTGGAGAGTGGCCCAACAAATCCAAATCCAATCACATGCTCTATCTCTAAAAATTTAGAGATTTGGAGTTTTTGTGAATAGTATATCTCCAAATTTGGAGGTCTCCAAAAAAATTGGAGATGGTATGCAAAACCCTATTCGTGTGGGACCCATGTACTAATCATCTACTATTTATTATTTTAAGCCAAAGCAATTCACTAATAATGTATTATTAAATATTTTAATCATGTTTTAATAAATATATATTTTTTTTTTAATTCATGAATAAATTCTTTTTAGTTTACTTTTATTATTTAATTACTTTAAGATAATTTTTACAAATAAAAAAATTGATCAACTAAAAACCAATTGTCTCCAATAACAATTAAAGTTATAAAATCCCAAAAAAAAATGAAAAATAAAATTTCAACTTAAGCAATAACAAAAAGATTACATGAGAAATGATATTTGTAGATCATTCACTAAGACCCGGGTCACATGAAACATTACTAGTGGTTGTAATTTTAATTTCTTAGGTCTTGGCTAATGTATCTTTTATTAGTTTCTTTATGTATTTTTATTTTTTTAATGTATTTCATTAGTTTGTACAGGATTTTTATTTATTTTCTTAATGAATTTTAATTTGTAATTTCATGGATATATTATTTAGTTTTTAAAAAGTGTTAAATAATTTAATTTTAGATAAATATATGATGTCATAATTACATTAAGAAAAAAAAATGGGAGCACAATATGTGATTTTTCATTTTTTTAAAATAAAAGAATAAAGATTTGGAGAATGAATAGTGAATTTGGAGATTGATAGGATTGGAGTAGGAATATGGGAAAGTGGAATCATGAACCTCCAAATGTACAAAAGATGCCAAATTAGAGTCAAATTTGGAGACTCTCCATTGGAGATGCTCTAAGGTCTCTTTCTTCTTAGGGTTTCTTAAGCGCTGCAATTTTTTCTTTTGGAGTGAGAAGAGGAAAAGGAAATGGAGAGAAGAAATGAGACAAGGTGAAAGAGAGAAAGGGAAGGGCTGGTTTTAATCTTTGTAATTATTGTTCAATTTTTCTTCATAGTAGAATCGTACTTGCACGCTCTATAAAAATAGGTCATTTTGTCGAATCACGTAAATTATTATGTTCTTGTGTGTGATTCATCTTTCATTTTTATATTTTATTTCACAACAAAAAAATGTCTCCAATGTATCATAGGTATACAATAATTGTACTGACAACCAAGAGTCACAGATTGGTGAATAATAATCGAGGGCGACACGTTTGATTTTGATTCACCTTTGCTTTTACCAGGCTCATTTTCGAATATAAAATATCATGGTTGGAATTAGAATATAGGTCTATGAGTAAAGTACGTGAAAATCTAAATTTAAATAAAATTTGAATTTGAGCGATATATTTTATAAAATTTTCTTTTTTTGTTAATAGTGTGTATAAACTATAAATATAAATCTTTTTTTCAGATAAAGGTATCTACATACACCGAGTAAGGGGAGTGCTCTTTTGTGTTGAGAGTGATTTAAACTCAAGACCTCCTGATATCTTAGAGAGGTTCTCGACCGCCAAACCAACATTCACGGATTGTATGTATATAAAATCTATGTAATATATAGTTTTTATCTTATAGAATAATAATATTATTAAAACTCTATTTGAGGTTAAAAAACCAATATGAATAAACTCATATAACTCCTCGTAGAATTACTGGATGTGTATAAATACTGAGTAGAGAGGCTTGTCTATGTCCCGAGGAATTAATTGAACCACCTTGTTCATAAAAAAAAAGAAGAAAAGAATAAAATGATGAAGAGTAATGAATATTTTGAATATTATAAAATGAAAAATTATTTGAATTCCTTTTGAATTTAAATGATAATTCGCATTTTTCTAAAATGATGAATTGAATAGAGCCTTAAACTTTTCATTGAAGGAATTTCAATGGAAATTTGACAAACACTTGCTTAATGCGAGAGCATGGGCTTTCTTCCAAGGAGGGAAAAACTGTCCATCTCTCTTTGTAGTGGTGATGGATTATTATAGTGTATCATATGGTGAAAGTACAAAATTAAATATTGATCATTGTTATTAATTTATAATTTCGTCTATTATTATTATCAGAGTTATTTATTCTATCAATCTAAAGTTGACATTTGTAGTTAAATTTGATAAAAAAAATTATTTTATAGATTGATTGTGTATGTAATAATGCCTGTAGAATTTGAACCCATAAGTTGATATTGTAATAACAAGCACTTAATAAATGTGTGGAGAAGTATTTATTGAATTAAAACCATTGAATGAATCTCAACATTTATACATAAAAGTCTCTCAAAAATTACATAAAAAACCTTTTTTTTTTTTATTTATGTGTGGGAAATTGCATGATACTTAGCGCAAAACCCTCATGGGTGAATCCATTATTTCTAGGGCAGACCAAGATTAAGCGATGGAGGTTCGAACCCACAACCTCCCTTTTCCTAAAGTGGGAGACAACTACTTAAACTACACCCATGTATCATCCATTGAATGACTCTCTAAATTTAATTTTGTCTAACCCTTTTCACTTTTTTTTTTTAATTTACATGTGAAAAAGGGCGAAAAATCTAACGTAAAACCCTTACGAGTGATATCCACGGTCCGTTAACCCTTTTCACATTTCTCACTTACATGCAACTGCACAATTTTTCGTACTATTCTCATTGAATGACTCTCTAAATTGAAATGCAGAAAAGTAATATTCTTTTGAATATTATAAAGATAAATGATGACTTGGATTTCTTTTAAATTAAATGACAACTTGAACTCATTCTAGATTGAGATTATGACTAGATTCGTTCTAAAGTGGTGATTTGAATGGAGCATTAATATATAAAAAAATCATTGAAGGGGCTTGATTGAAAAATTGACAATACTTGTTTAATAAAAAAACAACAACTTATAGTATAATAACCATTGTTTTAAAAGTTGAATAAATAATCAAATTGCCTTTTTTATCACAATTTAATTTTATTACGTTCAATTGTTGAGTCAAATGCTTTGAACCATACCATTGGCGTTATATCGGCCATTTTTGTTAAAAAAAAAATTAATAATAAGGAGAGAGAAATTTATCAACCGATACTATTTTTTCACCTGCTTTGCAGTGAGAGATTGTCTCATACTCAATCTTCATTACCTTATCTATTCAAGCATTCAAACTAAATCTAAAATTTACCCTTTTTTAATAATATTTTTTTAAAGTAAAATGAGAAAAATGAGTAACATTACATAAAAATTAAAAATACAGCATCCCCACACCCAATAATAGAAAAAAAAAATTATTAATTTCCTCTTTCTATGAAAAAAAATTACCTTAATTTAATCCACAAACTTTGTCCCCTTTGTCCAAGTATCTTCTAAGCCAAGCCTTTCAATTATCTTCAATAAGCCCCATCTTTGCTTAAATTGTCTCAAACAACATCCCTCTGAATTCTTATTTTGGATTATGTTTCATGTTACTTTTATATAAAATAATTCTATTTATATTTTAATGTTAGTTTATACATCTATTTTAACATATAAATATCTATTATCAAATTTACTTCTCTTCTATTATTCATTGATCTAGTGGTCATCTAGAATATGTTTCTATAATTTTAAGTGCTTATTTGTATTTTTATTACATAGGAGTTTGCTTCGTAGAGTATTGCAGGCCTAATAACTACTTTATATAACATCTAATGAGTTACAATTCTCAATATTGTACACCTTTATTTAAAAAATATTTTATCCTTATACTCAAATAATGCTAAAACTCATAAAAATGAATATTAGATTCATTGATATCCCAAAAAAATACATAAAATTCAAAGAAAGAAATAAAAAATATAAAATTGAACAATAAGTTTAAACTCTGCCGGTACGTCTCGATTTGTTTAAGGTTGTGACTCCAATATGAATTGCCGTTGAACATAGCAATTGTGCAATGCTTAGAATGATGATTATTGCCTCCAATGCTCTCTACAGATTATCAAAATGAATGAATTAAGCCATATTTTTTTTTCTTTTTATTCTTTGTTTTAGCCCTTACCAAGCTTCCGTCCCTTCCACCTGTATCAATTTCTTTACATCGAAACCTTAAAAAAAAAAAAGAAAAAAAAGGGTTAATAAAACAATTGTTCATAAAAGTCAATAAGTATAACAAGGAAGAAATTTACTAAAAATAAATTACTACTAATTAAAGCATGTGGTATAGAAATGATTTTCATTTCAACAAATTATAGTTTTTTTTTTAACTTTAAATACTGACTTAATATCTCTTTTTTTTAAAAAAAAAAAGAAATGGAAAAGAAATTTTATAAGTAACTCATGTGGTGGTATTTGATGTTAGATTTGGATCAGTGAGAGTACGAGATCAAATCTATTATCAGTACCAAAAGAAAAATATAATGATTATTTTCCTGTAAGCGAAGAGAACTTATTAAATGAACTCTTGAAAATAACACGAGACAAAATATTAGTATAATTAGATTGTAACTATTCCTTTAATCATGAAATGAAGAAATATTTTTAAAGTGCAGAAGATAAACAGATAACACGCTTTTAAAATAAAGAATGTGGAGTGGTCTCTCTCTCCCCTTTAACATACATAAAAGATAGGGTTAGGACTTAGGAGTATCGGACACATTTTTTTTTATGATGAAGGTATTCAAGTCTTTTAGAGGATCTGATTAATTCTCGAGTATATACAAGCCTCCTTATTCACACACATTGGGTAATTCTACGAAGAGTGGTCTTTTGGAGTGGAATCAGGCCAGCCCTGACTTTAGGCCAACTAGGCCGTTGCCTAGGGCCCGCCAATATGACCGGGTTGTAGGGCTCTCACTTGCACTGTTCTCAGGACTTAGAGCCCCTACCAATGCATTGTGCCTAGAACCTCTGAGATTTTAGGACCAGTACTGAGTTGAATGAAAATCTGCTTCCTGAGGTGGATTCCTGCCAATTATTTGATGACTCTAAATCTCTAATCCTAGAATTGCAATCTTCCACTAAGGTAAACTTGGCATTTCACAGCATATAACAGTGCCACCTATTGGATCAACGGTTAAGTCTTTAAATTCCAGACTGTTAGCAACTACAAGTTTTCAGGAGCAAAAGATACAATAACTGTTCTTTCTCCAACCAACTAGTAAATACTATAAATTCTTGAATAAAAAGATTGAGGTTGATACTGTGAGAAGGCAAAATTTTCATTGACACTCAGTTTCTCAATGAAAAATGATATTCCCTGTTTATAATTACTGTAGGCTGCCAATAAAAATAGAGAACAGCATGAAATTAAATATACTTTGGCAAATGTGTCATCAGCCCTTAGAAGCAATTTCCAACTAAATGCATTTTGTAACTAAAAGAATGACAATATAGAAAGGTTAAATGTGCTCAGGCAACTGTAAAAGAAAGTAACATACGGTGAAGGTTAAACAAGCAGATATGCTTGCAACTGACAATCCTTTCCTTGTAAACTGCAATGGCCCAAGTTTCATGATTGAATATGAATAGCCTGCTAATGACATTGGAAGACTGGGAAATCCGGCAATGGCTGGGGGTGGAGTTCTCAATTGGACAAGTGGAGGTGCACCGTCAGAGCCCAAACCCAACATAACAAATAAAATCCCTGAAAGCAAAGCCACTCTGCCCAATTGGTCCTACAAAAGGCATTGGAAAACCATCATTAAAAGCTTCAATGTCAAGATGAAAACTGATGGTGACATTAAAAAAATGGAAGAGAAAAGGGAAAGGATGACACCTTAATGAAATATACACATACATGCACACAACTCGTGCATACACACACATGCACATAGTTTGCAAATCAAGCAGTTTCGCAAGCGATTCTCCTTTCCCCTCCCTCTAAAACATGGATTGGATCATAATTGCTAAACCATAACAAACATAAGATATAACAAAAATACCCATGAGTTTACCAATAACTTAAAAAAAAAAAAAAAAAATTACTTTCACTAGTGTGAAGAAATTAGTTAAGTATCTTTTTCCACGTGAAAAAAATATAAAGAACCCCTTAACTGATGTTAAAAGCATAAACAGAGTCTTTTATGCTTCCATAGTCATTTAAGTTACTTCTAGCATGTAAAGTGTTTATAATGCCCAGCTTAACTTGTCACCTTGGACTCCATATAACAATCCCTTTCTGCGGACCAATAATATTAAAAGACAAATGTATAGGACCTTGGCCTTGCTCAGACACCTGCCCCCAAGCATCAAGAGAGCCACCGGCTGATGAGGCATGCCCACATTAAATCATTTGAAATTGGAAGAAAAGGATCTTCCTAAGTTGTAGAATTCATATAGTGAAGCCCATATTGCAATGACCAAAACTGACCAAAAGAGGCATCTTGATTCTTTGTACAGTTCCCTCATTTTTTTATTTAAGATATATTTAATATTCAGTTGGTAAAAAGAAGTTATTGACCAACTATCATCACAGTCTCCTCAAAAACTAAATTCATATGCACACCTATGTATGGATAGCTAATTTCTTAGCTGAAAGATCCAATTTAAATAAATCAAATTAAACACAAACTTACCGTCCACAGTTGTGTAGGAAGAACCCAAACTGAAAGCAGAGCCAGGTATATAACTAATCCAAGGCGCACAAAAATGTGTGACCTTGCCGGCAAGGTAACAAGAGCCAAAAGCCATACCTGTAAAAGTGAAACAAATGGCTATAAATTAAGATAACTATGAAATGTTCTTACAAATGGCATACTATGTACAAAGCAGAGTTCTGTCTTCCAGAAACATATTAGAACATAAAGTGAATACTAGCAATAGAAACTTATGTTCACTGAAAATTCCACAATGTAAAGGGGTGGTAGAAATTTCACTTCAGAAAATGAGGTCTCATGACTGCTGATGAAAATTTCACTTCATAAAGGGGTCTCATGACAAATGGAAAGCAAATAAAGGAAAATATTCAGTTCTTAAATGGTGGTTTTTCAACAAGGGCCCCATTTGGATGAAAGATAATTAATAGCCTTCTCTCCAATGATGCCTTAGGAAAAGTTCAATGTGACTCAAAGATAATGGGTCAGTCACGGACAGAAAGTGAAGTTGGATTGATCTTTCAAGGCAGATACATACCAATGAAGGCCGATGGATGCCTTGATGGATGGAGATGGCAATCTACACTAAGGCAGGCAGTGATGGTTGAAAGCAAGGTGGACATTTCTGCTAAAATCCGTTGGGTGAAGATGGTTCTTTGGGAGTTTGATGCTCTGATCGATGGTGGAGAGGTGGGGAGCATGTTGTTTAATGACAATGTAAAGTTGGGTTCTTGCAGCATGTGGAGGTTGGTTTAATGTCAACATGGTTGTCTTGAAGATGTTGAGATGGTGATCATGACAGAGTAGGGGTTGATCGCAATGACTCGTCTGGATTTAACCTCATAAGTCACGACAACATATTGTGTTTAAGGTTGTTGCAATCATTGCCATTGTCAAAGTAATATATCCCATCCATCCATAGTCAGCACTCATAATTGGATTTGGCTAACTGTTTTTTTACCCGCCCTTAGATGACTTGAACCAGGAATCCTTATATTTGTACAATTTCAAGTTCTGCAACAAAGAACACGATAATTGGGAGGCAGAGCTGCAGAGCTGGTTATGAACTGTCTAATAGCATATATCACTGTAGCACTTCCTCTGTATAGTAATCTAATCTATATTACCAATCAAAAAATTAAAAAAAAAATACAAAGAAAATAAAAATCAATCTTTGTCATCAAATTGCAATCTCATCAAGTGAAAGAAAATCCGCCATCAAATTCGACGAACGCCCATCTGACCCAACAAAGTTCAAACCCAAGACTACCAACACACAACTGAAAATATAAACGTACTCAATTGTTTGTTATCAAATTGCAAAACTCATAAAATGAAACCAAACCATTTTCAATATCCAACAAAGATCCATCTCAACCCAATAAAATTCCAGTTGAAAACCACCAACTCTTAAGGGAATTTTTTTTTTTAAATCAATCAGAAAAAGTACCAATTTGATTATGGGGTCGACGGAATGGAGAAAGGTGACGGGGGACGTCACGTACTGGCAGATGGGGCTGGATGTGGCGCCTGCAATGAGCCTCAAAATCCTCTCGGCGACGGCTCCACGTGGAAAAAATTTAGCCGCCCATTTCGGAGTTTCTCCGTTTCCATCTTCGGAAGCTGCAATAGCGAAGATCCCGATCTTCCTTCTCTTCACTACTGATTTGAGTGTGAAAGAAACCGAAGTGCTGCTAAGTGCTAACAAATGAGTAAGTAAAATTCACGACATTTTGGGACTTCCTAAGGTTAGGATTGGAAAGCAAAGCAGGGAAGGAGACTGCTGAGAATGTATGGAGTGTAGATATTCCGTTTATTTTAAAAAAGATAATTAAACATTTAGTTATTCCGTCTAGTTTTAAAATTATAATTAAATATAGTAGTGGTCTAGCCTTTAATATTTAAAAATAAAATTATTAAATATTTTTTATCAATGGTATTTAATTTAATGATGTGATTGTATCAAATGAACATCAATTTAAATTCTTTAAATTTGAAAAAATAACCATTTCAATAATTTAGATCCATCACCAATAAGCTCTGCACAGAATCTTCATGGAGAGATTGTCTCATACTCAATCTTCATTGCCTTATCTATTCAAGCATTTAAACTAAATCTAAATTTTACCCTTTTTTAACAATATTTTTTAAATTAAAATGAGAAAAAGAGTAACATTACATAAAAATTAAAAATACGGCATCCCCACACCCAATAATAGAAAAAAATTATTATAATTTCCTCTTTCAATTTAATCCACAAACTTTGTCCCAGTTGTCCTAATATCTTCTAAGCCAAACCTTTCAATTATCTTCAATTAGCCCCATCTTTGCTTAAATTGTCTTAAACAACATCCCTCTGAATTCTTATTTTGGATTATGTTTCATATTACTTTTATATAAAATAGTTCTATTTATATTTTAATGTTAGTTTATACATCTATTTTGGCATATAAATATCAATTATCAAATTTACTTCTCTTTTGTTATTCATTGATCTAGTGGTCATCTACAAGGTAAAATGAGACTAATTATCGACGAACTCTAGTAATACACCTTTCATGTAGAGTTTATTTGTATTTTTTTTTTTTTTTATTTACGCGTGGGAAAACCCAGGATATCTGGCATAAAACCCCCACGGGTGGACCCCTACCCCTAAGGCACACCAAGATTAGGCCCTGAGGGCTAGAACCCGTAACCTCTCACTTCCTGAGACGGGAGATAACCAGCTGAGCTACACCCATGTGGACAACGACTACTTCATATAACATTTAATGAGTTACAATTCTCAATAATATACACCTTTATTTAAAAATATTTTATCCTTATACTCAAATAATGCTAAAACTCATAAAAATGAATATTAGATTCATTGATATTCTAAAAAAAAATACATAAAATTCAAAAAAAGAAAAGAAAAATATAAAATTGAACAACAACAAGCTTAAACTCTGCCGGTGCGTCTCGGTTTGTTCAGGGTTGTGACTCCAATATGAATTGCTGCTGAACATAGCAATTGTGTAACGCTTAGAATGATCATTATTGCCTCCAATGTCCTCTGCAGATTATCAAAATAAATGAATTAAGACACATTTTGAATATAATATATTTAAATATTTTTTTCTTTTTATTCTTTGTTTTAGCCCTTACCAAGCTTCCGTCCCTTCCACCGGTATCAATTTCTTTACATCCAAACCTTAAAAAAAGAAAAAAAAAAATGAGTATAACAAGGAAGATATTTACTAAAAATAAATTACTACTAATTAAAGCATGTAGTATAGACAGGATTTTCATCTCAACAAATTATAGTCTTTTTTAACTTTAAAGACTGACTTAATAATTTTTTTTTTTTTTGGAAAAAAGAATGGAAAAGCAAATTTATAAGTAACTCGTGGTGGTATTTGATATTAGATTTGGATCAGTGAGAGTACGAGATCAAATCTATTATCAGTACCAAAAGAAATATATAATGATTATTTTACAGTAAGCAAAGAAAACTTATTAAATGAGCTCTTGAAAATAACACGAGACAAAATATTAGTATAATTAGATTGTAATTATTCCTTCAATCATGAAATGAAAGAAATATTTATAAAGTGAAGAAGATAACTGATAACAAGCTTTTAAAATAAAAAATGTGGATTCGCCTCTCTCCCCTTTTAACATACATAAAAGATAAGGGTTAGGTGTGGCGAACACTTCCTTTTCTTATGATCAAAGTGTTCAGGTCTTTTAGAGCACTCGACTAATTTTCAAAGCATATGTAAGTCTCCTTACTCACACACTGAGTAATTCTACGGAGAGTAGACTTTTAACGTGAAGTGAGAATCAAAATCATTAGTTAGGACTCCCGCTTCCTAACCTATTAGTACAGTCTAGGTAATTCTACGGAGATTGACCTTTTAGAGTGGAGTGGGAATCAAACTCACTACTCAGGACTTCTGCTTCCTGACCTTCACTCTAATCCTTTTGTATCAGTGAAGGACACATTTTAAGAGCGAAAATATTGTGGAAAAACATGTTATTGAGTGGAGAGTGTAGTTCTATTTTTCTCTTAATAAACGTATATATAAAGGGTCCAGACTGCCAGTCCAGCAGTTGCACATTGGGGTAATTGAGTCAATTCTTAGGCTTCATTTGGATTGTTCAAAAAATATTTGGATGGTTATGTGGTGATTCATGTAATTCTACACAGGCTAGATAGTGGTGAAAGGAAAAAAAAATTTAAAAAAATGCAGAGAGATTTGTGGGTGATTCAATTATAACTCAATTTAGTAGAAAAGGGAAGAGTTTTTACCGTGTGAATGAGTGAATTTATGGAATCATTGTTCAAAACTCAAAAACTCGACTAAACTTTCATGGCAGAGTCTTAGAATATATACCATGTCATTTAACAATTTCTTAATGTATGTTTACTTAATTTATATCATTATTATTTTAATTAATGCATTTACCCCATGGCTAGGAGGGTGAGGAACCATGCAATGAGGGAGAAGGTAGAAGCTGACAACAAACTAGCTGCAGTCCATTGAAAAACGTTGTTGATTCCGTCGATGGAAACGGCTAAACCCACAAGCCCGGTGAGGAAGGAGAAGATGATGAAGAATCCGGTCGCCATGCTTCCGATTGGAACATACATCGGAAATAGTTCTACTGGAATGGTCAGCTGAGATGCTGCAAATTCATTATCAAATTCATTGATCTCATTAGTTTAGAGTTAGCGAATATGTTAATCAATTAATTAAGATTATATAATGGAAGCAAGTATAACTGTGCAACAACTACCCGACTTCTTATAAGAACCCTACTTAAACAAACTAATCATGGATAAGGGTTAGAAGTTAGCCAGGGTAGCCCAAGATTGGCCCAAAGCTAGCTATTAGAGGTGGCTCATTCATGAGGATGGAGATTCCTAAAGTGGCAGTATGGTGCCAAAGGTTTCTTCATAAGTATGATATAGGTTATCTAATATTTGGAACCTTATTATCAAATGTGAGTAGGCGTTTTGTCTGACTAATCTTTTGGAGTATGTGAAATTCTCCCAAATCACATACTGGATAAGTCTAAAGGGAAAATGACCCTTCATTAGGATTGAGCGTAAACTGAAATCAAGTCCTCACTTCATAAGACAAACATCTTGACTGTCAGGCCAACCCCTTGGCATTGGAATCTTACAATATTTCACCTATTACATTCGCCTAATAATTTAATTCAAGGGCTATTTTTTAAAATAAGCCATGGATCATTGTGAATAGGTTCACTTTTCTCACAATTAATTGACTTTTTTTAGGATTATTATAGGGGATATTACTCTATATTGGAGATGAGATTAATCTTCATGACACACGAAGCCACTTATAAGCCCCGTGTGTCAAGATAAGTCTGGAAGGAGTCAACCCAAAGGGGTTGGAGTGATGGCTAGGAACCCGCCTCGAGAAGCAGGAGTCCTAAGTTTAATTCTCATTCCACCCCAAAGGGCCACTCTCAATAGAGTTATCCAATCTGTATTGGTAAGAAGTCTTGCACATGCCCTAAAGATTAATCGGGTGGTTTAAGAGACCTGGACACCTTGGACATAAAAAAAAAAATGTCGGAATGAGTCTAATTTTTTTTTCTTGTGATATAAAATACCTGTATGTGGCGTGTGATCGATGCTGAAATTGATGGCCCATCCTGCAATGATCAAGACAATGACATATAACACAAGGTTGAGAAGGAGGAGGATGAATGCTAAAGATTTTGGACCTGCAGCAGCCATTGTAAGAAAGAAAGAAAAATGTGTGCCTATCTTGTCCAATCCTCAAGGCTTAGGTATATATACTACAGAAGGTTATCTGTTAATCCCATTGTGTTTTATTAATCAATGCTGTAACATTTATTTTGTATATAGTATGATAGAAATCTGTCTTGGGTTGAAAGGAAAGGCTAAATGCCTTGCTCTTATATGAGGTTTCTCTCCCTTTCCATAAAGAAGAGGGAAAGAATCATTTTTCAAGATCCAAACCTTACAGACATAAATGTGCTCCAATTGCAAATGAATTAGTGATTGAAAGTGAAATTCACAAGTGATTTGACTTAATTTTAGTCCATTTGGAATGATTTTGATGTGCCATTGTCTTGTTATTAAGGGTGGTAATTTCTGACTTCACTCGAAATGACTTGAAAAATTCTAAAATTGAATCATGTATTTTTCTTAAAAGAATTAATTTGACTTAATAAAAAAAAAAAACTGTCCAATTGAGTAAAGGAGTCTAAATCAAGTTCAATCCAACCATCATATATATTCTTATCATTATCGTAATCATTATCCCATCAATATAGAGTTGGCCTTTATATTTGGATTTAACAAATTTTTTCTATAGGCCAAGTGATTATCTGACGCCATGGGATTTGAGCCCACAACCTTTGGACTACAACTATGAGCTTTTGACCGTTGTACAAAGCCACTCACATAAATAAATAAACTATTTATGTAGCTCAATGGCTCAATGTTGTCGAGCCCATACCCCAAACACTAAATCCAAAGATCTAAACCCATTGCCTCCTTTTCCCTAGCCCAATGCTCTCGGATAAAAGGAAAACCCTAAATTTATTTTCATTTATTTTTCACCTTTTTCTATTTATTATAATATTCAGGTTGGATTTGTCAAGTCGGCTTGAGTAAAATATTTTATAGGATGAAGCAAAATAACACCTTATCAATTGCTACCATCATCTTGTTGCTGTTTTCATCTCATTAGTACCAGTACTTATGCTTATGCACATACCTTTGCCTTGTTGCTCTGTTTCACGACCCACACGAATTGAGCAACCACGATTAGCCACACCCTGCCAAATACGATCAGCGAATCTCATGAGAAAACACTTGTTTCTTCATTTATTTCCTTCAATTTCAAATACACAAATCTGTGTCAAGCCCCTAGCATACCCAAGAAAAGGTGCTGATGCTAGCTGTTTCATGCTTCTCTGTCAACCTTCGCTCATTTCCTTCACCATAAGCACTGATGTGCTCTTTATGGCGGAGCGAAAGGTTGAGAATGGCCGCCTTTATTGCTTCATAACCTCCATCCTCTCGCATGGTCTTGGTGCTGAACAACAGTAGCAATGATGAATACAAGATGTCAACGATGATAATGATGTTGATATTAATGGTGAACTTGTAGTCTGCAGTAAGTGGAATTAGTGGTATGGTGGATTGGTGGTAGTGCAGTAGTACTGGTATTAGAACAATCTCCTGTACTGATCAAATTCTTATCAGCTTTCTGTTAAGTAATCTACAAATGGAGTTTAATTGCCATTTAACCCGAATGAGCCAACTTATCAAAGAGTGAAAATTCTTTGTTCATTACTAAGTCATACTGGCCAGCACAGTCTAATCAGGAGCTTCTGAGTGCTAAGGTGGAAGCTCAAATCACACCCTCATGATAAGAAGGTGGCATGCCATACAATTGCGGCAAAATAAGGTCAGCAAGTAGTGCAAATGATTTCACTCAAGCAAGAGGATATGGTAAATTTTATGTTTTTAACCACAACCAATATATGAAAATGTTCCATGTACCTGTAATTAGTGTGACATCCAGCACCATTCCAATCACCCTTCCAATAGAAAAGAGAAGAAAATAATCAATCGAAGGGAAACTATTGTTGAAAATCATATGAATAAATCACTAAATGCACTGAATAAGGTAGGAATGTAGCACACCTCTATGGGTTTTGGGTCCAGGGTGAGAACACCACCAGCTTGTTCTGTAATCCTCTGTTGATAAATAATGAGATAAGAATAGTAACACAAATTGTTACAGTACTTTGTCAACGTTAATGTATAACATTTAATTGAGGATTTTTATTGATTCACCTCAAGGAGGTATCTTGCACACCAAATATGATCCACTGCTTCAATGCCAACACTGGGGCCAACTTGAAATTCCCACTGCTTAATAAGTACAACGACAATTAGTATTTGAATGAGGTAGAATTGTTAGAAATTAGGAAGGCCCTATTACTGTGGATGAGACATGGGTTAGGAGAGCTAGTGATAGAAGGAGATTTGGTGAATGAAATCACATGGACTACTGGAAGGAAGGGAACCCCCTTGTAGACTGATACCGCTGGTTAGATAGATTTTGGACCTTTGCTCACAGTTGGAAGTGCCTTAAGTCACACCAGGTGATCCTCAAATGGAGTGGATGATTTCTTGGCCAAGACAAGAGTGGACGGAGATGGTGTTATTATTGATTTCTTGTAACCACTTCTATTGTTAGTGATATTCCCCTCGGGTTGACCGATGATGATCTAGCCATGTTATGGTGAATGTTTATGCAAGGCCTTGTATTAGGAGGTTTCAGAATGTCAACACCATACAAGGGAAGAAGAAAAGGAAGAAAGCAAACGTGCCCAGGCATAACCTCCCCATTAGTTCCACTGATGTTGATTCCAGCATACAAGCATGCCTTGTAATGAGCATATGATATGTCACGACCAAATGACTTATCTGCTCCTGCAGCACAGTAGTAGGGGCCCTGTAAATGAAATGAAACACAACAGCATGTTATTCACTGCAACGATCAATATAGTTAACCTTTGATCAATTGAAAGAGAACACTAATATGGGGGAAAGGAACAATCTTTACCATATCTTGATCCTTCATCAATGACCTTTTTATTACTGAAAAACTGTGCAGCCCTGTGACGTTTGTTTGTGGGGATAGGCTCTCCACTTGGTGTATATGTGTCATAAATTACCTTCATACAAGATTGATAAACGATAATTATCATAGAAGCAAAAAAAAGAATGTTTATAGCATGACATGTTATAATTTATTTGAGTAATTTGATAAAAGCATGACATGTTATAATTTATTTGAGTAATTTGATAAAAAAAAAAAAAAAGGATTTTTTCATAATGTGATGTTTACCCAGATATTGTTCCCTCCTCTAAAAGGATCCTTGAATATTGCTTGTGGACTGTGAGGAAATGAAGAATATAAATGGTTAAAATTAAAAGTGTGGCCTAATTAACATGATTAACATCACTATAATGACTTTTTTCAAAGATTTTGTAACGACCCGACTCGAATATAGGGCTTAGAACTTGACTTAGTGTGAAATTGTCCGCTTTGGACTTCGCATACAAGCGAGCCAACACAGTTTTGCTTTTAGACCCTGGGCCCACATGGCCTGGCCCAAAACGCGTCACACAAGAGTAAGGGGTGGCCTTTCAAATAAACCTCGATCCCTCATCCTTCATTACCGATGTGGGACTCTCCCACATCGGTTCAGGGTATCACAGATTTACTATAGAATCACTTCACTATCTTCTCCTGGTGCTTGCCCAGTACTCTATCCATCATAATTTCACTTTGGAAGCTCTGAGGGGTGTTCAACAGGCCGAGAGATCGTCTCAGAAAATATAAGAAAATGAGTGCAATGCAACAATATATACCAAGTGGAGAACTGTTTCTTTTGTTTTGCCTGTTTTTTCAAGAAAACATACGCTGTAATCACACTCGCGATTTGCTTCGCATATCAATTCCACTCCCTCCAATCCTGATTCAATTTGGAAAAAAAAAAAAACCTCTACTCAGTAAGCGACAATTTTTCTCTGGGCCTTACAAGGCTTCTAGAGAGGTTAAATAACTGTGATAGATGAATTTAAAAGATATTTTTAAGATGATAATTTTTATAAAAGTTGTAAATTTCAAGGGTAAAGAAATTAATGGTTAAAATAGAGTTAGTCTTGAAGGGATTCTTAATTTCACCGTGAGATCAACTCGAAATGAGTTTAATTTAAGGTATAAATATAATTTATAGAGAGTAAATGAGTGTAAAAAGAAGAGTGTGAATTCAAATTTACATTGGCGCAGGTGAAAAAATTTCCTTGGACCAATTTTAATTGTGGATGGCGTATTAAAGGGCAAAAAGTGCCCAAAGTTGAATTTCAGAAAAGGAAGAAGAGAGGTGAGGTTTTCAGAATATTATCAATGAGGAAATCAGATGACTTTATGCAGAAGTGATTTAATTGGAAAGATTAAGAAAACCCAATATGAAGTCTCTTGCAAAGACACATTCTTTATCATAATTTAAATCAGAATCAAATACTTAAAACTTTTTTAATAGATTCATCAAGTTACAACATACGATATTCAAATACGGTGCTAAGTTTTACTCTGGGTTCCCATGGGAGCTCGAACCTGACGGGACCCATGGCCTCACCTAGTGTGCTTTAAAGGCAGTGAGTATCATCCGTGAGGAGTTTACGCTAAGTTTTTCGTGATTTCTCACACGTAAATTCAAATAAGGTGCTAAATTTTAAAAATTGAGAATAATTCAATTTTCACGTTCAACTCGAATTCTTATGATTGGAGAAACTCATACAATTTTTTAAAAAAAAATTGACTAAAAAATACTCTTTAAGATTTAATTTAAAGTGAACATGATTCGGAAACTGAAAAGTCAGACTCGAGTCAAAAAACTCAATTTTGATTCAGATATTTTTATTTTAGAAGTTGAGATCTTTAGGTGTAGGATATTTTTGAAAAGTTCGAGCCCCAATGGCCTAACCTTAGTGTGCTTTAAGAGTAGGGGTCCACCCGTGGGAGTTTTACGCTAGGTATCCCACGGTTTCCCACACGTAAATTCAAAAACAAAAAGTTGAAACTCAAACTGAATTCAAATTTGAAACCCAAGGTCATAGAAGATTAAAAAAAAATTAAAATTTTAGAATACAAAAATAATGATAAAATCAAGTGGTAAATAACTTAATCAAAGTCAATTTAAAGTTGAACTTATCTCGAATACTGTCAAAGTTGAGAAGCCCTACGAGTTTTTAAATTCAATTAAAATTTTATTAAATGGTTTATTGTCTATTTGTAGAACTTAATTTTACAAATTGAGGCCTTAAATGCAAATGTAGCATAATTTAAAAAAACAAAACAAAATTTTGACTCAACCCAAAATTAAGATATCAGTTTTACCCACCTTAAAAATTGGGAAGCTGTTAAAAATATTAAAAAAAAAAAAAGGGAGAGTGCATCTTATCGAGTGCACTTGTTAAATGAGACTTCTAATACTCAAAAACGAGTGCTGAATTACAAATGAGATGGTCTTACCATGTATACTAAATTATCAACACTTGTCATGCATGAAATTCCATGGAGTTATATAGAGATTTGTAAAATTAAGTAGATACATCCCCAAAATAGCCATCATTAAAGTGGAGAATTTGTTTATCCAATTTTGTTAAGCTTGGAATCACTGTTCTGACATTTTTCTCCTTTAAACTTAGAGGAGCTTTGTTTTCAAGCTTTTGTTTTCGTTCGAATTGTCTTTTTTCTGTTCTAATATGATTTCTTCTCACTTTTCTCCTCATTTCTCCTCTCAAGCCTAATTTTGGTTTCTTTTGAAGAGGAAGGAGAAATCATATTTAGTTTCCTCTCGTACCAAGAGAATCCCTCCCTTGCACACAGGAATTCCCTCAAAAAATTCACCCTTTATCCAAAAGCAGCATACATGTGTAGAAAAGATGCAATGATAGAGTTGTGGAAAAATGAGGTTTAGAAACCATTAGAGAGATGCTAATGTTTATTGGGAGAGGGCTTTCATGTCTGGATGAGATGCGAAATGGGAATTTTATATCCTTCTTGGTATAGAGAGACTGTCCACATTGTTACATAAACCAAACAGAATAAAAAATTACGATTCAAAGTTTAGCGATTAAAGAAAAATCATAAAAATACAAAACAAGAGTAGAGCTCCCACATAACCCTCCAAAAAAGTACAACCCTCATACAGTATAGCTACCACCACAAGAAAAGGCATGAAAAGACCACAGAGTGACTTATTGTCTAATGATACAATAAATACCTCAGTGGAATGATGCATCACTCATCAACCTCAGCTTTGATCTCTTTCAACAACTCCTCCTTGTAATCTTCGAATGTTCCGGGGAATGTTTTCACTGTACCATCTTCAACAACCCAGATTTCACTTCTCTCTTCATCTTCGCAGACACGCGATATCAGCCTAGAATCATGGCTGACCAAGACAACCCCACCTGTGAACTCTTCTAGTGCTTCAGCCAACGCATCAATGCTCTGCATGTCCAAATGGTTGGTTGGCTCATCAAGTAACAAGATGTGGGGGTTAGACATGGAGATTGAAGTGAAGACAACTCGTGCTTTCTGACCCCCTGACAGCTTAGCAATTGGGGTAAGGTGGTTATGGCTGGGCAGGCCAAATTTCCCGAGCTTTGCACGGACAGCCTCTTGTTTGCTAAGTCCTTCTTGGTCTGGATGAAGCCTGAGGAGATATTGAACAGGGGTCTCTGCCATAGTCAAGAGGTCCACAAAGTGCTGAGAATATCTTCCAATTCTAAGCTTCTGGCTCCTCCGAACCTCACCCTCGCTGGGGGACAAGTCACCCGCGAGCAGGTTGAGCAGAGTGGACTTACCTGCTCCATTCGGACCCACAATTGCAACCCTTGTCCCCATATCAATACCCACATCTACATCAGAGAGTCTGAAATCTGGTCTGTTGGGGTAACTAAAACTGACTTCTATGAGCTGCATGAGAGGAGGGGTGAGCTCTGTGGGCTCAGGGAAGTGGAACTGCACACTGTAATCCCTCCATTTCTTGGGGGCCTCAGGTGGAGGCCCATCATCATTATCGCCCTTGTTCTTGCCCTTGTTCTTTGAAGCTTCTTTAGCGGCAGCAAATTTGGCTTGCTCTTTAACCTTCTGTTGCTGAATCTGATTCCCTGTCCTCTTCGCAGCCTTGACTTTCTTTTCAAATCTCATATTTCTTATTCGCCTCCTTGCGTTTCTGCTCATAACCACTCTCAAAGTCGTCAAAGTTCCCACGGTAAACATGGAGCTTCAAATCATGAAGATGGATAATTTCATTGCAGACTGTGTTGAGGAAATCACGATCATGAGAGACGACAACCAAAGTCTTCTTCCAACGGCACAAGTACTCTTCTAACCAGAGAACTGCCCTGAGATCAAGATGGTTTGTAGGCTCATCCAGCAAAAGAAGAGTTGGCTGAACAAAGAGTGCCCTTGCCAATGAGATCCTCATTCTCCAGCCACCGCTGAAGGATCGGGTGGTGCGGCTCTGCATTTCTTTTGTGAATCCCAAGCCAGCAAGAATCTTGGAGGCCTGAGCTTCAGCTGCATCTGAACCCATCAGCTGCAAGCGCTCATAGATCTCAGCAAGCTTCTCCCCAGTATCATCATCATCATCACCACCACCATCTCCATTATGCTGCAGTGCTGCTGCCTCCCAACGAAGCTTGACAAGTTCTTCATTGGCAGAGACAACAGCCTCCAAGGCAGTCTTGTCATCACCAACAACCTCCTGTTCAACCAGTAGTACATCAATATTTTTGGGCACTGGGATCTTCCTCCAAGCTAGCAGCTTCAACAGGGTGGATTTGCCCATCCCATTGGGTCCCACAAGGCCATAGCGCTTGCCATGTGAGATCTTGACAGAGGTGTTCTTGAGAAGTTCTTTTCCTCGGGCAGAGACAGAGAAGTTCTCCACAGTAATGTCTTTGACATTGGCATCGGCAGCATTAACATCATCCCCATCAAGGACAGAGACCCGGCTTCCAATGACCACCGTAAAGGCATCCCGGTCATCTCGGAGGGCTTCTTGCTTTGCCAGCTCAGCTGTATGGAGTGCATGTTGATCTTTCTTCTCTCGCTTCTTCATCTCTTTGTCAGTTGCACTAGAGATCTCGGTGGTGGGTCTTGCATTCGCTGCCCTCCTACCAGGAGCTTGGGTGGGCACTTCATCTGATGCTTCTCCATCATCATAATCATCTTCTTCGTCAGAAGGTGGAAGATCAATGCCATCAGTGTAGGAGGGGGCGGATTTCATCTTTGGCTTTGGCTTAGGCTTGTTCAATGATGAAGATGATGATCCCTTGGACTTATCAGATTTAGGTTGGTCCATGCTGGCAAGCATGGCTGAAACAGAGAACTTCTCCTTCTTGGTTCCTGCTTCTTTGGACTTTGTCTTGTTGGCCACAACAGCCTCCTTCTTTCCCATCGCGACTAACTGATCTCTCTTTAAGTACAAGTACTGTACCTAAGCTGGCAGTGATGAATCTGATTCCTGCAAGGAAAAACAGCATATATGATTATATTTCTCCTTCAATTGATTGATTCAAGTCCCAAACCTAGCTTTCCAGTTTACCTATTCTTTTTCCCTTCATTCAATAAAAAATCACCATCACTAAAAGGAAAAGCTTCCAAATCTGGATGCCATCATTTCCAAATGGAAGAACCACATAAATTCATTTGGCATGGAAATTCATTTAAACCCTTGAAATAACACTTGGATATACAGGTCAAGAAAAAATACAACACATCAAATGATGTTTGATAATTTCCAATCTACAACCTTCTAATGAAGGTTTAAGATTTGGTTAAAAGATTTTTTAAAAAAGGGACTTTTGGTTTATAAATTCTCATCATTTAGTTTTGGTTCCAGTTTTGAGCTCTTCCAGGGTGTATTGGGGTTGCGGGCCTCTGGTGTCCCCTTTTCTTTTTTCTATTAATATAGTAACCATTCAAAAAATAAATAAATTCTCATCATTTGCTTCTCTCCTACATGCTTCTCCTCCCGCTACATCATCATTCATGCATTTGAATAAGGTGATTTATATGCAAAATTAAGAATCTATCAAAGAGCACCTTTTTTAATGACGGAGAACCCCAAGACCCTCACCTCTCCCTGAGTAAGAGGGCATTGGGTAAAACTCCGGAGCATCGGGTTACTACATGAGCCAGAGTGTCAACCAGTTGAGCTACCCCCATGCAAGGCCAAAGAGCACTTCTTCTTTTTTTAAATGGGCAAAGAGCACTTTTTCCGAAAGATAACCATGCCAAAGAGCACTATCATTATCATTGTATTTTTATCCTTATTTTTTTTAACAAATGGAAACTTGGATTAGAAAGGGCACAAGATAAGCAAAAATGGATAAAACCAGACCTCCAAACAGCAGGAAGAACAAAAAAAAACACAACAGGTAAACCATAGAGAACCATACAAATAAAAATTATCATTTTATTTGGGAATAGCAACAGGACTCGTTGAGTGAAGGCAGAGAGAGAGAGAGAGAGAGAGAGAGAGAGAGAGAGAGAGAGAGAGCAGACCAACATACCACAAATTAAGAACTGGAAGAAAGATTCAAGTGAAGACAAGGCCAACTGCAAAGGCAGTAAATGTTCATACAATCCTCTCTCTTATTTGGTTAGTGACATCACAACAATAAATGCTTATGTCATACAAGAACTTCTCCCATTAGTTGTTTTAGTGTATGTAGCCACCCCACGAGAGTTCTCACACAGAGAACCACCATTGTAGAGTCCATTCTAGACCCCACAAGAGTTCCCACACTGAGAACCACTGTTGTGGAGTCCATTCTAGCCCATTTCCACCTATTTCCTACCACATGCTCATTACCCACCCATGAGTCAGATCTCTGTCCAATTGAATCCCATGTTTGACAAACACCCATCATTCGATTGCAATTGTATCCCCTTATAAACTACTGACTTTCATGGCCCTTGAAAACCATACATAGTCATCCAGCCAAGTTGATTTTTGGGAAGGCACCATTTCCAAATGTAAACTCTTCTAAGCAAACCTACATTCAAATCTTAGTTGACCAACGCATGCATCATTCAACAATTTATTTTTGAAGAAGGATTCTTGTACACACAATGGCCTACGACATTTTTCAGTTTATTCAATGTTTTGTCAGGGTAGAGAACCAATTACATGTCTCCTTCTGAAATTCAAATAGCAAAAAATATGTTGATATATGTACTTTTAGATGTATATAAGATGGGACCCATGGAAAGCAAGTAGTTTCTTGGAAAATTACCCGAAGACACTAGACCTAGTAATGGGTCAGGTAAGGTCAGGTTTGAGTCTACTCGACATGGTAACTAAACACCCTCTCCACAGCCACTGAACTAGAATTATGCACTTTTGGATCATTGGATTGAATTATCCAAACCATTCATATTTAAATACTCCTAGCTGACAAACCAAGGCATTTTTTTTATCAAATGCAATCTTTATTAGGAGATTCTTACCCATCCATGTGGATGGGCTAAAGAGCGCCTGACATTGTACATTGCATTACCATTGTAGTCAGCTAATTGAACTAATCACTCTCTCTACCTATACAAAGGTGGGCTGCCCCAGGTTCTTCTCTTCCTCATGTTTCTGACTTAATACTCCAAGAGACAAACCATAAAATTGTCTCTTTTTAATGGCTCTTCCCCTTCTATTCATCAATCTGTCATCATCTCATCTTCATCATTCATCTCCCAAGAGGGAAAACCATGTCACAGTAGACACCAAAGGATCATCCTTTCCAGAAACAAGCATCATCATATCAAAAGATTCCTTCACCATCAGGCATATGACTTTTCTTCTTTTGGGTTCTTGATTAAGGTATACAGTTAGATAAGGTGAAAGCATCAATCACTCAAAGAATGAATGGATTCACCCATTTGGTAATTGATACTCCCCCCTCTTATGTTCTTGTGTAAGTTGACGATTCTTGAATTACCCATCCACCATATAGATTTCAACTTTATCCCGCTTTTGGACTGAAAATTTATGTCTGGGCACAGATTGCCAAGCTTTCAGTATCATTTAAAAGTTTCTACCCAATACGAACCCTAAGATTTGTTTTCCCGCAATTTGCTTGATGCAGGACACTACTAGGGGAACCCTAAGTGACTAATGTAGTAATGAAAAGATTAAAAAAGATAAAAATAATGCACCCTAAATCTAAAATTAGCATAATATAAACTAACAACAAACAATCGCGGGATTCTAGGAATTAATGTAAACAATTATATCATGATCTAAGCCTAGTTACAAACGCGGCGGTATCCCTCAAAACAAAGGGCTTGTTAATTCCCACAAATATGTAAATCTATTACCAAAAGGGGATTAATTCTGGCAGTTTGGAATCAAGGTGATGCCGAAACAATATGAAGGCAGTAGGCCATGGCAGTATCAGGGATAAAAAAAAGTTGGTGATAAAGGAGAAGGGCGAAGGGTTCAAGAATAGGGTAAGTTATGTGAATGTAGGGTCGGCTAAGGTGGGGATTTTGGAATTTATGAGG
The DNA here is from genome assembly GCA_022113865.1 of Chimonanthus praecox. NCBI lineage: Eukaryota > Viridiplantae > Streptophyta > Magnoliopsida > Laurales > Calycanthaceae > Chimonanthus > Chimonanthus praecox. Next base: position 62,746,024 of record CM039087.1, on the reverse strand, counting down.
GACATCAACAAAGGGTATAGAAAAGGGATGGTTTAAAGCAGTTATGGGGTTTATTTAGGAAGACATATATGGGCGGCAATCAAGGGGAGGCCTTGCGAAAATTCTTAGATTTTATTTCATCATCAACCTTCGAATAAGCTACATATGGGTATTTATATCGTTTACAAAAGCATATTTCCAGTTTGCCCTTACCTAAAAAAAAAAAAATACAAGAAGTACCTGACTACCCTTAATTTAAAAAAAAAAACACGGAAATAGCATGTCTGTATGCTGCGCTATGCGCATCATTGCTAATCCTAACCATGATAGAAAAACATGCTCTATGTATCTTATTCTGTACCCGGCAACCTTGAATTCTCTAGCAATTGGAGATCAGTTTCCGAAAAATTGGAGAATATGATATCAACGTTGGCAGCCAGTAGAATATCAATGAATATATATATATATTAGAAGTGGGAGATTCCCGAAAAGGGGGAAACCACAAAACAAGAAAGAAATTGAAAAGCAACTAGGAAAAAAAAGGAATCCTAATCATAAGACAAACACAAAAATCCCCCAAATCAGTACAACCAACAAAGATTCTAAAAACAGGCGAAAAGCAGAGAATTAAAAAAAAAAAAACATAATGAGTATTGGAAAACAAGATCAATAAATTCCGATCTGCAGAAAACAATAGTAAGTGTGTGAGAGATGAAGAGAAATCGTACCTGAAGAGGAAAGAGGAGGAGGACAAAGTCGAAGAGTGAGGGAGTTGAGAGTAAAACGGTGAGCAAAGGAGAGGAAGGGAAGAAAGGGGTAATGCCGTATCAGGGATAGACCCTATTTTGTTCTTATATAGGATAAAAATTCACGCCGAGTTTCAACTCTCCACTCATTGAGTAGGCAATCGGAAGTCGGCACTGGACATTAACTCAAAGTCGGTTCGAGTGTAAAAAAATCACCGATTTCACGATCTTCCTCTCTTTTTTATCAAATGCCCTTGATGGTATTCCTTGAGACAAGCTGAAATTGAGGTTGAAGATTCCTCGAATAATGTATAAACCCTTGATGTTCAACGATTGAGAAAAGATACCCATGCAACATTATCATACTCGCAAGATCCTCTATACTACGTTGTTGATCAAATTCTAAATGAAAATCGGCACACTCTGTTTCATTATGGCCACCCAATTGTGTTGGATCATATTTCTTACAAGAAAGCAAGTGGCGCCGCAAGTGAGAAATTCCACTACAACTCGAACCTGTAAATACTCCCGAACAATGATTACATATTGCAGTCCCAACTCCATTCATCTCCACGTAATGGAAATCATTCCAAACATTCGACGTCCTTTTCCTATGTACATCTTTTTGGGATCTAGAAGAGTTAGATGTTGCATTTATCTCATTCTCCGCAATAACGTCATTCCTCTCATTAGGATTAAACATTGTACTATAGAAAAAGTATAATAAATTTCATTTATGTTGAGTTCTAATCACATTTAAGAATACATTTAACCCAAATCAAAACATGATGTTCCATAACAAGGCTATTTCTAAGGAAGATATTTTCCCAAATCACATTTAAGATAGTTTTTAAAAAAAAATGCTTTAAAGCATCATTCCACTATAATAATTTCAGCTAAACATCAATTGAACATATTCACTTTTCTAATGTGGGACCTGACATAGAATTCACAAAAGATTATATTGAAAAACACAAACACAGACAATGAAGCATGCCCTTCTATAAATTTTCACTAGAAAAATACAGTTTGCACTTCAATTCAGAGTACAAGCATCAAAACGATGCATTATTAAATCTGAAAGGGACAGGACAGTACTTGGACATCTACGGCAATGAGATTCTACTTGCAATTTGCAATTCAAATGCAGCATAGCATACTATGAGGTTGCAGATTTCAAAATCTTAATACAGTGGCACATCAGTGATAGAATTTTTGTTAGCCAACAGCAGCTATGGTGATTTGGCAGATTTTGTGAAAAATAGGAAATGCTTAATTAATACACTAGGGAACAACTCAAGAAAAATATAAATCAGGAAATGCAGACAATGAACAGAATTACAGCAAAGTAGACCAAGTTTATTCATAGAAGATTGCAACATTCACTCGGTATGAATGACACATGCAAAAAATCCAAGACAGAAACTAGACAAATAATCACTTCCATCTTCAAAACGCCATCCTTGGGCTACAAATACTGCAAAATGGTAGCACTGAACTTGATGGTGGCATTTATGGTCGAGAAGATCAACATAAACACTCCAACAAAGCATAGGCAATAAAGATATGGGATTCTTCCACCACACATGAATCAAGAATATTTTAAGAGAGTATGCGCACACCTAAAAACAGTTCCACACTAAATAATAGATGATATTGGGAAAATATAAACAAATCCACAACCTAAACAACAGATTTCACAAAACCAATGTACTTCTAAGGGCTGTATTAACTATTCCATTTTCTCATCTTCATTGTCGCCTCTATTTTCATGTTCTTCATCACCTGAGCAGCATTCGGCAGACCTCCATTTTTTATATATTAGAATAACAATAATGGCCCATTGGGTCTTCTCTGTCTCTTCCAAAAAGAGTTGTGGACCAAACAGAGATCTGAAGAAAAGAAGAAGAAAAAAAGGGATGTAACCCAATTTTTGTGGTGATGGGTTGGATCTTAGCTAACCCACCACAAAAAAACACTAACATTATACACTATTGGTCCAAATCTGGGATCTGGTCCAGATGACAACCCTACTGAGGGGCACACTAGGTCAAAAATAGTAGTTTTACCTGTGGCAGATGGGTAGGGCAGCGACAAGGAGCGACAGCGTTGGCCGCTGCAAATCCGAACAGAGAAAAGAGGGCTGAGGGAGAGGATTGAGAGAACTGAGAGAAAAAGGAAGAGATTGAGTGAGAGAAAGAGTGAAATCCGAGCAGAGTGACGGCGAGAGAAGAGAAGAGACGGAGAAAGCGATCGAGAACGACAGCGAGAGAAGGGAAGAGATGGAGAGAGTGACAGAAGTGTTTCACTTTCGAAGGGAGAAGGAGAAGGAAGAATAAAGAGTTAGGGTTTCTTTTCGAGATTACAAAAGTGTTCGATTTCGAAACGTTCGAAATCCCACTTATCTGAAACTTTGCATTAGAATATAGAATCCGACGGGCTTGCGGACCGTCCGCGGCCTTTCCAAAAATAAACGGACTGTCCAAGTCCGAGGACCTTAGGATCTGGCCTGTATGCTTATTTGTCGGGTCGGGCCGGATCCAGGTCTGTTTACACCCTCACTAGGAGCCCAAAAGTTTTTGCTAGTAATCATATTTGCATTCATACAATATTAATATCTATAAGAGCTATATATACTTTTAAATAATAAAAAAAATTGATTAGATCTACAATGATACTAATGTTAGGTTTAGGAGTGCAACTTGGGTCGATCAGGCCATAAGTCAATTTGGGCTAGGGCCTAAATTACAAATATAGGATCCACTCTCACATTGGTCCCATGTGTGCCTAAACTATTTTAAGGGATCAGGTCTTAAAAAACAAATAAGGTGTAACGCCCCGCTCCTTTCTACAGCCTAAACGGGTCGTGGCCCGCTTACTGCAGACTGAACAGGCGTAAACCAACGCATCACACACCTAACGGGTTTTACGTCACAGATTTGTGGCTGGGGGGAAATGAATATATATATATTTTAAAAGATTATAGGTAAAATAACAAAGTCATCAAATCCTTCAAGCCCAATTTTTACACATTATGTCATCGACAATATGAAATAAATAACATTTATTATCAACATCAAACCTAAACTCATTACTCACATTCAATTCCATAAAATAAACGAAATTCAATATCCTCAAAGTTCTCAATTATTTCAAGCTAACCAATCAAATCTCTCAAAATACATAATATCAAATAAAATAAATCTAATCACATGAATCCACAACTATGCTAAGAAATTAAACATTCATCATTGACTCAGTACCAAGTCAACTCCTCCGAGAGTTGAATCGTCACTCCTCAGGTATCACCCGAAAAACTGTTAGGGAGTGAGCCTCACTTGCTCATGGATCATCAACCCAATAGGGGTACAAATAAACAATAGGAAACCCACATACAATAATAGTCAATATAAAAAGACGAAATATCCAACACCATTCAACATCACATAAACAACACACACATGAACACCACAACATAACTCACCTAAACGTATCTATCTTGATATCATACTCATAACGCTCATATCCACCAATACATCCTAGTTCTAAGCACTCGATCATCAACTTAACCAACTAAAGAGTGTAACTTATCACACTATCAAACTCCACAAAGACTTAATTCACCTGATACAGTGATACTCTCAATCCATTTTATAGACGACGGATTCACTCATCTGCTCTACATATGGGATTAGTGAAAACCTCACCCCTCACCCACAGCCTGTCAATGAGGTAGCCCGCTAGTGTGGTAGCCTATGCTCATCCATCACCCGCCCACACATCATCCGCTCAGTAGGACTGTTGGGTCTGTTGGCCTCACACCTCCCCATCAAGAAGACAGATAAGTATCACGTTCTTAATCAAATCTCACACATGGGATCTTTCCTGAGAAGCCACTTATCACAATCAATAATCTGATACATAATGCTGCCCATAAACATATGTTACCGTGAATACACTGTGCAGCTCATCACACTCGCACATGAGGCTCATGCCCTACAATCCAACACGTGGAGTACCATCTCATCATACACATGAATTGTCATCCTAGTAGTCAAATCTATCATCCATAGTGGCTAATACATCTCACAATCTCATGAGGTCATCATTCGACCATATCACAATTACTCGTACCCACCCAACTTACATTTATCAACATATCTATAAATCTCCCTCATACACCTATCATAATCAAACTCATACTTAGCATATTCAATAATTCACATGGTTCTTCGGGGCGTATAAAATTTATTTTAAAATCTAGAACCGGTATTAGTCATTGGTCATGCTTGCGTCATTACCATAATATCCCAATCACCGAATCATACCACACATATTAATAATTCACATAAACCAATATATAATCAAAGTCATACGAATATTCATTATAATTGAAAATGCATATGAATTAAAATAAACATTAATAATAATAATTCAAATCATAATTATAATTAAATATTCTACATAAAACCTATAGCATGACTTGATTTATATCAAAAGGAAAGACGTCAAAAATCAAGTTTCGTACTCCCTACCTCAAAGTTGAGATTTTCGTAGTCTCCTAGCATTCAAGCAGTAGATAGGTTGCATAAAGACGCCGAATCAAATTCCAGTTTAAGTGCTGCAAGTAGATCATTTCGAGGGTTCCAAACATCACTAATATTCTGTCCACGAATTATTTGAAACAATCTAAATTTAATGAACATGGGTGATGCGTTGCTGTCCCGTCTATGGACTGTCCTCGTGTCATAGACTATGGAGTTGGGTTGTAGGGCAGCCAAAGGATGATGGGTAATGGTGAAGGGTTTGGTCTCTCTATGGTCGATTTTCCCTATGGGCAGCATAGGTGATTTTCTCTATGGAAAAACATATAAAATTTTCTATGAGAAACATGGATAATTTTCTATCGAAACATGGAAGATTTCTCGTGGAAAATAAGGGCGTTTTCTCATGGTTAGAGGGGGTGATGACCGAATTACGCAAAAATCCATGGAGGGATTGGGCGGAATAGAGAGAGAGAGAGAGAGAAAAGATAAGTAGAAGATAGAAACCATACCTTTGCAAGAAGATGGGAGAAAATTTGAGAAACCCCTGGAGGAAGATCGGCCAAGGCTTTGAAGGAGTAGTAGTTTCGTTTTTTTTTTTTTTTTTGTAAAGAGTGTATTCGTTTTTCTCGGTGTCATGCGACCACTAGGTATACGAAGGCAAGTCGGCCAATACGATTAAGGTACGGGGGAAAAAAGAAACGAATACGAAATTCCTTTTTGCGAAATTCGACGACATGAAAGAAGATGTTGGGATTTCCTAATTTTATAAAAATTGGTATTTAGATAAGAACCTTCCTAATTTTTGAAAATTGCTAGATATTAAAATTATACAAAAATTAATTTATTTTATATGTAAAATAGTTTTACAAGCCTCTTTTCTTTTCAAATTGAATTTTCTAAATAACCGAAATTAAAATTATTCCTTTTTCAAAAATAGAGAAATAAAAATTTCTCCTTTAAATATAAAATTGAGGTCATAATTTATTTATTTTTTTCTTTCTAATTTAAATTTCTAAAATCAACATAAATATCAAATTGCATAATCCAATTGAGGGAAAGTGTCTGCAATGGGTAAGCTAGTTGAATTTAATTTCGAAATCTAAGTGTGTTTTCAAATGATTTTTAAACAAAACAAATAACTCTACCCATTTATTGATCACTCAAATCTAACTCTACCCATTTATCCTAACCTCTAATCAGGACAGAGTCATTACATAAGGGCCCATATGGGCCTTCGGATTTTTGGCCTCTTATTCAATTTTCTTTTAAATCAACCACTACTACTAGTTTATAACATTAAGCCAATTGTTTATTTCACTCAAATTTTTTATAAGATTTATCATCTTAATCAAAATTATTTTCTCATCACATAAATCTTCATCATACCTACTAGTTCTATTACATTTATCACATTAATTAAGTTTCTTAGTTATTAATTCATTTCTAATCAGCTCATCATTTATAAGGCCATACAGATAAGCCCAAAAATGGAAATACATTTTAGGTTTTAAGTTTTATCATTTAAAATAATAAATGAATTCCTCAAACTAGGGTAATATGTTTGTGAGTGGAGAGGAAAAAGATATATAAGATGTGGAGAGAAAAAAGAATTTATAAATGATTAGAATAAAGTTTAGATAAATGAATAAGATTTAATAATGTGAGGTCATTAAGATTTTTAATTAATCATGATAATATTATTTGTCAATTATAAAATAAAAAATTTACAATATCACGGGTTCTCAAGTTTAACTCATGCTTTTGGTTTGGATCGCCCTAAGAATACAAGGTTTGACGTCAATCCAAATTTAATTTGGGCTTTATTTTTTAACCTTAATTCAGGTCAAGGCTCTAGCTAAGTAAATATCCTCATTCATCTGCAATCCTGTAAATAAAATTGTCACTCATTTGCTACATGTACTAGGAGTCAAATAAGCAGCTGAACTGTAGAAAAAGAAAATATATTAAATTCAAATATAAATATTAATTTTATATTAAATAAGATAAATGACTTTAATGATAATGATATTTATTTTTTTGTAGAGCGACAACTTCGAATATTTAAAAAAAATAGCATTGAGTTCTAAATTAAAAGTTACGAACTCACAATTGAACAGCTTCTGTCCTGTTTTTCCCAACTCAAATCGACTTACATTTTGAAGTTGTGAGCTCGTTGATGTAAACCAAAGCAATCACAATTGCAATCATAATTGTTCTTGATTGCATGGGCTCAACCATCCCACAATTTTTTTTTGGTACTTAAACTCTAAAACAATCACCAATGAATGAATTCTCAATAAAATATGCCTATTATAGATGGAACTCTCAATCCATCCGAATCTTAAGGCCAGAGGTTAAAAATAATGTATTGGCCGATATATCGACCGATATTTTTCTCGTTCTTCCTTTTTTTTTAAAAAAAAAGGGTTGATATCGGCCGATATATCGACCAATATTCATTAGTTCTAAAACCATTTCATATCGGCCGATATTTGTACCCCTGCTTAAGGCCTCAGCAAATGTCTCGGAAAAAGTGTTTTAATTGACATGAGTGGAAGAAACTACAAGATGCGTCCCACGTGGGTCCACTTTATGATAATTTAATTTGTTAAATTTATTTATTTTTAAAATTTAGATCTAACCTTTTATAATTTTTATTGTTGAATTAATCATAGTAGATAAAATACTTATCAAATAATTTATTTTTAATCTTAAAAATTAAAGACTAACATAATCTAATAAATTTTATTTTTGACAATATGAAGGCATCATAATAATTTATTTATGTATATAATTTTTTAGATTCATCTCACAATATAGAAGTATGATTCTATACACCATGAAGCGGAGAAATAGAAATATAAAAGTTGGATAAATAGACGTACAATGGAGCCACAAATCTAAACTGCCTACCATAAAATTATTAGATGCGCAACAAAAATATTTATAGAGACTTGTCATTAATGGAGAATGGAATCTTTAAATTGCATAAGATTTTTAGAGAAGGTATGAAATTGTAAAATAAAATAATTAAAAAATTATTTCAAATAAATTTGAACGATTTGAGTTTTTTCATAGTGAAGAAATCTTTATTGAAAAATACACCATAAAAATTCCACTTGTTCGTTAAAGACAAGAATCGCCCCTCTAAATGCCACGTGTGCAAATGTTCCTCCTCCACGTGGCATTATCTGTTAAGCTATCTGCTCTCTGGCCTCTTGGACAGTTGAAGCCCACAAGCGAACTTTCCGCTTTCTGCAGTTGCAGACTTGCAGCAGAGCCATCAATGGCTGCCCAACTTACAGGAACATTAAGATTTCCCTCGCAATTTCTCCCAAAAACTCTTCCCAAATCTTCCACAGCAGTGAAACCCCATTTAAGAATATGGAAATCCTTCCTCTCCGTACGAGCGTCGTCCTTGTCTGCAGTGGAGGAGCAGCAGGGTTCCTTCACCGAACCTGAAAACGCCCTTATTGAAGCTCTTGTAGGCATTCAAGGCAGAGGCCGCTATGCCTCTCCGCAACAACTCAAGGTCGAGATTCCCACCCTCCCATTTTCTTATCTTTTCCTTTTTCTTTTTCTTTTTTTTTAAAAAAATTCTATGTTTAACATTTTCTGGATCGGCTTCCGCAACAGGATGTCGAGAGCGCTGTGAAAACTTTAGAAGATTTGCAGGGCATATCAGACCCTGTGAGTCTCAATCAATTTCTCTTATCTATTTATTTATTCGTTTGTTTGTTTATTCATTTTTAAGACCAGAGCATGCATGCTGTTGGTAAGTGTTAATTATTGCAATTATAAAGGATGCAAGTTTGAGTTGTACGATTGTGAACAATTTGTCAAATCTAATCAGGAGTGCTGACCTTAGATGGAATAAATGGCTTCTAAGATGATGACCATGATTTCTTGAGATGATTTGTGTGCTGCAGACAGTGTGGTGATCGTACAATATAGAATGCATTGCCAATTTTCCGTTCTGATCTTGTATATTTGTCCCAGACGGGTTCCAGTTTGATTGAAGGTTCTTGGCGGCTTATGTTCACAACAAGACCTGGAACAGCTTCTCCAATTCAAGTAAGAATTTCCCTTTCTTTTTAAATTTGTAATGCTGTTGTTGTTGTCAGAGGTACTCTCCTTTTACCTCATTTTGAAAATTCTCCAGCATTTGATTTCATTTCTGTGAAATAAAAATTCGAGTATGTTATTTTGATTATTTGAAAAAGCAAAAAACTTTGCATTGTTATGGGGATAAATGATGTAGTCATGGGACAAAGTGATAGAAATATTCAATCATAGTCTAGAATAATGAATACCACACATCTTTCATACTGGCATTTGTATGGAACTTGAAGACATTTTCAATGGAGGTTATCTAATTTTTTCTATTCTGTGGCAAGTTTTCTATTTTTGACTTCTTTTTCATCTTTGTATTGTATCAGACAATATGCCAACTTGTATTGAAGTAGGACTATTACACTGGTTTTTGAAAACAGATGCAGGGGCAGATAACCCAATACTGACATTTAAAACCATTTCATGGGAAATGAGAAGAGGCTTGGATTGTGACAATCACAAAATCCACTTATTTGCTGGATGACATCCATCCAATTGGTTTGGCCCTATGACACATTGAAGGAGTGCTCAATCATTGTGCTATCATTTTTCTTTCATAACCATTGGTAATTGAGGCCAGCCCATATTTAAGGAATATTTCTTTTATGTTTGAATTAGGTTCTGGTGTGTAACATGCCTATTTAATCCACGTGTTTACAAGGGAAACCAGCTGCATGTTGTGAGATTACCACCATTCCTCAAAGCTTTTGAATCTTACTATTGAAAATTCTTTATTTGCAAAAGACTGCATGAGTGGTAACCTACCATCTAATGTTCAGTTAAAGTTACCATTGCTGTGTTAAGTAATATGAATATATCACTTGTTATAGTTGCTAGACTGGATGATTCAGGAGAGTTCAATATGGTCATTATCTTCTTTTTAAAAAGTTCACATGAACTGTTATTTTTTGCTTCGTAACTCATGTTGATTATTTTATGTTTTTCCCCCCCAAATGGTAATTTTTTTTTGCTTCACTGTTTTGCGTATGACTGTAGCGAACATTCACAGGGGTTGATTTCTTCACAATCTTTCAAGAGATCTACCTTAGGACAGATGATCCAAGAGTATCCAATATTGTGAGATTCTCAGATGCAATAGGAGAGCTGAAAGTAGAGGTATGCTTTGATTTTATCATTCTTCATCGTCTTTCCTATCATTCACAAAAATGCTGGAGAATGTTCTTCTATTTCAACTTCCACTTTCAAATGTCTTTTACTTTGAAAAAGAGGGATGTATATTTACTTGTGGTTTTTCTCCTTGTTGAAAACGGGAAAGGAAAAGCTTGTGTGCAAGGTCAGAAGTTGTCCAGTAGTGTGCAAGGTCAAAGGTTAAAGAACTGAATCACAGTCTATCGAAGTGACCAAGGATGGATTATATTCTTAGGCTTCTGATAGTGTGATTTGCACCATACCTTTCTGAAAAAGTTTGATAGCATTGTTATTGAATGGGTAAACTTGATCACATTTCTTGGTGATGATCCTCACGATTAAGGTATTTGCAAATGGGAAGGATTCTTTGAGAGTTGAGTGGAAGATTCACCTATAAGAAAATAGCTTGTGGTGCCCACTTTTTTACCACTCTCCACCCTTGTGCTTCTACTCTCATGTGAACCAGATGGATCTTCAAGTGAAACCTGACTGGAGGACATACGTCCACCATTGGACCATTTTTTTAATTAGGTTTTTGCCCCAAAATTATAGCTACCAAAATCAATTAGAATTTTTTTTGACCATCCCTAATACAATTTTTTACTTCCAATTCATGGCTATCGGCCTATCATGATCCAACGTAATGCTTTTGCCCCATCTCAATGACAACAATGCATGCACACAAATTTGTGTTGGTGCTCATCAAGGTCCATTGAACTTAAATAATGAAACTAGTCATAATTGTCATCATCCTCACTGCTATTTTTCCTATATATCAAGGGTTGGATTTTTTAGTAGTAATTTTTCATTGTCTCCATCTTGAAACTCTCAAGGCATGAAGAAACTAATACTCCAAAGAGAATTATGTTGATTTTTAAAAGAGGGAAAACTAAAAATTGAAATGAAAAGTATACAAACTTTATTCTGCAAACTACTAGTAGAATTGGAATGCAAAATTGTTTTACATTCAACAGCCAGTAGGACTCTAGTTGTAGGTTCATAAGAATCACTTTCCATGTGCATGCTCTTGGTTTACTTTTTGTGCATGACCAAGGCACTAGCATTCTCTACTTTATACATTTCCCCCCTTCTGTCATTCAATTCCTGTTACTTGTAACAGCTTTCCTTCTCCACAGGCAGCAGCAACAGTAAAAGATGGAAAGCGGATCCTTTTTAAGTTTGACAGGGCAGCCTTCTCTTTTAAGTTTTTGCCATTTAAAGTTCCATATCCAGTGCCCTTCAGGCTTCTTGGAGATGAAGCAAAGGGATGGTTGGACACTACATATTTGTCCCAGAATGGCAATATCCGTATCTCAAGAGGAAATAAGGTACTTGTGTAGTGACTTATAGGTGAATCTTTATTATCAACTAGTATAAACTTGAGCTTTACAAGGCCACTTGCCATTCTTTTAAGCATGCTTGCATGCTGACACTCATCCATGTACCCTTTTCAAGTTCCAAATGCTTCTATTTGGTGCTTTGTGTTACAAATGTAGGCTATGGATATTTGGGCTACTATCGAATTCAATAAAATTAAATAAAATAGTGATGGCACTGGTAAGTGGAATTTGCCAATTCAATATGAACTTTGCTCATCTGATGTGACTCCGTAGACATGACAGCTCTAGTTTGACCTAAATTAGCCAAGACAAATCAGGGATGTTCTCTCTAGGAAAAGTTCTGCCCCTTGAGTAGCTTCCTAGTGAGAAGTTTCTTATCAGAAATACTACCAGGATACAAAGACCCACCTTTTCCAACAACCATCAAAATAGTTGCACTTTGTATTGGATTTGGCCTCAACAATCACTGAATGCCCATTGATGGGGCAAAAAGGAGGGAAAAGAACCAAGAGAGATTGAAATACTTTTGCTAACGTGGGAAACTGAATTTAAAAAGGAATAGTGGACCCCTGGAGGCCCATTAGAGAATGGACAGCTATTTGGTGTTTTGTGTTACAAAGGTAGGCTATGGATATTTGGGCTACTATCGAATTCAACAAATTAAATAAAATAGTGATGGCACTGGTAAGTGGAATTTGCCAATTCAATATGAACTTTGCTCATCTGATGTGACTCCATAAACATGACAGCTCTAGTTTGACCTAAATTAGCCAAGGCAAATCAGGGATGTTCTCTCTAGGAAAAGTTCTGCCCCTGGGGTAGCTTCCTAGTGAGAAGTTTCTTATCAGAAATACTACCAGGATACAAAGACCACCTTTTCCAACAACCATCAAAATAGTTGCACTTTGTATTGGATTTGGCCTCAACAATCACTGAATGCCCATTGATGGGGAAAAAAGGAGGGAAAAGAACCAAGAGAGATTGAAATACTTTTGCTAATGTGGGAAACTGAATTAAAAAAGGAATAGTGGACCCCTGGAGGCCCATCAGAGAATGGACTTGCATTCCCTTTTCATGGATATTCACTCAAGAAGTCACAGACATACTTGGTTAACCCATTTCTGATTCAGGCCAATTCAGGCTCCATTGCAGTGCCCTAGTTCATATGCATGTGTATGTACTCTCTGGCAATTAATTAGTCTTAGCTGGAGGTTCTTCTCATATGCCGGCTCTCCTTCTTGTCACTAGCAATGTCAAACCTTGAAAACATAGAGCACATTTGTTTCTATACTTACTTTTACATCAACGACCTGAAATACACCAAATGCACTTTAGCTTAGCATGAAAAATAACAAATCTTACACCTTAGTTGTTTGTTAATACTTTAGTTGTTATTTTTAGTCTCATTTCATTATTTTATTTTATTACCATATAAGTATAAAGAATCCTACCCAATCTAATATTTTCTTATCATTTTTTACTTTGTGGGCATCAGATATGTAGTTAGCTGAAGTAAAATAAGTAAGAGAAAACCTTTTAGGAGTTCTAATTATCTATTAGTTCTAGAAAGGGTGATTTGTGTGATAATCAGTCCTAACCAGAGCAAAAAGGTGATTCTATAAGATAACAATTGGACCAGTAATGTTTTATGGAGTAAAATGTTGGTAATAAAGAAAAGACAAATAGAAATAGTTTAGGCAAAAAGGGTCCATTGATGAGATGGTTGAGCAGAGGAACATTAACATTTGCTATTTTCCATAAAATGGAATCCATCTATCACAGAAAATTTATCTTCCCTCCATTTTCTACGGAAATGATATCTGATGGTGGAGGGTAGGAAAAAAAATGGATGGAAAACTTGGCATATTTTCCACATTTTTACATGCAAAGCACATGGTTTCTATGAAATTGTCTTGCCGCAAGCCGGCAACAAATGGGGGCCATGGTTTGCTAGAATGGCCCAAAATGCACTGTGAAATGCGGCTTGTTTCAGGCTGGCTTCCCAAGATCAGTGGAAACCCTGCTAAAAACAAAAACATGCAAATGAGGCCCTAATATATGAGAAAATGAGGGAAGGCAATCTACCATAGTCGACATGTCCATAGATGACTAGAAACAGTTACTAGCACAAAGAGTTTATTACTGCTAATGGTGGGGACTGGGAAAAGGGGAAGAATTTTAAAGACTTCCATTGAGAGGTAAAGAAGGATATGATTGAACATAGAATGACAAAGGATATGTCCTTTGATCAAAATGGATGAAAATATAGGGCTCAAAAAACTAATCCCAAATAGATGAGATAATAGCTGCTAATGATGCTAATGAAAATCATAAAACGGTCGTAAAATAAAATGAACAAATCTCAAACCTTGGCCTAAATATCATACAAGGGTGAAAAGAAAAGGCTAATAGTGAAAAAGGTAAATAGTTCATATTTATCATACATGTGCATTCTAGATGATGAGTATAAGAAACTATATTTAGGCCTCTATATCCAATCTGTGGCATTCACTGGCCTGTATACTTGTCTGGCATTTAAGAGGCTTAGGGAAATTCGTGCACTATCACTCTGTTGTGATTCCTGAGTTATGTCATATTACTCAGCTGTTCAAATTTTTGTTTTCTAAGTGTATCAGCAACATTTCTATAGTGCAGGGTACCACATTTGTGTTACAAAAGAGAACTGAACGAAGACAAAGACTACTGTCAGCCATTGCTACTGACACAGGAGTTAGAGAGGTTGGGTTCTTGAAATGTCATGTCAGAATGTATGCAACTTCTGTGATCTTCTTGATCATTCTGATTGAATGCTATTATATGAACAGATCATAGATGAGCTTATCTCCTTGAATCAAAATGAATTCAAAGAGGAACCAAAAGCTTTGGTTGGTGAATGGAAGCTACTGTGGAGTACACAGGTTCTTTTCTTTTACTCTTTCTAAGTTAGCGTATTTCACTTTTATAAGAAAATAAATAAACTGCATCTGTTCCTCTTAAAAATGATGAAATTTATTGATATGTTAAAGTCTCATGCATATCATAGTTGTATTTTAATGATAAAATCACTCCAAGCCATGGCCTAGGTTTCACAGTAAGCTCTTAGAACGTTTGTTTAGATATTTTTCCTTATTCCTATATCAGAAACAGAAACTACATTTTGTCCCATCCACAATATGAACTTACCAATATCTTAAGTCTAAAATGTTGTAAGTATTCTGAATGTTTGTTTGGATATTGTCTTCCTATTTTTGGATAGGTTGATATTTCTTCCTTTCTAGTGTTGATTGAGGTTTGCTTTAGTTTAGGTGGTTTTACTGGTTGATTCATTGCCCAGTTATATTTGCTAACCTACATTATAAATCTATGAGGCAATCTATTTAAAAACTGATATTCAAACAATTAAAATAGAGTTTAAGTTCAAATGTTCATTTTGTTATGTACATGGCATTTCTTTTTTATCTTTTATTTTATGGTTAGGGTCCATTGGAGGCATCATTCCCAACTCTAAGATACATCTTCAGACTGGGTTGGCACCAAGAGAGGACTTCTAGTTTTGGGCCTTTTTTTTTTTTCTTTTAACAAAAACTTTAATGGGATTGATGTTCTATTTCACTCTCTCCCCATTCCATTTTGCACCTCAGCAAGAATTTTTTTTTTCTCTATCTTTTGCTTCGACCATGGAAGATAATATGCTTCTAGGTTATCATGGGCATCTCTTTTGTTTTGCTTTGGATGGTGAAAGTCTCCGGTCTTCTACTAAGTTTAATGAAGTCGTGGGCTCACCACCATGTATCGTATATTGTTCCATGTGGCAACTGTGTGCTCAACATTGTTAAATGTTTCAAAGGCATCCATGTTGACTTCCTTTCTTTTCTTTTTTTCTTTCTTTTGCATTCCTTATTCCTCTAGCTAGCATGGATGCCTCATTAGAAACTAATGTTTTTAATGTCTCATTTGCTTGTATTTCCATAGCTTTCTGAACGACTAGCTGATTTGAGTTTCATGTTTTTGGCAGTCAAATGCAGAAGGTTGGTTAGATGTGGCTGTAAATGGTCTTCAAGGTTCACAGGTGGGTTGTAGTTTTTAGGGGATGAAAGTCAATATCATCCTTCATTTTATTCTTCTGTTAAGTATGTCTTTTATCTTGCCAATGACCTTTACTCACATGTCCTGATCATCTTCATCATCTCCTAATGATAAAGGTTAATTTGACTCTTTATTTCATCAAATGTTGCTCTTTTAGATTATCTATGAACAAGGAAAAGTGGAGAATCTGTTCGACTTGCTGCCTGGATTCACAATTCGTGCTCTTGGTGACTTTGTGTGAGTTATTTTATATCTTTAGTTTGTTACAGCCTAGATTCTTTTCTTATTTATTTATTTTTTAGTTTGATATAGCCTAGATTTCAAAAGTAATGAAGAAGAGCAATAGTAGCTTGAGGTTTCACCATCCTGTTTCAAACTGGTCTTGGGTCTACACAAGACCCTGCTTGTCACTGCTTTTTTATCAGGCCCAATCACATCACATGACAGTAAAAAAAAAATACAAACTTTCGCTTGGGACAGGTATCAATAGAAAGTGTGTTCAAATCTGGCCACACAACCTGCTCATTAATTGGGTCTATAACACCCAAGACCAATCCATGAGCCTAGCACTTGGTGGATTAGGTCCATTCTGGCTCCTTAGCATCCCTAATTATAGATGAGTAAATAGGGCTCCTTACATGTAAACTGTCCTTCCAGTACGAACGCTTGTATGATGACTAGTGTTAAAGAATTCAAAATCTCTACCAGAAGACATATGGATGATGCCCTTCAGAATGCGGTTTTCATCCCAATTCTATGTGCATGGTTTGATCCCCCTTAGATGTTATATTGAGTGCTTGGCACATAAATATTGTCTATGGTTAGCTTAGATTTCTACTCTTCTGCATCTTGTGATGCACAAAATGTGCCATTTCTTTGCAATCATGCTTCTACAATCATTTGCCTAGGCAGTCTGGATAACATGCAGATGCAATTTAAAGATCATTCTTGAAGTTACATCTAGAAGACATATCATCCCATGGAAAATGTAATGAGCGAAATTTTCCATGTGATCTAAAATATTTTTAACTCAAATTTGGAATATGAATAACCCAAGTTTGAACTTTCTTTTCTAACACTTCCGCCCTACTGAATCTCACTCATTTAGATAAAGAAATGGATAAATGACATAAGATACACTCTTAAAGCTCTTTAAAATGAGCAAGCTTGCATGGGCGTACAACTTAGATCGACTGCAAACTCAATCTGCTTGGCCTGGTCCAACTCAGGCTAGGTTATGAATTGGGCCTCATATCTGCAATCTGAAATAATTCAGATATATCTTGGGTTGACTCCACCAAAAACTCTGACTCAACCCAAATTATGAATAAATAGGAATATAAATAGTTATGTACAAATCTATCTTCGTGCAGGTGGCATTGCCCTTGGGAGATCCATGGGAAATACCCCAAAAGGGTACCACATGGGCCCATTTAGTGTTCTAAGCCAATCACCTGCATCTCAAATTTTCAAGGCTCATCATGTTCAAGTGACACCAACTGTTTTCAACAACCATCTATAGTTTGAAACTACTGATTTCTGACTGTAGCTCTTTGGGTCTTAAGAACTAAACTTTAGAGACCCAATCGAGCCCACACATCCCATGTCTGTGGGGCCAAATTCTTGTTGTTCACGTCATGCATGAATACTGTTGCCATGTGAAAATCACGTTTTTAAAAATACAAATAAATTGGGCCTTGTTGAGTCCCAACTCAGTGTTACTCGGCCGAGTCACTCGGTGAAGGATGGGTTAGAATATTTCCAACATCTCAGAAAAATAGAAAAAATAAGGGAAAAGCAAAGAGAAGCAATTTTTATAAAAGGAGTGGGTTGAAGAACACAAAAAATGGGGGTTTATTGGAGGCGGCAGAGGGGCGGCTATGGTGGTGGTGGCGGCCGATTGGGTGGGGAATGGGAGGAATAGGGAGAAAATAAGGGGTTTCGAGAGAGAGGAAGAGGAAGAGAAAATAAGGGGTTTCGAGAGAGAGGAAGAGGGAGAGGAAGATAGTGAGAGAAATCGAGTGAAAGAGAGAGAGGAAGAGGAAGAGAAAATAAGGGGTTTCGAGAGAGAGGAAGAGGGAGAGGAAGATAGTGAGAGAAATCGAGTGAAAGAGAGGGAGAAGAAGATAGTGAGAGAAATCGAGTGAAAGAGAGGGAGAAGAGATATGGAGAGAGAGAGAGAGAGAGAGAGAGAGAGAGAGAGTTATAGAAGAAGAAGAGGAAGAAGAAGGGTGACCAAAAATGGGAGGAAAGGAGAGGAAGAGGCGGCGGCTAGGGTTTGATTGGGGAGAAGAAAATGATTAGGGTTAGAGCCTTAGAGGGTTAGGTAGAGGTGAAGATGAGAGGAGAGAGAAAAGGGAAAGTAGGAGAGGGTGTTGCTCGAGAATGGGGCAAAGGAGATGGGATTTGAGACACACGATTTTGGGTGATTTGAGTTGATTTTTTTTTTAACTCCAATAAAACAACACACAAAAGGAGGGCTTAAAATTTGTAATTTTATTTTAAAATTTTGTTTACTTTTAAATAATAAAATAATGGGTATTTAATTTAAAATTTTGGGATACTTTAAGGTTAAGCTAACGAAACTTGACTTTTGCACTTCATTTATTTATTTTTTACTTTTTCAGATGACCACAACCCATTGTGACTTGACTGTGGGTTGGAACTTTGGTGCTTCTGCTTGATGGCCCAAGTTATTGATTAGACATGTCTCAATGCGGTTGGCCAACACGGTCCCAACTACAGCTGCAACTCAGGTTACCTTGCCCAGCCTCCTTGGCCTCAAGCTCAAAATAGGTTCTTTACTATTTATTAAAATATATATGTTACATAAAAATTATATTTATTTACAACATTAATTAAATAAAACTAGGTTTTTATGAATTTTGACTCAAATTCAGGACTTTGAGCCAAACTCAGGCTCTCTTGCACTAGGTCCAGTCTGGCCTGATTCCAAAATTGGGCCTACTATTTCAGGCCCAAAAATTAGCCAAGCTTGATTACAGGTCAGCCCAAACCTCTTTTTCAGAATTTTAATGCAGGCTGAGGTTGATTCCAGCCCAAGTTTCACCTCTAATCCCAAATATCTCTAATGATATTCAATATTCCTGAGTCACATCTATCATCATAACATAAATGTTATATAATTATAAAATAGAACAGTACTACATTATTGTAGTATTCAGTTCTGGATTGAATCCATCATCCAAAAGCATTCAGGTTGGTTGGTCTTAGGCACTTCACTTGGCATCAGGTTGAAACCTAAACCAGGACCTGGTAATTGTCAAGATCAGGTCTGGTCAGGTCACAGTTACAATGTGACTCATTTTCTTCCCTAATCTAGGTGTACTTAAGCTAATTAATCTGTTCAATTGTTATAATGATGTATATCTGTAAAGTGACATCATCTATGTTATACAAACCCACAATCTTATGGAGAATATATTTACATTTCCCCTCCTGTCGTCTTAACCATCTCATGACATTTTTTGTAATCTTTAACTAAGAGTTGAGCAACTAGAACACATCAGTCTTCTATGATTTTTGTGCTCTGCTTCAGTTCAATGGTTCTGGTGATGATGCTGTAGTCCTCAATGATCTAGAGAATTTTAAATGGTAAAGGGCAAGATTCTCCAAATGCACATGCTCTGTCTGCCTTAGTAATCTTCCAAATGGTAGGCACTTTCCTTACCTGAAAAAAAAAAAAAAAAAAGAAGAGAAGAGGTTAGGCATTGCTTTGGACATATTCAGAAGTGACATATGCAAGGAAAAAAATCCAATTGAGGATGTCAGTCAAATCAGTTTCACCACCAAAATGTTATTTGGTCAAGTCCAAGGTCACATGCTCTTTAGTTGAAAAGGCTAAAATACAATTTCACATTATTGAAACTAAAAGACAATATTGTTAAAACACATCAAAATTTTATGGATCGTTTACCAAATCTAGAGACAAACTAATTTGCACATGACATACTTTTTTTATAAATTAGACTAAAATCTAAAATTTTAACAGCTTGCAACCATGAAAAATATAATTCCATGGGCATTTTATCACTCAAAATTGCAGATTCCATTAGCATGTGTGCCCTACACAAACACTTGCCAAAATAACATTTCTACATTCTATGGTTGCATGAAGCATCAAGTATTTACCTGCTTTGCAGTAGACACTGATGTTCTGTATCCAGAAAACTGAGTAGTGTTTTCTTTTGCAAGGATTCTAACTATATCATTCAATGCTTACGTTGTCACTTTATTTCCATTATTTGCACTTTGGCAGAATTTCTGATGATAAAATCTATGATGTTACAATATCTTATGCGTCTTTCCTGATTGGTGGCTTTCTTGAGGCTCCTGTGGAGTCTAGCAACAAGTTCAATATGGAATTGCTGTAAGCCCTCTAATCTAACTGAAACTTTGATGTTTATGGAGATAAGAAATTCTTAAGTTAACTATTGGAAAAACATTTTTTTTGTGATTGGCCAAAAAATCTGAAGTTAACTGCCTTGCTTCATGTTCTAAAAAGATCTGAATACAAGCTTTTCGTAACTGTTGAAATCATTTTCACTTGTTTTGGAGATATTGCTGATCAGCCAACATGAAGAAGTTTATAATGTTCTTGTGTCTTAAACTGTGTTTAGCTCCTAGTCATTTTGGAGTGGACAGATTTCCATTGCCTGTGAGCCTACAAGCAGGAGGAAACTTGCCATGAGAAAATTTGACAGTCCCCCAGAATGTCAATGAGCTAATCACATTTATTAGATTATCATCCATTTTCTCCTAATTGCTTATGATGCTAGATTACTACATAAAATATTCATAATTTAAATTATGATAGTTGTCTAAAAGGAATTAGTATTTACATTCCAATAGATAGGGATTTTTTTTTAAACATTGACGACTTAATTCATTAAAAAACAAAGAGTGAGTACACGAGGGGATCTAAGTGTAGGATCCAAGGTAAGAAAAGAAAGAGAAGAAGATAAAACATAAAGCAAAAGAAGAGATACAATAACATGCTCCTCCCCACAAGAGATATACTAAGAAGTCCCCTGCTCCCCAAGCTCCCATAGCCAATAAGATGAAAATAGTTTCATAGCCGGTCTTTGTTTGTATATACCAACTTTCGCTAGAAAACCTGCCACACTGTTCGCCGAACAATGTGTATGAATGAAAGAGATGCCTTCCGACCTACACAACCTCCCAATATCCCTAATAATGTGTGCCAACCTCCACGAGGGGCTTCCTATTACTAGCTAAGGAGATGGCATTAGTCGAATCACCTTCTATAATGAAGTTACCTGTAACGACCCGACCCACATACAGGGCTTAGGGCTTGACTCAGTAAGATATTGTCCTCTTTGGGCCTCGCACACAGCTCAAACCAGCACGGTTTTGTTTTTGGGCCCGGGCCCACGTGGCCCGGCCCAAAAGGCCTCTTACTTGAGTTCCACTAGGTGGCTCTTAATAAACCCCCCCTCCTCTCTTTTGTTTCCCACCGATGTGGGACTCTAGGGAGGGAGGGGTATCATAATCACTCCTCCTAAAGTCTCGAGCCGTCCCCGGTTCGACTCCGGTCCAGCTCAACAACTCCAGGGAAGGATGATAGGCCCACACAGTCCGACTGTTGAACTCGGCTCTGATACCATATTTGTAACGACCCGACCCACATATAGGGCTTAGGGCTTGACTCAGTAAGATATTGTCCGCTTTGGGCCTCGCACACAGCTCAAACCCGCACGGTTTTGTTTTTGGGCCCGGCCCAAAAGGCCTCTTACTTGAGTTCCACTAGGTGGCTCTTAATAACCCCCCCCCTTCCTTTTGTTTCCCACCGATGTGGACTCTAGGGAGGGAGGGGTATCACATTACCGCTCCTAAGCCTAGACCAAACTTGGAGAGTTGATTGCTCTCAGTTCTGTCTCATTTGACTCCATTATCCCTAATGGTTCGAAAATGTTAATAGCATAATAGATAAGGATTATACAAATCGAAATTCCATGAGGGACATTATGGTTCTTAATTTCTGCATAAAACTCCTTTAGAGGTTATTTATAAGAGAGGACTTAGCTCTAAAAGACGTTGAATGATTCATTCTCTTTCTATCCTATTTATTTGAAATGTTTATAGCACCTTAAATCTTATCCTTGTTGTGTATGTCATTTAGAGGAATTATAGATGGTCCATGATGTCCTTAAAGACATTAGTTTGAGGATTAGCATCTCATGAGCTAATTTATTTGAAATGTTTATAGCACCTTAAATCTTATCCTTGTTGTGTATGTCATTTAGAGGAATTATAGATGGTCCATGATGTCCTTAAAGACATTAGTTTGAGGATTAGCATCTCATGAGCTAATTTCTTGATTGGAAGAGAAAAGAAACAAGATCTCTTACATTTTTTTTTTTTCAAATATAAGATCTCTTACATTCTTTCGAAACAAAAGGAATTCTCATATGGGTTTCTCAGGGCCGCCCTGAGATTTCAGAGGCCTTAGGTGAACTCTTAAAAGGAGGCCTTTTGCCCTTACATACACTAAAAAAAAAAAAATCAAATTCATAGCAAAGTATTATTTAAAATTTATTCTTCTCGGATTTTGACAATTTGAGATTGATGTTTTTATTAATGTATATTAATGTGAAATGAGGAAAATAATTAATCACAATATTTTTTATAAATTTATAGTTTTTCATATTTTATTATCTTTTTTACTTTTTATTATCTTTTTTAAAATAAAACACTAAATACCCAAAACAGATCTCAAACACCCATTAAGAATTCAAAATGATGGGATCGATGAAAAAAATATCTGCAAATCTGAAGTCTGCAACTTAGCAAGCTGAAGGCGAGAGAGAACAGAGAGAGAAAGAGAGAACACGGAGAGAGTCAGAGAGAGATCAGAGGAGAGCGAGAGAGAGAGAGAGCGCAGTGAGAGAGAGTGAGAGAGAAAGAGAAGAGACGGTGCTGATGTTTTCGGGTTTAAAAAAGGGCGTACATTTTGACCGTTTTGAAGAGGAATACGAACCGATAGAAAACGTGGAAGAAGACAAACGGGCGGAAGAAAATGCGGAAATCGAAATGCGCAACGGGACGCAGAAGCCAGAACGCACGGATGTTTCGCGTCCGCACGTGGGAACGCGGAACGTGCGCAGCGCTCACTTGAAAATGTAGTACACGGTCCCCGAAACCGAGAGGGATTTTGGGCGGGATGTTGGACGGGATATTGGGCCAGGCCCCGAGGCCCTTTACAGGTTATATAGATCTTTGGAGGCCCTAGGCTCGAGCCTACTTCGCCTATAGGTAGGGCCGGGCCTGGGGTTTCTCTATTTCTCTGAACTCTTTCTTTTTCATACTCGAGCCAAGGATTCTAATGTTTTGTCATGAAACGAGAGTGGGGAATGATTTATATCACCCATGCATGTTAAGAAACTCACAATGTGCCAAACATCACTAAAGATGGGTCCGATAACTTATTTGCCACATTTGAATAGCTCATCCATGTAGCTAGAAATAAGTGGGGTCCCACATAAGGGTGGACCACTAAAACCCAACAACTTGTGCAAAGTTGGTGATTCATTGAGATGCAATGATGATGATGATTAAGATGCATGAGTGAAATAATCCCCCTTAAAGAAAATCTTAATGTATATACCCAACTCTTTAGAGGTTACTTTTCAGCATAAATAGAGAACAAAAGGGGGAAAAAGGATTTCTTACAACCATATTAGTTTATATCCCATGTTTCAAGGTAGCCTGAAATTCCATATTGTCACTAGGGGAGTAGCTAATATTCTGCCAAATAAATGACATGTGAGTATGGCAGAAACTTGAGAAGCCATATCTGCTATTTTGTAGATCCCAGTTCTGAAGGGAAATCGTTTAGTTCTGACAGATTATCTTCATCATCTGAGATACATGTCATCCAACCTGAAAAGTAGGCAATAGAACAAAGATTGGTAAACCTGCATATATGTACAACAAAACTGGTATATTGTAGGTTATGCTAGGGCTGCAACTTGGGTCGGGCGGGTTGGGTTTCTTAAAATCCAACCCAACCTGAGTTGATATATATGGAACCCGACCCGACCCGACCCGACTTCTAGAACCCGACCGACCCGAATTCTGACCGGACTCGCATTATGAACCCATTTTAGCTTAATTTTAGCTTGGTCGGGTCAGGTTGAGTCGGCTCCAGTCGGGTTAACTTGTAAAATCTTCAACCCGGCCAGACCCAAATTTCATGCGGGTTTTTATCTTCTCAACCCAACCGACCCGCTGGCCAGAAATCTTGACCCGACCCTCATGATTTCTCGGGTTGGGTCATGCGGGTCGGGCCAAAACCCGACCTGAGTTGCAGCCCTAGACTTATGCAAGAGATACTTGGAGAAGAAAAAAATTGTTATCATATTTTTATTATTATTATGAAATGAAACTTTGGTCTTGTTACAGTATCTCTGGTTTTTTGTGTTTTGCAGATACATAGATAACAAGATCAGAATAACTAGAGGTTATGATAACATAATATTTGTTCATTCACGTGTTAGTGGGCCCGGTACAAAATAGAAGACAGAACAATCAAAGGAATTGCTGGGTCAGACTTGATTCTGGGTAAGTAAATTAGTGGGTGATGGATTTTTGCTTCCTTTCTTTGTTGGATGAGGGAGCATTTTATTCCAATTTAAGTTTGTTGTGTGAAAAACTATTGTCAACTATTCAAACATTCAGATCTTCATTTTCAATGTTTCTTAAGTGCCACTGCCCATGAATAATGTTGTAAAAGTCAAATTGCATCACAAAATTGTTTAATGTCTTCAATTGTAAATTGTGTATTGTTTATCATAGAAATGTTGTGTTCAAAGTTTCCACTGTCAATAATATTTGTATATACTCCAAATTACGTTGTTAGATGAGAACTTATAAAATAAAAATTCAATAAGTCTTTAGTCATTCAACCACTCAAATTTTAAAAACCATTAAAATGAACAGTTTTATACTTTTCTGTGTCAAGTATCACATCTCTCTATATACATAGGAATTGTAAGATTTCTAATAAAAATAATTTCTCTAGTCTACAAATTATAAAATACAGATTACGTATCTTAAAATTTTAACAATATTGTCTATAAAACTAAATCAGTATTACTGTAGATAAATGGTAAAATCTCTTCATCAATTCCTTTCTCCAGTCAAAATATCCCCTTAATGTGGGAATGAATTCTGAATTTCTCCCCTCTAATTATTGGAAGTCTCAATCTTTTCCAATGAATAAGTCAAGTAATCCATGGGTTGTATCTGCCTCTGCCGTGCTCATATGCAATGTTTATTTCATTTTCATATTTATAATTCGATTAAAATTGGCCTTTGTTATTTGGTTGCTGTGTTTTTATCCAGCCGCAGGGAATGTATACTTTTCCAGCTCTTAGGCTTAATGTTGAAAAAATGCTGATATAAATTATTGTGATAGCCGATCGATGCTCATTGTTACAATCTAGAAGTTGTATGTTCAAGTTTTATGGGCGTCAGATAGAGAATTAATCTATGAAAATAATTTGTTAAATCTAAATATAAAAGATAACTTCAAATTGATGTGATAAATTGTTTAGATGAGGATTACACAAACTATTGCGATACGTAATCAATGATTTGGAAATGAACTTCTACACCAATACATTTTCTTAAGAAGGGTACCGGGTCAATGTTTTCTTTGAATTTATCATGATACATGCTGCCTTTAAGAAGAAAAAAACCCATCAGTACACAATCAAGTTGGGCTTTTTTAAAGAGCTTGTACCTATGCCATCTTTTATATACAAATGAGAGAAGAGAAAATTATGACAGTGATGTTGGAGATTAGACCAATCCACATTCACCATTAAATTACAGGCAAGAACACAAATAATACATGATATACGTGGTTCGGCCCAACCTTTGTCTACGTCTATGGGAGAGTGTAGATCTTATCTATAAAGAAGAAATACAAAATACAAGATTTACGACAATGCCACTCAGGAATTCCTGACCCAAATCTCTCAGTATCTTCCCTTATCCCTTTCTCTATTTTCTTCACTACACTCTCACTCCTCGCAGCTCTCCCTTAGAATTGGGATGGCCTCCTTAGGCGTCACCAAAGAAACCCTAAGACAAAGAGAACTTAAATAGTGTAGCTTGCAACAGATTGGACCCACTGAGCCTGGGTCTGAACCCATTAGACAACTCAGGCCCAAATAAGGCTTTGAACCATAAATCCAACAAGTGATAGATACATAGAGTGGATTTTACTTCCCTTGAACCATTCTCTCTACTTTTTTAATCTGTTATCTATATTTAATAGAAAAAAAGTTTTAAGAAACTCAATTCTTTGCTTTTCTAGTGGATTTTTTAACTTCAATGTTATGTTGAATTTTTCTATAATTATGGATTTAATAGTTTGTGTGTCCTTCATATGTGGCTTTTGTAATTTTTTATATTATTAATTTTGAGCTTCAATAAATCTTTGTTTAAAACTATATTGGTTTTCAAGATAGGACCTATCAACAACTCAACCATCTCTCGTAGAGACAATCTCTATTTTATTCCTTTGAATGGAATATAGCCATATGACTTGATATCATAAGTATGCGTAGAAACATCTCTAGTCGGAATCCATATTTCAACGTATCTATTTATCTACATAGATATATGATCCAACATGCCCATTTTTAACTTGAGATTGGGATCAAATGGTGTAGTTTATTTGTTAGTAACTTGGAGGATTACAAGCATGATTATAGATTTTCAATTGGTTATTTTTGCATTAATTTCTTCATCAAATCTTATTGATTAGTTTACCTATTGTATTTGCTTCTCATGATAGTTGGTCAAATAATAAAAACGTCGCATCTTCTAGTACATTATAATTAACCATCCTTAATTTTGTCTTCTCTTTAACCTATTTGTCCTTTCTCGAAGAAAAAAAATCTATCCCCTCCCAATTCTTTTGAGTTTTTTTAATTCAATATCATTATGAGTTCTGAAAATGAAAAATAAAAAAATTCCAAAATTGGAGGGCTTTGCACTCATCATCGCTCAATTTTCACGGTTTCCCACACGTAAATTTACCCACTTAATAAAAAAATTCAAAATTAATAGACCACTCAATTTACATAAACCTAAATTTGCCCTTGAAAACTCCTTTCATCACCCTATCGTGGGCCTCATCAGTTTGCATTTTCCTTTTAAAGAGAAGATAAGACTCGTGGAGTGCGACTCACGGAAGAGTCTTATCACTCGACAAATGGAAGGTCCGATAATATTTACATTTAAATACCTAATTTATTGAAGTTTATTTTCATTAAACAATTAAATTGTTTTTAGTTGTTGACTAATTAAACTTTAATATCTAAAGTAATTAATTTCTAAATTAATAAAAACTTAGAAGATTTAGTACTATTGAGATACTACTAATTTAATATAAAAATATTTTGTCATTTCTATTTCTTTTACGTGTGACACCGATTTAATGATTGGAAAATAGTACATGAAACGCCATTTAGTATTAATATTGACAGTGGTAAATTTCTTTTTAAAAAAAATTATAAGTCTAGGTCCATGTTTCTCTCTGTTGATCCGAGCATGAATTCGGTGAGTAAACTCATCAATTTTGTGTAATTGGGTCAGCTCATTTTAGATTGAGCTCACGTCGAGTTCATCAAATTCGATGCCTGCATCACTTTGACACATGATTTAAAAATAATTTATCATGAATATTCAATGGGTTGAATGACAAATAAGAGGAGTGTCAGTAGAATAGGAATAATTTTTAAAATTAAAAATCCTAAAATCATTGCAATAGTATGATATTTCACTAAAGATTTGTTCAATTTTGAGTTTTGACTGATATAATTAATTAAAAAGTCTATAATTCATATTCAAAATTAACCAAAAACTACTTCAATCTAATCAATTAAGCTATTTTTTAGTTTCAAATTTTAATTATTTTATATTATTTATTAATTCTAAAACTTTTATAACTTATAAAAACATATAGAAACTTTATATACAAAGTTTATACTTTAATACGAGCTCCATAAAGATTACATCATTAAATCAATCAAATCTTATTTTTGAAGGTTATAGAGACTTTATATTAAATAATTTAAATTCAATAAATTAAATATAATTTCATCAATCTGATAAACTTTATTTACAAAGAATTATTAATTTTTTTAAACGGGTATGGATAGACCCGATCCATTTATTAACCGGGTTACACAGGCCCCCTTCCTCCTTCGGGATAAAAATGAGAGGGTTTTAGACGCAGGGAGGTTTACATCCTTCGCTCGCTCTGCACTCTTTTCTCTTCCATCGAAAGGTCTACTTCTTCCCCTCTCTCTTTTTTTTTTCCCTCTTTCCACTTCCAAAGGATTCAGTCCTTTCAGGGCCCTTGAATCTTCAGATGCTGAGTTTTCTTTTTCTTTTTAATTATGGGGAATGAATTTATAATCATGTAGTATTTTGTTACTATTGCCCCCCATAGTTCGATCTTTGTTAAAATGCAGTTATCAGCTCTTTAATGCGATGTGCGTAGAATCCCATGTTGATTACAACAATCAAATCGTTTTCTCGTAGAAAGTATCTACTCCCCTTCAAATTCTCCCTTTCTTATACAGTCTCTGCTGAGCTTCGAACACCGTC
This sequence comes from Chimonanthus praecox, assembly GCA_022113865.1. NCBI lineage: Eukaryota > Viridiplantae > Streptophyta > Magnoliopsida > Laurales > Calycanthaceae > Chimonanthus > Chimonanthus praecox. The sequence continues at coordinate 62,717,395 of CM039087.1, read as the reverse complement.
TTTTGTACCAAGTTCAGATTCCGATGAACAACCCGTTTCTGCTCCGAACTCTCTGAACTCTGTTCAACATTCTGTGAAATTTGATACCATTAGAGTGGTTGAAATCCTGAAGGATTTGGAACAAGACCCAACTGTTGCATTGTCTTTTTTCGACCAGATGAAGAATAGTGGGTTTCAGCATGACGTCAATACGTACTCAGAGATTGCACGGATTTTGTGTGATACACGTATGGAACAGAAGTTGAATTTTCTGTTTCTTGAGCTCATTTCATTGAAAGAAGAACGTTTTGAAATTTCAACTGTTTTTGACTCAATTTGCAAGAGATGTACGGGGTTGGGTTCGGTGGCCAGAGCGTTTCATCTGTTGATCAAGCTCTACATTGGTTTTGAGATGTTCAGTGAGGCTAGTAATGCATTCTTTCAAATGGTCAGTCATGGGTGTGTGCCCAACATGAGGTCTTGCAATTTCCTTATGAATTCCTTAGTAGACTGTGGTAATCCTTCAACAGCAAGGGAAATTTATCATCAGCTAAAGAGATTAGAAATCAGTCCCGATGTTTACACATTTTCAATCATGATTAAGGCATTATGTAAAGAGGGGAATTTGGTCAAAGCATTCCATATTTTGCAAGAAATGGAAGAGACGGGTGTCGCTCCCGATGCTTTCACATATGGAATGCTGATTGACAGGATGTGTTCATTTGGGAAATTAGATTCAGGCTATGGAATGCTCAAAACAGTAAGAACTAGAGGGGTCCCAATGAATACTTTCAGTTATAATGCTGTCATTCGTGGGTTTTGTAATGAGGGGAGATTGAATGAAGCTGAAGAAGTATTAGAGGACATGAAAAATCATAGGGTTGTTCCAGATATGTGTAGTTATAGAAGTCTTATTAGTAAGTACTGTCAGAATGGTAATCTACCAAAAGCTATGGAACTTCATGATGAGATGGTCTCCATGGGCATTAAAACGAATTGTTTCATTGTCAGCTGGTTTCTCCAAAGTTTATGTGAGATGGGTATGGCTGTTGAGGCAATAAAGCGCTTCCAGTTGTTTAAGGATTCAGGTATTTATCTTGACGGGGTCGTGTATAATATTGTTATTGATGCTCACTGCAAGCTAGGTAACATGAAACAAGCAGTTGAGCTGCTTGATGAAATGGAAAGGCGGAGGCTGGTTCCAGATGTCATCCACTATACAAGTTTGATTAATGGATTTTGTCGCTTGGGCGAATTGCATTATGCTAAGAAACTATTCGACAATATGCTCAAGAGAGGTGTTGTGCCAGACATTGTTACTTACAATATACTTGCAAGTGGATTCTGTAGAAATGGACTTGTACAAGACACATATGACCTTCTTAATTTCATGTTGGATCAAGGTGTGGAGCCCAATGCCGTTGCGTTTGCCACGGTCATTGAGGGCTTTTGTAAAGGAGGCAATCTGGAAGAGGCTGAAGCATTGTTTAATACATGCCAAGAAGAAGGGATGGCTCAATGTGGGGTTACTTCAAGTGCTATGATCATTGGTTACTGTGACGTTGGCCATACAAAAAAAGCCTTTGCGCTATTCATTCAAGTGTCTAAGCAAAAGTTGGTTGTCAATGAGAGAGCGTTCATTAAACTCATCAGTGCACTCTGCATAGAATGTGACGTAGAAAGAGCTTATATATTGTTTGAAACAATGTTGGCCATGGACATTACTCCCAACGAGATTGCTTATGCTAAACTCATAGCTGCCTTCTCTCAGGTTGGAAATATGACTAAAGCTTCACACCTATACAAGAGTCTGGTAGAAAGAGGGTTGACCCTTGATCTCATAACATATACCACTCTAATCAATGGGTACTGCAAGGTGAACCTCCTGCGGGAAGCATGGGCTTTGTTTACTGAGATGAAAGTTAAAGGGATTAAACCTGATGTTATTACATACACGGTTTTGCTTGATGGTCATTTTAAAAACAGCGAGGAAAGGAAAAGTGAAACTGATGCCATCTCTTCCAAACTGTTGAGTGAGATGAAAGCGATGGAGATTGAGCCTGACACTATTTGCTACACAGTTTTGATTGACAGCCATTGCAAGACTGATTCTATTCAAGCTGCTCTTTGTCTTTTTGATCAGATGATGGACAGAGGATTGGCACCCGATGTAGTTACATATACAGCTCTAGTATCTGGGTATTGTAGGGAAGGGGATGTAGACAAGGCTGTGAACCTTGTTGATGAAATGATCTTTAAAGGAGTACGGCCTGATACTCGTACTTTCTCAGTTTTAGATAACGCAATTTCGAAAGCCCGAAAGGTACAGTCCTGGCACGAACACTTCAGTCATCGAGGGGGTTTATCTGCAAACCTTTTAAAGTTATGAAGCTCACCTGTTCGTATGGTAAATTATCTTTGTTGCAGCAAGAGAATGCTCACATGTTGTGTTTTTAACCCACTTTTGGGTGTCAGAATCTAGGATAAATATTACAGTGTATTTGAATTTATCTCAAATTGCAGTTAGTGTGAAAGATAATAGAGTGGGAACATTGATAAGACCGGTGTTTTTTATAACGAGGATACTAAGTTTGTCTTTTTGTTCACTTGTCATCCATCACCTACGTGGTGAAAAGGTTCACCGGTGTCCCTTATTATAAAAAATACTCATGTCTCTATCAATTCCACGGGTAGATATCTGAAATATCATAAAATTAGATATTGCTTTTATTACTTTCTCCATCTTCATCATCTTGGAACACATTCTAGGGTTGCTTTTTTAGGTCTACTTTTCCACAACTCTGAAAAATCACTCTTTGTCACTCAATCTAGCATATCCATTCTTTCCACTTCAATTCAAGTATTTATTTGTCTTTCCTTTTAGTCCCTTTAACCCCATGTCATGGCTGGTTTCGTTTAGCTGTGCTCATGCCCAAACCATCTTACATACATTTTTTTTGTTCTTCTCTTATGCTATCTTAAGTAACTTTGGCTATTTCTGTTTTGCTTTCGTACGTGTCCTGACCATCTTCAGCAATATTTTTTTTTAAACTTCTGTATAAGGTTTTTTTTAATAAAAAAATACAGTGTCAGGGATCTATACTGAGAATATGTATAAAAGTATCCCTTTGCCCATTCTACAGAAAATGACAGTGAGTCTTTACCCAATTGTATTTTAGACAGAACTATTAAAGTAACAGAGGAAAACCTGTAGTCTCTACACTGTTTCACCAAAAAAACAGCGACATTATTCATTGTTCTCCTAACATGCCTGTTGATTTTCACCATGCCTGGACTTTCCTAGCTATCATCATTATCTTCCACAAGGTTCTACTTTTTCCAGTAACCCATGGAATCACAGTTTTGATGTGATGTGTGAATTCTAGATCTGCATTATGAAATTGTGGAAATCAGGGTTTGGTTTTGTGCCATTTTCTTGCATGCATTCAAACCCAAGGATTATTCAAGTTTGTTGACATAGAACAGGAACATCTGTCAACTTTTCTAGCAGATCAAATTAGAATTTTTATAAGAGGCTTCGCCAATTTAATCAATACTTCAAAAACTACAGACCAGATCGACTGGATAATTCAGTCCAAATTCTGTTTTAAAAAATAATGATAATAACAATAAAAAGTCCAAATTTGTTTGATCCGATCAGGTAGGACTAACTATGTTGTTGTAATAGAAAAAAGTGAAATGCATTTCATTATTTTACAAGCAAAACCAGTTAGAGCCACCCGTTCATGAGTCAGACACCTTGTAATGGGTTTTTAGATGTATTGACAGCATGAATAGTTTGACTTCGACTGAACTTTTCTGAGGAACCAACCACTACGAGGCGAACTTGCTTTAAACTCAAACTGGGCATGGTAATTTGGATGTCAATTCACTGCTGATTCAAGTGGAGGTTAAAGTTCAGTCCAAGAATTTAATATATTGACTCGGACAAATCTTATTTCCCTTGAGTTGAAACTCACGGTTGTTGAACTGGGTTGGCTTAACTCTCATTCCAAGACTAGAATTGCTCTTCAGAAACAGTACATTTTTTACAAACTAATACTAGAGGGCTTGTTTGACATTTGACTCGAGTTACCTTTGTTGGCTGTGTTGGATAAAGTAGAGCTTAGTTTTCTGAACGAGTGTAAACACTGAAGAAGGCTACATAATAACCTAGTTTAATATACTAGGCTACAGAAGTGTTTTTGCTTTTGTTTCCGCTTGGATCAGATGGAGCAAGTTGGTACATCTTGACAAAATACCCAGGTGCATCAAAGGCCTCAAACTGCTGTCAAGGACGTCATGGAAGCAAGTTTCATATGATCTCATGAAATCATCTTGCCATTTCTTTTGTGTGATTCACATGCTACATGTTCATTATGCAGGAACGAACTCCAATTATTTGGCAAAACGAGGTAGTGAAGAAAAAAATATTGGCAAAGTCCATATTTCATTAGACAATTGAAACTTTGCAAGTTTTGCCTTCTCCAAATATAGCGACATCAAATTATTCAAATCAGAGCTGAATAATGGAGCACCAAACTGTGAAGCCAGGAGTGTAATTGAGATCGAGAATACTTTGACTCTTTATGTGAAATATTTATTTAAGGAAACAAAGAACTTGCAAGTGACTGGGAAAGTAACACAGTGTTTGTTGTTGTATCCCTTTCTCAACCTTCTGGTGTTGAACAAATGACCATGAGGGTGGGAGTGTCAGACAACCTTGTCAAAGGAGCGTTGCATGATTGGGAAAAAGAAGGTAACCTGAAAAGTCCACAGTTCTCACTTCAAGGTGATCTGGTCTCTGGTATGTTTTGCCCACTCGCCTATTTCAGATATCAGCAGCACGTCCTTGTCAATCTGATTATTATGAATGATGGTTGTCTAGGGACTATAAGGACAGTTTGATCTAGTCATATGTCATGTGCATGGCCTACATCTCAAAGGCATGACTCTGATCAGTCTTTTGTAGTTGCAGTTGCTGCCCCAGTCGCACTGATGAAAACTTGACGGAACAACAGCCGGCATTGAATGTACGAGGAGAAGTTGCAGTCTCTGAATGAATAGGATCTCCCAATCGTCATGATACTTGAATGGTCACTTTGTTGAGAAGTCGTCTACCAGATCAATGTGTCCCAAACGCCAAGTGTATATTGTAACTGCTAGAAATGAACTAATAATTTGAGGTACGATCTTTTCAAGTTAGTTTTATATCATTTTCCTGGAAAGAAAAGTTGATTTTGATATTTGCCATAAAAACTGTAACTGCCCAAAAAGGACCGGAAGATTTGTCTTGGCAATAAGTGGCTATTGGCCAAACAATGCATCCAACTTTTGCACAAGATTATTTGATGAGATGAATGATGCAACTTTTATAATGAACAGTCATTGATAGGCTTTTTTTTATTAACAAAAGAACTACGAAGTAGATCCTTACACTGTATGGATGAGGAAATGGTGTTGGGTATCCCATTTTCTTAGAAAAACAATCATTCCCCATTTGCATGCCAGTGAAAATACATTGGGCCTATGAGTATTTCCCTTCCTCTACTTTGGAAATCTCAACACTTTAAAGGGACAGCTATTTCATCGGAAAATCTCAACACTTTGAAGGGACAGATATTTCATCCAAGATATCTTTTTGTTTTAACGTAATGAGCCTACCCTCTCTTCTCTGTTCCTATTCCAAGATATCGAAACTGATACAAGATCAGAATTTTCGGGAGACTCTTCCGACCAGACAAAAAATCTATCATTGTCTGTTTCTTTTTTCTTCAAATCCAAAAAATGCTTCTTATTTTAGACATAGGTCATACATTGGGCCTATGAGTATTTCCCTTCCTCTACTTTGAGGGAAAATCTCAACACTTTAAAGGGTCAGCTATTTCATCGGGAAATCTCTACACGTTGAAGGGACAGATATTTCATCCATTCTCATGATCTTGTTGTGTTTCACTCTATTGTCCTGGTTGTCTCCAATTACTACCAAACAAGAGCAAACTATGTAGAGGGAGAGTCGCTATCCCGTAGCATTTATTGTACCTAGAGGAGTAGTCTTCTTTTATTGTTATTTTTTCATTCCATTGTAAACTTCGTTTTTTTATTTCTCACCCAAACATGGTATGAAATCTGCATCATGGGACGCATTGTGACAAGAAGGTATGTAAAATGTTGGGTCTCTTTGTGTGTGACTCGATTCAATACGAATTAGGGCTGCAACTCGGGTCGGGTTTTGGCTTGACCCGCATGATCCGACAGGAAAAATCATGCAGGTTGGGTTGAGAATTTTGGGTCAGCTGGTCGGGTCGGGCTGAGAAGATAAAACCCTCATGAAATTCGGATCGGGTCGGGTTGAGAATTTTATAAGTTAACCCGACCCAACACAACCTGACCCGACCCGACTAAAATTAGTCTAAAATGGGGTTAAAATGCTAGTCGGGTCAGAATTTGGATTGATTCACGTTAGAATTCGGGTCGGGTCGGGTTGTGAGATTCAGGTTGAGAATTTTGGGTCTAATAGGATTCCATATATATCAACTCGGGTCGGGTTGGGTTTTAAGGAACTCGATCCGCCCGACTTGAGTTGCAGCCCTAATACGAATAAGTCATGAAGGTTGTGGTTTAGTAGGTTGGCAATGGAGTAGGGAGCAGATGAGCCATGATGCCTCTTTGGGCTGCTAGTGGTAGTGCTAGTGCAAGTGCTAGGTTGGAATGTTTGGGTATCCCTATCTTAAAGGCACAATTGTATGATATAAGGGTATGATGCATTTTTGGCGCAATGACGTTACAACTTTTTCAATAAGATAGACTAAACCCTTTGATCAACTTGATCAACTTTACAATGCAGGCTCTTAAATTTTTAGCCTCTTCCCAAAACTTTTCCCTTTTAGTTTTTTTTTTTTTAGTCTAAGGTGTCTAGGCGTCCCACCAAACTAATCTCTCAGGGTATGTGAACATCTCCCAACACACACGTACTGGATTCCTCTTTGAGCGTTAATTGAATTCAAGACCCGCTTCATGAGGTGGGCTTCTTGACCGTCTGGACAACCCGTTGAGTTCTTTTCCCTTATAGTTATCAAGGTGGGAAAAAAAATCTCAAATTAATCATAGAGAAAAAATGTGGACTTGAGAGAGGTGTTGGCAAGAACATGACTCATATTTTTTTCTTTTTCTTTTTTTATGGAAGGTGTCTAGTGTCTTGCCAAACTAGTCTTTCGGAGCATGTGCATACTTTCTTACACACACATGTTGAGTTCAAACAATGGGACCTTACTTTATACATATCCCACAGAGAGTGACCCTTCATTGAAGTCTCCAAAAACTAAAAGAACGTGACTCATATTAGTGTTATATCCTCCTCTTATCTTCTAAAGATTGTCACTACAGTGGCACTCTCTTTTCTTTTATTATTTGCCCTAACATACTACTTCCTCTGTCCCAAATTAGTTGTTTTATATGGATTTTAGAATTGTCTCAAAATAGTTGTCTCATTTATATTGGAGTAGTATAAAGTATATTGAAAATAGATGACATCACATGGAATGCTAGCTTTATACAGAGAGTTATTTAAAAAATACAAATATTTCAAATAAGACAACTAAAATGGGACGGAGGGAGTATCATTCAGTGACATTTAGCTTTTCTACATTCAATTATTTGCTACTTTTAGATGCCAAAACTAAAAAGTTAAAACTAAAAAGTTATAATAGTTGTTGCTAAAAAAAATTAGACTGTGGAAATATCCTGTGAATTTTCACACGTAAATTTTAAAAAAAAAAATTAGACTATGACAGGTTTTGCAGTGGGAACCATTGAGGCTCAGGAAGTTGTTTTGATATGGTACTAGTACTACTACTATCTTAGACAATCCTAAATTTATAAATGGCATTTCTTTTCTTCTTGTATCACGGCCCAACAGTATTATTTAGAAGATTGTATATGCCTATATTGTATCATAGTTACATGGTTTTTCTTTATGTAAAAATTTATCATCATCAAACTCACTAATCTCGTTTTCTTTTTGGGTTGGCTTTTAAATTTTGGCCTTTCATTTTATCTTATAAAAAATAATACCCATTATTACCTTACGACCCATCATATTCTTCTTTATTTTATTTTTTTAAATCAAAATTTTAAAGGTCTGCCTCTCCTTTCCATTCATTCAATTTTTTTTGGAGGTTGTTCTTTTATCTCCTAAGCAAGTGCCGATATTATATATATGGATCGTACAATTAAATTATCGGTTGATATATCGGTCATGACATCGTCGATGTCGATAATATCGATTAGGAAATGGATTTTAAAAATAATAATTCAATATCGGTCTTTGGCTTCACCAAATATCGGCGATATATCGATCGGGTCCACAGGATATTGGGAAGAAAATGCTGATATCCGCCTCATTTTCTGCTATTTTGACTCTCGAGTTTTTTCTGAGTGGTGAAGTCCATAGTAATTCTCTGTTTAATATTTTAATATTAGTATTATATGTATTTACTGGGTATATTTTTTAGAAACACAGTTTCACAATTTTTGAAGAATATTTTAATTATGCACGTTTATTTAACTTAATTATATAATTTACAAATTATTCAACAATCTTAGCTAGTTAGCTCTTATTTAATCTCTTTTTTTTACATTATAGAAATACATAATAATTTTCTTTTCTCTCAAAGCAATTGCTGTAGTTTTTAACATTAAACATTTATAAAAAGATAAATAGATAAAAAATTAATATTTATTATACTTTTTTCTTATCTAAAGTATATTATAAATAACAATTTCTTTTAAAAAGTAATCATTTAAAGTTAGTTTTCTTCTAAAATTTTTGTTAAAAAAAACTAAATTGAAAACACATTCTTCAATATTTTTCTATTTAATATATTTTACAAAAAATACATAAAAACATATAAACATTTTAAATTTATATAATGAGCCAAACTTTTGTATCTAAATATTTCAAATAGTACGTATCCTTTTTTGACTTTTTGGCATGTCTATATTTTATAGTTGAATTTTTAATCATATTCTTAGTGTGTAATATATTACCATGCACCCTTAAGCATGGAGTCCACCAAATAGAAAAGTAGTGAATCTATTGATTTTTATTTTTTTTCAATATGTATTTTTTATGCACTTCAAAATTTGATTACTATAAATATTTTCACTTTAAAATTAACATATTTAAAAATACGACTTGATTGATTCAACGAAAGTGATTCATTACATACAAGTGTGTACATGATCATCATTTATTTATGAACCCTCTCGAGAGGAAACTATCTCGGTATTTCAGATAATCATAACGGCTAAAATCGAAACGAAAAAAAAAGAAGCATGTGCAGCTCTAGGGACAATATAGTACTCATTTTTAATATAGAGATGATGTGATGAGCTCCAACATTTAGGTGTGATGAATAAAAAACTCTGTGAATGACATAACACAAGGAATACTCCTCAATTTAATCACATAACTTTACGAAATGAGCTATAAAAAGTCTATAATTTTATAGCAATCAATTTTTTTTTAAATCTACAATCACAAAACCAATATGATAATTTTAAACTCAAATTATACAAACAATGTCCTTATCATTCTCTAAACATTCTATAAAAAATTATATAGTCTACTTTAATATTGAAAGAGAAATTCCCTAGAGAGACTTATGAAGCCTCCTTAAACTTTTTGAAGATATACATTGAAATCAAAATTTCTCTTTTGTTATTACTCATTCCTTTTTTTTTTACATCTTTTCATTAGGGCTGCAACACGGGTCGGGTTTTGGCCCGACCTGCATGACCCGACCCGAGAAATCATGTGGGTCGGGTCAAGAATTTGGGGCCAGCGGGTCGGGTCGGGTCGGGTTGAAGATTTTACAAGTTAACCCAACCTGACCCGATCCGGCTAAAATTAGGATAAAATGGGTTTAGAATGTGGGTCGAGTCAGAATTCGGGTTTATTCGGGTTTGAATTCGGGTCTGGTCGGGTTCTAGAGTTCGGGTTGAGAATTCGGATCAGGTTGGATTGGGCTCTATATATGTCAACTCGGGTCGAGTTGGGTTTTAAGAAATCCGACCCGTCCGACCCGAGTTGCAACCCTACTTTTCATCTTCTTCTTTTTCTATCTATTGCAGCATTCAAATATTTCCCCACACTTTGGGCTTTATTTTCCTAAAGTTTTATCTAAAATGCCCAAGATAATTGTCTATTGGAGTTATTTAGGCACCTATTATTATTGTATAATATTTTGCATTTTAATTATTAAATGAGTTGACATGGTATTTACAAACCAAATCACTTACACAATTTCTCTTCCAGAATTTTTTTTGTTTGACAGTTTGACTCAACTTTAAATTAAAACATTTGAAGAAATTTGAGCTTTGCCAATTTGTAAATAAATTTAAAGAAATAATATCCAATTATAAGTTACTAATATTATTTTTTAAATGTTTTTGTAAAACTATTTTTTAGTGTTTTTTTTAACCTCTAAAAGAATTCTTCTCCCGATCCAGCCCATGAACCCTTCACCGTCAAGTCGTCAACAACGAGACGGAATGATGGCTTTTCCGTAATTTACTTTTAATCCAAGGCTTCTTCCAACTCTTAATTATTTACCTTTGAATTCAACCTGGAGTCCGGATCTCGCCGTCTAACCACCTGGCACTCAAAAAGAACTTCTTGGGTGCTTCTAGCGTGTTATTTGCTCTTTACTTTTCATAAGAAAATTTGGATTTTAGAGAAAATAAATGAAAAAATTATTTTACAATATCTCTAATATATAATTGAATTTGTGTTGTTCTAAGTTTGAGACCCATTTTAAATGTTTTATCATTTAATCTTAATGTCAAAAAATTTAATGGTGGAAAAAATACAATTTAAATCTAACGTTCAATAAGACTCAGACGGTTAATTTAAGATTTTTCTTATTATTTATAAAATCAAACGTATTAAGATGTGTAGGTCTTGACGTACACGAGACGAACTCACAACAGAGCCTACACGCGTGTGGGCTTGATTTCTCAATCGCAACCGTCCATTCGTTTACTTGCATCTAACCGTTCGTCCCGTCACTGGCCTCTATAAATAGGAGATCGAGGCATCAAATGCCAAAACCGTTTTCGAAGTTGCCGTTCTCCCTTCTAGTGAAAGAGAGAGAGAGAAAGAGGATTAGGAGAGAGATTTCTCCTTTGCAAAGGAGAAGCGAACGTCTTCTCCTTCTCTTGTCTGAAAACTGTATTGCTAACAGTTGTTTATCTCTGATTTTTACAGGTTTATTCGTCCGTTCTCTTCTTTTTGTTAGACAAATCGAGGCAAGATTTCTAGGGTTTCAAATTCAAGAAATTAGGTTCGTTCTCCTTCGATTTAAGGCGAGATTACGAGCGGAAGTCACGGGTTTTTAGGGTTTATTTGACACAGAATTAGGGTTTTTAGGGTTTGTTTGGGCTGCAATTAGGAATCTTGGGGCTTTGTTAGCAGATATTAGGGTTTCTTGATTTTAGTACCTATGAACGATCAACCGCCGATGATGAACCAACCGCAGATGATCAACCAATCGCAGATGATGAATCAACCGAAGATGATGAATCAACCGAATATGATGAATCAATCGCAGATGATGAACCGCAATTTCGGCATCTGGCCGCCTCCGCTCCAGCCAACAGAAGATCAGATGGTTTTCACAAGTCAGCGTCGTTCGGGCTATGCTGTGGCGAAATCTGGTCGTGGAAAGTGGAAAGGAAAGAAGGCTTCTGAGATGCGAAAAGACCAGCCACGGAGGAATGAGAAATCTGGTGTAGCTGCTGGCAGTGGTGGTGGAAATGCTGGAAGCAGTGGTTACAAGCCACCTACTCTTTATGAATTGCAGTCACAGAATCGTATGAAGGCAAGGAGATTCTATCCCAAGAAAAAATTCAACAGGTTTGCCCCCTTTGCCCCACGAAACACCACATCTTTCATTATCCGTGCAAAGAAATCAGGTGGCATTGCATCACTTGTCTCGCCATGTCCTGTTACGCCTGCTATCCTTCCCACCCCAAATTTCTCCCCATCGCGAGAGGTTCTTGTAGACATGGCAAAGGAGGAGTGGGGTGTGGACGGATATGGAACAATGAAGGGGTTGATCAGGCTGAGATCACCAGGCCATGAGAACCATGGTGAAGAAGAGGATGAAGATGATGGATCGAGCGAGAGTGATGTTGAAGAGCATGTCGAGGTGGAGAGGAGGTTGGATCACGATCTGAGCCGGTTTGAGATGGTTTACCCAAATTTTTCGGATGAGCATGCAAATCTTCTGGAAAACAGGGTGGATCAGGACACCCATATAACGCATCTGGAGGAAGAAAATCTAACACTGAAGGAGAGGCTTTTCTTGATGGAGCAGGAGTTGGCAGATTTAAGGAGGAGGTTGCATTGCTTGGAGACAGAGAACCGGGCTAGGGAAGTAAACCATAATGAGGAGGGCTCCGAAAATGAAGGTTGCGGGGATGTTTGCTCAGAGAAGAGCGTGGGCGACTGAATTGTTGCTTCCACGCATGTAAGTTCTCTTGTTTGACTGTTGTACATAGCTTTCAGCAATGTCTGAAGAAATTTCTAAGACCTATATCCCTTTTTCCTTCTTTAATCTTGGTTTGTTTGTTTAGGATCTGGTAGCTTTTGATTTCTTATGTTTCCTTTGTTTGGATTCTGTACTCAGAATCCCTGAATCGATCTCTAATATTCAGCTGAAGAATGGGGAAACGTAATCTTTTACTTTGCCATCCATTCCATTTATTAATTTGGGCAGATAGCAATTTCCTTTTGGTATGGAATTTCAGCTTTGAATTCCGGGTTTATGGGAGTTGGGTTCGGTATGGCCTTAGGTTCCATTTGTTAAGTTGGGTTTGTTGATAATGTTACTTTGAACTATAAAATCGTGGTTGTCTCAATAAGATTCAGATAGTATTTATACAAACTAACTGGGTTGATACTTATATTTAATTCTCTTTCTGGATTCACATATATTCACCGTTGATACTAGTAATGTATGAGAGGTCCTGATGTGATTAATCATAAGAGCTCTCTTTTATATTAAAGATTCATATAGTAGCATTCATGGCAAGTATCAAGTTTGCATTGATTTTGTTCTTGAATTGTACTATATTCACCTGCATTCCTATAGCTTATTGATGTCTGACCATAATTTTATCATTAGAGTTCTCCTTCACATTGGAGGATTGGTTATTCATTGTGTAGAGGAATTGTATTATTGATGCAGCATGAGTGTGTTTCATTTAGCATCTAAAATTCTTTGAAGCATATATTTCTGTGTTATTGATGTAGCACGAATATGTTTCATTCCTGTGGCCATTGCTTATTGAAGATTATTATTTACATGTCCCATCTAGATTAGATGGTTTGGGTACCCTGCTGGTGCAAGTACTTGGTGAATTGAATTTCACTTCTGTGATCTAGGTCCTAATTTTTGCGGTCTGATTTCTTTTTAGCCTATTTGTTTGTGGGTTCCTCATTCTTTGGACTGCAGAACTAGTCTTGATTTGTAGATGTGAAGATAAAGTGATACTAGATTTGGATTTTGTCTATTATTGGAACAATCAGTGATATTCATTGGATTTATTCTGGACTGAAGGAGGTGCATTGACAAGAGCGTGTAACACTGTTTGCAAGTGCTTGCCTTGATGCAATTGAAAGGGTTACGGGGGGTTTGGTGGCTTCTTCAGTCTTCCTAGTCTCCTGCAAGGGTAGGGTTGCCTGAGGTGTTAATCAGAGCTGAATTGTGCACTATTGCCCAATGCACCCCACCTTTTAGGTCTGGGAAGCAAAAACTGCAGACAACAAGAACGAAAATTTCTCCAACTTGCAAAAGGGAATGTTGCGGGGTTTGGTGCCCTACTCAGTCTTCCTAGTCTCCCACAAGGGTTGCCTGAGGTTTCATCAGAGCTGAATGTGCACTACTATTTCGTAATGCGCCCAGGGTCACCTTTTAGGTCTGGGAAGCAAAAACTGCAGACAACGAGATTGAAAATCTCTACAACTTGCTAAGGGGAATGTTACGGGGTTTGGTGCCTTATTCAGTCTTCCCAGTATCACCCTGCAAGGGTTGCCTGAGGTTTCATCAGAGCTGAATTGTGCACTACTCTTGCCTAATTGCGCCCTGCCCAGGGCACCACCTTTTAGGTCTGGGAAGCAAAATCTGACTTGGTATGAATTTCATTCAGCATTGTTTGGTTTCTAGTTTGTAGTTAGTATGATCCCTTGCGTGTGTAAGAGGGAGGGATTTTGTGATGGAATTAATTCTGCTTCTTGATGAAGCAAGACCGACCACACCAAAACAAATTGTGAATCTCTCTCTCTCTCTCTCTCTCTCTCTCTCTCTCTCTTTGTTTTGGATGTTTTATATATATATAATTAATTAATTCCCCCGCCCCTCCCCTTCTTATTACTGATTTAATTGTAAGACATTGGAGACTATTTTTTCCACGATTGTACACCTTGCTTTCCACGGTTATAAACTTTTCCGCATCTAGTTCTACACCACTTTAAAAGTTTTTAGTTTGTATGACCCTTGTTATAGAGCTGGTTAACCGTGTTAAATTGCTTTTCGATACCCTTTTAGTGTGTTAAAAAGTTGGCCCTTGTTTTATGTGTGTGTGTTTTTTTTTTCGTTTAGTAATTAATGGCCAAATATGGTTTTTACCACAGCAGGTCTCCCGAATTGGTTATTTTCTTAATAATGGTTTTTAACTACGTTTTTCTTTCTTTTGAAGTGAACCTCTCTTTTTCATTTGCTTGTGTCTATTATAATAAATATTGATGCGACAGCTTTTCTTATTGCAATTGTTGGGTAGTATAAACAAGAAATGTGAGTAGCACATTTAACTCTCTTTAAGAATCGCTGGGTAGCTTGCAAAAGCCACCACCTTGGTGTTTTTGATAATTATATGCAATGGATCTCTATTTTTCTTTGTTTCTTACTTGCAAATACATCATCCTCTTTATTCATTCAAGAGTCGTAATAAAAAAAAAATATGACTAGTGTCCCTACTTTGAAAATGCTATGCGTAAGTGTAATCAGAACGATCAATATCTCGAAAATAAAATTGAGGTAAACCTCAGTAAAAGGTTATGTTTTTGAAAATGTTGATAAATTGTTTGGACTTTGGAGGTTTAAATTGTATTTCTTAAAAATATTAAAAGATTGTTGAATGTAATTTTTTAAGAAATAACTGCTACCAAGTCTTAACTTTAAAGCGTTGTCAAGGTGGTTCTCTCTCTCACGAGGAAATCTAAGCACTTAAAAAGGATCGGGAGTTTGGCTATGATATATGTAGAATTACATACACAGGATTTGGTGTTTCTCTCTTAATCAAGGAGAGAATTTTCAATCTTATTTATAGATAAACTGACATACAAATATGGAAAATATAATCAGAAAAAATTCTTAAATATAGTAAACATAATATTAAGCAAATCCTAAATATATTCTAATATTCAAATATATCCATAATACTCTAATATTAATCCTTCTTAACAATTCTTTTTTAGACTCTCGTTTCATGTATTGGATTCGAAACAATTCTTTTATAAGCGAATTCACCACTTGAGAATAAGCAGAACTAAAAAAAGTCATCTCTATTCCATAGGCCTCGTCCTTATTTATACGTGACATCAGAGAGAGAAAATAAAAGAAATTAAATCTAGTAAAAAAAATATTATGTCTACTCCATGGGCCACGTCCTTATTTATATATGACATCAGAGACAGAAAATGAAAGAAAAAAAATTCATGTCTATTCCATGGGCCACGTCCTTAGACATGATAAGAGAGAGAAAATAAAAGAAATTAAATCTAGTGTGTGTTCGGCGTCCATGCACACATGTGGCATGTTATATGTCAAAATCTCCTCTGGATATTCATCTACATTATTAAGAATAGAACCCGCTTTTCTTATATAAATCTTGGATAGATTGTGGAAATTAAGTCATTATCTTACCCATGAATTTTATGAACCTTCCAAAATAAGATCCATCATTTCAAATGTTGTAAAATGAGCGTCGACTCTTGTTATGATATATCGACCGATATTCGGTGGTGAATTTTTTATTATATTATTACTTAAAACCATTGATATCGGACACTATCGGTCGATATATATCAAATATCGTCCGGTATCAACAGATATTAAAACCCTTGGATCAAAGTGTCATGTTTTCATTCTATCTTCATTAGATGATCTCTAAATTGGCAATTTTTCAGCAATTTAATTTTTCAAAGAATAAGATCCATGACAAAGAGAGAACAGCTCATGGGCGACATTGCCTAAGTGAAAAAATTCATTATATTGAGTCTTGTATTACATGTGATGATTGATCAATTGAAAATATTATTGAATTAAATTTCTTAAAATCACTTTAATTAATTTAGCTTAAGTTCTATAATGTAAACCTTTGAAATTGTAGCTTCTTTTATTTAATTAAGATACATATTAAACAACATTTGAAGAGAACCTATTTCACTTCAATGAAAATAATTCTAGATGTTCAATCTAATGAAATCAATATAATTTTTGTTAATCTTTCAACCTAATAAGTTCCAAACACTTGAACCTATAACCTCTAAATTGTAAAAGTAAGCTTGATCACCTGTCCTAAAGGTCCTTGTCTATAATAAATTTCAAATCTTTAAATATTTATTAAAGATTAACTGTGTGAGCCCTTTCAAATCATGAGTTTAAGGGTTATTGAGAATTTGAATTTGAATTTTTTTTAAAGATAAGTGAGTCGCATTAAAGAAAGATCAAAATTGAACTTAGATTAAACCGTAATGATGAGTGAGTTTTTAAAATAATGTAATGCTCTAAGCAGCCACCCAAAGTGATTTGTCCTCTCTAACAAATCCTAGCCCAAGCACCCAACCTAGCTGCATGTAAGACATGTAAAGACCGACTTCGATTTCAACATTGTAAGGCCGAAATGGAAGTTTTGGATGCGTAGGAGTTTTCAAAATGTTCAAGAATAGCCCGAAACATGGAAGAAGAGTCTATAACAATGCAGAAGGTTCCGGATGGTTAAGAAAACTCTCCAAGGTGCTTAGAGTTACGTGGAATACTCTAGTCTTTTAGAAAAGTCTAGAAGTTTATGGAGAATTGTGAAATTCTATAGAATGTTATAGACTTGCATGAGAGTGTGTGAAAGTCCATGGAAGTATAGAGATTCTGGTATATTTTTAAAATGTCTAAGGGTGTGTGGAGAGATATTTAAGACCCTAGTATCAATGATTTTTTATCTGATCCTAGATATTTGAACATGTCTACAGGGGTCTGATTTTTACCCAACTCCATTTGCTCCCCTAGATTAGGCACACATGTGATAAACATTTAATTTCATTACATTTAATATATATATATATATAATTTTATTAGTGGCATCTATTGTCTTGACTAATTCTTTTTTAATTTTCATTGGTCCCATTAACCAACCATCCGGATTGAAAGTAAATGAGTTACAATTAGAGATTTGTCTAAAAATCACTTTTGAGGCTCTGGATGTTGGTGGTCTAGTCACTAGGTATCCTTTAAAATCACTAATACAATGACGCCTGGTGAGTGGTTTGGTTATTAAGTCTAATAACAATCTAAACAGTCTTTTTTTTATTAAATTTCAACTTTAAAAAAAAAAAAAAAGATAGATTAAGAGTGGACATACACATTTAACGCTAAAACGAGCCAAAAAGTAGAATTGACTTTACAAGGTTATTGTAAATCTCGAGCCCACCCACAAAAATAAATAAAAATGGATGTTTGGTTTAGGTCATGAACCTGATCCCACCTAACCGTAATCGAAAAATCCAGTTTTAGGTCATGAATATCTTGAAAATTGTTTAATTGACCCAGCTCGACTTGATTCACATGAAATTTGAGTTTGGTTGTGTAAAGGGGTTCTGAACTTAAACCTCACCTGACTACAATTAAAAATTATCATTTCAACATTTTATTTTAATCATTAATTTTAACTCATGTACCCTAATCAAGCTTTAAAGTTTTAGTGCATTACCTTTTATCTTTTATTTTATAATTTCCTGGTTCCTCTGCAGGATTTCCAAGGGTTTCTCATTTTCTTGGTGGGTTTTGCATTTCTTCTCGTCTCCTTGTGAAATCACAAATTGCTCATGTTTAATTGTTCCATTGGTGGAGAACAATTAGGAATAACTCGTCAACATCTAATTTGGCGAATAAGGGTGTATATAAATGATGATGTTGAAAGATGCCAACCTTAGAAGATTTGTAGGACTTGGCTGCCATGGCTTTGGATTTTGGCTTGTAAGTAAGGGTTGTGGGATACCCATAGAATTTCAAGTTTAATAACTTGTTGTATATCTTAATTAATTTTAAATGAAATTTGAATTTCAAAATTTCAAACTCTAATTAGACTTAGAATAACATCTAATTTATCAGGCTCAGTGGCCTAAAATTAAGGTTAAAAAGTTTTAATTTTGGCTTTAGTAGCACTCAAGTAGCATTAAGGCCATATGATAGGCCAAACAGACAAACGGGCTCTTATCGGGCCACAGACTGTCCAATAGCCCGATCGGGCTGGGCCGGACTCAAGACTAATCGGACTCTGTATTTTCTGACTGGGCCGGATCAGGGTCCTATTACAGAACTAGCTCCTAGTTATAATTGGTTTCTCCCCTCTTTTTGTATTCGTAAGTTTTAAGTAATTGAAATATCTACCATTTTTTTTTTAAAAAAAAACAAAGAAACAGGAGAATGTAGTAAATGAATTCACTACGAATTCATCTATTCTCTCCCTTCCTACAAGTAATATAGGGTACATTAGACATAGGGCTGCAACTCGGGTTGGGTTTTGGCCCAACACACATGACCCTACCCGAGAAATCATGCGGGCCAGGTCGGACTGAGAAGATAAAAACCCACATGAACTTCTGATCAAGTCGGGTTGAAGATTTTATAAGTTAACCCAACCCGACCTGACTAAAATTAGTCTAAAATGGATTCAAAATGCTGGTTGGATCAAAATTCGAGTTGATTTGGATTAGAGTTCGGGTCGAGTCCGGTTGTGAGATTCGGGTTGAGAATTCAAGTTGGGTCGGATTCCATATATATCAACTCGGGTCAGGTTGGATTTTAAGGAACCCAACCCGCTCGACCCGAGTTGCAGCCCTAAGTAGACACCTCCTCAGTCATCTCTAGTATATCCCTAGTATATCCCTCTGGGACATGACTGTTCCGAATTCCAATGTGGTTAATATAACTTCTCCATCTAACTACAGAATCACTAATGGTGATTAAAATGATTCTCAAATGGCAAGGGCATGGGCATTGTGTGAATGACTCTCCTAGCCCATGACTCCACGTATTCAGGATTTTTTATTTTTTTTTGAAACAGGTGACAGAATTCCATGTATTCAGGATTCCATCATCAAACCTTAAATGAACATGATTTTTTTTTTTGAAATGGTGTACTTCAATATGATAATCCCACAAAAACACATTGAAAATGGCATGATTTTTACCCAAGATGCTCAACTGGGAAGTATATTTGTCAAGATTTGGGGGCGACTGGTGAGGGGGTCACACTGACTGAAATTGCTTCCAGTTGAAGTAAAATTCAATGATGCCCCCAAGTCTGGATGGTTTCCTACCAATGTAAGTGGATCCATTGGCAAGCAAGTTGGGATAGATTATTTCTTCTTCGTTCTTTTTACCCAAATGACAACTTCATGTTCTTTCTTGCAACCCTTAAAAGCCACGAGTCATCATCATCTTAATAACTAGTTTTTATCCACTTATCTTGAAAGCCAATGAAACATCTAAAGCCCTGAAATCTGGATTTGCACATCAGCAGGTTGGGTTTGTCTGAGCAACTGCATGGCACCATCCAACAAACAAATAGACAGGTCTTGCTAAATAGCATTTGAGTGAAAAAAAAAAAAGAGCAGCATCACATAAATAGTTTTACATGTTTGAGACAACACACACACACACACATCAGGTTTAACACCTAATGTCTGATGACTCTCGTCATTGCACTAGTAATTGCAACTTTCATACCATTTTTAGTAATATTTGAAAATTCAGTGATAAACTACAACCACATGGAATCGTATGTACTCCATGTTGGTGTGTCACCTGCTTAGTGCTTCTGATCATGCTCGATTTGTGCGTCTTCCAACTTGAAGGGCAAGCTCTGTATCAATTTTGAGTGAGATATCAAGTGCCTTCACTGAGTGTGTCAACGCACCACTGCATATAAGTAACCATCATGATAATCATACTCAAAATATATCTTAAGTAATATTCAAAATATGAGCAAATTGTACTAGGATCTCAAGATGATAGCATGAAATGATGAGAGTTTCTATAACTTGACTTGAAACCAAAATAAATCTTCTACTCGGCATTTTCTGCTCATGGTTCAGGTCATGCAAAGTGGCTACTACTAGCCAATTACTGAGTATATCAACAGGATTTCAGGTTTTATCATTTAACTGGAATGGGAAGTAACCATTCAAGTCTGTATCCAACTCCTTAAAATTCCAGCCATGATAGAAGGCCACTTACTGTTTGGGGGAAAAATCTGTGTAATAAAGGGTTTTGGAATGCTGAAACAAGACATTCCAATGAGCCACAACAAAAGCTTCCAAATGCAACTTTTTGGAGGAACAGGTAACTGCTACCAGATACGCCCTTAAGGTATGTTGGGTCTCAAGAAGTACAAGAAGGGGAATTTCTTTTCAATCTTTTAAGTCATGCACTGATAATTTGTTTAGGACAACGATGAAATGGGATTACTGAGTTTAGGGTAGTGATAGGTACCTTGGATCAATAGACTATGATAATCAAATCCTTTAAAAGCTAAGGAACCCAAGTACAAACATGGCGTAACAAACCATGGAACTTGCATACAAACAACAAATAGACACTAAAACCCTCTCTTGCCATTGTTTCATAGAACAGAAACCATAGGGATAAGCTCAACCATAAATTTAATATAACAATGCATTAAGTTGATCCTTCAACCCTAACATTTAAAAAAAAAAAAAAATGATTAAGATGCCCTGAATTCGTAACCTATAATAACATGAAACAAATCATGACTTCTGCAATCCATCTAAGAATAGCATAAATTTGGGCTCATCGGATAGGTAATTGAATAAGCCATCCAATGAATCCAATTTTATCTCATCCGAACATTGTATTGTATTCCAACAAAAACATGACCATTATGTAATATCATGTAATAAGTTCAATTTATTCCACAGTTGAATAATCTGAAAATTGGTATTCCACACTGGTGGACCATAGGCCCCATGTGTATGTCTGTTGTAGTGCTTGCATCAATACGAAGACAAGGTCCTGTCTATCCATGCTCATCTAAAAAACATTGAAAACCACTCTCATCCAAACAATATGTAACTATACAATTCTCTTCTCTTCCTTTTTTTTTCGAAAATTGTCTTGGTAGACAATTGAATGATATTAATGGCAAAGAAATAACACAATAATTGATGTTAGAATACCAGGAAATGTAGGTGACTCCAGTTTGCCCAATTTTCTTCACGGTTTCAAGTGTAACATTACCAGACGCCTGTCATCAAAACAACAAATTATTAAGAGCCTCAAACTAAAAAATCAAATGACATGAGAATCTTCCCACTCCCCCCCACCCCACTCCAATGGCATCTTCCATTTCAAATAGCAAACTCTCACAAACAGATGCTCGAACCTTTCATGGAAAATAGTGAATGTGCTGGTAGCCCTCATATGGAAAATACAAGCCATTCATAACCACAACCCCTGAGAAATGGTAATACAACAATGGATTCTTCAAACGGAAATTGTATGCATCTAATTATTCAAACTTCGCACCCCTAAAATCAAGGGTGACAATAGGGCCTATTTCCGCCCACCACGTGAAGCCCTGCATTCCTGCTTCCCACTGATCAGCATGAATCAAGAAGTATCCCAGAGAAAAGCACAGATAGTGCTTAATAGTGGCCAATTTTCTAGCCACATATCTTCTCATGCAAACCTTTATGTATGGCCCGCGGGTAATCATGGAAAAAGGGCAGAATACAAAGGTCTTTGCATGAATACAGGTTCCAAAAAAATCAACTTGATTGAAACATTCTACATATGAAGCCAAGCCCATTGTCAACAGCAATCCTGACTTGGATCAAATTGGGTAGATACCCAATTCAAATTGGAGGATCTACAAGGTGGTTCCCTTGAGCTTTCAAGAGGTGCAGTTCATATGGGGGAACAACCCAGTGAAGGTCTTTGGTTGGCTTGCAAGGTTACAGAAAATCCTGACTATGGATAATTTGAGATTGGGGAAGATGATTATTGTTAACGCTTGCCCATTGTGCTTATTTGAGGAGGACGGAAGAGACAGTGAATCATTTACTTCTTCATTGCAGTTTCTCTTATTGTATTTGGGTACACTTCTTTCAGCTCTTGGGTGTTGGTTTTTGCATTCCTAGAGTTTGGGGTGACCTCTTTAACAACAGTTGTAGAAAGCGACAACCTTGAGTATCGTTTGGTCCATCTGGCTAGAGCAAAATCAGAGGGTGTTTCATGGGAACGTTGGTTCCTTAGCTGAAATTCTTGATAAAGTTAAGTCGAGGATTGCTTGGTGGGTCGTAGGGTTGATGAAGCTCAAGCATTTTTCTATTTCAGACTTGTGTAGAGATTGGGCTTTGGTGGATATCTCTTGTGGGCTTTCGGTCTCTAGACCATTGGTTCCTTGGTCCCCCCCCCCCCCACCTGTAGGTTTGCTTAAACTCAATTTTGATGGTAGTTGTTTGAGGGAGGTGGGTCTCGCAGGTTATGGTGGTCTCATTTGTAATGACTCAGGGCATACTCTGGTGTCCTTTGCTGGTCCTCTTCAAAATGGGTCCGTTCTTGATGTAGAATTGTTTGCTCTGTGGAGAGGTATTTTGGAGTTGGAAGAGCGTGGGGTCCATGAGAGCTATGTGGAAGGTGATTCCAAGGTAGTTATTGGATGGGCGTTGGGCTCTCTCTACCCCTGGTTGTATTTAGATAAGGTTGAGAGGATTCATTATGCAATTTCAACCTTTGACTTTACGATTGCTTGGGTGCCGCGGTCAGCTAACTCAACTGTAGATTCTTTGGCTAGACAGAGTGTGTCTTTAGATGTGGAAATTGTTAACAGAGTGATGTAATTTGCTTGTTTCTGTTTGGGGGGTCCTTCCCTCTTTGTATCATTTTTTCAGTTTAATGAAGTTACCTTTCAAAAAAAAAAAAACAACCCAGTGAGAGCATCTTAAACATGCAACCATTTAACCGGCCAGACTATGTATCGGTCACACCCTTTAACAATAACTACGCCTTTCTGATAATCAGTGTCTTTGTGTGTGTGTGGTGCATGTGACATCTCAAATCCATGGCAAGGGCCTGTAACAAAATTAGAAGGTACTGAGTGCACCATCACAGGTTCCGCAACCTTTGTTGTAGGCTAGTTCTGCACTCTTCCTTCTCATGGGTTGCAGTCTCCTCATCCCCAATGGTAGTAGCTGAGGGCCAGTGAGGAGATAATGCCCCACACCTTTTTTGAGAATAGAACTCGTGGCCTTAGCAACCCACACATTTATTTCAGAACTCTCAACCACACATAATGTCCCACACCTGGCGTAATTTTTATTTCATCCCAGGACTCCAACTTCATCCAATTCAGGGTAACACCCCCTTGGACCAATTTCATAATTCTGGAGCCATAAACAGGATGATTCATGGAACTGTGGCTATCCCTAAATGAACCTAAGAACTTCCATCAAGCCTCTTCTTGATTGGTGTGCATTGAAGTGGGGTATATAAGTACCCCGTTGCAAAAAAAAGAGTTAAAATATATGCTAGGCTCACTGCATTTTGTGAAACACTTTGGTGAAGATTATTGACATTGTGGAAAAAGTATACATGGATAGTTATTGCAACAATTTTGAATTCATATCTTAAACTAGAGACCAGAAAAAATGTAAATGAAGGAAAAGATCAGGGACTACCTCAGTCTCAAATGTTCCATTAATCAGGTCAACAGCTTCCTTGAGCATCGAAACATCCACATCCCCGTTAGGTCGGGGAACAACCATATTGTCCAACATGATTCGTGTCAATGAAGTCTCATTTTGAGAAGCATAATGCAATACCTCCCTCACTTCTTCCAAAGTCCTCGTTTCAACCTGAACAAGATTTTTTTTACTAGAATATAAAAGACAGTCTCATTTTTGGATTGTTGAATTTCAATACCTGACAGCAATTGCACAACAAGATGGACAATTTCATTTGAATATAGCTAATGGAATGGGTGCAAGGTGGATTAAGTACAGGCCAGCTAGTTAAGTGCTGTGTGATTGTAGTTTAGAAACTCGGAAAAACTTGGGTGAGTCGAACCAAGTTGACTCAACTGAATAGGATTTGAGTCAAGAGAGTCAGTGAGTTTTACCATGTTTTTCCAAGTTGAGTTGAAAACACATCCAAGTTAATCGACTCAAAAAGATTTCGAGTCGAGTCAAGTCTAAGTTTCAAGTTTTCGTACTATATATGTGATAGAATAGCGCCATGTTCATTGAAGGTATGTTTCTATAACAACACTCTATAGAGCTGAATATTGGGCAATTAAGAAAAATTGATAAACTAATGGTTACATAGATGCATTTGTTAAAATGAATTGTTGGTATAACAGACAATGTTAGAATTAGAAAGGGTTGCATTGGAGAGCCTAAAGCTTGATCCCATAGAAGAAAATATGAGGGAACGCCACTATAAGATAATTAGTTTTGGCACATCCATAGAAGACCAAAACAACCCTAGTACAACAGCCAAAGGATAACAACTTCACAAGTTGAAGGTACTAAAAAAAGGGGGAGGATGTTAAAGACATGGATTAAGGTGACAAGGTAGAAACACATGATGAAATATAAGATGAGATGATGGGTGAAAAGTATGACTCAAAAAGTGGACCGCAAATAAATGGGATAAAGGCTTTGATGAATGATGACAATAATGATATGATTATGATGAAGACAATGATAAATAGTAACACGAACCCATTAGATATAGGAGAAACATCAATTCTTAGATTATCCTAAAGGTAAGATATATACTACTAGACATAGTGAAATTCAATACTTATTTTTTTTTAGCAATAAAAGTAAGAAATATATTAATAAAGAAAGATGTAAGTACAAATAACGGGTATAAAAGACTTAGACCACAATAACCACCAGCAGTAAAGAAAATTACAAGAGAGATCCCTCAGGTACCCAAGAAAAGCAAAGCAGAAAAACCCAAAAAACAAGCAGGATGTCCCTCCACAAAAGCCAAAAGCCAAAAAACCACCAGTACTGAATTTTATTTTTAGTGAAATTCAGTACTTCTATAAGTATCTTGTTCTTTGTGTAGCATATACTAGAAAAAAATAAAGTATTTCATTCCTCATTTGTAAGAAACCTGTAAGTTTTAGAAACGCATGAATAAAAAATTGAATGCAATCTATTAGCAAAAGCAGTATCATCTATCGGCAATTTGGAAAAATTACAACCCAAATCCATGGAAGAGACTAAAGATTCAATGAACCCTTGCCGGTGACATAATACCAAAAGAAGAGGCACAACCTACAGCCTGCATCTGAATGTACAATGAGCAACTAAAATGTATCCAGTCTGAAAGAAACAAAACAATTGACAATCTGATCAAGAATCATAAATTAAGAGCAGGACAATAGCAAATAAAGCTGATAAAAAGAAGAGCTCTATTGCATGTGCCTGAAATTTCATTCCTTGTTATTATTAGAGAGTACCTCCACTGCCATCTTAAGACCCCTTTGCTTTAAATATTGGTCTACAGCTTTTGTGGAATTTCTGACACCTCCAGCTATTGAAATATGATTATCTTTTATCATCACCATATCAAATAAACCCATCCTATGGTTCTGTCCACCACCTATTAGAACCTGTTAAGCAATCAGAAAAAACTGATATGAGAAATATATGAGTGAGGCATTTTTTAAATAATGGATCAGTAGCAAGTGAAGTGATAGACACCGCCCACTTGTCCACCAAACGTAAACCTGGAGCAGTTTTCCTGGTCTCCAAAATGCAAGCAGGACGTGCAGCATCTGCCATAGCCTGCAGGAAAGAAAGAATCTGGATATTAAAAAAGGAGAAACATAAGAACATTGCATAAACTCACATATAGACACAAGCAAAAAATGCATGGATGGGACAAGAATGGTGAAACAATGACTGGAAGTTATTGCTGAGTGTTGAAAACTGATATTTAGCTGCTCCACTGAGTAACACTGCTCGTATTACTATCAGATGCGCAACACATACAACTTAAATCATAGAAACAAAAGAGCAATAGTTGAAATTAAGCATTTTGGTGCATGAATATTGAATCATTCTGCAAATGAATTTTATATGAAAATCAGCAACAAAATACTACAACAGGCATCTCCAGATAAAGAAGCATGATTCACGAATAATGCAAGAGCTAATTTGAAAGAAAGCATGGATTCTCAAATCAGCATAATACTACAAAGTTCGCTAACTGATTCGCATCTAAAGTGGGCCCTTTTCACCTATTTTCCTCCTTAGACCAAGCAATACCCCAAACCCCCCATCCCCCACCTAACCCAACCCAAAACACATGTGTTGGTGCACATACCACCTCCACACCCCCACCCTACACACTAAAAATAGAGAGAGAGAGAGAGAGAGTGCTCATGTATACCCTCCATAGACCATCACCATAAAAGTCGAAATCTATAGAACTTTATCCTCATTCAGAGTTATAACAACTGTTGAATTAAAATCATATTATTAGACAATTAAGCTGATTTTTGTTGACCCCCCTATTCATGCTCCATTAACCATTCCATATGATTAGTGCTGGCAATGATTACTATTGGCCCAAGCTAACCCCACATAATCTTGTCACATGGTAACAACACGAGATAAGCCCTTCATGTAGAATCATATTATATAAAATATCATTACAAAAAACCCATAAATGTCAAAAGTGTTAGTGTAAAAAAGAATACTCAAGAGACATTTAATATTCTTTTTCAAAAGATGTGGGGCATGCCATTGGTCATGAACTTTACGTTAGGACAAAGATATCATTTCTGGATACTGCTTAAGATGCACAGAAATGAACCTTGGTAAGTGTTGCTATTCCACTCATTCTTTGCATAAAATTGAGCACCACCCTTTCTGCAATGACAATCTTGTGTGCACGCCCTACAAATAGACAAAGTAAACAAAAAGATAATGGGCATAACCTGAAAATTGAAATATCACAACGTAACATCATTAAGGAGGGAAAGATAAATTGCAAGCTGACCTTGTACTTTACCAAACTGCAAGCCCTTATGAATATAGTCACCATCCTTTTGTGACCACTCAACCTATCCCCAATTACAACAAGGATAGACTACATAAATTTAGAATAAGTTTCCACCTTCATAAGATACATCCAGCACAGAATTCTTACCTCCAGTGATGGATCAACCTCATTAAATATCATCTCTGCAAGAGCAATTCCAGCAATGACGCCGTCCTCCTTGGCTAAGAAATGTGCTTCCACTTCAATGTCAGTTGGAATAGTGGCCATGCAAGTCACATCCCCTGCAATTGGAAATAGATTACAATAAGTTCAGGCTCAATTACAAGTTGACAACTAATAAGTGTCGATAAAATACTGCTTATTACATTTATTTTCTTTCATTGTTCTAAATTAACTGAAATTTATTAAGAGAGAAGTTTAGAAGACACTTTTTTCCAACAAGAGTGTGATCAATCATTGGTAAGAAGAGGATCAAGTGATCGACATGTTACAAACTGCTTTTCCACAAGATTCTTCATCACCAACCTACCACCCTTTCGAGGGTCTGATGCCAAAATCCAATAGAAATCTTTCACTATCAAAAAACAGTGTTACTATTGATTTAATTGTCTCTATAGCTGCTCCTTGATTTGATGCTTTGAAAAAATTCCTCTCCTTTTAAATACAAGCTACAGCAAGTGTTAATTGTTCTCCATAAAATTTGACCCTTCCTATTTAAGGGAAAAGAGCCTCGTACATCCATGAGGGCTCAAAAGGACATCAGTATTAACAAGACACTAGAAGAGAGTTAAGAAAAGCAACTGAATGGTTAAGAAAAGAGGGAGTTGGTAACAAGATGATTCAGCAAATAGGTAAGACAAACAGGCAATGGACAATATATGATTCATTGATTCGCTTTAGTCTAGTGATGAAAGTCAAATGCTTGGAACAGCCAAATTATGTGAATCGAGATAGGTCTACTGGAAGGATTTTATAGATTTGTTTGCCATTAAACAAGACTTCAGTCTAGGTGGGACTACCTACTGCTAGGCAGATGTATACTGGAAAAGGAAGTTAGAGTATACAGGTCCTTCATTTTAAAAAAAATTCTAGTGATCGCAATGGGACAGTAAGAAATGCTCCACTTATCCACAACTTGAGAAGTTATAGCATCATTGGCCAAATTGAGTATGGATTTCAACTGGGATCCCTCATATTCCATCTAGTGTCTTTAAAATGTGGATTTCAGATCAATCTATTACTTAGGTTCTAAACACAATTTTTATCAATTTCCTTTCTGGTTTGCTACAAAGTATGCCCTTAAGAATTGGGAACAGAGAGGTACATCTCCAACCTTAAATCCCCAAAAATCTGGCTCTCACCTCCACCAGCCTAAAGCATGTTCCTTTTTACCTTTTCACCTCTTTTCCCAATTTCCTTGCTTTATGTCTGTCCACACCATTATTTAAAACTCAAAAATGATCTGGGCAAGTCAGTCCAAGGACTCACATCGACAAGATTTCAAGTCAGTTAGTTCTTTCAAGTTTTTCCAAAAACTTGGTCGAGTTTCTCGACTCAATAGGATTTCAAGTCAAGTTTGAGTTTCAAGTAGTACTAGTCCACACTCAAGATCCACACCTACAGTTCAATATTCCCAGATCCCATCCCCATTCTCAGCAAATTTTGTCATAATAAATCTCTCTCCAAGGACTTGATCTTCTGCCTAAACCTCCACCATAGTTTAGAAATCATCATCAACATCTTAAGTCACAGATGCATCTATTTGGGGTCAAATATCATAATCAACATCAGTCAGGAACAGACCTAAATTTCAGACCCAAAAAACTAAATGAATCAGGCACTAAGTCCAGCCCAGTTCATGGCCAAGTTAGCAAGCTGCCTAACCCGTATGATTCATGTGTTATTAAAATAAATAAAGTACATTTTAAAAGTCCAGCACCTGTTTAACATATTCAATCCGCAAAAGAAAGTTTTTTTTTTTTGGACAAACAGAAGAACATTTTTTTGCAACTGACATACAGCGAAAGCATAATACAAAAGATATTTGTGAACTTGAGCATACTTTGACACTTTTATCTAAAAGTATACTCATTGGCATGAAATGGTTATACTATTTATAAACAGCAGCACACCATCCAATTCAAATTTGAACCTTTCAAATTTGAATTCTACTTTATCCTAATCCTTTGTGTTAATCCTCAAAGAGGTTGTACAAATTTGAACTCTTCAAATTTGAATTCTATTTTATCTTTATCCCTTTATGTTAATCCTCAAAGAGGTTGCATTGTAATTCTATTTATACTCAGTGATAATGATAAATGAGATAAGGAATTTCAGTTTTCTACATGGTACAGAGTTGATCGATCTACCTGTGGATTCAAGTTTTTTTTTTTAAAAAAAAAAAGACAAGAAGGGAAAAAAAAAAAATTCCTCCTTCAACACTGATCTGCCGGTTCTCTCTTCTCCCCACGTCTCCACAGCATCTACTTCTTCGGCAAGTTTTTCGCCTGACTCTGACTCCTGCTCAGGCCACCGACGAACCTTCTTCAAGTTTCAGATCTGAGATGGCATCTCAGATCTACAGTGCCTTCGCCGTGCAGCCGATCTCCCACCTGCGAGAAACACCCCCATTGCTGCTGTCGTCGTTCTCTGTTCTGCCCTGGATTACTGCTGCTACTATGATTCAATTCCGGCTGTAATCCTCTTCTCTTTCACTGCTGCTTGCAGTGCCTCTTGCCGCCGTTGTTGCTGCTCGGCCTCTGTCCGCCGCTGCTGCCTAACTTCCAGATCTCCGGCAAAGTTCTCACACAGAAGCCCACCCATTCTCTCAATCTGCACAGATCAATCTGCCCCAGATAGCACCGGATCTGCCATTCCCAGATCTGCACTTCGGCTGCCTGTTTTGCCGTCGCCTCAGCCTTGCATCAGATTTCACGGATCACCGACCCCTCTGCTTCTTTATTGCTGCTCTGCCAGAGATGCTCCTCGGTCCAGCAACTGTTCTGACCCTCCTTCTCCGGCGCCAATCGCACCTAGCCTTCGGTCACCACCCTTCCAGATCTAACTCTGGGCTCTTGACGAGAAGACCAGCCGTCCCCCTCTCCTGCGTCAGATTGTCAGGTGTTGCCGGTGGAGTCACTGCCGCCGCCCGATCGACAGTAAACTCCCAACACCATCGGCTCTCGGGTGCCGCCGCCAGATCGACAGCAAACTCCCAGCACCATCGGCTCTCGGGTACTCCTTCGGCAATCCGCCCAGCACCATCGGCTCTGAGATTCCCCCTTTTTTTTTCTTTTCCAAGAGAAGGTGTTATTTGTTTTTGTTTTTCACTGCATAACAGTCGTACAGAGTACTGTAAACAAAAAAAAGAAAAAGTCATGGCTTCTAGCTCTAACCACACCCTTACCCTCCCCAACATTGCCAGTCTCGTCTCTGTCAAGCTCACAGAAACAAACTTTCTTCTTTGGCAGAGTCAGATAAAGCATTTCCTTATTGGTCAAAACCATTGGCGCTTTATCGATGGATCTCATCCTTGTCCTACCCAGTATCTCATTGATGAAGAAACGTCCACTCAGACCCTCAACCCAGAATATACTCCATGGTTTCAGATGGACCAGACACTTGTCAGCATGATTAATGCCACTCTATCCGAACCGGTTCTTGCACAGGTTGTGGGCCTCTCTACATCTCGTGAAGTTTGGAATTGTCTCCAACGCAACTTTTCACAGCACTCCCTCGCCAACGCAACTCACTTGCGTTTTCAGCTGCTATCTACATCCAAAGGCACCAAGACAATCTCTGAATATCTCCAGCATGCTAAGTCGCTTGCAGATGCTCTTGCTGCCATCAACGAACCTGTCTCTAATGGTGATTTAGTCACCTCTGTTCTCCGAGGTCTTGGACCGGATTTTGCTATGCTAGTCACCCCCATCATCAACTTTCCACCACTGCCAGTCTTCTCGGATCTTCGTGCTAGACTGTTATCATTTGAGTCTCAGCTTCAACATCCGACTTCAAATGATGCCTCCATTCGCTCAAGCATTGCTCCACCGACGGCACTTCTCTCTTCTCGCGGACGTGGACGTTCTTCTCGCGGCAGTCGCAATCGCCGCTCTGCCAATGGAGGGCGCTCTGATTCCTCCTCCTACTATTATACCGGTAGAGGCAGTTATGAACGTGGTGGTCGCTCTCGAGGTAGTCGTCAATCTTCTCCAAGTATTCTTGGTCGTCCTCCTCTTGAGTGTCAGATTTGCTCCAGACTTGGACATAGTGCCGCTACTTGCTACCAGAGGTATCGTCTCGAAA
Source organism: Chimonanthus praecox (assembly GCA_022113865.1). Classification (NCBI taxonomy): domain Eukaryota; kingdom Viridiplantae; phylum Streptophyta; class Magnoliopsida; order Laurales; family Calycanthaceae; genus Chimonanthus; species Chimonanthus praecox. The sequence goes on along the minus strand of CM039087.1, from coordinate 62,685,725 downwards.
ACCAGCCTGAGGAAGATCTCTCTTCATCCTTTGCTGGTATGCAGGTTACACAATCTTCTGATTCAAACTGGTATCCTGACACTGGCGCTGCTAACGACATGACTGGTGATGCCCAATCTTTGAGCTTCAAGTCCGATTACGGAGGTATGGATCATGTGTTGTTAGGTAACGGTGATTCCCTTCCTATTGCGCACACTGGTAGTTTCTCCCTTTCTTCTGGTGCCTCTTGCTTTCGTCTTTCTCGTGTTCTTCATGTTCCTCAGATGCAAAAGAATTTGTTGTCTGTTGCTCAATTCACTAACGATAACTCTGTTAGTTTTACTTTTTATCTATGGGGTTTTGTTATTCGAGACTTACAAACAGGTGCTCTTTTGTTTCAGGGCCAATGTGAAGCCGGCCTCTATCCTATTAAACCTAGTGCTTTTCCCACTCGTGCTCTCACAGCGTCCTGCTCCTCGTCATCACTATGGCACCAGCGTCTTGGACATCCTTCCAATAAAATCTACAAGTTCTTGCAGCTCATAACTGTTTAGGCTCTTCTGTCCATTTTTCACATTTCAAGTTTTGTAATAAGTATGCGTTGGGAAAGTGTAAACGACTTCCTTTCACTATTCGTACACATCATACAATTGCACCTTTTGATTTAGTACATTCTGATGTTTGGATGTCTCCTGTTTACTCTGTCTCTGGCTTTCGATATTATGTGTTATTCACAGATGATTATACTCGTTTTTCATGGATTTTTCCAATGAAACACAAATCGGAAGTTTTCTCTCACTTTACCACTTTTCTCGCTTATGTTACAAATCATTTTTCTACAACCATTAAACATTTTCAAAGTGATGGTGGAAAGGAATATGATAACACGTCTTTTCGTCACTTGTGTGCGCAAAAAGGAATTAATCACCGCCTATCTTGCCCTCATACCCCCCAACAAAATGGTCTTGCAGAAAGAAAACATCGTCATCTGTCGGAAATAAGTCACACTCTCCTAGTTGCTGCACATCTTCCTTCCAACCTATGGGTTGAAGCTCTTTGTACAGTTGTGTGCCTTATTAATAGACTCCCTACACCCCTTCTTGACTGGTCCACTCCATATCAGAAGCTCTATCACACCAAGCTTAATTACCTCCCTCTTCGTAATTTTGGTTGTGCTTGTTATCCTTACCTTGGAGATTATGCTACTAATAAATTGGAACCTCGTTCGGTTGAGTGTGTTTTTCTTGGATACAGTTCTCACCACAAGGGCTACAGGTGTCTTCACTCTTCTGCCGGCAGAGTTTACATCTCACAGCACGTCTTATTCAATGAAGTTGTCTTTCCTTATGCCTCCAGCACATTGCGAGATACAGCATCGACGAATCAAGACATGATCTTTATACCAGTAGTCACCATGGCTCCTTCTCCAACACAACTCTCTTCTCCCATGACTGCACCTCTAGCAGTCACACCTGATGCTCCAGCTCCTTCACCCATGGAGTCGCCTCCTGCTCCTTCACCCTCTCCAGTCGCAACTCTGGAGCCATCACCTGCTGCCTCCTCCCAAGACATTGCTCCCTCTCCAGTAGCAACTCTGGAGCCATCACCTGCTAATGTACATCCTATGGTGACTCGAGCAAAGGATGGCATCACCAAGCCCAACAAGAGGGTCGCCTTTGCTAGTAGGCATCCTTTACCGCAAGCCTATGCTTCCTTAGTTTCTTCCTGACTCGGAGCCCACCTGTTATACTCAGGCTACTCGATTCACAGAATGGAGACATGCCATGAATGATGAATTTAATGCTCTCTTACGGCAACGTACTTGGTCTCTAGTTCCACCTCGTCCTCAAGCTAATACTGTTGGCTGTAAATGGGTGTTTAAAATAAAACGTCGTTCTGATGGCACTATTGAACGCTATAAGGCACGCCTTGTTGCAAAAGGCTTTCATCAACAAGCTGGAATTGATTATGATGAGACATTCAGCCCCGTTGTCAAGCCAGCTACTATCCGCACAGTCCTAAGTCTTGCTGTCAGTTGTGCATGGCCTATTAATCAGTTAGATGTCAAGAATGATTTCCTTCATAGACATCTAACCGAAGACGTCTACATGACTCAGCCACCAGGTTTCGTTGACCCTGCTCGCCCTAATCACATCTGCAAACTTCATAAAGCCATTTATGGCTTGAAACAAGCACCAAGGGCCTGGTTTCAACGCTTCAGCTCATTCCTCCTGACACATGGTTTCGTTCAAAGCAAAGCGGATACTTCCATGTTCATTTTTCGACGAGCATCTACAGTTATGGTTCTCTTGCTATATGTTGATGATATTGTCTTAACTGGCAATACTACATCTCTCCTCCATTCTTTCACTCGTAGATTGGGCACCGAGTTTGAAATCAAGGATCTTGGTAAACTTCACTATTTCCTGGGTATTGAAGTGACTCATCTTCCTCAAGGATTACATCTCTCTCAGAACAAATATACACTTGACATCCTTCGGCATAGTCAATTACTTGGTTGTTAACCTTGCTCGACACCCATTGCTGCTAAAGCCCACTTATCTAACTCCACTGGTGATTTGCTTTCGGATCCATCTGAATAACGCCGTCTTGTTGGCACTCTTCAATATCTCACTCTCACCCGACCCGACATTGCTTTTGCTGTTAATCTTGCCTCACAGTTTATGAGTCAACCTTGTACCACACATTTGGAGGCTGTTAAACGCATCCTTCGCTACCTCAAGGATTCTCTTGGTCGTGGTCTACATCTACAACCCTCATCACACCCCTTCCGCTTGATTGCCTACTCTGATGCTGATTGGGTTGGTTGCCCTGATACACGTCGCTCTACGACAGGTTCTTGTATTTTCTTGGGACCAAATTTAATTTCCTGGGCTTCTAAGAAACAACCTACTGTTTCTAGGTTCAGTGTTGAGGCTGAATATCGAGCTCTTGCGGTCACTTGTGCTGATACCGTTTGGATACATCACCTTCTACGCGAACTTGGTTTTCCCATTCGCCTGCCGTCTATACTTCTTTGTGATAATATCAGTGCCACGTATATGGCAGCCAATCCCGTCTTCCATGCCAGAACAAAACATATTGAGCTTGACTACCACTTCATACGGGAACGTGTCACAGCTGGCTCTCATCGGATTCAGTTTGTATCTTCTTCAGACCAGCTCTCGGATATTTTCACTAAAGGGCTTATGAAGCAATGCTTCTCCTTGCTTAGTTCCAAACTCGTCGTTTTTCCACCGTCCAGTTTGCGGGGGAGTATTAACAGCAGTACACCATCCAATTCAAATTTGAACTCTTCAAATTTGAACGTTAACGGCAGCACACCATCCAATTCAAATTTGAACCTTTAAATTTGAATTCTACTTTATCCTAATCCTTTGTGTTAATCCTCAAAGAGGTTGTACAAATTTGAACTCTTCAAATTTCAATTCTATTTTATCTTTATCCCTTTATGTTAATCCTCAAAGAGGTTGTATTGTAATTCTATTTATACTCAGTGATAATGATAAATGAGATAAGGAATTTCAGTTTTCTACACTATTTGTTCCATTTTTTATAATGTGTGGCATTTTAATGTCTATGACCAAATTCCAGTAGCGTTTTTTCATTGTCTAGACTGAATTATACTCTAGCATTTCCCATACATTTGTGCTGTATGCCAAACAACTAACTATGGGTAGTTTCAAACCTTTATTGTTGGTCTAAGTGTGAATGAATTCTGTAATAAATCAATAGCCAGAACCCCATATCGATATAAATTGTATTAATATAAAGCACTCCACTTCTCTATATAATTTCTTGTTTTACTTTGATTGATCGCTAGAGCACTGCACATCAAAAAAATAAACTTTCCTACTTTGTTTCGCAGAATTTTGTAATCCAACAGTTCATTCTCATACTACATACATAATACCCAATGAAAAACCATGCAGCTATAATAACATAAATAAATGAATTGTAAGGAAAAAAAGGAATATTCTCTAAATCATGCAATTGTTGCAAAAAAAAAAAAAATGAAGAAAACTAAAAACGAAAGAAACTCTAAATCATGCATTTCTCATAATATGCATAAACAAACTGATTTTTTTAAAGAAAAAGGCCTTTAAGTAAGAATAAGCACGGACGAACCTCGATCACCAGCGTCTTCGGCAAGGGCGAGATTGATGACGGCCTTGAGGTCGTAGGTGTGAGAGGGAGGCTTTATAGTCATCGCTTCGAAGGTGGATTTGGGGCTTCTGGTGTCGACAGCGGACATTGAGACGATTCGCCTGAAGTTTCAAATAAATAAGAGAAAAAAGACTGTAAGATTCTATAGAGGAGGCGGAGAGGCAAATCCCCTTTTGGATTCTCCTTCAGGTGAAAGATTGAGAAAATACCGATTAAAATGGAATCGATGGGAATAAGGAGAAGGGAGAGTGCAGAAACGAGCGAGAGCAGAAAGCGCAGAGCTCCCCATGGACAATGTGACTTGCTTGTTTCAAATTAACAGTTATAATAAATTAGATAAAAGTATGTTTGTTCTTTTTTCTTAACAAGGTAGTTCATTTATTTTAGGGCACATTTGTTTTGCACAGGTATTTCAGAAATAAATAATTTTTTATATCTATTTACACAGATTTTTCTTAGAACTTAGATTCTTACGACCAAGATTTCTTAAAATAACAGTTTAATTTTTTTTACACCATGTCTGATTAAGAAATATTTTTTTATAAAATTTGACAAATAAATTTTAAATATTTTTGATCATATAAATGTACTTGACTTAACACATTCATTAAATAGCTAGATTTGATCTAATTAAGTTCTGAGTCGATCTAATCTAACTCATTTTTCTAATTAATTAACCTGACTCAATCAAGATTAAATGGATTGACCTAACTCACCCACTCATAGCGTTAGTAATTTTTTACTTGGCTCGTGAACCCACCTGATCCGACCTAAAAAAAACTAGGTTAAAGTCATGCATTTCTTAAAAAAAAAAAAAATGAGCCAACCAACCTAACCAAGATCAAATCCAGATCGAGTTGAATATAGGAGTCCCAGACCTGACCCTAATCTGAATTGAATAAAAATTAATACATAAATAATTTATTTATTTTTACCTATTAAATTTAGCCTATGTATCTCACAAAGTTTTAAAAAAAAAAATGAATGAAAGAAAAAGGCTTCTTATTTTCATTTTCTAACAAAAATATTTTTCTTTAATTTTTATAAATTCAAGTCGAACCGGATTCAATTGGGTTGGATAAAATAAAACCCGAGTCTGGTCACTGGTAAAAGAATTCAAGTCAAGTTAGGTCACGTCAAACTGAAAATCTATTATCACCTGTAGTCAACTCAATCTGAACCTGACTATACTCAATTTGTCACCTCTACCTACGTACAAGATATATTAACCCAATAAATCTCAATTTATTTATTAACTAGATTAACTTAATTTGAGTAGACAACCAACATTAAATAGTTCAACCTAACATAGACCATTTATTAAATGGTAATTCCAACTACGGGTGCACCGAAAATTTGAGTTTGGGTCGTCTCAGAAGCTTTTCGGGGTGGGCTCATTTTTTTATATCCGGTCCAAATTATAATTTCAGTTTGATCAATCATAAGTACACGAAAGTTGAAGTCCAGCCCAAAGCTCAAATTTAAGCTATAATCTATAAAATATATTTTTTCATTAATTTTGTATATAAATATAAAATTATATAATATATAATTTATGTTTTACTACAAAATACTTAAAGTTTCACTTTAAGCCTCAATAAGCGTGAATAAGCCCGTATAAACATTTCAAGTTTGAAAAATCGGCTCAGATCTTGGATAATAATTTTTGCACTATCAGTTTTTTTCACTAAATTTAAAAAAAAAAAATCAAAATTTTAGTTAATTCTCTTATTCTATCTCTTTTACTCTTTTCCAAAAGTAAAAAGTAAAATTAAAATTTCCTGCAAAAATCACTATCTTATATCTTAGTTTGACTCATTTTCCCAGGCAGTTTGACTCATCTCGGTTCACCCAAGTCTATGCCATATATCGGACCCTTTCATTGCAAATCGGGCACGGATTTGAATTAGACTCAAAACTTGGCCCAACTCACGCTAAATTGTAGCCCTAGACTCAATACATACTTAATTACTTTTTTACAGTTCTTAAATGAGTTAACCTAACCAGACTCAACTCATTTATCAACTAATTCTCCATGTAGGTCAGTAGTGAACAAATATAATATATTTTTTATATTAAAAAGTAAATTCCTAGTCCCACTAAGTCAATTTCTTAATAAATGTGTCAAAAATGGTTCCGACTATATTTTAAACACTTAGGATCTGAAATTTGTACACAATCTCCGCTTCAGTTAGAACTTGAGACAACTCAAAATTCAACTTTTGGAATTCTGGATTTTTTCAAAATTTTATTGAGTCATTTTGGTATGAAAAATTGATTTATTTAAAATATTTTGGAGTATTTATTTTTGATGAAATGTTAATGGTAGTACAGTTTTTGATGAAATTTTAATGGTAGTAAAGTTTTAATTTCTAGTGGACCCACCTTTGCACGTGCATGTTGTTTTCTTTGGCTTAAAATTGCCCTCCACGTTCCAAGCTTATCTTCCCTTCTCTCTCACTCTTCCCTCTCCCCACTTCACCGCACGCCTGTGCAGCAGGCCACCGTCCGGCCGACGGATTTTCCAGCAGGTATTTTTATTTATGTATTGTTTATTCATTTGAATTATGTTATTTTTCTAGAAAAATAAGATAAGACAAGGTGCTTTTATTTCGAATTACTCATTGTTGATTATTGACTGGCTCGATTTGACTCAGTTGGCTGCATCTCTTTCTATAGTGCAATTGTAATGGTTGGTGAATATTTTTTGTTTTGAAAATAACTGTTTGTAATAATGTGTGAGAAAAGAATGTGGAAGAGAGAAGAGTCGAGTGAATGTACATCATATGTCCTTCTCAATTTAGTAAAATCTCTTCTCTATGTTGTCCAGTCTCTTGTGTATTTGATTTCTTGTATTGAATTGCTTCCATTGTGTTTGTTTAATAATGTGAAAATCACAACATTTTTTTTTTAAAAAAGAGAGCGATTTTCTTCAAAATTTGGAAATGAAATTTTAAATGATTTTTTTTTTTAAATATCTCTTATCTTTGGTTGGTGTGTCTTCCTTGACTATAATCTTATTTATAAAAATAATAAAATATATATAAGAAAAGTAAATAAAGAAGAAAATCTCTGAACAGAAAAAAAAAATAAAATAGAAATTTTCTAAGAATGGGGGTAATGCTATGGTTTCTTCTTTTGTCGGTGGTGAATCTCCTCCAATAGAGGTTGAAAAAACAGGCTAGGCTTGTTTAAGATCAATTGATTGAAAATTTTGGATTGAATTTCGACTTTGATATCACGTAGAAGAATATATTTTGGATTGAATTTAGGCTTTGATATCACGTAGAAGAATATAGAGAAAATTGGTGTGTCTTTCGTAATCAAAGAGAGACTCTACAATCTTATTTACAGAGATAATGAAATACATATAAGGAAAGCAAATAAAAAAAAAACTCTAAATAGAAAATATAATATTTAATAATGAATAATAAAAAAATCTAAATTTATACTAATAGCTAAATATAGGAACACATTTACATCTAGGTGCTTATCTAAGCAAGTTTAATGACTTCCCACTTCTACCTCATGATGAACTTTTGAGTTCTTGAAAATAAACTCATACCTCCAGCCGTCGGTCATCTCTAAGGGTAAGTCCATTTTAAATTCTTATTTTTATTTTAATTTATTTTTATATATTTTTATTTCTGTTTGATTCTTATTTTGATTTAAAAGAGAGAGAAAAAACAACAACTGATTCTTTTGAAATGAAATAGAGAGAATTTTTATTATTATTGTTTTCTTTCATTTTTCTTATAAAAGAGGTCCTTTTAGAAACAATTGGGTTTATTTTAATTTAGATGATAAAATAAGATCTCTCTCAAAGAAATGGGTTTTTATTTTATTTTTGAATGAGCTATATTTTTTTTTATGAAACTTCAAAATAGAGTTCAATTTTTGGGTAAGTCTTTTTATATTATTATTTTTGGTTTGTTTAGGCCCATTTCAAATAAAAATTTAAAATAAGTTAGTGTTATTTATATTCAATGATTTACTTTCATTTTATTATTCCTTTAATTATTTCATGTTATTTTCTTTAACGGGAAGAATAAATAGTTATTTCATTTTATTTTGCTTACTTTTGGAAAAGATGGGTTTTTTAATTATGAGTTTATTCTATCCCATTCGTTTGCCTAATTAAATGAGTTAGTGTTTTTTTTTAATTGTTTTATTTTCTTTATGTTTGAAAATTTCAGTTTTTATAGATGATTTCAAAACACTTTGCTTTCTTATTTTCTTTTCCGATTTTCTACTTTAATTCACCTTTTTTCTCAAATTTTAGTATATTTGTTAGGAGATAATTTTTTATAAAAATGTACATCAATATATATAATAAAGTAAAATTTCTTTTCATTTTTTAATGAAAAAATAAACTCTTAAATTAAATTATTAGCAAAATTTGAATGATAAAATCCAAAGTCTCCAACTTTCCATCCTCGTTCCAAAGCGTCCAGAAATGCATAAGCTCCTATCGAGTGGAGACTCTTTTAACCAGTTCAAGGATCAAGTCTTGCATTAGTTTTTAAGGAAAAGTGGAAAATACACCAATTTCCAAGAAAAAAGGAGGGGCTGAGGAACGAGCACCGCCAGTGTTGCTTGACTTGACTCGATCCTGAAAATTTCGTCCACTGTCTTTGTTGCTTTTCGATTCTCTTCTGCCAAACAAAAATCGAAACGAAAACAGAAGGCCTGGTTGATGATTCATTCTTCTTCGTGTCTCCACAGTAGCTAATTCCTCCTGGGATTTGTTTTCCTCGATACCTTTACTCGAAATCACACTAACATCGGAGTTTTTCCGCATAAATTAGGTGTAGAATCTCCGAATCGGATGGAAAATCAGCCGATTCTGGGAGAAGGCTTTACTACCGGAAGCGATCCGAGGGCATCTTTCAGTCATCGGACTCAAGAAGATGATTCTCAACAGCTTCGGATCGGAGAGATTGGATACGGAGGCGGAAGTGATCGGAGGTTCGCTTTCTCTCGACAGCCTTCCTTCCGCCAATCTGGCGCGCAATCGCCGGCCCCTATTTTTTCGAATGATTCCAGTCAACCGATGCTCTATCGAAGTTCTTCTAGCATCAGTATTCCACCCGGCTTTTATCAACGGTTGGAACAAGAGAATGTCTGGAAAGAGTATGGGAAGTCTTCGTTCAGAGAGGAGAGAAATTCATGTGAGGATAATTCCTTCCTTTCTCGGATGTTTTCTTTAATTAGAGTCTTGAGAATGGGGAGTAGGCCTATGAAGCGGCTTTCAGTAATGATCTCTCTCAATGTGGCTTATTCAACGGCAGAGTTGATTATTGGACTTTTTACAGGGCGCATTGGTATGGATATCTTTCTTCTTTTCTTATTCTTTATGAATTTTGTTCCTTTTCTTTAAACGCTGAACAGAAACATTTATATTTGTCTGCAAAATGAGTTACTGAAAGACTTCATTGGAAGTTGGAAATTCTATGAAGCACTACAATGCTGATAATGGTATTTTTTGAAATCTCCATTAAAATCTGAAATAGCTGTGGGAGAACTGCTACTCTCCCCCCTACCCTTACTCTATGCAATTGTGAAATTTTTAACGGTTCAGTAATTTCGTACACAAAATTGCATTTCCTGTACTGCAACCTATGTTAGTAAAGAATTGACTATTTCCATAATGCTATGCATGTGTGTATTTATTCAATTGCATTGCGAGGGACTGATTCTAAAGTGGTGGAATATAAAAACTGAAATTGGGTGCTTCAATCCCTCTTCTGAAAACTTTTTACAAAAGTATGACTATAAAAACTTAGTTTGAGATCAGCATGTCACTATTCCACTACCATGAGCATGAATAATTTAAAACAACTTTTATGTCTGGGTCCAACCTGAAATGAATCCATTTACTCAGTGGGCTACTTTGAGACCTGGACCTGACTTTTGATCCTTCCAAGTGTAGCCCTACTCATAAGTCTACTCATAAAACTGTTGGGTTAGATGTTTCAAGGTCCTTCGAGGTCCCAACTCGTTGCTAGTGCTAGCATCTAGTGACACTTAAAATTGTTTATATCCCATGAAACTTGGACTCTAGTTGTGTGAACATCCAACTGCTGATTGATCATGACATCAGGTGGGCCTTTTGTCAGTAGAATTTTTTTTGAAGTGATCAAAGGTTTATGGCATTGAACCATTGCCCCGTAGAATTGACATTTGAGTCTTTCAAAAAAAAAAAAAGAGACATTTGAGTGGCTAGTAAAAAATCTTGGCTAACTTCATGTATTTCGGCATTGTGAGAAAATTTGTTCAGTATCTGGCAGCGCAATTCTATGCTCTTGTTTTGAGCTGCTGATGTTTCATAGGTTCTACTACTTCTTTAGTCTCTAATAACAACAACTAACGAATAACTAGACATAGGTTTCCAGTGTTCATTTATTTTCTGTATCTTAAATGGTTTCATCAAATTATGGACGGGGAAAATATCTATAATAATTTGTAGGAATCAAAATAAAAGTAAGGCCTCCACCTAAGTTGTGGATATTTGACTAGGGCCTTGGAGCCTGAACACACCTTTGACTTCTATGGTTCTATGTATTTTTTGTGTTGTTGCTTATTATCTATATGTGCACTATCCTCTGTTGTATCTTCTAAAATTGCCCTGGAGCCAAGGCACACCTTTGACTACTTGGGGTCTATGTATTCCTTGTGGTGTTACTTATTCTCTGCACGTGATCTTCTGTTTTATCTTCTAAAGTATTTGATTTCTTTCAGGTTTGGTGTCGGATGCTTTTCATTTAACATTTGGTTGTGGACTCTTAACATTTTCACTGTTTGCAATGGCTGTTTCAAGAAAAAGGCCTGATGGTATCTACACCTACGGGTGAGACAAGATCTTCCATTTTTATGGTCTTCATTTTGGAATATTTTTTATTCACTTTCTTCTTGTGGTAGTTAATGCGGCCAATTATTTTATTGATTTCTTAAACCATAGGAAAAACTTAATTGAAGACTTGGGATGAAGAGGGATGATAAGTAGCATAGAGATAAATAATAATATCCTTGCTTGCATTTTGCATTGTCAGCTCTGTCTTGATGATGCAGTGGTTGCTTATTGACATAAATGCTGGGGGAAGTTCTATTCATATATAAACCCAAGTTCTAGGTCATATGCATCAGTCACGTGCTAGTAATGAGATTTTTATTTTGTAACCTGCACCTATAAATGAATGTAAGTATGAAATCAGGAGTAGCTAGCATAAAGATTGACATGTTTTTAGTGGAGACTCTAATTGTTATGTTGTTAAATGTTGATGAGATCTCTTTCTTTGAGAAATCGTTAAATTTTGTTGAGTGCTTCTTAGACATTCTATTATGAAAAATTCATATAAAAGTTGAACATGGGTATGCAATTATGCATTCGGCCATTCACTTAACTTTAATGTTGGATGTCACGTGATTGAATAAGGCATTTGTACTTTCGTTTTAGCGCTTTGAAAGTATTTCACACTTCTCTTGACATAGCTCTTTAGAGTGTCTAGATTTTGTGATAGAATATGAAGATTTATCTCTGAGAGTAATTAAAGGTAGAAGATCTAAGTCTAGAACAGTAAGGTTTCATTTAAGCAATTAGACTCACTCAATGGTTGAAGAGTGTAAATGTTGAGTGATAAAATGATGGATTTAGAATCTATGTTATTGTGGCCTTTGACACATAACAGTATGTAGAGATCTTTACAAGAGTGATATGCTTTGAAGCATGTGGATGGTTTTGATGAAAGGAAAAATTTGGATGGGAATTTGGCCTGAAAGCCCAAAGAGATTGACCTAAAAAAGAGTGGGCATTATAGTCTAATATAAAAATATCTAGCCTCTGCTATTTTGAAGTCTCTATTTTCTAGGACAAGTAATTTAAGTAAAAGAGTGGGCTTTTGCTCAAGCCCAAAAGCCTGATCCTGGCCCATTTAGAAATTGGGCAATATCCCATCATGTGCCAGTTGTTGCCGGAATTTAAATTAATATCATAGAAGATACACAACAAATGCTCAGTTTTTTTCTTCCTTTTTTTTTTTTCATTTTATAAATAGAGTGCGTGCACATTCATATATTATGAAGTACATTAATCCTGTGAAAAGAAAAGAAATTCCATTAATGTACCAAGATAAGTTTAGCTCACTTTGAGTCTTAAGCCATCCAATCCAAAATTGAGAATTGAATGATTAAGTTTGAAATTACCATCCAACTTTAATTCATATTATTAGATCTAGTGACCAACGCATTTGTATAATTCTTTTTTCTATTAATATATCTAGTCTTCATTACCGCTCAAAAAGAAAAGAAAAAAGATCTAGTAATCAACAACGTTAGACAAGATGAAATTTTATAAATAGATAATTTAAGTTCACTCATTCATTTGATTAGATGGATATTCACTATTGAGATGAGTATTCAATAATTTTAAAATGCTAAAATGAATCTTTTGAGAATTAAAATGATAAAATGAAATCTTTTGAGAATTAAAATGGACAATCCTGCTTACCGCTGAAAACAAAGAGAACATGAAATGATAATAGTCTATTGTGAGGGCCACCAGATATTTTGTGTAGCATCATAGTATAGGACTTTTTGATTATATTATCTTTAAGTAAAATTCTACATTCACTAGATTAGTCTTTTTTATGAAAAATAGATTTATTTAACTTTTTTAATTATTTGATCACTTGTCATAGAACAAGCAGTTAGGCTAGTGAGACACACTAATGAGACATGCCATTAGATCAATCGTAGGTCCCACAAATTTAGGTTCATTTGATAGGTGATTACATGGATATGGAGTATATAAAGTTTCACTATCAATTGATAATTCAAGCCATATAATGTCTGCCTTTAAATTTTGATGAGTATGGGCCATTGATAATCAGATGGAGGTGAAATTTCATACAAGAACTATTCTGATGGTCCTCTTTATATCAAACCCAAGAAAGTGGGACCTACAAATTTATTTTTACTAGATGTCTTTCTAATGACTGAGCTACGGGGTGTCTCGGTAGAGTGTTTCTAAAATAAATGGTAAAACAATAAATAACAGTTTCAAGTTCACTATGCACTTTGTAGGTTTAGATGAAATAAAAGAATTAAGAAATATTTTATATAAACTGATTTTTGATATATCGCTAATCTAGGGAACTATTATTTTATTTGAGAGTGTCCAATACCTTATAAATAGGTCAAAAATTATATTTTTCAATAATTGCAGAAAATTCCATTATAGCAAATATGTAAGAGCAATGAGCTCGAGAACTCTTTAACTCCTCAACTCCTTGTTTTGACTGCATCTGCCAATAGAGTCTACAACCCCTCCTAATAGGCACCGTCTCTCTCTCTCTCTCTCTCTCTCACTCCCCTTCATCCCCCTCTCTCCTCACTGTACTCCACTCCACCCACTTAGCAGAGTTCAGGCATCCATCAGACTTGGCATCTTTTTTTTTGAGCGGTAAGAGAGAAAAATTTTATTAAAAAGAGAAGAAAATAAAAAAAGAAAAATAAAAAGGGACAGAAGGTCTCAGAGACATAGACCCAACTGACAAAAAGAAACAACAAAACAACAAGAGAACACATAAAACTAGAAAAAAACACCGCTAGAACATAACAAGCTATTCTCCTGGTAACTGGAAGGTGCCACAATTTGATTGGGCTTATTGGGCTTGAGCTTTTTATGTAATTTCAGGCTTGGCTTTGCACATTGTAGGCCTGGCCCAAACTTAGTCCATTTCCATCCCTATTGTATCTCCTTTGTGGGAGTTCTTGAGTATTTACACATTTCTAATTACAAGGCCTAACATAGGCTAGTTAGGCAACCTCTCCTGGAGAATATGTTTAAATCGAATATTGATGGGAGCTTTGCATAGGTTTCTCATCAGGGTAAAGGAGGTTTTGTTTCAAATTTAGATACAGAAGTGCTCCACTCTTACTCTGCTCCTGTAACAAAGCATAGGTATAGCCTCTTCCCAGATGGTTTAGATTAGATATCTAGCCCAACTAGGTATAGCAATGCTTGGAGAGAGGAAACTTCCTTCAATGTAGTCATTGGACTTCAAGGAAGACCTTGTACCCTTGGTGTTTTGGTGATGGTGGACTATGTCATTGCTGTTCTATTTGTGTCCCAGTAGCAGGGGTTGGATTACATCTTTTTCCCCTTTCTGGCCCCTGTTTGTGTATATCTGAGGCTTATTGTCTCTTCCCTTTGTGTCTGTTCTATCTTCTCCTTCAATAAAATATTTCTCCCTTGAGAAGAAGGCTAGTTTCATCATATGTTTATTGTTACAGATCTTAGGGATGTTAAACAATACAATTGTACAGGGGAGCTGAAGTGTACTCTGCTCCACTTTTGTGAGTATGGTGATTTGTATGTATAGGATCTTCTATACTCTTTTGGCAATTTCCCTCTAGCTGGTTCATGGGTATCGATCTTGCTCAGTTGGTTACTAATAAGCTGTAACGGATTCCTGGTAATGGCCTTGGTAAACATACAAGTTAATTGTTCTTTGGTTTGATATATAAGAATCTCTTTTCATGTAATTCTTTCATAGATGAAGTTGCAATCAACTTGAATGTGCTTGTTGTGCTCATGAAACACCAGATTGAAGGGCTTTCTGAATAGTAAGTAGCCTGAATGTCAAAGCCCATATCCATGAGATCATTGATTTCAAGCCCTGATTCAGTTATGAGTGTTTTGAGCCACAGTAACTCGCAAGCTGTGTTGGCTATTACTTGATACTCAGCTTCTTTTGCTAGACTGAGTTTTGAGCTATAGAAACCCTAGTTCACCACTCCAATTTGTTGAATGTAACAACTCAATATGCCAGGTTTAATCTCTGGATTTAAATCAAGTAGGTCTTTTAAAATGTAACATTTTGTAGATGCTATTGCTGCCAGCATACAGGATTTCCTTTTAATTTATTCAAAGTTTTTTTCTCCTTTCGTCTTGTCATTTTCCAGTTGTTTAGTGATACAAAAGTAACATGCAGAAAGCATAGTGGTCTGTAAATCTTAGTTATTGAACCATTTCGAAAATATAAAAAAAGACAACATTCAAAAGAGCGGGGTAAAATTTGCTTGTCCTGCTTGTGGTGCACTGACAAGGCATTCCCTCACTTGAGGAGGGTTGTTTCCATCGCATGCATCATTATGTGGAGTTTCTATGGTTTGCTCTTTAGTCAGTAAGTTCTGCTTCCGTCCCCAATTTCTCAGGAAAAGAGAAATGAAGTAAAATAAAAAGGAATAGGTGAATGTTAGTTTGCCATTGCTTGCATTTATGATATTTTTAATTACTATTAATCCTTTGTTCAAATTTCTTTATAAAGCTTCTCATACTGTGCATGGCTAGGATTCTCTGTTAATGTCTCATGTAAGTATGTAACTGATTTTTTATTATAATTTGAAGCTTTAATTCGTCATGTTATAATTTATTTAATTATTTTCTTCTCTGTTAATGTCTCATGTAACTGATTTTTTATTATAATTTGAAGGATTGATTCGTCGTGTTATAATTTATTTGATTATTTTCTTTCAGGTACAAAAGGCTAGAAGTTTTATCTGCTTTCACCAATGCTGTAATTCTCTCTCTCTCTCTCTCTCCCCCTCCCACCTCCCCCCACCCCCCTCCCCGGCCCGCCCCACCCCAACCACCCTCCCCCCCAACCCCACCCCGCGGTTCCCTCCTCGAAACTATGACATGAAGAAGATTTTCATTCTCTTCCAGCAAGCAAAGCAACCTTATGATGATAATTGCTTGTGAATTTTTTCATTAGTATTTTTAAATAGCTTGTCCTTTTATGTTGGCCATGTTGGACATTGTTAAATGATCCCCTGTGCATGGCCCAGGTGGGCCCACATGGGTCCCACTCAATGGGTCCATTAGGAAGTTCTATGTTTGAATATGGGGCCTGCCAAAATTCATATTGATTAGAATCATGAAGCCATGTTTTTAACTTTCTCACATTTTGATGGCTTCAATTTTTTTTTTTTTTAATCTTTAGACTCTAATGGTATTTAAAAATATGGCTTGATTGATCCAATCAAATTGATCTTTTGGTGGCCTCCATATTCAAACATAGAGCTTTCCAATAGACTCATTACATGGGCCCCATGTGGGTCCACCTGGGTGTGTGCATGGTAAGGTTATGGGAAAGATTTCTCCAAAGATATAAGTTGCAATAATAATTTGCTGATTCAGCAAGTTGACCATGGATTCAACTGAGTCTACCTGGCTCAATTATTTATTGGGTGGCTAGGTGAAGTCGAACTTGTCTTGGATGAGTCTGCTCAGTTTCTGTTAACCCACTTGGTTGACTCTCCAATTGACCTAGTAATTCAGCTAATAAAAAAAGGTTAGGTTTTTATTTTACATATTTTATGCTATTATATAAAATATACACTTATTATTAAAAATAAAAATTATTTTATTGATCACCTGGTTGATTTGCCAATTCAAACTAGTTGAATCAGTCCATTTACTAGCTGAGTCTGGTCCTAGTCCTGGTCAGCAAACTATGGTCCTTTTTGGATGAATCACTGAGCCAGGTGGCTTCTAAACATGTTACACATTATACTATTCTATGGTGCATCCATTTTAATAGTGAGTGGTTTCCTTAACATTGATAATCATTTGATGTTTTGACCCACAATATGTATATATGTTCAGATTTGAATGGTTCCTCCAAGTTGCATGTAAATTGGCCCCTTACTGGATGTGTTACAGATGTTTGACAAAATGCCTGGCAATCCAACCCTTTGTTAAATGTCCTCTTAGGGAGTTCCATTCATGTAGGTTTGCATGTAAAATGGGCCCCTTACTGGATGTGTTACAGATGTTTGACAAAATACCTGGCAATCCAACCATTTGTTAAATGTCCTCTTAGGGAGTTCCTACATGAAGTAAATATGCGGAATATTGTCAAACTGCTTGATGCTATTCTATTGTGACTTTCTGTTTGTTTAATTAGTTATTGACTGTTTCATATCCTAATTTGGGGAGGAAACAAACCATGCAAACTCATTAGACATAGCCAATTAGGAAGTTGATAAATAGACTGGAACCATCATAGATGCAAGATTGACCCTCTAGGCCCTTCCTTCACATGCTGTTCTGGGTGACATTTGGGCAATTATCTACTCACAAAGTTTTTTTTTTTTGATAAAAAAATCTCTACATGTGAAGTGGTCATACTGTGCAAGTTTTTTATGATATGCATACAAGAATCACATGCATCCTGCTGTATATGATCACTTCTCAACAGCAGTAACAAAACAACTACTGCTACTGCTGCTACTACTAACATATGAATTGTGCTGTTTCTATTGTGTGTGTAGACAGCTGTTTCTTTTGTTTATGTCATTCTCATTGGCTGTGGAGGCGCTTCATGCATTTGTGCAAGATGAATCTGAACACAAGTAAGTTGTTTAAGTGGAGCTGGATGAGTCCATGATCTGCTATATGTGTCGAATTGAATGTTTTGTAACAACCCAACCCTACCCTATCACAATATTGTCGGCTTTGGGCCCTACGGGCCCGCACGACTTTGCTTTGGGCCTTGCCCACTAGGCCAGGCCCAAAAGGTCTTGTGATGGGTTGAGGGTTTGCCGCCTCAAATAAATCCCCCACCACCCAAGTCCAAAACTGATGTAGGACTTTAGGTGGGTAGGTGGGTATTACAATCCACCCCCCTCAAGACCAGAGCCGTCCCCGGCTCTGTCCACACACATAGGCAGACAACGTCGCGCAAGTAGAGCCCACACAGTCCGAGTGTTGAACCGTGTTCTGATACCACTTGTGATGACTTGACCCTACCTCATCACAATATTGTCCTCTTTGGGCCCCACGGGCCGGCATAGCTTTGCTTTGGGCCCTGCCCACCAGGCTAGGCCCAAAAAGCCTTGTGATGGGTTGAGGGTTTGCCTCCTCAAATAAAGCCCCCACCACCCAAGTCTACAACCGATGTGGGACTTTGGTTGGGTATTACATGTTTACCATTTACTATTTCGTGCTATGCTATCTATTAGAAGTTGCGTGTGCATATGTGTTGGATTTTTTCTTTTAAGAATGAGTGTTGGAACTGAATGGTTACTATTTAGTACTCTTTTATGGTATGACACCTATTAGAAGGATCAGTTAAGTACCATTAAGTTCTTATGATGTACTTTTATATCATCTCTTGCACCTGATGAATATCATTTAGATTTTTAGGGATGCATTACCTTGACTGATGCAATGTATGACATTGTTTTATTTTTATCCCAAATGTTTAACTTGACTAAAGTATTATTTCAAATAATAATTTGTGTGAAAACATGATTTCTTGTGAATGAATTTTTGTTAGGGTCATGAACCCAATGAGTCAATGATTTGATCATTAGTAGTTTGGTTCAAGATTGCACTGCACTTCCCATTGACTGTAGTTCCTCTTTTTTTTTTTTCCCTTTTGCCTTCGTGAGGGGTGCACAGTAGGACAAAACCATTTGGATTTGATTGAGGAAATTAGAGATCTTCTTTTACGTTTGTCTGAATTTTCTTTTCCCATATCTAAGAAGCAATTTATTAGGTGGATTTCTGACTGAACAGAGAGTAGTTTGACCATATAAGTCTAATTTTGTTTCAGACTTTCAAATTTTCAAGACATGGACTCTTTTCTTATTTTTAGCAAAATTCTGAAAGTCTTCTAATTTACTGATCATAATTTTTTTGGTCCCGCAAAGTTACATTTAAGTTTCAACATGAGAATTTAGTTGGAGATAGTTATTAGAGAAGTAAGAAGAAGAATGGTTGAACTTGAAATAACAGAACTAGAGTAGTTGAAGGTTGAAAAAGTGGAGTATACATCAATGGGAAATCTGTTACAGTTTGAAGTGTTGATCTCTCATGGTTTGGTGTCGGGTAGTGTCTGAAACAATTTATGTCTCTTTTTGAAGCATGGAAGGTGGGGTTTGAAACAGTGTTTAAAAAACTGGCCTGGCCCGTGGTTGAATCGGCGGTTCAACCACAACCGGCTTGGGTATGGGCCGGGTTTTCCAAAAACCTTTCCATGGAATAAAACTGTAAAGACCCAGTGAAACCCGGTTTGTTTGAAAAAAACCTTGAACCGACCCATGAAAAACCGTTTAAAAATATAAAAAAAATTAACCTTGTTCTAGTGAAAACCTATTTGAGTCCCACGCCTTTGTTGGATTTTCGCACTTCGTCTTCTTCATCAAGAAAACACTCTTCAACCATTCCCACTCCCAAGCCGAGCAACCAGTAGACGCAAGGTGGGGTTAGAAAGGTGGGTGCTAAAAAACTGGGAAAAAGAAAGGGATTTGAGATTTCTTACCCTGGAGCCAAAAGAGAGATCGATTAGGGTTTTGGTGGTTCCAACTTCCAAGGAGAAAAGAGGGAAATGAAATTTTAGAGCGGTAAGGCTCTTAGAGAGTTTCGAGAGGTTTTAATGAAGTTATTGTCAGTGAAAGTTCCGACTTCCGAGAGGGGTTTTATTTTAATGAAATTCTGCTGGTGAGACTTCACCCATTTTAGGTTCCACATTTCTCATTAATTTTATTAAAAATATAAATAAATAAATAAATAAATAAATAGAGAGGTAGATTAGTTAAATAGAAAAGGTTAATTTATTTTTAAGATTTTTCATTTGATGTAAATTTATAAATGAATGATTCAAATAAAAAGTATTTATATTTCTATTGGTTGTCCATTTATAATTTTATAGTAATATCAAAAGATTGTAATAGATTATATAGTGTACAATCTTGTTATTGGAGTAGATTTATTTTTCACGCTTGAGTGTCGTCGAACTCATCATAAACAAATGAATTTGGACACATGTAGCAACCTATCGGAGTGACCCCGACTAAATTTTAGAGCATGATGTTTTTTCAAAAAGCCAATTCACTTTTAGCCTATTTAGCCATTATATATGTATGAAAATATCTAGTGTATTTACTTTTTTAATTATTTTAAAATGATTCATAAAAATAATGTTATTTAAATAATTAGATATGGTAAGCCACAAGTAGATCAAAATTTGAACCTAAAATTCAATTTTTAACCACTTGATTTTACTAGTTAAAATCACATTTTTATTTGATTTATTTTTATTTAAATTTTTTTTTCAACTCATCAATAAAACTTTATTTAATATTATTTATAATATAATATTCATGGCACGGGTTTGACCGCGGCTGACCTGGTTGAACCTTACTTAACCCAATCTTCCATCGAGATAGTTCTATGCACGGGTCGGTTTTTAAAACATTGGTTTGAAAATGATAGATTCTGTGGCTTTCAAGGCTTGTTCTAATGCAAGGAACCTTGGATTCTGTTTGGATGAGGATATCTTGGGTTGAGAACTGTATGAGCTTTAAAAACAATTGATCTTATTTGGATAAGGCCTTCTGAGAGGGAAATCTAATTTCTTGAGGAGCCAAGTTCCAGTTGGAGAACTCATGTTCTCTTAGCATAGGGTAGGGAATTCAGGAGTTTTTTTTTTTGTTTAACGTTAACAAAGAAAGTTTTATTAATATGAAAAAGAGAGAATGGGTTTTGAGGGAGAAAACGAGAAGGAAATGGAGAGAACGATTCGTGAAAAGGGGTTTTGGACAGTGTAAAAGATGACATGGGGAATTGTAAAAAGAGAGAAACATTTACTGTTTTAAGCATGATTTCAAAACTTGATGGAAACTCGGTTGACTAGGCCGAGTTAACTTAGTTGAAAATTTGAGTAAAAACTCGAATTTGGTCGAGTTTTTTGCCTAACTCGGTCAACTCACCGGCTAGTCGAGTATTTCGATTTAACTCAAACGAGTTGTAAAATGGAGACACCGACCATTTTTTAAGAATTTCAAGATGCAAACGAGAAAGAAAACCATGTTGTTTAAGACCTGATGTTGGCAACAACCATTGTTAACATCTTGCACATGGAGGGAACTGAAATACTAATCCCCAGGTTGCAATCTTTGTCTCCATATTCACTATATCAGTGAAAAAAAGAGATGGAAGAAACATTGGAAGTGGTTAGCGAAGGATAGATTGCAACATTCCATCTTTTCTTTTCTTCTCCTTCATTGTTGCAGTGTCCCTTCCTCTCTCTCTCTTCTTGTCTTTCAAAAAAATGGTCCAAAAAAAGGCAATAAAAGTTATTTTTATTTCCAATTCCAATACAAAAATCATGGTAGGTGTAGTGGCCTACTTCACCTAAAGGCTACAACATCTATCAACAGTCAAATCTCTCTCCCTCTCTCTCCCTCCCCACCCCTTCCCCTTTTCTCTTTCCCTCTCTCCATCAAATGGTCTCTCTTTTAATAATAATTGTATATTATTTTTTGTGATAGACCGAGTCTTGACTTCACAACTTGGTTTAAGCTTGGCCGAGTCTTTATGTAAACTCAACTCGACTAAAAATTGAGTTGAGTTTTCGAGGTTTTAACATTGGTTTTAAGTGATAGGGGCTCTTGGGCTGCTAGGTCGGGGGTTCGGTAGGCCTTATTAGAGGGGAGTGTAATAGAGGACCGGAAGGTAGTGGTGCATGGGCTTAAATAAAGGTTCCTCATTTGGGCTCAACCCTTGTTGAGGGTCATGAAGCCATTTTGGACCCAAGTTTGTATTTTGGGCCCAAGCATGTCAATGTGGTTCTTGTTGGGAGAGGCTCTTAAACGTAGCCAATAGCAAAGGGGACACTTACTTTGGATGGGGAGTTGGTTTTAGATGTGGTGAGCCCAATTGGCATATTTGATGAGGAAGAGGAGGGACTGAAGTTGAGTGAGGTAGAGGATCAAGGCCGAGATGAGGAGGTGGGGTTACAAATGTTGAGAAGGACCAATTTCTCGAACTGAGGCAATCTAGTTGTTAAAATCGGGCAAGATGATGGAAACCCATTTTTAGGATGAGGATAGTGCAGAAATAGCCTTGAGATGGTTGGTGGAGACTAAAAGCAAGAATAGGAGGCAGAATAAGGTTCTGGGTTTGAGTTATGTCACCATTGCAAAAGGGGCTGAAAGATGGTGCACTAACTGTTTTTGGGTGAACCTTTCAATTGGACATCTTATTTGCATAAGAAAGGTGGTTTGAAGGTTTTCTAAGGAGGGTGGATATTAGCATCAATGTCTCAGATGGGTTGCAGATTTGAGGGAATATGTCATTTGGACGCTTCTTATCGAGTAGGGGTTCGAGGGCATGCTTGGGGATTTCGGTGTCTTGGAGTTCCTTGGACATGGGCTTAGCATGTATGATCTTTTTGTTGTACTTGCGCTTGTTATTTAATAAAACTAATGTTTCAAAAATAATTAAAGAGATTGCTTAAAGTCAATGCGTTGTGATTACCGAACTCATTATTATCACTTAAATGCAATGCATGTATATATGGTGAACTGCATATTGAATTACTCATTTCCTCTGGCTTTAACAAATGTCATTCATCTAATTATTTTTCTACCTCCCTGTTCTGGTTACTTGTATTGTCACTTTTCTGGATTACTTGCTAATGATCCATCCTTTCTAGGCATTACTTAATTGTTTCGGCAGTGACAAATCTTTTGGTGAATTTGCTTGGTGTTTGGTTCTTTCGGAGCTACGCACGGATCAATATTGGTATGTTCGTTATGACATGTTCTTTTACGTTTTTCCATTTATTTTATTTATTTATTAATTTACCTTTTGCTACTACTTCTAACTTTGCTTTGACTTGTCAATGCTTTGGAAGAATTACCCAAATAACTGAGAAACAACTACCCAATTATATTAATTGATCCATGAAATCTTCCTAATTGTGGTATCTCCATTGATTATTGTTTTGGAATGGGCCATGGTATCCTGTGAAATTTCCTTTTCTTTCTCTTTTTCTTTTTAAGTTCTTTCATGGCCTGCATCTTTCTCTAGTGCAGTTTGACAGGGGACAATCTAAAATACCTTATAGATGGTTTGAACCATGTTGAGACCTGCAACAAGTCAGTGTGAATACATAACCAATTGAAAGTATAACGCAAAAAGTAAATCCTTATGTAAATGAAGTGATTTCTTTCCCATTGTAAACTTATTGTAATTCTGGTCACACTCTACTACCATTTAAATTTTTTTTTTTTTTTTTCTGGTCACACTATAAGTTATTAGGAGCTCCTTGATCTGATCTTTCTATCATACAGTTTCAAGTCCAGGTTGACCTGATGTTTCATGGTTAGATCTTCATTGGACTCTAGCAAATAAAGGTCTATCAACATGTGTGTAGTCCCAACTCATGTAAAACACACTATTTTAAGGCATTTCAGTTGTTGACAGTTGGTTGTATTTGTCACATGGAAATATGATATATAAAGATTTTCCTCCCCTTTTTTTTTTCATTTGTTAGTGACTTTTCCTTATTTATTTTATCTTGTTTTCTTTGCTGTACTTTGTCAACCAATATGCTGATACATCAGTATAACAGCTGCTACATGTAGGCATTCAGGGAACCAAATACTGGCTGATACTGGCATTTAAAACCATGATTCCGAAGGATATTCTAGGATAGGTAAACTGGAAACTTTTTTGGACAACGCTTAAAGAATGTAGTTCTTGGTTCTTGGTTGGAGATGAGACATAGGTAAGTTTTGGAAGGAGACACCTTGCAAGTTTTGGAAGGAGACACCTTGCTGAGAGATACACTAAGTGTTTTTATCAATGACTTCATTCGATTTTGAGTAAGACGTAATGATTGCGTTAAATGCAAAGGACAAATAGATGGATCTCTAATAAGGAACGTATGTCATCTTATTAAAAAAATCCTTTTTCTCTTCCATCAAATGTTCATTGGTTTCTTGTTTCTCTCAGTATATTGTTTGAAAATTATAGTATGGCCTTATTGGAGGTGTTCTGTCGGACATAGACTTCCAGCAGAATCTTGACTTTGGTTCAATTGAAATCCTGCAACATTGCAACACATATATCTGTTTCTTTCTTCTCCTATTAACACTTGAACCTGGGACCATGTGTATGAATTTCAACATACAAGCCAAGAAGATGCTCTAGTATTAGTACCCAATATATGGTTCTTTGTTTGAAGAATGATGAAACAATATACCCATTGTTTAAAAACACGAGAAAAACTAGGGCGAGATACAAGTTGACTCGACTTGATGGGATTTTGATTCAAGTGAGTCAATGAGTTTTACCGAGTTTTTTCAAGTTGAGTCCAAAAACTTGCCCAAGTTGTCAACTCAATGGTATTTTGAGTCGAAGTCTGAGTTTCATGTTTTCTAACTATGGTTGTACGACTTGTTTATGCGATGCTCTTTTGTTTCGCCTATCTGGTCCATGCGTTTTATCTCTTAATGCATTTCTGTGGTAATCCTGGATTTTTTGGGTGCTGGTGGATTGATTGGGTTTGGTCCTTATAGCAAAATGGGCTGGACTTGTGGAAGTCTTTGCCTCATTTCATACCATCATATGGGGGTGTGGGAGCAAAATTGAGGAAATTTTCATTCATGTAATCTGTAAATCAGTCAATCTTAGTGTCAAATGATATGATAAAGTTTTAGAGAGTGGATGGAAACATTTAAGGTTGAAAAAATCGGGATTCAGACTCAAATTCCCAACCTAAAATTTTGACCCAGATAGATCAACATGGCAACTTGGGCAAGTCATGTTTTTTATTTATAATATATAAAGTATGTACAAAGCATAAATTTGTATTGATAGATGAGAACTTATTAAAAAATTCTCTTCTTTTCAGTAAATATATGAACTAATTCAATGTCGTAAATTTTCAGCATGATCTGACTCTTGCCAATGGCTTTTTAACTAGGTGTAATTCTTGATCACAGTTTGATTTCCCACAGCTGATAAATGTGCGACGCATGATCTTGATCGAAAAAGAGATATTTCACCACATTCCAAATGCCCTTAGCAAGAAAAAGATAGACACCATTATGAATATGAGGTTCCATTGATTCGAATAACCAAGATTTAACTAGAAAATTATTTGCTTTCCACTTTATGTATGTGGTTTCTGATTTTGAGGGCTTGGAGGCTGTCATATACATATATTTATTTTGGTTTCCCTTTGACAGACTGATGAAGGCTAAGATGGTACTCCGTACCTTTCTTAGTCTTCAAATAAGCAAGCCAAATTGAAATCTCACTCCGGGAAGAATCAAAGTGATTTCTTTCCCAAAGAAGAGCACTTGCAGGTCTAAGGAAGGCGCCTAGTTTCCAATGAAATTAGTTTCTGGTTTAAGTGAGTTAAATTGAAAAGAAAATGTAATTCCAATTGAACACTTTATTTAACCTTAATTAAGTGTTGAAATTTAAATGGAAAAGCAAACAACAATTTAATTCAAATAAACAAAGAAACTAAGAACTTAATTGAGAAACTTACTTGGAACTTAATCCAAAATTGATACTCCTCTCAACTTCAATTGAAAACTTTAGAAAACAAGGCCAAAATTCAATGCTTTAAGTGGCCACTCACGACCTCCTTATATAGATGACGACTTAACCCTAGATAAACCAAACATGAACTAACCCTAACAAGATATTGTGACAACCCGACTCCCCCAGCAAGATATTGTCCGCTTTGGGCCCACTTGGCATGCACGGTTTTGTTTCTGGACCTGGCTCACTCTCAGGCCCAAGAGGCCTCTTTCTTAGGGAGGGGGTGCTCCCCTCTTAAGTCACATCTCAAACCCAGCTCACTAGGGATGTGGGACTTTTCCCACATGCCCAACTGAGTAGGGGCGTCACAATCCACCCCTCTTAAAGCCCAGAGCCGTCCTCTGCTCGGCCACATCACACTGGTAGAGGGCCTATGCAGGCAGAGGGTTGAACCTGGCTCTGATATCATTTGTAATGACTCATCCCACTAGCACTATATTGTCCGCTTTGGGCTAACACACGGTCCCACATGGCTTTGCATTGGCGAGCGAACTCAAGGTTGCTCCCAAAAGGCCTTGTGCTAGAAGGAGGAGGGATTCCAACTTATATTCGACAGAACAACTCTCCTCATAGGCGATGTGGGAGAAGTAGCGCCCAACTTGACTACTTTTTCTCCCCATCAACGCCTACACAAACACGGGGTATTACATAACCAAACCCTAATTGGCGTGGCCAAGGAGAAACTCTAGGAGTTGGGTGTGGAAGCCCAATTAAGACTCTATCCTAGTTTACATCACTCAACCAATGAGAATTAAGAAAATAAAAATGCATCCAATAAGAGAAGAACACCTAAGCTAAGTGACATGTCCAATCCTTCCATCAATCTTCCATCATGCACCTAAGGAGAGAGGGTCGAATGGAGGAGTCCAAACTTTGTTCATGAGGACTTCATGCACCAATGGAGGAGAGAAAACCACCCAATGAGGGGAAGCCATGTAGGATGGTGAGGTGGATCAGCCAATGGGGAACTTGTTTGATCATGCGCCACATGAGAGAGCCCATGGAAATTGAGAGTCCAATCACTTGGAGAAACACTCCATACACCAATGGAGACGGAAAGTAGGGTTTGTGGTCTGCCATGAAAAAATTTCACACATTGAGGAAGAGTGAAGGTTGGAGAGAAGTTGGCCACATCTAGGGTTTAACACCTACTCACAAAAACAGTCATAACTCGGGCTACGGAAATCAGAATCATGCAAACATGGGTTTGATGGAAAGGTCATTGAATAAGCTTTCCAACAAATCTAATTTCATCAGAATATGATATTGTTTGATATCCCAATTATGCCTGCAAAGTTGTTGTTAATTTTCTGCCAATGTGAGAATTTAGCCAAATTGGCTAAATTTTATCCAACTTGCACCTCCTTTTTGCTTCATTCGAATTCCCTCTTTACATTAGGGTTTTGGTAAGTCATCCCTCCTCCAAGTAGGGTCCATTAAGCACTTGAGTGCACCCCGGGCCCATGTGTGGGGTCCACATGCACCAAACCCACCATTGGAAAGCTCAAACTGGTTAGTTTCACCCTACACTTGCCACGGTAAAAAATGAAGTTATCTTTTCTCTCATTACCTTCTGATTTGATGGCCTCATCACAAACTTAAGGAAAGATTGTCTCCATTCCAAGCAATTATGCTCATTTAATGGAGTATTGATGATTTTTTTTTGAAATGGTTATCATATTAATAAAAGGAAAGCACCAGGTGCAAATATAGGAAAGATGCAAGTACATGGAAAAAAAAAACTAAAATTGAAAAGTCCTACAAGTGCAAGTATAGGAAAAAAAAATAGGAAAGCCCTACAATCTAGTGGACAGGATGGTTCACACCAGGGAAAAAAATACTGGCATTTGAATGATCCAGGCCAACATTAGCTGGGTAGGAAGAGGCCCAACAAATGAAGGATCGAAGGCAAGGCCTAGGAAAGCGAGCAGGACTCTCGAAAGATGAAAGGGGAAGGAAGCTGCACATGTCGAGTGTATGTGCGATTGTTTCCCTATATCATTTCAAAATTGGAAGAAAGCAATTTGTTGTCAGGAAGCTCAAAAATCCACTTCCCTCCAAGTGACAATGGCCGACATCTCTCGTTGCAGGTGCCACTCATCTTCGCGTTGGGGACAGTATGCTTTCTTGGGATTCGATACGGAAGCATGCTCGACACATGGCAGTGATTGCAATGATCGAGATATTCTCGGTTTCCTCACCAACATCGCCGGTGGAGAGCGGTGACCCTCCGAATGATTTTCCAGCTATTGATGAGGAGGATGAGGGATTCGAGGGCCATGATCATGAAATTAGAGCCGCCGATCTGGAGACGTGCAATTTGGTCTCGAATGTAGAGGGCTATCTCTACACGAAAGGCAGAAGGGACTGGGTGGGGAAGGACAATGGCCCTGGCAGGGTTGGGGTTGAGGAGAATGCTGGAGCAGAGGAGGAGATCGCGATTGTGTAGGTGGAGGGAGAGGGCAGAGGCAGCCAAAACGGGATTGCCCTGCATGTCAGTCGGGCGTGTACCCTCTCCAGGTGGAAGGGGAGTCAGGGTCGGTGAAGGATGGTTGAAAGTTTCTGGGAATGGAAATGGAGACTACACGTGTCTGTGCGTGAGATGGGAGGATCTGGGTTGAAACATGTGTAGGGAGAGATGCACGATGCTGGATCTGGGACCGAGGACAAGAGTATGGCTGTGAACGGACTGCTGTGGAGGGCCTGAAGGGCGATGGGGTGCTCGACTGGGCTCGGTGGAAGGCCAGGAGTGTCTGGCGTTCACACAAGCCAGCACAGGACATTCATGCAAGGCAGGAGCAGGCATTGGTGGTCATGGCTGAAGACTGTCAAGGCAGCATATGTTGCTTGCGGATACCTAGGTTGGTGGATGGACAAACGGTAGAGGATGGAGAGGCTGAAACGGATCTGGGTCTGGGACTGGCTGGTTCTGGAAGGGGAGGCAGGCATGGAGGATCTACAGTCCTCCCTCTGCCGGATCTGTACTTCGGCAGAGGGAGAGGCGGAGGGCTAGATTTTTCGCTGCGGCGCTGGATCTTGAATATTGATGATTTTAAGAGATGGATTCTCAGTAGCTTTACCATTGGAGCGATACTGCAAATGAGAAATCAACTCTCAAAGGACAATAAGAGGCAAAAAGAGTAAACCAGCAACAATATAGAAATTCAACAACTGAGGTAAAGACTCATTGAGTAGTAAGCAATGAAAGAAGGAAAGTTTTAGCAAGCAAACAGTAGGCAAGAAAATCAGCATGTAAATTCAACAAACTTGGTAAATACCAATTAAGCAGTGAGCAATGAAACAAAGAAAGCTTCAACAAGCAAAAATAGGCAGGAAAAACAGGGTGCTGCATCCCTATCTCTGTTGAAAAAAATGGCAGTCGTGGGCCCCACTGCAGCTCTAATGGATACTTGGACCTGATAGGTGGAAGGAAACACTAAAAACAATAGGGTTAATGAGAATCCCTCTCCCAGAGTGCAGACAATGGCAGAGATCTAAATCTGAGAAAATTGCAACTTGCAGAAATGGCATTGTACACGCTAAAATAAATATATATATATATATATATATATATATATATATTTTTTTTTTTTGACTGACCTGGAAAGTTTAGAAAGTTTGGGAAAAATCATAACAAGGTAGAGCATAAGAAAATGACATTGGAAAGAAATCTTCAAGGTCACCAACAAGCCCCAGAATCCATGAAGAGATCCAGCAGCTGTGATTGAAAGCATCTCAGCAACAAGAAGGATCAGGTCATTGCTTCTGCATACCATGTTGTATTTGCTGAAGTAGAAGAAGAAGAAGGAAGGAAGGAAGGAAGATAAGGAAATTAGGGAGGAAGAAGGAGGAATGTACAAGAGAGAGAATACTATTCCTTGGATGCTTTGATCTTACATGGAGAAGGAACACTATTTATAATTATACATAACAACCTGATTACCAACTTAAATTCTGATCCTAATTTCTAATCCCTTGTTTAAGGGTAACAAATCTTACCTATAGTAATAACAGAATAACAGTAACATGGTAAAAATGTAAATAAATTACAACAAGGTAGTCCCAAGTGGCGCATGAATCTATGGTCCTCAACAGATGGGGTTTAGTATGGTTGAGTATTGACAACCTTCAGGGGCAACTGGGGAGATCTGCCCAATCAAATGTTGTCTGTCTGCGTACTTGTGGGTTGAACCACTAGTGAAGAGATGATGTGGTAACAGTCCTAACCAATTTCAAATTAAAATTTTCCTGTAACAACTATTTGATAGTAGAGTTGTTTGATACAGCGTACTAAAAATGCTATTAAAGGCTATGCATTATTTACATTCTACTGATTCTTCTTGTCATTGCTTCTAGTTTACAGGAAAGCTGAAGATATGAACTACCACTCTGTCTGCTTACATGTACTTGCAGATTCTATCCGAAGGTTTGAAATATTCTCCTCTTAGAAAACAAATTGATAGTGATTAGTTTTGTTCTTTTTCTTTCTCTTTTTGTAATTTGTGTTCTCCTTCCACCTTTATTTTCTTTTACTGAAAAATCCATTCTAACTTGAACAAATCTATCAATCACATTTCAGTGCAGGTTTGATTCTTGCATCTTGGTTTCTCACCCTTGGGTAAAATCTCATGTTCCCTGGTATTTCACTTCAGTATTTAAGACCTCAAAGATTGTTGGAATGACATTACCATTTTTTTTCAGGGTTCAAAATGCCGAGGTGTTATGCCTGGGACTTGTTTCAGTTGTAGTTTTTATGGTAGTCATGCCACTTTTCAAAGCGACTGGTGGCATCTTGCTCCAGATGGTCCCCCCTAGTACACCCTCCTCAGCTTTCAGTAAGTGCTGGAGACAGGTGTGTTTCTTCTCCCCATTATGTTTTTTTTTTTTTTTTGTAATTATAGCTACTTTCACTGAAAAATGCATGTCCTATCAACTTATGGCATCAAACATGCTTTGGCCAGATAAGTGTTCTGGAGGATGTTTCAGAAATTTCACAAGCTCGATTTTGGGAATTGGTACCTGGTCATGTTGTTGGTTCACTATCAATACAGGTATATGTAAATATTTAAATTAAAAACTGTGATGATCTGTGGTTTGGGTTTGAGTCTGCTTAGTTGCTTTTGATTGTTCTTCTAAATGCTGTTGCCATTTCATGCATGAAATTCTTATGGTACTTCTTAATTTAGTTTTTGACTCCTGCAATGGCATGTGGCAAGGTTTTGTATTTTATATTGTGGAGTTAATGTTCAAGGTGATTTACTGTCGTCTTCATCATCATCTAAACTTATCAGATCCATTTGGGGTTCCCATGTAATTTTCACCATGGAACATCTAGAATGCCACTTTCCCATGTTCACTTATATGTTACTGGATTCCTGTCATATTCTTTCTATAAAAAACACTTCAATTTCTTGTATATGAGATGCGCTTTTCGTTTAATGTGATCTTTTCTTTATTTTCTTCCTTTTTATGGTGCGACCTAAGCTTCCTCTTATGATTTCTAAATTCAATCCTTGTTAATCTACACTAGCTTTGAAACTCGGGCAATGTGCAAGACAACATAAAAGCAAAAATTTAAAATAACAACTAAATTTGATAAGAAGTGAAGAAAGTAAATGATGATCTTCATAAATGAGAATAAGGCATTTTTGGCAACTCAATCATCACATCATAGTTGCTATTCCGATCTATTAGGGGATTTCTTTCATTCTATCCTATGAAAAATCATACTCTTTCTTACCCGACACTCCCTTATATAATTTTTTACGATTTCCATCCAAGTTCTTAAAGGTTTGCCTCTCCTTTTCATTCTTTGTACTTGCATGTTGTGGGACCCATTACAGTACCCAGTTGACCATGTGGGACTCATGTCTAGACATAGTTGACTAGAATTATCCCAGTTTGGAAAGTTGAGTTAGAAGATATCGCTAGCTATGTAATTGGTTATTCTTTGATTATAATTCTTTTTTTGCCATGTGGCTCTATTCATGTACTCTCGTACAGATTTATACAATACAATACAGGGAAAATCTCTCTCCATTATTCTTCTCTTTTCCTTCTCCTTTTTTCCTTTATTACCTTCTACATTGCATGGTTTTAATTTTTTAATAGGGGCTGTTTCTGGTCTCCTATGTATGTGCCTGAACCATCTTCATTGACTTTTCTTTAATTTCTCATCTATTGGGGCTACTCTAAAGGTTTCTCTAATGTATTATTCCTAATTCTCTTTTAATGCTACTCTACTCACCTCTCTTAGAAAACTCATTTTTGTTACCACTCACACCTTTTTTTTTAATTTTAATTGCCCAACACTTGTCTCCATAAAGCATTGTTAACCGAATGCTTGTTTTATTGAACCTTCCCTTTGATCTACAAGGTATTCTTATATGACATAGCATTCTGTCAGCCTACACTTTGCTATATCTAGTTCTATTCATTCATTTGGTTTGATAGTTGCTCCCAAGTATCCAATTTTTTTTTGTCACGATGTGATACCAATTCACTCCCTTTTTTTAATCGGTTTCTCTTTAATGCTCTCTTAACCACTAAAAGGTAGACTCCACATATTCAGTCTTTGCTGTACCTTGTCACCATTCGTTTCCAAGGCTTTCCTCCATAATTCCAATTCTCTACTCATGGATTTATTATTCTCCTATAACACACTATCATCTACAAATAGGATACATGGTATTGTTTCCTATATATTTGATGTTAAGTAATCTATTACTAAGAAAATAAATACAGGCTTTAGAGTCGATCCTTAGAGAAGTCCAACTCCTACTGGGAACTTCACCGCTTCCGCACATACTGTCTTTATACTTATTGTTGCCTGTTCACGTGTCTCGTACTTACTAGGAATGCATTTCTTTTTCAAATCTTGCCAAATTAATTTCTTTAGCACCGTATCATATACCTTTTCTAGGTCTAAAAACCAAATGTAAAATTTTCCTTCTCTTCCTAAACTTCTCCATGAGTTGTTTCAATTGATTTTCTGAGACATTTGATTCTTGTCTTTCCCTTTGTTCAATTCTGTCCATCAATTCCATGGTATGGCATAAGTTTAATACCTTGGTATCAGGCACAATTTTGAATATCTTCTTTATTCTACTCCATTCTTTAGGCATTCTTTTTGAATCTAATATTATGTTGAATAACCTGGTTAGTTATCTATTTTCATTTTCACTTATAATATCCACATTTCTATAGGATATTATTTAGTCCTAAGGCTCTACTTCTCTTTATCTTATTTTTTTTTTTTAACGCCATATCTACTTTTTCTTTGGTTATTTTGTCTATCAAACTTTCATTCTCTTCTGTTTCCATGAGTATTTCGCACTCTTCTTTTATATTTAAGAAGTCTCCAAAATACCTTTCTCATCTCTCTCTTGTTTTTTTTGTTTTTGACTAAAACCTTCTTATATGATCTAAGTTCCTAACTCTCATCCCCCTCACCATAGCAAATGAACAATGTGGTTAATTTTTTTTGGTCAACAGTATCTTATACTGTGGGAATCATCTCTACACATTGGCATGCCTTGCTAATCATCATTTTAATGGTTGTTTCGTATTGGTGGAACAGGTAAAGAAGGGGGCCAATGATCATCCAATACTGCAACATGTGCATGGTTTGTATCATGACTTAGGCATACAAGACTTGACTGTTCAAACTGATTTCATCTGATCTTTTGGATGCTTTGGAGGAAGGAAAGATAGGGGACATAGCTTATGATTTGAACAAACAATGTGGGTTAGCCATTTTTCAGGTGCTTAATTTACTGTATTTTTTGTTTTTATTTCTAATGTTGCTTACAATTTAATTTTAAATTGTAATTAAATAGTTCTAAAATATTTCAAGTGAGCCTGTTTCGCTCAATAGCTTGGACACGAACAGAAATTATTCTCAATCTATGAATACGTGAGCTACCAAATAAACTTTTAATACGTTGGCATTGTATGAGGTTATCCTTGACATTTTTCACCAAGTTTGAAGAGAGAGAAAAGTTAATAAGTAGGATTCCAACGCTTATCATCAAGTAATGAATCCTTTAAATCACTTGTATTAAACAACTATTAAAATAATTAAGAATTTGAGCATCGAAATTAGAACGTAATATAAAAATATAAAAAGGTAAATGCATGTTTTATGTTGTGGAAGTTTACAAGAAGGTCCCTAATTAGGTCACGGTGGCAAATATTTTCGTTCGTTTAAAGCCAACTTTACCCCCACTCTAGCATGTGAAACCATGTGCTTTATATTTGATCATATTTTAAGATATCGAATGGACGAGTAGCAATTTTTTTTTTTTTTTAGGGTTTTCTTGAAAGGTTTGTATCTTTCGAGTTTATTTGAAAAAAATGTCTTAGCCTATTATAAAAATATCTTTAACTTTTGATAAAAAATTAAAGAAATCATTTTTTTTTTAGATTTTTTTTTAGATTTATGTTATAGAGCTTACTTAGATTTTAACACGACTTAATAAGAAGGTTAGATCAAAACCTAGTTGAAGTCTAAAAATTTAACAATGACAGATGATCTTGGTAGCATGTAGCTTTGTAGCGTGCACGATATATAATTAATATAGAAAAGGGAAATGGGTAGAAAAACTATTTCAAAGAGGATTCTTTAGCGATTTTGATGATAGTGACAGAGCTGCTAATTAATATTTACATCGTGTAAACTATATTCTATCTGAATAAATAATTTTTCAAAAGGAAGTTGACCTTTAGTCAACATGGTAAAAGAGGGTTTTTAATTTTTTTTTATCAAATTAGGGACCCTTTTAAAATTATAAAAACCTTATAAGATAAACCAACGGATTTCATCTAGGACCTGAATTTATTAACTGGTTATTTCTCACTATTTAATTCTCTATGAATAGGAGATAGACGAATCAAAGTAAATAACAACACCAACTAAATTTCCATAGCCATTACAAAGATAATAGAAGTGAAGAGAGACAATTTCTTTTATCTAGGACAATGCAACATAGGAAATCAAATGGATGAACATGAGTTATCTACCGGTGAGTTCCATACTGGCAGTTAGTCGCCCACCGCCGGATGATGATTGAGAGTAAACTGGAGCAGACGCAGACGAAGAAGCAACCACAGGCCACACAAAAGTAGGCTTGTGAATGGGTAGGAGTGGTGAAGGAACTTCACCACTAAGAACTTGCAAAGCCACTCTCATTGATGGCCTTTCATTAGGGTTTGGATGGCAACAGGCCAAAGACAATTTAAGCACACACTCTATCTGTTCATTGTCAAACACCCCATGAAGATTAGGATCTACTGCATCCAGAATCCTCTCTCCCCCATAAAATTCCCACAACCAATCAACAATATTGGTGCCCTTGTTGTTCGGGTTCCTAACATTGTTCCCCGGCCGTCGCCCGCAGGAAACTTCCATGGCTAAGACTCCAAACGCATAAACGTCGGTCTTGACGCTGGCTCTACCGGTGAGGAGACACTCTGGAGCAATGTAACCTGGTGTTCCAGCAACAGTCGTTGTTAGATGGCGTGTTTCGTCACCGTGTTGAATTGTTCGAGCCAATCCGAAGTCCCCCAAACGAGCATCATAGTCTGAATCAATCATTATATTACTGGGCTTGACATCCCTATGCAGCACCGGGTTTCGGCATTCATCGTGGAGATAGTTCAATGCTGAAGCCACTCCACAGATTCTTATGCCTTCTCTCCCAGCTCAATATGATGTTGGTTGCTGATGAGATTTCGCTCGAGAATATGTGCTTGTCTAAGCTTCCATTGGGCATGAACTCGTAGACTAGAAGAAGATCATCTCTTTCATAGCACCATCCAATCAGTCTCACAAGATTCTTGTGACTCAGGTGGCTGATGGTTGTAACTTCTGCCGTGAATTCTCGTTCGCCTTGATGTGAGTCCTTGGATACTCTTTTCACAGCAATCTCTTCATTAGAATCTCTCAAGATTCCTTTGTAGACCATCCCAAATCCACCTCTCCCTAGCCTGTTCTTGGGGTCGAAATTCATGGTTGCTGACTTCAGCTCCTTGAATCGAAACTTGCGTGGGCCTTTCGATGAAGTCTTCAGCATTGATGCTAAGTTGATGCTCACCTGACTTCGTTGTTGGTTCACAATGCTCATCCTTCTCAACCAAAGGTAACAGGATGTAAATCCGATAAAGAGCAGAGTTGTACATGGTACTACAAGCAAAATCAAGTTTAATTTTTTCTCTCTACCTTTCTCTATATTGGTGCTACTGAAATTCCAATGTTGAACATAGTTCAGTTGGATTAAGTCACCTGTAGAGCCCGAGAATCCAACATAAACATCCTCAAGAAGATGGCTCGACAGGTCGATTGGGACGGAAAACAATGGGTTTGAATGATCATATGTTGTCTTATCGGCCTTTGAAACATAGGCTGTCAAAAGCTTTGATTCTCCATCATAATGAATGCTGGCAGACACATTTTTTCCACTCGAAAGATTGACACCCACTCTCCCTAATGGATATTGGGCAGTGGTATTCAGGCCATTCACATCCACACTGACATGGTTGTTATCAAGATCCTCTGTGTAGCTCTTCCTAGTATCAAATTCAACAGCAACAATGTGATTTCCGGAAGACCCGTTTGTCGATTCATTTACTATCCCGAGCCATTGTCCATGGGAATCGGTTGGAATGTCTTGATTGTTGGTGAGAATGAAAGCGATACCTTCGCCGCAGGCTCCTCTATCCACGGGTTGGATATTAAACTTAAAAGAGGTGTTGAAGGAAGCAAGTATCCGTCTATCTTTACTCCATAGTTTAAAGGGTCTAAAATGTAATACCCGTCCCACTTGATTATACATGTTGACCAGTGCTGGGTTATGTGATTCAGGTGTGATCTGCAATACACCGTACTGTATATCTGAATTTCCTTTGAAGGTGAAATTGGTCCTATCTTCACGTTTGAATATGGGATAGAAACTGAACTGGAGGCATGACACTGGCCACAAAATGGCCAGAATTATAAGGACATTGAGAATATTAGCAGCAGGAGAGAAGGGTTGAAAGTGAGCTAAAGGCAACATGAGAACAAGAGAAGTTAACTCACTTTATTAGCATCAAGGACTGTCAAAGGAAGGAGAGGGACACCCAAAAGGATTTCAGGAGAACAAGAGAGGTTTTCACTTTGTTAAGGACAAGAAGGATTGCAGTAAGGAAGAAGAGATAGTCCCTAATATGTAGCACGTTTGTGGATGTATGAAGGTCTGGAATAATTCATTGAAGCTTCTTAGTAGCTGCTTGATGGTGAGCTCTGTGCAAAAGTGAGGCTGTTCATATTTGAATTTTTGTCCAGATCCTAGTCTTTTATAACTTTTTTCATTCAGGAACTTGGTGTGAAGATTCTTATTTTTGATCAATCAAAGAATAATAAACAAAACCCTAACAAAAAGGCTAAACTACCCTTATTAATATAATGACTAAACTACACTTATTATAAACTAATACAAACTCTAACGTCCGCTTTCATACTCATGATGTTACATTGTTAAGCATCGAGAGTATGCCAAGAAGATACTGAAAGCACGTAACGGTGTGTGAATTCGTGAAGAAGTCAGTTAGTTGCATGGCAGAGGAGGCAAATGGAAGAGAAATCGTGTCAAGTTGTAGATAATGTCGCACAAAGTGGCAGTGCAGTTCAATATGTTTGGTGTTCTAATGAAAAACTGAGTTATGTGTTATTTGAATAACACTCTTATTATCACAATACATAGGAGTAGGAGCAGAAGAGAGACTCCCATGTTTGCAAGTAACCAATAGAGACAAACTATCTTAGTAGTGGTAGAAGTCATAACACGATATTCAGCTTTGGCAGATGAACTAGTAACAACAAGTAGTAGGCTTATGATAAAAAAAGATATCTAACTTACTCAACATCAAAGAAGGCTCGAAGCTCCATTGCTGATGAAGAGGGAAGTAACAAACTCTGATATAAGGTTCCACGAATATTGCAAAATACGATGGACAATAGTCGGGAGGAAATAAACTGATTCACAATATGAACTGCATATGCAATGTCAGACTGCATAATC
This sequence comes from Chimonanthus praecox, assembly GCA_022113865.1. Taxonomy (NCBI): domain Eukaryota; kingdom Viridiplantae; phylum Streptophyta; class Magnoliopsida; order Laurales; family Calycanthaceae; genus Chimonanthus; species Chimonanthus praecox. The sequence continues at coordinate 62,648,084 of CM039087.1, read as the reverse complement.
GTGAGATAGACTAAGCTTCCACTATAGTGCGATACAACGTATGGTCGGCTAAAAGAACATCATCAGAGGAAGTACAATGAACGTTAAGTTCTAAAGGAGTTGCAACTAATCTGATGTCAGTAATATAAGCTCTCTAAAAAACATCTGCAACATATTTGAATTGAGAGAGATGATTGCCTTTGGGAGAAAAAGTAACTTCTATCTCAAGAAAGTATCACTAGGGTCCCAAGTCCTTCATTTCTAATTGTCTGTACAACTATAACTTCAATTATTTTATGCGATCAAGATCATTACCTGTCAAGATCTTATCATGAGCATACAAAAATAGTAAAAGGTCTTAGAATTTGAGAAGAAGAGATAGTCCCTAAAATGTGACACGTTTGTCGATGTATGAAGGTCTAGAATAATGCATTGAAGCTTCTTCATAGCTGCTTGATGGTGAGCCTTGTGCAAAAGTCAGACTGTTCATATTTAAATTTTTGTCTGGATCCTAGTCTTTTAGACTTTTATTTATTTATTCAAGAACTTAGTGTGAAGATTCTTATTATTGATTAATCAAATAATTAATAAATAGTCATTCTTCCGTTGATCCAATGTCTCAATATAACTTCATCAAGATAAAGTCCATATATGTGTAGAAATATTAACATGATGTAACTAATTTACAAGTCACAATATTCCAAGCAATTCTATGTATATAAGATATAGGAATGACCGACAATCTAAGGTCAATGCATGTGGAGCAGAGCCGACTGCTCACATAGCTTCAGCCTCAAATCATTCAACCAATGTGGAACATCTTTCATTCTAAATGAAAGTGTCATGTAGCATCCAGCTATAGACTTTAAGTCGCATTCAGCACATGGATGAGTCTTACATGTATGAGTGTAGGGCTGGTTCTTACTTTAGGCTAATTAGGCTGGTTCTTACTTTAGGCTAATTAGGCAGCTGCCTAGAGCTTCCCAATGTGACTAATGAGTTGTAGGGTCCCCCACTTATACTGCTTTAAGGGCGTAGGGCTCCACTAATGTATTGCACTTAGGGTTCCACTAATGTATTGCACTTAGGGCTCTTGAGATTTCAGGGTCAGTACTATATAGGTGCTTATTTTGTGGGAATGAAAGGCATTCTTATCATACTAAACATTAAACATGAGGAGTTTATTATCAGAAGATGTTGCAAGTATATATGAGATGGAAAGCAGGTGTTGCTGTCTTTCATCTTTAATTATGGAACAATTGGCATGTCCGTCGACAGTAAACATGAGGGTTTTCATTATCAGGTGATGTTGCAAATATACATGAAATGGAATGCTTGTATGAAGGTCTTTCATCTTTTATTATTTATCAATAGACACTCTTGCCTGTGCATGTCATATTCTAAGGAGTAATTTAAATCTCATAACTGAATCTCACCTTTAAAATCTAAAAGCATCAACAAACCCTGATAAATTTGCATCCTCAGTAGAAAGTGGTACACACTAAAAGAAAATCCAAATGCTAACAGTAAAATTATATAAAACACCTTAAAGAAAAGTAGAACACATATTCAATCACTATTATTAGGGTGAAACTCGGGTTGGGTCAGCGGGTTGGGTCGGGTTGAGAAGACAAAAACCCACAATAAATTCAGGTCGGGTCGGGTTGGGAAATTTACAAATTAACCTGACCCGGCTAAAATGGGTTTAGAATACGGGTCAGGTCAGAATTCGGGTTGAGTCTGGTTAGAATTCAGGTCGGGCAAGGTCGAGATTTCGGGTCAATAATTCGGGCCGGGTCGGGTCGAAAAATATTAACTCTGGTCGGGTTTGGTTTTAAGAAACCTGATCCAACCCGACCCGATTTCAGCCCTAACTATTAACGATTTAAGCTTTAAAAAAAAAAATAGATTCATTAAAATTTAAATCATGATAGTTCATTAAATTCCCTCTACTTGAAAACGTCGATTCAGGATGGTTTTGGTTGAGTTAGAAATCGAATTTGAATGTCGAGTTGCATCGGATATGTCGAATCATCGCGTAGAAAACACGGAGAAACCCCAAAGAGGCTTTGATGCAGGCCTAGGGTCGAATTTGATATAATTCTCCGTAGACTTGCAGTTTTAAACTATGTCTCTGAAAGATCCGTGTAGCCGATCACTATTCGTGAAAGAATTCTGCCTTAGATATGGGTTTTGCTAAGCAATACATGAATCAAAAACAAGTTTCTCGGAGACCAATCGTAAAGAGAGATTGTAGTCTAATTATCACCAATCCATCACAACCCTTAAACATGCTCCATGGTTTATTGAATGGTATTAGATTGAAACAAAAAAATAAAGCGAACTAAATCCTAAAGCAACTATCAAATTCACTTCTAACTCAGTATCAAATTCAACAGAAACTATGTGATTTGCAGAAGACCCATTTGTCGCTTCAGTTACTTTGGTCTATTAGAATTTTTTTATTCAGGAACTTAGAAGCATGAATTAGTTCAGATTCTCCTTTTGCAATGTTTACTTCAGTTCTGACATCATCTATTCAAGCAGTGACTGCATTCATGTGGGGATCATTGTTGGGGATATGGTTTGATTATTTCAATGGGCCATTTAAATGCTTTGGAAATATCCACACCGTTAATGACTGGCATACAATGCTACATTCAACTGGGAGGAAACAAATTGTTACCAAGTTCAGTAGGGAAAGAGGTTCAAGGATTGTACAGAGACAATCTTGTCATCTAGGAGACTTTTTTGGAACCATATGTTACCATGAAAAGTCAAGTCAATACTGTAAGATATGTTATTGACCCACATAATGTAAACTCACTTATTATGAGTCAAAATGTGGGACCCATATCTCAAATGAAGAGTTGCAACGGTTATGAACAGTTTTTTGTCAGTTACCACTATGATGGGTTGTGGTATTAAAAGAAAACAAAACTGCCTTATGGTCCTCTCTCTCCCATTATCGTCTTCTCTCTGCAAGTTTTCATTCCCATCATCTTAAGTATATACACAACATTGAGATAAAGAAAAGGGCAGGAGAGAAACCCAAGGCACACTTTTATTTACTGTAATTGCAGAAAGGAAAACGAAGGTGTATTAAAGATAACGGACTGAAAAATTACTGTCTGATTAACGATGGACTCAGGTATGGTTTTGTTCTTAATTATGTTATTATAATTTCCGCATCATGATTAATATTATGATTATGATAATTTTGTAAAAAATTGTTGATTCAAGATCTTGTGATTTTATTATAGAAGATTGAATTATGTCAATAAATGGGTATGAATCAAATAATAAAATAAATTAATTAATTATTAAATTCATATCCAAATTGTCAATCCATTAAAGAAAATTTATATCAAATACTGGCTCTTTCCCTCACTCAACATCCATTTTGTTCTCTTTGGGAGATATTTCAAGGAAATTCTGCCCAGATTCTGGTTATTTGTTTAAGGTGGGACTGTTGGAAGTTGATGGGCTATCTGAAATTCAGAATGCTGTTCTATAGTATTTTGTCAGGTATACATAAAAGACTAGCTTGTTAGGTGGAGAAACCCAAGTCTTAACAATTGATATCAGAGTCAGGTCTCAAGCTATCTCATGTGGGTTCAGGAGATCCCCCAAGCGAACGGGATGGCCGGTTTCGCTCTCTCTGCAGGAGGGCCTCGTTCGAGAGGAGGATTATTGGAGCTGCTGCGAACGAGTCCCACATTGAAAGTATAGATGGAGATATAGGGGTTTATAAAAGACTTAAATCACTCCACCTAACAGGTTAGTCTTTTGAGCTGGAAGCCCAAGTCCTAACAATGCAAGTAGCCTTGATGAGGAAGAGTATTGAAGTTCATCTATGAGTTAAGATAAAGGGCTTGATTTCATACATTCCATCAACTTAGGTAGTGAGGAAATTGTAACATTTCTTTTTTCCAAAATTGTCATTATCATAATCATCGAAGTCATTATTCACCAATTTGAGATCAACTTTTCAAGTCCTTTTTGATTGCTTTAATCTTATCTAAAATCACTTGTATTCTTTGATAGTACTCTAAATCGACAAATCAACTTAAGTACTGATCTAAATCCTCGAATAATCACCTCAAGATTTAAGTAACAAATCAAAATATAAAATACTAATAATCCGAGTTACAAACTATAAATTGTTAGATGTCAATATCTACAAATTGGAAAGAAGAAGAACAAGCAATGCACAATATCCTGGCCATGATGAGGGAGTGGTTTACAGATGAAAAGGCTCAATTGACTGTTGATTACCTAAGGAGTCCCTAATATGAAAGGAGTCCAAATATGGAAAAAACTCTCTTTCCTCAATCAACAAAACTTAGAGGACAAGAGATATAAAAGAAGAGAAATAGAGAGAAAATTCTCCATTTAATTTTCAGATGAAAATGTTTTTAATAGTTTAGTAATCTTTACTTAGTCGGTCTTCTCCCGATCAGACAAGAAGGCCTTTCATTGACTTGTCTTCACTGAATTCCTGACCAAACGAGGAAGGCCTTTCACTAAATTGTGTTTACTAAGTCTTCTCCTAGGTTTCCACCATAGAAGCCGATTCTGGTATTAATTAAGCCATGGCTCGCAAGCACAACACGCACACAGAACAGAACAGAGAGAGAGAGAGAGAGAGAGAGAGAGAGAGAGAGAGAGAGAGAGAGAGAGAGAGAGATGGATTACCATCAGCTCCCTCAGCTCATCCGCCACCCTGGACACCACCACGACCTCACTGTCCTCCGACATCCGGCCTACCCACATGGCCATTTCTTCTGCAACGCCTGTGGATGCCAAGGCAATGACTTCTGCTACCATTGCAGCGTCTGCAGTTTCGGCATCCACATACCCTTCGCTTCCATCCAACTTTCTGTCTCCCACCCAGCTCACCACCATCTTCTCACCCTCATCTTCTCTCCTACATACCAAAACAAGCACTTCACTAGCAATATTTGCCGCAACGTCGGCTACGACCACTGGCTCTACCGCTGCGTCGACTGTGGTGGATTCGATGCCCATCTGAGTTGTGCTGGAGGGGCTCCCACACCTCTGTTGCTGAACCAATATAGTCAACGCCCTCGTCAAATGCTCCAACCTGCAGTTGCTCCTCTCCAGAACAATGTCACATATGTACAGCAACCACATGGATTTCAGCACAATTATGCACCGAATTACTCTGCCCAGGCTATTCAGCAGCCAGTGTGGGCGACCGCACCAGGTAATTATTGGTTAGATTCTCTGATTGGACTTGTTTATGGGGCTGCCCAGTAAGTGGGCCAGAGTTTGGTGCAAGCTATCATACCAGAAGACGGAGGCAGCGGAATCGGCGGCGATGGTGGAGGTGCAGATGGTGGTAGTTGAGGGGGTGAACTCTAATCTGATGGAGGTCATTCGGATTATTGATCATACTGTTTTTAATTTCACTTGAGATTGTGTTGCTTATGGTCTCAACTCAATGGAGTGTGGAAGACGAACAACGGTGGTGGTTGTTTTCTCAGTAATAATTCTCTTCATAGTTTGTTCCAAGAAATCTCTGTATCGAACTCATGACTATCATGCGTTGGCAGCAATAAGTTGAGCCCAACTTTCATAGAAAGTTTTAAAAATAATTACTGATATATAAAATTAAAAGAAATTATTTTATTTAAGTATTTATGTTCACCTAATTTAGATTAAATAAAATAGACAATTTTTTTTAACCAAGGTGTCCAGGCATCTCATTGGACAAATCCATTAGTATTCAATGTTATTTCATTAAACTATTTTCACATAAAACCAAAATTGGAATTATCTTATAGAAAATTTCAGAAAATTTTATGAAAATAGTTCAAAATGATCAAATTTTAAAGAAAAAAGTTTGGAATTGACAAATGTTTTTCACAATTAAAGAGCTTACTTCTAAAACCCTACTTAAAATCATATTTAATGCAGGATACAACTCATAAAATAGTCAAAAGATTCTTTTGAAAATTTAAAAAAATTGAAAACAGTATCGACCGATAATGGCCAAAGGGATACGATCAATCTATTGGCCGTATCGATTGCTACAATCATTGTACAACCAATACAATACGTATTAACCAAATACATATTCAAATACAAAAAAATAACACTTATCAAACTGAAACACAACGTATTAGCTTTTTATGACCCCTATACTTAATAACCATATTAACCATCACCATGGTTGTGCAAATTTTAAATTTATAACTCGCAAGCGCACGAATCATTTAATAATATAGTGTTAAGAGTGCGAGGTCGATCCCACAAGAAAACAACAAAATATATGCAAAATAAAATATATGAAATTGAAACGTTGTGATTTAAAAAAAGTATAGATCTTTAGAAATAACCTAAATATGAAAATCAAATTCTAAGTTTTACAAATATGATTTTAAATTAGTTGCATTCCAGTTTTAAGAAACTAATCTAGAAATTCGAGTATCATCATCTAAATATAAAATCTAACCAATAAATTCAATTTAATTAAAGCAACGTTACCATGTCCATTGCTGCAAGTTACATTAATATACTCTATTTAACAGTTTAAATCTGTCATGAAATGAGCCCATTAGATTGATCAACATCTTTGGACAATCACCGGTCATACTGGTCACCAAGTTTGGATTAGATATGGCATAAGCATCAACTTTGATGTTGCAAAAGCAGATTTTAAATAAGTTAATATATTTTACAGTTGGGGGTCTCAACATTATTAGTGAAAGTTACTTTTGTATCAATTTATTATATTTTTTTTTAAAAGTATTTATTAATTCAAAAGAAGGTTTGCAAAGATACGTCATAGAATTTAAAAACAACAGATTCTAAACTAAAATAAAGAATTTCAATCTTAGCCATTTCTTTTTATAGATTTAGGCCAAAATTAATGAAATCTTTAAGAATAAATTCTAGTAAATAAACCTAAATAGTATAATTTATTTACATAATTAGTATCTCTCAAATAATTCCACATGTTGATTTTATAAAATGTTATTATTGAGAATTGAAGTGATGACTAAGAACCCTCTTCTAGAAATAAGAATCCTGATGATGGAAGATTAATCAAATATTTTAAAATCTTCGACATTAAAAAAAAATTGCAGTGCGTCAGTTGGTGATGCATCCAGACTCGAAAAATCAATCGTAGACTAGGTCTTGGGTTGAGTATTGACGCATGGAAACCAAGTGGGCAGAAGACTTTGGAAGAAATTTTTATTAAATTTAATTGTGATTTGCTAATTTAATTACGATTTGTTGATAAAATAAAAAGTTATACAGACTCTGAAAGAGCCCCCACGCGTTCTCTACTCTATGAAACAGTTTGTTCACTCTCTAGGGTTTACTCAGTTGATCGTCTCTGCAGCTTCCTTCTGCAACCTCGGTTTTCAGACATTTCATCGGACAAATTTTCAGTGTCATATGTAAACCTTCCAATCCACACACACCGAATAAATTCATTAGTAAGTATGGGGACTCAAATTTGACACCTCCTGCTTCCTAAGGAGGGAGGCTAACCAGTTAAGCTACACCTTAATCCCAATTTATAAAATTTTCATTGTAAAAAATCTGAATTTCATAAAAGTATTGGAATATTTGAAAAATCACATAGACATCCTAAAAACATATCAATAACATTAAGGGTTCTTCCTTTAATTCCATAAACATTTGTATACTATTTCATTAATTTTTTTCAATAGAAACTCTAAAATTGGAATTATTTTAGAAAATCCAGATTTTATTAATATCTTTAGAAAAAAAACTTGGAAAATTACAAAGACACCTTACAAACTATATCAATCACATTAATATCTCGATTCAAATCTCTATAAGCATTCAATGTTATTTAATTAAACTATTTTCACATAAAACCAAAATTGGAATTATCTTAAAGGAAAATTTCAGAAAATTTGATGAAAATAGTTTAAAATGATCAGATTTTAAGGTAAAAAGTTTGGAATTGACAAATACTTTTCACAATTAAAGAGCTTACTTATAAACCCTTCTTAAAATCATATTTAATGCAATATTCAACTCATAAAATAGTCAAAATATTCTTTTGAAAATTAAAAAAATTGAAAACAGTATCAACCGATAATGGCCAAAGTGATACGATCAAATTATTGGCCATATCGATCGCTACAATCATTGTAAGACCAATACGATACGTATTAAACTAATACATATTCAAATACAAAAAAATAATACGTATCAAACTGAAAGACAACGTATTAGATTTTTATGACCCGGCCGAATCGTATTTGTACACCTGCCTATACTTAATAACCATACTAACCATCATCACCGTTGAGCAAATTTTAAATTTATAACTCGCAAGCGCACAGACTATTTAATAGTATAGTGTTAAGAGTGCGAGGTCGACCCCATAACGAAACAACAAAATATATAAAAAAACAAAATATATGAAATTAAAACGTTGTGATTTAAAAAAAAAATATAAATCTTTAGAAATAATCTAAATATGAAAATCAAATTCTAATTTTTACAAATATGTTTTTAAATTAGTTGCATTCCAGTTTTAAGAAATTAATCTAGAAATTAGAGTATCATCATCTAAATCTAAAACCTAATCAATAAATCCAATTTAATTAAAGCAATGGTACCATGTCTATTGCTGTAAGTTACATTAATATACTCTATTTAACAGTTTAAATCTATCTTGAAATGAGCCCATTAGATTGATCAACATCTTTGGACAATCACCGGCATACCTGTCACCAAGTTTGGATTAGATATGGCATAAGCATCAACTTTGATGTTGCGAAGGCAGATTTTAAATAAGTTGATATATTTTACATTTGGGGGTCTCAACATTATTAGTGAAAGTTATTTTTATATCAATTTATTATATATATATATATATATATATATATATATACATATTTAAAAAGTATTTATTAATTCAAAAGAAGGTTTCCAAAGATACGTCATAGAATTTAAAAGCAACAGATTCTAAACTAAAATAAAGAATTTCAATCTTAGCCATTTCTTTTTATAGATTTAGTCCAAAATTAATGAAATCTTTAAGAATAAATTCTAGTAAATAAACCTAAATAGTATAATTTATTTACATAATTAGTATCTCTCAAATAATTTCATATTTTGATTTTATAACCCATTTCTAGAAGCGGAAGTTCTGAATTTGCACGTGATAGAAGATTAGTCAAATATTCTAAAAGGCTAATAATTAAGAATTTGAGCATCGAAATTAGAACGTAATATAAAAATATAAAAAGGTAAATGCATGTTTTATGTTGTGAAAATTTACAAGAAGGTCCCTAATTAGGTCATGGTGGCAAATATTTTCGTTCGTTTAAAGCCAACTTTACCCCCACTCTAGCATGTGAAACCATGTGCTTAATATTTGATCATATTTTAAGATATCGAATGGACGAGTAGCATTATTTTTCTTTTTTTAGGGTTTTCTTGAAGCGTTTGTATCTTTCGAGTTTATTTGAAAAAAATTTCTTAGCCTATTATAAAAATATCTTTAACTTTTGATAAAAAATTAAAGAAATCATTTTTTTTTAGATTTTTTTTAGATTTATGTTATAGAGCTTACTTAGAGGTTAACACGAATTAATAAGAAGGTTAGATCAAAAACTAGTTGAAGGCTAAAAATTTAACAATGACAAATGATCTTGGTAGCATGTAGCTTTGTTGCGTGCACAATATATAATTAATATAGAAAAGGGAAATGGGTAGAAAAACTATTTTCAAAGAGGATTCTTTATCGATGATATCGATATTAATGATAGTGATGATATTGATGATGATCTTATAGAGAGCTGCTAATTAATATTTACATTGTGTAAACTTTATTCTATCTGAATAAATAATTTTTCAAAAGGAAGTTGACCTTTAGTCAACATGGTAAAAGAGGGTTTTTTAATTTTTTTTATCAAATTAGGAACCCTTTTAAAATTATAAAAACCTTAAAAGATAAACCAACTGATTTCATCTAGGACCTGAATTTATTAACTGGTTATTTCTCACTATTTAATTCTCTATGAAATAGGAGATAGACGAATCAAAGTAAATAACACCACCAACTAAATTTCCATAGCCATTACAAAAATAATAGAAGTGAAGAGAGTGAATAGGAAAATGCAACATGGGAAATCAAAGGGATGAACAGGAGTTATCTACCGGTGAGTTCCATACTGGCAGTCAGTCGACCACCGCCGGATGATGATTGAGAGTAAACTGGAACAGATGCAGAGGAAGGAGCAACCACAGGCCACACAAAAGTAGGCTTGTGAATGGGTAGGAGTGGTGAAGGAACTTCACCACTAAGAACTTGCAAAGCCACTCTCATTGATGGCCTTTCATTAGGGTTTGGATGGCAACAGGCCAAAGACAATTTAAGCACACACTCTATCTGTTCATTGTCAAACACCCCATGAAGATTAGGATCTACTGCATCCAGAATCCTCTCTCCCCCATAAAATTCCCACAACCAATCAACAATATTGGTGCCCTTGTTGTTCGGGTTCCTAACATTGTTCCCCGGCCGTCGCCCGCAGGAAACTTCCATGGCTAAGACTCCAAACGCATAAACGTCGGTCTTGACGCTGGCTCTACCGGTGAGGAGACACTCTGGAGCAATGTAACCTGGTGTTCCAGCAACAGTCGTTGTTAGATGGCGTGTTTCGTCACCGTGTTGAATTGTTCGAGCCAATCCGAAGTCCCCCAAACGAGCATCATAGTCTGAATCAAGCATTATATTACTGGGCTTGACATCCCTATGCAGCACCGGGTTTCGGCATTCATCGTGGAGATAGTTCAATGCTGAAGCCACTCCACAGATTATCTTATGCCTTCTCTCCCAGCTCAATATGATGTTGGTTGCCGATGAGATTTCGCTCGAAAATATGTGCTTGTCTAAGCTTCCATTGGGCATGAAATCGTAGACTAGAAGAAGATCATCTCTTTCGTAGCACCATCCAATCAGTCTCACAAGATTCTTGTGACTCAGGTGGCTGATGGTTGTAACTTCTGCCGTGAATTCTCGTTCGCCTTGATGTGAGTCCTTGGATACTCTTTTCACAGCAATCTCTTCATTGGAATCTCTCAAGATTCCTTTGTAGACCATCCCAAATCCACCTCTCCCTAGCCTGTTCTTGGGGTCGAAATTCATGGTTGCTGACTTCAGCTCCTTGAATCGAAACTTGCGCGGGCCTTTCGATGAAGTCTTCAGCATTGATGCTAAGTTGATGCTCACCTGACTTCGTTGTTGGTTCACAATGCTCATCCTTCTCATCCAAAGGTAACAGGATGTAAATCCGATAAAGAGCAGAGTTGTACATGGTACTACAAGCAAAATCAATTTTAATTTTTTCTCTCTACCTTTCTCATATTGGTGCTACTGAAATTCCAATGTTGAACATAGTTCAGTTGGATTAAGTCACCTGTAGAGCCCGAGAATCCAACATAAACATCCTCAAGAAGATGGCTCGACAGGTCGATTGGGACGGAAAACAATGGGTTTGAATGATCATATGTCGTCTTATCGGCCTTCGAAACATAGGCTGTCAAAAGCTTTGATTCTCCATCATAATGAATGCTGGCAGACACATTTTTTCCACTCGAAAGATTGACACCCACTCTCCCTAATGGATATTGGGCAGTGGTATTCAGGCCATTCACATCCACACTGACATGGTTGTCATCAAGATCCTCTGTGTAGCTCTTCCTAGTATCAAATTCAACAGCAACAATGTGATTTCCGGAAGACCCGTTTGTCGATTCATTTACTATCCCGAGCCATTGTCCATGGGAATCGGTTGGAATGTCTTGATTGTTGGTGAGAATGAAAGCGATACCTTCGCCGCAGGCTCCTCTATCCACGGGTTGGATATTAAACTTAAAAGAGGTGTTGAAGGAAGCAAGTATCCGTCTATCTTTACTCCATAGTTTAAAGGGTCTAAAATGTAATACCCGTCCCACTTGATTATACATGTTGACCAGTGCTGGGTTATGTGATTCAGGTGTGATCTGCAATACACCGTACTGTATCTCTGAATTTCCTTTGAAGGTGAAATTGGTCCTATCTTCACGTTTGAATATGGGATAGAAACTGAACTGGAGGCATGACACTGGCCACAAAATGGCCAGAATTATAAGGACACTGAGAATATTAGCAGGAGAGAAGGGTTGAAGCTGAGCTAAAGGCAACATGAGAACAAGAGAAGTTCTCACTTTATTAGCATCAAGGACTGTCAAAGGAAGGAGAGGGACACCCAAAAGGATTTCAGGAGAACAAGAGAGGTTTTCACTTTGTTAAGGACAAGAAGGATTGCAGTAAGGAAGAAGAGATAGTCCCTAATATGTAGCACGTTTGTGGATGTATGAAGGTCTTCATTGAAGCTTCTTAGTAGCTACTTGATGGTGAGCTCTGTGCAAAAGTCAGGCTGTTCATATTTGACTTTTTTCCAGATCCTAGTCTTTTAGAACTTTTTTTATTGAGGAACTTAGTGTGAAGATTCTTATTATTGATCAATCAAAGAATAATAAACAAAACCCTAACAAAAAGACTAAACTACCCTTATTAATATAATGGCATCGAGAGTATGCCAAGAAGATGTTGGAAGTGCGTAACGGTGTGTGATTTCGTGAAGAAGTCAGCCAGTTGCATGGCAGAGGAAACATACATAAGAGAAATCGTGTCAAGTTGTAGATGATGTCGCACAAAGTGGCAGTGTAGCTCAATATGCTTGATGTGGTCATGAAAAACTGAGTTATGTGTTATTTAAATAGAATTCTTATTATCACAATACATAGGAGTAGGAGCAGAAGAGAGACTCTTATTTTTGCAAGTAACAATAGAGCCAAACTATCTTAGCAGTGGTAGAAGTCATAACACGATATTCAGCTTCGGCAGATGAACTAGTAACAACAAACTGCCTTTTGCTTGTTCAGGAATAAGAGAGTCGCCCAAAAAAACACAAAATCAAGTAGTAGACTTACGATCAGAAAGATATACAACAGAGAAGGCTCGAAGCTCCAAAGCAAATGAAGAGGGAATTAACATACTTTGGTATAAGGTTCCACGAATATATTGCAGAATGCGATGGACAACTGCCCAGTGAACATTAGTCGGTGAGGAAAGAAACTGACTCACAATATGAACTGCATATGCAATGTTAGGCTGCGTAATCGTTAGATAGACTAAGCTTCCACTATAGTGCGATTCAACGTATGGTCGGTTAAAGGAACACCATCAGAGGAAGTATAATAAACATTAAGTTCTAAAGGAGTTGCAACTAGTCTGGTGTCAGTAATATAAACTCTCTAAAAAACATCTGCAACATATTTGAATTGAGAGAGATAATAGCCTTTGGGAGAAAAAGTAACTTCTATCTCAAAAAAGTATCACAAGGGCCCTAAGTCCTTCATTTCAAATTATTTGTGCAACTATAACTTCAATTTTGTTATGCCATCAAGATCCTATCATCCACATACAAAAGTATTAGAAGGTCTTAGAATAAGAGAAGAAGAGATAGTCGACACGTTTCTCTATGTATGAAGGTCTAGAATAATTCCTTGAAGCTTCTCAGTAGCTGCTTGATGGTGAGCTTTGTGCAAAAGTCAGGCTGTTCATACTTGAATTTTTTGCCCGGATCCTAGTCTTTTAGACTTTTTTGTTTATTCAGGAACTTAGTGTGAAGATTCTTATTATTCATTAATCAAAATAGTCATTCTTCCATTGATCCAAAGTCTCAATATAATGTAGAAGTATTAACATGATGTAAATAATTTATGAACCACAATATTCTAAGCAATCCTATGTATATAAGATATAGGAATGACCAATAGGAGACACTGAAACCAACAATCTTAAGGTCTATGCATGTGGAGCAGAGCCGACTGCTCACATTAGCTTCACCATCAAATCATTCAACCAATGTGGAACATCTTTCACTCTAAATTTAGTTTTTGAGTCTCACATGTATGAGTGCTTAATTTGTGGGAATGAAAGACATTCTTACCATGCTAAACATTAAACATGAGGAATTTATTATCAGAAGATGTTGCAAGTAAATATGAGATGGAAAGCAGGTCTTGCTGTCTTTCATCTTTAATTATGGAACAATTGGCATTCAGGTGAAATTGCAAATATACATGAAATGGGATGCTTGTATGAAGGTTTTCATCTTTTATTATGTATCAATAGACACTCTTGCCTGTGCATGTCATATTCTAAGAAGTAATTTAAATCTCATAATTGAATAAAATCTAAAGCATCAAGAAACCATGATAAATTTGCACCCTCAGTACACAGTGGTACACACTAAAAGAAAATCCAAATACTAACAGTAAAGTTAAATAAAACACCTTAAAGAAAAGTAGAACACATATTCAATCACTATCAATAGGGGTGAAACTTGGGTCGGGTTGAGAAGACAAAAACCCACAATAAATTCGGGTCGGGTCGGGTCGGGTTGGGAAATTTGCAAGTTAACCCGACCCAACCAAACCCGAGCCGACCTGGCTAAAATGGGTTTAGAATGTGGGTCGTGTCAGAATTCGGGTTAAGTCGGGTTAGAATTCAGGTCCAGCCGAGTCGGGTTGCATTGGATATGTCGAATCGTTGTGTAGAAAACTCGAAGAAACCTCAGGAGGCTTTGATGCAGGCCTAGGGTCGAATTTGATATAATTCTCCATAGACTTTCCATTTTAGACTATGTCTCTGAAAGATCTGCACAGGCAATCACGGTTCGTGAAACGATTCTTCCTTGATTGGGGTTTTGCTAAGCAATACATGAAGAAAAACAAGTTTTCCGGGGATTCAATCACGCGTATGGATTCTAGATGAAGGTCTCTCATACTTTTTAAAAGATTGAAGATTTTGAATAATTGAAATTATATTCTTAATCTAAAAACCATAGACATGATTCAACCATAAAATCACCGGTGTTTACTTGGAAAAAGACTTGGATCCCGGTCCAAGGGTCTGGCTAAAAGGTCGAAGCACAACTCCATAGAGTCTTGAAAAATAAACTGAATATTATTGAGAACTTTTTAAAATTAAAAAATACAAGAGGTATATAATATATATAGGAAGAAACAAACAAAAGACTAAACTGTCTTTGCCTTGGTCGACCACATGAAGGAAGGGTAGTTTCCTTCTTTAGAACTCTTTAAGAAAAGACAACTACTAAAGAGGAATTGTGGTCTAATCATGACCAATCCACCTCAATCCTTAAACATGCACCATGGCTTATTGAATGGTATAGATTAAATCAAAAAAATAAAGCAAACTAAATCCTAAAGGAACTTGCAAATTCGTCCAAGGAGAGAATTCTCCTTGCTTGGCGCCACCTCCTTTCTAACTCAGTATCAAATTCAACAGCAACTATGTGATTTACAGAAGACCCATTTGTTGCATGAATTATTTCAGTAATTCTCCTTTTGCAATGTTTACTTCAGTTCTGCTTCAAGCAGTGATTGCATTCATGTGAGGATAATTCTTGGGATATGGTTTGATTATTTCAATGGGCCATTTAAATGCTTTGGAAATATCCACACGGTTAATGACTGGCATACAATTGTACATTCAACTGGGAGAAAAAAAATTGTTACCAAGTTCAGTAGGGAAAGAGGTTCAAGGATTGTACAGAGACAATCTTGTCTTCTAGGAGACTTTTTTGGAACCATATGTTACCATGAAAAGTCAAGTCAATACTGGCTCTTTCTCTTACTCAACAACCATTTTGTTCTCTTCGGAAGATATTTCAAGGAAATTCTGGCCAGATTCTCGTCATTTGTTTAAGGTGGGACCGTTGGAAGTTGATGGGCTATCGGAAATTCAGAATGCTGTTCTATGGTATTTTGTCATATATATCTAAAAGACTAGCTTGTTAAGTGGAGAAACTCAAATCTTAACAATTGATATCAGATCCAGGTTTTAAGCTACCTTATGTGGGTTCAGGAGATCCCCCAAGCGAACGGGATGACCGGCGTAGCTCTCTCTGCTGGAGGGCCTCGTTCGAGGGGAGGATTGTTGGGGCTGCTGCGAACGAGTCCCACATTGGAAGTGTAGAGGGAGATCTATAGGTTTATAAAAGACTTGAGTCACTCCACCTAACAGAGTAGTTTTTTGAGTTGGAAGCCCAAGTCCTAACAATGTAAGTAGCCCTCGATGAGGAAGAGTGTTGAAGTTCATCTATGAGTTAAGATAAATGGCTTGATTTCATACATTCCATCAACTTAGATAGTGAGGAAATTGTAACATTTCTTTTTTCCAAAATTGTTATTATCATAATCATCGAAGTCATTATTCACCAATTTGAGATCAACTTTTCAAGTCCTATTTGATTGCTTTAATCTTATCTAAAATCACTTGTATTCTTTGATAGTACTCTAAATCGACAAATCAACTTAAGTACTGATCTAAATCCTCGAATAATCACCTCAAGATTTAAGTAACAAATCAAAATATAAAATACTAATAATCTGAGTTACAAACTATAAATTGTTAGATGTCAATATCTACAAATTGGAAATAAGAAGAAAAAGCAATGCACAAGTCGTGCCAATATCCTGGCAATGATGAGGGAGTGGTTTACAGATGAAAAGGCTTAAGAGTTAAAGAGTGATGATTCCCTAAGGAGTCCCTACTATGAAAAAAGTCTAAATATAGAAGGAACTCATGGATCGTTGCGAGTTGCAATGGAGAGAAAATTATGTAACTCTCTACCCATATAGGAGTGTGGAAAAAGTCTCACATCGCATATAAAGTGGGTGATGGAAGTGATTATAAGAGAGGACAACCCTTTAAACTAATATGAGGCCTTTTAAACCGGGCTCAAAACAAAACCGTGCTGGCCCAGGTGGAGCCCATAGTGGGCAATATCGTGTTGGAGTCATATCATCACAAATTCTCCATTTAATTTTCATATAAAAATGTTTTTAATAGTTTGGTAGTCGTGGTTTTTCATTTTCTCGTCTTTGAGTCGGTCTTCTCCCTATCAGACAAGGAGGACTTTCATTGACTTGACTTCAATGAATCAGTCTTCTCCGAGGGTTCCACCATAGAAGCCTATTCAGGTATTAATTAAACCATGGCTTGCAATCACAACACACACAGAAGAGAAGAGAAGAGAGAGAAGGAGATGGATAACTTGCAGGTCCCTCAACTCATCCGCCACCCTGCCCATTGCCACGACCTCACTCTCCTCCCATACCCGGCCTACCCACAAGGCCATTTCCTCTGCAACGCCTGCTGCAGCCAAGGCAGCGACTTCTGCTACCATTGCAGCGTCTGCAGTTTCGACATCCACATCTCCTGCGCTTGCATCCAAGATTCTCTCTACCACCCAGCTCACCACCATCTTCTCACCCTTATCTTCTCTCCTACCTACCAAAACAAGCACTTCACTTGCAATATTTGCCGCAACGTCGGCTACAACCATTGGCTCTACCGCTGCGTCGACTGTGGTGGATTCGATGCCCATCTGAGTTGTGCTGGAGGGGCTCCCACACCTCTGTTGCTCAACCAATATAGTCAACGCCCTCGTCAAATGCTCCAACCTGCAGTTGCTCCTTTCCAGCACAATGTCACATATGTACAGCAGCCACATGGATTTCAGAACAATTATGCACCGAATTACTCTGCCCAGGCTATTCAGCAGCCAGTGTGGGCGACCGCACCAGGTAATTATTGGATAGATGTTTCTCTGAATGGACTTCTTTATGGGGCTTCCCAGCAAGTGGGCCAGAGTTTGGTGCAAGCTATCATACCAGAAGATGGAGGCAGCGGAAGCGGCGGCGGCGGTGGAGGTGCAGATGGTGGTAGTGGAGGGGGTGACCTCTAATTTGATGCAGGTCATTGGGATTATTGATCATACTGTTTTAAATTTAACTTAAGATTGTGTTGCTTATGTTCTCAACTCAATGGAGTGTGGAAGACGAACAACGGTGGTGGTGGTGGTTGTTTTCTCAATAATAATTCTCTTCATAGTTTATTCGAAGAAATCTCTGTATCGAACTCATGACTATCATGCGTTGGTAGCAATAAGTTGGAGCCCAACGTTCATAGAAAATTTTAAAATAATTACTGATATATAAAATTAAAAGAAATTATTTTATTTAAGTATTTATGTTCACCTAATTTAGATTAAATAAAATAGACAATTTTTTTTAACCGAGGTGTCCAGGCATCTCATCGGACAAATCCTCAGTGTGATATGTAAACCTTCCAATCAACACCCACCGAATAAATTCAGTAGAAAGCATAGGGGGCTCAAACTTGGCACCTCCCGCTTCCTGAGGAAGGAGGTTAACCAGTTGAACTACACCTATGAGATTAACCCTAATTTATAAAATTTTCATTTAAAAAAATCTTAATTTCATAAAAGTATTGGAATACTTGAAAAATTACTTAGACACCCTAAAAACATATCAATAACATTAACGGTTCTTCCTTTAATACCATAAACATTTGTATACTATTTCATTATTTTTTTAAAGAAACTCTAAAATTGGAATTATTTTAGAAAACCCAACTTTTATTAATGTTTTTAGAAAAAAACCTTGGAAACTTACGAAGACACCTTACAAACTATATCAATCACATTAACATCTCGATTCAAATCCACAAGCATTCAATGTTATTTCGTTAAACTATTTTCACATCAAACCAAAATTGGAATTATCTTAAAGGAAAATTTCAGAAAATTTGATGAAAATAGTTCAAAATGATCAAATTTTAAGGGAAAAAGTTTGGAATTATTAAATACTTTTCAGTTTTCACAATTAAAGAGCTCACTTCTAAACCTAATGCAAGATTCAACTTACATTAATATACTCTATTTAACAGTTTAAATCTATCATGAAATGAGCCCATTAGATTCAAACTGGTCACCAAGTGTGGATTAGATATGGCATAAGCATCAACTTTGATGTTGCAAAAGCAGATTTTAAATAAGTTGATATATTTTACATTTGGGGGTCTTTAACATTATTAGTGAAAGTTACTTTTATATCAATTTATTATAATTTTTTGTAAAAAATTATTTATTAATTCAAAAGAAGGTTTGCAAAGATACGTCATAGAATTTAAAAACAACAGATTCTAAACTAAAATAAAGAATTTCACTCTTAGCCATTTCTTTGTATAGATTTAGGCCAAAATTAATGAATCTTTAAGAATAAATTCTAGTAAATAAACCTAAATAGTATAATTTATTTACATAATTAGTATTCTCAAATAATTCCATATGTTTATTTTATAAAACGTAATTCGCAGTGCATCAAGGGTAGAAGTGATGACTAATAACCTATTTCTAGAAGTGGGAGTTCTGAATTTGCACGTGATAGAAGATTAGTCAAATATTTTAAAAGACTAATAAACTTTCAGTAACTTAAAAAATAATTCAGTTGGTGATGCATCCACAGTCGAAAAATCAAACGTAGACAAGGTCGTGGGTTGAATACTGACGCATGGAAACCAAATGGAAAGAAAATTTTATTAAATTTAATTGTGATTGCTAAGTTAATTAAATTTAATTATGATTTGTTAATAAAATAAAAGAGTTATACTGACTCTGAAAGCGCCCCTACACGCGTTCTCTCTCCATCAAACACCTTGTTGACTCGCTAGGGTTTACTCAGCTGGTCGTCTCTGCAGCTTCACGGGCGGCTAACCGGCTAGTAGGCCATAGTATTTCTGTCATAGATGGCCATGGAGCCACCGGTGGATGGGATGCCTATTCAGGGGTTTTGGAATTCATATTTAGCAATTTTTAATTTTAATTCCAGATGATGATGCAAGTAAGGGTTATTGTTGAATAAGGAAAGAGAGTCCTCTAATGCAAATATGATTTTTTCCTCTTTTCTATAAATATGCTGCAAATGTATTGAGTAAATAGAACACTAAATAATAAAAATCAGTGTTCCTCCCGTGATTTTTTTCCCTCAGGGGTTTTCCACGTAAATCTTTGCCTTCTATTATGATGATTTTGTGTGAAATTATCTCTTTCTACATGGTATCAGCCTAATCATTGATCTTACGTCAAATTTTTGCCCGAGAGACATTGATCGATAGCGGTTTTTGTGGTTGCCTCATGCAAGGCTTTGTTCTCCGATTTGAGATCTGCCGTTGAGAGATCTCTGTATCGACCACGGTTCAAACAGCGCTGTTGTAGTTCTTTCTTCTACCCCGCTACCACGCGTGTTTTCCGACCTAGAGGTCTGAGTTTGGTGCCAGATCCGTTCCGCTAACTTTTTAGTGTCGATTTCGCTAAGGTACTTAATTATTAGTTTAAAAAGTTCTTAAATAATAAAATGAGAAAAATGACAAAGAAATGGCATTCATATCATTAGTCTCATCTTAAAATTGATCCATGAATCACATACATTTTATATTCATATATGCAAGGAAATCTTACAGTCTCACAATTGATGATTCCACCACTCATTTAATGAACAAAAGCTATTAAGGCATCCCTAATCTGGAAAGCTTGGGTTCTTTGGCGAGACAAGCCTGTAAATATTGTTAAATAATAAGGGAAGTGTGCTCCTGGGCCCCCCATTGTGGGCCTGCTTTGCTGGTATCCTGCCTGGTTCGGACTTTGGGCTTTTTGTTCTGTAATTCTTGGGCTTTTTCCTCTTGAATGAATAATTAACTCTTACATTAAAAAAAAAAATAATAATAAGGGAAGTAATGGGTGCACCAGCACTTTTACTTTATGTGTACTAAAAATAAGTGAAATACACATTTTATCCAAATTTATATCCGTCTACATTGTTAGGTCGAATTCTATCTTCCAGAGGATACTTCAATTTATAGAGGGGAGAAGATAAAATAAGCAAGGGCTGGGCCTACTCAACTCGGCCCATGGCAGGTTGTTTGAAACTGCTACGGGTTGCTACCGATTTGATCATGCTGGAGTCAATGCAAGCATCTATGCAATTCTACCCCTTTGCCTGATGGTCTTACAACCGTGTGGGGCTACTAACAGCATGTCTGTACTCTTCTTCACCTTCTTTAATGTGCAATCTCACCTGCATCGCCTCCTTTTTATTATTTTTCTTGCTACTTGCTCTTCTTTCTTTGCTTTCTTGGCCCTATCTTCTTCAACTCTCCAGCACATCTCTATCTCCAACAGGGGTCCAAATATAGAAGAAACTCTGTTTCCTCAATCAACAAAATTTAGAGAACAAATGCATTACAAAAAATAATGACACCTTCTTTTTCAATCTTAAAGGCTGGATTAATAGATTAAGCACTCCCCTTTTGTCTACTTTTGGTATGGGAGTATTTGCTGATTTATAGTCTTTCTTCGAGCCCCTTTGGGATTCCTTTAACTGGCCGGGACTGTGGACTTACCTTCTTATTTTATCTCTGCTCATAATTTGAACTCATTTTTGTATGCTTTTTGGAGTTTTCTCTAATTTTGAATGAATTTTACTCTATCGTTAAAAAAAAAACTTAGAGAACGAGATATAAAAGAAGAGAAATAGAGAGACAGCCGAGACTCATTTAATTTTCAGATGAAAATGTTTTTAATAGTTTAGAAATCTTTACTGAGTCGGTCTTCTCCAGTTCAGACAAGAAGGCCTTTCGTTGACTTGTCTTCACTGAATCAGTCTCTTCCTTACCAAACGAGAAAGGCCTTTCACTCAATCGTGTTTACCAAGTCTTCTCCTAGGTTTCCACCTTAGAAGCCGATTCTGGTATTAATTAAACCATGGCTCGCAAGCACAACACGCACACAGAAGAGAGAGAGAGAGAGAGAGAGAGAGAGAGAGATGGATTACGATCAGCTCCCTCAGATCATCCGCCACCCTGGACACCACCACGACCTCACTCTCCTCCGACATCCGGCCTACCCACAAGGCCATTTCCTCTGCAACGCCTGCCGCAGCCAAGGCAGCGACTTCTGCTACCATTGCAGCGTCTGCAGTTTCGACATCCACATCTCCTGCGCTTGCATCCAAGATTCTCTCTACCACCCAGCTCACCACCATCTTCTCACCCTCATCTTCTCTCCTACCTACCAAAACAAGCACTTCACTTGCAACATTTGCCGCAACGTCGGCTCCAACCACTGGCTCTACCGCTGCGTCTACTGTGGTGGATTCGATGCCCATCTGAGTTGTGCTGGAGGGGTTTCCACACCTCTGTTGCTCAACCAATATAGTCAACGCCCTCATCAAATGCTCCAGCCTGCTGTTGCTCCTCTCCAGTACAATGTACAGCAGCCACTTCCAAAGAATTATTCTGTGAACAGACCGATTTCCGGCGTCCCCCAGGCTATTCAGCCGCCAGTGAGGGCGACCGCACTAGGTATTAATATGTATGATCTTTCTCTGAATGCACTTGTTTATGGGGCTGCCCAGCAAGTGGGCCAGAGTTTGGTGCAAGCTATCATGCCAGAAGATGGAGGCAGCGGAAGCAGCGGCGATGGTGGAGGTGCAGATGTTGGTAGTGGAGGGGGTGAACTCTAATCTGATGCAGGTCATTGGGATTACAGATCAGACTGTTTTTAATTTCAGTTTAGATTGTGTTGCTTATGTTCTCAACTCAATGGAGTGTGGAAGACGAATAACGGTTGTTGTTGTTGTTGTTTTCTCAGTAATAATTCTCTTTATAGTTTATTCGAAGAAATCTCTGCATCGAACTCATGACTATCATGCGTTGGTAGCAATTAGTTGGAGCCCAACGTTCATAGAAATTTTTAAAAATAATTACTGATATATAAAATTAAAAGAAATTATTTTATGTAAGTATGTATGTTCACTTACTGTTGAAAAAAAAAAGTATTTATGTTCACCTAATTTAGATTAAATAAAATAGACAATTTTTTTTTACCAAGATGTCCAGGCATCTCATTCGGACAAATCCATAAGTATTCAATGTTATTTCATTAAACTATTTTCATATAAAACCAAAATTGGAATTATCTTAAAGAAAATTTCAGAAAATTTTATGAAAAATAATTCAAAATGGTCAAATTTTAAGGGAAAAAATTTGGAATTGACAAATGCTTTTCACAATTAAAGAGCTTACTTCTAAAAACCTTCTTAAAATCATATTTAATGCAAGATTCAACTCATAAAATAGTCAAAAGATTCTTTTGAAAATTTAAAAAAATTTGAAAACAGACTGATAATGGCCAAAGTGGTACGATCAAACTATTGGCCATATCGATTGCTACAATCATTGTACGACCAATACGATACGTATTAAACCAATACATCTTCAAATACAAAAACATAACACGTACCAAACTGAAACACAACTGGGCCGCAAATGGGCTTGGACTTATGAGCTTTGAAGGCCCAAAGCTTTTGAGATTGGACACCAATGATAGGTTTGAAGGGCTCTTTTGTCGACTCGGTCCATGTTTCTCTTCCATTTTAATTTCTTTTCTTTAAAATCTCCATTTTTCCTGCAAAATTTCAAAATCCCATTAATTATATAATATATACAAAATTCAAGAGCTAACTAATCTAAATATCAAGGCTAAAATAGTCATTTTACTGTGCTCATCACCCGGGTTTTAGTGAACTTCTCATTTTGCCCCTCATCAATCCTCAGAAATCGTTTAACTTTTCAGTGAGGCCGGTGCACCGACAGGATCACTTGGAAATCGGTGCACCGATTTCTTGAGAGTCCAAATCGGTGCACCGACCGAATCATTTTACATATAAATCAGTTCACTTTTCAGTGAATCGGTTCACCAGACAGTGCACTGATGAGTGAATCGATTTACTGAAAAAGTGAGCCAATTTCTGTGGATGAGAGCAAAGTGGGAAATACGAAAAACCCGTGTCTACTAAAAGAGCATGCCCGTGTTAGGATGGGCACCCAATATATTTTACATTTGGGGATCTCAACATTATTAGTGAAAGTTACTTTTATATCAATTTATTAATTTTTTTTTTAAAAAATTATTTATTAATTCAAAAGAAGGTTTCCAAAGATACGTCATAGAATTTAAAAACAACAGATTCTAAACTAAAATAAAGAATTTCAATCTTAGCCATTTCTTTTTATAGATTTAGGCCAAAATTTTTAAGAATAAATTCTAGTAAATAAACCTAAATAGTATCAATTTATTTACATAATTAGTATCTCTCAGATAATTCCACATGTTGATCTTGTAAAATACTATTCATAGTAGGTTAGGAATTGAAGTGATGACTGAGAACCCTCTTCTAAAAATAAGAATCCTGAATTTGTAGATGATCGAAGATTAGTCAAATATTTTAAAAGACCTATAAATCTCGTCATTAAAAAAAATTGCAGTGCGTCAGTTGGTGATGTCGAAAAATCAATCGTAGACTAGGTCTTGGGTTGAGTATTGACGCATGGAAACCAAGTGGGAAGAAGACTTTGGAAGAAAATTTTATTAAATTTAATTGTGATTTGCTAATTTAATTACGATTTGTTGAAAGTTATACTGACTCTGAAAGCGCCCCCACACGCGTTCTCTCTCTATGAAACAGTTTGTTTACTCGCTAGGGTTTACTCAGTTGGTCGTCTCTGCAGCTTCATGGGCGGCTAACCGGCTAGTAGGCCATAGTATTTCTGTCATAAGTGGCCATGGAGCCACCGGTGGATGGGATGCCTATTCAGGGCTTTTGGAATTCATATTTAGCAATTTTTAATCTTAATTCCAGATGATGATGCAACTAAGGGTTATTGTTGAATAAGGAAAGAGAGTCCACTAATGCAAATAGGACTCTTTCCTCTTTTCTATAAATATGCTGCAGATGTATTGCATAAATAGAACATTAAATAATAAAAATTTCAGTCTTCCTCCCATAGTTTTCTTCTGTAGGGGCTTTCCACGTAAATCTTTGTCTACTATTATGATGATTTTGTGTGAAATTATCTCTTTCTATATGGTATAAGCTTAATCATCGATCCTACGTCAAATTTTTGCCCAAGAGACAGTGATCGATGGCGGTTTTTGTGGTCGCGTCGTGCAAGGCTTTGTTCTCCGATTTGAGATTGTTAGGGAATAGACCCAATACCCACATACAGAAAATACAAACTCAATCACACATAAACACAGAGAACACAGGATATACGTGGTTCGGCCCAACCTTGGCCTACGTCCACGGAAGAGTGTAGATTTCATTATAGATAAAAAGAATACAGATACAATATTTGGATCCCAAGATCTCTTTTGGTATCTTCCCTCTCTCTCTATCTCCCTCACTATACCTTTGCTGCAAGAGGCCCCTTCTGGCCTCGGAAGGCACTCGGCCAAACGGCAGGGTTCCATGAAACCCACGTCCTTAATATATAGCAGTATTGCAGTGTCCTAATGTAATTAGGAATCCCATTTAATTAGGAGTCCTATGTAATTAGGAGTCCCATGTAACTAGACTCCTAATTTCAGTAGAATTGAGCCACAAGTTCCAACAATCTCCACCTTGGCGAAAATCCACTGATCCTCCTCCAGAGACAACTGTGACATCGTCCTCCACTGCAACTATGCACCTCTGTGCACACTAACCGCTCCCGGTCATGCTCCACCTGCAGCTGTAATCATCTACATCTCTGTATGAGATGTGCATCCCATACCTTAGGATGATCCCACCAGTCTTGAGTAAGACTGTATAGCCCAATCGGGCTCCACCTCGATCTTGGCCGTCCAAGACCCTATGTTGCATCTGCAACTCCGCTTCCTACGTTCTACGAGCACATCCCGACGTGCTTCACAAACGCGAGGCTGCGTTTCCTTCATAGTGTGTTCCTGCACACACTAATGTGTTAGCTGCAATCACCTCGGGCTCTCTACACATATGGCGAATGTGCCATCTCCATGCGTACCGTCAAAAAGTCCAAGATCCTTCACGTTGCAGAAACCGTCTCACGGCTACATCTTGACGTGTTTCCTTGACGAGATCCCACGCACCGCCGTCGACCACTCCCCGACTCTTCCAAAAATTTAATTTTACTCCTTTTCAAAATCCACACCGGTCACCGCGTAGATCTCTTCTCTAATATCACATAGGCAAAGAAGGATCTCAATTTCAAGTCCCGATGACTCCAGAAATTGCAAAACAATTCTGACCGTTGATGTTTTCCTGCTGAAGGAGTACCTGAATCTGTGGTCCTGCGGGATCATCTGAAACTGTAAATCTGCGGATCACCCACCACGCAGTACAATAGTCCAGCAGAACTGCCCCTGTAGTCCATCGGGTGCACCGAAAAGCGATGGTTCTTCACAACCGAGTGGACTCACTTAGCCCCTCGGGTGCACCGAAAACGGTGGTTCTTCACAACCGAGTGGACTCACTGATGTACCTGAAATGGTGATCCCGCGGGTGAACTTGCAGTGGTGGTCCTCCAGACCACCAATTTTTCCCTCCTCCTATTTTTTTTTTTTTTCTTTCTTTCTCCTCCACTCGGTTACCCCAACCGAGTGGACCCGATGTGTGCTGTCGCAGCCTTCCTCTCTCCGGCGCTACCTCCGGCTGCTGGCAGATTTCTCTCCTTCCCTTGGTCTCTGGTGCTGCCACGGACGACGATGGAAGAGAGACTCTTCCTGTCTGCAGATCTGCCTTGTCATCGCCCCAGATTTGCACTACAGATCCGTTCTGTACCACTCGCGCCACTGCCCGAGCTCTCTGGCCGATGAACCCTTCTCGGTCTGTCCCGATCTGCTGGTCGGTCTTCCTGCAGAACTCCTTCTCTCACTCCGGTGACCGCCTCTCCTTCTTGTTTCAAATCTTGAGACATCAGATCTGGATGGATTCATGGAAGAACCCTTTCTCTGCCGCTGCTTGCGGCTCCACCGGCCGTCGATCTGCTGCCTGCTGTTTGCTGCCGCTGGTCGCCTCTGTTCCTGTTTCTCGCAGCCGGTTCTCCTGCTGAGTGCCGAAATCCCCTTCTGAGATCCCTTTGATTTCGGTTTGATGGATCTGCTGCAATCACCGATCTCAGCTCTGCTGCCCATACCACCGGCGTTCAGCCGTGTGATCTTCTTCCAACGATCTCCACTGCTACCTTTCTCCAGATCTGAACTCTAGGGCTGCCGACTGTTTCTTCCTTTGACAGATCTGTACCGATCTGAAGGTCTCCTTCTCCTCCTTCCGAGATCTGTAGATCTGTTGCCGATGGGTTTCCGTCCTTAGCTGCCGCACGCCGCTTCCTCCGGCGTCACTGCACTCATCACCCATCGCCACGGCTGCCAGAGCTCTCACTGCTCGAGATCTGCTGCCCCGTTGTGCGGATCTGCTACCCTTTGGTGCGCCCTCCGATGTTGCTCAGATCTGGCGCTCGATCTTGTCCCGTCGGAAACCCTTGGATCTGGTTGACCTTTGCCGCCGCTGCTGGCTACTTCCGCCTCTGGTTTGGCTGCTCAAAACCCGATCTGAGAAATCAGATTTGGGTTTCCTCTTCTGCAATTTCTGCTGCACTGCTATGGTCTCTCTTGCCGCCGCACCTCTCTGCTCCGGCAGTGCAATTCCAGATCTGCACGATGGGTCCCGTGCGGATGCTCCTTCTTGCGCCTGCAGCTCCACGTCAGATCTCAACCCAGATCTCAGCGCTGCTGCCGCCTCTGCTCGCCTCTTCCTGAAGTCTCCACCCTCTGCAGATTCTCACCGATCTGTTTTTTTTTTTTCGAATTACAGATCTGATATCTGAGATCTGATTTTCGATCCGACGAACCTGTCTCTGGTTTTCTTAGAATCGATGTGGAACGGATCTGCTTGCGCACTACCAATGGGGCTTTGTCTTTCCAGCCGCACATCTGCTGGCTGCCACTCACAGATCTGAAAAAAAATCAGATCTGCAGCGGTATTGCATTGTTGCTTCTGCCCCTCTCTTTATGCAGACATTCCGACGTGTGATTTATCTGGCCCGAATCGAACCTTCGCTCATGATACCACTGTTAGGGAATAGACCCAATACCCACATACAGAAAATACAAACTCAATCACACATAAACACAGAGAACACAGGATATACGTGGTTCGGCCCAACCTTGGCCTACGTCCACGGAAGAGTGTAGATTTCATTATAGATAAAAAGAATACAGATACAATATTTGGATCCCAAGATCTCTTTTGGTATCTTCCCTCTCTCTCTATCTCCCTCACTATACCTTTGCTGCAAGAGGCCCCTTCTGGCCTCGGAAGGCACTCGGCCAAACGGCAGGGTTTCCATGAAACCCACGTCCTTAATATATAGCAGTATTGCAGTGTCCTAATGTAATTAGGAATCCCATTTAATTAGGAGTCCTATGTAATTAGGAGTCCCATGTAACTAGACTCCTAATTTCAGTAGAATTGAGCCACAAGTTCCAACAGAGATCTGCCGTTGAGAGATCTCTGTATCGACCACGGTTCAAACAGCGCTGTTGCAGTTCTTTCTTCTAACCCTCTACCACGCGTGTTTTTCGACCTACAGGTCTGGGTTTGGTGCCAGATCCGTTCCGCTAACTTTTTAGTGTCGATTCCGCTAAGGTACTTAATTATTAGTTTAAAAAGTTCTTAAAAAATAAAATGAGAAAAATGATAAAGAAATGCCATTCATATCATTAGTCTCATCTTAAAATTGATCCATGAATCACATACATTTTATATTCATATATGTAAGGAAATCTTACAGTCTCACAATTGATGATTCCACCACTCATTTAATGAACAAAAGCTATTAAGGCATCCCTAATCTGGAAAGCTTGGGTTTTTTTGGTGAGGCAAGCTTGTAAATATTGTTAAATAATAAGGGAAGTGTGCTCCTGGGCCCCCACTTGTGGGCCTGCTTTGCTGGTATCCTGCATGGCCCAGGACAGTGGGCTTTTTGTTATGTAATTCTTGGGCTTTTTCCTCTTACAGATCAGATTGTTTTTTATTTCAGTTTAGATTGTGGTGGTGTTGTTTTCTCAATAATAATTCTCTTGATTCGAAGAAATCTCTGTACCAAACTCATGACTGTCATAAGAAATATCTTTAGTATTTTTATATCTCTTGCATTTTTATTGTAAAAAAAGTATGGATTCACAATACTATTTATTTATAGGCATTTTTACCTTATCAACAGTGTTTTAATAATGTAATATATCAGTAAGTAAATGATTGAAAATGATAAACTATATATTATCTTCTAATATTATTATCTGATATAAACGATTGGAGACAATGATTCTCTCTCACAACATGCTAGGTTAGAGAGATAAAAAGGAAGGCATGAAAATATATTAGACAAGAATATATGCAATAATTATTCATTGATATTAAATTCTACGTATCTCTTTAATTAAGAAACAAACAAAAAATAATTCTCCATCACTATAAAATACTTTAAGTCTAAGGACCCATTACCACAACGTGAGACAACACCTTAGCTATGATCTAACGACCATGATTCATCTGATGAACTTAATCCTTTATTGATAGGAAAGCACTATCCACATTATAACCATTATCTCGCTTTCATAAGAATAACAACCCATATCCTAGATGATAAGGTAGTAGGACTCAGAGAAACAAATCAAACATGAGTCAATACATTTCAACATGAAAAAAATGAAACCCTATTTGGGTATGCTTTTTACATGCATGAAAAAAATTCGAACTTCTTTCAATCTAAATAAATAAGATAAATAACATTAATGATAATGATGATAACGAAGAATAACAACTCACAGGCTAGATCAGGTATCCACCACTACCAATGAAGAAATCCAATGGTCTAGATTATAAGGTGCGACTGCAGTGGGTATACCTTGGGCCGGTAAACTTTCTCCATCCATATTATGTGTTTTATACGTCCAACTAGCTTTATTATAATAGCAGTCCAATTCCATTTCATATTCTAAGGCTCTCTTTGGTGGAATAACCATCCTCTCCAATTACATTCTATATTATCAATGATTCTTCTGTCATTATCTCCAGCCTATACCAAACCCTAAATTTCATAGAAAACAGGCTTACTTATCAAATACTACTTTGACTTTCTTTTCCTAATTGTATATTTTTTTACTTGGCTCTCTTAATCCAATAAGAAATGAAAGCATCTAAAATTTAATCAAGCCAGTTGACTTCATACATTGGCTGTTTTTCATTTTCATTCATCTCAGAAACTGAAGAGCAAAGAAATGAAACCTTCCTTTCTTTCTTGTTCTTCTTCTTCTGTGACAAATGAATGGAGTCCAAAGATTATTTTTTTTTAAAAAAAAATTACTTTTTTTTGGAAATTGACAAATGACCCATTAAGAATTGGGATCTCCCCTAGAGCTGGGAGAAATAACACTGAAATAAATAGCATTTTAGCTAGACCAGCATTGAAGTTATAGTGATTGTGATCAATACCATGTCATGTAGTTGAGATCAGTTTTTGAAAACTTGAAAGTAGAACTCAATGTGAAATCTCGTCAAGTTTAGAAATTAGGTCAAACTTTTGAAGAAATAAAATAAAATTAGAAAAAACTCATTGACTCTCTCGACTCAAAATCTTATGAAGTCGAGCTGACTTTGACTGACTTACCTACGTCATTTTGAGTTTTCAAACAATGGTTGAGATAAATGATTTTATGACAAATTTTAGATGTGAGGTTGCAATATGGGTTGTGTTTCAGGTTGAGAGCTAAATCTTTGTGTGTCCATATTTAATCTGGGTCGCTGTTTTTCAACCTAATTCATATTTTAGCCTCTTCCAACACACCCATAACCCAACTCATTTTTAATTTGCGTCATCTAATTCAAAATCATATAAATCGAATAAGAGGTCAATCTGTATAATTAATAGATATTTAGTCTATATAGATTGTATTGGTATGCATGAAGCGAAAATACATATATAAAAATAAGTTTTTACTACTGAAACATAATTATTTTAAATAAGTTGGGTTAACTCGCCCATATTTCATGTTGATGAGCTTGTTTCGGGTTAACTCTAATTTAAGTTGCACCTCTATTTAGATGCAAACTTCGTGGTCATTGACACCATTTATTTTTTATCAATCTAAATTCAACTTTTTGAGTCTTATATTTTTATTCTATTTATAAAATGACAAGTTTTCGACATTAACTTCAAAGAAATTACTACATTTGAAAGACAAAAATACCCTTATATGTATGTAGCAATTTCTGCTAACTTCTGCCATTGACTTTCGCAACCCTATATACTGAAATAGTGTTCACAGCATTTGGAGAGAGAAAGAGAGAGAGATGGGGAAGCTGATCTATGAACCTGTGATCCACCATTTCAGCCATCCTCATCCTTTGGAGCTCTCTACTTTCCAACAGACCGGCGTCGGCGTCGAATCTTCATGCTATGGGTGCAAGTTTAAGCTCTCAGGATGGATTTACACATGTAAGACATGCAACTACTCCCTCCATGTCTCATGTTCTCAGGCCCCTCAGCTCATCCACCACCCTGCAGATCCAAACCACCCCCTCCCTCTACTACCTCACCCACCCTACCAGGAAGGATACTTCTACTGCAACGCCTGTGGCCGCCAGGGCAACGGCTTCTCCTACCACTGCGGCACTTGCGATCTCGACATCCATGTCTACTGTGCTTCCATGCCGCTTTCTCTCCTTCACCAAGCCCACCAACACCCTCTCAACCTCATCTTCTTTCCTCCTTACCAAAACAAGGGCTTCTATTGTGACATATGCCACAATATGGGCTCCAACCATTGGCTTTACCGCTGCGGTCTCTGCGAATTCGATGCCCATCTAGCTTGTGCCGGTGGTTCAATGGATCCTTCGGAGCAGGGCGAGACCAGTCAGCAGTGTCAACTCCATGGGGCTTCTGGAGGTGCAGGTGCCAAAGCTAGAGCAGCTAAGAAGGTTTTAAAGGTTGTGGTTAATGGAATTTCGGTGGGACTCATAGGGGTGCCAATTGCCAGCCTCGCAACCATCGGCCGCCAATCTGACCGGAATCCAACCCGCTAAAACAGGTTTCGTGTGGGTTGGGTTTCTTTGTCAATAGATTTGGTTGTCCCAGATTAAATTTGGATTGTTTGTCACTCTGGTAATCGAGCATTCTCGTCGTCAATGAAAAAGTATTACGTTACTCCTACAAATTGTATTTAATTGTATTTGAAGACTTTTTCTTTCAAAAATGACGTGGCATCGCTCTACTGAATCTTGTTGCCATGGCCACAAACAATCCTAGTTTAGTTAGATCGGTTTAAGTTGACAACCTAATGCAACTGTGTGTAAGAATGTAGCCGTTACATGGTTTTTCAAATCAAATGTCGTAATTTTTATTTTCGCCTTTTTAGGCTCTTTTAAGTTTGCAATTTAATAAAAGACCAATTGCATCTTGGATTAATATTGTATAAATATGGTTTTTTTAACAAATTTAAATGAATTAAGCAGGTTAGGGTTGGGTTGTAAAATGGATTCCTTTTGATATTTTTCATCCAATTAGCGAACAAGTTGACATCTTTATGGTCTTGAAGGGATTATCTGACTTTAAAACAATAAATCAACAACAAATCTATAACTTGACTCTTAATCAGTCTCCTCTCAAACTTTATTTAGTTGACTTCAAATAGGAAAATCAAGTTATTCATATTTCTCACTTGATTAATTCTTGAGATATGTGTAAATCTCTAAATCCGTACCATTGGGAACAGAGTAATGAGGAGGGATCCTTTTTTTATTGAGGGGCACTTGATCTCAAAACTTCTCGTAAACATGGGCGGATTTTGATCATCAAACCAACCCTTTAGACTTTGACTATCAAACTAACCCTTCGATGTTGTTTACATGTGATTTATATATTTCGGATTTTCCTTAGATACCATTTTGATAACATGGACTACAATATTTTTACAAAAAAATTGATAGTATGAGATTTTTAGATGGAATTGAGATTTTATAAGGTCTACTAAATTCTCAACAAAAATTGTTTGCTTAATGAAAACATAATTCTAAACTAAGGAGTTTTGAAACTTTGCAAACTAAGGAGATTTTATAAAAAAAAGAAAATCATTTTTTTCTTTTTTACTCAATGGAAGGATGCAGCCGTAAATTCTTCCACTGAGTTGTTCATTCCCTTTTCACAATGCCGTTATTACTTATTACAAGTTAAATGTTTTCTAATGCTCGCTGACTTCTTGCTCTCACTTCTATCTACAGTATCATATCTGGCACCTTTGACTTTTTCTCATTTGTTGAAACTAAGGTTGACTCGCAAAGTCAATGAGTTTGAAGGCCAATTTTTGTAAGGTTGTGTCTATGTTTTGTCGAAAACAGGTTTTTTCAATAAAATTGAGGAATTTTTTTAAACTATTTTTTTTTTTAAATTAAATGGGAGAATGTAAGACGCCCATACATATGTATAAATACAAAATGCATACGATTAATGGGTAAATTTAAGATGAGGCTAATGTTATGATTGACATTTTTTTGTTATTTTTCTCATTCTTAAAGTAATAATTAAGAATCTATACTAAAAAAATAATGAGAATAAGTCCTTTAAAGAAGTTAAAGAGTAAATATAAAAATATATGTTAAAAAAGTCTCAACTTCTTTATTATTATCTTTATTTTTTATCATCATATAATTTATGAATCATATTTTAAATTAGGAGATAACAGTTGGACGGGTCGAAGGTCCTACCCAGGGGTCGAAATATCGGCCGATATCAAAATATCGGCAGATATTTAAAAAAAAGAGGAGGAAAGAGAAAAATATCGACTGATACCGTTTTTTGTACCCTAGGACTCCTACCCTTATAAGGAAGCTGCACCAATTGAGTAAACCCTAGCAAGTAAACAAACCGTTTGATAGAGAGAGAAGGCGTGTTGGGGCGCTTTCAGAGTTATTATAACTTTTAGTTTATCAAACACCTTGTTGCCTACTGCTTCAGTAAGTGGGAGGTTGCGAGTTCGAGCCTCCATAGTTTAACTTTGGTGTGCCTTAGGGGTAGTGGGCTCACCCGTAGGAATTTTACGTTGGGTATCTCGTGGTTTCCTACACGTAAATTAAAAAAAAAAATTTGTAATTAAATTTAATTAAATTATCAAATCACAATTAAATTTAATAAAATCTTCTTTCAAAGTCTTCTGCCCACTTGGTTTCCATGCGACTTTCAGTACTCAACCCATGACCTTGTCCACGTTTGATTTTACGACTTTGGATGTATCACCAACTGACGCACTTCAAATTACGTTTTATAAAATCAACATGTGGAATTATTTAACGGATACTAATTATGTAAATAAATTATACTATTCAGATATATTTACTAGAATTTATTCTAAAATATTTCATTAATAAATGGCTAAGATTGAAAATTCTTCATTTTAGATTAGAATCTGTTGTTTTAAAATTGTATAATGTAAATTCTAGTTACTCTAATTATCCCGCGGTTGTCCACACGTAAATTCAAAAAAAAAAAAAATCTATAACATATCTTTGGAAACCTTATTTTAAATTAATAAATACTTTTCAAAAATTAATTTTAAAATAATTGATTTAAAAATAAATTTCACTAATAATATTGAGAGTTGGGACCCCCCAATGTAAAATATAGGGATCATAAAAAGCGGATAAGTTGTGTTTCAGTTGATACGAATTAAGTTTTTTTATTTAAATAAGTATAGGCCGATACGTATTTTATAATTTTACAATGACCTCAGCGATCTATACGGTCGTATCACTTCACTTTGGCCATTATACTGTTTTCAATTTTTTTTTTAAATTTTCAAAAGAATATTTTGACAATTTTATGATTTGAATTTTGCATTGTATATGATTTTAAGAAGGTTTAGAACAATGTTCTTTAATTATGAAAAACATTTATCAATTCCAAATTCTTTCCCTTAAAATTTTATTTTTTTGAACTATTTTCATCATTTTTTTTTGAAATTTTGCTCTTAAGAATTCCAGTTTTGGTTTTTTGTGAAAATAGTTTAATGAAATAATATTAAATGTTATGGATTCCAATGGAGATGCCTTAGTGTGATTGATATAGTTTGTAGGGTGTCTTTGTGATTTTCCAAGTATTTTTCTCAAAAAATTATTGAAAGTTTGGTTTTCTAAAATAACTCCCATTTTAGAGTTTCGTTTGAAACAAAAATTGATGAAATGATATATAAATGTTTATGAAATTAAAGGAAGAACACTTAATGTGATTGATATAGTTTTTAGAGTGTTTATGTGATTTTTCGAATATTTCAATACTTTTATGAAATTCATATTTTTTATAACAAAAAAATTATAAATTGTAATAGAAGATATATATCATTATAAGATAATAGAGCACATGAATTTCATATTAGGTGTTTCATCATATTGGTTTCCTATTTTCTAGAATTTTTTATATTTTTCAAATTTTTAGGACATACTTTATTTGTATTGAAATTTCTACTCTCAAGATCTAATAATCCATAAAAATTACTGTATTTTAACAAATATAAGCCCACACTAAGTTTTTATTTTTCTTATAACTTTTGGTATCTTTTATAAAAAAATTTAAAAGAAATTAAGAGAGTGTGTATGAGTGATAAATTGCCATGGCAATATATATATATATATATCGCTAGTATATCTGAATTGAAGAATTTAATAAACTGTATCTCTTATTCAAGTCTGTGCTATTACATGTATTTATATTCTCTAGCCGATTCTAGAGCTATTTGACTCAAACTCTTATACTAATCCAAAACCAAATACATTTCTTAATAGAGATTAACCGAAACTTATATTCCTAATCCAATATAAATCCTAATTAAATAAGAATTCTATATATACACTTATTAATCAAAATGTCGGCAGCCATATATAACAATTCAAGGGCAAATTGATCTTCATTTTCAATCATTTACTTACTGATATATTTACATTATAAAAACAGAACTGTTGTTAAAGTGAAAAAAATACCTATAAATAAATAGTATTATCAATCCATACTATTTCTACGATAAAAATGCAAGAGATATTTTATGATAGTCATGGCTTCAATACAGAGATTTCGTCGAATAAAGAAAATTATTATTGAGAAAAGAACAACAATCTGTAATCCCAATGACCTGCATCAGATTAGAATTCACCGCCTCCACTACCACCATCTGCACCACCTCCACCATCGCCGCTCCCGCTGCTCCATCTTCTTGTATGACACCTTGCACCAAACTCTGGCCCACTTGCTGGGCAGCCCCATAAACAAGCCCATTTAGAGAAACATCTAACCAATAATTTCCTGGTGCATACGCCCTCACTGGCTGCTGAATAGCCTGGGAGACGCCGGAAATCGGTCTGTTCGCAGAGTAATTCATTGCATAATTGTACTGAAATCCATGTGGGTGTACATATGTGACATTGTACTGGAGTGGAGGAACTGCCGCTTGGAGAATTGATGCCGGCGTTGACTATATTGGTTCAGCAACAGAGGTGTGGGAGCCCCTCCAGCACAACTCAGATGGGCATCGAATCCACCACAGTCGACTCAGCGGTAGAGCCAGTGGTTGTAGCCGACGTTGCGGCAAATATTGCAAGTGAAGTGCTTGTTTTAGTAGGTAGGAGAGAAGATGAGGGTGAGAAGATGGTGGTGAGCTGGGTGGTAGAGAGAATGTTGGATGCAAGCGCAGGAGATGTGGATGTCGAAATTGCAGACGCTGCAATGGTAGGAGAAGCCGCTGCCTTGGCTGTGGCAGGCGTTGAAGAGGAAATGGCCTCGTGGGGTAGGCCGGGTATGGGAGGAGAGTGAGGTCGTGGCGATGGCCAGGGTGGCGGATGAGCTGGTGGAGATGGGCGTAATCCATCTCTCTCTCTCTCCCTCCCTCTCCGTAAACGCTAGTGTAAAAGGGAACCGTTCAATGAACTCGTTAAGCAGTAGTTTTTCTCTCTCTTGGCTTACCTCCCAATATTGAGAACTAGTTCTTTACTTTTATTAAAAGTATGTATGTGCTTACTTTTATATCTCTATACTTAGCTTGCACATACATACTCTTTGTATGTATGTGCATATGTGTATGTATGACAGAGTATGGATGTGCAAGCTAAGTAAAGAGATATAAAAGTAAGCACATTGCCACGACAAAGAGAATATACGTGCTTACTTTTATTTCTGTGTACTTAGCTTGCAACCGGAGATGATCCACATTCGACGACAAATTACTCAACCGTATATTATACAGGTAAAAAAAGGGTCTCTGATATGAATAGTATCAGTAAAACCACCTTTTGGTTGGTACGTAGTCTCTCTCCTCTAATTTTTTTAATTACTTTTTAGAGAAATATAAAATATATAAAAATAAACAAAAATTGAAAACTTAGAGTTATCATATTTTGGTTTAAAAAGGGTTTATTTCATATAGTATCAGAGCGTTAAGAGTCAGGAATTTCGATACAAACAAAAGTAGGTCCTAAATAATTGAAAATTATCCAAAATTTTAGTAAATGGAAAATCAATACGAGGAAACACTTAATATAAAATTCATGTTCTCTAGTGTGAAATCTAAATTTATATAAAAATGTTGGAAGATTAGAAACATCAAATAGACACTCTTTAAAAAAATTCAATCTCCGTAAAATTTCTATAGAAGAAACCGCAAAATGGGAATTATCAAAGAAAAGCAAGATTTCATGAATTTTTTTGGAAAAACATTTGAAAATCACGAACACATTGCAAACTATGTCAACTACATGAAGGTATCTCCATTCCATGCTATGAAAACCCAATAGTCAATATCATTTCATTAAATTAACTTCTAAAAACCCCCAGCATCAGGATTATTTTTTAACAAAAAATGATGAAAATAAGTCAAAATAGATAAATGTAAATAAAAAAGAAGGTTGGGAGAAACAAATTCCTTTCATATTTTATGAACTTAGCTTCTAAATTCTAAATTCTATCTACATGAAAAATAGTTAAAAGGATTTTTTTTTTAAAAAAAAAGTCTATATAAAAACAGAAAAATCAATATTATAATATATCGACCAATATAAGACTATATGATAGGGTCATAAAGTGACCCATATCAGCGATTTAGAAACAACGAACAGACAATACGATAAGTATGAGCAGTATTTTATATCCCTTGGCCACAGAACCGTATAGACATCAATGCAATGAGAGTATTTTCTTTTTTTTTATCAATTTTTGACGTGTTTTTTAATGGGTTATGCAAACTATATAATTTGAATTTTATTCATTAGATCTATTCAAATATAAAGATTTATTTTTAAATTAAATTATATTTTTCTGATATGAAATGATAAAAATGGATTACTATGTAATCTGTACTATGATAAAAATCTCATTTAGATCCATTAGCACACTGTATAATGTTGTTTTGTCCGACGACAAGAAGGCCTTTCATTGACTCGTCTTCACTGAGTCAGTCTTCTTGGTAAGCAATTGATGTAGATTTCACTTTAATTCATCGCAATTAGTCTTTATCAATTGATAATTTGATGGGTAAGACACTATATTAACTCTTTTTATGACACCTATAGTTATTTTTGAACGGTATTACGACTCCTGTATTTTATAACCATACTAACTGGATTTATCAACACCGGTCATTCTGGTCACCAAGTTTGGATAAGATATGGCATAAGCACCAACTTTGATGTCGCAAAAGCAGATTTTAAATAAGTTAATATATTTTACATTTGGGGGTCTCAACATTATCAGTGAAAGTTATATTTTGATCAATTTATTATAATTTTTTTTTTGAAAAGTATTTACTAATTCAAAATAAGTTTTCCGAAGATACGTTATAGAATTTAAAAACAACAGATTCTAAACTAAAAAAAAGAATTTCAATCTTAGCCATTTCTCTTTATAGATTTAGGTCAAAATTAAGGAAATCTTTTAGTATAAATTCTAGTAAATAAATCAAAATAGTATAATTTATTTACATAATTAATGTCCCTCAAATAATTTCATATATTTGTAGAATTATCGAGATTGAAATGATGGCCAAAAATCTGCTTTTTTAAGTCCTGAATTTGTATTTGATTAATTGGAGTGCGTCAGTTGGTGATACATGAAGAGTCTGTAAAATCAATCGTAGACAAGGTCGTGGGTTGAGTACTGACGCATGGAAACCAAATGGAAAGAAATTTTTATTAAATTTCATTGTGATTGCTAAGTTAATTAAATTTAATTATGATTTGTTGATAAGATAAAAAAGTTATACTGACTCTGAAAGCGCCCCCACACGCGTTCTCTCTATCAAAACCTCGTTGACTCGCTAGGGTTTACTCAGTTGGTCGTCTCTGCGGCTTCCTTCTGCAACCGTATCATCTTTATATAATCAGACAGAGAGAGAGAGAGAGAGAGAGAGACATATGGATCACTTGCAGGCCCAGCTCCCTCCGCTCATCCGCCACCCTGGCCACCGCCACGACCTCACTCTCCTCTCATACCCGGCCTACCCACATGTCTACTTCTTCTGCACTGCCTGCGGTGGCCAAGGCAACAGCTTCTCCTACCATTGCCGAATCTGCCGTATCGACATCCACATACACTGCTCTTTCATGCCGCTTTGGCTCTACCACCAAGCCCACCACCACCCTCTCAACCTCATCTTCTCCCCTCGCTATCCAAAGAAACTCTTCACTTGCAACATCTGCCGCAATATGGGTTTTGACCATTGGCTCTACCACTGTGGAGAGTGTGGATTCGACGCCCATCTGGGTTGTGCCGGCGGTGCTCGGAGACCTCTAGTGCAGAATCAATTTATCCAATCGACTGCTATACCACTGTTCCAACCTGTCATGGGTGGCCATGGAGCCACCGGTGGATGGGCTGCTGCTGGTGAATGGATGGCTTTTCAGGGCTCTTGGAATTAATATTTAGCATTTTGCAATTTTAATTCCAGATGATGTATCTTGTATTCTTGCTAGGAGTGTGGAAGACGAATAACGGGTATTGTTGCTTATGATTTCCCTATAATTTTCTATAGCTCAATGAACCTTCTGCTACTAGCTAGCCACTTTGTCAATGCTTTCATCTCCTTCTGCCTTCTTTGTGGGTTTGTGTGAATGTTCCACTCTCACTCATTTATATAATCAAAGTAGTCTAATTTTAGAAATCAGGATTGATACCAGTTGTGAGTAGTCGGATATTCTTTTTAATTATGTCCTATCAGATATTCATACACCCTTTGATCCCAATGTCCATCATTTCTTCACTTACCCTTCAATCTCTGATTTCAATTATTGGTTCGAAGGTACAAGGCGAATTGATCAATCATTTAAAATATAGAAAGAGTGGATAAGAAAGGAAATATTAGATAAAGTGAGTGATGATATGATTTATAATTGAGGGTGTGAAAGGGTCATGATCCAACTATTGTTGAATCGATAATTTAGTAAATGGGCAGGTCAAATGGATCATGGACAAGGAATGAGCTAAATTATAAGGCCCAATAGCCTCAATGGGTTGGACCTTAGCCAAGGAGGATCCAAGCCGTCCAACCTGTTATTCCCTACTTTAAAATATGATTTGTGAATTATATAATAAGAAATCAAGATTAAGGAAGTTGAGACTTTTTTAATACATATTTTGAGAAATAGAACTTGAAAAACCAACCCAGATAAATCATATTCTAGCTTATGATTATGATGATGATAATAATAAAATAGTTACATGTAAACATATTAGATTTTATTTTGGAACAAGAAGATGAGTAGAATTAAAACGCGTATATTTGAATACTGTTTTGTCAATAAAATAGGGTCATTCTATAGTTTTAAAAGTTACCAAAATGCAAATATTTAGTGCTTTGTATGACTTGAACTAAATCCAACAATGAATTTGAATCTTATAGGTATCCAATTTGTGGGGTGATATCTTGTAACAATGAACAAGCATTGTTGTCAATTGAGTTCCAAAGATTATTTCAATTTTCTTTTGAAATAAAATACTTTTGACATTTTTTGGAGTGATGCTTTTGTTTTTGAATGAAACTAGTGAACTACACCTGGGGCTCATATTTTTACAAATTAAACTTATGAAGATCTAACACATAGAGATCCTTGAAATAGACTTGAACTTACAATTATCTGGATATCTTGGGTTCTCCCATAGCTTATATCTTTCAGTCCACCTTTCCAATCATCGATCTATAAGTTGTGATGGAGATCTAACACACAGATCTTCAAAATAAACTTGAACTTGTGATTATCGAGCCATCATGAGTGGGCCACATACAATGTCTATTGATCCATGCATCTAATCGAAGATCCATTGTTTGCATGAGAAAGCTATTGTAAGGATCTTAATCATGGATAGATGGCCTTGATTATTAAGATCATCATAAGTGGACTACTTATGACATTTATTGATTCAAGCATCTGAATGAAGACCCATAAATTGTAGAGCAATCTTTGGATTAAGATATGACACCAACAAAATCTCAATACCTTTTTATCTATCGATGATCCACTTTTGATTAATCAAATGGTAGAAGGTCTAGATTGACCTAATCCTTAATGAATCACTTTCTTTCACTGGATTTTCATGTGTCTAGTATTTGATCCCTCACTCCTTCAAATTCAATAATATAGTGTTCAGAATTCATTCAAATGATAAGGGTGCTATTCAATCTTACAAAGAATTCTCAATAGAATTATTCCTTCTTATAGTCCAAATAATTGAAAAAAAAAAAAACATGTAGTGTTCAAACAATTATGAAAGTTTTTTTTTTTTTTTTGAATTTATGTGTGACAAACCTTGAGATACCCAGCATAAAATCTCCACGGGTGAGCCCACTACCCCTATGGCACACTAAGGTTCGTCGATAGCCAGTGTGAGAGAAGCTAATATTGGTTGGGAGTTTGGAATCACCATCTTCCATCGTTAAGTCCGAAGGTTAGGGCAGTCAAATGCATGGTTAACTACATCATCTCCACTGGATAAAAATTAATCAAATGCTTTTGCCGATATATTTTCTTTTGACAAAGTCCAAATTGTTGGAAGAAAATGAACACTGATTACAAAAGAATACGCGTTCTCCATCAAACATTTCATTGACTTTCCGGCGTTTATCACGTTGGTCGTCTCTATTTTCCATTGCCAGAGAGAGATGGGGAAGCTGAGCTACGATCCGATCATCCACCATTTCAGCCACCAGCATCCCTTAGAGCTCTCCACTTGCCCACAAACCCAGCTTGCAGCTTTATGCTCTGGCTGCAAGCTTAGCCTCTCTGATTGGATCTACAGATGCAGGACATGCGACTTCTTCCTCCATGTCTCTTGCTCTCAACTTCCTCAGCTCATAAGCCACCCGGCCGATCCAAACCACCCCCTCCCTCTACTACCTTATCCAGCCTACCCAGAAGGCTACTTCAACTGCAACGCCTGTGGCCGTCAGGGAAACGGCTTCTCCTACCATTGCGGCGCTTGCAATCTTGACCTCCACATCCTCTGCGCTTCCAAGCCGCTATCCGTCTTCCACCAAGCCCACCACCACCCTCTCAACCTCACTTTCCTTCCGCCATACCAAAATAAAGGCTTCTCTTGCGATATCTGCCACAGCATGGGCTCCAACCACTGGCTCTACCGCTGCGCAGCGTGTGAATTTGATGCCCATCTGGATTGTGACACCAGTGCCCAGAACCCTCTAGTGCAGAATCAAGTTAGCCAACACCACCACCAAACGCAGCAAACAGCTGCCGCTCCTCCCAGGTATGACGTTGGAGCCATGCCACAGTTCCAACCTCCTCCTCGTGCTGGATATGCAAATGGGATTCAGCAGAATTACACGCCGAATTACTATTCAAATGGATCGACATCCGGTGTCCCTCAGCCTGTTCAGCAGCCTGCGGGGATGAATGGGCCGGAAATGGTTTATTAGATGTTGCCATGCAAGGGTTTGTGGACGGGATTGCCCAGCAAGTAGGCCAAAGTTTGGTGCAAAGTATCATAGGTGGTGATGGAGGCAATGGAGGAGGTGGAGGTGGCGGTGGAGGCAACGCTGGTGGAGGTGCAGATGTAGGTGGTGGTGGAGGTGATTTTTCTTCTGGGTACTGATTAAACTATTTCTAATTTCAATTCTAGATGGGGGTATCTTATCTTCTTGTTGAAGAACCTGGAAGAAGATCAATGGTGGTGGTTCATATTTTCCTCTGTAATAATCTAAGCCTCTGTATATCTATTTGCAGTACAAGCATCTCTGTCGTAGCTAATGGCTTTGGAGAATTTGTTGAGCAATTTATGTACATATTCTATTAATTTATGAGAATAGATTAAATAAAAAGATTTATATATAGTTAATCATCGAAGTTTAATTTGAACAAATTATTTAATTATAATTTAAAGGACAATATTTTTTTTCTAAAAAAAAAAAAAGGCAAATTGTTAAAGCTTAAAGATTTATCAATAATGGGTGCAATTTGGAATGGATTTGAATCAAATAGACTCATCTGAAAATAGTGTGATGGCGTTCTGTTGTTTGGTGAAGCTAAAGTTGACATTGAGAGTCAATGAATCAAGAATAGATGAATAGGCAAGGCTGACTACAGCAAACTCTAGTGGGTCCCATGAATCCTAATCAAATTGTCACCAATTGAGATTACAACGGTTTTTTTTATATTTATCAGATTTATTCAAAATATAAGGATTTATTTTTAATATTTTATTTTATTCATCTATGTAAAATAAAAAAAAATGGATACTTATCTTGTGAGGTTTCTTTCTGAAGTTATACCGAAGTTAAGAGTTTATAATTTTCATTAGGGTTTTGATATTTACTCTGGGAGTTCCTGATAACTGTACATTGCAAAAAATCCAGTGCTCCCTCATGACTTCTCCAAATGGAGGTCCCTCTTCTCCAACGTTGCACTGTCGCTTCCTTGTGGGGGTCCACCCCCTTCTCGGCATATGGGTCCATCAGAATCCATAACTCTCAAATGTTGTCTTCGTCATGCTCGGTTTCGGCTTCGTCATCGGCTACCGAATTATCCAACAGAAGTGGGTCCTGCCGGCATCTCCGCTGACCCCTCGTTTGGTCTCCGGTCTTCGAGATCATTCCCCATTCCGATGGCCGCTGCCTTCTTCCTCCATCCCCGTGAGTACGATGCCCACCATCTCAACCCAGGGTCTGTAAAATGAATCGATCCCAAATGTAATATTCTGCTGGTGGAAGTCGAATCCAGCTTGCCTAAGAAAAACAAAAGCCGAGTGAGACTGAGGAGTTGAGTGTGAGAGTCTCCCGGTCTTGAGAGAGAGAGGGAGAGAGCGCGCTCTGAAAGAGACGGAAGAATTGAAAGAAGATTTTAAAGGGCAAAATCGTTTTTAAAAAAAATAAATAAAATAAACATACTTCATATCTACAAATCGATTTTAATTTGGGCCTCTTTGTATTTTCTTTGCTTGAATAAAAAACTCTCTGTATTTTGCGTTTTCTGACCCATGTTTTGGCCTGCCTTTATTGGTTCTTTTTGCCAAACCCAGGCTTCTTGTTGTAGTTTTCATTTATTGGACCCCTATGTGTCCTTTTTGAGTGAAACAAATTTAACCTTCATTCAAAAAAATAAAAAGGTCTCCCGGTAAATATCGAAACCGTTCATGAAATATGGCTTCACCGTAAAGATGTCCGTTTCATGAAGTAGAGTCTTGAATTCATTCACATCTCCACTCCATGTAGACTTAATCCGTAAGTGTGGATTGAGAGATTTATCGATGCTCATGAGATTAAACTCACCTCCAATGTAAAGTTGAGATACCCATATTATCTTAAATAACAATCTTAATAAGGAATATACCATAGTTTACTAGGAATTTATCGGATATTATAGCAATATTATCATTTATCGTATTTTTAATACGATTTTATCGAAAATTTACTAAGAATTTATCTTTGTGCCAATAAATATGTGTTATTATCATGATAATAGTATTTTTCCTATAAAAATAAATAAAT
This sequence comes from Chimonanthus praecox, assembly GCA_022113865.1. Lineage (NCBI taxonomy): Eukaryota > Viridiplantae > Streptophyta > Magnoliopsida > Laurales > Calycanthaceae > Chimonanthus > Chimonanthus praecox. Next base: position 62,603,262 of record CM039087.1, on the reverse strand, counting down.
TTGAAAATATGCCAATAAATATGTGTTATTAACATGATAATAATATTTTTCCTATAAAAATAAATAAATTTGAAAATACAACCTGCTCCACGTATTATCTTCTTATGACCCAGCAGGCGACAAAACTACAGTAGTCTTTTATAGTGGCGCAATCAAATTCTTGGAAGAAAGTGAACACTGGTTACAAAAGAATACGCGTTCTCTATCAAACATTTCATTGACTTACCGGCGTTTATAAAGTTGGTCGTCTCCATTTTCCACAGAGAGAGAGAGATGGGGAAGCTGAGCTACAATCCGGTCATCCACCATTTCAGCCACCAGCATCCCTTAGAGCTCTCCACTTGCCCACAAACCCAGCTTGCAGCTTTATGCTCTGGCTGCAAGCTTAGCCTCTCTGATTGGATCTACAATGCAAGACATGCAACTTCTTCCTCCATGTCTCTTGCTCTCAACTCCCTCAGCTCATCAGCCACCCGGCCGATCCAAACCACCCCCTCCCTCTACTACCTTACCCAGCCTACCCAGAAGGCTACTTCAACTGCAATGCCTGTGGCCGTCAGGGCAACGGCTTCTCCTACCATTGTGGTGCCTGCGATCTTGATGTCCACATCCTCTGCGCTTCCAAGCCGTTGTCCGTCTTCCACCAAGCCCACCACCACCCTCTCAACCTCACCTTCCTTCCGCCATACCAAAATAAAGGCTTCTCTTGTGATATCTGCCACAGCATCGGCTCCAATCACTGGCTCTACCACTGCGCAGCGTGTGAATTTGATGCCCATCTAGATTGTGCCAGCAGTGCCCAGAACCCTCTAGTGCAGAATCAAGTTAGCCAACACCACCACCAAATGCGGCAAACAGCTGCCGCTCCTTCCCGGTACAACGTTGGTGCCATGCCACAGTTCCAAGCTCCTCCTCGGGCTGGATATGCAAATGGTATTCAGCAGAATTACACGCCGAATTACTATTCAAATGGACCGACGTCTGGTGTCCCTCAGACTGTTCAGCAGCCTGCAGGGATGAATGGACCGGGAAATGGTTTATTAGATGTTGCCATGCAAGGGTTTGTGGACGGGATTGCCCAGCAAGTAGGCCCAAGTTTGATGCAATGTATCATAGGTGGTGATGGAGGCAATAGCGGCGGCAGCGTTGGCAGTGGAGGTGGAGGTCACACTGGTGGAGTAGCAGATGCTGGTGGTGGTGGAGTTGGAGGTGATTTTTCTTCTGATGCAGGTTCTTCTGAATACTGATTAAACTATTTCTAATTTCAATTCTAGATGGGTGTATCTTATCTTCTTGTTGAGGAGCCCAGAAGAAGATCAATGGTTGTTGTTTATATTAAATCATTTATCATCAAAACTCAATTTCTAAGTTTTGGTTTAACGTTAATTTGTTAGATAAATATTTATTTTTTATATTTAATCCAACGATGAGCATGTGTGAATCTAAACATAGAGAGTGAATATGGCTGAATAGTCATTAGCTTGCAGTCCTAAGGTGAAACTTCCTAAGGATTCTTCTCTTGATTGGTAATTTCTCTTATCCACCAAGTGAAGAATTGACGGGACACCACAGGTGTTTTTGACAACAAATAACACTAGTATACCTCTTCATTACTTATGTGATGACAAGTGGATAAAAAAATAAGTCTAGTGTCTCTTATTATCAAAAACACCAGTCTCTCTATTGATTCCCAACAAATGATCTGCGTCAAATCTTGAATTACATCGTCCAAATCTAGCCACATGACCTCTAACTAAAGCAACTCGATCTGGAGTGACTGGACATGTAACATGTAAGATACAAAGTATTCATTTGGATGAATGTGCAGTGCTTTCTTGAAAAATAACTAGGCTTCAAACTGAAACTGGTAAAATGGATTTCAGGAACTTTTTTTCCTTTCCATGCATCTCAATGGAGTGCACTTCTCCATTTCATCATTTATGAAATCTGATGCTCATCTTTTGTATCCAGCATCAATGCTTATAAATGAATGGTGAAAATCTTAACCACTGCTAAAACATATTTAGTGGCAGATTTAGCAAAATCACAATTCAAAATCCTAAACGGCTTGAATTTTTGGCGGAGGGAGAAAAACCCCTCGATAGTACTTGAATGTAACCAACCTCGTCCTATTCCGTAATTCAGACATGAATCTGTATCACATCAGAAGCTGCATATACTGACTGCAAAAGGTCGTTTAGAAAGATGGCAATCCTGCAATATGGCGGAACTTCTCATAAGAAACCCAGAATACAAACTGCCAGGGGCCAAGCCTCGCCCATGTAGGAAAGAATCCCTTCCATAATGCCGTTATGCCTTCGTGTTTGGCTGTCTTTAGTAGACAATCAAAAGAATTCTTGTACATCAAGTTAGTTTCTTTGCCTGAAGATTGATTCATCATCCTTGTTTTCACTACATCTGCTGGACAACTCAAAGTAGTTGCTGATAGTCCAGACATGAAAGACGCCAAGGTATGGGCATATATGTTATCTCTACAAACCTGATTCCTGAGAATGAAACGCTTGGCATAGTCATAGCATGCTAACTCCCCCATGTTCACCAGAAATGCCCTCTGCACATTTGGCAAAACTCCTCTCCACAGTTGCCAAAATCCTTCTTTCCGCAAAATCTTGCTTACAGCATCAATTGTTCCGTTGTACCTAGGTAGTTGACCTTGACTTACCAAGCGACTGTCTGCTTGCATCCTCACCTTAACAAGATCAGCAGGGCTGGCTACCACCTACATAATGTGAAGTGTAAATTGGAAGTTGAGAATCGACCAAATTGCAAATGAGGCTCTACCAATATCATCAGTTCTTTCAAAGGAGAAAAAACTAATAGCAAAAAAGAAAAAGAAAAGGTGGAATTGTGCAACAAAACTTCGCATTAAGAAACTAATTGTTTGCTCACTTCATCTCAGAATGAAAAATACTGAAATGAATATGTCAGTTTCTAGTACAGATTTGGAAGATGCCTCAAACACAGCTCTGATGGAAATGGCTCGATGCTAATGCTTGCAGAAGCTTCATGATGTGCAAAGCATTATCATTGTCAAATTCATTTAATCAACTATCTGCAGTAGCCACTCATAAAAATGAATTTGGCTAATTCTTTACCATGGGCCAACTGCAGACTCAAATCCACAACCCCATGGTTGCAACATGAGCACTCAACATGAACAACTTGCCCATATGTATATTTCAATATAACAATAATATGAAGGATGGGCTGAAAACATTAAGTATAGCGCTCCATGGTGAAGCAGGGAAGTCAATGTATAAAAGGAACATATCTGAACTACATTTGAAAACTGAAACGCAGCACTCTGTATTAAAAAATGAAGAAGGGTGTCAATTTCTTCGGAGGTTGGTACAAACCTTAGCCCTTTAAATCACTGGCAAAATTAGGTTATAAATAATTTTTTTAGCATTTTTCATTTACTGTTGGATCATATGACATTCTCAAGGTTAGTAAACCTGCGTATTGATCAATATTTGACTCTACTCCACAACAAGGTATGGTACCAAAAGCAAATCCATCATCAATCCCCCACCCAGAAACACTCATTCCATCGTTTCTCCAATCAAAATCTTTTCCCAAAAAAACCATCACTTTGAAAGAATTGCACAAGAGCCAACTGAGCACAGAATCGTGACATACATAATATAACTTCTGAGCTCATTCCGTATTTTGTCTGGTTACACTTATAAATCTCCCTCAAATTCTTGGTAATCATACGAACCTTGTAGTTTCCACTTCTTTAGAGGAAATCATTTCTGTAATTAAACCTTAAGCATAATTCTTCTCCAAAAACAACAAACAAAACAAAATAAAACAATGAAGCATTGCATATTATATACAATATTTTCTTTCTTCGAATGGTAATGGTAAACATATGATAAATGATTTAAGGCATGAATAGGAAGTCATTTCAGATGCAAGTGAGTACAAAGATAAAGATAAGTATTCGATCTAGATAAACCTGATGGTTTGCTTATTTATTTATTTATTGAAAAATGTTACTATTGCAAATGGAAATAGAATTACAGCCAAGAAGTGAAAGAGAAGGCTCAAGAAGCACTGCAACCCAAAAGAACAACCTTTAAAACCCCACCCAACCCAACAAACGTTAAACAATAAAGCATTACCTGGGATTAATGCCCCCACCCCCGACTACCCTAGCCCTTTTCTTTTTTCTTTTCTTTTTTGCACATTTTAGCTCGTGAATCTCACTCTATCACGAACAATTGGGACCTCCCCTGAGACCCTCACGGGCCATCCCCTCAGCCTTCTTCTCCTTCGACGTTCGCCAATCGGAGAGGACAGCCGATTGAGTCGAACCTGAATTTAAAGATGGAAGACCCAGATGGACAACATTAGGAGCATCTCATTGCCTTATCTTAAAATATGCACCAACTGCCATGGACAAATATGGAGCTTTTAGCTTTATAATTTGCCTGATATATTGCACCTTCCCTTCCACCACAAACAAATCACACCTGTGGCCCATTGAATGACAAAAAAGGAATTCCCTTCAATAATTGTCTCCTGCAGATCCTCTCTGATTTAATTCCTTAATCCCAATCCAGAGAGCATGTAAGTTTCATTATACGACATCCAGCCAACGGGCCAGCAAATTGGAAATTTCGTAACCCTCCAAGTTTACAATAATACCGGTTTCTTCAAATTCATTTAAATTGAACCACTTTTTTTCTGAATGATGATTGTTATTTATTTAGGGAAAAGAAAATCAAAGATCCAAGAAAAATCTTGATATTAGGGCCATTTTAGAAGAATCTCTTTAATTCCTCTGTCATGTTTGCCTGGTCTTTGATTGTATCTTTAATGTCATAGCTTCCTCTCTTTCTAAGCGTCCCAAAATTGCAGATGGAAGAAGTTGCTCAATATTATTTCCTCCAATTAGCAGTTAGAACCAGAAAACCTGCCTGTCAAATGCACTTATTGGCCCACTTGAAAAATGCCAAAAGTAGCTCCAAGTCTTCGACACTTCCTCACAATGTTAAAATGATTGAACACTACTCACCTATTTTTTGCATGTCATGCATCAACAAAGAAAACTGATTACCTTACTCGATTTAGATTGTCTAGATTGTTAGTCTTTTTCAACACTACAACACAATAAAATACTCCAACACTGAGGTGCACCTTTGCCACCCTAAACCTTTGTGCAAGAATGTTTATTTACATGAGATTGGACCAATCCCTGTTCTTTTGTGAGGCTTCTAGGAAGAAAGTGATTGAATATAAGGTGGTGTTGAGGTGTTTCAAGTTGTCTCAAGACTTAGGATTAACCTAGGCAAGAGTACCATGATTGGGATTGGGGTGGAAGAAGACCGCCTTAAGAATCTAGCTGAGGAATTAGGTTGTGGAGTTGGAAAATTACCTTTTACGTTCCTGGGCTTACCAATTGGGGAACCCTAGATCTAAGAAATTTTGGGCTCCAGTTATAGAAAAGGTGGAGAAAAAGGCTATGATAGGGGAGGCATTATCATTCACTTTGTGGGTAGGTTGACTCTCATAAAATCAGTCTTGACTAATCTCCCGTTGGTACTTTATGTCCATTTTTGAATGTCAAAAGGGATAGCTAATAAATTGGAACAAGCTTTTGGGAAGTTTTTAGTGGGAAGACAAGGAGGATATGAAAAGTGTGAATCTAGTAGGCTGGTCTGAAGTGACTAAATCTAAGCTCGCTAGGGATCTGGGGTGGTACCTTTGGTAATTAAAAACCAAGCATTGCTATGTAAAGGGAGTTGGAGATTTGGATGAGAAGTATGTGGAGGAAAATTTTAGTTGCTAGGTCTAGAGTCTTGGGTAAAAGTTGAGAAGAAAGGATCATTGCCGAGAAAGCTCGGTGGAGAATAGGCAAAGGCATGGGAAAGATGGGTAGGCTCTATAAGGAGAAATTGATATTGCTAATTGGAAAGGCGACGAACATTTTTTTTGGACGGACATATGGTTTGGTGAGATACCCCTAAATGAGGTGTCCTAGGCTTTATAGGATTGCTTCAAGGATTGTTTATATAGTGGAGGAGGGAATCACGGATGGGAGATTGATTTTAGAAGAGATCTTACGACTTTTGAGCAGGAGAGTTTAGATGAGTTGAGAGCTATGCAAGGGGATGTACCTATCTTTGAGAAGATGATGAAATTGTTTGGACGGGTGATTCGTCAGGATTATTCTTGGTTAAGGCAGGGAAAAGCTCTTATACACAAGTTGATTAAGATTTCCTCACTTTTTCCATTCTTGGGTCATTCCTTCCCCTTTTAGGGCCCTCCTTGATGGTTGGTGTTCTAACCTTGTTGTATCTTTGGTCATCACATTTTTTTTGAAAATAACAAGCGAGTATTTGAAGATGAGCTTCCTCACCTGCCAGCTCATCAAGCACATCAAGCAAAAAATTATTTAGTGTGCAATGAGTGGAAATGATTCATTTGTTTAGTGGACCAATCCAATGGGAGTTGGTCAAGGATTTTATATTCTGTTGTGATTTATAGCAGGTTTTTATACGGTTCTACTTTAGTTTTCTTTTTTATGTCAACTTTCCAATCCCATTTCCTCTTTGGGACCAATCTCACAACCGTATATTCTTCCTCTTCCTCTTCAATAATATTTCTTTCATTATTTCTCAAAAGAAAGGAGAGGTCAGCTGATTTGATGAATCCTATTAAAAGAAGAGTAAGAATGAAACTTTTAACCTAGGCACAAGGTGTTTATTTAAGACCATGAATTGTATGCTCTAAATGACAAATAAGTGAGGGTTCAGAAAGGCAACAATTAGACACTGGCTTCCATGGATCTTAGTGCAAGAATACATTTTAGGCATTCATTAGATAAGTATGCGACAAAGAGTAAGCAGCAACAAGACTGAGAACAATAGTCATCTATGTGACTAGGGCAAGGGTTTTTTCAAAATCAAGTCAACACTCATACCCATTTCCAACGGTGACAAGTCAGGCTTTATTGTAATCTAGAGAGCCATCACCTTTTAGTTCAATGGAACAGACCCATTTAACCCATTGTGTTTAATCTGAGGCAAAGAAGAAGTTAAATTCCCATGGTTTATTGACAACAACTGCTTGCATTTCCCCTTCCATGGCAATCCTCCAAACTTGTCATTCATTGTATGTTTATAAGATTGAGATGTAGGAGTATATTCAAGTGAAGAGAACAATGAAAGGTAACATAAGTCTGCTGGAGGATGAGTGATTCTGGTGGATGGACAAAGGAACAAAGTAGTAGCAGAACCAGCTTTTCCAATGGGCGAAACACAACTATGAGAGTCATTTTAATAGTAATAAGAAAAGAAGAAGAAAGTTGGTTAGTGCTTGCCCATTTTGTCTTCATGCTTCCGAAGAGTCGGATCATCTACTTCTTCACTGCTCTTTCTCTTTCTCCGTTTAGCTCTGTCGTTGACAGTTTTGTGTGGCTTGGGTCATGCCTTCTTCAGTTGCTGAGTTGTCCTTTGCATGGACATTGCTTCCGTCTTGCCTAAGAGTTCTTCTTTTGGCAGCTTTCTTTATTTACTACCCTTTGGAGCCCGAACGTAATAATAGAGTGTTCAGAGGCACTGCTAAATCAAGTGTTGTGGTCACTAGACGTAGCCTCACCATGTGCGCCTCATGGGTTGCTTCTCTTCAAGAGTTTCAAAATATCTCTATGTCTGACATTTTGTACTTGGAAAGAATCAAATTTATCCTGATCTTTTTCTCTTTTGTTGTTGCGGAGGTTTCTATCCACCTCTTGTTTGTAATTTTTATGGTTTTCTTGTATGCTTTTGCACCTCTGGTGCCTATCTATTAATATATGAACCATTTCAAAAAAAAAAAAAAATAGTAAGAAACAGTTACAAATGGTAGAACACTTGGACGCTTGAAACCACATACATTATAAGGCTACACCATTACAAAATTACAAATGGGTTCATAGAGTACAGAAAAAAAAAAAAATTGGTGGTACAGATGAATTCTTGTAACCATCCAAAAAATAAAGAGTAGTTCACATTACTGAATTGAGGGAAGAAAGATACAAGCCATTCTCGAAATTATAAAGGTTGCACTGTTGCAGGATTAAGTAGCATGGATGTTAGATTGGCCATCTGCCCATGAATAGTGATAGACAGATGCACAGATAGATGAAAAGAGCTTAGACCGCAGTTGCTAAGTGCTCATTGTTACAAGTAATTGTGCATATGGGCGTGAATTTGCCGAAAATTAGTTGAGTAGTAACCCGAGATAGTAGGAATAAATGGCACTGGTGACAGATAAATAGATGGATAGAGAATTGGAGATTACCTGAGCGAGGACACCGGAAATCCCTCCGGCAATGGCCTTTGCGTGGAGAGAATCGGTGGGAAGGGCGAGCCTGAGATGCTCATAGCCGACGATTCGTAGAGGAGTATAGAAGAGATGGCGAAGGATGGCAGGAGACAAGCCACGGTAGAGACCGAAGATGCCCTGTTTTCGGACAATATCGAAGGCCAGGCGGAAAGCGTTGGTGGATTCAGATTGGGAAGAAGAAGAGATGAGTTGGAGCCTGGTCTTGGTAATGTCAATTGGGTAAGTGGCAGTCTCTGCAACCATGGCAGAGAGGGAGGTCAGGGCCATCTTCACCGCGTTATCTTTGCCTTCCATTGTCCTCCACTCCTGTTATTGAGATTCGAGGGAGGAAAGGGAAGAGAGCGGGCGCCCATGCCCAGCAAGGGAAACTCTCGGCAGGCAGAGAGGTAGCCCTAAGTAATTTTTGAACCATGCGACTGTTACTTAATTGGGTAATTGGCTCTGATTTTCACAATTTAATTTTGAATTAAATGAATTTATTTTAATGATAAAATTTAATGAGTCATGAAATATTAACATAATTTTGAATACATAAACTTTAAAATAATTTCTCTGAATATATTTGCTTTATAATTGAAGGAATTTTGGCTTTTGATATATGATGCATATTTTTTGAGATTTTTTTGTGAAAGTACCTGGAAAAATGTAATTTTGGGTGGTAGTACATTCAAAAAATTGTTTTGCGTATAAAATTGTGAAAACCCACAATCCACCAATTCTAATTGTTGTGGTATATCAGTTGCAAAGATACCTGGCCACTAAGCAACCTTGCACCTATGACAAATATTTCTTAAGTGACATCTTACAAATTAAACAATGTAGACAATGTGGTCTGCATCTTTGGCACGAGACCAAAATCTTTATAGATGAGTTCACTATCCTTAAGGTATACCAAAATTAAGTCATAGGGTCTCAAACCTGCAATCTCCCACTTTTTGAGACGGGAGGCAACCAGTTAAGCTTTGGTTATAAATTTATTACTGACCATTGAAAGACATCAAAGATGATAAGTACGAACAAGAAGTCACTTGACCTAAGGTCGGATCTGATATTTTTGCTGGGACCATTGTCATCCATTGCTTCTTCATGCCGAGGGTGTTCTGATGGTGGTTTCTTATTTTCACAATGAAGTACTACATACAAAATGAAAATAATATCAAAGTCCCCCAAATGATAGAAAAAAAAATTACAAATATTTTGAAACAAGAAATAATGAATAATGATACCGATAAATCAAAAGACTTATGAATTTCTCTTAAAGAGTAGACAAATAAATCAAAATGGCATATCAGACAAATATCTTGAAAAAATCCAAAAATGCATATCAAACAATTAAATTGAGAAAGAGAAAATATATTACATTTTCAAAAGACCATCACTGTCATCTCTGTGCCATTAATGCCCTTCTATCAAGATTCAATCATGGCAATGCTTTCGTCTCCAGATGCAAAAATACTTCGGCTGAGACTCTATCTGATCTTCTTCCTGCTGGGAATAACACCGGTATCTTCTCTGATATTACTGCTCCCCTACGTCATCTGGGCTGGCTTACTAATCTGGGTTTTGATCTGTGAGCTCTGTTTGCTCTGTTCTGTGCTCATGTGAGTTTTGTTTGGGCCTAAATAATCGCTTTGGTTTCCTGTTTACCCGGGCTGTTGGGCCTCCTGTGTATATTTTTTTGGGCTCTGTTTGAATGGCATTACTAACCTATTCGTTCAACAAAAAAATACATGTTCAATAGCAGCACTTAGATAATAGGTATGATGTTTAGAAAAAAATCACTGAGTCTTTACTCTTTTATAGAAGTCTTATCCCCTATGAAATTGGTCCGAGTTTGGATTAACTCAAACTTGATCAAAACTAGACTTTAATTTTACATAATTCAACCAATGTCCAACACGGATGCAGTCTTTTCAATTCAAGTTGGAATTGGTTGAGTCAAGTCAGTTCTGATTGGCTGTTTTGCTGGGTTTTAGAGTTAGAAAGGCTAAAATCAGTTCAAGCCATATCAAGGTTGGTTAATATTTCCATGTTTTGCATGAGTCGATCCAACCCAACGCCTATGCAAACCTGAGAATAGATCTCAGACTAAGGAGAAGATCGTATATTTCGTGTTTATATACACGGATTTTAGTTTATTCTCAATTTTACCCTTTGCATGAACAGTAAAATTTCAATGAGCTATGTTTACTGTTCACGTGGATTTTGGAGAGCCGATTTGAAATTTCGGAGAGTCCAATTCATGAACATTGCACTGTTCATGCATTCTTCTTTTCGGTACTGCAGGTGGAGGGCAAATTGGGCATAGGCTAAAATCTTGTCTGTAAACACGAAATACCCGTGTAAGAATCACTATCTCTCAAATTGAACTCAGGCACTCATGTTCTAAGGCAAGCCCAACAGAACTCGTTTTCTCTACTCGGGTTCAAATACGAGTTCGTGTATTGAGATACTCTTATATGACATATCAGCGATATCGACTCAAAAAAATATTTTTTAGTAAAAAATAATACATATTGTGCCAGCGATATATCAACATGTATAAACTATCAACAATAGTGCATCAACAATCAATCCTTTATCCACCAAATACAATGTATTAAATAGATAAAAGGCACATTATTTATGGATCCTATTGATGGAGTGATAATTGAATACTAAAAGAGAGAGAGGGTTCATTTATGTATCATATCACAATGCCTTGTTCACCACTTTTATTTTTCTAAATTTGTTATTGGCTTATTGCTACTTATGGTAAGTACACATTATCAAAGCACACATTATAGTCTACATTAAATGAATATGATGGTGAGTTTATGAAAGTAGATTTCAAAAAAGATTAGCTTTATTAAATTATAAAGGGCATGTTTTTCAACTCTTTAAATTTTAATTAGTTTAAACTTTTTAAACTAGTGAAATCAAGTCGCATTAAGAATTATGAACTACTTTTTATGGAGTTAGTCCTCAACCGATTGAATCAGTTTATGTGAAATGAGTCGCCAGAACAAGTGGCTTAAACTCTAAAAATCACCGAGTCTGAATCTTAAAAAAAATACTTATCTTTTGTTCATTATTTTCAATCTTTTTTTTTTATGACCAAGGTAAAAAAATAGCTATTTGATAACTAATAATAGAGAAATGAATTTTTTTATAATTTTTTAATTAAGAAATTTTTATTTAATTCATCTAATAGTAAATTTAATAAATTTATAAAATCTAAAAATAAATACATAAGCATATGCATACAAATAATGATGAGTTAGATTTTTATTTTTTCATTTAAAGGTGTAAATTTATCATGTTCAATTTATGACCAGAGTCTCATTTACTTATGTATAATCATAAGTAAGGTTTTTTTTATCATAAATATAAAAAAATTAATTAGGTGCCAAATTACAATCCATTTATTCCATGTGAAAGGAACTGAGTACCTCTCAAAATATCATGCATCTCCTTTATATTATCTATTAGAGATATTTTAAATTATTTCTAATATAAACATTAGCTTTTTTTAATAAATTAGTGATCAATGTTCAATAATATTATTCCCAAATAAATAAAAGTTAATAATTAAAATATTATATTTTATAAATCTTTGTTCTAAAAATAGTGAAATATGATATTTTCATTTTCAAACTAGAAGAAGTAAAAAATAATAATAAAGAATACATTTATCATTTTCAATCTCATACTTCGTAGCATATATCAATTTGAATAAAATGTTATTTTCAAAATTTAAAGGTATATTGGATAGGATGAGATAATGAAAATGATTCTACAATACTTTCTTTTTCAAAGAAAGTGTAAATAACATAAATAAAAAATTAAAATTATTTTTAATCAACTCTTTAAAATCATTTCTTTTATAGAATATGATTTTTAAATAATTTTTAATATCAACAATTCTTAAAGACTAAATAGAGAGTGTAAGCCTTAGAATTTGAACTAATTAACATGAATAAAATTTGTTAGAAGATACGTAATAGAATAAAGTGAAATTCTTATTTTATCTATATTGATGTGCCGCTCATAAATACCGATGTATTGAATACAGAACATATAAATACAAAAATATATTATCAATACACCAATATTTGATAAATAATATACAAAAAAATAAAATGAGAACTTCAATTAATTCTTGTCCACTCACAAATTTTGTCATTGAAGATGGCTGTGATGATTTATTTTGAAAATTTTAGTGTAAAATAAAATATTAAAAATTCTACGGAAAGTTGACAAGCATGCCAGGTGTGAGTAAGTGGCGATGCCGTGACGCAGAGCCAGCTGTAGAGGTCGCATTGTCGTCGGTTCAATCTCCAACTCTCGAGTCTTGGCGCGCCACGTGTCCCGGACTCCAAAGCCTCATCAAATCCGCACTATAAAGTAAAGGAAAGGAAGGCATGAAACATGTGGCTGATATTTTTTTTTATTTTGTCACCCACAGATTCGAGTGGTTCAGAAACATCTATATCCCCCCAATGCTCCGTCCTGAACGTCGCTAACGTACACGTGGCAGCGCGCGATAGCAACGGGCGGCCAATGGAGCTGACGTGGCGAAAAGCGCAGAAAGCCCGGCCCTTTTGATCCACACTCTTGTCCAGGAGGCTTTCCACCTTTTTTCCAGTATTAGAGGCCTCAGATATTTTATTTTATTTTTTTTAGTTCTATTCTACAAACAAACGAGAATATCAAAGATTAGAATGTATGCAGAGAGACACGGATCTTTGGTGCTCCCTCTCTCGAACCATCCTTCACCGTCACAGTGTAAATGACTAAATGCACATGCACCATGAGATACTTGAGCATTTGGAGACAACCAATTTCTGTGCACGTGAAGGCTAGGGGGTTTGGGACCACATAGTACAAATTATTTGTCGGGCCCACCAAGGATGGATCCATAGTAATTGAGAATTTATGTCAAGTTTATAAAAATTTTGGAACGTATGTTTGCTGAATTAATAAAGTTGATGATTTATCGATAGTTCGATTTAAACTAATTCAATCGTAAGCAAAAATCATTTAACATGTAATTATTAAAATTGGTCTTACCAAATTAGTTATTCAATTATTATAATATTTTTTTTACTTATTTTTTTGATTTAGTCTAATTAAATGTTGAATTATTATATTTAATCACTTTCATAGAATTGATAAAGAAAATAAGATAACGACAGCTATCGAATCGGACACTTCATATTTAAATCACGTAATTATTCGATTTCTAAAGTTTGCACTGGATTATCTGAATCTAAAGTTTTACCCATCACCTTCATCAATTGAGTGAGATGAAAGTCTTAGCGTTCTTTATCATAAAAAAAATTAGATGCCAACTATATTTACTAATTATAATGCTAATATTAGAGTGTAAAAAGTATAATGAATTGACAAAAGTATAAAATAAATATTAAAAGATGGAACTTTGACTTATGATGATGATAACGGTACATTTAAAATAAAAATTACATTATAATTATAATATTCTAGCTATAATAGTAGAGATAATAAAAATTAGAAATAAATAAAATAAGTTCTTAAATAAATCAAACTATTCTAAAAAGTTAATCCTCTTAAAAACTATTTTTTATCTAACTAAGATGACTCTATTTTATTTTAAAATATTATTAATAGAATGAAATTTATTGTATGATTGAATTGATTTAAACTGAATTATATCCATATGCTCTATTAAGTTTGCAATTTGGTTGGATTTTTAATTGAACTCATAATTTTTTATATTTAACATTATAAAATATAAGTCATATTTTAAATAATTTATTTATTTAGTTGATAGTAGTCTGATAGCGACGGTGACACCAATTGTGCTTTATATTTTTGTTTTTTTTTCAGTTAAGTTGGGTACAATTTTTTTTTCTTTTTTTTTTAATTATCTTCAGAAATCCAACCCACAAATGAGAAGCCCAAACTGAAAAGCGGAGTTAGAAACGACAAGGACTCGCCACGTGTCTCTCATGCATCGTCCGCCACAAGATTCGACTTAGATTTCTCGAAATTTCCATGGAAAATTAAAAGAAAAATGTCTAATGACGTGGCACCCCAAACTCCCATCTTTTCCCTCAAGAACAGAGAGATTCAATGTTCCGCGATTCACTCCTCCGTCTCTCGCTCTCTTCCTCTGTAGATTTTTCCAATTCTAGCACGTTTTTTTCTGGAATTTAGGATTTCCTGACCGGACAACTATTTCGATTTTAAGGAAATCGAAGTGCAAGGATTCTATCTTCCCAGAGCTTCAAAAAAAAATTCCTCTGCAGAACGAGGTTCTTTCTTGGCTTTCTCATTCGCTCTTTACTAAAAAGAAATTTCTTGTTTTTTTTATTTTTCTCGGTGTTTCGCGTTTTCTAAGTTTTTTGTTTATATTTTTTTTTTTTGATCTCTCTCGTGTAAGCCTGGAATTGTATTTATGGGGCTCTGCTCTGTTTCTGCGTTTCATTTGTCTTACTTTGAATGTTTTTGTTGCTGGCGCTAGATCGTCGAAATTATGAATTTCTGTATCGAATCTAGAGAATTTTGCAGTAGTGATTTGATCGGGACCGTCGTGCTTCTATATGATGATTTTTATTCAATGTTGAGAGTGGGGAATGCACTCCCGATTTCTATCATTTTTGAAGTTATAGAAAATTACGATTTCGACGGATGTCATGTTTGGGGCCTACATAACTCACCCAGTAATCAAATCAAGATCATTGTTCAGAAGTGCCAATTACGCTAACTTGGTTTTTACTGGTAGTGTACTCTACTTCTATCGCGTTCAGTGGAATTCAAGGCTTCATCACGTTCTGTCTGTCAAAGAACTCGCTAAGATTTGGTTTTTTCACTGGAGGAGGAGAATTCAAAGATTTGGTTCACTGGATCGATTTGGATGTATAGAAAGGAATTTACTTTTCTAAAAGCTATATTGTTGACAAAAATGGTTAAGCCCATTTTCTTCTTCAACTATGATATAGTTAAATTTTTTGAAAGGTTATAATAGAGTTATTTTCCAAGAAATTATTTTTCTATTCAAGCATACATCCGTTGGAGATTGGTGTTTGTTTTCTCCAATTTAACAATTACGATAGAGCTGTTAGATTTTCTCTGTTCTGTTTCTCTGTTTCTAATTTTCTTTATTAATAGATATATGGAAATGAGTTGGAGTTTTCATTTGGAAAAACCAAATTTTAAAATTGAGGTTCTGTACAGATTGACAGAATTTTCAATCCAACGAGAGGGAGCTTGAGATTTTAGTGGTATTTCTACGATAGTTGGACGGAAGCTTGTGAGAGATGGAAACGAGATCGATGTCTTAGAAATTTTTTGATGCTTTGACAGAAAAAGGAGGAAGAAAGAAGCATAAATTCCTTGAAGAGGTGATCTGTTTGAGGGCTAGGAGCGTTTTGTTCTTGTGGATTCTTACGGGTTTCTGTAACAATGGCAGTTCAGGTATGCATCTTGAATATTCCTTTTATACTCTATTTTATCAGTTGCTTATACTCCTTAAAATGGTAGCAAATTTTTAGAATATCTGTTGGTTATCATGTACTTTACTGCTCATAAACTTTGACTATTAGAACTAATTAGGTGGAGAACTCATAATAAATCCTGCAATGACCTTATATGCAATTGAGTGAAATTTGAGCCATTCATACTTCAATGGGGGCTAGGATCTATGGAGTAGCATTAGAATGTTATCTTTAACTTTCAAAACTTGCATATATGTCTTCCATATGAAACTTTGTTTGATGTAATGTATAAACATGAAGACCCATCATTGGTAGTCTGAAATCTGAACAAGCATCTGTATTTTTTCAGAAATAATGAAATCAAGGAAACCCATCTGTTCTTCTTAGATAAAGTATTTTTTATTTGGAGAGATGTGAGAACATGAAATTTCCAAGTATGGTAATTATTTAATTGGGTTTTTAGTTGTTGTTATTTTCTTTTCTGTTTTTAATGCTTATTTTATATGCTTTTTAACACCAAAAGGATGAGTAGCAAGCTGAATCCCGTTTGTATAAATGCAAAATGTATCCTTGATCTAATCTGACTGTCTGTTCTCATTAAGTTGGAACCTGATGTCTCTAATTTTTGTTTGCTATTTCTTTAGGAAAACGATGGAAGAACAAGTGTCAATTCTGAGCATTTTTTCACACCCAGTAATCATATGTACGGATGTCGGTGAATCACCACTGACTGGGATCCAACCGAAGGAGTCGTATTCATCAGGAGATGAACTAACACCCAAGGTTTTATTCTTTCCTGTGAGTTTTAATTAAATCTGAATGGAAGTTTTAATCTCTCTCTCTCACATTTCTGTTTCTTGTACAAGCAGGTTAGAAAACCTTACACAATTACAAAACAAAGAGAAAGATGGACAGAAGAAGAGCATAAGAAATTCTTGGAAGCCTTAAAATTGTATGGGCGTGCTTGGCGTCGTATAGAAGGTACTCTTGCATGTTGGTGTTTTCTGTAACTTTTATTCTGCAATGACTTGTTGAGATTTGAGATTATGTCCTGAAAATAAAGCATGTTTTTGCAGAACATATAGGCACCAAGACTGCCGTTCAGATTCGAAGCCATGCTCAAAAGTTCTTTTCCAAGGTTCACTGCTCTTCCTCCAGTACCTATTTTCTACCATAATATGTATATGGGTGGCTTACTTGATCTTGAAAGTAAGTTATTCATGTAAAGGAGATCCGCAAGGGATCTGCAGTTTTCTGACATAGTTATATCATTCATTCAAGTTTTCAATTTGGCGGCATAGGTGGTACGAGAGTCCAGTAGCAATTCGAGCCCATTGAAGTCTGTTGAGATTCCTCCTCCTCGTCCGAAAAGAAAACCCATGCATCCATATCCTCGTAAATTGGTCCACCCTTCAACAAAGGGAGTGCAAGCTCCCAAGCAACCAGAAAGGTCTCCATCACCAATTTCATCGAACTATGAACAAGAGAATGGATCTCCTAAATCCGTTTTATCTTCGGTTGGATCAGATGGGTCAACTATTTTGAGTCTGTCAAATGGCTACCCTTCACCAGTTCCTTCTGTCACTGGACTAATCATGTAGGTTTTCTAATTGCTGAAGAAGAGAATGGAAGCCAATCTTCGTCAGTTGAGAAGAGTAAATCTACAATACCAATCCTAGCATCTACTGTTTCAAGCGAGCACGACAAACCTTCCATGGTACTACCACGTCAAACTACAGAAAACTCCCTTTATCAATCATTTGAGACTGAGATTCTTAACTAATCCTTGTCATTTTTTGTGTTGTATATGAACTTCCAGGAAATGGAAATAGATTGTAAGGATGGTAGCTGTACTAAAGAAGCTTCTTCTGAGGAAACACCCAAAATACGTCTTAAGCTCTTTGGAAGAACAGTCCTGGTCACTGACTCTCACAGACCATCTTCTGGTGTAGGTGGAAATCCACAATATCCCAAGTTGTTTCCGCTTACTGACTCTGAAACCAAATGGAAAATATAGAGGCAGATGTGGAAAATCCAGTACAAACATCAACTAGAAATGCATTGCAGGGAGATTTTTCTTGGGTTCAATGCCAAAAGTGGTGGAGCTCATGGGCTAACTATTGCATGCAGTTCAAGCACGAACACTTGAACTCAGCACAAGATACCATTCCCATCCCTGGGTGGCATTTGTACAGAAATTTACCTTTCCCACCCATTCACTCTTGCGACATTTATTCAAGACAAATATCTTCAGATTCTTGCAAACAAGCCTCAGGTGGTATAGAGTTGCCAGATGAGGAAGCCTCCTGTACCAATTCTAATATGGAATCAGTTACTGAGGCTGGACCAAGTGATAGGAACAGCGAAAATGTTGACTCCCAAAACAGTGATATGGAGAAAGAAACTGTGTTTTTTATGCTTGAAAGCAAGTGAAACCAATCAATCACAAGCTTGTTCCAATGACAGTAAGAAGAGAGAACCTGTTGCTGGTTTCTGCTTGAAACCAAGTGACAATTCAGCCTTCTCCAGTCTTAGAACTGGTTCCCAAAATAATGGAAAGGGTTTTGTTCCTTACAAAAGATGTGTTACAGAAAGAGATGTTGAGCAGCCACAGACACGCAGTGAAGAGACGAGGACAAAGGATCCGGCTGTGCTTGTAGGTTTTCAGAAGTGCTCCTTTTAACGTCCTTTTTCATGTCTCAGAGAGGTTTTGACAACAGTTTGGGGCTGATTTTGGACAAAGTACTGGGGTTCAGCTGAAAGCCCTCAAGCACCACCTCTGCAGCTTGTAAATTATAACCGGTTCTTGTCTTCAATATGTCGAAGGTATAATAACCCTTAAAGGTCCTTTGACATGTATCTTCCAACCACAGTTCATGTTCCTGTTCCTGTCAAGCATTCTTGTAATTAGTCGTTTCTAGCATGCCCACGTCCTCTAATTTTTTGTGGCTTTAACTCCTGATTGCCGGAGAGATGCATGAAATAAGTGTATGGAAAAGTATAAAGTCAAAATCCTCCAATCCTCTGGAACTTCAGGTTTTTAGTAATTTGAATCCTTGTATTTCAGTGGCACTATGGGGTTTTCTGATTTTGCCAACGCGCTCCAACTCTGGATCATCACTGAGTTATCTTGCCTTAAGTCATGGGATGAATCACTGGGAAATGGGAGTGTGTGGAGACATTTTTCCGACAAGTGGATGGACAAAGTAGTTCAAGCGGCATCAAATAATTCTGCATATTAACGTTGGCTTGACAGCCAAGAATCTGCCTCCTCAAACGGGGTTCTTGTATGTCAATTTACGCTCAAATTTAAAGGGTCACTCCTCTGAGAAAATTAAATGTGTGTGGGGGGAAGTGCTCACATGCTCCAATGAATTAGTCGAGTGAGACGTGGACACCTTCATTCAAAAAAAAAACTTCCTGCATACTGGTATAAATCATTAGAAAATTTGCACATTGTCTTGCTTCGGGAGAAAACTTAAATTCTGCAATACCACCTGCCAATTTATTCCAAGAATAATGCCAATCTACCCTCAATGGCACCATTTAAGGGTTAAATTGATGAAAACGAGCATGACTTGGGTCCTCATTTTCCTTGACGAGTTATCCTGTATCTACTTTTCAATCCGGATACGGACACGCAGAGTATCAGTTGATGTAGGTTTTTATTTAAAAAACATTAGTTTTGATCGCTTTTTGAGTTATTTATACCAATATTTTCTAATTTAAAATGATTTAAAAGTAAGTTCTTTAATTTTAGTATTATTTTTCTCAATTATTATCATTTTGAATTATTATTATTATTATTATTATTTGAAGTCTAAGGTATTCAGGTATCTTAGAGCACTTGATTAAGTCTTTGCTGTATGTGCAAATCTCTCTATCTATACAGACCAGGTAAAATTACGGGGAGTACTCTTATATGTTGAATTATTTTAATTAATTTCTTCAAGTTTTGGATTTAGAATCATCTTGAAATTTGAGTTTTAAAAAAAATAATTTTAATGAAATAATATTCGGTGTTTATGGAATTCAATGGAGATGTGTTAATGTCATTAATATAGGTTTTTAAAGTCTGTATCTTTTTCAAGATTTTTCTGAAAATTTGATAAAATTTAAAAAATTTAAGATATTTTTCATTTTTAATTTTCTTTAAAAAAATGAATAAATGATATACAAATGTCTCTGCAATTAAATAAAAAATCTTAAATGCGATTGGTAGAGTTTCAGGTCTTTGTATGATTTTTTTAATATTTTGAAATTTTTTGAAATTCAGAAATTTTACAATAAAAATTTATAAATTATAATAGAAGAATCTCAGTAAGGAATACTTGAGACCAAAAAGTTTATATTAGGTGTTTCACATTAGTTTTTTTTTTCTTCATAAAATTTTTAGACACTTTTCAAATTTTCAAAATACTTTTTTTTATTTTTTGGAGGTATTTTTTACTTTTAAAGATCTGAAACATCAGTTACTTTAAATATATATATATACTCACTTTATGTTTTTCATTTTTTCCTGTTCTTTTATATTTCTTTGCAAAAAATGACTATTAGTTTTTTATTTTTACTTTAAGAAATCGTCATTATGGTTTTCTTCAAAAAAAATATTAATGAAATAATGTTGGATGTTTATAGAATTGAATGAGATATCTTAATGCAATTGATATAGTATTTGTATGATTCTTTTAATTTTTATAAATTAAGATTGTTTATAAAAAATCATGAATTATATATGGGTTATTATGAGGCAATAGTGTAGATGAATATTTGCTAATAATATTTTTTATTTTCAATTTTTTTACATATGCTTTGAAAAGCTTGATATTCTATAAAATGTTTTTTTTTAATTAATATTCAAAATGGTTTTTTTCTATTTTTTTTTAATTTATGTGTGAGAAACCGTCAGTGTAAAATTTCTACGGTGAGCCCACTACCCCTAGGGCACACTAAAATTAGACTATGGGCGTTCAAACCTACAACCTCCCACTCCTTGAGATTTTAGGCAACCAATTGAGCTATACCCATGTAACAACCTCTACTTTTCTATTACTTTTTATGATTTTTCAAAGTGAAAGGCCAAATTCTGGATCACTGATCCCATTTGAGAGATGATTCCTGTATTAGAATGCCCCATGTTCAACTTATCAACAAATAAGTGTGATTGGGTTTGATAAGGAAATTTTTTTTTTTATTATTAATGTGTGGAAAATTCAGAAGTCCCACTAAAACTCCATGGATAAGCCCACTACTTCTGAGACACTAAAATTAAGCTATGAGGGCTCGAACCTGCAACCTCCCGTAAACCCACGGATCTTAAGCGAATAGGGAAACTCATTTCCCATTTTTGATAGTTTGAAGAAAGCCTAAACTTGCAAATTCTTTCCTTCCAAACACAGTTGTACAATAATAACGTAGGCAGGCCCAGAAGATGGATGTTACTTTAATATTAAAATAGCATGTACCTGCCACTGTACGCAACATATGTGGTTGTGGGCTTGTGGCTAGAAATAGCCCTTCCTCTTTATAATTGCACTATGGTATTTGGCATCCACCAATATTCAACAACATTGTTGTAATGGGGGCAGTTGCTAGGTGTATATTCCATTCGGGCCACCAATATTAAGCTCTTGTAGGACAATTGTCCCACTATCGAAGTGGATCTCTCTGAGAAATTATTTATTGTGAATCAGTTCAGCAATAGTGTAAACTTTAAATCAAGAGAAGTGACAGGGAAATCGGTGTTTTTTAATAAGAGACACCATGTATCTTTTTACTACTTAGATAATGACAAATGGAAAAAAAAAAAGGATATTTTGAATAAAATTTGATGGAAAAAAAAATTATTCCTTTTAATTCTTTAAATCAAAGTCTTTCCATGAGTATAAATGCTATCAGATTTTGAATTTTAAATTCAAGTTATGATTCAATCCAGTGGTTATCCTTGGAAGTTCACAACAAATAATTTCTGATGGATCTATTAGCGTCTCATCTTGATTAAATTTAGCCAATTCTTAAAGTAAAATAATCCAGTAGCTAGGGTGTTAGATGGATATTTCTTCTTTCACATTATTGTTTGTAGTTTGTGCAATATTCTATGTACTTAAATCAAGGTATTGGTTTCGTTTATCTCAAGTAAAAAAATTGAAAGGAAATTATAAAAAATAATTTAATACAACATTTAACAGTGAAAAAATTGGAATAATTTTTAATTTACATATGAGAAACCTTGTAAAACTCAGCGTAAACCCTCACGGGTGATACCCACTGCCCTTAAGACATACCAGATGAAGCCATAGGAACTCAAATCTATCACCTCCGGTTTCATAAGATATAAGATGGGAGATTATCAATTGAGCTACGCCCATGTAAACTAACCATTTAAGTGCAACTGATTGAAAAGTATATAACCAGATTGAGACTATAGCATCAGACATTTACTCATTCGAACAAGCAAGTGAGGTTTAACATGGCAAGTGAGTATCTTATACGTGGCCATTAACATGGGCTTACTAACAAAATTTCTGAATTATGTAAAAAATCTTATGATGACTTAAGAGTCATATTGTTAGATTGAGTTATTAAACACTTTAATTAAACACAAAATATATAGAACTCTCATTTCGTTTGTTTGGAATTGACTATTGAGTATCTAACAATAATTTATTATTATGAAATTGGTGAGGTTAAAAAAAAACACATTGGACTTACTAAAAAAATATTTATTGTTTGTTTTCTATATTTAACCATTTTCTCGACATTTTACATGATTCCTAAGATCTAATTTAGATTACATAAAAAATAAAATGAGAATCATTTATATATTTGTTACATGCACCTTATGTCGTAAAAATGGATTCCTTGAAAGGTTATATAAATCACCATGGAGTCCAAACTTTATAATCATGTGACTTCTAAAAAGGTAGGGCTAAAATTATTTTATTTTTTCTGAATTTAATTTAAAAATAAAAAGGCGTTGTAAGTGTGTCTAAACTTATACTCTTTGAACTTTAATGATTCAATAATTTTTATTAAGTTAAAAATCATCAAGTTATTCAAGTTAATTAAATTAAATTTCAACTCAATTTAAATCAAAATTGTAAACTAATTTTAATCCGTTAAGTCAAATTATATGGTTAGGGGTGTTCCCAATTTTCACTACTCACTATTCGCAATGCTTTTATAAATTAATTTTTGTAGCATTTTAACACCAATCCCTATTAAAACACATCAAAGCCACCTTTATACTTCTATCATTGCTTATATATTTCTATAACTAAAAGCACCCAAAAAATGTGGCAAAGAAACGCCCAACGACTTGAACCAACATTCCATTCAACTTATATTTTGATGACTAGGGTGTCCTGGCCTTTTAGAGCTCCGACTATTCTTTGGCGTACAAGTTCCAATCGACTTGTATAATTTAAAATTTTGATCAAAGTCAATCACATGGCAATTGCAAATCGGGGGATTCATTTTTCTTTAAATTTAAATATCATGCCAAAACAATAACATGTATTCATAAAATTTGGACAATGGAATCAAGAAAATCTAGCAGGGCAAGAGGAACAGGGAAATTTAACTTAAGGATGCGTAAATGCTTTCTTTTTCCCCTTTTAAACAAAAGAAGCTATCAGAACATATATGAATTTAATGAAATTTAAACAAAATCTCATATTTACCTAAGACATCACAGTTCAAAAACTCAATGAGACTTGACTAACCCATGTTGATTTGATTCAGTTAGATATTGGGTCTAACATTACTGGGTCTGATGGAAGAAAAATGTCAAACTTGAGTTATGCTGCTCATTAGGATTTAAAATCAAGTCTAGCAGGGTGAGAAACAGGGAAGAGATCTTTTCCCCTCCTTGTTTCAGAGCCTAGTTGATGTATTCATTTTCTAACCATCTGATCTTCAGGTGACGGATCAAACAACATATTTCCAGTCTGGGACATCCTACTATCTCAAAAAAAAAAGAAAAAAAAAAAAGAGGGTAGTATGGAACATCCTAAATTCCTCTCTAGAAGACATTACCCAATACAAATCCAAGATTGGATTATGTAGAGCCATCATGTCAAATAATTTCCTCACATCCAGAAGCCTTTCTGCAGACTCCAATTTGCATGATGCATTTCCAAGAATTAGTACCTAGGTTACAGATATACAACCCTATAGAACAGATCATGTTCAAGTAAGATCGGAAGAATTTCCATTTATAACTAAAACATGGGAACAGAATTTTTGAATTCAAGCATATCCACATTTCCTGATCTGAGTCAAGTCAATGGTTAATTAGGGAGCAGCGTAAATGGTTCAGTAAGTTTATACGCATTAGAAAGTGTTCTGGCTTTCATGTTGCCAGAGAGATGCCGAGAATAGACAAAATACCAGCCATCCTCGAGGTGGTCCCATTGGTTGATGCTCTGGCCTAAATTAAAGATCCATCCTTGTGCCTCAATACCGTCTTGGGGTTTGCTTATAGTTCTGACGCAGCTCTGACCTCGGTTTTGCGATTTCTACAAAAATTACCCTGCCATCCAAAAACTAAATATAACGAGGTAATCAGTATCCCTTAATGCAAAATTTACATACATGTCCATGTGTATCTGCAATTGAAAAAGCCAGTAAGGGAAAGAGAGCATCAGTTTGGTTACCAACTTTTAGCCCAGGATTTCATAGTTCAGATTACTGAATACAATAAACTTTGCATTTGGTCAGAAAATGATGCTCTTGTTCTAATGTCAACCAAATTGGCATGTATAAATCAAGGGAGTGATGTTATAGTCCTCTCATTTAAGGAGATTCCATATTCTAGTCTAATATTTTCTACAACTATAGGGGGAATGCAACACAAATATCATGAAAAATAAAACGGATCCTAGGTGCTTGACTTGCTTCACCAGATACAGGGCTTCAAGACAGGCTTAGCTGAGCTTGCCTTTTCACAGCAAGGCCTGGTGATACATGTCATGTAAGCTCATACTGCATGCCTAAGATCTCAGATATCTGATTGCTTAGAGATCCTGATCGTATATGTTAAAATCTGTTTGGTGTCTACGTGACTACAACCAAATGACTATAGAGTGAGAAAATCAGAAGGTTTTAGGTAGTTCAAGTCTAAACAAATTTCAGCTCTATCCCTCCATTATGACCATAAATTTGGGAGTCTCAAATTTCATGATTATATAGTGATAAAGTAGCCACAGGACATGGGAATAAGGGAACCATTTCTAAGATCTTGCCTAGACAAGACATGCCTTATTTGCAAGATGGAACATTAGTTGATATGGTCTTCAACCCATTAGGAGAACCTTCGCAAATGAATGTTAGACAAATATTTGAATCCTTGCTCAGGGTAGCAAGGTACTTGCTTGACATACATTATAAAATAGCACCCTTTGTTGAGAGTTATGAACAAGGGGCTGAGAAAATTAGTGTTTCCTGAATTATATTCAGGCAGCAAACAGATAAATCTTTGGGTATTCACTCAAGTATCCAGGAAAAGAAAAACATTTTGATGGAAGAACACGAGATCCTTTTGAACAACCTATTATAATAGGAAATCATACATCTTAAAAGGGACAAACCCAAGCACGACACCAGTGCAACATGGGAATTGATCCCATCCATTGATATAAAGTCAAATAAAATCTACTTTATCCAACTCTTCTGGCATGGTTTCTAAAGCTTCAATTTCAGGAATGGTGGTTTTGGTCAAAATTGTCACAAATTGGGTGGGGATCCCATTCACATGGATTAGGGGGCACACGTGTTAAAGGGGAACATGATTAGGTCTTGATGGGACCTTTCATAGCTCTGTCTGGTATGAGTCATGAAGCCTAGGAGAAATTTATACATCATTAAAAAGATGACAAGTTAGATAAATGGCTAAAATGATGATGATGATGATATAATGCATATGCAGTTTACTCACAAATATTTGAAACTAATCATTCAAAAGATAAAGAAGACCTTAAACTTGGGTTAGAATAAGCATAGGTTGAGTCAATTTTTTTTTTAAATCAAGTCAAAGCCATATGACAGAGTTTAACTGAGTTTGCCCAAGATTGTAACTGACATATTTGACTCAAAATCCTGTTAAGTTGAATTGACTAAGCTTGGTCAAGTCAAACGAAGCTTTTAAACTATGTATAAATGTAATATGTGGTCGATGAGAACTGTGTCTTTGCTTGTACCAAAGCCAACCCATTGTCATATAGGCAGCTAGAAATGAGCATTGCATTGTATTAAAATTAATAGATTATGCAAGTTTTATACACATCTAGGTAACGGTCCAAAAACTAGAAACTCAGACCCAACTCATCATGGATTGAGAGTTTCCTATCAAGTTTTACCAAGTCAGGCTGAGTTTGAGCCAGAATACTTGGAACTCATTTCTAGTTGAATCCAAGTTCAACAAGTCTAATCAAGCTGAATGGACCTTTTGATGATCCTCATCCTGCATTATTTTATGCTAGTGTTGTCGACATACCTTGCCATGCATCCCCTCAATTGCTTTTTTGACTCTTCTTCTGTTGCATAACGAAGAAACGCAAAGCCTCTTGGTCTATTTGCTATTCTATCCATAACAAGGTTGACTGTAAAACAAAAACAAGACAATTTCATAACACTTCATCCATCTAAAATGGAAGTGGTAAGATATCCAATTCATGAACAGAATTCTCAATTCAGTTGCAATGCAATTACAACTTAGTCAAGAGAAGTAACAACCAGCCTAAAGAAAACAAGCACTCACCTTCTACAAGTTGGCCAAAGTTTTTGGAAGGCATTTCTCAGACTTTCTTCAGTTGTACGAAAGGAAAGCCCTACAGCAACAAACCAAATGGAGTAAGTTCAAAGACAGACAGCAGTATCCCCAGCCATTTTGACACCTTAAGACAAAATGGATATCAGCAATTACCCAGTGGGCCAGAAATGTGTCATGATAAGAGCAGTAAGTGGTAAATCAAGTAATAAAAGCTGCACCAGATTTGAATTGATTGATGTGACTGCTTTCCAAAGAATCTGGTGAATGTATTTAACCACTTAGTAACTCTGGTTTAGAGCACTCTACTTCCACAGCTCACTAATGATAAGTATAAAAATAAATTTGAATACTTCTTAGAACTTCCCTTTGAGTTGCGTGTTAAATTTTCAATAGAAGGTGAAGTAAAAAAAAATAAATACAAATACATACTCAAATTGCTTAATAAGAAAACATTTGATGATAAAATTAAGTATCACAAAATGGTGAAATGAAATTGAAATTTCTGATCATAGTTTCTGAGAAACATCCCTTGCAAAATACCCACGCTTCTTTTTTTAACTTTGGCATGTATTTCACACATCTTTTGTTTATAATACAACAATATTTGCAAAATATGGTATCCTCACATTTAGTTCTGCAAAATGGGTATTGAAAATAGACAACCATCAAGCATCAGTAGGGTTTCTTCCTAGGTCAGGGGAAGAATAGGGTTTCTCTGGACTTTTTCTTCTGCTAACCATGTTTCTCAATACACTGTATAGATTGCACGTATCTCCAACAAGTGCATTCGCAATGGGAGATGTAGAAAAAAATGTAAATCAATACTTTAAACACCACCTCTAATCAATTTACATCAAATTATGTCTGTGCTATTTTTTTAAGTTCTCTTTTAAAGAACTGAAAAAGAAAAATGTACACAGAACATTTGTTGATAAAGGTAATGAAACACTTGTCAGGCATGCAAGAAATGGCTTGTATTGTAACAACATTATTTTAAACTCCCCATTATATTGAGGACCAAATGTGCTAAACATATGGGTCTACCTATAAGCAATAGATGACAAATCTCTATACATACCTGATGCAAAGACCGCCTCAAAACTTTGCTAGTAGACACCCATTGATAAGTGAGAAAAAAAAATTGTGATCAAAGATACTTTTGCTGCAACTTTGTCTTGGAACATTCTCTTGTTTCACTCTTTCAACACACACCAAAGTATGGCTCATGGTACAGTTTTCCACAATTGTTACCCTTATGGTTTTACTTTGAAAGGAAATGTGAAATTGGAAACCTTGTCCTGGAATATTCTCATCTGCCACTCTTTCCACATGCCCCAAAATATCTCTTGTGGAAGGTTTTCTACATTTTTCACCTTTCCTTGAAAGGAACAGCTCGCTATTCTTCCATGATGGACCAAAGAAACTGTGGAGAAACCCAGGAGATTGAGAAAAGAAGTACACAGAGACACATACACCCTTACACATGCTGAGAGACTGAGAAAGCCTTTCCTTTGGAGATTAACTAATTTCCACTTAACTAAATGAATCTTCTCCCCAACCCATCCCATAGGAAGTTCCTCAGTATATTTTCAAGTGAAGTGGCACTTTGGTTGGGCTTTTGAACAAGGATAGCTAGTAATCTAGCAAATTTTCTATAGATGACTAGACAATTGCGACTCAACCCTCAATAGACAGGCATTTTTTTTTTTGGTAAGATGCTAATAATGTTTTGCTGCCAAAAGCTATAAAAACAAGCATCACCAAATGTTAAAGTTAAATTAGGTTTCTTACTGTATCCTAGGATCAAATCAAGCAAACTTCCTAACCCGTATCACCGTTCCTCCAACTAAAGCATCAGCATAAAGGGAAAAGTATAAAACATTTTTTTTTTCATCAATGGTAGGCATCTTAACATTCAATTCCTAGAAGGTTAAATACAGTGTGCATCTAGGTGCACTACATTAGTGATGTAGTTCCTTGAAATCTTCAATGTGAGGCTTGCTGATCGCCAAGATATGGCATTGAATTATCCAATTGCCAATTTTGCTAAGGCCCAAGTATAACATGTATCTCTACCATTTGATTTGATCAGCTTTCATGACTTGATTTTCATGCAAGGTAAATAATACAATCAAAATCATGAATATCTATTTGTATTCAGCTTTCAAGGGTATCAATTACTATTAAGTCTTTCTGTACATGCGTGTGATCAACAGCCTCCTTAAGTATGTAATCTGTTCTTATTTGGCATGGTTCCATATACAATCTTTTGGTGGGTTCTAGTAAGCATTGGAATCCTTCAAACAAGCTCTTGTGAATTTCAATGCACCGAAAGTTTCACTCTGTTGGAGTACGTTACTGGGAAGGTATTGAGGTATCATTCTGAAGCATCATTCCATACAACGGCCATGAAACAATAGAAGAAAAAATGGGAGACCCCATATGGTTTCTTTCAGCAACAAAATGGAAAAATAAAAAGTGATCTGCATATCCACTTACAAGAAAAGAAGATGAAAGAAAAGGGACAAATGCAAAGACGAGAAACAAACCGCTGACGTAGAGCTTGGTGGAGGGCGTTGTGCTGCTATTTGGAGATGATGAAGATAGGCATGCCACGATGACGCTGCTTCGAAGAATTGTTGATTGAGTAGCAGAGATAGAGACAGATGAATCGAAGCGAAGAAGAAGACGAGATGGATTTGCATAGAGAGGGAAGTTGGGAAGAGCAATCTCTTTCTCTTCTTGGTGGGCGACGAATACAAGCAGCACCGGCCACAAGAGTTGTTGTTGCTGCCATCTCTAGCTCGCTCGCACTCTCACTCTCGCTCTCGCTGGTTTTGGATAAAAGCATGGAAGAGGAGGATCTCCCGTACCCTTAGCGCTGAAACTCCGGTCGGGTCGGGTCGGGTCGGATCGGATCGGGTCGGTTGTCTAATCCATGTTAAAATTTATTGAAGTCAACCGCCTGACTGGAATTATTCAACCCGACTCAATCTGAATTTCTGATCCAGAGACAATCAAGTTTATAACTTTGTGCACTCAGTTTAAATTGGATTACGTCGGACTAGGTTAGGTTGATTTTAATTTTCTCAACTCGATCTAACCCAAATTTTATACGGATTTTTATTTTCCCAATTCAACCCGACCTGATATATACAAATACATAACCCAAACCCACTGATTTCTCAGGTCAGGTCATGCGGATCAAGTTAAAAACCAACCCAAGTTTCACCCCTACCTGTCGTTGTAAAATTAGTTGATTATTTTTTTATTAAATATATATTTATATGATATTTACTCTAGTATTAATTATTAGTTTATGAGTTAAATTTCTATTAAATTTAAATTATATTGAAATATAATCATTATTAGATGAAGCTTAAGTCTTATATATAATCAAAACAATTAAATTTTAAATTATTTTAAATAAATTCCATCTTACTTTTTACTTAAAATAGATATATCAAACTAATTTATATTCACAGTCAGATTCTTTAAAATAGTCGTTTAATTTATAATAAACCAACGATATAATTTGCAATATGAATTTCAATTTTTCATATTTAAGTCATTTATATTTAAATATAACAATATTTTATAATATTATGATGTTTAATTAACAGTTTGATTTTCAAAATATTAGATGTTGGACAATGTGTATACAGTCAGTTCAACGAATTGCACTTAATTTCAATTTTAGATGGTTATTAAATAGGAATCGGATAAAATTAAATTAAATTAATTTTAAGAACAATTTTAAAATGCATTGTTCTTAAATTTTTTAAACTCAATAAAAGGGTACGAACTTTATATACTTTAGTGTCCAAGTCATTTGTTAAACAGGTTGATTCAATATTGGTAGATACCCAATTTAAATCAATTAACAAATTTATCTTGGACCCAATCCACTAATATATTCTATGGATTACCTCTACAACATTAATTTTAGACAGATCCGTTCGACCTATTTATTAAACAATTTTATCATAACAAATCATTCTTAAATAAATAAATTCATTTCGATTGAAAAAGGTTTTGTGAAAATTGCATATGTTGGTTTATTAAATTTTTGAGACACAGAGGATAAATTCAAAAGGGAAAAAGAAAAAGAAAAATGGATATCTTGTCAATAAAAATTGTGCTAATCCCACAAGCTTTGTCCAACTGAAAATTGTGATTTTTAATATTGAATTGAATTTTTTTGAGAAAGAGAGAGAAAAAAAATAAAAATGTCCATGACACGGCCAGGTTACCATTAGTCATTTTGAAATTTTAGCTGACATTATTTTTAATTTTTCTGGAAATATTGAAGTTATCATTACAAACCAAAATTTCGGCTGAAGTGCAGGAAAGTTTTGAATCCATTTTGGCTTATTTTAGGGTTTAGCTACGGTCCATTTTAGAAATTTCAACTCAAATTTGTTTTTAATTTAATTAAAAATTATATGCTAGCCAAATTAGTTGATAAGATTGAAATTCCTTTAATGTAAGCCATATCCAATTAGGTCAGGTCATGAGTTGGGGGATTCTTAAATGATATATTGGAAAGTTCAAAGATTGAGTAACGTACTGAAGGCATTTTTATCTTTATGGCAGAGTTTTTAATAAAGATTATCTTTTTTTGTGTTTTTAAAATTGAAAATTTAACTTTATATATTGAAAGCAAACTTAAAGACCCATCAACTTCCAGAACTTCATCTCAAGATCAATTTCAAGCCATATTACAAGAAGTTGAATATTTTCAAAAACGTCCGCCAACTTTGATTTTTAAGATCAAGTAGGCTAAAAATTGAATTTTTGAATGAAATTTTAATTGATGATTTTTTTTAAGTCTACTTTTAATATGTAGGGTCATATTTTCAAGTTACAAATAAATTTAAAAACAATATTAGATGCAATCTTGTGACCATATGACCAATTACAAAATAAGCAAGCTTTAAATGGTGGGCTTGGACTCGGGCTTTGATCTTTAAGAACCCCACGAACTTCAAAAAGACAAAGTTGTTTTAGATATAAACCGGCATGCCCCACCCTCCTTCCCAATACTTATTTTTGTAGCAATGAGTCTCCAGTTTTTCACACAAGGGTTTTAAATGTGGATACCACCTGCTCAGCAGCGTTCATAAACTGACTGCAACGCAGATAGGTATCAGAACTGAATTGATACAATGCAAAGAGTACAAATTAATGTCGATTACAACCCGTGAGGGCTGGCTTGATGGTCAATAACTCGCTTGAGATGCAAGAGGTCTTAGATTCAAATTACTTTCAATACAAAAAGATTACTCTCCATGGTATTATCCGATGTGTGTGAATAGGGAGGTTTGTACATGCTCCAGAGATTAGTCAAGTGCTCTAAGAGACCTGGACATGTGGGTCTTTAAAAAAAATATTAATGTGGATCACACATTAGGCCAGTGTTTACATAAACCTGATTGTAATTCAGACATTCTTAGGCCAATATTTTGCAGTTCTTTTTTTTTTCAAAAATAAAAAATAAAAAATAAAAAGAGTGTTTTCTAGTTTGTTTCATGCTTCTCACCGCCTTTTCTCCCATGTCCTTTTCCTCTGCCCAAGCATTACATTTACATAATAAAAGCAAGTTATAGTCAATGGAGTTAATGGGGTTGGTTTAATTGGAAAAATACAAACACATTTTCCTTATTAATAAAATATATACAATGGAAGACGCAGGCTGGACTGTTATGTCCATGCACATGTTAAATACAAAGGAAAAATAAAAGGGAAGAAGTAACCTGACTAGACATTTATCTTCAACCATTGTCCTCAGCAGTGCCACTGAGTTGCAGCTCAAGTTAGTAAAAAAATCAATCCAACTGACCAGTCAAAATCGTTCAGCTTCAAACCCTTTTGTTTCAATTATTTGTGCAAAACAATCATTGATAGCCCATGTTGTCTCTGCACCAACCTTGCACCATGAGACAGTATGAAGGAATTGAAAAGGTTGAGGATAGTATCATCAGCTGCTTATCTTGTTAGTGCGCGAATTTACAACCCCTTCGATGTTGTATTTCTGATATACTCTTAGTTGATTCTCCTCCCACCACCGTTCAGCTTCCTTCTCACTGAAACGCTTTCGACTGCAAAAGACGCCCAAACACTACACTTCTTAGATACTAATGTTAATTTTACATGTACAGCAGCAGAAATTTAAGATGATCATATGACCTATAGGCCCATGACTGACCAAGGACAATCATTTGAACCATTAGGTATGAATTTCTTAGAATTGAAGTTACCTGAATCTCACACGCTTGAGGCCCTTCTGTCCACATGGTAAAGTCATGAATGTAATATATACACCGGGCTCATCTTGCTCTATCCACTCAGTTTTCAATCCATTACCAGCATCTTGTTTGCCATCTGTCCTTGTCAAATGTGAATCATCAACTGATTTTGCACGGCCATGATGTCTATCTTCCCCACGGATACGAGTTGAAAATTCTGTCGTAGGAAGAGGTGGGCCGCATAATTCATTTTGCCTGTCCTTGCGAGTTCGGACATTAAGAGGTGAATGCATGCCACCCAATAGTGACTTCATGTCATTAGCTTCCATTGGTTCCGAACAAACCAATGCAGTTTGAGGTAGATGCACGTCAACCTTGTCTGCCATGGAGTTAATATTGCTTGGTTCTCTATCTGACCAAACCTTTTCTGACATAGCATTTAGCTGTACATTACCACACATGTTAGAGAAGGGTAAGGTTTAGTAAACACGACATTCACTGTTAATACAGGATATGGAGGCACAAAACAAGTCCTACATCACTGAGTTTAGCTTGTACCAAACCCAAAAGAAAGCCAAATATATCCAAAATTGGGTGATTTAATTCACTTTTATCAAAAAATGGAAATGGTAACTCAGAGGCACTTATCATGTTCAACATATAAATTACTATGGTTCAAATAATTTCATGATGAATTGGGTTTTCCTTCCTCAGAGACACTTATAATGTTTGTGACAATCAAACTGCAATCAATATTGCTTCTAATCTAGTTTTCCATGAGCATACAAAGTATACAGAGACTGATTGTCATTTTCTTCGACATCATGTATCTTCTGGGAATATTGCCATTTCCATATTTGAAGTCCAATGATGTCATTTTCTTCGACATCATGTATCTTCTGGGAATATTGCCATTCCATATTTGAAGTCTAATGATCAAATAACAGACATGATGAAATCTCTCATCTCAATTTGATGATGTCTTCAACAAGTTGGGCTTGATTTTCTTTGTGCCAACTTGAGGGGTAGTGTTATAAGATATGGTGTATCACATTTTACACATGTGGACTTTTAGATATTGTAAGATATCATTGATTGTAAATGATTGTAACTGACTTTTCTGTCCTTTTTCCTTGCATTGATTGGCTCCCTTTACTCTTTATATACATCTATCCTCCTTTGTTAGAAAGACAAGTAATACAATATTCAAGAGAATCTCTCTCAATTCTTCTCCTTTCCTCTAATACTTTCTCCTCACATTCATTCTAACACTACATTCAATCCCGACGATTGTACACTTGATCTCATTAACTACCTGCATGGCCCATACTCCACCAAATCCATAAAGCATCCAAGAAGCTCCTGCAGGACAAGTTTCAGTTTCGAGAATATCAAGCCAACTGGCTCACTCACATGTTGGCGACAAGGAGGTCCTGAATCCTCGTTACGCCTCAAGATTTCCCCCAGATCATCTTCATTTACTGTAATACAATTTATGTAATTAGGTGTTGCATGGGTCCCACTGTAGGTTTTTTTGGCTGGTCTTATACCTAATAAGCAGGCTTTAGGGACTGTTTTTGGAAGGGTTGACTTCATCCAGGTCAACTCATTTTTGTATCTCATTTCCTTCCTTTAATTAAATCCAGTCCTACTCAAAAAAAAAAAATTACATTTACAATGACAAAATAATTTGTTAGTTAGCTAATGCATGATTTATTAAATCAGTAGTACTATCTCCATCAATGAATGAAGTCCACAGAATAAATAAATTATGATATACATACTGTTGTCAAAGCTTTTATAACCTCCTTTGCTGTTTTACACTTGGCAGCTTCCTCCCTTGCCAGATACCAAGTTTCCTCGAGTTTTTGTTGATATTGCTGAATCTTTTCACTTCTCATTTGACATAGTTTTGCAAGGTTCTTAGCCTATTAAAGGGCCAGAGATACTAATCAGAAAATCCAGT
This sequence comes from Chimonanthus praecox, assembly GCA_022113865.1. NCBI lineage: Eukaryota > Viridiplantae > Streptophyta > Magnoliopsida > Laurales > Calycanthaceae > Chimonanthus > Chimonanthus praecox. The sequence continues at coordinate 62,568,459 of CM039087.1, read as the reverse complement.
CAAATCCTTGCAACAGATACAATATGTGCATTTAACAAATGGATAATGTCCAGATAAATTATGTCAATTATGTATGTGTGATCTTTCAAAAAAAAAAAATTGTGTCTGCACCCATGCATGTGCAACTTTGACATGAAGTGAATTACCGATTTTGATTGAAAATTAAAACTTAAGATGAATGCAAAAATTCCACATAATTGAAAAAAAAAATCTTGAAAATGCATATATTCTTTTTAAATGCAAAATAAACTCATCACACTATCCTTTCTCTGAAAATACTCTGATTTGCACCACCCTTGTAAAATCTGCAGGGAACATAAAAATACTCTAATATTCTATCTGACAAGACTTTTTTTTTTCCTTTTTTGAATAATAACAAGGCTTTTCTTATTATAATGACAAATAATCCCGTGTAAAATCTGCAGGTCTCATGAAAAATATTCTACTTTATCTGAGAATTTTCATACTATACAGATCCCCTGCACACTATTGCGTGGTGTGATAGTGTACACACCAAATGGCATCTACCCAATCCACCCCAACAACTCACACAGACACCCATCTACCCCCATGAATTGGACCCTATAATTTAACCCCATTTGAGTTGATCGCAAAGCTGAATTTGAAACTCCTAGATTGTATTTAAACAATTAAAATGATCCAAAGTTTGGGACCTTCAAAACTATCTTGAGTGATCTAATCATGATTTTGTAGGCCCAACTTTGCAGTCTTCATATTAAATAGAAAGATATCTTATTTTATTGAGAATAGAAAGATAGTATTAGAAGTGGTGAATGATAATGATTATGCTACAGTATCTATTGCTTTAAATTGGTCACATGAAAAATGTAAAGGCCTAAAAATGTGTACCATATTTAAGTTTATATGTTTCTCTACCTTCTTTAGTGCAGGATTCTATTCGCTTCTATTTCTCTCAATATGAAGGATATTTATAGAACAAATAAGTTATCAGGCTACGCAATAATAGTGATCAATCCAAGTGGGGCTATAGATGCAGAGAATGTTAAGAACAAAGGATTTCATAAACTGATGTTTTGTTCCATTCATTAGAACCCACTCATCTATATAGACATATATACAAGAATCATAGGTAAACTCAAACTATAAACCAATACATCTCTAGTAAGAAATTTCACAAACTAGACTCTTAATCTAACCAGGACTTTAACTTATCTTAACATCCTCCCTCAAACTCAAGTAGGTTGACCACTTGAGTTTGGAATTATTGAACTAGATAACCCAATGATTGGATCACAACATCTAATGGTGCAGAAACAGATCGAGGATAGATAAGTGACAATGATGCCAATGACAAAATCAACATGCTACATTTGTAGATCAAATAGTGCGAAAGCAGAACAAGGAGATCAACATGATGGCACATGAGAGCGACCAATCCGGATGATCTCGACGGCTAGAATTATGATGGCAAATAAAAATAAACTGAAGACCTAAACCATTACCACGACAATCAGATCCAACAGACAAACAACCAAAACTTCTCCATAAACGGATAGACAATGACATTATTAAAGGCGACAATGATGATGGCAGCAAAGAGCAGTAGTGATGACAACAGGATGACGGTTGTGATGATGCCAATGGACCGTTGGTACCCATAATGAGAGAGCAACACATAAAGCATAACAAATTCCTGGTTTAATTCTAATCCTAAACATAACCTAATAAGAAAGAGCCGTCAAATACACTAACGAAGCAAACAGGGCACATAGGATGGATGGGACAAAAAGGCATGGATAGGTGTAGACATGAAGTTGACAAGTGCAGACAAGGGTGTGGGTGAGCTTGAAAAGAGGCGGACAAGGCGTGAGCGCGCATGGACAAGAGCATGGACAGAAACAGACAGGACATGGACAAGGGCATTGATTTGGTAGCAAACCCACGAAAAATCAGACGTCAAGATGAGTAAATGATCATGGGGATGGAGCCCAGCATTGGGGTGTTCATGAGCCGAATTTGGGCCAAGCTATGCTTTGTGGTAGCCTAGTCCATTTATACATACAGAAGCCCAAGCCCGCCCAAAACCCACTAGGCTTTGCAATGTGAAGCCCGAGCCCACCATTTCGAAAAATACTAAGCCCAACCCCGCCCATTTGGTCCATTGAAAAAAAAAGACATGATTAGCTACAAGTGGACCAAATTTAAGCTCAAAACTCTACTTTTTAGCCAATTGATCTTAGTGAAAAAAGTCACTAGGTGTCCATCTTGGTGATTTTTACGGATGCCTGGTGACTTTGACCACTAAGATCTAATGGCTAAAACATTAGTTTTGAACTCAAATTTGATCCACCAGTAGTTCATTATATTTACTTTCAATATGAACGATCTATCTTTGAATTAATTTCAAAAAAAAAAAAAGGAAATTGGATCAGGTGGACATATATGGTTAAACGAGCCGAATAGCCCAACGAGCTTTCACAGGCATCTTGCAAAAGCCCAATCCTGACCGTGCATATAAAAGGGCTGAAAATTAAGCCTGAGCCCTACCTGACGAGCTAGTGTTTTGCTCTAACCCGTTCATTTATGATAGGTTCAGACAGGTTTCTGGCCGAGTTTGAGTCGAAGAACAGTCCTAGCCCAAACTCGATTGTTGTCTCACTTAAATGGCCAAAGACAGATACCATTTTTTATTGAGGTAGAACATCATGAAAACCCTGCACGAGGCAATGAACAGAGAAGGTCCATCCCACACTTGGAGAGCAGGTTCCAAGGGAGACGGATGGGGCTGAAAGACAAGGGAGAAAGGTAGGGAGAACTAGGCAAATTTGGGCATACTCGATGTTGGTCTGGTTGGGTGGAAGACCCCATGGATCTCAAGTTTGAAATATTAAAGGATGGATGTAGAGTTGGGCAGACAAGGGAGTTAGAGGTCGGTCATAGATCCAAGTCTCCATCTGTATGAGAGATGTGAAACAGAGCTGGAGAACTAAACTAGTGCCGAAGATGGTGTCCCCAAAACAATGGTTATCGTCGTAGGAAGAAAAATGGTGAGGCTAGGTATGCTTTTCTTTTGTAATGGAGACATTTAAAGATTTCATTAAATAAGTGAAGTACAAAGACAATAGCAACCTTGTATAAGAAAATTATACAAGACCAAAGCACAACAAAAATGAACTAGGCAGCAAGGATAAGTGTAAGTACAAAACTCCTAAGATGAGAAATAACAGTCCTGAACCATATAAACCCTGACCCACAGTCTCAAAATAAAAAAAATCCAATGATAGCCACCACTTCTGCACTCCAACCTTAGCCAGAAAGTTTGCGACGCTATTTGTTGACCTTGCAATATATGTGCAGATGATACTTCCAGGCACAGCATCCATCGGTTCGACCAAAGAGTCTCACACAAAGACAACGAGGAAGGGAAGAACGGCAGAGGGGTCCATCCCTGTCAACGCAAGAACTCCTGAAAGGGCTTGAGGGTCGTCTACTTGATGGAAGCAATGGGGAAGAGAGAAAAGAAAGGGAAAGAAAAAAAATAACATGTTTATTTCTTAATTCTCGAGAGTTGTCCTCCCATTTACATAATAATGGTACTTTAAAAAAAAAACTCGGAAACCCAATTAGGAAGGAGATTTAAAAATAAATAAAGAAAGAACGAATTAAATAAACAAATAACATAAACATTAAAATAAACAAATGCTGTCCTACATCACAAAACTTGAATTGCTTTAATATAATTTTTAGTCCAAATTCGAGTGGGCGTCAATTCAGCAGTAAGATCATCTTGGAATAGAGTCAAGGCAAGGATCCGAAGGACAAAAGGCAAAGGTATGTGAGGGAAAGAAAGGGAATATGTCTATACTCCATTCATCTTGGTGCTCATGGTGCTTATATGAACATTGGTGCCTAGGAATTTACATTTGTTCACCCTAACTCCCAAATTCAGGTACCTATAGTTTCAAGGCCATAAAATGAATGGTTGGATTAGTCAAAAGGGCCCCAAACTTGCTAGACACCTAGATCTCAAGATTCCACACTTATGTAGCTCATCCAATTCGTCAAAATGTGGATCCAATCCTCTGATATGGCCTGCTATTACACCCCACCACTCCCCCCCCCCCCCCCAATTTCATATTTTCACCATAAAACCTGCTGTGGGGCCAACATACCATTTGCACCCCTTCCCCTCAAACAACCTCCTTGTAAACTAAAACCCTACCCAAATGGATCCATATTTGAGTTACACCAGCTATTGGTTGTTACTTGATAAACTTGCACCCTTATTTACCATTTTAACTGTGGCATTAAAAAGTAAGACTTGTAAAATCATATTCGTAGGTCCTTAGATGATCATAGATAGAACCAACATAAACCCCCCACCATAAGAACCCGTCATGGGCATAGCAGCTGAACACTTAATCTCAATCGACACATCCACCCACATTTGCAAAATACCTACAGTGCCCCCACCATTCTTGAATCCAACCCACTCAAACACTGTACCCCAACCCCCTCTCCTTGATGAATGGGGTAGGCCTCAAATTATATCCCAAATGGAGTGACACTCAGCATTAGATTCTTTTTATTTTTTCTTTTAGAAAAGAGACGTGTCATTGGATTGTCAGGTCTAAAAACATGTCATCCCATTCTCCAAAAGCAAATGAGTTAATCATGTGCATGTGGCCATACAAAGGTAGGTCACTCTATGATCAAAGTGAAAGTTGGACCTGTGCCCATCCATGGTTAGATAGGGTGATTGGGAGGCTAGGAATCTAGGATTGAAGGTCAGTGGGCTCAATATGATTTACAAATGGGAGCATACTCCCATTATTAAGTCGGCAGCCAATATTAATTTACAAGCAAGAACAAAATAAAATCAAATTAAATTTTGTTTCCTATTTTGAGGTCAGGTCACATCCACTATTCCGCACTAAGAACTACAAAAAACAAAGGGTGCGTCCACTTGTGGATAACACAAATTGGAGCATACTTCTATTATAGGCAACCAATATGGACTCATGAGCAAGAACAAAATCAAATTTGCAATCATGTCAAACCCACCATTCTTATTAATTTGCAATCATGTCAAACCCACCATTCTTATTAGTAAAGGGGGAAAAAAGAAGCAAAGTAACATGCATAAATTTTGGCCAAACAAAAGTGTCCAATTTTCAGCAAATATAAAGTACAAAATCTGAATAGTCAGCAGGTTACCTCAGCTCGTAGTCGCATTACTTCTTCAGTAAGCATTTCATCTGATTCAGTTGAGTTATTTTTCAAGCCATTTGCACTTGAAATTTTAGATCTCAATCTTGTGGGGCTCTGTCTTGTGTAAACAGGAAAAACAGTGGACGCTTCCTCTTTTGATGGAGGAACAAATGTCATGGAATTTTGACTAGTGCTAAATATTGCAGGGCATGGCACCTGCCTCCATTGAGGTGGTATGCTCAACGATGGTAAAACAGGATCAAGAGACTGCTGATCTCTTCCTTTGCTAGATGGGTTTTGCCATTCATTGCACTTGCTTTTCTCATGAGCAGACAGCTTAGGTGAGAAGAGTTGTGACCGTGGTAATGTTGCATCTTCCCAGTCTACTTTCAAGTCAGACGACAGCTTCCGCACTGACAAGGGTGGCCTTGGACTTGGTGTTTCTTGCCTCTGAATGCTAGAATCTATATGCTTACTTAATTGAGTGAAGCACGGATCACAGACACGATACTGCTTGCTCTTATTTGGTGCCAAGGATGCATTCAAAGCCTTCTTACTACTACATGCATGGCAGAATAAGAAACCACAATTATAACAGTTATGTTTCTTCCTAGTAAACCCAAAAAGCATCCTACATCCACTGCAGATAGATTGATCACTACTAGAAATAGATTTGTGCAAACATATTGCAGCTGTGAATCTTGACCCACAAGCAATATTACATACCTGCCTATCCTTTAAGGCCTCTACCAATGTTGGCGAGCTTCTATCATCAATATCACCTAATCCTAGCCGACCATTCGCACCCATTCCCCAAGTATAGACATTACCCTTAGAGGTCAAAACCACTACATGATAAGAACCTGATGAGATCTCCTTCACAAACTCCTCTTTAAGATTTCCTTCAACAATTGTGATTGACCTATGTTCAGCCTGAGGATTCCCAAGTTGCCCGTGTACTGCACTTCCCATGGTAAAAACTGTGCCTGTGACTGTGAGTGCAACAGTCAGCATTCTCCCACAAGACACTTGAATAAAATCAAGATCCACCAGCGGTGCAACATATGTGGGAAGAAGTTTCCTTTCTTCATCTGTGTGCCCAAGTCTTCCCTTATCACCATCACCCCATGTAAATAATTTTCCACCAGCTGCACTTCCCTTGAAACGATCAATCATTATTTCAACAATGGCAGCCGTATGCCAGGGTCCACATGCAACAGATTTCACTCTCAATCCTTTTAAAGATTCAACTTCTTTTGGTTGAAAACAGCTTTGAAGATTTCCATGCCCCAGAACACCAAATGTTCCATCCCCGTATGTAAACAACTGACCATTGGAGGAAACTACTGCTGTATGCCACTCTCCGCATGCAACAGTTGATATACGTATCCCCTCCAAGGGACCCATGACTCTATGTGGCAACCACCTGCTTCTGCTGTTTCCATGACCTAAACCAACACCATGACCATTCTCACCCCACGTATATAGTTCACCATGAAATGTCAATGCACATGTCTGGTAGTCACCACAAGCAATTGATTCAACATGGACATCAGTAAGCGATTCTACAATCTTGGGGTAAGATACATCCAAGTTGACTTTATGGCCTAATCTTCCATTTTTCTCCTCTCCCCAACAAAATACTTCCCCTTGTCTGGTAACTACAACAGCATGCTTTTCTCCACAGGCAATGTTCTGTACATCCAGCATGCAAGTGGATTCTATCAATTTGGGCAACAATGAATCGCTATGAGAAATAGATGTATCCACTCCACCACCTAAGACACCCCCCTGTATCCCTTCTCCCCACATCAAAACATCCCTCAGAATATTAACCTTCCGCAATGAAGGAGACCCAAGATTGGACGAACCGAATGAACCATGCAAACTCAGCCTCTCTCCCATCTTTTCGTGGCAATAATCCACTTCCAATTTGGGAAAATGTGGGAAAATGTTATCTGGAACTGATTGCATGTCTGATAAGCTTCTTGATTCTGATGAATAGAAACTATCCGATGAATGTGAAAGACCATCTGAGAACCCCCTTCCCACTAGAGATCGAGGACTCCCACATAAGCTGCGCACCTTCAGAGGCAGTCTCAAGCAATTAGGTTACAAATGGGAGTAATTTAAAAAAGAGATAAAGAGAACATTGTCATATGAAATGAAAACCAACAGCAGTGAAGATAGAGGTACAGCATCCAGATAAAAATACACTACATACTTCAAGCAAATGAAGTAACAAAGGAGGAAGTTCAACAAGAAAATGACAACCGCACGGTATTTTGTGAACTGACCAGGTCAATAAGAAAGACATTTTTATCTTAAAATTACTTTTAGAATTTTTCAGAGAAAGGAACTAAAGGTTAATAAGCAAAGAATATGCACAGTATCCTCAAGCATTGGATATGTGATACAAGGGCATAATACAGACCAGACACTATCTTCAGGCTTCTGGCCATTATAATGATGACCACACGTGGATGGATCAGACAATAACCAGATTCAATGGTTCAGTCATTAATATTTGATATTTTCTTACATTGAATAATATGGATCAGCAATAGAGCTATCAGAAATATTGCAATAATGCTTACCCACAGTATGGCCCATCAGATCAATGGTCCAGATCACAAAACCATGCTTCATTGTGCATGCAGTCAAAGCTTGCATATACTACATAAATCCTTGCACCAAAGGACCATATAGTTCCTCCTATTCATAAACTACAAGCAAGTTTTGCCTTCTCTACCTGTGAAGTTTTCACAGAATCCTCAAGAAGTCCCAGGTTGCGCTTACTACGGGTATGGCCAACTGGACTACTAGCACATGAATGTGCCCCTCTACCATACCGCAGATGGGCTAGATATTTGGTATGACGAGATCTAGATACCAAGGTTGTCAAGCCTGCAAACCAACATTCTGCCTGATCCTTGTCCTTGCATATCTAAGTAGCATACAAAAGAGAGAGAAAATTGTAAATATCAGTAAATAAAACTACTACCTGAGAGTAAATTTGGATGTATGGAAAGTAGCAAGCAGTTTCGTATCAGTAGTTAGCATCTGCTTGTATCTTTGGGTCAATGTGGAAATCAGAAACAACAGCTGTAGTTTTGCTCTTATCCACGATAAATCACTATCACCGCCAGTCACCATTATTGATTTGTGCAAACAGTTACCAAATGAGTCTATTCAAAGAGCAAGGAATCAAAAAAGAGAAGTAGCACAGTACCAGATCAAGTGTCCGGTCACCGTTCCCATAGATGAGTGAAAATGACTGGCACTCCTTGTCTGGTTGAGGTTGTCGCTGAAAATTAACCTACAGAAATGAAAGGGGTATCTCACAAAAAATAGAGATTGGTGTAATAAAAAACACTTAAAATGAAATATTCAACCTAATTAAGTAGTCATCTCTGAAAAAAACATACACTGCACTGTCCAGGCTTGATCTTGGTAACAGAGCTCAACTTCAATTGTCTTTCCTCCTTTCCTGAGTACCAAATTAGGCAATTCTCATCCTGAGACAAATGAAAATTTCACCATGCAAATCATAACATGGAAATAAATTACAGAAAATAAGGTTCATCGCTACAATGTTCAAATTCCTTTAAATAGACAAAGTAGTAATGTCGGGAATGTTCACATTTTGACATTCTGAGATGATAATTCTCAGAAATCTCTTCTTTTTAAACCTCCAAATCACATAAGATTGATTCTGTCTTGAATGACCAAATCACATAGGATTCACATTTACTAGTGTCATGTCACAAGAAGATTTTTTTTTCTTCTTTTGCAAGATATTTGATATTCATTTGTACGGAATGTTGTTCTATGAAGAAAAAGACAGAAAAATAAAATATTGGCAACAAAAAAGAAAGATGTATGCCAAGATAAATGAGTGGCGTAACATTAAAAACTAAAATTAGGAATAATTGTTATAGGAGAAATTCAAAAACAACCCCCATAGATGAGAAGATAAGTGAAGGTGGTCTAACATAGTTCTGACATGTCTTTAGTCTACCAGAAACAGCCCTTGTGCAAAAAAGTTGATAGACTACAAGTGGTGGGCACTAGAAGGGATAGACCTCTAAAGACTAGGGATCAAGGGGTAAAGAAGGACGTGATAGATTATAGTATTACCAAAGATATGGTCTTTGATAAGGTAAAGGGATACATAGGACTCAAAAAAACTGACCAATGTAGATGGGAAAATAGTCAATAATGAGTTGATATTCATTGCACAATCCGTTCTAGCCACCCACTATAGATGCCAACATGGCCCCTAATATTACTATTGCAAAAGCCATTTATATCTATCTAGAGTTCTCATAATTGGAATTAGTGAATAGTTTTCCCAAACCCAATTGCCGATCTAATACCCAGAGGGCTCGAAGTATTAATGTATCATCTAAAAGGATTAAGTTTTTATGAGTGATATATATGACACCCACTAATACAATTGAAGCCTCAATCCTTCTTTTTTTATGACGAAGATCCCCAAGACACTCACCTCTATCCGAGTACAAGGGCATTGGATAAAACTCTAGATGCACGCAGACCCTAAAAGTCACAGACATCGGGTGACTTTGGGACTCGAACCTAAGACATCTGGTTCCTGAGCCAAAGTGTCTACCAGTTGAGCTACCCCGTGCGAGGTATATCTTCAATCCTTGTTTGGTAGTTTTTTTTGAACAAGCATCCTTGAATTCGATACTCATGCAAAATTCAAGACATCAAACTTCTGGGGCTTAATATGCTAGCACAAAACCATATCATATGTCTTTCTGGAATCATGGTTATTCTTATCCTCTCATATCATATGCTAGCTCAAGTGCTAGAAGATTTCAAGTCAATTCCTTCCAACAAATTCTAGTCGCTAAGCCCCAATCATGACAGCAAAAATACTTGTCACATGTGTAATTGACAGTCTCAATACCAAAATTGAGAGAAGTGAAGAAAACTGAAATCCACACCGACAGGTATTCCAAGAAAGTGAGACAGGACGATGATAGAAGCTGAGGCCCCAAAAGAAATGCCTTTGAGGTTTTCAATTATCACATCAATCAAAGATCATATGTCTCAATAGAAGTGGCTACCCAAGAAATTTGTTCGTAAAGATGTTTGAGAGCAATTTGTTTTCCTTTTAAGCTCAGAAGTAAAAATAAACATGATATTAAAAAATGAAAAAGATTATCCATTTGTTACGCGAACAATAATATCAGAAAAGTGCACATTTGTATTGAAGTAAAATGCAACCTTATTGTAGCTTCACATTTTCTCAAAATTGGTAGACCATTTTGGAATAACCTACCGCAGATAACCTGAAAGGACAGAACTTGGGCTTCCCTCTCCTTCCATACTTCAAAAGATGTGCTCCCTTCTTCAAGGCCACAATTGCCTTCACAGATTATAAACAAATTCATAGATTTTAACTTTGAGGCAAGTAAAGGGAATCAGAACTGAAATGAAACAAATATTGACCAGTTAAACAAAAGAAGAAAAAGGATTCAAATGTTATGTCATAGAAACTTCAACATCACAGAGGTTTCAAATGTTATTAAGATCTGAAGCTATTTTTTAGCTACATAGAATGTCACCAGAGTGGAAATGTTGGAGTTTAGTAACAATCAGAAGAGAATGGAAGGAAAATGATACAACCAAAAAGCATGAGTGATGCAAAGGTGGAATCAAAACTAAGAAAGTCCACATATGATGGGTGGAATCACATTAACAGCTTTGGAGACGTACAATTTAATTCTATGAATGGACTATAATGGGAAGCGGCCATGTTCATGTTATTTTGCATACATAATATTTTCCTAACAAAATTGAAAAAAGAAGAAGAAGAAGAGAGAGACAGAGGATAAAGTTTCAAATACAAAACAGAAATAACATTCCAGACCCATAAAAGTTTGACGACATGAATAACTTGAATTACATATACTTACTTCAAGTGAAATTCTTCAGTAGCAGCAGAGAGAAATTTGAGGTAAATATATGAAAAACTAACAGTTGGAAATCATTTTTAAGATAATAAATGCATTTGCAGCAGTTGTTGGAGTAAGAAAAGTGACTGCGGGAAACTACCTTTCAAACCAGGGATTGTATATAACACATTAGAAACATATATCCATACAACTTTGAATGTAACACAGAAGAATCCCGAACAAAAATCACACAGTAGGGCACTGCATACCTTTTTGTGGGTAAGAATTTTCACGGTATGGACTATTCGCTACAAATTGAAATATTTCTTGGGTAATAGAAATAAACAGAATTTCTTGTTCGAACAATTTAATTTGCAATTTGGGATCTTTTTTCCCACTTGAGATTTGTGTAAATGAGCTCGCATGAGAGACAGAGAGAGCCTTCAATGCCAACACAGCAAAAGATAGCCATTTGGAACTCCATCAAAACAAACGAGGTAAAATAATTCAACTGCTAATTCTAACATAAACATCTACTCCACAGTACAAAGAACAAAATTTCACTTCTATTCAGCGAAATTTTGAACCGATCCATCCCCACTCAGCAGGAAAATTGAAACAAAAAGAAGGGAAAAAAGAAAAACTATTTTAAATGGACAATATATGCTTGATAGACAAGAAACAAAATTGAGAAGAAAAAAAAAAAGTAACACCCATCTAAAAAAAATCCAAACACATATCACCATTCTCCCTTTGCAACCAATTCCTACAATTCAATAAACATTTTAAAAACCAGCCTATTCCTCTGGAAATTTTCATAGAAACCCAGATCATTTTAAAATTAATGAAAAGAGATGTCAAAGTCGAGATCTTTCAAGGCTATTGATAGAGAAGAAAAAAGAAAAGACAGGCGTTGAGAGGAAATGGAAATGAAAGACAGGCCTGCAGTGCCCATTTTAGAGACCAGTTCATTGCCACAACTCAAAAGAAATTTGACAAAAAAAGAAATGAGATTTTCACGGAAACCCAGATCAATTTTCTGCAAATGAAATGGAGAAGAGAAGAAACAGATGTAAAAGACGAGATGGGTGTTGAGAGGGAGGGGATGATAATAAAAAGACAGACCTGTTCAATCTCTCTGTCAATAGGAGGTGCTGTTCTGAAGGACTTGTCATCCATTTCCTTCGGCTGCTGCTGCTTATCTTATAATATAAGAAAGGAGTCGAAGAAGAAGGAGAAGAAGGTTGGTTTTGATTTCATGGGAGAAATAAAAGGCCGACAGTCAGAGCAGAAAGAGGAGGCTTTGGTTTCCAGAACTGGAAACCTTAGAAGAATGTGATAAGAAGAATGCAGGAGAACTGTGCAGAGACGATAGTGGTATTTTATTTTTGGGAAGGTTTGGAACTTTGGGATGTCTCAGATTCTTAGAAAAAAAGAAAAAAAAAAAAAAAAGAAAGAGAAAAAGAAAGATTTCGATTAGAGATCAGATTAGATTTCGGATTAAGGAATTTCGAAGATTTTTCCTTCGTTTTGATTCTTCATGACACGATTTGAATCTAATATCAATCTGAATCTGCATTCCTTCTTTCTCTCTCTGTTACTTCTCTTTCGTATGATTTGATTTTCTTTCTCTGTTCCAATTCCAAGTATTCTTCCTCGCTTTGGATTTTGTGTAGAGGTTTTAAAGTGTAAACAAAACCCGAGAGCACGTGCGGCGCACATGAGATTATTGATTGGCTCCTCTACCCTTTTCTTATTGTTTTTTCTTTTTTCTTTTCTTTTTTCCTTCTCGACGTATTATACGAGGAGGTACGTACACGTCTGTGACAGAGTGACACTCATTGTTGCAGGTCTGGGTCCCACGTGGACCTCCAGTTCAGTGAATAAGGCGGGCCCACCGTTGACGAGGGATGCTATGGACTATATATGGTGAGAAACACTAATTTTAATTTGTCATGTTTAATGAGATAAAAGTAATTATATTAATTATTGATATTAAGAGATCTGTATATAGTCATTAATTTTGTTTGTTTTCAGTTAAAATGTGATGAAATATTTTATTTCAATAAAAATTCAAAAAAAATACTTTTTTATAATTTTTAATTTTTTTTAAGATTAAGATATTCAAGCGTCTCACCTGATTTTTGCAGACATCTCAACCGACTAATCTTTGGAACATGTGTAAATCTCTCAATCCACACACTCTGGGTACAGAAGTAATGGAAGAAATCATTTTTGTGTTGAAGGAGGCTTCATCCCAAGACCTCCTATAAACAAGGGTAGAGATTGATCATCAAATTAATCCCTCCAAATTATAAATTTTTAGTTTCTCATTCCATCTATTTTAAATTTTTGATCTATTTCAAAATAGATGTGTTTCACCTAGAAAAAAATTGTCCCCAAATAAACTTATATATTTTCTTAATTTAATCACATTTTCTCCTTAATTTGTTAATAATTAATTTTGTAAATTTGATAGAATTTACTATTTATTATTCGCAATTTTGAATTTATTATTTTTCTCTTTCTCGTTATTTAACTTTTCTTTTCTTTATTTTTTTCAATTTTTTTATGACATTTTTTTTCAAACCAACGTCAAAACAACACAGCAACGTTAAAGCATTTTGTTTTAAGATCAAATCGAAATAGCTTCTATAGAAAAATTGACAAAAAAAATAATTTTTAAAATTTTGAATTTTGTTTTTTATAGTATTTATTCATATATTATAGATGGCTGTAGAATCACAAGAAATAAAATTTCAAATACAGATTTTATTATTGAAATTCTCAAATGGACTTGTTCAACCGAGAGAATAGGTGATTACATGATACTTAAGTATTCCAAAATACTAATATATACAATAACGAGACGGTTTAGTAAGTAAACACCCCACCTAAGGTGGGACCCACCGTATAACAAGGACAAAGTGACGAATGAATAAGAAATTAGGAATTAAGAAATCAAGCATGTTATGATACATTTCAAAATTGAGTTAAGCAATTAATTCCAATATTTATTTTATAATAAATTAAATTTAAATCATTGAATAAATATTTATAATTTTGGTATAAGTTAATGTAGAGAATGAGTTACGAATTGCAAATTTATAAATTTAAAAGGTGATATAATATTTTATTCTATTCGATGTTCGTATAAAGATCTCCACATGTGGTTTGTGGAAAATGAGTAAATATCTTTTTTTTTTTTTTCTTACAAAGATGTTTTTATTTTAACAATACTTTTTCTTGTGCAATGTGATTATTTTACATCTAGACTCTTGTTAAATGGGTTTGGTCGGTTTAACCGTTTAACTTTGCTTTGTGTTTAATTTGGATTGAGTTTATCCATTTATTTACTTAAGAATACTCTTTAGCGAGACACGTATCAAAATTATTTCTTAAATGAATATAAATCTTACACAGTTGCATGTTCATAGCAATAATTAGATCAATTACGTCTATTCATTTATTTTCAAATTTGGATCGAGTCTACCCATTTATAAACGAGTTTGATTCGTCATGGGTTATTTATTAATTAATCAGATTAGATTGGTTAATTAGATCGAGATATCAATTTTTTTAATAGTAATTGTTATTGTGCAATATGACTAAAATAATTTGGGAAAGAACGGAAATAGGAAGTCATTTTTCAAGTTTCCATATTTAGAAATGATCAAATATCGTGATCAGATGTGCATTTATACTTATAAGACAGAAATTAATGTACTCCACGCTTTACCTCGTCTCTCATCACTTACCCAAATAGTCATTGCATTCACACCAAATTTGATATGGGATGAATAGAATTGACTTAGACCCTTAAAAAAATGAATTCACTTATTTTAAAAAAATGAATTCACTTATTTAAAAAAAAAAAATCAGTTGAGTTGAATCGGATTAACTTGATTTAATAAAATGAACTTTTTTTAAATCAAATTCAGAGGCACAATCAAATTATTGAACTCAATAAAATTTTAAATTAAATCTGAATTTCAAATTTTAAAACTATACTTTTACATTTATTGTTGGATAATGGATGTTACTGATACTTCGCCCATCAATGTTATCGTAATTGGACTGTCTACTGAACGGTCTCCAAAAACGATTAGGTTAAATAAAGTTCAACTGAATTCAACTGTAGTTAAACTCGGTCAAAATTGTGCCCATCAATATCATATTATAAATATTATTAAACAATCATACAAAATATATTTTTCATAAAAAATATTCATGTTCTCATTTTATGTATTTCTTTTTTTGCCTAAGCCTTTGATTAGTTCTTTAGTTTTTCTATGTAATAAGTTTTAGTTTTAAAATCAGTTGAGTTGATTCAGATTAACTTGATTTAATAAAATGAACTTTTTTTAAATTGAATCCCAAGACAATCAAATTATTGAACTCAATAAAATTTCAAATGAAGTTCCAATGAAGTCATATCAAATGAAGTTCCATCAGATTGACTATTGTCAAGAAAAACTAAATCATAATATCTTAAGATAAGATTTTGATATATTTGCGTAAGACACATATTTTTCATTCATATTCATTTGTTCTTATTACTTGAAGTCTATTCAATTTGATATTATTCTCTGTCATCTTTATTGTTAGATTAAACAAAATCCTACAATTTTTGTTCTCATATTTTAACAATGAGGCAAATTTTTTTAAGAATGAATTAATTAATTAAATGTCTCATATTTACTTTAAAAAAAAAGTCTCACATTTTCAAAATTCTAGTTTGGATGAGTTTTTTTTTTTTTCAAAATTTAAAATTTTCAAGTTTGAACAATATCAATACCGTGGGAAAAAAATTGTTTGGCCCGAGATATCAGCATATCGGCCAATATCTCGGTGAGATGTTATATCATTTTTTTTTTCATCATATTAGTTGTTTTTTTTTTTTTCTGATTAAAAAAATTAAAAATTTGAAAATGTGACTTTTTTATTTCTAGAATTTGAAAATCCAAAATATCGACCAAAATATCAACTTGGGACCACGGCTGATATCTGACTTTTTTTAAAAAAAAAAAAAACGATGCCTATTGATATTGACAGATATATATCGTCGATATCGGCCATATCAACCGATATCCTGGTAATATAGTTGAGACTTATCGTATCAGCCGAGATATCTCACTTTGAAAACCCGAAATATATGGGCAATCTTTGATCTATAAAAGTATATTTTGAAAATGTCATAATACTAAACCCAATGGAACATATATTTCAGGGGATACGAACTTATTTTTATGACCGGCTATGATCTCCTTGGAAAAAATTGACTATTGCTCAATGCTCACAGCTATGGAAATCATTTTTCTAATATTTTGCTAGGCTGGAGGCAAGTCTAATTCAAGTTTCAAGGCAACCGTAGATTGGATCATTGGAGTTAAAAATTAGTTATTTATTAATAAATTGTTTTTAGATGAAACAGTCACAAACAAGATACATGCTTCGTAAATCAGTGGGCCCCTCCAAGATTTACCAAATGCAATAAATTTTCAAAAAAAGAAGTCATGCTCATTTCTCTTGATTTTCGCTCATTTGTTTTGATTCAACCAACCAAACAGGAAATAGCTGCTAAGATGTAGCCACCAAGTTAATGCGTGATTAAGAATATCACCTCATGCTTAGTGGTCCAAGGATCAAATCCATGGTTGGCAAGTCAATGGCCAAAAGAAATCAATTTTTTTTTATTATCATTTAGAATTGTTGTAGAAATTGAATTATTTTTCTTTTCCTCTTAAAATATCCAGCTAATCTTCGAGTATGTATAAGTCTTCTGACCTCTATACACATTGGATAGAAGTGAAACTTGGGTCGGATTTTAACTCGACCCGAGAAATCAATGGGTTTGGATTATGTTTTTCTATATCTCGGATCGAGCCAGATTGAAAAAAAATAAACCCAGATGAAATTCCAGTTAGGTTAGATTGATAAATTTAAAAACAACTTGACCCAACCCCAATGCACCAACAACACCCGAATTGAGTCAGGTTTGAAATTCAGGTCGGGTTGAGTAACTCGGATTAGCAATTCGACTCGGGTCAGGTCGGATTCAATAATTTTTAACATGGGTTGGGTTGGGTTTATTAAAATCTGATCCGACTCAACACGAGTTTCACCCCTAATACCAGATAACTCTAGGAAGAGTGGTCCTTTGAGGTGGAGTGAGAATTAAATTCTGAGCTCTTGCTTTGTGACCATCATTCTAACCCTTTTGAATTGATTATCTTTTTATTTAAATTTATAACTATTGATGAAAAAAAATTATTTAGGTGGCAATTTGTGGTTTGACCTACGAATTTAATTCAAATTCAACTTAAAATAACAAATATTTAAACCAAATATCTTTTACCCTTCTAATAAATAAATTGAGCTAAACTAAACTATCAAACAAATAAAATGAATCTGAGTATTTTTTTTTTTTTATGGTTTCGATTGAAGTGCAATAAGATGCAAGACATATTGATATAATTTTGACTTATTGTCGCTCTTAAATCTTTACGCCATCATTTGAGAAACTTTTTAGAAAAAGTAAAGGAAAATGTCTAACTGAATTATTGTTCGTTCAAGAATGAAAGGAAGAGAAAGTTTTAGGTTTTTACAGCGAGTGCTGGTTTTGTTTGATAGCTTCCAACTCTGCAAGCATTGAAATCAGAATGCGACCTTTTTGGCATTTTCTGAAAATAGTCTTTAAACTCTAAAAATAAAAAAATAAAATAAAAGAAAAATCTTCTCAATTCTATCAAGTGTAGGTCCTCTGGGTTCAAATGCCTAGTGTAAGAATATTTTTGTTTCAAAAAATCATTTTTCATGGAGTAATAGATCATTGAAAGTCGAAATTTTGATACAAATAAGATGAGTTCTATAAATTTTGGAAAATGTACAAAAAATTTAGAAAATAGAAAATTATTACGAGAAAATATCTAATATGAAATTCACATTATCGAATATCCTTAATTTTTTTATATAATAATCATTTTTATAAATATTATGAAAATGTTGAAATATTAGAAAAATCATATAAACACTCTAAAAATTATATCAATCACATTAATACTCTTTATTTTATTCTATAAACAATTGTTTATCATTTTATTATTATTTTTACAAAAAACTCCAAAATGAGAATTATCTTAAAAAACTCAGATTTCATGAATATTTTGAAACAAATTGGAAAAATCACATGCAGACCCTATAAACTATATCAATCATATTAAGATATCTCCATTTAACTCCATAAGCACTCATTATTATTTTATTTAAGTATTTTTATAAAAAAATACAAAAAATGGAATTATCTTAGAATACTTTTTTTTTAAATGATGAAAATAACTCAAAATAGACAATTTTAAGAGAAAATTTTTAAATTGACAAATACTTTTCATATTTGAGAACTTATTTCTACCTTTTTAAAATCATAATCGAATAAAAGATTCAGCCCGTCCTCTTCCCCATCCTCTTGCCATTGGCAGCTCAAGACTCATGCTCGTGTAGTTGTTGATCTTTTTAATCATTTAAATATCAATGATATGTACATGGCAAAGAAAAATGATCTCTATTTTTTTAACCTTAAATCTTGGACTAAAAGTTTGAGTATTTCCATTCTCTCTTTTTGTGGTACTGGAGTCTTTACTGATTTTTAAGATTTTTTGTGCCTGGCCCAGGTTGTGGGCTCTCTCTTTTTTTCTCGCTCGCGTTTTGAGCTCATCCTTATATCTCTTGGAGTTTTTCCCCGCTTTTGAATAAACTTACCCAATTGTTCAAAAAAAAAAAAAATTTAAAAAATTATAAAATAAAAAAATAACTGAATTTATGCCGTAGTGGCCAATATTATAATTATACAGACGATAATATACATATCGTCCTTTGTTTCGACCCCCTAAAACTGTGTACATAGAAGTCCGTAAGAACGACGTTTAGGAGACCTACACTTTCTTAGATGTAATCATCTTCATAATCATCTATTATCATCTATTTAAAGTTTAAATTTATTAAATTTGCTAAATAATTTTAATGAACTCAACCATTTATCGAACTTCTTAAATAAAATCATTTAAGTCATATAAACTATTTTAATATCGTAAAAAAATCTCAAGCAAGGTCTTTAATGTAATTAATTACAAACTCCCTAAAATTGAGAAATCAAATCATCCAACTCTAATTTAATGTTATTTAAATTAGATTTTATATGCTTACATGTTATGTATGACCCTTGTAGAAAAAGAAGTTAGCATACATTCTAAAATAAGTATCAAGTTTGTATATTTTTATTAAAACGTTTAAAACTTATAAAATAGGAATAATTTCATCATATTTTAGGAAAAAATTATCTCTTGTTGTCGTACTTGTTAGTAGTTTCGTGTCTCACCTCCAATATAAGGCCGAGACCCATGTTATAAGAAAATATAGATCTATTTATATAAATGCTTAAAAATATTTTATAATGTTGATAAAGACATTACATTTAGTATGCCAATAAAACTTTATAATTGTGTTGGAAGACATTTCCAATTCTAAACTACAGAAAAAAGTGGATATATTTTTAGAGAAGTCTAGAGAGAAGGGTTATAAATTTGACTGCTAATACGTATCGATTGATATAAATAAATCGATGATACATGTCGAAAGATCAATCGGGACACCATATGTCATAAGAAGGTTACTTGATTAGTTGATTCATTGAGTTAAACTGTAAAGGATCACACACTCATGTCCCTATTGTGCACACGAGGGTTAGGACCCACTTGGGTGTCCTTTAATTGGCCCACTAAAAAATTATTTCTTTGAATACAAAAAATATCTTAATTTGATTTATGAAATCATGTATTTTGACTTTTTAAATTATTTTTAATTTTTAAAAATTTGTAATCTTTCGAAATATAACTTAATTTATCTATTTAAAATAAACTTTAATCGAATTCATATTTAATAACAACTTTTAATAATTTTATCATACCAGACTCAAGTAAGAGGAACACAAACCTACATGGAAGAAAATCTTTTAAGATAAAACTTATGAATATCTTCTACCTCTCCTGTATATTTCTTGAGTGAATAAGATTTTAAAATTCAGTTGAGTCTAAATTGAATTAGTCCAGTTGACTCAAATTCAGTCTCTCTCAATTATTTATTTCATTCAATTTTGAGTAGATTTTTTTTTTTTGAATTTACGTGTAGGAAATTATGAAAAATCCAACGTAAAATATTCACAAGTGATACCCAGTACCCTTAGAGTACACCAAGTGAGACTATAGAGACTCGAATCTATTACTTCTCTATTTTTAAAGTGGGAGACTATCAGTTAAACTAAACCATGTCAGATATTTTATAATTTCAAATAGAACTTGATCTTATAAGACTCTGACTCATTATCTGTCTTTACTCAATTTTGATAAAAGTCTTTTTGTAAAATATTTGATGAGAAATCACTCGGGCACGGGTATTTTTTATAATGGGGCACTTAATTATGTAAGTTTATAGGCATTTTTTTTATTTTGCTTAAAATTAGAGTAAAATAAGAAAAATCAATAATTTATATTATTGTCTTGAAAGAAAGCTGAGAGGGAAAGAGAGAAAAGGAAGTTGAATTTACTGTAGCATTGTCAACATCATTTAATTGCTTGGGTATCTTTACTCTCTCTCTCTCACTGTCCTTAGTACTCCTCACCTTTTCTCCATTTCAAATCTGCTTTAAAGAAGAGAGGAAGGGGACCAGCCTAACCCCAAGAGGAGAAGAAGAGAGTGATAGTGGCGTGTGTTGCTATTGAGAGAGTGTCAGTTTGTTGTTGTCAGATAGATTCATGGAAAAATATTTTGGCTGATAGCATCCAAAATTAGGTTCATCAAAAGTCAGCAAAATCACCTACATTGCCACCCACTTGGGCCCACCCCGACCTACACTTTCTAGCCCTTCTCCCAACCCTACCTCCTATTTAATTTTAAAAGATAATTCCATTTTAAATACTTTATTAAAAATAAATAACTGATAAGATTGGATAAAATGTTTGAAAGATTGCTTGGATAGAGGAAGGTGATGTTTCACATGCATGTAATAGTATTAAGTATGTGATTTTGTCATTGAAAACTTGACTTCAATAAGTTTCTATTATTTGATAGTCCTATTTCATAGAGATAAAATGATTTGTCCACATATGAAGTAAGAAAAAGTTTCATATCAATCAATTAGGATAGTGATTTTTGTAACTTTTTTTCTTATAGCGCACTTTTTTAAAAGAAAATTCTAATTTTACTCTTATTTGAGAAAAAGAAAAAAAAATAAAGGAAGGGGGAAATATGGACAAAATTGAAATTTTATTTTAAAGATGGTAAACTATGAGAGAAATGGTGGTGCAAAAATCACCACCTATCAATTATTCTATGGCTGCGTTTGGATGGGGCTAAGGGAAGGTACCTTGTTGGTAGCCCAAAAATTACCCAGGAGGGTAAAAAATTCAAATAATTATCTCTCTCATCACCTTTTTTGAAAACCTCATTGAAGCTTGGGATGTTCAAGGATGACCCCAAAACTTAAGGGTGACCCCAGGTGAGGGATGACCCCTGTAAAATTACTTTTCATCCAAACACAGTCTATATAACATTTTTTGAGAGTGAAATCTACCTCAAAAATATTATCATATTATGATTTTTTAATATGATAGCAAATTAAGTCACGCTTGCCCAATGTACATAAGGGTGAATCTGATATAACACTTGAAGCATCATTCTCTCAACGACTAACTTTTTATCTATTTTCAATTTATATAATTCTTAAACATTAAATAGAATTGTAGGCCCTTGTGTACTTTTTATAATTATTTTTATAGACTATGTAATTAAAAATATTTCATTAGTATAATTATTTAAATATTGAAGAGCATCTTAAAGGAGAGAGTTCACAATTGATAAAAAATAAAAATAACTCTCACTTTTTATTTAAATTATAACAATTTTTTTTTTACAATTAAGAAAGAAATAGAAGAGTATCTGCATCATGCAAACTACTCAAAAGCCCCCTTAAAAGAAGAGGAAAAAGCAACATATTCCTGAGTAGAAGGTAAACCTATGTCTTTCAGAAGGCAGACCCATGGAGCCATGAAGCAGGCTAATTAGGCTAGGTTTTTAAATTTTTTTGGGTTTTAGGCTACCTATCTTAAAGAATTTTGTGTTTTCCACGCTGTCTGTCTCTGGTCTTGCAGTCAAACAAGTTCAATAATGAATATCTTTTACACTTTTGGCTTTCGAATGGTTACTAGCTTTATATGCTTCTTTTATATGAGGAATCAAAAAAGCCCCCAACTTTATTGATAATATCAAAATACTCCTTTAAATTTTAAATATGTAAAAAAAGCTTTTAACATTTCTACAGTTTACAAAAAGAAATCCCTTAATTGAGTCATTTAGTTTTTAACATTTCAATCACTGTTGAGTATATATATGAGATTTTCAAGAAGTTTCCATATTCATTATATATCTATTTGTATTCATATTATTTTTGTCGATTTTCATTCTGTACATTTTGACTTTCTTTATTTGTATAATTTTTTTTTTTATAAATACAATTTACATAAATTCTTTTATGATTGAGAAAGACACAACAAATTCGCAACGTAGAATTTAGATTTTAGTTTACATGAAAAAAAAAAGTCTAAAATCTAGAGTTAGGAGTGCATAGGACTGTGACATATACCCAACTCTTATAGCTCAATGCAACAATGCAGACAAAGCATTTAAAATTCAAAATTGAAGGGAACAGAGTTTTAAAGAAAGATCCAGGCATAAAATGTTACACCCACTTATCTTTTTAACACAGAAATATTCTCTTTCACATGGTAAAAAAGTTATTAAAATAAATAAACAATATTTAAAAAGTAAATTTCACATATGTATATTATATATCATATTCCATTGTTTATAGATTTGAACGATTCAAAATATACATATGAGGTTTGTTTGTCATTTTCAAACTATAAAAAATAAGGAGGATGGAAAATAAATCTCATTCTTTCTTCTCTCATAGAGTGAATAGCTCTTTATGTTTTGATGTTCTAAGAGACCTGGACTCTTTAGTCATGAAAGAAAAAAAATATGTACCCTTCAGCTTCTCAATAATAATAATTGACATTTTGTATGTAATGTTCAACAGAACTTGTGATCAAACCAATATTTGCCGGTACAGATATTTACAATTTTATTAGTCATTTAAAATTTTAAATATATATATATATATATATATATATATATTTACAATTTTAAATCTAAAATTAAGATAACATGATAGCACTAATTTGAAACAACCTTTTATTTGCTTCCATACCCATCTACCCCGACCTTAAGCCACCAATAAGGGAATTATTTTGGGCATAGATACTTTTACTTATTGAATTATTTTTTTTCCTTTATTCATGGGACAATTTTTTATTAAAGTTGAATATTCAACTAATGGCGTGCGGACTATTTTGTCAAATTGGAAGTTAGACAATCATTTTATAAGCATTTTCTTCATTTGTAGATTGTATTTTTCTGTTGAATCTCTTTTTCTTTTATTTTCTCTTAGTCTAATCCTTTTAGACCCTCTTTTTATTTCTTTTATTTCTCCTTTTTCTAATGATTTTTTTTTTTGTTACAGTTCAAAAATAAAAAATAAAAATGAAAATAAATCAATGTTTAATTCTAATAGAAAATATTGATGTTCAAATCAACTCTCCACCCGTAATGTAATTGATACTTAATCCAGAACATTAATCTGATCTCCAACACTCCCACGTCAGTTTTGCATCTCCCCTGAGAGGCATTTTAGCATGCGTGTTGGCACGCTTACCTGTTTCTATATATATAACATTCTCACATGCTTGCTTCTCTCCTTTGTTTCCAAAAGGAATGAATAACAAATATTATTTTATATGATACCATAATAATATGTCCCATTCTGTCAAACATGTGACATATTATCTAGTAATTAGGTAACTAGAACATTGCCCTTTCTACAATTATTTATGAAAAGATTGTGGGCTTCCTTTCTAGATTGATAGGCTTTCAATTATTGTACATGGTAGTATGTATAGCCTTTAATGAAACTGGATTAAATAGTGATGCACTAATGTTAGTTTGTCTAATGTGTCAATATTATTTTATGTATATAACATGTACTTCCATTAATTAACTTTTCATATCAAAGTTGGGAGAGGAGTAGCTTTCTGCAGTAATTTAGAATATAATTGTGGGCTACATAGTTAAGCAAGAATTAGGCTGTAATAATTAAGTAATGAGAATGTGATTCCCATGAACTGAATATCATAATGAGAAAAGCTCAGGGGAAAAAGTAGGCATTTGATGGCTGAGATTTAGAATGGAAGTAGCCGTTGCTTTCAGATTGACGACTGAGGTCATTTAGGTGTACTGTGACCAACGTGCTTACCAACTAGGTGAATTTTTTAAGGAGTTCAGAGTTAATTGGAAAGAAACTTTTCTCCATTAGTTTAGAATCTAATTGTGGGCTACTTGCTATAGCATTTACTGATTTTGTTTTCCAATAAGGCTATGGCTAAAGCTAAATGGTCTTTGAGGAACTTAGCTGGAAGTCAAGCTCTTTTAATTTTAACTGCTAGTATGTCCCGTATCGTCTCTGTGCCTTGTGCATTATAGAGCTTATAAGCATAGGGGTTTCTTCTATTTAATAATTGATTTTTAAAGATGGTTAATAATTATTTCACAGGAGTTTTGTGTAATTTAACACGGATTGTACTATATTACCCATTTTGTCTTTTGAACCGACTTTTGAACCCTTTGAATCACCTCGCTGGATCACTGACCATTCCACTGTAATATAAATCAGCTCGCTGACCGACAGTAGAATGGTAAAATGGACAATACCCTAAATCTCGTGTTTCGTTATACAAAATGTTCGTAAGAGGATCGTTACCCTTTAAGAATAGGTCTATTTACGTGGTTTACATGGTACTAGATGTATGAGTACTACAGGAATAAATCGAATTTGTATCGGCAGTCCTGTATGGAGGGAGAGAGCCGAGTATCTTCAGCTCTGACACTAAAGAAGGGTATTAACGTGTCACCACATTACTTGTGGGCTTATGAGTTATGGGGTTTATAATGTATAAGTATACAAGTTCCCTCTCATTAATAGCTGGTTTTTAAGTATGAATTCTACTCATATATTTTACATTAATCGATAGCTAACATTAAGTCTTGAATATTTAAACATGGAAAGCAACAACTAATGAAGCTTTTGAATCTCTCTCTCATGTAGTTTTCACTCTCTTTCTCTATCTCATGTAGTTTTCACCGCTTTCAACAGGATTATGCATCATTTAATATCCAATATCTCTCTCACAAAAGTAGTTTACACCAAATTTCACCTAGATTATTATCCAACATTTAATATCCAAACACTTCTCTTTCATGTATTTTTCTCTTACCTGCAATAGGGTATGCGTCATTTAATATCCAAACATGTGGGTCACTTCTTGATAAATCTATCACCATCTCTCTCTCTCTCATTAAGCTTTTTTTTTCTCCAGTGAAGTAGATCCTTGGTTGAATATCCAAGATTGTGGAGCATGTGGGTCTCCTAAGAAAAGGGTATCTATCGATGCTGGCCGAAGGAGGCCTACCTAACAACCTATAGTATGGGCATTTCAATCTCCAAGATGATGACAACCACATCTGTATAATATTGTCCTCCTCATACCAATATGTTTCACATGCATTAGGTGGACATCACAAGACATTAGGGCTATCCCTGGGTGTCAAATGGACCATTTGTGGGGCTACCACAAGGCCCACAAGGCATCAACCTTAGATTTGGCTTGGTACATGGAACCCAATTGCCAATCGAACCCATCAAACCTTGGATTTGTGTGGTAGGGGCCAATTGCATGAAAAGTTCGAAAATTAAAAAAAAAAAAACTAAAATGAACCTCGCAGGAAACTGTCATTTAGAGTTTGAGATGTCGTGTGTCATGGATTCATTCAATCAGATGGGCTCCAGTTTTTTGGCACAAGTAAGCACAACATGTGTTCAGGGAAAGCTTGTAAACATGGCTAGTAGCATTGCTGATATGACTGTCGGAGGGATCCCCCTAGGTGCAACCATCAAGACCATGTCCCACCTACCTTAGACTAAAGTCACTAGACATTGCATTCTTTTCTATGAATTGTAAGGAAAAAGACAAGTTGACGTCCACTTTGAGTATGACACCTCATTAGCATTTCTAAAGTCCAATCTATGTCATATAAAAAAATATTGAGTTTGAATAACTTGAGTAGCTGATTTTACCCCTTTTTAACCTAGGGAAAAAAAAATCAACAACGGTTTTTTTTATATTGCCTGAAACTCGATTTGGGTTGATTATAAAATTTTGAGTCCAACTAGATCCAAATGCCATACGGGTTTTTTTTTCAACTTGACTCGAGCCTAAATTTACAAATACATAACCTAGCCCACTGATTTCTTGAATCGGGTCATGCAGCTAAGGTTAAAACCCAACCCAAATTTCACCCCTAATTAAAAGGCAACCAAAATTGACTTAATTCGACATTGCTAATCAATTTCTATCAAATCATTTGCTCTATTTGTTGAGCAGCCGAACGAGTCCCATATCAGTTGGTGAAGAGGAAGATCTGGAATATATTGGACTTGGGTCAGTCCATCTAATGGGCTAATCTTTTAGGCTGGATACCCAATTCTAACAAGTGATATCAGAGCCATGCCCCAAGCTACCGCATGTGGACTCACGGGATCCCCTAATTGGACAGGATGTCCGGCGACGTTTTATCTGTCGGAAAGCCTCATTCAAGAGGGGATTGTTGGGCAGCCGAACAAGTCCTAGGTCGATTGCAAAGAGGGAGATCTAGGAATTTATAATAGACTTAGGTCACTCAACCTAATAGGCTAGTATTTTAGACTTGATACCCAGTTCTTACACTATTATGGTCCGTCTATTGATTTTGGACGCTATTGATTATTTTTAGTGGAGAAAGAACAGCTTGCGATGGCAAGAAGAAGGCAGACTCGTTTGGCTTCAAGCAGTGAATAGGATAATCATGCACTTCCTTATCTCCATCCAACAGTGGGACAGACTGTTGGATTGTATTAGATTGGAGGCAAGTGCTTAAAAGTTTCTCTTTTCTAAGTAACAAAGGTGGAACCTACATACCCCAATCGTCTCTGCCAATTACACTCTATAATTACTCTAATCTGTAACTTGTTTCACGGGGGGATTTGACAATGAACAAGTCATATCTGGTCCACCATTGGCTCACAAGCCCAGACCCATTGTCTTCTCCATCATTATGTCAACATGTGTTCATCAATAAAGCAACATCACTAATGTCCAACAACTAGTACTAAACCCAACTGTTCTCTTTTTTTAGGTAATAGTAGGCAAAACTTTGCTTTTGGATCTCTATTTACCTTTCCTAAAGTCATCCAAATGACATCTTTTACTATAATTCATTTACTTTTTAATGTTGTACCATCTTATTTTTTCATGTAAGCAATCAATGAATCTAGTAGCCTTGTCCCCTTCAATATTCATTTCGACATTAACACCACGAGGTAACTGGTGAACGACTTGATTAAACGTTTTTATTCTCGTCTTATCACCTTGATTAAGACAATCATAAATTGCTAGAATTAGAATTAAACCAAACCACATTAAGACAAAAGTAAGAGTGCAAACAACACTCGGTTAGCTGAGTCTTGTTGACAAAAGCAAGCACGAAATCGGCTCTTACAACTCAAATTATTGCAAATGGACAAGTCATTACCTAGCTTGGAGCAATAATTATTGTGGGACAGCTTCACTTATAGGCCTATTGGGTGACTTAAGCCCTAGCTTAATGTTCCTCTTCTTCTATGTATTAATGTAATCCTGTGTTAAACAGGCAGAGAGGGTTTAAAGAGAGAATGAGAGCTAGGGAAGATCGGAGAAGGAGAGACCTTATAATCACCTGTGTATATTTCTCTACATAGTAGAATTTGATCTCGCTCTATGGATGTAGGCATTCTAGCCGAACTACGTAAATCTTGTGTCGTGTGTGATTATGTGTTTGCACATTTAATTAATCACTAATCTCCAACAATAATAACACATAATCACCCAAATAATAATGGATGGCTAATAAGGTGCTGTCATATCCTGATGGCAAAAACACTTAAAAAAGGATGTATTTGACCAAATTCTTTCTTTATCACACCATTCAATTTAAAATCAGGAATATCTACTAGTAGCACCGGTAGACTCTATGGACCTTGATCATCAGAGGTATACTGTTAATCTGAGATGTACTGTTGACCCGCCTACATTATTACGGGTCGAGCTACACGTTGAGCTAGCTAAGGGTCAAAGCGAGGCAACACCTTCAATTCCAGTTTTACAGAGGACAATTTTATAATTTCACATGATGTTTTATACAAACCCTAACTAGAGTAGTATATATAGTTGTTTTGTGAGAGAGAAACGGGTATGCATATTATTACGAGAGAAGTCTCTTCTTCGTTTTGGCTTTGAGAATAATTGATCTATTTGAACTTGTGGACATATCGAAAGGGAACTATGTGAAATTTTTGTGTTGTGATTTGCTTATCTTTTTTGTTTTTCGATAATACTGTGTGTATGTGGAGAAGGTGATTATCTCCTAACAACGTAGCAGAAATTGGACAACCAACATCATCTTCAAGAGGATGTTTTCACCGTTTGAAGTTATGCGGAGTTTTGCAATCAAACGTACATGTTAAAAACCTTATATTAAATGGATCTAGAGGCAATGTGATCAACATGAGTCACAACCATGCCTAATACAACAAGGCCATGTAACTTGCTTCTTTCAAAATCATTGTCATCATCATCATTTGTCAAAAATCTTTATGGGCTTTTCGCATTCTACTTCTTTATTTAACTCTACCATTGACCATAAAATTAGTCCTTCCACTATCTATCACGTCTTTTCCTTCTCTTTAATTTTGAGTAGTTTACCTCTCCTCTGTGTCTGTGGGTCTTCTCAAAGTTAAATTTTTATTATAAAATCATGAAATCACCCTCTCCAGTGGAGAAATTGAGATGAACCCACTTCACCCCCTCTGTTCTAGAATGGAGCAAATGAGCTAGCTATTTTGAGAAAATGTACCAGAGTTTTGTGGTGAGGACCACTTGGATGATGAGTTAAATGCATCAATAATTTTCGTATCCAAAGTCAGAAGATGTCTGGATCTGCAGGGAACTGTATTTCTTGATGCCCAATTTCCAAACATGAGGGGCAACCATTAATGATCTGTAACTTTGAACATGACAACCCCCAACATATGCAGATTCTAAAAATGCTCTCACTTTATGAACATTCTAATTTATTGTAAAGTTGGGCAGTGTCTTTAAAACCAAATCCAACCTTACAGTTCAATTCAATTTAACTTGAATTGTTCCATAAAGCAATTTAGTTCTTAACACAGTTCATTTATTTAAAATGAACTACCCTAAAATGGAAAGGGTAAATTTCATTTAAAGTTTAAAATGCTTTGATGGGTTGACGAGAGAGAGAGAGAGAGAGAGAGAGAGAGAGAGAGAGAGAGAGAGAGAGAGAGAGAGAGATCCATTGGCATTTGATACACAGTCATGAATTATAAAAAAAAAGACTCCACATTAGACACTGACAACAACCAGACAAGACCCTAATTCCTTTCCTCACTCAGGTGAGGGAATAAAGAGACCTAACTTAAACTAAGCAGTTCACTCCCATCTTGCCTTTTTTTATTAAATTAGATGAGACTAAGCAGAATAAAAATAAAACCCTACTCAATGCCAAACATGTTCCTGAGGATGCCCACAAATTCATAGACCTTTACAGGGTCAGGAAGGAATTTGGCAACACTGTCCCTCTCCATGCATTTCTTCATCCAACTTGTGATTTTGGGACATTCATCCTCTAACTTGAAATCTCCATACTGTTCATAAGCATAAAACCAAGAGGTGAATGGGATTGCCACAATATCTGTAAACCCAAAGCTCTCTCCACCAAAGTAGTCCTTATCCCCAAGGGCTCCCTCTAACACCTTCACTATCTCAATGAACTCCTTTACAGCTTCCTTCCGTGCCTCTCCTTTGCTCTTCCATATCTTGCTCCCTCCATCAAATAACTGCATTACATGTGAAGCCAAGGAAAAAAAAAATGATAAATACATTTTAGGGTTCTATAAAATTTCTATTTAGCAGTCAATGTAATGAGGGGAATTCATGACTCGATGTCTCTGAAGTAACAAACAGTCTCACATCGGTTAATTTGAGAAATTAATGATTTCATATAACATTTGAAACACCCTTCTCTCAATGACTAGCTTTAAGAGTGAATTCTACATCGAGAATGTTATAAAGTTATGATTTTCTAACATAGTACCAGAGCAGGTTTTACACCTTACCCACACACACCAAGTATCTTCGTGGGGAGTGGATGATTTTGAGTTCAACTTTCCACTTAGAAGAAATATTTTGATTTGCCAAGAGCTTTGTTGCGAGTTTGGTATGGAAAGAGGTAGGCCGCATAAATCATTTTTGTGAATTTATCGATGGGCCAGTCTAGCTCCTCAGGTCCATACATACAGGCCTAGATAGCTCTTTCATGTCCATGGGCCAAATCCACACTTAAACTTACGTTCATACAGGGTCGAAAATTCGGCCGGACAGAGATTTCGGGTGAATTTTCATATAGTGAATTCTTTCTCTCATCAAATTTTTTTTTTGAAAGTCTGGGTGGCTTTTTTTTTTTTGAAAAAAATCATTTAAAAAAAATAAAAAGGCTGTTTTTTTTTAATATATATATATATATATATATATATATATATATATATATATATATCGGCCGAGATATTGGCCCGGGCCCACAACCGAGATTTTTTTTTCCTTTGGTCGATACGATAAACCCCTGAGTTCATATATTAAATATTTTATCTAACCAATATTAGCTTTCTCCCAGAAATGTTTGGGCACAGAGATCAAATTTAAGACATCGTTGGCAACCTTTTCGTACTTTTCATGATGAAAGGATAAATGATAGAAATTACTATTTTAAGAAACTATCTTCCTTTTTCATTAGAACCCATTGAAATAGCATGGATAGGAAATAAATATTCAAATTAATCAAGTAACAACAGATTCTGTAAAAAACTGGAAATGCTTCCACACAAGTAACGCCAGAAAAGAGTCTAGATTTCATTGCAAAACACTCGACCACAGTTGTGTGCAACCATTTTATGTGAAATTTCGATTCTCTGTTATTACTTTTATGTAAATAGTTTTATTTTCGAAAGTTACTAATTTAGACAAAGGTTTTGATAATGATTCATCATTGAAATTCTTTTCTATTGTTAAGTGGGTGAAACTTAAGTCCTAGAGTGAATCATGAACCATAAATTTAACCACTGCTTTACTTAGAAAGGCAAATATTATGCCATTAAGAGAGCAATTCGAGTCAATTTTTTGTCTCACCTACTTTGATCCAATCCTTGAATCATTAAGACCAAGCTTGACAAGCCCAAGTCACAGTTCAGATCAAGTCGATTCATGGGGTCATGGCCAGATTTGGGCATCGGAAATAGGTTGAGTTGGGTCATGAATCAAGTCATGGATCATACATAATGAGTCCAGTTTCGTCAAACCATAACGAGTCCAGTTTATGTAACATTCCATCTACAAATTCTATTGTAAGTCCTTATGGGCCAGGCTTTGACTGGGCCTTGAAGAAACCTGATTTTGAAATAAGCACAGATCGAAAATCTGGCTAGATTGGATTCTTCAATGGCCGTTTGATAGCTCTTGACAGGCAAAGTCATTGAAATAGAGATCACTCACCTTCTTGTCAATGAAATCAGCCCAAAACTTGGTCTGAGAACGTTGGTAGGCACACTGGGGCAGCAATGGTGGAGAAGGCCAGGCCTCATCAATGTAGCTAACGATGATGATCGACTCACAAACTGCCTTTCCACCATGTATCAGAACCGGCACTTTCTTGTACATGGGATTGGACTTGAGCAGCAATTCACTCTTGTTTCCCAACAGATTCTCCTCTTCTTTGGCCTCGAAGATCACTCCTTTCTCCGCCAACGCAATCTTCACTCTCATGGCAAATGGGCTCGCCCAAAAGTCCAACAGAACGACGTCATCCTTTGACATGTTTCGTGGTCTTAGACTACTTTCACTCTTTCTCTCACTCTGATAGGCTGTGTTGAGATGAATGGATGGATGCAGTGAGTCTTATATAGAGGATATGGGCCTTGTCTTTATCAGTAGAAAACATGGCGGAGTGCTGATAATTTCAATGTTTATGATAGGTACAGCCTCTTGTTGAATCCTCCAAGGCCTTGTAGAAGTGGGTTGGTTTGGTATTTTGTTACTGGATTTAGCTTGCTGGCAACATTTACAAATGAAGTTTATATAACTTAGCGTTGGTTTCATCCTTTGCTGATGGATTTAGCTTTGCTAGCAACAGTCACAAAGAAATCCTTCTCCATATAATAAGTATCTTTGTCTGTCCTGCAATGTTGCAAGCATAGTTTAAAAGCATGAAAAAACTCGGGCGAGCCTTTATGATTAACTCTACTCAATAAGACTTTTTAGTGGAGTGAGTCGACGAGTTTTTTTCGAATCGAGTCCAAAAATTCAACCAAATTACTCAACTCAAAAGATTTAAGTTCATTCCGAGTTTCAAGTTTTCGAGGTTGCAACTTGCAAATAAATTACTTGTTTCATCTCCCATTATATAAACTCGCACCCATAATGTGTGATCCATATCACTGAATTTTATCAATCATTGACATATATCCATTTTTACTGGGAGAAAAAATAAAAATAAAAACTCCCTGGTTACAAAACTTTTAGTCATTGGTGGCCTCTCGTGAAAAGTGATCGCAGCTTCTCGTGAACTTCTTTTTTTTTTTTTCATTTTTGTCATAATATTGCAGTGGATGCCTCACACGTG
Organism: Chimonanthus praecox; assembly: GCA_022113865.1. Lineage (NCBI taxonomy): Eukaryota > Viridiplantae > Streptophyta > Magnoliopsida > Laurales > Calycanthaceae > Chimonanthus > Chimonanthus praecox. The sequence goes on along the minus strand of CM039087.1, from coordinate 62,535,352 downwards.
GTAGCTCAACCGGTAGATACTTTGTCTTATGAACCAGAGGTTCCAGGTTCGAGCCCCATAGTAACCCAACCCACGTGGGCTTGCTGAAGTCGAGGAGAGTTGAGGGTCTTTCATTTTTGTCATAATATTGCAGTGGATGCCTCACACGTGGTATCTCAACTGGTAGATACTTTGGCTCAGAAACTAGATGTTCCAAGTTCGAGTCCCGTAGTAACCCAATGCATGTGGGCTTGCAGAGGTCGAGGAGAGTTGGGGGTCTTGAAGTTCTCCATCATTAAAAAAATAAAGATAATTTTTTTATGGAACATGATTATCCCCACTCCGCATTGCAGGTGAGACTACTCTCCAAACATGTGTAAACCTCTCAATCCACACACTAGTTAAGTCGATGAAAAGTAACTCCATAGAGAGTGGACCTAAAAGGGTTTGAACATGAATCGAATTAAAGATCTTCCTTCGTAAGGAGAGTTTCTTGACTGTCAGACCAACTCCTCTGGATGGAGATAATTGGTCTCACCATATCAAAGATTCAAAGGCGTTGTAGATGTGGTAATTCCAAACACAATCCATTGTAACCTAATTTGACCTAAACCAAACCTAAAAATATAAAATTTAAACTCATGATAAATCGGTTGACTTGATCCGACTTTGCTCAACAAAAAGAGGGGTTACAAATTCAAATCACTTGACCCAATTAAACTTGATGTGACTTGACAATTACATAATTTTTTTGTGGACCTTTGTTGCTCTAAATTAGATAACAGAGAGGGTTGGATCACAATGGATTTTAGTATTTTTTGACACTTCCTAATGACACGAGTATAGATTACAAATTCATTTTGAGCCAATACGTGGGGTCTAAAATTTACTTTTTATGGGTATTAGTAGGACCGATCCACTCTACATTTGATGATGAATTTGATGGAATTAAAGTGGTTGATACTTTGCTATGTTGTATAAAAATACACAAAGATATGAGATTTTATAGGAAAAGATTTCCAATTCTATTTCCTACTTAGACATCTTCGAGAATTGATTTGTGCACTGGTACTCTTTTTCTGAACAGGCCATCAAAGTATGTGGTTTTCAGAACTATTTCATTTTGGTCCTAGTTTTGTTCTTGATAAATTAAATAGAGTAGATCAATCTGTTTAATAAATTGGGCAAGTAATGTCAATCCATTTAAGATGGTTCATTCAAGTCAACACGCTTAGATCAAAGATAGATAAAGATAGATCATATCAACTCATCAAAAATTGGTCAAATTAGATCAACCTATTTAATAATGTCATCATACACAGTTGGGTCAACCATTTGGTTAGATAAAATCAAGTCATTCAGTAAACGGGTAAAGCTGTTTAAGACAATCGAATTAAGACCATAAAAAGGTATGTCGTATGTATGTCCTCATGATATATATATTTTTTTTTGCTTGTTTTCTAAGAAATTAGAATTTAAATTCATAAAAAAAAAACTACGTAAAATACTGAAAATCTCATTTTAAATAAAAACCATTTTTTTAAGAAAACCATGTGCAAACAAGTATGACCTTATGGACAAACTTTCATCTTTCTTACAGAATTGGGAGAAGCATAGACATTTTCAACCAACTCCGTTGAAGTAGATCGCATAAAGAATTAATAATCTGACTCACCAGAAACCAATTCTCAACAGAGATCACTAGAAAGAAACAGCCCACGTACTTGTTGGCCCTAAGAGTCCAAATTTAGGGCCATGTTTGCAGGCCAGGCTTTTCCTCCAGAACACCCTCAGGCACACATGGTTACTGGCGCAGCCTACTTCAACACTGGGCCAGATCTAAGATCTGACCCATCCATAATTCAGTTCGAGTTTTCAACCGAGTCTGAGCCAAACTCGTGCCACCCATACCTGGCCAAGTCCTTCAACCAAGTTCCCAGCCCAAGGGCTGCTGCAGTCAGAATAAATGCATGTTGAGTTGATGTTTAAGAAAGACATTCTCTTTTAAGTACCATAAGATTGAGAAATGGTGTGGAACACTGAACAAATAAGTTGGGCATACTGATAGGCTTGCAGGTTAATGCGTCTAAATTTCAAATTCAAGCTTCAGATGCACAGAAATCAAATATAGAACAAAGAACTGAAAACTCATTGAATGAAATCAGGTTTTAGTAAATCTATACAGCAAATGATTGGATCGGAAACAATGAAGGACTCAAATTTCCTAAAGACGGGCCAAAAACAACAGATGCAGTAATTGTCGAATCCCTCGAGTAGTAAGATGCAACTATTCTTTACATTTATACAGAGGATTGTTAGAAGAGAAGCTGGATTTCTTACAAGGAGAGACCAAAGAAGACCACTTGTGTCACCTCGCCTCAGTTTTTTGAGCTGTGGTCAAGAATTCCACAAATATGCAGATATGAAGATAGTGTTCAGGATTCATCAAGTTGTTTACAACCCAAGAAAAGGGTATGTCCCATCTGGGTTCAATTCCTTGTATGCGGATGAGCTTAATTTGGGTCTTCTTCAGTGCGACTCAACCATTTTCATCTGGTGTCTTCTGCATTCCTTCAGTAGCATTTTCTAGGTTCAACAACCAGAGTCTACTTCACCAGTTCTCAGCACATCCTCTAGCTCTACACTGGATATTTGTTCATCAATCGTGGGCTCATCATCCGCGAGGAAATTGGGGAGTAACCCTTTCACTGCATCCCATAAAGTGAAATACTTGCCTGCAGTGTTGCACACACGTTACAAATAAAGTAGCATTGATCATGGCATTAGAATAAAACAATGGAAAATTAAATAGTTGATGCTAAGCAAGGCATAACAATTTCTTTCTTTTTTTTTAAAAAAAGGAGGGGACCAGCGGCATCTGGAACTGAAATTTTGGAAATGATAGCTCAATGACAGAGTGAATGAGAACCACATACTTCACAGTCGATACAGACAGCAAAGAACAACTTTAAAGATTGCACCAAGGGCTTCTGATTGTAATTCTGAATTTTCTTTAAATGGCTCATCTTGAATTTAATGAACTCATACATGGAAGTGAGTATGACCAACCACAGAAGCCGATGTAAAAAGCTATGCATCTTGATGAAGCCTAAGCTGAATGCAGTTTGATTGTTAGAATTGACGATGATCATCCACATTACTAGCAGCATGGAAACTGGAAGCATATTTAGTGGAATATGTTATGACATTCCCTCACCAAAAATTTATCAGTTCAGGACCAACATCTGACATTAAGAAATAGAAGTTGGACAAGAACCCCAGCCACTGGAATTCCCAATTTCCATTCTGCTGCAAATACACTGAGAAACAATATAAACCATTCTCTCAGCATTTTCTATGCAGTTATAATTTGGGTTACATCCAGATGCATCCAGAACTCAAATAAAGAGTTGATGACAAGCCAAAAAGACAGAACACTTCTGAGACAGAAGACAAGAACATTCTTTTAAAAAATAAATAAATAAACAGAATACAAGAACATGTTAAATGAGATTTAACGATCATATCAATATATAACGATGGCACTTTTATTGCAACACTGTAATTGTCAGCCTACCTTCTTCGTTGTGAATCTCAACTGGATGATTCATATAGGAAACCTTGTCCCAACTGTCAATTGCAATTGCATCTTCTAAATCATCAATATCCTCTCCAATGCTCCGCACATAAAGCCGAACGGGTATTCTGCCTGACCAGAGCTTCAAAAATATGAAAAAGCTCATTCAAGAATAAAGGTTTTTTCCCCAATACACACCACTAAGACCCAATATTTGTTCTCTTTTTTTTTCCCCCCCCTTTTCAAAGTGTAACAAACTTTATACTATCAGTATGCTTTAAGCATACAAACAAATTACATAAATATGGACAATTTTTCATCAGAAATGCACACAATGTGCAAAAAAAAAGTGAAAGGATGCAAGTAGAAAGAACAATGAGAGGGAGACCTTTAGAACATGGATTGGAGAGGTAACACAGGATAAGATGTAAAAAAGAGCATGGTCTTTTATAGGATAGGTCAGTTTCCATCTCTATATGTGGAGCCCCCTGGAAAGGTCTAAGCATGATATGGGACTCCAAAAAAAAATCACCTTGATTAGATTATTGAAGCCATGTTTTAAGCTCCCTAGGCTTAGAGAGCCAACACGTACATGGTTGAGGGCACAAAAAATGACACGAGGCTAATGCATACCCAAGAAATACTCAAATTTACGTATATATAAGGTTTAAGCTGGGTAACACTGCCATGCGCAGCATTTGATTGCTCCACATTCTTTCATGGTTGAGGGAACAAAAAATGACATGAAAAGGGGCATAGGTGTACAAAGCTAATGCATACCCAAGTACTCACATATACATATATATGATGTTTAAGCTGGGCAACACCACCCATGCACAGCTTTGTGATTGGGGGGTGTTCATGGGGATAAGTTTGTATGAAAGGCCTCTTCGAGGTCCACAAAAAGTCAGCTCTATCGATTCTAAAAGCCACGATTTTCAAGGGACCAAAGATCAATTGTAAAACAAGGGGGTCAATTTGAAATAAATTTCAATCCAATGGTGAGACAACTCGGGATGGTTGGGCAGGGATCTGATTCGCAAGGAGGGGATGGGGAAAGGGGTGTTTCTGGAGCCTAGCTGAACAGAAAAAAAAAAAAAAAAACACCCATGGGTGCCATTGCTTGTATAGGAACATATGTAAAAGATATGGACTTGGAGTTTGGAGAGGGCTCCCCACATGGAGGTCACATGTTCAAAATTTGTTTCTGCATATACTTTTTGAACACCAAATCAGGTTAACTCATTTGGACTACAGAGAATCAACATCTTAGAAACTTGGTGGGATAGCCAGGACTACGTAGAGCCATCTGATTTTTTGCCCAGACATTCTTAAAAACATATCAACCCAAACAAATCAAAGTCACTGGTACACTCACCAAGTTTTCCATCCTTATTCTAATGTTTCAAATTTCCAACTCTTTTTAGGAGGATTTTTTTACAGAATTTATTGTACCAAGAGGAAAAAGATCACCCCAATATGTTTTTTAAACATCCAAGATGATATATTATTAGAAGATAACAATGACTTCTTTGATGAGAAATATATATATATATATATATAGGGTAAAGGCAAGAAAGATATTGTTAGTGCCCCGGTTTGACTGAGTCCCTATATTGTCAATTCCATGACCGAGTCGAACCTTGCCTTAAAAGAATGAAGATATTGCAAGAAGCTAAGTGAAGACCGAGCTCATGATGTGGACATCTCGTCAAGTGGTTGACAAAAACTCGGGTAAAATGTCCATAGTGGATCTTAGGTTGAACCCAAATTCACCTAGGCTAAGAGGACCAATAATGTAAAATGTACAAGGAATCATAAAATTCCAAGTCTGGAATTTTTGTCTATTTGTCAGGCTCGAGCCCTCGGGTCTGGTTTCTCAGGGCCAAAGAGATTTGCTCTGTAAAATTCCTCTGCTCTTAGGCTCGAGCCCTCGACCTAGATCAAGGCCTCGAGTTACATGGCCTTGAAACTATCCCGAGCCCTCTTGACCAAAAGCAAAATGTTCTAACAAAAATAAAAATTTGCTCAGACCTGAGCCGTCGAGAGGTATCCATTGCTACTTAGTTGTTTTGCCTAATTTGCCAAGTCTTAAGGCTCTGAGCCCTCGAGGAGACACTCCGAGCCCTATAGAATTAGCCGTTGTGAACAGTAAATCTATAAATACTGAGGAGACACTCCTCGCCCTAGAGAATTAGCCGTTGTGAACAGTAAATCTGTAAATACTGGCTCGTTTTTCAATAGAGATGAAGAAAATCAATTGGAGAATAACCCTAATCCATCCTAGACTCTCCAGAGAGGTTCTAACCCCAAGCAATCACCATCGAATCTCTCTAAGTTCTTCTAAATCACATCCACAAACATCTATGGAATACCTTAAGCTGTGTTAAGCCTTCTTTGATGTGATTTAGAGATAATTTTCTCGAGACTTACTGTAGCAACTTTACCCTACCCTAAACCAAGCCTCTCCTACGGTTGCTAATCACTGGAGCATCTCAAGTTCAAAAGACCTAAGCAAGGAGGCGACTTCCAAAGAACACATTTTCAAGATCTAAGCTGGAGACTAAGGCAAGTATTCTTATTTCTCATTTATTATTCATTGAAGGTGGAGTAGACCTTTGTGATTGAACTACCATAAAAAATACGCATCAAGGAGTAGACCTCGGTGGTCGAACCTTTCAAAATCTAGGGGTGTATTGATAGGGTGTTTTGATCCTTCCATAGTGTGTTTTGAATAGCCCAAGGTTGGGTGAGTCCAAGAGTGGACGTAGGTTCAAGTGAACCAAACCACTATAAATCATTGTGCATGTGTGTCTTGCTTTGATGGTCTGATTTGTTTATTGTTATTTGCAGACACGATTGTTTATTTCATCTGCACTTAGTTTATCAACAAATTTACATTGGTTGAATAAATTTTAAAAGGTATTTAAAAATTTGGAAAGGTCGTATTCACCTAAAATCTCTTTGGCTATGTCTTTAATGAGTCTAGACATCCTACTCCATACCTTATTAGGATCCGAATCATCATTCCAGTCCCCATTACTAAGCACCTTGGACCATGGCTAACCTGCTAAAGGAGATTTCCAACCATTTCCATGATGTGTTATGTTAATGCACCAAGGGAAGTAAATCGTGGAGAAGGTAAGTTAGAAAAAAAAGGTCTCAGGATGCAGTGAAGTGTGATTGGTGAGTTGAGAGAGTGCCCATATTAGTTCCTAATGAGGACTGTTTTTGGCCTGTTTAGACCTTTTCAGTTGTTGTTCCCTGCCTGTTGAGGGTTTCAGGGTTGTGGGTTTGTTCTCCTTGAATCTTAGGTTCTTATTTTGGCCTTTTTCAGGCTTTTTGATGTATCCCCCATAGCTTCTTAATAATGAAATTACCATCATTCAGCCCCCTCAACCCCCACCGCTCCCAAAAAGAGAGAGTGAGTGTTGTTCAGCCTCAAATTCTCCAGGAGAAACTGTTTCTAGCATTTTGGATGTTTTGCAATAAAGAGGTCGGTGGAAAGATGCAGTATGATGGGTTTGGCATTGAGAAGTTGCTAGGTATCATATAGGTCCTCATCCAACAAAATCTCAAACTCTTCTGCTACCATTCATCCAGAAAAGACAGTCTCCAATTTCTAGCACCACCCAAAATACATAATGAAGTGGATATCCCATCCACTGAACCAAAATCATCCAACTGTGGTTGGATAAATTCAGATGCACCACTTTCTTAAACTGTGAGAGATCTTGTGATCTACATTACACAAGTCATCCATAAAAACAAATAGTAATTGATTTCTGTAAAAGAGAGATGCAGGGTAATCCAAGTTGAAGGGAATAAATTTTAGAAAAGATACTGAATAAATCCAAAATCAACTAGAGAATTAATGTCTGTCCAACTCTTTGGTAACTGAAATCTACTGAAGTACATCTATTTACTACGTAAATTCAAAAAAGTTCACAAACACATTTTTAATGACTCCACAAGCAGTGGGCAACTTTCACTTTACTATACAAATGAAAGGGTTTAACCATAAGAAAATACATGAACACAGTATCAATAACATATACCAGACATTTTGCCCTCGAACTTTGATAAAATTATCACCCCAATAAATGACATCAAGATTAAAGAGTAATCATTCCTTGACATGGTTAGGTAGATAAGCCTAGTGCTAACTTAGACCATGACAGAAAAACACATTACAGTAATAATTAGAAAAAAAGATCATGATGACATAGTGACATAATACAAAATATGGAAAGTTTATCAAGCAAATAGAAGTGCTTGAACAGTCATAAGACTCAATGTTATATAGGAGACAGTTATTCATAAAAAACATCACTTTATAAGTAAAAATACCTGTCCGGCTCGGTCCAAGAGTATCAGGTTCGCTACTGCTAGAGTGTGAAGCAGTTTTGGCAGTACACTCTTCCCCAAATGTTCCAAGCTTAAGCTTAGATGAAATCCGGAGGTAGCCTTCCACGTTACCTGACAACAAAATCATGTCAAAACTGTTCAATGCTCTAATCAGTCAAAGGTGAAGTACCACCCCTAGAACTGAGAATGATCAATGAGGTAAGATAGCTTATAGAAGGAATACAAAGGATGATGTCGACCACTACTTATGCTTCACAGGCATCTAAACATCTGGGTTTTTCTCCCTTTTATGGGGTAAAAAGTATATTTGATGTGTATTATTGGTGATAACAGGTCAGGCACCCATATGAATAGCCAAAAAGCATAATGTGTCTCTGTATTCTGATGTGTATTATTGGTGGAGTTGTGATGGCACATCAGGTATCCATGCAAATAGCCAAAAAGCCTAAAGTGTCTGCATATACATCCTTGTAAATGACTAATTATAACATCTTACATGAATATTGACACATAAAATGCATATTTCTTACTGATTTATTTGAAACATAATTTAAAATTCTGTACAAAGAGAACAGTAGACAACTAGGATGTCGAGAAACCCTTGGTGCCTCATAGCCTCAACAGTGATAACAGAACAAATGACACAACGCGGCAAAGCTCCAAAATCATCACAAAACACCACAGAAAGCTGGAGGATCTAGAACAAGGCACAATGGACCAAGGGTCTAACCCACCATTGTTAATGCAAGTAATGATTCTAAAACAGTGAAAATTCAGTTGACTCGACCAAGTAACTTGGAAAAAAACTCAGTGAACCAACGATTTTGGCCTGACTTGTTGAGTAAGACGAAAACTCAGACACTCGACTTGTCTTGGTCGAGTGAGGATACACATGTCATTTGATGATTTGGAATGGTTATATTCAAATAAATTTAGGGGCAAACTGGTAATATCCTGTGGTATAAAAGGGGTGTATGAGAAGAAAAAGATGGATACCCAAAATGCCTCATTTGGACTTTGGAAAGATGGAGAAGAAAAGGAGCAGTGGTAGAATGATAAAGTTGGGAACCTTCTTTTCTTTCTTATGTTCAGTTTTCTTTTAACTTCTTTCATCTTCCAGCTCCTTTTTTTTCTTTTAACTTCTTTCATCTTCCTTCTTCTTCTTCATTCTCCTTTCATGTTCTCATTTTCTTCTCCCTTTAAATTTTTTTTTTAAAAAAAAGAGAATTTTTATTTTGTTTATTTTCTAATTTCTTTTTTCATTTGTTTGCTCTCTTTAACATATTTATTTCTGTTTTTTTATATTTTGATTTTTCTTTTTATTATGTTATTGTAGTCATATTTTTCATATATCTGTCTATATGCACTAAAATAATATTTTTAATAGTTTCAACCAAATCTTGACTTTTATGACTTGGTCAAAACTCTGCCAAGTCACTAAGATGACAATGCTCGGTAGAAGATTGAGCTGAGTCAAATTTTCTAGTTTTTGAACACTTAGGGAAACAAGTTGCAAATAAGAAGGAAGGCATATTTCCTAAATGCAAGAGACTGAGAAAGATTCTGATAGGAGGCACATTCCCTACAATGAAAGTTCTGATAACCTTGATAAAAGGCACTATCGTAGTTAGAATTTGCCTCTTGTGCTTAGCGCAGCGGAATATGCACCTTCTTCTGCATTGAAGATTCTCACATCCATAGTTTGGAGCTTTTTGTTCAATCCATTTGACATTCAGTGGATAATGCGAGCATCCCTTACTCAAATCTCATATTCCCAGATGTATTATCAAGGCTCTTCCAGATTTGTTGTCCATTGGCATCTTTCTTTTTTCGCCATCAATTGGAGTCAGTGGGAGAGAAATGCCCGTGTTTGGAGAGAAAAAAATTCCCATTTTGAGGGGGTAGCTAGAGCTAAGGTGAAATGTAGTGCTTGAGTGACTCCCTTCAAGGAATTTCAAGGCATTATATATCAGACCTTTTACATGCTTGGCAAGAGTGCATTGGTATAGGATGAGTCACTCTTCTATTTTTCCCATTTCAAAAAAAAAAAGTCACTCTTTTATTTTTGTTTCTCTTCTTGTCGGAGGATGTGGAGCCTTCATTTTTTGGGTGCCTTGGGCGCATCGTGTTCCTTTACTTTGTATGTGCACTTCTTTTGTCCTCTTAATAATAATTACATTTATCAGTTCAACAAAAAAGTAGGGACGCACATTCTTTGTGAAGGAATAGTAGCATTTTGGGTGTACTTGTCACATATTGCGGTTGCAATAGGGTTTCTAGTTACTACTGCATTTGTATTTATTCCGTTCTACAACAGTAAAAGCAATCTTAGCCCAATATGAGATGCAAGCTACAAACATCATAGGTATTCTTGAAAATACAAATCGAAAATATGTCTTGAATTGCAATTAAAGAATTGTAAATGGTAGAATAGTAAGATTTGTAATTTTCACCAAAAAAATTGTAGAAATATACATCTAAAAGTAATAATATGAGCAATTCTCCAATTTCCTTTCAATACTAAGTAATGCATACAAATTGTAAAATGATTATATGCAATATAAAATTGTAGACTTCATAAATAAAATATATAACTATTTCATCGGAGTTCAAATTCAAAGTTCTAATTACCAAAAGTACTATACTAGTATAATTCTACAAATGTTGTAAAAAGGCCAATAAATGAGCTAACAAACCCCAAGAAATCCGTAGACCCAAGGCCTCGACAATTCAACCCAAAAACCCATTAAAACCAAATGCTTCATACTTCTTACTTCAAGATAATAAAAGAGACTTTTATTAAGAAAAGATGGAAATAAGTACAAAGGGGAGCATCCTTCAAAAAAAAAGGTACACAAGGGAAGTCCCACCCCAAAGAGAGAATGGGGAAAGACTCAGTGATAAAAAAAAGTAGATATACCATTTACCACACTTCGCCAGAGCTCCAACTGATCGGATTGGGACATATTCATGATGTTCTTACAGTTCCCATTGATAATATATGCTGCCTGCATACATAAGAATGTGTCCCAGTCAGAATATGATATAATTATGCATAGCCCACACTTCTTTTCTTCTTGAGTGCATACTCAATTTTTTTACCAACCTAGAATATGCTTCAATTATGCAGTTCTCTTTCAATTAAAAAAATATCATTAAATATGCAAAGTAAAAAGAGAAGCACATCACAGTCTATACTCTATCATTAAATGACTTGTTTAGGACATGCCACCAGGGCAATAAAACAGATCAAATGTTGGGAGAAACTGGAGAACGAAACAGAAGGCTTGAGGATATCATAGACAAAATCAATGTTTCCCTTTCCCTCTTATTAACTTAGGTATGTTCCCTTCTCCAACATCTTTGCACTCCACAAAGGCATGTTCTCTTTGTTTTGATACCCAAATGCTATGCACTGTGCGGACTGGTATGCTCCGCATCACACTGTCTCTGAATTCAGTACTTCATGCTTGAACTAAGCATATTAAGATCAATCACCAGCCTGAGGAGGCTCTTTCTAATGACGTCCCTCCATTTTCGATGCTTTCATATGGACGCATTCCAGACATATCCATGGAGTCATTATTCTGGATTTTGGAGACTGTCAAGTTCTTATTCTTCAAACTTCACAATGCATCAACAGCAATCTGAACTTGAAAGGGAGTACTGGCAAACGTTCTTCTATTTCAACACCCTATATTGCCTTAAGGCATCAACTGCAATCTGAGCTTGAAAGGGAGTGTAAGAAAATGTCTACTTTATACCTTGTACTGTAAATGTTTGGTTTTATTATTTTATCCATTCATTCATTTATGAAGGGAAGCATCGTAATCATTGCTGTTGAAGCCTTACACCATCAAAGATGGAGAGAAACAATTCTTCAATATACATGTATGTGTATGTATGCATGCAAACATTCTGGAGACACCTCAACTAGAAGCCTCATGTGGACCCTCCTCTAATTAATGTAAACCATTCACATGACGGATTACGGTCTTTTAAACCACTCACAGACCACTGTCAGTCCCACCTATTCTGTTCTTTTTTGGGCTTGTTAACAAAGCAACACATATGTCAGTGATCTTCTCGGTTAGCAACAAAAGAAAAATTGGACATCCCAATTTCAGGATCAAATCTGAATCATATGCCCTTCTGTCTACTGGTCACTGATCTGCTTAATAGTATCTAACTGCTGTGAGAGACTTCTTTGGATCCATATAGTAGTTTGGGCATGGATTCCTTGTTCAGGACTAGAAATTTGTTTGAGTTGTTTGCATCACTCAGTACAGTCATTCTTCAAAGCTACAACCTTAGACTGTAGGAAAGTAGACCTCTTTATGAACATTTGTGACTAACTTATTGTGAACAAGAAATCTTCAGCCTTGAAAATTAAAGTGAACCAGTAGGAAGGCCCATCCACCACAATGCAGTTAAAACATGAGACCTCAATTGCACCCAACCATATCCAGTGTACAAATAGATGGCCCACCATCTTTAACCTCTAATAATAAATAAAACACCTAATAAGTGCATGCCACAGCCAGTAGTTGTTTGTTGCCATCCCAAAAAAAAAAATGGATGTTCAACTTTGAACTATATCTCCTTCCCATGATTGAATACTATAGAGGTGTAAAACACTGCTTGCTGGAGGTAATAGAGAATAAATAATTTGCTTGGAACTTCTACAAGATGAACCCAACCAAGCTTATGCAGCCTATGTTGCACAGACACTTCAAAATGTGTGACACCCATGTCGGACACTTGTACACGTGTCAGACACTTGTAGATACTTGTAGATGATGAAATTTGTGTGAACAGAATTTCATATTTTTAGTAAGTTGACTAGGATTTTTTGTGACTGTAGGATTCATTGCATTGCCTTCAAATTAGGGATTTTTCTCTTCCCTGTAATTATGCTCCATGTATTGTAAATACTAAATAGCACACGAATAAAAACTACAGAAAAAAAAACCTTCTCATTCTCATTCTTCTATTATTCTACCAATCCTCTATTAGTGTAGAACTTATCAGTAGATACTCACAGCCATTCTTCGTGGACTCTTTTAGTGATTTTTAGAATTGTTTTCCAAAATGACAAATATTATGACACATTTCCCCTCTTAAAACCTAATTAAAATATCATTATGTTCGTCACCTAGATGTTCAGGGTAAAACTAGTACATTGTTTTCTATTTGTGTTATTTACACCTTATTTTCATCTAAAATAAATTTATGATTTAAATTTATTTAAATAGATTCTGTCTCCCATGTCCTATACTCCTATCTTTTCTAGATTGCCCAGTCACCACCTCGGACCCATATCAAATTCTAACACTTACACCCATACACGTTGACGCAGCGTGTAGCAGGATAGAACGCATCGGGTTTGGAATTGGACGGGTGGATCGGTTGATGGAATTTGATTGGGCTTAATGGGGTTTAAAGGGACTTGATGGACCAATTAACATGTAAATGATTATTAGATGGATTAAATGGGCATTGGGAATTTTGATGAATAAGGTAAATGAAAGGTAGGTATTGGATTAATCAATGGGGTTTGTGAGCAGTAGTGGCGAGAGGTGGTCAAAGGGAATTAAAGGGGTATGAAATGCAAGCATATGGAAAAGGTCAAAAGGCTAAGGACCTGATTGACCAAGATAGATAAACTTGGTTTTGGAATGGGTTGTGAATCTGACAGTGGAGAGCAAGTGGGTAGGTGCATGGGAGAGGCAACAAAGAATGAGAACGAAAAAGGGGCAAGGGCGATGGAGGGTTTAGAGAAGAACAAAGCAGGGACTGTTGTGGAAGTCTGGGCGGTGGCAGACGGCAACAATGGAGCCCAGTAATCAGCAGGCACGGCCCAAGACGAGATCTGAAAGGGCAGATCTGCGGTAATCTTCATAGAGGCGAGCGGCTGGAGACGAGAGTAGTCAGAACGAATCTGGGTTCCATCTCCATTGCTTCTGTAGGCTGTTCTCTGGTCGAACAGAGAGAAGATAATAGAATGGGCAATCGGGAATCTGCCCAACTGAGAAGAAAAGAGAATATAGAGAAGAAGAAGGAAGAAGAGAAAGAAGAAGAAGGAGAAAAGAGAAGAAACGTGGGAGTCCACCCACAGAGGGGGAGGAGAGATACAAGAAAACCCAATTTCAATTCATATTCATCGATAACAATCTAATACATCCTCTAACTCATATTTATAGGCTAAAACAAACTCTAATCCTAACTCATCTCTAATTCTAAAAATAGCACCTAATTAAAGAACGAAAATAGAAAAATAAAAACAGAAATAAACCTAAATAAACACAATTTTATAAATAGAATAAAATAAAAATAGAAGTTGCCGGATCACTTCAATTCTTGGCCGGGTTTCCAATTCAAGCGAGATTATGATATTTTAAGGTTGATACCCGTGCTACATCACATGTGCAACTTAGTATGCAGCCCAAAACTGAACTGCTACAGTTCACTACATGATACAGTAAATTGTGGTTTTAATTATCCCAGAGGGGGTTGGCATGATGGTCAAGAAGCTCCCCTCATAAAAGAAGGTCTTGAGTTCGATTCAGGCTCAAACCGCTCTGGGCCACTCACCATGGGGCTCCTCATCGTTTGGATCCGGTATATGTGTGTAGGGAGGTGTGCACATGCCTCGAAGGATTAGTAGGATAAAGTCCCTACTGGTGAGACATTTGGACACCTTTGGTCTCAAAAAAAAAAAAATTGTGGTTTTAATTATGGGGTATGCCCATCATAGTTTTTTTAATGGGTATTTCATTGGAAAGTAGGGTTTCTTCTTGGTAGATGTCAAGTCCTCCTTAGACATAAAGCCTTTCCTTTAACTTGGTGCTAACCTTGTTTTCATATAGAGTGAAGCAATCATCCTGCCAAGTTTAATCTACATGACCGATACAGTTTCTACTATGCTACCACAAATAATCATGTGAAAAAACCTTTCAAAGGAAAAAAAAAAACTGTGAAAAGCGCATGTGGGCAGTAATTGTTACAAAAGTGAATAGTATTTATTTGTTTGAATCATCCTTTTCAGTGTAAAAATGGACTTGTATTAAGGTTGTTCTACCCCTGGCAACATTCCTTTTAACTGTGACCCATTAGCTGATTAAGATATATACCATCAACTGATTAGGTTGGCCATCAGAGCCACACTTGCTCACTGAACCTCATATCTTAATCCTTTTATTGGAATATTATTATTCTCATTCATCATGGATGATATACACTTCTGTTGTGGCATGAAAATTGTCCCATTCATAGCTGAACTATCAGCTCTTGAAGGTTCTAAATAAGAAGCTCAAACAAGAATATCCACTGACAGTTTGACAGTATTCTGCATGAAAATTCTGCACATTATGTAATACCCCTGTGTAGTGTGGGTGAGAATGAGGTCCTAAAAATTCACCAATGAGGGCGTGTAAAGGTCTCATATCGCCTGGAGAAGGGTGCTGAGGTTATAAGTTGGACTTTTCTCATTCTAGCACAAGGCCCTTTAGGAGCAACTCTTGGGTTAGCTCGCCAATGGAAAGCCGTGTGGGCCCAATGGGTCCAAAGCGGACAATATTGTACTACAAGACAACGCGTTACAAATGGTATCAGAGCACAATTTAACTCTCAGACTGTGGTGGGGAAAGCCAGGGACGGCTATGATCTTAAAGGGGGTGGATTGTAAACCCTTTGTATTGTAAAAGTTGTAGGTATGTAAAGGTTCCATATCGCCTGGAGAGCTTAAGGTGCTGAGGTATATAAGTTGGGACTTCTCTCCTTCTAGGACAAGGCTTTTTGGGAGCAACTCTTGGGTTGGCTCACCAATGCAAAGTTGTGGGGGCCCCTATGGGGCCAAAGTGGACAATATTGTGCTAGCGAGATGGGGTGTTACACATTCTTATTCATGTTTGGACTGATATAAGAGTCGACGTTCATTTAGGACTCAATTATATGTACATACTAAGGATTTAGAAGATTTAAAAGAAAAAAAAAAAATTAGGCTACCATTTAATAGCAACCAAAGACCATTTCCATCCTCGCATCACAAACTTTATCCAAGCCATTACAATTTAATAATGCATCAAGTATAACCGCTAATAGACTCAACCATGTTTCTTCAGCACCTAAAAGTGACATTTAAGCCTTACAGTGCTCCCCTAAATTCATAACTTTTTCATCATACCTTCTAAACAGAATTTACAGCCATAGGAATCAGAACCTAGACTCTAAATGCCATTTGAAATTAATAATTTATAGTTAAATTACGTTATATGTAAAAGGATAAAAGATTCAAAATTAGAAAAAAAAAAAACACTATCTTACTTGAAAAATAAAAGTAAATGAGAGAGAGAGAGAGAGAGAGGCCAAACCTCTTTTAACGAATTAATGAAGCTCCACTTTACACTATCTTCACCATCACATGGACTCAAAATATCCCCAGGATATCCTCTAAAATGAACCTGTAAAATCATTTACTCACTATCAACTTTCGTAAGAGGAAAAAGAATGCAAATTAGTCCCAGTTACCCCCCCCAAAAAAAAAAAAGCTTTGCAAGTTGTGCTTTTGACCTGCCTCTAAATAATTTAAAGTAGAAAGGACTTCTATGCTTTTCATAATATACGTTGAAGTTGCCTGCATAGACGTCTCACAAGAACATATCATACTACTCTATCTATATATAAAGAGCAGTTTAAGGTGTTCGCTCATTGAACAATCGTGATTTGCTTCCATGTTCAAAAAAAGAAAGGCACAATTCATCCAAAATATAGCTAAAATGTAGGAAAAGATATTTTAAGATGGGATATGATGAGTTTTTTTTTTTTTTGAGGAGTAACAAAAAAGGGTTGAAAGGGTTTAGTTCACAAAAAGGTAATTCGTCCAAAAAATAACTAAAAAATAGGAAAAGGGATTTTAAGATGGGATTTGGTAAGTTGGAAGGATTTAAATCAACTTTATCATACTATTATCTAAAAAAGAGAAAATTCGTAAAAAAATCCAAAAATAGAAAAGAGAATTTTTAATTAAATTTGGTGATTTCGAACGATATGACAGAAATACTTTCATATTAGTATCTAAAAAATAGAAAAATTTGTAAAATAATTTGTAAATTAAAGAAATCTCACTCGTGCAATGCGTATGCCTCCTATTAGTATGTTCAATACATTACATGTTAAAGAAAAGACAATAGGGTAGCATTCAACCAAACATGAATGAGAGGTTCCCATGGGGTGAACTCCATGTGGGGCCCAACCCACCTATGATTGGCAGTGTAAGCTAATTAGAAATGCCAATGTTTGAATATGGATGCCTACCAAAAACAGGGGTTGGCACTCACAATTAGATTTGAAAAATTATTCTTCATGGGCCATTGGCCAACTATCCATACTAACCACATGACTCGATACGGACCCTTTATGGTTGTAACAATGAGCACTTATCTAGCATAGGTTGAACATTTATAATTCTAAAACTCTAGGGAGACTCCTCAAGTCTCCCCATTTAGAAAGGCTACTCACTAAAATTCGAAGTGGGCCAAACATTTTTGGATGGAACTGGTAGAAAATAATAAAGATGATGGGTGGGTAAAATTTGAACCTCTACTGATCATTTTAGCCTTGAGATTTTGGACCATTTGATTGGTATAAGTTATTTTTTGTGGTCCATCTCACAAATCTATGATACTTGCATCAAGGAGTTTCTCTTGAATTATATTATACATGAAGTCCTCTATTCCTCCCACCCAACCATGTAGGGCCCAGCCCATGGTAAATATGCAGCCTCCCTAGAGCTGCTCCTTATAATTAGGAGTGGAACCAGAAGATTTTTATTTTTGAACAGGTGAGGGTGAATGTACATTCTGTATATTAAAGGTTTTTTTACAACATACCTTTAATCTACAAGGAATTTTTTGCAGTCCCCCCTCTCCACTCTTGTCTCCACCCATGTTAGTAGACTTTCAAATCTTAGGCCATTATACAAATAAATCAACCATTCAATAAAAAATCATGCAAATGAATTAGTTTAGTTAAAAGTCAATGAAGCACAGCTCTCCAATCTCCAACGTATCAAATATGGAAGATATTAGGCCCTAGCGCAAATGAATTGATATAATCTCCAAAGTCTCAATGATAGAAACCTACACACAAGGAGTTGGCAAAAGAAACCTTCGAGGTTGGGCTCCGTTGGGATCGTGTGGCTCAAATCCACAATCCTAACAATTGGATAAGACTCCAAATATAGGCAATGACTTACACGGCAGTTGCTTAACTATGTGGGTCTCTCGATATAGGGACCAAGATTTTCTCTTGATGTAATTAGAAGTTGCCCAATTTAATATTAGTAGTTGCTTAACTACGTAAATAGCAACTACTGTTATGTGGAAGTCGGCAACTTAGAAGGAAGGCTTACACGTCACCGCATGAAGAGGCATGGCTGGATTTCTTCATACAGGACAGTGCTCTGCATACATAAAAAGGGAAGAACTGGCTGGTCGATTGGAGGACAGCTTCAGAATAGGAAGTTGCTGACTTGGGTTTCCTAATTCAAGAGGAAAAGAAGGAAGGCAGCACTGCTATATATACAACTGTGTGTAGTCTCAGAGAAGGACACGAGACAGAGGGTTAGGCGTGACATATGGCTGGTTGAGAGTGAAGACACAAGATCGGGTGGGCGTTTCCTGAGAAGCACATTGCACTCCTCGTTCAAATCTGAACAGAGCCAGATTTGCTGCATGTGTTAGACGGTGCAGAGGAGTGGAGGGACAACAGATACAACGTGGGAATTTGAATAAAGGAAACTCACGAAAACAGTGGGTTGGAACAGCCAATGCAGAGAGCATTGGCAGTATCGTGGGTTTCTCTAGGGACTATCTGATTCACTCAACACATAGCAGAGATTGCTGGTCCAGATCTGGGTGCAGATGGAAACACAGAACAGAGCACGACTACAAGGTGGGTTCTTCAAGAACAGTCTGATTGGTTTGAGACAATCCGAGAGGCCGATAGTTCATATCTGCAGACAGAGGAGGTGAAGCAGACCTGAATAGAGTTTGGGTTTTTAATCACTTTTATTATTCTATCTTGTAATTGTGTTTATTATCCTCTCATAATAAAATTATTCACGCTACTTGGACGTAGGCCAGGTGGGCCAAACCACATAAAATCGTCGGTGTTTATTGTGCTTGATTTTATTCCGATATTTATTTATTTGTTTGGTGTGGATTATTTGCACTAATAATCCTAACAGGTTCACCACATAAAGCTAAATTAGTTGGGTTTGTTTGGATGATTAGTTAACGGAGCAGCATGATTTCTGGTTCATCCCTTGTCTAGCTCCTATTCCTTCTATTTCACAATTTATGTCATTGCCCACATACCTTTTTCAAGTATTTTTCAAAAAAAAAAATTTCAAAGATGAAATACACCAAATCCTTTATCTAATGCTTCATGATCCCTCTCCTTCTCCACATCTTTCTTAAAGAGTATCAGTGTTCAACTGGGGTGGCTGTACTTGATAAATTTTTAACCATGTGTCAATTTGGGAACAGACATTCTATTTAATCATTTATTCATCCATTACCCTGCACAGCAAGGTAAGGTACCATTTTGTAAATCTAGTTGTAATAGGTATAGTGATGTTGTTCCCAAATGCAGTCACATTGCAAATGAACTTCCAAGTCATGCTAGTGAGTTTTGCTAGAAAAAGCAAATGATTCGAGCTATCTTAGACCATATTCAGAGTAGTACATAACTCCAAAGGAAGGACTTTACTAGGAGACAAATATAAACAAGCGCCCCACCGTCAAATTCCAAGGTCTTTCTGGTTCTGCACATAGAAGATCAAAAAGAACTCCTGTAGGAGTGTTCCTGCAAAACATATAGAGGGACATCATTTGCTGACAACCCCTGTATTTTGTAGTGAATCTACATATAGCAAGTCATAAAGATTATATGCTACTCAAGTGGTACAGTTATTAAATGAGTAAAAAAGCAAAAAAGGCATGCACATTTACATTACTTACACCAACCAAAGAAATACGTCAACATTTCTCGAAAGTGAAAATACAATTAATGTAGCTTTTTTATGAAAGAGACATACCCATACACCTTCTTATGAGGTTACCTATATGTGTAGCTTACTAGCTATTCCTAGAAAGGTTTAAAAGAGGCATATCTTAGTCCAAGAATTCCCCAGTTATTGGTAAGAAGAAGATAAAGAAAATAAGGCACAATTTTCCCACAAGAGAGAGAGAGAAGAAGAGAAGAAGAAGAAGAAAAATAAAGACACAAGATGCAAGTGATCTGAGTAGTACATCCCTTGCATCTCCATGACTTCAACTTTTGCAAGCCAAGCATTCACCAATCTACATCACTGCATCATTTACACTTCCAATTAGAGTAATGGATACAGGTGGTTTGGAAATGTTTATGCTGGATGAGTGGATTAATGCTCAAGGATAGGGTAAAAAAATGACCGCATTAGGAATAGCTTAAAAATAAGCCCAATAGAAGATAAATTGAGAGAAACTCACTTAAGGTGGTTTGAACATGTAACGAGAAGACATGATTACGTAAAATTGAGAGGCTACTAGTTGATGGTACTAGAAGGAGGGGTAGGTTGTTGAAAACATGGAGGAAAGGAATAAAGAAAGACATGATGATAGTGGAGTAATTGAGGGTATGGTATATGATAGGGTCAATTAGAAAAAAAAAACTCAAAAGTTGACCCCGAATAGATGGGATTTGGGCTATAATGATGATGGTGATCATGATGATGCTACAAGTGTACCGATAACAAATGTGAAAAGCCACACAGAGAGAAGCAACTACTCCCCAGCATAGGCCTCAAATCCCACCTCTACCAATTAAAATTATTTAAAAAAAAAACCAGAGACCAAGCACATCCTTCAAGTGTGCCTTTCAAAAGTCTTCATTTTTTTTTTTATTGATAGTATATGCCACCAATTTCACCTACTTGTCATCATCAAGCCACTCATCCCATCTATGAAGGGTCGGCTATTTGAGTTCTTCTCTTTTACTATATAACTATAAATTGTTTGGTAGCTCATTTTTAATAGATTGAGAATAATTTCAATTGTAGAGTTTCAGAGGGGGAAGAACGCAATATCAGTTCTATATTTGAAATGAAAGGAGTGTTGGAAGGGAACAACAGCCATGTAGGCATCCACTTAAGGAATCCCCCTTCCATAATAGGTTAGCAAAATAAGATTATTGATATTCTTAATGATTGTCTTATTGCTAGTACCTTGACCTTGTTTAGCTCTTTCGTGACCAATGGTGCAGAAAACAAAAGTACAGTGAACATATAATCCAAGGTATTTATCAAGATTGGATTTTGTCATGGAAAGCTTATACAGCCAAGGTGATCAACCTAAAAGACCTTCCATGTTAAGTGCCAAAGCCAAAAATTCACACCAATTGGACCATATAACCATTCACGATAAGACTTTGAGAAAAAATAATTGGATGATTTAAAGCAATATCAATGAGAGAGGGATCAAACAATCAAAGGAGCATGTGTTTGTGTGTGTGTGTGTGTGTGTGTGTGTGAGAGAGAGAGAGAGAGAGAGAGAGAATCAGGGACTTCTACCCATCAATTCTTTCACTAAAAGGAAAGAGTAAAGGGATAGAATTGTCTTATTAAACTTATAGGCTATGAAATATCCTTGATAATGTCCTTGGGATGCATAATTTTGGTTCTTATGCATGCAAAAATGGGAGGGGGTGGAGGAAGTTGCCCAGTAATCTAGGTTGTTTACTTCCAAATATGTATACTCTTGTTTACAAAATAAAACAAATAAATATGTTCCATGTTCATTTTATGGTGAAAGGCTTATAGATACTCTTTTTAATGTATACGACAAATGAAATGATCCAATCGTATATTTCAAATAAAATAATAATACAAAGAAAAGAACAGCATACCATTTAAGTGGCAACCCTTGTACTCAAACCAGATGGTGTCAACACCGGAGGAAGTGTATTACTAAAATGAGGCTTGATAAGAGGTACTAACAGAGGTAGGTACCCAATTCGAGGACCTAAAACCTGAATTTGTCAGTCAAGTCCAAAAGGTAAAGTAAGCAAAAAAGGAAAGAAAACTGAATAGGACAAATGCTTACCATATACTAGGTTGCACTAGCGAGTGGTTATATCAGTACATGGAGGTGACTGTGGAGTACAAGATATTGCATATGGGCACGTAACGTATTGAACATGATCATCTTTTCAAAAAAAGGGGTATGAAACATGATCCAAATCAAGTATTATTTCACTTGTTCAAATAATGTAATAATTTTCACAACATTTTATTCTTTTGTAGTTGCTCTTCACTTGCCTGCATTTGGAGCAATTACCTTGTCTTGGTGTACTTTTGAGCCCTTTTGCAATAAATTGTTGTTACCACATTCAAATAATGATAACAACAAATAATAATAATAATAACAACAATAACTAATAACTAATAACTAATAATAATAAAATAAACAACATTTAGGGAGGTCTGCAAAATGCCTAGCCTTAAAGCTTGGGTTATTTGATAGGACATGTTAAAGGATAGGCTCCACCCACTCACATGGCCGAATGGATGGATATGGAATCACGTGGACTATGAGATAATTTAAAAGTGGGCCCAAAAAATCACCGTAACCCTTTATTTTTTTTAACTACAAAGTTAAACCATTCAAAGAATATTAGTCTTCATACTTGCTGCAGCAGAAAACAGAAATCAACGAGAATGCAAAGAACAAAATCATGCTTAGTTCAATCCTTGATTCAAAGATCAAAAAGCGAGTGAAAGAGTTTCTTTGGTCAACTCTACCTTATCCCAAATACGAAACTAGGGATTCCCTCCCTTAGATTTTCACCTTCAGCATCGTGGCAGTGGTTAGAAAATGTCGGCTGAAGCAAAGGTGATGGTAATTACCTGACTTAAACTTCACACCTTTATTCTTACGGATAAATGGCAAAAAAAAATATCAATGGCTAAACATGTATAATATACATATCAGTTATATCAATGGGTTACAATTCCAAATTAAATGGTTTTCCCGTAATGGTTCCATTTAACTAATTCCTCCATTATGCCATTCACATTTTCTGACACATGCACCTAAAGGTGCAATATACAACATTCTCTTGGTTGGATTCTTTTTTTCTGGATGAATAAAACGGTTGTCTTTCAAAAAAAAATTACAAAATTCTTGAGTACATTACCCTTTCAATTATGCTTCTAAAGTTATGTTGTGTGGACATGGGTATGAACCTAAAAATCCAAAATAGGTACAAGGCGTCGCATTCAGCCAATCCCAGAATACAGCTTTCCCAGATGTGAAATAATACTAGATAAATTTAATTTTTTATTTTTATTTGTATTCTTATTTTTTAAGGAAAAATAAGACGTGAAAATAATACAATAAAAAATCATGTACTAGTTCTACATTCAATGATCGAGTGATAACACATCAACATTTTACTTAGGTTTCAGAAAGAAAAGGTGCAATAATATTCTTGTCATCTTGGAAAACAATGTTTTATAAGTAATAGAAAAATCCATAAAGAAACCGACACATGTGCGTCACATATTTCAAAGAACCCACTCAATAAGTTCAAAAGGAATGACAAATTTGGGAGACACAAGACTTTTCTCTAGTCTCCCAGTTTATTTTCTCAGTGTCTTTAAATGTCCAGTAGTAGTGATCAACAAAATGGAAAGTATTCAGAAAAGGTTTTTGTGGAATGATGATAGGGATAAAAGAAAGTTTCATTTGGTAACATAGTCCCAGGTATGTAGATTAGTGGTGGAAGGGAGTGTTGGAATCAAGTCAGTCCGTGAGTTTAATATTACTTTGTTGGGGAAGTGGTTATAGAGGTTGGGGGACTCTTCAGATGGTCTACGGAAGGTTATCATTCTCAGAAATATAGGCTGAATAGAACTGGCTGGAGGATTGCAGGTTCTTCTAGAAGGGTTTCTGGTTTTTGGAAAGTAGTGTGTTCAATCTCGATGGTCTTTGACTTTCATATCAGATATCATGCTTAAACTGTGATGATATTTTATTCTGAAAGGATATATGGTTGTGTGAGGTTTCCTTGGCTCAAAAGTTCCTTGCACTTTGTTCCTTAGCAGCTAATAAAGAGGCTAAGGTCAAAGAGTGTTATGATTTCCATCAGAATAAGGTCATTTGGTGCCCTCAGTTTCGAGAAGAGATTTAGAGGATTGAATGATGGAGCAGTGGATGTCCTTAATGGATCTTCTTAGCAGAGTTTTTGTGGTAGGAAGTGGATATGTAGAAGAATTTGAGATATTGACCCTCATAGGTTCTTCTCCGTTAAGTCTTTTTTGTAGAAAGTTGTTGTGTGTTGGTGATGTTCCTCGTGTTAATTCAAAAATATGGACGGGTGTTGCTCCTTTTAGGGTGAAGGTCTTAGGTGGCTTGCTGGTTTGAAAAGATTTTGACGATTGATAATTTAGGATGAGAATGATTATTGTTAATGATTGTCATGCAAAGCCAGCGAATCATCTTCTTCTTCATTTAGGTTTGCATCTCAGATTTGGTCTCACTTCCTTCAGCTGTTAGATATCGATTTTGTGTTCGAGAGCTTGGTTTGAATGTTCAATGAAAAAGTGCTTTTGGTTGGTAATTCTTTTAAAAGAAACCTTTGGACAGTAACATTATTTAGTATAGTACTATAGTATATCTGGTTGGAAAGGAATAAAAGGGTTTTTCAAGGAAAGGTGTCTTCTGCATTACAAGTTGTTTAAGGGGTTAAGTTCGAGTTGCTTGGTGGATTGTGACTTTGGATAAATTTAAGGGATGAATATTTCAAATATTTGTAGGGGTTGGGCTTCGGTGGATTATGTTAAGCCAAATTTGGATACCTTGATGCAAGTTTCTTAGTCCCCTCCAGGTTTGGGTCTCCTTAAACTTAACTTTGATGGCAGTTGTATGCGTGATCTCAGTCTAGCAAGCTATGGTTGGGTCATTAGAAATGAGTCCAGAGAGATTAGAATCCCTTTTGCTGGTCCTCTTCCAAATGGATCAGTGATTGAAGCGGAACTTCATGCTTATGGAGAGGTGTTTTAGAGATGGAAGAGTTAGGGGTTGTAAGGAGCATTTTAGAACGAGATTTTAAGGTTGTCATTGGTTGGGCCTCAAATTTTCTTTGCCCATGGATCTATTTAGATAAAGTTGAAAGGATTTGTCACTCTATTGCATCTTTTAGTTTTATGGTTTTTTGGGCCCCAACATCTGCAAATTCAACTTTTGATGAAATGGCGCATCAGGGTTTGTCTATGTCTTCGGAAATTGTAAATAAATTCATGTAATTTCTTGGGGGTGGCTTTTCTTGTAAGGTGTTTTTTTTTGTTTTGGGAAGAGAGTGGGGGGGCTCTTTTTGCATGGTTGTCTGGTCTCTTGTTTGAATTTCTTCTTCTTTTGTTATTAATACAGTTATCTTTCAAAAAAAAAAACAAGACTTATTGCATTTCCTACTTTTCTTTCTTCTACATAAACAGTAAAAATTTGTCAATAGGTGGTTAATGGTTATAAATTTCAACATTGACACCCCCCCAACCAACCAACCCCACTGTATAAAAATAAGTTAAACCAAGGATCCTTTTGAGTCTGAATCCCTAATCTCATTGCTTTTTATTTTCTTGAAATGAAAGCCCTGATCTCATTGAAAATTCAATTCAGATACCAAGGGGCATTTTTCAGTTTTGTTAATTTTTTTTTTTTTTTAATAGCATGTGTGGTCAAGCATAAAACAGCCATAAAGGCCTTCAGTTCTCCTCATAAGTAGAATCACCCATACGCAGCAGGCCTAAAAAGAAAAGCTCAATCTCCCCAGTAAGAATACAAAAAACTCCTCCCAATCAAAAGGACAAGGACTGCCTTTAGCGTAACGCCGATGTTTAGTTTCCAAACTCCAATGACTGATTATCATCTTTGGAAGCACTGCTGTCCTATGTCATGCCTTTTATCTTCTCCACCTTTTTTTTCGAAGAAGTCTCTTGATCTTTCTTTTGGATCAAGAATTATCATAAAATAGTTCTTTTTTACTATTTAGTTTAACTTCTTTATTTTAGTTTTTGTGCATGTTCTCTCTACTGGATATAGAGATCTTTAACTTTTCCCACTTGCTTCATTTCACAGATTGTAAAATCAGCCT
Organism: Chimonanthus praecox; assembly: GCA_022113865.1. Classification (NCBI taxonomy): domain Eukaryota; kingdom Viridiplantae; phylum Streptophyta; class Magnoliopsida; order Laurales; family Calycanthaceae; genus Chimonanthus; species Chimonanthus praecox. The sequence goes on along the minus strand of CM039087.1, from coordinate 62,509,236 downwards.
ATATATAGAGTCCTTTCTGTATTATCATTTACTTTCCATGTATCAAACTGACATAACCCAGTGAAGCAAACCAAAACATTTGTCTCTTGTACCATGCAGGATATACATCTATACATACATAAGTATATTGAAAAAGACATACATACCAGTTTTCTTAGCGTGTTCAGTACATCTTGAAATGTCAAAATTATAATAGCTTAAATATCTCAGCTGGACCTATTAGATGGGTAAGGAAAAATTACATATTTAACAACACATTTGAAATGTATTACATGACATCCACATTGCTATAAGATTTGTGGCATTTCAAGATCTTTGATCAAAGTTGCACCTTTAAAAATTGAAAGAACTAAGAGATCAAGTCTAAAAGGCACATTGATTGATGGGAAATTGTTATCCTATAGAGTAGGAGACAACAATGACAAGGTGCAATATCATTCCATAAGTTCCCCTACCCCAACCATCTAAAAAAATACCTAACAAGTCTCCTTTCCACTGTGTTCTGCTAATCCAAACAAGCCCTAAAGGATCACTAGTTTTAGTAAACATTCCAATCTAGAATAATTATTTTAGAGCATCACACATCCAAGGGGTGGCCAAGTTTCTGCAATGCACTCTGCTGAAAAGAAAACATTAAAATATGCCTAGAAGAAAGACAGTTGATCCAGAACTTCTCACATTCACCTCAAACCATCTCACATAACATCAACCTATCCCAACAACCAACAAATCAACGACATAACCAAAAACTACAAAAGTAAAGGAGGCACGGGGTTAAAGAAATCAAGTCACCCAGATGCAAAAAAGTCAATCGATCCTTTAAGAAAAGTCACAGTAATTGAGGAATATGAAGGATGCCCAGATGTGAAAAAGTGAAGAACCACCAAGTAAACATCAACTGATCTCACGAAACGAAATGGGTATTGCATAAATCAAGCGAAAAACGCATTGAGATAAATTGTTTAAAAGACGGCAGCAGCAAAAAAGAAAAAAAGTACATGAAGAGAAATAGAAAAAGCTCGAAAAGGTAAGGCTAACCAGAGCAGGGGGAGGAGGAGGGAGTGTGGTGACTTCAGATTCATGGAGATGGATCTGAAGGGGAATCGCTCCTTTCCACACCAGCTTCTGGGCTTCCGTGCCAAGCTCCATCTCCTACCTACGGAAGAAGACCGTCGGAAGACTCGCTTCCCTTTTCGGTGGTGCGGCGTGGACACGAAACACCCGGATCTCGTCGCTGCCCTTTCATAATTTGGCTGTGACGTGTTAATTAGTTAATTAGTTAATTTTGGGGAGTGATCAGATCTGGAAAACTGACATTTACATACTGCCGCCTCCAAGCCTTTTGTTGGGTAGCGATCTTTCCAAATTTTATTTTTTCCCGTGTGACACACGGAGGAATGAGTGTATTTCAAATTTTAGCCTCCGTACGTACGAAGAGTAAAATCCACTCATCGACTCGAATAATAAATTGGCTCGTCAAAATTCATATAATAGTAAATAAACTCATCAAAATGTAAAACTAAATTGAGTCGTCAAAATTTATGTGAATAGTAAATCAGCTCGTCCAAATTCGCATAAAGAATAACATCGGCTCACCAAAATTCATATAAACAGTAAATCGGTTCGTCGAAATTCAATGAAGAATAGCATTAGCTCACCAAAATTCATATAAACAGTAAATTGGCTCACTGAAATTCCCATCAACAGTAAAATCGGCTAGCAAAAAATCTGTATGAACAGTAAATCGACTAGCCGAAATTCTACAATTATGTGAAATATCCGATTTTACTGTTCATGTGAAGGTAAAATCGGGAATCCACTAACTTTCATATCTGGTTACACAAACCTCCTATGGGAGGATCGCACTTTTGTTTTGGGTTATGTAATGACCTGACCCGACAACAGGGCTTAGGGCTTGACTCAGTAAGATATTGTCCGCTTTGGACCTCGCATACAGCTCAAACCCGTATGGTTTTGCATTTGGGCCCAGACCCACGTGGCCCGGCCCAAAGGCCTCTTACTTGAGTTCCAATTGGGTGGCTTTAATAAACCCACCCCTCCCTTTCATTCCCACCGATGTGGGACTTTTTAGGGAGGGGGAGGGGTATTACAATCACCCTCCCTTAAGCCTCGAGCCGTCCTCGGCTCGACTCCGGTCCACTTGACAACTCCAGAGAAGGATGATAGGCCCACACAGTCCGAGTATTGAACTCGGCTCTGATACCATATTTGTAACGACCCGACCCGACAACAGGGCTTAGGGCTTGACTCAGTAAGATATTGTCCGCTTTGGACCTCGCACACAGCTCAAACCCGTACGGTTTTGCATTTGGGCCCAGGCCCACGTGGCTCGGCCCAAAAGGCCTCTTACTTGAGTTCCAATTGGGTGGCTTTAATAAACCCACCCCTCCCTTTCATTCCCACCGATGTAGGCCTTTTTAGAGAGGGAGAGGGGTATCACAGGTTAACGGTTTAAATTCAGAAATTTATCAGATTTATAGAGTTTTTAAGTTTTTTAATAAATTTCATAAGGTATTTAATTAATTATTAGTTCTATGGTTTAACAAATTAAATTAAAAAAAATAAAGATATATCAATGATATTATCAATATCATTTAAAACTTATAGATGAATTGTATGCATTTTGTATTTATATATGTGTTTGAGTATCTCACATTATATTTTACCAGAAAGAGATCTCTCTAATTCCAAGTCCGGCCATGTCTATAAGCGGAGTAAGCCATCGCTCGAGGCCCTTAAGTCCATAAACTCTTTTGTTATATAGGTTCAAAAAATTAGAAATTAAGCCCAGTAAAATAGGTCTAAAATAATAAGTTCAACCGGCCAACCATTCACCTATTTAGTATGTAAAATAAAAAAGGAATGCTAATTGCAGTCGCTCAAGTGACTGCGCCCACACACTCGCCTTTTCTATTGGTTGAAATATCATTATATCAACGAGTTCACTTAAGATTTTATTTTTTGTGAGTTTTATAAAAGGTCCATCTTAAGAGTTTGCCAAGCCCATGAAATATCAGGGCCGACACTCTGTAATTCATATAATACATAACTTAAATCCTTCCAATTAAAAATTAAGACACCAAAAAGTCATTCCGACCCGACATGTTTCTTTTCTCAAATGGGCTGAGTCCATTTGTGGAACTCCGGCCCAGCCCGATCCATTGACAGCCCTAGTTGAAAAGTTTTGGTCTCGTAGGGATAGTGTGATTTGGTTTGACATATATTTAGTTGTTTAGATTGATATGAAAACACAATTTGTTATTATTTGATTTTAACCGTTGAGATTATTAAATATTTTTCAAATAAGATTTTAATGATATTTAGTTATTTTGATTATTAAAATTAGAAGTTTTAAAAAAAATTGAATTTTAGTTTACTTTTACCCAATTATCTTTATTATTAATTTAAATGGTTGACCTTTTAATGAGATTAAATGATTTGATTTGAGTTTTGTTTTCTATAAAATAGATTGAATTATCATCATAATTTTGATAGATAAGTTATGAAAAATTAATGGTTTTATATCAACTTTAAAGCTTAAATAATTCAAAATATTCAAATTTTATACAATCAATGTATATACTCCCTTTGTCCCATTTTAGTTGTCCTATTTTAAAATTTTAAATTTTTTAAGGATAGTCTTAAGAGCCAAAGTAGATATAGAGAGAGAGAGAGAATTTACATGTGCTTATTATTTGTAAATGTAGAATATCAGACAACTATTTTGGAATAATTTAAAAAAACATACGAGACAACTAAATTGAAAGAGAGGGAGTATTATTTTGTACTTGTTTCTGTAGCTTATTTTTATACTAAAAGATCAATTTTATTAAAAACTCGATATTTATCTAGTATCTTTTTTCACGTATGAGTGACAATTTTTTATTGTTCATTTAATCAATAGTGGAGTTAAGATATTTTTTTGAAGTCCAAAGAAAATTTGTATATAAATGGCTAAATGGCAAGAAAAATTTAGTGTTCTCTGAATTATGAGATTTTTGCATGAAAATTTCTCTAGAAAGTTGGATTTTTGCATTAGAGTCACTCTCTCTCTCTCTTAGTTTGAAAATAATTCAATGTCAATTTAATGAAAGTTTCGAAAGAAATATTTGATCATTTGTTCAAAAGCCCTCAATTGGAGGATTATAGGGCTTTTTACTCAAACAATAATAAGAAATTTCTATGATGAGAAGGGCGGAAATTGGAGGTCTACTCATGACTGGGGAATATGAAGACAATAATCTAATTGTTGAAGAGCATGATATGTATGTCAATTACAATTTTACAGTGGGTATAACTCACAAAATCGTAATAAAATTTAATACTCATCCAATATAAAAGGGAATTGATTTGTACAATGGTACTTTTTTTTAAAGAAAATATTGAGACTATTTTGTTCTTCAATTTATAGTGATAAATTGAAATATATCCATCCATTATGTCCTAACACTTTCTAATTTTTTATGTGGCGTAGAAACCTAAGACCCACCTCTCTTCGAATATAAAAAGGCATTGGATAAAATTTTAAATGCACGCAACTCCTATGCAAGAGAACATTTTTTCAATTTATTATGATAAATAAAAGGACAAAATTATCCTTATGCCCCTTTTAAAAAAAATGGGTGTAAAATTCAATTCCCATATAAATGTGTTGCTGAGTAAAATTGTAATAAAATTTTGAAACTCATCTAATATAAAAAGGGAATTGATTTGTACATACTATTTTATCCTTCAATTTATTGTTATAAATTGAAATATATCCATCCATTTTGCCCTAACACTTTCTAAATTCTTTTTATGAAGCAGAATTTGAAGACCTCCACCTCTCCCTAACTACGAAGGCATAGGGTAAAATTTCAAATGCAAGCAACTCTTTGCAACTTGCAAGCCACATGCATGAATGGCCACAAGACTCGACCCTGACCCTCTAGCTCCCGAGCTAAAGTGACCTATCCAATGCAAGAGAAAACTTTTTCAATTTATTATGCTAAATTAAAGGACAAAATTATCCTCATGCCCTTTTAAAAAATATCGGTGTAAAAATCAATTCGCATAAAGGTGTTGCTGAGTACCATGCCCATCTGGCAAAAAGACTGAAGAATAGCTTCAAAATGTTGGGAATACTCGAAATGAACAATTTGCAACCAAGAATAATCTCATAAAAAGGTAGAAAGAGATTTATTGAGCCTTTTTTTTCTTCTTTTCAACGATTCTAAAACTTGCAAGAACAGTAAAATTGACCAGTCTCTCAAGTAAAATGATACGAGTGCAATCCAATGCAAAGTTCTAAATTTTCATCATTGGTGGCACAATTGCATGCCAATACTGTGTAACAAGTTCAAATCTCTTCACCAAATGCATCATAACATCAAAAGCTGCAATGACAATGGAGACTTCTATCAACTCTGATTGCTTCTCAAGTATAAACTTTGCAATTAAATAAGACCTATTTATATAATCATCCCTCAGTGTGAAATTTATGAAATAACACAGGCCCCCCCAAACGATTATCCCAACTTCCTTTTCTCCTTAGGAGCAATTTTAAACGATCAGTACCACAAAACCCACCTCTCCATCAATTTAATAAAAAAAAAAACAGTCATATTTTCCTTCGAAACTCATACATCGAATTGCTTGCCTACAAAGGTCTGACCAAAATTCCAATCTTTGGGTGCTACATTGTAAGATGTGAGAGTGATCTCATCACTGGAGGTGACCTCAAAGGAGAGGGGTTGATTCTTGAGATCAACATTTATATGCCAAATTTGACCCCAGTTCCTATCCATTGGGAGCCACCCTGTTCTGGAGCCCTTGACCTTGACGGCGATTATGTCACCAGCACCTGCGACATTGCTGATCAGAACTGAATGGAAGTATCCCTTACCATCAATTGTGAATCGAATGCCACCTTCTTTTATGCACTTGATCCTGACCACTCAAACCAGAAAAAATTAGACTAAATGCAGACAAGTTAATTTGTTGAAAACCTATGACATATTTGTAAATAAGACTTGTTGCACTCAAGGCAAATTGGACATGCTTACTGACTATGAATAAAATGAATAATAAATAAAAATGAAGATAAAATAATGTAGATGGCATCCAATCAGAGGATGGTAACTATCTTATGATTGGGTTGAAAAAAAGAAACAACTTGCATATTCAACTGCTAAAGAACATCATTTAGTAATTTTATTATCCCCGATAATGGCTGTGATCATGTGCTTTACACAGTATCTCAATACTCATACATGGAGCTTTGTAAGTATACACTATAGACAACTCAAGTCCCTCAATCAAAGTATGAACAGCAACATTCCGATAACATTTGCAGTGACATTTAGCCATGGCCTGAGAGAGAGCATGCGTGTAAGCAGTAACTCTACTTTTCAGAAGCTAATTTGTGATTGGTATATTTAAGATTCTTGTACAGCATTACATGCAAACATTAGAACGCAATTAGACTCAATTCAGTGGTGAATATTTAAGTATTATTTCTACTAGGTTGTGACAGACAGGCAATAAAATCAGCTCAGACCTGACTTAAACCACTGGTAAATATTTAGAGTGATATAAACAGTTTGAATTAGTGCTGGTGAGTCCACCCAACTCCACCTGATTCAACCTATTGGGATAATGCATCATTGCCAATCAAGTGAGGGCTTGATCCAATGTTTTAAATTTATAAGAAAAGATAAAATCTTTCTCAAGCATGAAAAAGTAACTTTTAAATTGTTTGATGCTCTGGGCTTTTACAGTGGCAACTAGAAAGATCACCAGCCCCAGAATATGTTTAATCCAGAATTGTATCAGTAGGACCCATGCTTTGATGATCAAGAAAGAATCAGATAGGCTTCGATCTGCTTTGCTATGCTCTAAAACAACCCATTATGGAAGTCTCATTATTTATTTCTTTTTATTGGCAGCAAGATGATTCACTAAGACAAGATGATTACTAGAAAAAGGAGAAGATAAAAAACCAACTATGCAGTTCATGAAATGAATACCCTGGTGTGAATAACAACATTCCACTCCATATAAGATCACAAAACATTCTAAGAAATTGAATTTCTTAATTGAACCCTAATGAACTCTCTTCGCCAAAGATATGGAGTGCTGGCCATCTTTTATCTATATAATGGAACTTCACTGCCAAAGAAGAAGAAAACATCTTGATTTCCTTCATAATGCCGGGTAATCTCCAAGGTAATTGAAGCTTTTACTAGAGAGGGAAAAAAGAAAAGGAAAGATACCCAATGGGCAGCACAAGCTTCAAGAGAAGGCCAGAATTACCAAAAAAAGCAGAAGAAAAGAAAGGGGGGAAAATTATAAACATCCACAGCCAGGAATAAGCCTGACAGCCAGTTCAGAAAAAATATTATCTATCCTGTTAGCCAAAGTCAAGGGATATGGCTTGACAGCTTACTGATCTGAATACTCCCTTATCTCCTCAAACTAGCTTCCATGGATCAGGAGAGCCCTTTCTAGCCCATTGAGTATGAGAACTTTCCTTAGATATGAGGACCACAAAATTATGCATACATTTGCACTACTACCTTGGATCACATTCGAAACCTCCAAGGCCAGCCAGTCAATGAGAAGCTGAAAAAATAAAGCCTTGAGAATTGACTTCCGAAAGGAATTCAAAGAGATGAAGGCGTTGTTCCCCAGGAGATGAGTGTCAAAGCACTGCATCCATCCTCTGAACATCAGATTTATTAATCCTCCAACAACCGAAGAAATAACTCTCATTTGAGCTCCATTGCTACACAAGTTCAAGGTAGATGACATATCCAGAAAGCCTTCTTATTCCTCTTCCAAAGACTTCAAAGGATGACCACCAAAGATTTTGGTGTCTGGTTTTGGTTTGCATCTATAAAATGTCCTTTCCGTAAATGGAGTAGCATGGTAGAGGTTAAAGATAAACAGCAGCCATGGAATTGCACATCTAGAGCTCCCAAAACCATCTCACTCCCTCACTCTAGATAATCAGAAAGTGACAACTAAGAGAATTGTTGAACTCAGATAGCGTATTTGCATTATCTACTTTACCCAAACAGATTGATAAATAAGTACCATGTATGAGAAGAGTTAGCATTTGGCAATGTATGGATGGACAGTTTCTGCCGCCCTTAGGGATAGATAGCCTACACTACACTGTAGTGCAGCTGACAGCTGAAGGCTAATTCTCTTGGAAGATCATTGTTCTTCCAAATGGATGGAGTGACAATATTTCAAATCGTGATACCCAGACATGGGCATGGCTATGGAAAGGAAGTGGCATGCATACAAACAAGACAGATTTCACACAAAAATGAAATGCCTGACATGGCATGATACAGAAACGTTATCTACTTTGAAGTGTCTAAGTCTAAGGTCAATGCCGAATTTTTTTTATAATGATAAATTTACTTCTAAATTTGTCCATGTGTTGCATTGGTTATTGGTGACAACACAAATTGTATAGTGTCTAAACCACCAAATATTCAGAATCATTGTTGCAATTTACTTAATTGGTTACTCTAAATTATCAAATAAAAAAGACAGGCCAAAAAAGGAGAGGACAAATTCATAATCAAGTGTATAATTAATAAAGACAACTATATTGATGACATGAAGAAAATCAAACATGAGAAGTCACTCGAGAGGGGACCCATTCTTTTACGCTTCAATGTTTAGTTCTAAATGTAAGCAACTATGGAATTTCTCTCTCCAAAATATCACCCTTCCATTTTGTAGGCCATTTTTGGGATGGTATGTTCATCACGGGCAAACTCCTTGGGTGGGGCCATAAGAAAATCTAAGGTGTATTGTCCATCTGACCGGTGAGCAGCCGGCCACACATGGAATCATGATCAGAAATTTCAATTCTTTTGCTTAAATCAATGCAAAGCTATCATCACCATCCATCCTTTGAATGGACGGCTTGATCACCATTCACTAAATGGGGTCCACACAACATCTTCCTATTTTGTAATTTGGCGACTTAACCAGATGCTTCTAGTTTTTTAGCCAGCAGGGTGACCACCACTGCCAACCTTTTGACCGAGGCCCTTTTAATCTTTAATTATCATGCCAAAGACTACTTTAGTCACCATCAACCTCCGCTGCTTTATTAGAGAACAAAGTTCCTTGTTTTAAGATGTGGATTTGAAGTTGAACTGCGTATAAAATAGGACAGTAAATCTATTAAATTTTTATAATATTCTAAATAAATAGTAGTAAAATGAGATTAAAGATCACAGTAAAATATAATAAGGAGGTTAAAGAGTTCAACTAAAAATTAATAAAGGCTTTGGGTATCTTGATTTTTTATTAAACTTCGTTCATTATCTATGGTTATTGGATGAGACCCTATAGACCATCATCTAGAGCGAGAAATTATCCACTGAACTTTCAAGTATAACTTTTATTATTAAATTATTAATTAAATTTAAAATAGAATCTAACATTCCTTCATTCATCTTACCGATTCAATTGGACTTTCAAACAAATGAAAGTTTGGTTTTTCAGGTGGATTTCTGATCATCACGCTAATCTCTTGAGTAATGCTTCTTTTTTATATAAATTAATACTATAATTTATTAAAGATTAAAATATATTAATATTTAATAAATACCAAGTGTCAGAGAGAAATTGCCTCATTAGGAAAAAAAAAATCTAATGAAACAAATTCTCCAAACACTTCCAATCTCCATCATCGAAAAGCATGGCCCACTACTAAACTAAATTGCGTTTGGATCTGAGAAAGAAAGGCGGCGGGGAAATCGTTTTCACTGGAGAAATAAGTGTTCACACCTTCCGACCCGAAAAATGTTCCAGACATTGGCAAACGACAAAAGGGAATATGTTTTCTCCAGTGATTCGCCATGAGTTTTCTCCTCTTAACACGAAAAGCTACATTTTCCACTCACCCGACATCGCGACAACCAAACGCCAACAATACCAATACTTATTATAAATAAATAAAAGAAAAGAAAAAAAAGTGATTAAGAAAAGGAAAGAAATCAATTTCGGGCAGCGCAGGATTAGAGATCCAGCGTACGTTAGCGAAGGAGAAGGGAGAATGCTAGAGTAAGCGAGGGGAGAGCGACAGACCTGCGGTACTGGACGGGCATGTTGGAGGCCTTCCAGATGGCGATCTTCTCGAAAGCCTGGATGGGCATGACGAAGTGGCGGTTTGGAGGGTTGCAGTGGCCTCCACCGTCGGCCGGCAGCCCGTAGTTGGGCGGGCAGAAGTTGGTGGCCGTCACTATGATGGACGTCCCCGGTAAACACCACCTGAGTCGTCGACACCTGATCTCGAAGCACGAACCACATACCTGACCCCTCTCAAAGAGCTCCTCGCTCAACCCCACCGTTGCCATCCCATACCCGCTCTTCACCAGATCCCCGTACCCGCAAGCTCCCCCCACCGCATCCCTTGGGTCCGCCGCCGCGTAGTATGTCGCTCGGGCAGATTTCCACTCGCTCAGCGCAGTTGTGGGGGACGTCGATCGGGCAGCCCGGGCAGATGGGATGTTCAGCAGCTGCAGCTGTACTGCTAGTACAAAGATCAGACTGGGACTCAGATGCAAATAACTACAGCCTCCCATTTTTCTCATTGTTTTTTTTTAAAAAAAAAATCTCAAAATCTCTCCTCCTGCTTTTGATTTTGGTTTGGATTCAGCTTCGGTTCTCTTATTTTGTCGTTGATTTGTTCATGAGAAGAAAATGCAGAGAGGTCTCTCTCAGAGAGAGAGAGAGAGAGAGAGAAGTGGGAGCGATCTGGATGTCTTGAACTGCTAGCGATTCGGCTTCTAGCCGTTGTTGTTGTTGGATATGTGAGATTTGGAAGGGGAAAGTAACTTGAAGAAAGCTTACATCCTGCTCAGTATCAGTGTGCTTTATTATCCCCTACTGCAACGAATTCCACTAGCGACGATTTGACGAATTGCGACGAGACGAATAATAAACTGCGGTGGCGGTGCGCGTTGTGCGTTGTACGTATATTGCGGTTGGCGATGCCTTTACTATACATATACGTTTGAGATATATATTATGGGTGCCCAACTTAAGGCGTTAATCTTTAAGAGGTACGAATTTTAGTCAATTTTTTATTTTGTTTTTTATCTATTTGTAGAAATCGGTTTATTTTTTAGTAAATCAATTTACTTATCGATGCACTGGATAGGTGCACAGACCGAATCACTTGAAAATCGGTGTACCGGTTTCTTGAGAGTTCAAATCAGTGCACCGACCGGATCATTTTATATATAAATTGGTTCACTCATCGGTGCACCGAATAGTACACCGATGAGTAAATCGATTGACTGAAAAAGTGAGTCGATTTCTACGAATGGAGGGTAAAGTGAAAAATTCAAAAAACCCATGTCTACTAAAAGTGTATTCTCATGTTACAATGACCATCCTATATTATATATCATATTTATATGGGATAATTTGAGTTATTCAACAACTTTGGTATTTACTTGTTTTCTTTATTTAATATTATATAAATATCTAATTTAAATATTTTTCTCAATATAATTGATATATTCTAAACAATTAATATTAAGAAAAATATAAAGAATGAAGAAATTCGTATGAGTTGCTTGCCTTTTTTTAACTAAAAAAGGAGAAATATAGCTTTTTTTTTTAAGAAGTAAATTTTTTAAAACTAATTTTTTGGCAACTACAAAGTTGAGTTTAAAACATTAGTTTTAACTTTCAAAACTTTACATTTTTGTCTAAAATATTTAGAGAATTCATATTAATATTTGAAAACGTAGAAATTTGTGTTCGAAAATTTGAAAAATAGTAAAGAGGTTATAAGGTTAGATTTGATGAGTTGTAAGAATTGGTAAAATGTTTTCATGTTATTATCTAAAATTAGAAAAATAATGTGAAAAATAAAAAGTAGAAAAGACGATGTTGTGATTAAATTTGATGAGTTTAAATGATTTGATATTCATTTTTTATATTAGCATAACTTTGTTAAAAAAATTGTCTAAGTGAAGAAAAACTTATCTACTATCAATTTTTTTAGGGAGCACTTACACACACCCGGATTTCCTGTCTCTATACACCCGTTTCTGAAATTTTGAGTGAAATTACGATTTTACCCCCCCGATTTTCATTCATTCGAATGAATGCCCAGTTCATTTTGGCATTCATTCGAATGCGTGTGTAATTTCAATTCATTCGAATGAATGGGCTGAGCAGTAACACGGAATACTGCTCAGCCCATTCATTCAAATGATTAGTTCATTTCATTCGAATGAATGAAGCCCATTCATTCGAATGATTAGTTCATTTCATTCGAAAGAATGAAGCCCATTCATTCAAATAATTCCTTCTTTCAGCCGTTCAATTCATTCAAATGATTCCTTCTTTCAGCCGTTCATTCATTCAGCAGTAAACATAATATTATTCAAATATTTTTTTTTAAAACTTTAAACTTAGTTTTTGATCACTGTGTATTTCCAAAATTTCTCAAATTGAATATCTAGACTAATTAAAATAACCTGATAAAAATACCTTAAGACTTTAAGGTCTTTTGACACTCTTAAATATTTAAAACACAGTATTTTACAAATAAGGGTATCCCTAGGGTGTGTCAAAAATACATTTGAAAGTGTCAAAAGACCTTAAAGTCTTAAGGTATTTTTATCAGGTTATTTTAATTAGTCTAGATATTCAATTTGAGAAATTTTTAAAATACACAGTGCTTAAAAATAACTGTCTATATTTTAAAACATAGACCATTATTTTTTAAGCACTGTGTATTTTCAAAATTTCTCAAATTGAATATCTAGACTAATTAAAATAACCTAATAAAAATACCTTAAGACTTCAAGGTCTTTTGACACTCCTAAATATTTAAAACACAGTATTTTACAAATAAGGGTATCCCTAGGCTGTATCGAAAACACATTTAGGAGTGTCAAAAGACCTTTAAGTCTTAAGGTATTTTTATCAAGTTATTTTAATTAGTCTACATATTCAATTTGAGAAATTTTGGAAATACACAGTGCTTAAAAAATAACGGTCTATGTTTTAAAATAAAGACAGTTATTTTTAAGCACTGTGTATTTTAAAAATTTCTCAAATTAAATATCTAAACTAATTAAAATAACTTGATAAAAATACCTTAAGACTTAAAGGTCTTTTGACACTTTCAAATGTATTTTTGACACACCCTAGGGATACCCTTATTTGTAAAATACTGTGTTTTAAATATTTAGGAGTGTCAAAAGACCTTGAAGTCTTAAGGTATTTTTATCAGGTTATTTTAATTAGTCTAGATATTCAATTTGAGAAATTTTGGAAATACACAGTGATCAAAAAATAAGTTTAAAATTTTAAAAGAATTTTAATGAATTTACTTTATACTGTATACTGAATGATTTGTGATGAATCATTCGAATGATTCGTGATGAATCATTCGAATGATTCGTGACTCCCATCATGTTTGGATCTAAATCATTCGAATGATTCGTGACGGTCATTTCCTTCATATTCATTCGAATGAACGAATGAACGTCCATTCATTCGTTCATTCATTCGAATGAATGGTCTATTCATTCGAATGAATGGATGGAATGAAGGTCATTTTATTACTATTCATTCGAATGAATCATCCATTCATTCGAATGAATGGGCTGAGCAATATTCCGTGTTACTGCTCAGCCCATTCATTCGAATGAATTGAAATTACACACGCATTCGAATGAATGCCAAAATGAACTGGGCATTCATTCGAATGAATGAAAATCAGGGGGTAAAATCGTAATTTCACTCAAAATTTCAGAAACGGGTGTGTAGAGGTAGGAAATCCGGGTGTGCGTAAGTGCTCCCTTTTTTTTACCAATGTCATTTACTCGAAACATGTGCTTTATCCTGGTCTGTATTATAAATAGCACTTGGTCACATTTTTTAAATAAAATTATTCTTGATCAAATTTTAAATTCTAACTATGTCCCTGTATCCCATAATAAACAACTCAGCTAACATTAAAAAACAAAATTGTGATGATGAGCCATGCCGACTACAATTTAATTATGGAGATTCTACGCATTATTGAGACACCCTTCACATTTTTATTTCTCCATTACTAATTAAATATTTAATAGGGGATTTTTTTGAAAGAATAGGAATGTTACCAATAGTATTATTATATATAACCAGTGACCATCCTGTATGAGCGTAGGACGTTATTTGAAGTGGGGGTTTTAGGATAATTAACTTAACCCGAAAAGTTTCAAGGAGATTTCCTCCTTTTGAATTAAAAAAAAAATTATATTAAATCAATGGAATGGTCCAATATATTTGTATTGGTAACCATTAGACAACAAATTAAGGGCATCGAGATGCTTTCATGTACACTATTAAAGTATCAAAGATGGTTCTTTTAAGGATAGTGATTTTTGTATTATGAGTCTTTGTCATTGTACATCATATTTAAAGAAAAATATAATTTTACCATTATTTTTCTTTTTTTCTAAAAAGATAGAGCAAAATTATATATTCTTTTAAAGGTGGTTTACAAAAAGTATTTTTACTCCTCACAATATGTGCAAACATCCCTAACTCATGGACACTGAGTCAACAATGATTCATCAAAACTTAGATAAAAGAATGGTTGGAATTTCTTAATAAAAATATATTATTTCTTCAAGGTAGTTCAGCCAGCGTAACTACCATTCTCTCCAATTGTATTTTAACAACAACATGCCATTGGAAATAGTTGTATAATTAAAAAAATTGAATGAGAAAGGACATGAAGATGAGTAAATTCTTGACAATATAAGTGTCGGTCCATCGGAGTCTATTTTATTAATTCATGCTATCAAGTGATAAAGATTACTTATTTTCAAATGATATAATGATTACCAACACAATCTTATACAGAGTAAGAGGTCCTAGGTAAAATTGTTAAGATGGATTTTTATTTTAGAGGCTCTAAAATCTAAGAACCTCAGGTTATTTTATAGATCTATTTTGGAGGTCTTAGGCGGCGATTTACCTTGCGAATAGTTGGAGCTAATGAACTTGTATGGGTCATTATGGTTCTTAGTAATAAGTTATTAGAAAAATTCATTTTTAAACATAAAGAACTTTTTCTTCTACGTCAAAACTTCAAAAAAAAAATACATTTAAGTGATTCTCTTTTTTACAAAGGCTTCAAGAAGTTGAAACCATCATAAGGGAGAAGCTCACACACAAACAAAGCCCATTACATATTGTATTGATTGGCTCGATAGACATGTGTCCTCTTTTGAGTCCAATAAATTATACCATTCAATTATTTAGATTTTATAAAAGGTGAACCTTATATATTTCAAATAACACCATTTTCTGTCATTCCTATGAATAGGATGACAAAATAGGACCATTCTTCAAAATACTTAGATGACATAAATCATGATTATAAAAGTATAAAAACCTTAAAAGCTTAAAAAATCTAATGAAAATTTGAGCTTAAATCTAATATGTAAATACACACCTTTCTAATCAATTATCACAACAAGCTAAGGATCTCTATGTGATGGAGCTCATGTGTGGGTGCAGTGTATTTGAACAGATGCAAGGCACTGACACTATTATAACAGCTGATCATTAGTTCCATATCGAAAATGGAGTCTTACAATGTAAAATTCATAAGGTACGGCGACCTTTTCAAAAAGAATCTTGCGAAAAACAAAATTATTTATTAGTATAAATTATAGTACGGATAATATCCATGCAAGAAGGAGTACAAATATCGATCGATACGTATTATATTGGACGATATGATACAGTTTTGAAATCACAAAATATCGGCTAATACATTGATATTTCGGCCGTATCATATCGACCAATATCGATCATTTTTTTTTTTAAAAAAAAAGAAAAAAATAATATTGACCGATACAGAATGTTTTACGCCCATGCAAGTGAGAGACAGCCTATCATTACATAAGTATCATAAAAGGGCGGACAATCTTTCCATTTAATAGTTATCATCAAGCCAACATTACATTTTCAATCATGTCCATATATTCCCATCCTTCGCTCCAACAACCAATTTGTAACCATTTTAAAATTTATATCCAGTTGACTTAACTTGAAAAATTTTCATTGTTGTTTTTACTTTAAAAATATTTTTACTTATCTAATAAAATATGTTTACACACACCACACATACTTCATCGAATTTCACAGGCACATTAGAACTTACAAGAGAAATTATCCTGTGCATTCTAACAATTTTCTTGTGGTTTTTCATACGTAAATTATAAAAAAAAAATAGATGATAATAAATTATGGTATTTTTTTTAAAATGTGGTATTTAAAATATGTAGAGATTATTTATTAAAAATATAATGTTTCTATTAATTTTTAAATATGAAAATTCATTCATGTAATTTTTAGATTTTATGAATTATTAGACTCAACATCGTGTGAATCAAATTAGAAAAGTATGATAAACTCTATAAAATTTCTAATCAAGTGCTTTCATTTGATTCAAACAATGATATTTAATAATTTTATGAAATCTATATATTATAAAATTATTAGACCATCATTTTGAATATATAATCTTGCATTTAAAAATTAATAAATGATTTTTAATATGCTTTCATTCCTTCATTTGTTGTCATTCTTCATAGGATCATTTCAGAATTGATTTCAGTATCGTAATTTACTAAATGGGGCATGGATAATTATTTTGCCTTTTATTTTATCATGCTAAATGAATATAATTTTTATTTTATTTGTTTCACCTTTTTATAAATTAATAAAAGATTTCGGTGAGACCTCTCTCTAAAGTCTAAATATAAAGGTATGCCCTCATCAGCCCTCATCAGTCTCCGATCATTTTTCTCCAAATGACGTGTCGGTGAAATTTCGCTGAATTCGTCCGCTGACGAATTCGTTGCCATCGGAGAACCTCGTAGAGTGATTGGGTTTAGTTGTCGCGACTTGGATTTTGAGATTCAGTAAATATCTTAAATAAAATAAATCATTCAATTTTATTTAAATATTAAATTTATTCTGAAACTTTTCTATGTTTTTTATTTAAATTTTAAAAATTACGGTTTGAAATTTATTTTACTTCAAAAATTTTCCTATGAAACTTTTTCGTAGCAGTTCCTCTCCTCAACAGTGGCTTACTGTCTCACTCTACACTCCCTCTCTTCCTGCCCTTAAGCAGCAATCCCTCTTCTCAACTGACGCTTTCCATCTTGGTCGACACTATTCAACTCGCTTTCTCTGCGCTCTCTCTTCTTGTCACCTAAAAAACAAATAATATTTACAAAAAAGAAACATAATAAATAATAATTAAATGACTCCTTTCAAATCTTGATTTTTTTGTTTTTGTTTTTGACCTGTGTTACTTTTCTTCAATTATGTAAATTCAGTTTTCCTTAATTTTACCTTTAAAAATTGATTGCCGTTTCAATATATCATGAATTTTATATTGATATCAAAAGTTTTAGATTAATATAAAGTTAGACTTCTAAATATATATATTCATTCCTTAATTAGTTGATTCAATAAGATTTAAATTGAATTGAGTTTTGAGTTTTGTGGCTTTTGTTAGTTGCAGTAATCGCTGCTGGGACCACCTTTAGATATATGACCCCTTCAACAAATATTTTGCAACGCAAAAGGCTAACATATCATGTGGACTTCTGCCCAAAAAAAAAAAAAAAATTAATAGTTAATGAGTACGGTAGTTGGGCCTGGACTACCGAGCCAACGACATGTTAATGCTGCGGGGCCCACTCCATATGCCAACTTGTCTATACAGTGGGCCCCACCTCCATCAGATGACGCTGATTGTAGATAATTTTGAGTCCTGATTATATTTTACAGAATCTATTAATCTTATCAAATAAGAATGAAAATTACTACTATATCAGCTAAAGGGCCCACTTCCTATGTGTGTGATCAATTGATTATAGTCCTTTAGGCCACTCGGCCCATCTCCACGTTCCCACTGCATTTGGACGAATAACCCTAGAAGATTTGGGAACTTCCACTATTGTAGGCTCTACCAAATCATTAATGTAATTGGACCATTGCCCAACCATGCAATTAGATCTAACAACTACAATAAGTGGGCCCATCAATATGTCCTTCTTGGACTGGGAAATTTACAGGCCGATCAAGCTTGAAGTGAAGCCTAACGTTGGCCCATTTTAAGTTAAGCCTAGTTAGGGATGATAATGGGTACCTAAAAGCCTGAAACGCCAGAATACATAATAAAAAAGGATTTAGGCCATTATTTTATAGTTTCAATCTCAGCCTTTTTTTTTTTTATAATCAAAGTGTCTATGCATCTTAGAGCACTCGACTAACATTCGAGACACGTGCAAGTCTCTCTACCGACACATACCAAATAACTCTACAAGAAGTGTCTTTTTGAAGTGGAGAGGAAATTGAACTCAAGATTCCCAGTTTTTGAAACAAATTCTTAGCCATCACTTAAACCCGTTTTATTTCATTTTAAATCATGGCCTTATCCATATTTATTGGAATAGAAACTCCTAAGGACATAACAAATAATTTTATACATATACCCTTATACATGTTTTTTTTTTTTTTTCAAAGTCAGGAAAATCTCAACTCTACCTTGGCGGTCTGTAGTCTTGTTGCCAAGGTGTGCTTACGCCTCACCTTTATAAATGTTTTACATCTCATTATTATCATTGTCCATTTTTTCATCTATTTGAATCTGACTTTTGAATTTTATATTATCAAATCTATCCTATCAATGATGAACTTCCACATTCTCAACATTCAATCCTATCCTTTACTCCGTCAATGAAAGTGTTTAAACTTTTAAGGTACCCCCTTATGTTAATTGTTGCCACCTACACAGCCTTTCAATTATTCATATCTGGCTAGTTTTGGTCATCAACAAACTTGTCCAACCTATCTCAAATGGCCTTTTTCCATGTAATTTGCACATGTTTTACCTGTATTTAACATATAGTTAAAAATTACAAAAATATACTTCCTCATCATATTTTAGTTACCCAATTATAAAAATTTGAATTTTTTAAAGGACTTTTAAAAAGCTTATGAAATTCTCTTCATCATCCTACAACTCTTTCAATAAAAAAGATATAGATAGTCAAAGTAGATAGAGAGAGAATCAAAATGACATATCAGATAACTATTAAGAAACAGTTCCAAAATGCATATCAGACAACTAAATTGAGACAGATGGAGTATTAATATTAAAAACTCATTTGAGATTCTAGTTTGTGCATTGGGATGGCACCTTCCAAATCTGGTGTTGGGTTTGAGCTCATGATCCATCATTTGAAATGTAACTTGGGTTAGGTGAACCTGAACTCGATTAAATCTGCCTGATTTTTAGAGTCGACACACGTTCTACATCAAGTTAGATGAAGCGGAGTCAACCTACACTGAGTCTAACTTGATCAACTCGAACAACCCAATGGGGTAGGCCACTCAAGTTAGATTTGGGTCACATCAAGTTCAGAGTATAAATCATTTAAAAAACTAGCCAATTTAACTTCAAGTCAGAATTTTCTTTGCCTCAAACCAGACTGAGCTTGATAAAGTTGCACCATATGTTGCAGCTCGATTGATTTCTGCACGCAGTATTCTCTTAAAGAGGCATCGGATAATGTAATTTTAATTTATTTATTTTTACTTCTTAATTTATGAAAATAAAATTAAAGACAAAATGAATAAAATCTCAGAATTATAAAAAGAAAGTATTGAGGAATAAATATTTTGATTTGGCAATCTAAAGGGATTGGAGTGATGGTTAGGAATCAGTCCTGCGATCGATTTTTATTCTCTTCAATGAATTACTTTTTGTAGAGTTACTCGTTGTGTGCGGGTAGGAAAACTTGACATGTTTTAAAGTTTACTCTGATATTCTAAGAGGCGCAGGCACCTTCACTATAATTTTTTTTATTTCAATTTGATCTGTGATAGAAGGGATTATTAGTGGAGATTAAAGAGTGAAGACATATGTGAAAGCATGGTAGAAAAAATTGCACATTGTAATAAGAATAGTTCAATGCAGGTAAAAAATATCAATAGCGGTTCTTTATTTTATTTAATTTCTTAGCTAATGTCGCCATTACAGCCAAAGTCACTGACAAAAACGTACTTAGATGTCGATGGATTCCAAATGTTCTTCTTCTCTCTTGTTCTTTAAATAAAGTAAAAAATAAATATACCATTTTCACGTGCTATAAATATATAAAAAAAATCCCTTACAAAGGAAAAGCCTTACCAAATAGCAAGAGAGAGGCATTTACTGGGCAGGCAGATCATGTGTGGACCCCACTTTAAAATACCCAATTTAAAGCCTGCAAAAATGAGGTGGGCCACCTCATTATTTTGGTTAAACACCAACTTTCCTTATGTGGGCCTTGCTTTTGAGATCTCCTTTCCTTTGGAAAATGATGGCCTTCAATTTTGCTTTTTTAGCACTTGGTCTTGTGCCTGAGCCCTTGGTCACCGTGGTCCCTAAACAAGGTGATTTCTTACTTTATAGACTGTTGGACTGCATCATATATTAATATTTTTAATATTTAAAATTAAATTGAATCACTCTGTTTTGATGATGTCAACTATGAGTGAGAAGTTCTTTTTAACTCGAATTTGATATATGAGAATTAATGAGATTGAAAGGTATTTTCAAGACGATACTTCTCACATAAAAATTGAAGTTCATTCAATTTGAAAAGGCACAATTTTCAAGAGTCAAAGATTAATGGTTAAAATATAGTTAACTCAAAGGGGTTGGAGTGATGGTCATGAACCTGTCTCAGAAAGCTCCAAAGGGCCACTCTCTATAGAGTTATCTGGTGTGTCGGGATAGATAGACTTGAACATACTTTGAAGATTAGTCGGGTGCTCTAAGAGGACTCGACACCATATGCATAAAAAAAAAGGGTCAAAATAAAGTTAGTTCTAGATATATTTATAATTCAATGGTGAAATTAATTCGAAATGAAATCAAATTGGATAAAAAATAATTAATAGGAGTAGATGATTATAAGAAGACAATATCAATTTACATATCAATGGACTTCACATGAGCATCTCGGTTGACTATTGCTCATAGACCACAATTACTTGAGTGAATTTTTTTTTCTCAATTAAATAAAAATAATGAGTTAAATAGATATTAACTTATAACAAATTTGGATTAAGAAGATAGTCATTAGTATCATAATTTCAATTATTCCTTACAATTCTTTTAAAAATGTAAACCTCGGTCAGAAATCGCAACATTTTTTCTCTTTTTAGGATTTTACCTCATTATAAAGGACAAAAATTTGTATTTTTGTGACTTTGGCAATGATGATTGACACTTCCCTTTCATGGGATCAAAGTGTGAATGAATGCTTATTGTATGAGTGACTGGATAGGGTCCACTAGTGAAAGTGACTTGGATCATAATTTTAATTTTGCCTAACAAGAATGGATCTATTAGTCCAATTAGTTTCACTTAAATTTTTATATTTTTAATTGAATAAGCAACTCAGAAACAGTACTATTAAAATTTCTATGAATGCGTCCACTAATTCTAAGGCACATTAAGGTTAGACCATGAGGGCTCGAATCCACAACTTTTCATTTCTTGAAGTGGGAGGCAACCAGTTGAGTTACACCCATGAGACGAAAGAAAAATATTATCTCAAAATTGATTAAATAATTTATCAGGAGATACTAAACTCACCTCTAAACTCTACCTTTTTTATACCCTCTATCTCATGTATGGAATCACAATTGATTTGTTTTCAATAATTAATTTAGATTCCGATAAAGTTACTTGTTATATTACTAAAACATAAAAGTGTATAATTTGAAAATAAATTTAGTATTTTTCTATTCACTTTAGGGCCATTTATTTGAGGATTAAGATAACCTCTTAAAATCTTATTATATCATTATTTTTTAAATAATTCAAGAGGCTTTGTAATCTACTAATGACTAAATGATGAGGTAATCAGAGAGATGAAAATGAACAAATTTTTTTTTTTTTTTATGGTGGACAATGATGTATACCAAAGGGTTCTTGAAGTCCACTCCACCTTAAAGTCCTCAGTGTACGTTGCAATCAAGATTCAATGATTCAAGGACCACCGTCAACTTAGTTTAATGTTGGGCTGCAACTAGGGCTGGATTAGGTCGGATTTCTTGAAATTCGACTCGAATTAATATTTATGGAATCTAACTTGACTCGATTTGAATTCTTAACAAAAAAATTCTCGACCCACTAACCTAAATTCTAACACAAATCAATTCAAATTTTAACCTAACTTGCATTTTGAATCCATTTTAACTTAATTTTAGCCGAGTCGAGTTGGATTAACTTCTAAAATCTTCAACCCGACCTGACCCGAATTTCATGAGAGTTTTGTCTTATCGACCCGACCTGCTGACTCGAAATTCTCAACCCGACCAACATGATTTGTCGGGTCAGGTCAAAACCCGACACAAGTTGCAGCCCTAGGTTAAGGTTATTCTTAATTTAATTGACTGAATTTAAAATATGAATGAAGTAATTTAATTTATTTAAAATATGAGTTTGATTTAGATAAAAAAATTGACTTATTTTTCATTTGGATTGAAGTATGTTAGGCATTTAGACAACGATTCCAATTATATATAGAGGCATAATTTTTATTTTTATATCATTAATTGATAATACTTTAGAATTAACTCTTTGTAATGATTATATCTCAGTAGCTAACTCTTGGTAGTATTGTCATCTATTTCTATCATTCATTTTGGAAATACCATTATATCTCTTGTATTTGACCAATGCTCAATATCAAAGTAGTTGGTTAAGATTAACTAAACATGTCTTGATCATACGTGAATGTCTACAAAGTTTAAAATTAGGATTTTTTTTTTTTTATGACTAGTTTGAGGATGTTGGATTAGATAATCGAACTCAAGTCACCCACTTTCTTCGGAAAACAATATTAACTACATTATCTACCATCTATTTTATATTAGACACTCATATTAAGACTCAGAAGTAAAATAGTTTGACCAAGATTTAAAATTTATATCAGTAACTATTAAAGGTTACATTTATCAAATGCAAGCAAAGGGTATATTCTCTCATTCAAGACCAAATCCCAGTCAATTGAGACCCTCCCAAACTTGGGTCAAGTGCCTATGCCTTTTGTTTTATTGAAATTTGAGATGTATCCTTGACCAATACAATTAATGCCCATTCAAGATCAAACTGAAAAGGCAAATATTTATATATAAATTAAATATAAATCTCTCATCATCCACAAGAGGATTAAGGATGACTGTTCTTTCCCCCTTTTGGGTCTTAGATTCAAGGCTGACTGAGATAGTGAGAACCCAAATTTGAGGCTGGTTTTGTCCTCTCCATAGTGGACCTTTCGGCTAAAGGCTTTTAGGTCTTAGTTGATACAAGACTAACACCCATACATTCATTTTATTAAATTAATACTTACAATTCCTGCTATTTTATTCTTACTTTTACAAGGGAAAGATCTTTGCTTGCCGATTCTTGAAGCCAGTCATCATTTCATGTGAGCACTCAAGCATCAAATTCGAATAACAACTGTTCACTGGATTTCTCAAACTTTATTAGATTGGGCCCATATCTTTTCAGTTTGTGATCCTGATGGTTTAAGAAAAAGAGGACAAATAAGAACAAACAGGGCCCATAGCCCATCAAAGGTATGGGCCCATACACGTTTAATACAACCATGCGGCTTATTGCTATGGAATTCCCTTTTTATTCTCATTGTATTTTCATTAATCTCCTTCTCTCTCTCACCTTGTGATTCCCTTCACAAATTGCCTACCTAATTTCTATCAAATGGATCTTTCCTAATTAAAATAATAGAATTGCTTGTTGACGCTCGTACTCTAACTATCCGTTTAGGGAATTTCTATCAATCTAGGCGATATGACCACATGCAGAGAGTTGAAATCTGTATCTGATACCATTTCTAACTATCTGTCCCACTAATATAATATTGTCTGCTTTGAGCCTATACCCCGGCTTATATGGTTTTGCATTGGTGAGCTAACCCAAGCAGAAGTGCAAAATTCGGCCACCCCAAAATATCAGCCTAGTCATGAACTTTCTACCAGGTCATTCAAAAGGAATTACCAAGTCAATCTCGAAAATTATACCTATTTGGAGTAAAGTTCACCATCATTAAAGAAAAACTCAAATCTCTAAAACAAAAGATGGTCAATACTGCATGACCCTGTGGATCCAATAGGATGGAGTCTAGTGCATGGAAATTGATGTGTTCGAAAGGTATTTTGAATATGATGCTTTTTATTAAAAAATAAATTATTTAATTTGAAAAGTTATCATATTCAAAGATCCAAAGATCAACTATCAAAATATGAAAACATTGGATGGATTTCTAATTTAACAGTAAGAACAACTCAAAATGAGTTTAAATTGGATGTGGATACAATTCATAGGGCAAATGAGCGTGAGAAAAGGAGAATATAATATCGGATCTCAATAAGTTCCGTATCGAAGTCTAAGTGAAGATTTCGCTCATGAATTATCTTCCAAATTAAAAAATTTCCTCTAATAAAATGAACAAGAGAAAATGCGGTTAGGCCAAGGTCTAGATCTGACCTTGGTTCAAGTTGAAAAAACAATAGGTTGGATTGGTATTGAGAAAGCACATACATATCCCAGCCCTACTGATGGACCATAGTATTCATTGAGCCTTATTTTTTATAGGCTCCAATATCATTACATGGGTATGAATAAACTTCTTTTTAAAGTAAAATAAAACATAAGTTGAGATCGGTTTACTTCTTAGAAATTGATAAAAACACTGATATATTTTATAATATCATAATCTGAGTGGCAAAAATATATATTAATATTTTTATTATAAAACAACACTAATATCTCTATCAATTCTTAGTTCATTATAACTTTATGATACTCATGTAAAGATAAACTGGACCCCATTGTAATCACATCATAGAAATTAGAAAGTGCACTCCACAATGGACAATTGGGTTGGGTGTGAAAATGTTTATTTGAGGGAAAACCCCCTTTTCACATGTGAGACCTTTTAGGCCTGGCCGGATGGGACAGGGCCCAAAACAAAACTGTGAAGACAGAGTGGGTCCAAAGCGGACAATATCACAATAAGAAGTTGGAGTAGGGTCGTTACACCATATATCTAGATTTCAAATGAATTATCAATATTATTGACTCATTCTTGTTATTTAATATTTTTTTTTTTTTTACATATTTCGTGACTAGATATTCATGTTGTAATATAATATAACGCAGGAGCGGGAGTGGTGGAATGAATGGGCCTTGTTTTAATGTTGGTCCCCATAATTTACGTGCCCTTTTCTCCAAGAAAGGAAAGAGAGCATAGCGTGGGGATGCACGCAATGCTCATCTAAAGGCCAGGCATCGTCCACGTCAGAAATGATTTTAAAGTAATAAAAATAGAATAGAAGAATGAACCAGAAAAGAGGAAAAGCACCAAAGGTTGTGATGGATCGTGGATGCCAATGTGTGGATTGATGAAAAGTAAAAGGAAGAATATAATTTCTTATTCTCATGTTTACACCTTCATGTCCACCACAAGATATCCTGCTATTCCACGTGCCAAAAGTGGGTCCCAACAGGGAATAAAGTGGGTCCCAGCCGGTCCCAGCAGAGAATGTCAGACAAACTCAGCACTCTAATTCCTTACCTACGTTCCTGATCTACTCTCTTGATTATATTAGTAGATCTTCGATATAATATGTTTATTAGAGTTAAGATCTTTCTTAAATTAGTTTATATAAAAGTTTAAAGTGTAAATGATTTGATTGTCTCATTTGAGATTCGCATAAATGAATATATTTGAAAGACATTTGAATATGTATAGTTTTTTTTTATAAAATCTCACTAGATAAAAGAGAATTCATATTTTTTAAAATTTAAAATTTTGATATTTATCTAATGATGAAAATTTATTTCATTTCATTCACTGTGTCCCAAAAATCAAAATTTTGCACCAAAGTCCATATAATTTCTTTTGTAGCTTAGGTAAAAAATACATTGTGTTGATACGAGATGCCGATACACTCGTATTGGCACAACATTCGAAAAAAATAAAATGAATTTTATTCGTTTGACCAATTGGATAAATCAAACATATGCATATGTTTGTTAGACACCTTATATCCTCATTAAAATAATTTTTCTTACAAAAATACAAATAGACCATGCCATGGGTCAATTTGGGTGGAGTCTTATTAGGGATTGGATCAACAATATTCAATCTATTATTTATTTGTTTATTAAATGACTTAGTTGGTTCAAATCTATTTTCAAATTTGAGTCACAAAATTTTAATCCCATATTTATTTAAATTGTTCGGGTCACATCAAATTTTGCCAAATCTTGTTCAAGGTAGATTTGGCAACGAGTCAACCGATCAGATTGAATCTGGTCCGTTTCGAGTTCAATTTAATAACTCTGAATCCATTACTTATTTTTTATTAAATGAGTTAGTTGATTTGGATCTATTTCGAGTTTAGATCATAAAACTTTAAATCCATAATTCATTTAAAATACACGAGTTTAGTTCTGATATTCGGATCAGATCGAATTTTACCATGTCTAAATACAAGATGATACAACTATAAAACAGAAATTGATGTTTTCAGTGAAAAACCACGTTGTCACTGTGACACTGCAATAACAACATTAAATATTGATGTTCGAGTGAAAAAAGTGGTGGAAATAAGTTAATAAGAAGTTGCAATGATCTTTTAACAAATAAATTTATTTGAAAAAACAAATTATATTAAACAACATTTTAAAAATTGAATCGAATTGAGAAGTTTGACTTGATTGAACCTAAATCAATCTCTAAGATAATTTGATTTTCAATACAGTTCAATTTGTCCAAAAATGATTATGATTTCTTATCTTCTTCTCTTTCTCTAAAATTGTTATTTTTCATCGTGTGCTACTACAGTACCATACTTACAAGTTAAATTTTCATAATTTTAATAATTTATTTTAAAACATATGATTTTCAAAATAGCTCAATATGATGATTTCACTTGATAATTAAACTTAATTAAAATCACATTATCATAAAAATAATTTAATTGGTAATTCAGATTTAAAAACAGAACTGGATGATTTGATTTAATTCTTTAACCGAAATATACAAATACATGATGTATATCCACTGATTTCTCGAATCGAGTTATACCGGCTAAGGTAAAATCGGATCCAAATTTCACCGCTGGACTAAAAAGCAGCCGATATTCCGTTCTAGCTACCATTTTAGCCACGTGGCAGTGTTGGGAAGGTTTCTGTTCAACCACTAGAAACTGGCCACGTGGAAGACAAGTTGGTAGAAAAGACAAAGAAAAAAAAAAAAAAGAATCAGAAGTGAGCTTGGGATATTTTGTTGAGAGAGAGAGAGAGAGAGAGAGCTTGATTTGAACGATAAGGAGAATCCAAACACAAAAGAAAAGGGAGATTGATTTGAACGATAACGAGAATCCAAACAGAAAACAAGAAGGGAGATGCTAAAGTAGGGCTAAAGGCATTAGACAAGGGTCGGTAGCCACACTTGTACCTTCTCTTTTTGTCTCTCTCTTAACTCCTCTTATACCCTTCCATTTCCACACCTCCTTCTCTCCCTTTC
The DNA here is from genome assembly GCA_022113865.1 of Chimonanthus praecox. Classification (NCBI taxonomy): domain Eukaryota; kingdom Viridiplantae; phylum Streptophyta; class Magnoliopsida; order Laurales; family Calycanthaceae; genus Chimonanthus; species Chimonanthus praecox. Next base: position 62,481,541 of record CM039087.1, on the reverse strand, counting down.
CATCTCCTACCCTCCCTACTCTTCAGGTCTTCTTCTCTACCTCTCTCTCTCTATCTGTCTCTGAACTTATTTGATACAGTGAATTTCTTATAAGAAACTACTATAGGATCATTTAATTCTGGTTGTCATGGCTATTTTTAATATCTTTTTCTGAGTGTTTCCCATCACAGATTTTTCTCTGTTGCCATTCATGGCCACCTAAAAGTTAGAAACGTTTCAGACAAGCTTCTTTTGTATCTATAGTGTTGATTATTGACTCGATTTGTGACTCCATCCAATTTGACTAGTTTTGGCCTGTCCCAATTTGTATCTTTTTTGTAATCAAAACTATATAGAGAGAAGATGAGAGAGAGAGTGAGAGCCTGTATTGTATCTCCTTCTCTGGATTTCTCTCTGTGTTGTCCGGTGGACGTAGGTTTTTAGTTGAACCACGTAAATATGTGTCTTCTCGTATTAAATTTTCTGGTTTCTTGCACAACATACAATTGGTGCTAATTTACATGTGGGTTTCTACATTTTCAGGTTGTGAGGATTGTTGGAGGCTTTTGTACATTAGTCGGAGAGTGTACAGTTGGTGATATTTGAGGCTGGTCTCTCTCTCTCTCTCCAATTTTGTTTCTAGCTAAACTGATAAAAAGAAGGTCCATGGCACCGATGACTTTGCCTCCCGGCTTCCGGTTTCATCCGACTGACGAAGAGCTTGTGGCTTACTACCTCAAGAGAAAGATTAACGGCCGTAAGATTGAGCTGGAGATAATTCCAGAAGTCGATCTTTACAAATGTGAGCCTTGGGATTTACCAGGTATCATCTATGCTATTACCGTTAGTTTCATCTTAATCATCCTTATTATCAATTTTTGAAAAAAAAAAAGGTAATGTAGTTACTGTTGCATGTATTGATGCCTTTCCAATAAAACAGTATCAGTTTGGTGGTAACAGGGAATGTGGATCATTTGTCGTCATTATTATTAGAAAATGAGGATCATTAAAAATATCCACTGTTTTTTTGGGATGGATATTTTTTTTTGATAACACGGGTATCACCATCCTATATCGGAAGTGAGACTAATCCCGTACATACACGAAACCACCTACAAATCTCATGTATAAAGTAAACTCAAGACGAGTTGAACCCAAGACCTCTAATCCTAGGAACTTAGACCATCTGAGGTACCTTTGCAAAACATATTACATACACTTAACTGCCCTTCTTGAAACGAGGAGACCTCCCTTACTTTGGTTTGGACCCTCTCGATCTTATTCTTCTCTCTTTTTTAAATACCAAATCCGTGAATTTCCTTTGTGTATTGCTAGATATCGTTCAACCATAAACCTTTGGATTGCATTTATTTAAGACATGTTATTCACTTTTAAATCCAAATGAGAATTGATTGTGTTCTTCACATGTTGAAATCTGTAAAGATTTTTTATTAAATACTTTAGACTTTGGGTTAATGAAAAGGTGGGATTAGAGTATCGAATTCAAATATCTATGCAGCCAGCAACATTGCTTTCCCATGCAAATCGGTGCTAAATTGAAATGGGTGAATTCGTCCAACAGAATACTTTGTTCTATTTTTTTCACAATCACTACTAAATATTATGACCATTGGTTTTACCATGATGATCATTTAAACAATGTGATCAAATGGGCTTATCACAGAGAAATCATTCCTACCGAGCAAAGATCTGGAATGGTATTTCTTCAGCCCTCGTGATCGAAAGTACCCAAATGGATCAAGAACAAATCGTGCCACTAGGGCAGGCTACTGGAAGGCGACCGGAAAGGATCGAAAGGTGAATTCACAGAAGCGGGCAGTGGGCATGAAGAAAACCCTAGTTTACTACCGAGGTCGAGCGCCCATGGATCTCGAACAAACTGGGTCATGCATGAATACCGCCTTGATGAAAAAGAATGTGAAACCTCCTCAGGATTGCAGGTCCAATCTATTCCCCTCATTTCTTAATTAATATTTTCAGTTTGATTATTCTAACAAGTAGTCACTCATCAACCTTTGTTTAACATTCCTTTCATAACTTTGTGCTAAATACTTGCAATTATTGTTTGTTGCTTTCAAACTCAAAGCCTTCATAGCTAGCTATGCTTATTTTGAAAAGGAGAAAAGTTAGCACATAACAAGATTATTTTGGGATATTTGCATCTGTTATCTTGGAATGTTGGTTGGGTTATTGACTTACCAAAATTAGAGACATCATTAACTGCAAAAGGACTCAAATCCCTTTGGATCATCATAAGATTTACTTTCTCCATCCTATTTTAGTTGTCTCATTTGACATATATGTATTTTTAGAGAACTTTCTATAAGGCTAGCAATCTATATGATCTCATTCATTTTCAACCCACTTTATGCTAATCCAATATAATGAGACAACTATTTTGGAACAATTCCAAAATCCATATAAAACAACTAAATTGGGACAGAGGGAGTATTTTAAAAAAAATTTAGATTGTCTGTGTAGATTGTAACAGTCATCCGGGAGAAAATTTTCAAATTACAGTAAACCCATATTATTAAAAGAAAAAAACCAATTTGATTGTGATCCCTATTGAAGACCATGACTGATGTTCATCTAACACCTATTGTTGCAGTAGTCATGTTCTAGACTTTTTGATCTTATTACTTTTCTTATGAGTATGAAAATTTCATCAGCATTGTCTACTAATTTGTTCTAACAAAAATCATGGTTTTTATATAGGATGCTTATGCACTGTGCCGCGTGTTCAAGAAGAGTAACCCTGGTACAAAGTTCATGGAACCAAGCTTTGATGACCACTCTCAGTGGATGCCCAATGATCACTCATCTCCTATGGAAATCTCTTCTGAAGGAAGAGGGAAGATCTAGAGAGCAATGGTTATCCTTTCCAATCGGAGACAGGATCATCAGATATTGCTCAAGAAGCTACATTCGATGTAAATGCTCACAGAGAAGGAAAATGGAGGCAGTTTCTTGTGGAAGAGGAACTTAATTCTGCAGACCCATCATTTCCAATGCATCGAAGCTTGGCCCATGTACCATCTAAGGTAAAGATTTATGTGATAATAGGAGGGGATTTTCTGTGTCCATATGAGATAGTTTAAGACCTGGCTTTGATACCATTTTTAGGACTTGGGTATCCATTGTAAAATAGTATCTTATTAGATGGAGTGACTCAAGTTTTTCATAAATCTCTAGATCTCTTTTTACACTTCTAACGTGAGACTCGTTCGTAGCCCCAACAGTGCTTATGTTCACTTACCAAAAAGCAATTAATAGGATGGTTAGGATAACCAAATTCAGGTAACATTGCAGTGTTCGCCATTCCCAGTAGTCATCAATAACAAACCCTTCAAGTCAAGTGACTAAAATTGATCAGAATATGTCCACAAACTCAGCATTTTAATTTTGTTGCAGGTGGATGTAGCAATAGAGTGCGCAAGGTTGCAGCAACGATTCTCACTGCCTCTATTAGAGATGGAAGATTTCCCACCGCTCGATGACTCAGACATGAAATTTACACAGTACGGATTCTCCCATGAAAACCCAAATGAAACAGACATTTTACAAGAAATCCTTTCTGTAGCCTGTGCTTCTCAGGAACTCATAAATCAATCCAGCCATCAAGACATATTGATACCCAATTATCCACGTTTGGACGAATTTGCACCTCTAAAACAACTGGAAATAGATGGAAGAAACGGCATGGGTTCCTCAAGATTTATCGAGATAAGTGATTTGGAAGAGGAGTTCAAGGAAGAGAAGGCGGCAGATAACCTTGGAGGGATAAAAATGTGCCACAATCATCTTGACAAGGTAAAATTAAAATGCTTCATCTTATTCTTCTTATGCACACACTTTACCCATGCCCAAAGACCCTATCTACAGATTAGGACTGCAACTCGGTTCGGGTTTTGGCCAGACCCGCATGATCCGACCCGAGATTTAATTTGGGTCAGGATGAGAACTTCGGGGCAGCGGGTCGGGTCGGGTCGAGAAGATAAAAACCCACAAGAAATTCGGGTCGGGCCAGATTGAGGATTTTACAAGTTAACCCGACCCGGCTCAACCAGACCCGACCCGGTAAAAATAAGGCTAAAATGGGTTTAGAATGAGGGTCGGGTCTGAATTTGGGTTGTGAACTTGAGGTTGATAATTCGGGTCGGGTCGGGTTGGGTTTTAAAAAATCCGACCCGTCTGACCCGAGTTGCAACCCTACTACAGATGGGACGCACCTTAGTTAGAGTGTGGAAAGCTCGGAAAGCTCGACATGCAAAAACTGGATTCGGGGTTGGCTAAGCTGTTAGGACCTAGGTATCCAGCTCAAAAGATTAGTCTGTTAGGTGGAGTAAAACTTTGCAATGTGCAATCTAATGGACACCATTTTTTCACAAATGTGAAATGGCACCAAATTTTTGCTATAAGAATATTATTTAGGTTATTTTTCATTTCACATTGTAAAATATACATCTAAGTGGGATCTTCTCATTAAATTACACACCTTTTTTTTTTTTTCATTGCTACTAGTGCTTGGGTCACTCACTTGCATGGACAAGTGGTTCACAGAACGTATTAGAGGAGGACCACAAAACAGTATTCATAGAAAGCAATTCAATTTTCCAAAGAGAGGATGGATACAACAAAGGTATGCCTTACCTTCTCATCACTTCTCTTTCATCTTTTGCTTTAACAATTCCTTTAGATCATTCCACTGACTATGAGGTAGACTGCAGGAGGAATAAATGAAATCAATGACATTGAGAATGAACCGAATTCCTCACAAAACCAATCAAGTGATTTTACTCTTGGACTTCTTAGTGATAACCCAACCTTCGATGTTTATGGTAAGATTGAAGTTAGCCATGGATTGTATGTCACTAGCCCAAATGTAGCAGAAACATTCTTTCATCATGTTGAGCCCTTGAAGATGGTGAAGGTCCACATGAATTCTATTGTGACACGTGAGTTTCTTGAACCAAAACTTGAAATTCCAAGGAAAAGTCGACGTAGAAGTATGATTTTTAGCGAGTTCAAGGCATTTTCTAGAGAGAAATTTGTGGGGATTGAATCATCTATGAAGCCATGGAGGGAATCTTACTTGATCAATGAGACAATGAGTTCCATCATTAAGATTGTGGCACTTCTATTGACATCTTGTATCTATCTTGGGGAGGTTTCTGAGCCTGATGGTGTCGAGAGTGATCATCCTTCAAGTTCTCAAGCCTTGATTGACAGAAAAGAAGGGGATTTCTCTGAGGAAGTCGATAAGAAAAAGAATGGTTGGTTCACCAAAATTAGAGGAAGAAGTATTTCCAATATGTTTTTGAACTGGAAATGCCCTTTCCTCGCTGCTGGGTTGGCTCTTTTTGCCTCTGGGATTCACAAATATATCTAGTAATTGACATCATGATAGATGAATTCATTTTCTATTCAACAATTCATTTCTATTTCTTTTTCTTTTTTTCTTTTTTTGTGGGAAGGATACTGGGAATCATATGTACAATAATGAATTTGTAATAGGTGTACTAACTTAGCCTACCTATCAAGTACAATGCTTGAATGGTTGTGAAACATTTTATTGTCATAGATTTTGATGGTCGGCTGATCATTTACTCATATTTCATGTTTGATTGATAAGGTAATGAGGATTTACATTTTTTGGTGGAGATTGAAAATATCTTGGCATTATGAAATGAAAACGGCAGACCCATGAAATAGTAAAGACATTGGTCGAGAAAAATACCCACATCATAATTCTAATATTCCATAATATATGTTTGTGGTATTATGAAGAACAACTTGACAGAAAATATTATCAAATTTTGCCATAAAATCTTCACTCATACACACAACTTTGTCATTCTCTTTAGTCTTAACCGCATGATAACAATTAAATGATTCAATAACTGTGAACTTGCAATCAGTGATATCTACGGGTTGGTTCATTTAGATAACCTTTGAATAAGGGAGCCACCTTCCCTGGGATATAATGAGGTTGGAACATTCCTTTTTCTTTTTTTTGGAAAGTATCCCCATTTTGCATTCGAGGTTAAACTAATCACATGGTTACACGAAACCACCCACAAGACTCATATATTAAATAAGTCCGAGAGGAGTTTAACTCAAGATCTCTAGTTTAATTCTAAAAAATTTAGACTAATTGAACTATCCACGTGGGTTACATTGGAACATACTTGATTGGATGAATTGGGCACATTACCTTTTGCACTGAATGATGGTCGGTAGGTTAGTACCATGGTTTTAGAACTAAGCCAATAAGATGTGCATTATCTAAGTTTGAGGGAAGCAGAATTGTCGCCTACTTAAGCACTAGATGATTCAGATTCATCCAACTAATGCTAGACTATCATGGATTTTTTTTTTTTCTGACCAATGTGTTCAGGTCTCTTAGAGTATTTGACTAATCATCGGGTCATGTGTAAGCCTCCCTATCCACATACACCAGATAAATCTAGGGAGAGTATCCCTTTGGGGTGAAGTTGGAATCGAACTCAAGACTCGCACATATAATGATCATCGATATGCTGATGCAGAAAAGGCACATTTAAAACTTTGATTGGTATCCAGAAGCCCAAAATTTCTAATCCATGTGTTGGATGACATGTGCTAGAGTTAAATCCATGTAATTATAAGAGACATAAAATTAATCTCATCTGTCTACAGCAGGGGACGACATATCGGCCGATTACGTATCATATCGGCCGATATATATAGGTTTTTAAAATCTATATATATTTGCTGATATCTGATATAGATTGTCGATATTGACTGATATTGGTGGATTTTTTTTTTTAAAAAAAATAAGAGAAAAAAATATCAGCCAATACCGAGATTTCGACCCTTGGTCTACAGTAAGTGCAACTAGGTCTTGAATTTTATATCAAGAGAATCGGAGTGAATTACGTTGAGTATCTGAAACTCAATTCTTGAACTTCATCTCATGTGCCGGTGACACCAGCCCCACCAAATCCTCACAAGAATTGTACATCAGTCATACATGTACGTAAGAGATCAGCTCCGTTGATAGCCATAAAAGTTTTTTTCTTTTTCCATTGGAGTAAGCATTACATTAGGAAAAGGTTATCCTCAATCTCAATCCAAGGATCTAGCTCTCCCAATGAGGATGCCTAACCAATAAGCTAGTCCACTCTTTTGGCAAATACCAGCTATTGTTGTGCGAAAATTGAATTCAAACAACGCAGTAGAAACATTCAAACAACAAAATCAAAACATCTATGAGAAGAAAATATAATTTTTACGTAATTCGGCTGAAACCTATATTCACATTCAGCAATCGGGTAAAATCCATTAAATCAAATCAGAGATACCAATTACAAATTCTTCTCAAACTCTTTCTTACAAATACAAATCTACCCACTACAAATTCAAATCTCTATCCAAAATACAAAACAAATCCAACCCAGTTTTTCTCTCTTACAAACTCAAAACTCTCTCTCTCGAACAAATCACTACCTCTCCGATGGAGGCTACATGGCCTGCCAAACCCACCGAAGCCACAGAAACTCTCATTTTTTATCTTTATATAAAATAACTTCAAAATGAAAGAAAGAGCAAAGGAAATAAAAAGAGCTTTTGCCATTTGTTGTGAACAATATTAGAAAATAAAATAAAAATAAAGTGAACCCACTCGGATACTTATTCTACTCAATACACCCAAACTCCATAGGTAAAACTCCCAAACAGACCCTAAATAAGTTGTCCAAGAATCTGATCTCCGAATCCATAAATCATCATGCCCAAAATATGAAAATTAATACATCTTACAATTTTTATGGAAAATTGACCTTTGCCTCTCCAAAAGTACGTCCAATTCCTTATGATAATCACCACACCCAATTTTATGTATGCAAAACGTAGTCTAACTAGTGAAAACAATGCATGGAGAGTCCTCGCTACCAATAGAAACATTAGAAGAACACCATGCATCATCTCTTATGAACTGCATCCATGAATCGTCTTTATCATCGTCGTCGTCGTCGTCGCATGGGGATGATCCGATGGCTACTTCCGGTGACATGGTCTCACTGTCTATGACAATCCCTTGAGAGCTCTCCATCAATGACTGACTGCACTGCCCTTGCTCTTCAACTTCTGTACATGCCCCGTTTTTATTGAAAACGCGACACAGTGCATATGAATCCTGAAATTGTAAACCCACTAATCCGTTACACGTTCTTCTCCAATTTCATACATGCAAACACACATACACATGAACACAAGGAAGAAGTTATAAAAATGGAAATCAAACCGTATACTATTTGGGAAAATAACTTGTGATAGTATATATGCAATCTATTGTTCATGATTCAAACCATCGATATAAGGAATGTCGAGAGAAAAACGTCTTTTCTATTACACAGAAACAACAATATCAAAAAGAAAATAGAAGTAAGAAAAATCAACATAGAAATTTACTTGATTCCCTTTTGATATGTCCATAAGTTCAACACTGATCAACTATAAAAGACAAAAAAATCGAAGAAGAGGGCTCTCACTCACGTTATAATTTTTGTTCCCTCTCACAGAAAATGACATTATATACTGTTCTGATTAGGGTTTAAACAAAGTGCAATGTAATAGGAAAATTAAAAAAAAATCCCTCTAATAAAATTTGGGTTGGGGCCGTTGCCCCTATAACTTCCAACGAACTCCAACTCAGACCTCTACTTAAAATAATACAGCTCGGATCAACAATATATATCTGATAATTATTCATTCACTATAATGTGTAGGGTCAATCGATTAGGTTAGGTTAAATGGTCCTAATAAAAAAAGACCCATGGACCCCACTTGTATGGTAATGAACAGCCCATCAGACCAGCTCTCCTCTTTGATGAGATGAGTAGAGGATATTTGACCAATAAAGTGAAAACCTATAGGCACCATCATCCATGTAAAGTGATGGACTAGTGTGCTTTATCTTGGCATGCTACTGTGCACTGTGTAGAATAGTCATATGGAATGCTGCTTTTGTCTTATATTAGAATATTGAAAGCAAAACAAAGCTCTGAATGACAAGAAAGATCACAAGATCTGATTAGATCAGAGCAAGTAAAGAATATGTAATCGTATTTTACCTGGATTAAAAAGAAATAAAAGAAAGGGAAAAAGCCCCAACTTTCCATGCAAGTCATGCACCACGTTCCCAAGCTCTGCAGGCTCCTCTGCTCCTCTTACTTGGTAGCATGATAGTGTAAAGCATACGCTTGTTAAGATAGAATTAGCTTTTGTGACCTAAGTACTTCATTATCTCCCTTTTATAATGCTTTCATCCCATATTTCTAATAAGAATGATTAAAATGATCCCACCCAAGGGGTGTTCTACCACCTCCCTTCGCAAACTAAAGTAGGACACAAAGTTGCAGATGGATTCTCCATCTTATCAATGTAAAATTACTATATCACTAAGAAAATTATTCTATTTCCTGAACAAAGAGTGGTAGTTGTCATTTAAAATGAAGAAAACACTTATTTTATGAGCTCTAGGCCATGAGAAAAGTTGATCAAATTGAATACTAGTGTTAGTTTTAAATATATTAGATAAATGATTCTCATGATGATGATCTATCTAATAATAGTGATTTATGATTAGTTAGTTGTAAGATTTATCTACAACCCTAATTGCATAAGTATCTCATTTATTCGCAAATGATATTGATCAACTCGGGGGACAATCAAAACTGGCCCCTACTATATGTAATGTTGAGGGGAGCTCCATGTTATGTGGGCGTGTGTTGAGTCCCACATTAGATGTGTGTTGGGAAAGACTGGAGCTTACAAGTGAAGGTAGGCAACATCCATAGTGGGTAGACATTTTGAGATGACAAGCGCTTCCGTGACAAGTGATATTAGAGCCAACCCGAGGTACTATCGTGCTGAAGGGAATAAATAAAAGGATAATGATTATAATATAACCTGAATTCTGAATGTTTCTTCGCAGTCCTTGTCATCAAGGCGATATTCATGCATCACCCAATCTGTCCTGATTCCTTGTGGAGCTCGGCCTCTGTAATAAACTAGTGTCTTCTTCATACCAATAGCCCCATTTTGGCAAATTACTCGCCGATCTTTCCCAGTTGATTTCCAGTACCCAGCACGAGTTGCTCTATTTGTTCTAAACCCGTTTGGATATTTTCGATCCCTCGGTCCAAAAAAATACCATTCAGGATCTGTAGTCGGCAGGAAGGATTTTTCTGTAGCAATTATAAGAGTGACAAAACAATGATGTGAGTTAAGTATTCAAATAAACCATAATTGAAAATGCGACATTTTAAATTTTGTTTTTGGAGAGTAAATTTGGTGCAACCAATGCATCATAGTTTGGGTTCAAGTAACAAAAAAAATATTCATAGTAAATTCTGTTGGAACTTAAAAGACTAGTCTGATAGGTGGAGTGATCTAGTCTCATATAAGTTACTAGTTTTTTTTCCTCACAACCAATGTGGGACTCTCGTTTGCACCCTAACAAACTCCTCTCGAACGAGACTCTCCGGCAGATAGAACGTCGTCAACCATCCCGTTCGGTTAGGGGATCTCTGAGCCCATATAATGTGGCTTAGAAGCCCGGCTCTTATACCACTTGTTGGATTGAACTTCCAGTGGAAAAGACTAACCTGATGGATGAAGTGATCTCGTCTCATACAAGTTATTAGTTTTTCCCCACTCACAACCAACATGGGACTCTTTTTTGTACCAAACAAAATTCATCAGTGGAAGCTTTATAACCATGAAATGACAGAATGATAATAGAAACTGAAATTGTTCTTCATAAACATTTAAGTAGTTACAAAATGTGGAAAGAGGAGGAAAAAGAAGAATGAACCAGAGATAGAGAGAGAGAGAGAGAGAATAAGAAGAAAGAAGAACGAACCTGCTAAGTCCCATGGTTCACATTTGTAAAGATCAATTTCAGGAATAATGTCAAGCTCTATCTTGAGGCTTGGATTTTCCTTTTCAGATAGTAGCTCACTAGTTCTTCATCAGTTGGATGAAACCTGAAACCTGGCGGTAATCCTACCGGTGCCATCTGTCTCTCTCTTTCTCTCTCTTCCACACAAACACACAGCAACAACATCATCATCATGTATAAAAGGATTTAAAGTCTCCTGTCTTTGAGTTGTTTTCCACTTTCTCTTTTACAGATTCTGAGACAAACGTTTCATGCAAGCCCATTTGCGATTTTGTAAATTGTAATGCATCAGACCCTTCTCTTCCAAGCTCTGCATAATAACTATTAAGAATTGTGGAGAACTGTTTCAGATCTCAGTTCTATGTCCCACCTAACTTTCCAGCATCAGCCATTCGATCAAAAGCATCAAATGAATTGTTGTCAAGATCCATTTTAACCATCCATTTATTGCAATAGATTAGTGTTTGGACTCGGTATTCATCTCAAAAGACTAACTCATTAAATGTAGTTACCTAAGTTTTTTATAAGTCTCTAAATCTCCCCCTTCACAAACAATGTAGATTCGTTTGCTTCCTAACAATTCTCTCTCGAGCTAGACTATCACGCGGATAGAACGTCGTCGGTCATCTCGTCCAACAAGGGGATCCCCTGAGTCAACATGCATTGCCTCGGAGATATGACTTTGATATCCCTTATTATAACTGGGTCTCTCTCTTAAGAAGATAGTCTATTAGGTGGAGTCACCTAAATTCTTTATAAGTCTTTAAATCTTCATTGCCCCAACAATTAGAATCAAATGGAGTAAATAAGCGGGCCAAAGGTTAGACCATCATCTTAATTCTTAATTAAAATCTAAACACGAGTCTCAATTCTCAATAATGAATAAACAACAAGATAATTACAATGATAATAATCCAAAAAAAATTCCTCCATAGCCCATACAATTTTTGTCACTTAAAATTTGGAGAAGAACCAATTTTTACATCCTCTAGTTGTCAAAACATAATATGAGGAAAATTCCTTTGACTATAAAACTTTCCATATTTCTTGTTTCATGTTTTAGTAAAAAAATAATGTAAAAAGAAAATGCTAAGACTTTAACATGTTAAAATCTGTGAACCCCACAAAACAAATAATCCAATTCTACTTGACAAATATGGACCACTGGCCATTGAAATCTTGATGGACTAAGACCACTACAACGTGCTTGATGCTAATGATTACTGGCATGCTCTTTTCTAGTATTGCCACTTGCTAGTCTCACACTTTCATCATCACAGTCACATGACTGTTCATAGTTTATTCAGTATTTACCCTTTATTGCAGGAGGTAGAGCTCTTCTTGTTTTATTGCAATCAAAGAAAAGAATGAGCTGGATTGATTAATTTTTAATAAAAAATATCAATTTTTTGAGTTCTATTTTTTATAATCAACATTCTAGACTTTTTAATTATCTGAGTAATCTTTAAAATATGTGTACGTCTTCCTACCTATCTACATAGAGTGATTTTTTGAGGTGAAATGAGAATTGGGCTTAAGAGTTAAGACTTTCACTTCCTAATATGGGTTTCTGACCATTCCTCCAACCCCTTTAAATTGAGTATTACTTCTCTTCGGAATAAGAAAAAATACTTTTATTATTTATAAATATTGAAGTTACTGTAGCAAACTGACTTTTGGGTTAAAATAGGTGAATTTTTTTTTTTTTAAAAAAGTATATATCAGCCAATATAGTTAATGTAACCCAAATATTAAGAATATATTTTGATTTTCTAAGAAACCAAAAAATCCCTATCATCTTATTTTTTTTATTCTCGAGTCTAAACTGAGATGGAATTTGACATAGTTCCTCTTTTTTTCTTTTCAAATGTTTTTTTTTTTGCTAATTTCATTCTAAAATGTCTTTTTGTTAATTTCAAAATGGAAACTTGATGTAATAACTACAATTTATTTAAGCCTAATTGTAATGGACATAGTCAAAGTCTAACTTAAGTCTAATTGTAATGGACCTATAGCGTCGAAGTCTAAATTAAAAATGGGTCCATGACTTCAAAGTGGTACTGTGCAAGAATGCCAAACCATACCAAATACTAACCTGATTTTTAATAAATTGATACTACATGCATGATAACTGCAATTTTTAATAAATTGATACAATATATTTAACAATCCACCAGTGAAACATCCTATGATATAACATAAAAAAATATTAAATATATTTCAATAAAAAGTTTTTAAAATAAAATTTCTATTAATTTGATTTTGGGTCACAAAATTGGATCGTTGAATTTGAAAGGAGAAGTCTATAAACTAAAATAAAGAATTTAAAATTTAATTATATACTTTTGAACTATTTAAATGAAAAAAGAAACTTTTCTATATAAATAGATCTTAAGAACATATTTTATACAATATGATTAGTGAGCTTCACATCAATTTAAAGTTGCATTTACAGTATTGAAGTTGGTGCCTAATTCTAAACTTATAAAAGTTAATGGGATTAGAACGAAAATAGAAAACCCAACACATTGACAATCTATTGTTGTATATAATGGAATGCAATTTGGGCACGTGAATTGGGTTAAAAATTTAACTTTAGTATGTTTATATTTTATTTAGATTACTATTTTCAATTTAATTCATGTTTAATCTCTCATTAGGTTCTTATAATTCAGCTCATTTTCACTTCAAGCCAACTAATCTGACATGAGATAATCGGATCGTTGGTTAACCCATATTAAGAAGATAAATTAGTTTACAGTATACATTTTGTTGATCTAATTGAAGCAAATAGAGATTCAGAAAGTACATTTTTGTTTGTATTTTTCAATATATTTTTTTAAATATTGATGGGTATTTTCATTTTTTTTTTTTTAAAAAAATAAGAAACAGAAGACAACCCAGTTTTTTTAAAATGAAAAACATAAATATCGACCGATATTCAGCCAATATAGGCTAATATGGGCTTGGGCCCAGCCGATATCTGAATTTTTTTAAAAAGAGCAAACAATATCCATAGACATTGGCCTATATTTGACCAATACATCTCGCCGAGATATCTGCCATACCGACCGATATCCTACAGCCGATACAATACAGTGTAAGACTTAACCAAATCTTTGTTTTTACTCAACTCACTGACTGTGGATTTGATTGGATCAGTTCTGTGAGGTACCATTTACAAATTGTAGTGCCATTGTTCTACCAATTAATAGGCCACTATTCCAAATATTAAGGTAATGATAATAAATGCAGAACTTGGAGTTTATGAAAATTCCATTTTTATGAAATGTTTGTTGATAGTCCTTTTTTTGCCTTTCAGAAAAGACACTTGACCAGTCATAGACTTCCAACTAGCTATGGCTTATATAAACTGGCCCATAATTGCATGGTCTGGATGGATTTTAATTTGAAAGCATGACCTATGTGTTAGGCAAATTCCCTAAGTTTACATTATCAAAGCCTAATTAGGAATAGCAAGGCAGAGACAAACTGCTAAAACTTATCTTTTGATTTTGATACTGCAGTGTGCCTTCATTGGTGGTCCAATGGGCCTTACTCTATCATGGGCCTAATCATATTCAATTCAAATTCTTAATTGTGGACTAGAACCCGTCCTACAAGTGGCAAATGGTTATTGATGTGGACCTACAAATAGGGTTTCTTCTGGGCCTGACAAGTCTGCCCTTTAGAATGTATAAGCTGGCTTTTTTCTGCAATGATTTGGGCCTAACCCAATATTGTCACTCATGATCCAAATGAAGGAACCAAAAGTTGATGCAATGTGTGCCAAATAAACTCACCTCAATTGACAATCATTAGAGAGAGAGAGAGGAGCCTTTTTGTATTCTCTCAAAAAATCAATGGTCCCTGTGGACCTAATAATATATGACTATGGTAGAATGAAATTACGAGCTATATGGACAATTTAGCTGACTTTAATTACATACTAAATGAGAAGGGTTGGCCAAAAGAAATTACATACAAATCATTATTATTATCTAAGTCATTTATCGCATCAATTTAAATAGTGACTTTTTTTATAGTTGGATCTGACAAACAACTTTCATCGACTGCGTGTATGCTCATGGGACTTAAACTCACAACCTTTAAATTATAACAACAAATCTTTACCGGTTATATTAGAGTTTCTGAATATATGATTTTGTTTATAGTAGGGGTGAAACTTAGATCGGATTTTAACTCGACAACTATGACTCGACTCGAGAAATCAATGGGTCTGGATTTTGTATTTGTATATTTCAAGTCGGATCAAGTTGGAAAATAAAAACCCGTATGAAATTTGGATCGGGTTGGGTTGAGAAATTTAAAATTAACTCGATTCGATCCGTCGTAACCCGACTCGACCAGCGTACACCAAGTTATAAATACCACTCGGGTTGATTCAGGTTAGCAATTCTGATCGAGTCGGGTTGAGTAATTTGGATCAGTAATTCAGGTTGGGTCAGATCAGATTGAATAAATTTTTAACATGGGTTAGATTGTGTTTATTAAAACCCAATCTGACTTGACCCGAGTTTCAGGCACAACTTTCAACGGGACCTCACGCCAGCCCAATCACTGAAGAATCCAGATCCAGGAGAGACCATTACATTGATCACATACAATGACTATTTACAATCAAATATCAATCAATGTCTAATGAAACTGATTATTTATCAATTTAAAACATTGACAACTTTCACTTTTATATTAGTGGAGCCCACTTATGTATCTTTTTGGAGAAGTGGGGAACAAACCACTATAGCTAAGGTCTTAATTATCCATCTTTACCCTACTAATCCTAACTGATCAAAAATGCAGTGAGACATCAGCAGAAAGAAGAAAAAGGTACACGGGTCTACAGTAAATGAGAATCAAAGAGAAGAAGATAAAAAGAGAATATGAATGTAGACAAGGACAAGAAGCAATGGTCACGGGTGCTGACATGAATACCAAATCTTACCATAAAATAACCCACATACCAACAAATTGTAATGAAAATATTCATGCCCATCAACTAAAAGTGACCCCATTAATCAAAAAGCTGCATTCACCACCGTCTACTTCTACTTCTAGTGTCCCTCCATACTTAGAATTTTTTCTCACTTCCACTCACCAATTACCTCACCATACAACACCAATGTCTTCTTCTTCTTCACATTCTTCTTTCTTTAATGTTAATGCAAATCTTCATTTTCTTGTTTTCCTTCTTTCTCCGAACTTCTTCTGCTGCATCAGCAGCCGTCGTTCCGACCGGCAACATTTCTCGGGTTGAAGACGCCGAATATTTCCATATATACTATGGGCAAACCTTCAAAGTCATAAAAAATGGGGTTGATGGCAAGAGCTATCTTCTTATTCAGGTACATTTCAGTTTCAGTGTCATTCATGCTTTGTTCTACTAAGGTTCGTGTATGAAAAGGATGGGTTAGCTTAGCTTATATCTTTTTTAGTATTGCTTCTAGATTTTAATTTTCTTTGAGGATGTTTTAGATTGTGGATAGTAGTATTTTCTTGTTTTGCTTCTCATATTTTCTGTATTTGTATATCTGGTGCTTCTTTTTTATTTTAATATATTGACCATTAAAAAAAACAATGAGCTCGTAATATCAATCCAACAATTATAGCCCTTGGTTACACTTCACCATGACCTAGTGCTGAAAACCAAGCAACCTTATTTGTGTTTTTTATTAACATGACGTCTGATTATGGATGAAAATTCACCGATCCACCAAACTAAAACATGAGCAAAGAATGCCTAATCTGTAAAAAAAAATTAGTCTCATTTGACAATTTTAGCCATTTAATTCAAAAAGAAAAGAAAAAAAACGAAGATTGAAGTGTAACAACACTTTAAACATTTATTATATCAAACTTGATGAGGTAACTAAAATGTCCAATGACTGCTTTTTCTAAAGTAGACCTTCAAACTCTTCTTTGGCTCGGCGAAGTTAATGACCCTATTAGGGGTTGGCGTGGCGGTTAAGACGCCTGCCCGTCTCATGAGGCAAGATTTGAAGTTTGATTCACGCTCAACTCTAATGGGTCACTCTCTATAGTTGCAGACCTAATGTGTGTAGAATTGGAAGGGCTTCACATTTGTTAAGGATTACTCGGATAAAGTCTCCTATGACTGAGACATCCGGATACCTTAATTTACAAATACTATAACTTGATATGGGTAAGACTATAGGAGATCCATGCTATCCAGCATTTAAAATATGAGATATCATTTATTGGAATGTGTGATAAATATGGTTTTCCTTAACCCAATTTGTGTGAATGTCAATTTAAATGAGTTGTATTACTGTATTTAAATTTTATTGAGTATTAGCTGAATAAAAAAACTTGCTTAATTTTAATCTAAGTTATTTGATTAATCAATTGGATCAACTGCAAATTACCCATGTTTAACATTGCATTTTAAAAATGCTGGGTGAGATTTTAGTCTTATCGATCATAATCAGAAGGATTTCCTAATTTGAATTTCTTTTTTCTTTTTTAATTCTGCTCTGCCCAAATTAAGAATAACTCCAGAATGGCAGCGAAGACGAAATATTGTACACCAAGAATTAAATCATTCGTCGTTCCTCTGTCAAATTACTCCATCGACACTACATATTTTCCAGGTAAAAAACTACAATGTTCACAACTTGATTGATTATATTCTGATTATGAAGATGAATTTTGTCTATATCCATCACTAGAACATATACATTTATTTATTATTTAATTTTTTATTCTCATCTGAGTTTAATTCTTTATCTTACTCTGCTTTCCCTTGTACGACAGTGTCATTCTTTGAGGTGAGGATACTCTGCCTTAAGTTGTAAGTTGTAAAGTATGGATTCATTCATATTGATAATGTTATGTCAATTGTGATAATTGATGGGACCCAAATGAAAATACATTGTTGGATGATCCAACTTTTGATCTATGGTGGGCCCCAGATGCCATTTTCTGGGTTTTTTTATTATTTTTTATATAAAAGAAAAATTATCATGATTCCAAGTGCTTTTCTTTCTTGTTTAATAAAATAAGTCTAAAGATTATCACTTGCAAGCTTTGTATATCAATAAGTTTAAGAGGAATTAAACTGATCTCTATTCTAATTCTAGGAGTTTAGACCAACTAATCTACCCGCCATAGCTTTTTTTTTTTTTTTTTCTATTCATTGTTTTTAATTTTATTTATCATTATTTAAGTGGTAAAAGGGGGAAAAAGGTGTTACTTAACTAATGTCTTTAACATTTTCCTTTTTTGTAATTTGGGTAAAACTCATTATGGTTTAGTGACTTGCTTGACTTGGCTCAAGGGATACAATCTAGACGGACAAATTGGGATTGAGAGCCAAATCTTACTCTACCTATATTTTAATTCAGGTTTCCATTTTTCAATCGAATCTATATTTTGGTCTCCTCTAATTTGCCCATAACCCAACTCATTTTGAATTTAGATTATTCAATTCGAGTCGGTTTAAATTGGGTCAACACATACAATTAAATAGATTAATTTGGCTTGTATATATTATATTAGTATGTTTCAAATAAAGAAATATCTACAAAAACAAGTCTTTATTACTAAAACATAAATTGTAAAGAATTAATTCTAAGTAGTCATCAAATAATGACATAAAAGTTTTGGAGTGTATTTATAGATGTAATTCAAATTAGTCGGATTATACTAAGCATGACCCTAATTCAATTCAAATTAAAAATGAGTGTTTTTTCGGCTCAAATCAATTCATATTTTAAATGAGTTAACTTAATAGGCCCATATTTTAAATCGTGTGTGTTAGAATTGAATTGAGCCAAACCTAAATTGCTCCCTACTTAAATTATCAAAAGCTAAATAAATTGAATCAGCCCATTTGCGTAGAGCCTTTTCAATACTAGTCACAACTTACCAAAACTCCAGCTAGACGACACCAGCAACCACCTAACCAGATCTACCCAAGCAAGTTCCTTTAGTCATCAGGCCCAATTTCAGACCTGGACCGAACACCAGATTGAAAATAGCTCTGATCAGACGTATCATAATGGCCCTTGTGCAGTAAAAATATTGGCTGGACTGGGCATATAGGAGGACTTTTGAACGAACATATGCCAATAAATAGCCTCTCACATCCCGTGGGCCTAAAACTAAATCAAGATCCAGCACAATGTAAGCCAGGCCTTGGTTACTCCAATCCTAGTAGTGGTCATTGGACATTGATACAGTTAAGGGCTTCCCTTGTTGAGTATGATCAGTTGATAGCCGCCAACTGGACGGTTGCCAAGATGCCAGCATTTTGGACCAGGGACCAGGACATGGCCCAGCCCAGAAAAATGGATGGTTCAGATCACTTCATGAAACAGGGTCCATTTTAACTATTTCATTGGGCCCCACTTGATGTATTGCTGGCAGCTTCTAGGCATGGCGGGGAGCTTGAAGGGTATCACATCAGATTCCATCACTTCCCAGTGTATATTGAAATGGTACCAGAGTGGTGAGATTGATATTGTAAACAAGACAGATGCACAGCAGCTTACCCAATTCACAGCCCACTTCATAAGCAATACAGATGGACAGCAATCCTGCAACTTTGCTACTTTCGCACCTACAGAAGAGGATACTCCATTGCAGGTAAACATTACAATTCAGATCCACATCCATGCATACACACATACATATATGTAAAGGGTGGCACTCGGCTGTGAACTTTAGATGCAAACTATGTACAAGCTCCAATGTGGGTCTGCGAACAAGTCCCATGTTGGTAGTGTAGAGGGAGATCTAAGGATTTATAAAAGACTTTGGGTCACTCCACCTAATGGGCTAGTCTTTTGGATAGATACCCAGTCCTAACAAAATCAGGTATTGGAAAAGACTCAAAAGATTCACAGAGGAAGAGTACGCCAATGTTACGGTGACAATTCATAAGATGGGACCAAGTGCAAGGGTAAAACTGGTTGACTAGAGGCCCAACTGAGCCTAAAGCTCATCAACACAGAGTTGAGACTAAGCAGGGTTCTCATATAAATTTTCCACACACAAACATAATATATGTGCAAGCGCGCACACACACACACACGTATATACATACATGTGAATGGATAATGGTCCTGCTTCTCTTCCTCACTTTCATATGGAACAGGCCGCAATGAGGATAGCATTGATGTAAGTATTCTTAAACTTGAAAACTCATAACCTTCCTTTCTAATTCACTTATTAGAAAACCATGACAAGATAACATCATTGAAGTAGAACTCACTCTCAAAAGTTAACCGTTGAGAGAAGGGTGTCTCAAGTGTTATATAGAGTTATTGGTTTCACAAATTAATCAATGTGAAAATTTTGTCACTTCACACTACTATAGATAGATTACATGATACGAGTCTTCAAACTCTCTTAATCCATTCTAAAAAGGACTGCTGGCATGCAAGGACGAGTCCACCGACTCTATGGCTGCTTACGATACACGGACTTATACAGTGACAATCATAATCATATAAGACTACTTACTACCAACAAATATATGCAAAGGGAAGCAAAATACAATAGTTGTGATACCCCGGCCCTTTAGAGTTGGAGGCTAAGAGAAAAGAGCGCCTGGGTGTGTGGGAGGAGAGAAAAGTCTCATATCGGCCCAGGGACTTGGAAAAATAGGGGCTTATAAGAGGGAGCACTCCTCCTCCTAGAACAACGCGTTTTGGGCCTAAGAGTGAGGCTTAGACCTAATGCAAAGTCGTTGGGGTTTTTTGAGCCAAAAGCGGACAATATTGTGCTGGGGGGTGGGTCGTTACAATAGCTATCAAGACCAAACTTAGAACTAAATGACATTAGAAGAGAAAACTGCAATGATAAAACTGAAATGCAACTGAGCATCCATATACCTCCATTTTACTAATTCCTTCTGAACCTTATTGTCACTAGCTTGGATGCAATCATTGATGATGATATTGGATATAAGATATCTGTTAAAAAATAGGGAAAAAAAATATCAGTTCTGGGAAATTAACCCAGATGATGAATCAGATGTGCTGATCACAAGTTTATGGCTGGATGAGGGGTCCCCGTTCTAGTATTTGAGATCCAAATCACTTGGAGTGAATGATGATACCCATTTGATGATAGTCCAGCCCTTATCATCTTTCATCTCACTCTCATACATGAATTGTTGAAATATATTTAGATTATCCTAATTATAATGTAATTAGGATTTTAGTTTGGGTTTACCTCTAATTAAGAGGTGTATTTGATTTATAATTAGTTAAGTGTTTGAGTCTGATTATGGTAGCCCTAGGTCGGCTAGAGGCTATATATACATGTAATAGTTTAGATATTCAATACAAGTTTCTCTTTTCTAACATGGTATTAGAGCAGGTCACCTGAGAGTCAATTTCCCGTGGATTTCTCTTCTCTCCCTCTGCCCGAGGAATCTCGTTGGCAGAGGGAGGGGACTCTATGCACTTGCTTCCGTATGTTTTTTCATCTGATCTACAACAATCCCCTCCTCTGCAGCCCGAAGCCTCATCTCCTCTTTGTTCATCAGTGGGGTTTCAGACCCACATATCTGCAGACATTCTCAGATCACAGATCTGAAACCATTTTCAGATCTGCACATTGCATGGCCCATAACCCAGACTACCGCTGCCGCTCAGATCTGATCTATTTTTTGTTAGGGATATTCAGAGCAGTTCCATTGGTCTGAACTGCCGAAACCCATATCTCTGATAGCATCCTTCTTCCTCAATCATCTTGGCCGAGCACAGGCCCTGTGTGCGCTCTGCCTTGGCTGGTTTCCATGTTTCTGAAAAATTGAAACAGTGGGCATCGTTTGGTCTTTCGCTGCTCAGCTCCGACAGACGCCTCTTGCAGCGTCACCTTGCATTGTTTCCACTGCTTGCTGCCGTCAAGCTTCTGCAATCAGATCTGGATTTCTCAGTTTCAAATCTGCCAAGTTCCCCTCAGATCTGATCTCGACCCTAGGGCTATCATAATCAGACTCAAATACTTAACTAATTATAAATCAAATACACCTCTTAATTAGAGGTAAACCCAAACTAGAATCCTAATTACATTATAATTAGGATAATCTAAATATATTTCAACAATTCATGTATGAGAGTGAGATGAAAGATGATAAGGGCTGGACTATCATCAAATGGGTATCATCATTCACTCCAAGACGTCCCGCCGAGACGTCCAGATCCGCAAGCCGGAGCACGATTCTGCCGCGCCTCCGCCACCATACAAACTCTGCTGCATCTTCCCAATGCATCTGCAATCCCGTCCGATCTGGATCTTGACTACAGATCCGGCCAGCAGTGACATCCCGATCGGCTTGAACAGAAGCGCCGCTGAAACCCAATTTTTTGGGATTTCTTCAGCAACGGCGCTGCCGCAGCAACCCTGCCGGAGTCGACCGAGGCGGCCATCATCACCCAGCAGCAGGCCGGTTTGCGGGCCCAGGTTGCCACCGGCCCATCAGCAGGCCCAGTTTGCCACAGGCCCGTCAGCAGGCCCAATTTGCCGCAGCAGGCTCCTACATGCTCTCTTTCGTATGATCACAAGGCAGTAATCATAAATGGGCAGAGGAGAATCCTCATCTCTTGCTCCATTCACTACCCGAGCAACACTCCTGAGATGTGGCCGGATCTTATTCAGAAGGTAAAAGATGGGTGGTTTGGATGTCATCCGGACCTATGTTTCTACTGTTTTGCTGCTCGATGCTATTTTTTTCTCTTCTCGTCACGATCGGTGAGATCTGTGCCAAGAAGAGAGGGAGAGAGTTGAAGAAAGGAGCACAAATATCCCTTCTCCTCCTACTTAGCTGTCTATCGAGCAGTCACTTAGCTGTCTATCAAGCAGCCTTGTTTTGTCGTTTCTCGAAAATGAGACGGCATATTTTGGACACATGTTCATTTGTTGTGGAATTCATCCACTCATTTTATCTAGAAGACTGATTCATCCCCAATCCATTTGCTGGCTTTCATGGTTACAGCCCCATTTGCTGGCCTTTTAAGGCTTTAGGCCTCATTTGCTGGCCTTTCATGGTTATAGCCTCATTTGCTAGCCTTTCATGGCTTCAGCCCACATTTGCTGGCCTTTCATGGTTACAGCCTCATTTGCTGGCCTTTCATGGCTTCAGCCCACATTTGCTGGCCTTTTTATGGTTACAGCCTCATTTGCTGGCCCTTCATGGTTACAGCCCCATTTGCCGGCCCTTTATGGCTTCAGCCCTCATTTGTTGGCCTTTCATGGCTTCAACCCTCATTTGCTGGCCTTTTATGGCTTCAGCCCTCATTTGCTGGCCTTTCATGGCTTCAGCCCACATTTGTTGGCCTTTATGGCTACAACTATTGTTCACTGGCCTTTCTGATCTGATTGATCGATGTAATGGCTTCAGCCCCTTATTTTTCAGGCCATTCATCGCCTGCATTTATCGCATATTGCGATCATTGTTTGCCGGACAATTGTCTTACGGCCACTGCCGTCGTCCGAGCCTCTTCTCTATTTCAGGCCATTATTAGTGTTTGTCGCCTGTCATTTTGCAGCCAATCAACGCTACCACATAAACACATATTTGCAGCCAGTCAACGCTGCCTCTTCAACAAGTTTTGCAGCCAATCAGTGTGCTGCTTCAACAAATCTCCATGGCTAGTTGGTGTGCCACTTTTGCACTTCACCTGGTGTTTCTTCACGTTCCAAGCTTCGCGTTCATCCACGCTTCAGCTTGCGGGGGAGTGTTGAAATATATTTAGATTATCCTAATTATAATGTAATTAGGATTCTAGTTTGGGTTTACCTCTAATTAAGAGGTGTATTTGATTTATAATTAGTTAAGTGTTTGAGTCTGATTATGGTAGCCCTAGGGTCGGCTAGAAGCTATATATACATGTAATAGTTTAGATATTCAATACAAGTTTCTCTTTTCTAACATGAATGAGGGAGCAGTGGCAACACTCAATCAGAAAAGGCCGAAGAAGAATTGGTAGCATAAACTTGTACATCTGGGAAATGGCAGTCACATTCAAGAAAACATCCTAAACTTGTGTTCCATCTCATTATTCTTCTATAATTAGCAGTTTATACTGAGTAACGATGTTTAGAATGGACCGAGGAAATGCTCCTCACCCCATCATTGTTACATGAATAATCTTTACGCATGCCACAATTTTTTGTATTACTGTACAAATTGCATTCATTGTTTCTTGTCACAGAGAGCAGAGTGGATCAAGTACTTAGGTACCTTTGGGAATTCAGAAGCACGAGCAAATAAAGTCTTTGATACAGTTAAGTAATGCTGAAGTTTAGAATACTTCATTACATCTTTTGATGTTTTAGGAGGAAGAAAGATGCTACCTGTGGCTAATTATGTAAATTCATGCTGCAACTATGTTTTGAATTGCCTCATTCCATTCCCCAATATTAACTAGATACAAGAAATGGATCCAACAGGTTTTTTTTTTTTTTTGAAGTGAGACCCTCACCTGTTTCACACCATATCAATCAGCCGATTCACGTGTTATACAGAATACATCGACATATACAAATGTTTCTGATGTCTCTCTTGTTCTCGCAGGTTAAAGAAAACTATTTGTGCTTGAGTAGAGTAGCTGCAAATAAGACAACACAGTTTAAAACAATTGTGGCATGGCTACAGTACAGTGAGGTGAGGAATCTATTTCTAGAAGAGGTTATCACTTTGATTACTTGATACAAATATAAAGCACATTTTGATCACTTTGGAAGGAACCTAGGCACGTTTATTTGTAGCCAGCATTAAGATGACCAATTACCCTTTTATTTGAGATGACATTGATTAGCTTTGTATGTTTTACAGGGTCTTTGGTCATTTAGCAGAGAGGAATACAAGTTGAAGGTAGGATTCTAGTTTTGCAACATGGGGAGTCCTCTCTCTATGGGACAAAGAAGTATAAAAGTAAGAGATTTCTATAGAAGGGATATAAAATACCATGGAAATCATACTGAAATTTGCATAGAACTTCACCTTGTTTTGAAGATCTTGGTCCTCTAGAAATTCCCAGCTTCATAGCATTCTGTCTTTGATTTCCAAGAGTCCTATCATAAACATGGATCGTTTGATTTATCGGACTTGGGCAGCTGCACAGGGAAGCTCAATGAAAAGGTGGTTGCAACACTGAGTACCTTACAATTATGCTACTGCAATGTTCTTATTGATAACCTTGTGGTTCCTGTCAAATGTTACTCTTATTGGCCGATCCCAAGATAATTTCTCAGCAATTTGATGTGGATCATTTGAGACACTGTCATTTTGCAGCCATCCATTCCAACCTTATGGTTGAACATTGAAGATCCCCACTTAAAAGTAATTTTGGACCATTTAAAAAATGTGTGGCCCACAAGGTGAATTCTCCATGATGTTCAAGTCCAGGTCTCATGTCTTTGCTTGGATGAGATCGCACAAGGGCTACATATTATGATTAAACTAAATGTATTTGGACCATCCCCCATTATGCATTCTGCTGTTGATGTTCTTCTCTCTTTTCCTTTTTGCTGCAGTACGTAGTAGATGCGGGTGGTGAAAACTTGGACGCATCCATAAGCCGAAATGTCTACAATGTTTCAGTTCCTGATGACTTGGACAACTTCCATGCCATCTTATGTGTAAGTTACCATTCTAAAGTACATTTCAGTCGTTGCTATGTTTAAATAAAATGGTATATTGATCAGCCTTTGGGATTCTCAGTTGTTGATTATTGAGTGGGTACTTTCTAAAACAATGATTTATCTTCCTTTTTGTTACCAATTTTTCAGACCATTGATGTGGTGATAGATGAATCATATGCTCCCGATCCAACAGCTTATACCATCTCTACCTTTCTTGAGAACATAAATGTAGCAGATCGCTCTTGTTTTGCCTTCCTCACAAATGGGAGCCTCTGGAGATACGACAAAAGAATCCGGGATGCAGCTCCACTTGGTGAGGTCATCATCATAATATCGACCGTAGGTCTAGGATGAAGGATGGGCTATGCATGGCCAAACAAAAAGGAAGGTGGCTTATGGAAAAACCTCAGATGGATCAAACTTTTCTAACCATCTGGCCCTGATGTTTCAGACATGGATTGTGGTCTAGTGTCTGTTTTAGAATTGTTGGAAGACTACTGATCGTATATTACTTGATCAGTTCAGATTTTGTGTCATGAGCCATCAGTAGTAACCCCACAAAGTGGACTTTCTAAATCACCTAGATATGCTGCTAGTCAGTAATGTAGTTGCATCACAAGAATTACTAAGGCCACTCTCTCATAAACCAAAAAAACGTGGACTTCACTCTGGACTGATCTTAGATGATTCCTTCAATCGTCAACTAAACAATAGAAACTCCTCTGTTTCAGGGTACTGAGATGTCCATGGCTATATCGAATGCCTCATTACTTCTTGTGTCGTGATCTTATTGTAGAGCTACAAGGCTACATGCTACATTCCCATCATCATCATCATCAAATCATTGTTGTGCTCAATTTGATTTCATTATACCCATGTCACCATCTGAAGCATACTGTAATAAATTTTCTTTTTTCTTTTTCTGTTTTGTATGTGAATGTGATTTTTAAGACTGGTTTGATGGTGGCATCTCCCAACCTCAGCTTGTCTTAGCTGATCTGCTTGAAGCATTCTTCCCAACAGGAAACTATACTACTACTTACTTCAGGAACCTCGTAAAGGTACGTTTATCCATATTTCAGCTTAACAATTTTATTTTTGTACATAATATCCTCGTCACCTCTAACTCTCCATTCGACTGTGTTGAAGGCCACATTCTACTGTCATTTACTGGCATAACATGTCACTTCTAACCACTTCATTCCAAAACCTATTAATAGAACTCACAAAACCTTCCCCAGCTAGATAAGGCTTCAGCCGTGTCAATGATGAATCATGAATACAATGTATAAATCAAGCTTAGTTTATAAATCTCTTCCATGGTTGTCCCACTTTCTAACCCACCATCCATAGATATTTCTCCCCACAATTTTTTTTACCATCAGGATGCTCACTACTCATGAATATCTTCATTGGATAGAGAGGGTATTTGAGGATGAAAGTTTATTCTTTAAATTAAGGGAAGTATTCATTCGATTTTGAAACTAATTTGACGGATTTTTGCTTAACATATGTGTTTACAGGAAGAAGGTGTTATAAGCATTGGCCCAGAGATGTGTGACAGGAATAGTTCCACGCCCATGGATCCAACAATGGTGCCTTGCCAATAAAATGAACCTCATTTTATTTTCATATTGATTATTTGTATTATTTTCTCCATTGAAGTATCTGCTTGTTGAAGTGTTTTTGTAATCACTTCATGTTACAAACTTTTTGTAGTGAAATATCTACGGGATGTTGAAGGGATATCGCCTTGTTTTTGTATGCATGGAGTCCTCTTTTCTTGTATTATTACTAGTGTAAAAGGAAACCATTGGGTAACTAAAATTAGAAGAGTTATCATTACCATCTTTCTTTATTTATGGTCAGATCCATGTTTAAGTTCAAGCAAGATGAGCCAAGAATCCAACTGAGCCACAATAGGATTATAGATTAGTCCAATTTGTTCCAGGGGCAAGGCTATTCAGATCCTAATAGTGATTCAAGGTCCTAAACTCAAATGCAGGTCAAAGAAAGATCCCCTGTTCAGGATCATAATCCAAATCCAATCACACATCAACCATCTAGTTCCCGTCTAGATTTGAATTTCAATCAGAAGCAGATTCAACTTTACACTAGAGCCATGATTCAAGTCCTGGCTATATGCTTGGGGCCCACATAGTTGCTAGTTAAACCCAAATGGATCATGATTTTACCTGATTATTAGAAGGAGAAGCCTGAAGTTTTGTGTGTTTTAGCAGACATTACAATGGTGTACACTGGGCCATATGCTTGGGGCCCACATAGTTGCACTCTTGCCCACTTAGGTCTAAAACCAGAAAATAAGGACCAACCAAACAACAGGTGTCAAGGCTGCTAAAGACTGACGACAGCTGTTCTTGTACCGGGCTCAGCCCACACAGACAATCCTACATCCATGGTCGTGGGGGTGGAAGGTACCCTGCTGGGTTTGGGCTACAAAAGACCCAGCCCAATCTCTTAGCCACTGATGTCAATTGGGCATTGAGTAAAATTCCATTAATGGTTAACTGTTCAGAAAGTTAAGAGATTTGGCTGAGTCAGTGAGATTTGGACAGATCTCATAGTCATTCACGAATTAGTCAATCGGGCATCAAATCAATTTCGAGCATAATGAAATCGAACTCAATTCAGGCAAGTGGAATCAACTTCATAGAGTTGAGTTGAGACTTTGGCTGCGTAACGACTTACTTCCACCCAACACAATATTGTTCTCTTTGGATAGAGGTGGGTCGTTACAGAGAGCCGAGGACAGCTCTACCCTGAAGGTGTGGAAGGGCTCCCATGTGTTGGGGGGGTTGAGGTGGGCATGCATTGGGGCTCTGGCAAGCTACTAGACATCAATACAATGGCTAAAGTCTCACATCACTTAGGCGAGTGTTAACGACCCACCTACACCAAAACGGACAATATTGTGTTTGGTGAAGGTGGGTCATTATAGGCTGAGTCATAGGGTTGGATTACATAAGACTCAACTCGATCTCATAAAGGTGGGTCGTTACAAAGAACCAAGGACAGCTCTGCCCTGAAGGTGTGGGAGGGCTCCCATGTGTTGGGGGGGTTTGAGGTGGGCATGCATTGGGGCTGTGACAAGCTATTAGACATAAGTTTCATGGTTAAAGTCCCACATCACTTCGGCGAGTGTTAACGACCCACCTACATTCAAAGCAAACAATATTGTGTTGGGGGAGGTGGGTCATTACAGGCTGAGTCACGAGGTTGGATTACATAAGATTCAACTCAATCTCATTTGGCCATTCAACGAATCTTCGAGGATGGTTGAGAAGAACATGATGTAAAAATTTGGTAAGACTCAACTCAACTCAACTCTACTTGGGCAAGTTGACTCAACTTGGGAGAAAATCAGAAAATTGAGAAATGAGTCAGTTTTGTTCTGCGAGACTTGACAAAATCTGACCCAGAACCAATTTAAAAATAAAGTTTCAAATTTTAAACTAATGGTTAATAAGCATGGACCTAAGCTGCAACTACAATTAAAAGCAGCTTCCATGTAGCTAGTGTGTGTGAAAATGGTGGAACAGAGGAGGTAGACCAACCTTAGACCGGTTCCTTCACTAAATATGGCTATATATACACCAGGGGTCCTTCCAGTCCCATTGAGAGAAGCAGGTCGAAAATGGAGCTCCAGCTCAACGGCAGTCACACTCATCGTGGAACTGGAGACAGGTCTGTTTCAAATTCAATCACCCCATTAATTTTTTTTCTAATTAAACATGGTTGATGAAATGTTTATTCATCTAATGCCAGGTTAAAGGGCAAAGTCGCGATCATCACGGGCGGGGCAAGGGGAATCGGTGGAGCCACGGCGAAGCTGTTCGCCGAGAACGGGGCCCATGTCGTGATCGCCGACATCCTCGACGATCTTGGCCCCAAACTCGCCGATTCAATTGGCGGCCGCTACATCCATTGTGATGTGGCAAGGGAATCAGACGTGGAGTCGGCCATTGAAGTGGCGCTGAAGTGGAAAGGCCAGCTGGACATCATGTTCAACAATGCCGGCGTGGCAGGGCCCATAGGTAGCATAGCCAATTTAGACATGGACGTGATGAAGAAGGTGGTGGGCATCAATGTGGGGGGAGTGATGCATGGGATAAAGCATGCGTCACGTGCGATGGTAAGGAGAGGAAAGGGAGGGTGCATCATATGCACCTCAAGCTCAGCCGCTCTCATGGGAGGTTTGGGCTCACACACTTATAGTTTGTCGAAAGTGGGGGTGTTGAGCTTGGCCAAAAGCACAGCGTGTGAGCTTGGAGTGCATGGAATACGTGTGAATTGCATCTCGCCGCACGGTGTTCCATCGGAGATGCTAGTTAGTGCCTACCGGCAAGTCCTCGGCAGAGCCGACATAGGGCGGGAAGACGTCAGGCAGATGGTCGGTGAGACCGGAAGTTTGCTCCGCGGGAGAAGTGCCAGCGTCGAAGATATAGCGCAGGCCGCTCTGTTCCTAGCCAGCGACGACGCCAGCTTCATTACAGCACATAATCTTGTTGTTGATGGAGGATTTACTTCCGCTTATACTTCTATGAGCTTTATCTATCACTAATTGGTCTCACCTTTTAGAGTTACACGAGAGATTTTACTTCAACTCCCCATTAGATTAATCTTATCTTATATAAAAATATTAATGAATAAATAAATGTCCTTTTTTTCTTCTTCATATGATCAATCAACAGTATAATTAAATTGAAATGATCTAAACAGGTTGAAATGATGGTAAATTAGATTGCCACTCTACTCTAAAGGATCATTCTCTATAAAAATATTTCATGTAAATAGAGAGGGCTGCTCGTACTCTGAGAATTAATTGAGTACTGCCCGTAAAAAAAATAACATTCTACCAATGCGTAGAAATGTGAATTGCCAAACTACCTGCTCACTTTTTTTTCTTCAAAAGATCTATTCTTAAACGAATGAAAGATATTTTAAGTGGGTGAACTCTCATTTTGGTAAGGGGAAGTGGGGAACAGAATGAGAAAGGATTTTACCTAGAATTAAAATAATATTTTTTAAAGAAAATTCAAAAAAAAAAAAACACGAACCACATCTTTTTTAATTTGCTGCCATGTAAGCTAATCTGCCATTACACTAGTTTTTGAAAACTAGTGAAGTTTTCAGCATTTATTTATTATTTTAAATATCAAATCAGTTATTTAAATAATGAAAAAGATAAAATGTTCCTTGTATCAAAAATGAGAATCACTCAACCACTGTCATTATAAAAAAAAATAATCTCTTGAAAATTTCACTATAAACAAATGCGTTCTTAGAGAAGTAAAAACTGTGATATTAAACTGCATTTAAATAAAAAAAACTAAGATAAAACCTTCGAACAATATCAATGTATTAAGTACCTCTAAAATTGATAAATATTGGGCAATGTCTTGGCTTGTTTGGTTTTTACTATCTACTACGGCTGAAAATCCAATAAATATCAAATCAAAATTTTTTTAACATGGATATCCTCACTTCATATTAGAGATGCGACTAATCCTACAAATACACAAAACCACCTACAAGCTTGTGTATCAGATAAGTGGAGGAGTCAATCCACAAACTCTAATCTAATTTTAGAAATTTAGACCACCTGAACTATCGATCTGAATTAATATCAATCAATTTATTAGAATATCAGCCAACAGTTTTTTCTACTTTCCTCATTTGAACACCATTTTTCTTTAAATAGAAACGCCACATTTTATTTAATAAAAACCTAATAGAAACAGCATTTTAGCTCTTTGGATGACTTAGAAATATGAATCTGATCAGAGGAACATTCACATCTAAACCCATCACCGTTTATGAGGTGCAAATCTGCATGGCTGTATCATATATTTAAAAATGAAAAAGAAAAAAGAAAAAGAAAAAATTAACAATGAAATGCAAAACTTCAAAATTGAAAACAAAGATTTCTAAATCTTTTAATCAATATGGTATAGTTTAGAGGGCTTGAGGCCCTTGGTGACATTGAAGAATCTGAGGACATGTGACCATCTATCCCAATTCTTGAGCCGGTGAACGGCAACAGTTTCCGGTATAAGATCATGTGAGCACTTCCCGTTGGCTCCCGGATAATCATACATTGCCGGTTTACTGCTAAACCTGTTCTTGGCCTTGTTCCCCATCTTCAACCATTTTCCGACCATCTTGTCCTCCGGTCCCACCGTATTGCTTGCCGGAATATCAGACTCTGCTATCCATTGGACAAGATCCCACGACAGCAAAAAACCCATACCAGACATGTATTCCACAAATGGGTTCTGGCTGGGGCAGGGGATGACGAACCCGTAATACAAATCAGTCCTTGCCAGTGGCTTAAGCGAAGCTGCCAGTGGGTCTAGTCTGAGGAAAACATCATCGTCGGCCTTCATGACGTAGTGATAACGACGGGAAAGAATACGGGGAAGTGAAGAAAAATAGGTGTACGTTTTCCCAGAGTTCATGTTCTCAATGCAGTCGAGAATGATAATGTCGTTGAAACAGAGGATCTCTAGAGCGACGAGCAAACGTTGATCTTCCTTGGTGAGGTTGCAGAAAACAAACTTGACATCGATTTCAGCAATTGGAGAGGATTGGGTGCCATAGAGGAGGCGGAGGAAGTGGCGGCGGTCGTAGTTATCCGGGCGGGTCAAGATTCCAATCATAAGGCTGAACTCCGGCGTGGAGTGGGTCTGAGGAATGACTGAGGCATTGCCGGAAATTAGAGTGGTTGGGATGGTGAGATTGTAGAGAAAGAAGAAGAAGAAGCAGGAGAGAGAAAGGGAGGACAAGGCAAGAAGAATGAGACATTGGCGTGGCATTCTGTTTCAGTTTTGAATTGGAGAAAGTAGGAAATATCCCATATATTCATACAGAGTGTGGAGGGGAAGATAGGTGGCAAGTTCCATGCAAGTCTCGTTGCCCTTGTAACAACAAGTCATGCTAAAAATCAGGCTGGGGATTGCATGTAACTCGTGAAAGAACAGCAGTTACCAACAATAAAAGGAGTTGGATCTTACGTGGGAGGTCTTGTCCTTGATCTTTTGGAGTGTTTAACTAGATTTATAATATTTATGAGTGGTGATCCAAAGTTTAAAAAAAAAAATCACATATTTATGGTTTGTAGAACTTGGGCTTAATGGAAGATTGAGTAACTCGAGATATGTATAATTGGATAGACCCAACTCATGGGGTGGGGGGTGGGTGAGAAGTGTTATTGTAGGCTAAAAATAATAAAAATCTACTGATAGAGTGTTAATATGGGTGATTAAGTTAAAAGAAAAAAAGTAATTGAACATATGAGGTACCCTGATTTAATAAAAAAATTAAAAATCTTAATTTTTGAAATTTTTCTATATTTTTTTTCTAAAGATAAAAAAAAAACTCAAGACTGATAGACCCAATTTAAATTTTAAAACACTATAAGTTTAAAGGCTATTTTTTCCATTTTTTTTGGGTTCGCATGCTTAGATACTGTCCGCTCTTCTCTCTTGATAGAGTTTTAAGTTAAACTCACATTGATTTAGAATTTTTAATTAAATTTAGTTATAAATAATTTTTCATAATTTTTAATCTTGTATTTTAATTTATTCTGAATAATAATTTAGAGATTTATAAACTTAAATATAATAATAATTAATTAACTCAGATATTCTTACTAAAAAATAATTAAAAAGTAATTATTTTAGATATATTAAATAAATAACGACTGAAAATAATTAAATAAATAATTATGATGATGTTAATAACAATTTGAATAAATGTATCCTTATCTTTAAATAAATAATCAACTTAAAATATAATAGATAAATGAGTAAAATAAAAAAAATAAAAAATAAAAACAAAATAAAACCAAAACCCTCACACTCGGTCTAACTCTCTCTCGCACGCTCCTCTCCCTCGACCCGTTCCTCCTCTCAGGCTCCTTCATTTCTTTCACTCTCTCGTCTCTTCCCTTCTCTTCCGCGCCGGTCCCTTCCCTCTCGCTCACGTTCTCACCCGATCCCACGATCCTCTCCCTCTCTCCCTATTTCTATCACGCGTCTCTGTCTCTCCGTCCGATCACCGCCGTCGCTTATACCGATCTGCGCGCCTCTCTTTCTCTCCCTCTCCTTCTCTCTCGAACCCATCTCCCAAACCCTACCCTCAAATCCCCAAGTCCCTGCTCACCGACTGCCGCCCACTCCCTTCTCTTCACCTCTGCGGCCGCAGATCGCCCCCCCCTTGCACACGGCCCTCTCCTCTCGCTCTCAGTTCAGCTTAGTCACTGCCGGCCGCGCTATCGAGTCCCCATCTCTCAGACACTGCAGCTGCTCGACTCGTTGCCGTCTCCTTTGACTTCCAAAAACCTCAGTTTTAAGGTAGGGAGGATAAAATTTTATTTATGATTTAAATTATGACTTAGAATGTGCATTATTTGAATCATTTTAAATCAGCCTTATGTAGGGGGGTTAAAATCTTTTTTGTGGTTTAAATTTCAAATTAGTGTATGGCTTATTTAATCAGATTCTTATTATCGAATAAGATTATGTTTACGGTATGCTTTGAGTGACCAAACAAAGAGTAAAATAATTATATATGTGAAGGAAAACTATATGACCTGAGCGTGCAGATATTGATCCCATTACCATCACACTTGTAGGAACGACATACTGTTGATTGATTTGTATTGTTTCTTTTTGTTTGATTGATTAGCACCACATGGGTATGCTTTATCAGATGAGCCCCCAAAGGTAATAACATGCTAGGATGCAGAGTGGATTACTATGTCCTCTGTTTTGTTTTAGGGGTTATGTTGGAAATGTTAGTTGGTTTTAAAATTTGAACTAAGGGACTGTATTGGAATGCCACCAAATTGCAATTGTGCTTATTTGGCTTGTTTCCTTCTGCGTTCTTCTCTGGGCTGTTTCCTCAGAAATGCTTGTTTGGGTTGAAGTGTAAATGAGGAATTATATTTCAATGCCCCCAAACTGCTACCATGTCTGCTATTTTTGGAATATTGGATTGGTGATCATCTGTGCTGTATTTTGGGGGTGATTTGAGAGAGGTGAGCTGCACCTTGATTTTTTCTGTAATTGTTTGATATTACAGTAGATGGTTTTGAAATTTCAATAGGATGGGAAAACATCCCATAACACATCGAGATGCAGGCTTATGCAATTTATTCATTGGTCTTAGAAGTTTTTAACTGTCATTTTGAACACCAGCTATTGTACTATCCCCAACACAGATTACCGGTGTCTCTTTGTGATGGCTTTCTGTCTCTCAGTTTGTGCTTTTGACAATCTAGATTGTTTCCCACTATCTGGTTGACCTCATTGTGAATCACAATGAGTGGGAGATTCCTCCTCATCTGACAGTCATGGCCATCTATTTGGTCTTTTTTTTTAGAGGAATGCATATACACAACTGTTTGTGCCTTTCAAAGTACTCCATTTACCAGACGATATTCACGCGATGTCATATATCTGATGAGGGAACTCTCAATTGGCATATTCCATCCATGGTGGTCTTCTTTCCACAATTTTGCTCGATGTCCATGGTGAATGGTTTTGATAACTTAAAGATGCCAGCTGTACATAATGAGATTGTTTGGAAAAAATTTTAAAAAAAAACATACACTATTATGGTTTAGTATGTGTATTTGCTTTGAAATATAATGTAAATTTCAAATTGCATGTGTCTTATTTTAGTTTATTAAATGTGCATTGTATAAATTTGTTATCACTTTAGCTGCATGAATTGGAAAGTGTTTTACAAGCAATTGGAGTTTATCAATTTTACATTTATGTTGTTATTTGAATATAAAGTATTGGATTTGTCAAGTGATTTCAAATCTGGTTAGGCTCGGGGAATTTATTAAGAAGTGATTGTATTTCCCTTGGGTGAAAGACCATAAACGTTATCAGATTGCCGTTTGTGTGGGGTGTACTCGGTGTCTATAATCCGAGGCGGTCGCCGTGACTGGGGATTAGAGCTCTCAAATACGGCCTTGGGTGAAAGATCCCAAATATGAGTAGGGTGGAATTATCTATACCTTATTAGACGACCGCTTGTGCAGGGTGTACTCGGTGTCCATAATCTGAGGTTGTCACTGTGACCGAGGATTAGAGCTCTAATACGGCATTGGGTGAAAGACCCTAAATCTGATCATGGGCTCCGCTTGTACGGGGTGTACTTGGTGTCCATAATCCTAAGCGGTCGCCGTGACTGAGGATCAGAGCTCTCGAATACGGCATTAGGTCATAACCAATTGGTTTTGGAAACCGGTCGGTGAGTTTTGGAGAAGTGGTTTTGGTAAACCAAGATACTTACAAAACAAGTTAAGATTTTCAATGAAAGGTTTTCGTGAGTTTTCAATTTAAAATTTTCCATATGAATGCATATACATGTGTTTACCTTGTGTACACAAGTGAGTTGGAGTTGTATGAATATATATATATATATATATATATATATATATGCATGCGTTACTTCTAAATGCATAACTGAGTTGGAACTTTTATCATGAATGATTTTATTCTCTCTACTGGGCATGTGTAGCTCACCCAATTCACCATTTCAGAGCTAGAGCCCTGGGAAAGGACTTACAATTTCCCCCGAGATGTCATGAAGAACCATATTTAAAAAGAATCTTTATTTTCTTTAGGAAATTTAGTATGAGTTGTGAATGTTTTAATGTCTTGATTTTATGTAAATTAATGGTGAGATTATTCATACTTCTAATTTATGAGATATAAATGGGAGCAGGAGGCCCCGACTTGATGTAATGACTTGCATGAATTTGATGGTGGCTGGTATTGGAGGGGACAGGAGGTCCCATGATAAATGTATGTGGATGACGGAATATTAGAAGTGCTTAATTACAGGTTGTAAAATTTTGAGATGTCCAAAATACAGATGGGATTCTACCAAAATTTCAGTAGAAATTCTTACCTTAGAAAAACTGTTAGTTTTACAACAGAAAAAAAATAGGCCAATTCCCCCTTAACTCAAATCATGTCCTGGACAGGGTTCAAGGTGTGACAGTATGGTACTAGAGCTAAGTCATGTCCCGGGGTTTCGTAGTGTGACAAAATGTCTCTCTCTCTCTTAGATTTTCAGCTGATTTTACTATTTTATTAGCTAAGATTTTTTTCCCCTTTGCCTCTTTACACTTCTCTAGGTTTGTAGCTTTTAGGATTCTTATGATTAGAAGATTGCATTCGAGTGAGATTGGACACATTGGATCTTGTGTCTATTTGGGCTGATTTGAGCAGCACAAAAACGTAGGTCATCACCTTTTTTTATGCCCCGAAAAGGTGCACATAGGCACATATCCTTAAGGCTGTGGCTTACCGGCCATGACATACCACTCTGCATGAAATATTTTGTTTTCTACCTTCAAATGTCCAGAACTGAAGGTTTGTTCCTCTTCTGAAGATTTATTGCACTGTAATTTTAACCTGTTCATCACCTTTTTCTTCATTATCCCTTTGTGTACTATCCATTTGGTATCATTTTCTTATTTTTTTTATTCTATGGGCTATACCTCGTTTATTTCAAGCTCTTAATTTTGTAATGGGGTGCAGATCCTTTTCCAAAGAGAAGCCACGTCTTCTAGGAAATGGTACTATCGACCATCTCATGGTTTGCTCAGCTAGAGTTCAACAGGAGGATTTTCTAAGATAGAGTGGTGCCCGTGGAAGTTGAGCCACATGGAATCAAGTCAAATATCACTCAGTGGGCTTTGGTTACCTAATCCTTTTAAGAGTGTTTCAGGGGACCAACTTAATGGAAGATGGGCAGCATTATCTTAGATCCTGCTTCTTGTTATGTTGTCATCTTGCCTTTTCTTTTCCAACTTTCTATAGTCTTCTGATTTGACTCGACTTTTCCCCATTTTCTCCAGATTTGCTATCAATAAAATTTTGTTACCTTGCCAAAAAAAAAAAAGGAAAAGGAAAAAGAAAAAGAAAATCAATCTGATATTGTTTGATTGTGTTGTTGCAGGGACACAGTGATGGTTATCCCTCCTCCACTCAAGCCACTCAGAGTCACAGAGTTTCTCAAGCCATATGTCTTGAAAATGCATTTCACAAACAAGTATGTACATGCCCAAGTCGTTCATACGCCAACTGCGACAACTGCTGCCTCTGCTAGCTCACAAGAGAAGCTGCTAAGACCAACAATGGAATGCACTCGAGATGTTGCAGCTGCTGCGAAGATAGGGAAGATCCTGGGTGAACGCTTGCTGCTTAAAGACATTCCTGCAGTTAAGGTTTTACTGACAAGGGATCAGAAGTATCATGGCAAGGTGAAGGCTGTTGTCGATTCCGTAAGAGAAGCAGGAGTAAAATTGATTTGAGCAATTCTGCTTTGACTAGGAAGAATTAAGAAATCTGCGACACTTGCTTCAGACTCGTGAACTTGTTTGGTTGTAACTTGCATGTCTTGGCATATTGGGATTTTATTAGCAATTGATGTTGTTAGTTTCTTTTCTAACATTTGTTTGCCACTATCATTTGCAGATTTTGTTCAATAAATTGATTGGCTAGGTAAGTTAGGTATTAGACGAGTTGCGTCAACCTCATTTACACGAATCAAATTGGGCTGGGAGTTAAGACAATTGAGTTTTTAGCCTCTTGAAGATGGTCGAATTGAGAGAAACCGTTTCATTAATGGATTTCTCTAAGTAATTGAATTCAGAATTTTTATTAATCATGGGCTAGTTTGTTGAGTGCTTTTCATTAATGGATTCTAAGTAATTGAGTTGAGAATTTTCATTAATCATGAGTGCTTAGCCATTGGTAGATTCTAAACTTGGAGATCATAAATTTAGGAGATGAGGAGGCGATATACTTGTAATGAAGTTTGTTGTCGGCTGTCATCTAAGGAGAAAGAGATTGGCCATTGTTAGAAAAAGTCCATTGAGATTAGAAGGGGTCCTCAGTTGAATACTTTTCACTTATATAGAGTCCACTCCTTAGTTTAGAATTTGATATTTTGCTATGAATCTATTTTTAACTTGGACCTTTTTTTTTTTAAGACCAATTGTTCATACCTCTTTTAGAGCACTTAATAAATCCTTAAGGCATGTGCAAATTTTCCTATAGTGAGAATTGAACTTAGGACCTTCTAGTTTCTGGGAGTAATAGTAGAGAGATTGACCCTATCATCAATAGCCTTGAGAGGATAGAAACTTCAAATGGGCTAAATTTCAACATATCATCGATGTAGATATGCTCTACTTCATTGTATTGAATTCAATTTTTTTTTTTCACAAATATACAACATATTCTATTTTTCATTTAGCTAAGGACATTCTTTGTAGCAAAGCATCAGTGCAACATGTATATCTTGATATTACAAAGTATCCCTTGATTTTTTAGTTAAGAGAAAAATACATGAGAACCCAACAGCAGGCAAGAAAAAGCCCTTTTAAGTCAGTTTTCACAAAATATGCTATAACCCAGCCTAAATTATATAAATCGACAACTTAAACAATCATTTTTAACACAATTAGATCCTAGAAAAATTCAAAATCCTAATATTATGTAATACATGACAATATTTGATAAGTGCATGATTGTTACATATTTTACTTCTAAAATTATATTTGTTAGTATCTCATATTCATCTATTTTATCCAATTAGTGTGTTTTGTGTGTTTTTAGGTTGTGGTATGTTTTAAACTCGAAGACGGCCTAATTAGACAGAATTGATGAGTTTTCTCAGCTTGGACTTGTGATCAGATTGAGAGAGGAAATGATCTAAGTTTGGTTGTTCATATTACAAGAAAGGTCGATGACTATTGTTGGGCTGGATTTATCATAAGAGGCTGAGGACTATGATCATACGGGTTCACTTTTGCATGTGAGCCTCTTGATGTTTCATCTGCCAAAGAAGGTCCATGGATAGCTAGCATTCTATGTGTTGGGAAGACGATATAGAGGCAGCAGTTTGAATTGAAAAAGAAAAATCCAACAAACAAGCATTAACATAGAGCAGAGGCGGTAGTGATGAACAAAATTGGGAGGTTCTTGATAGGTGTTATACAGTGGAGAAACCCAACCGCTGTCCAAACTTTCTATGCTGTCTAAACAGCAATAACACATTGTTTTTTTAACTCAATCTGCTGTCCAAACAGCAGTTGTTGCAGCCAAACATGCCAAACATTGTAGAAGTAGCAAAGAAACATGCATCAGTTAAAGTGCCTTAGAACAGAAAAACATTAGAAGGAAGGAATCAAGAAGACAGCCAACCAACCATGTACTTGGCTGTGTCATGCTATTAGTGGCTCCCACACAAGGGCCGGCTACACCTCTAAGCAAGGTAAGTGGTCGCTTTAGGACCCACTAATAAAAAGGTCTACTAATAGTTGCCGCGTAACACCTTTTTTAAAAAAAAATTGTAGCATAATAAGTATTTAGAAGATTTTTCTCTTTTTTTTTATTTTAATTGAAAAATAAGTATTTAGATGAGTTTTAAAAGGTCGGAATCAATATTTGAAAACATTTCAATCTTTTCGATTTTTTCTCTTTAAAAGTTTTTTTTTTAAGGCCCTATTTATAATTTTTTTATCTTAGGCTTCTATTTGTATCTAACCGGCCCTGCCCCCACAGTTGTAAGATTATTCATTTAGCAAAGGGAAGGGTCCATGGATGACTTGCATTGAACCCAAGCATCTGCAAAAGCAAAGAGAGAGAGACTTGGATGATTTATGCGCATAAATCTACACTCCCCACATGTGAAAAGCTTGACCGACCCTAACCCATGTGCGCCATCTCCTTTTTATCTCACCTCCTTCCCAATTCAAAGTAATTCGATCTACACCTTCCATGTGTCCTTTCTTTATTAAGTCCATGCAATCTTGGTCTTTGATCTTGCATCCTTTCCCTGTGTCCTTTCTTTATTAAGTCCATGCAATCTTGCTCTTTGATCTTGCATCCCAGCTCTCCATTGCAACTTTCCGTACATTACTACATTCGATCTTAGCCCTTTATTTCCTTCCTTTTGTCCTATAAATAGAGACCATCCCCATTCAATAAGATTCGATCATGGACTGGAAATTTGGAGAACTTAGAGTTTTGGAGAATTTTGGATTTTAAGGTTAGTGTTTTTATTTTATTTTATTTTATTTTTTTGTAATTAGTTTTTTTATTTTAATTCATGTCTTGTAATTTAGTTCTATTAATAATACTCCCTCAGTCCCATTTTAGTTGTCTTATTTGAAATATTTGTGTTTTTTAATTTCTTTCTCTTTAATTTCTTCAATTCAATGTTAATGTGATTAATTTCAATAATGAATTAAAAATTTCCATGAATCTTCTTGTTTTAATTTTTTAATTCCAAAATTCCAATGCATTGTAATTCTTAATTCATATTTTATTAATAAAAGAAAGGTAGATTTATTTAGAATAATGGTCGTCCAATTATTTAATTTATGTAAGATGAGAATTTGATTTTTTTTTTATAATTTTATGATTGAAAATATTTTAAGAGATTCGAGGAGAGTAGATGAAATATTTAGGATAAGTAAAACTTGATTTTTCCGATTCAATGCTCTTTTAAAAGAGTGGATAAAATATTTGGATTTGGAATTATAAGTTGAAATTTTATCTACACTAAGGCTTGAATTGAATTTTCTTAATATAATGGATTTTATAATTATTATAATAAGAGTTTTAATGAATGAAAAATTGGAATGAATGATTAATAATTTAAGTGAGCTCCATATTCTAGGCCTTGATATTATTTTTAAAATATGAAAAATAAAGTCTCCTTGATTCTTTGAGCATGTTCCACTGTAAATATGTACAGATGTAATTTAGGTGTTTTAAATTTATAGTTCTTTCTAAAATTCAAAAACTCATCAAATTGGAAAACTAGGTTGGTAATTAAGTAATTACATCTTAATTTTATTTTATAAGTTAGATTAAGATTGTTTATAATTTTTAGATTAAATCCACCACCTTAATTAAAATTAGTTAAATTGTTAGATTATATGTTTAAGTTTAGAATATTTCTAAATTAAAACGAAAGTTCATAGAGTAGAGAAATAATTCCATGTTCATGATTTATCTTCATATTTTCTGAATTTCTTAAAATATATAATTCAGTGGTGTATTTTTATGGATATATTTTCTTAAGTTTCGATGGGTTCGACCTCGTACTTAATTATTGTACTATTTAATGGTTCGTACGTTTGCGAATTATAAATTTAAAATTTCTACAACAATATTTAAAAAAAAAATAAAAAATTACCGTAGTGTGAACCATTATATATGCACTTTTTTACTTTTCTGTTTAGATTGAACCGTGACTTCCTACAAGATTTGGGGAAGTTACCAACGCTAGAGCCTCGTGAAATTCAAGTCGGCTAAGCGCAACCCCCTTGAATGTCACTTGTTTGTCTTCTATTTGACCATCTACTGCCATAATATTTTAAGCCTAAAATTAACTCATGACATTGAGCTTCTACTTTCCGTATGTATATATATATATATATATATATAGTTAGTAAGCTTAGTTGGCCTAAAAGGATCACGTATTTACTTTATATGGGATAGCTCAGTTAGTAACATTCTATTTCAGGAAGTGAGATGGTGCGAGTTTGAGTCCCCGTGACATAACCCGATGGCCGGGGGTGCAAATATCGGCTGTTTTTAAAAAAAAATGAGGAGAGAGAATAATATCAGTCGATATATCGTATTGGCCGATACTGAATTTTGCACCTCTGCCAATGGCTATCCTGTGGGGTTTTGAGATGTAATCCAAAGGGAGAGTTTAGTAGGACTATGCTCGAAGTTCTCCTCCTCCGTCATAAAAAAATAAAAAAGATCACATGCATTTATGCTAGAGAAAAATGCCAAGTTTTGATAGCTAAGATTTTCGAACCGAGAGTATAAGATCATGGTGTATCAAGGTATCCATCATATATTCATTTTAACACTCTAGACAACCAAAGAATAAGACCTGCACATCTACAAGGATGATGCACATCAAACTCTAGCTCTTATAGGGCATGACCATAATTCCTTGCATTAAGATTTCAGTTGCATGAAGTTTCTAAACAAGTGCCACCTTCAATTCTGATCTCACTTCACAGTTTACTACTCATTCTTACTTACCAGCACTTGGACTTGGTAATAGGCTTGAGTTTAAATAAAACTCACAAAGCTTACCCTGGATATGATATGAAGATTTTGATAATGGTCCCATCCGTTGTTCTATTTGCAGTCTTAACTCGCGAAGTTTTTTGTTCATGTATTGGAGAAGTGATTGGTA
Source organism: Chimonanthus praecox (assembly GCA_022113865.1). NCBI lineage: Eukaryota > Viridiplantae > Streptophyta > Magnoliopsida > Laurales > Calycanthaceae > Chimonanthus > Chimonanthus praecox. Next base: position 62,438,670 of record CM039087.1, on the reverse strand, counting down.
CATAACACTTTTATCTTTGGTGTAAAAAAATAAGTGAAATATCCATTTGTCCAAACAAAATTAAATCTCTCTTCTTTCTCTTTTCCCCATTTATTTGAACGAAATATGTATTTCACTAATTTTTTGTACACCAAAGATAAAAATATTAATGCACCAATCAATTCCCATCTCTTGCCAAAAAATGGTCGACGGTTTACAATAACTATGACTAACCGGGTATATGACTAGATTTTCAATTGATATGAGTTGAGTTAAATTGTGTTAAAATCCGAGCTCATCCGTATGAGTTTCAGCTCTTAACATTCTTCAAATTTTTATAATATGACTCATGAGTTCATGATAAAATTTAGATGATTTGTGCAACTTTGAACGTTTACTTTATTCACGTTATTATTTTATTTCATTGACTCTTCTTGAACAAAAAGTTTTTCATATTTTGAATTTTTTTCTCATGTCGCAAGGTTGTTTTTCTAACCCACTCCAAATGCTCGAATCTTTGCTGTTTTAATTTTATCAAATTTATGGATATCGTTGGATTGATCACATAATTAATTTAAAACGAATTTGATAATGTGAATGATACAATTGTGACTTGTGAGTCCCATCATTGAATTGCTCCAAAATCAATCAGCTAAAGACTTGGACCAAACCGGGTATTTGTTAAAAGTCTCGTGTCTACGGTTAGTGTCCCAACTCAATTATGACTCATTCTTGTGCTGAGAGGTTGAGCGGGACTTTGTGCCCCAACTCAATTAGGACTCATCGTTGTATTAGTTCCTTATAAATATGTCACTGATGTAATTTATATACACAGCAGAAATAATAAACTCTCTTTCTCTACGTAAATCCGATTTTATGATGATTTATAGTGTGTGATTTGTATTTCTACATGGTATCAGTCTTAAGGGTTTTTCACGTAAATCCAGTTTTATGATGATTTGTGGTGTGTAATTTGTATTTTTACGGTAATACATTATCATAATATCCACTTAGATTGTATATCTATCCACATTTCTCCTATGCTCCAATGGATCTCATTCCACTCATTTGCTCTCAAATTTGTTAAAGACCAAAATTACCTTATGTGATGGGTATATATATATATATATTTCAGTTGTTGCTCTTATTTAATTTTACTTCATCTATGAATCTTAAAAGTATTTTTTCTAAATCACTTATTTCATTAATATTAGATAAATGATATCAATCATAAACTTATTGTGATGCACCTGCACTCCCATATGATGCGGGAGGGAGTTTATTTGAGAAAAGCCCCCCTCTCCCTTATGACTGTGAGAGTAGAGTTGGCCCAAAACGGACAATATCACACTTGAAAAGTCGAGTTGGGATTGTTAAAAGTGGTATGAGAGTACGATTCAACATTCAGACTTTGTGGACCTCTTATATATTTTAGCTGAGCTAAGCCGAGGGTAGATCTCATCTTAAGGAGAGTGGATTGTGATGTCCCTACAGTCCCATATCGCCTAGATTGTGATGAGACAGACCATACCTATAAATAAAATCATGAGGGCAGAGTTGGCCCAAAACGGACAATATCACACTCAGAAAGTCGGGTCAGTCCTTACACTTATTGCAAGTTTTTTTTTAACTTATCTCTCAACGAATACCCATTTCAAGTTGAACAAACAATTGAAAAGTTAAAATTATTATAAATCGATTACTTATTCCTCAGAATATCATGAATAAGATTGAATTACTAACCCAATATCAATAATCAACACATATAAAATAAAATAATAAATATTTTTACAGCTGGTCCTATCGCTAGAACTCGACTCCAACGTACAAATATTTTCTCCTTTGTTTAACACCCTAACAATAGTCACCATTGATTAGAGAGAAGTATTTAAAATTAGATGTGTATAAATTAGTTGGTTTCTTTCATTGAGACTGGCCGTGTAAAAATTAGATGTAAAAATTATTTAATTAAATGAATAAATCTCTATTGATATGCTCCTTATGAAACAATTTGTACCATTTAGATGTTATAGCCAATCCATCCAAGAGTATAAAGTGAAATTCCATATTAAGTTTTTCAATTTTAAATCTGATCCTAATGATTTCAAATGTGTCAATTTCAATCAAATAACTAATATATAGATTTTATATTCTATTGATGAAGTCAGCATTCTTAACAAAGTATGCTGTGTGACATGTGGAATAAAGTAGGGGTTGAAATTTTGACATCATCGATGCTTAGACTGATATGTTGATATATTGACGATATCAATCTCTTTTTTTTTTTTTAAATATCAACTAGTATTTTTATTTTTAATGGAAAAAATATTTTTTTAAAAATTCTCGCAAATATCAACTGAGATATCGGTTAGGGTTTATGCTGAATATTGATTTTTTTTTTATATATATAAAAAGAGCTGATATGATGATTGTACAGTCCATTGCGGTAGTATGGACCGATGTTTCATACCATGGTTTAAGGTATTAACTCCATGAAAACCACCTCCCATACACGTCAGGTGCCACCTCAATTTTCCACGTGGCGATTACAGTGTCAGAATATAGACTCTTGATGTGGGCCACTATTCCACATCAGCATCCAAGTAGGAGAGAGAAAGTGGCAGAGTTTTGTCGCCTTTCGGAAACCTCCCCTTCGAATATATGCCGTTCAGTTATCAGGCCTCATGACAGCTTTCTTTCCCGTAAACCCATTTTCTTTGCTTTTGGAAGTTTTGTTGGACTCCGGTTCTTCCCTCACTACTCGTTTCTGAGAAAGTAAAGCCAGTTTTCCAACGCAGTTTCAGGTATCGGAAAACGGCTTTCATCTCTTCTGCTTTTTATTTCCTTTTCGTTTCTCCTCAGATCTGTTGATACCAAAGGTCTGATCCTCCGATCTTTTTAATTTCCAACTCACTCTCTTCGTACTGTTTGTTTTCGTCGATTTTTCCTTCGCTGAACTTTTTTTTTACTGGCATTTTTTATTTTTTTGTGTTTTGGTCGAGGAATCCGAACTTCGTTTTCTAGTTTTCTCCCTACATTTTGGATTAGGGTTTTCTGAGACTTACTTCTGTTTGGATGACCTGTCGCTTTTATGAAGCGAGACAAGTCACTGTAATGATGATTCGTCCGTTTGGATGCGTGGAAAGTGGTTTTCTGGATGATAATAATCCGACACAAGAAATGGTTTAACTCGTTGCTGATTATAGTTAAAAAATGGTAATGTTCGTAGAAAGTGCTTTTCCTTTCTATGCATTCAACCGGAGCCTTAGGGTTCGGGTTTTCTGCATTTTTTGGTCTCATGTTTTGGACGCTATTTTCATCTCGCTTGCTCCGGTCTTTCTGTTACCTTTTCTTCTAGGGTTTGAGAAATGCATCGATCCTTGATTTCTTCATTTTTGAGTAGTCAGGATTTCTCATTTTCTCTGCAATGTTGAATTGAACGTTAGTTTGGTCACATGGATGCACATTCAAGGAAATTTAATGAGACAGGAACGTGGAATTTCCTGGAAACATGTAACATGAAACACATCTCGTGATGTTTGTTATCTAGAAGTATTTTCCAGGAAATTAATACATTGTTGTTTGAGTTTCATGGAATCCCTGCAAAGCCCAGGGAAAGAGGCTTTGCATACTCCTGGTAAATCTGAAGCCCTGGAGTGTCAACAATCTGGATTTCAGGTCTATGCAAGCACCTTGCGGTCAGAATTCCTGGAAGATATAAAATCCCTATTTAAAATCCATGTATTCTTATTGTGGGCCTATGGTAGCTTACACTTCAAAGTAGCTTGTGTTTTTGGATCATGTCTCATCATTTTTGTGTAAAATCTATGCCCCTGCCACATCAATTGTGTGTCCATGCCATATCCATGCTGTTTCCAGGCAACATGGACTGGGATTCTCATGTGTAAAATCAGTCCTGGCCGTATCCATGGTGTTTCCATGCCATGTCCATACTGTATCTAGGCATCATAGAAGAAGTTATTCTGGGTTTTCTACCTAATACCTAAGTAGTTGTCTAATGATTTTTTTTCTGTATCTTTTTTTTTTAATCTGGAGTGTTTCTGATTTTTTTTTAGAATGTTTAGAACTGTCTGCACCCTTTTGCATTGGATTGGCATTTTTGTGAGTTACTAGATTTTGGTGTTATATTAATTGCTTGCTTGGATTTTAAATCCATTTGAAGTTGTCTTTGAATGGGTTGTAATAGGGAAAATCAACATTTCCCCAAGTGTCAATCTTCTAGGATTCTGCAAGCAGCCCTCCCCCAGTTTGAAGTTTATGTTCTTATAGTTTCATTATTCTGGTTGGTGAATGGATGTTTTTATTTCTTAGCATTTATGAAGTAGAAATTGTAAATTGCAAGATTTCCTTATGTGAGCTGAAATTTGTGTCTTGTATAGTTGTAATTGTCCCATCCATCATATTTTCATTTTTTTTTTCACTATATTTAGCTGCTCTTCATTACCCTCTCTCGTCCATGCTGCTTAATCATACCAGGACTTCTATTCTTGAGTTTGTTTCTTCCCAGTCTTGGATTTAGGGTGTCTGTGCCTTATATATTGGAAACTGGGTAAACTCTTTCATCCAGGCCATACAAAATTAAGGGTAATGCACAGACACCCTAAATCTAAGACTGGGAAGAAACAAACTCAAGAAGTAATGCATAGAAGATAAAAGGGTATCCTGCCTTGTGTTGCTTTGCATTTCAGTGCTTTTTAAATTCATAACCATCACATGGATAACCATCCATTCTATTTGAATATTCAAATTATCTGCTTGAGGTAAAGCTAGTAGTTACGATTTTTCTGTAATCAGCAAAAAATTTCATTTATACAGCGTTTTGGATTGTGTGATTTGGTTTTTCAGATTTCACAATATCTATAGTTTTCTTTTGAAAAATTTAATACGTACTTACCATTTTTCACTTCTCAGTTATCATCATGGTGAGAAAGAGAAGAACTGAACTTCCAAGCACTGGTGAGAGTTCTGGTTCTCAAGAATCCAGCAGCAGTACTGGCCGTGGGCCTCCGCGCCCTACTGAAAGGACTCCTCCACAACAAGGAGTGGGATATCAACCTGGCAGGGGTGGAGGGGCTCCCGTAACTCCTCAACCTCAGCATGGAGGCCGTGGTGGTGGAGGATACCCCCAAGGTAGCCGTGGTGGACACCAGCAACGTGGTGGGATGGTGTATCAGCAATCTGGAGGCCCCCAACCTGAATATCACGGCCGTGGATATCAACCTTCTGGTGCCCCCCAGCCTGAATATCAGGGTGGGATGGTGTATCAGCAATCTGGAGGCCTCCAACCTGAATATCACGGCCGTGGATATCAACCTTCTGGTGCCCCCCAGCCTGAGCATCAGGGCCGTGGATATCAGCCACGTGGGGGAATGACACAGCAATTTGTTGGGGCAACGGCTGAATCTGGATCGAGGCCCAGGGGCAGTAGCTGGATGAGTGCTGCAGGTGGGCGTGGTAGTGGGGGCCCTTCCCCTAGGCCATCAATTCCCGAGCTGCACCAAGCCCCATCTGTTCAGGCTGCATATCCGACCCAGCAAACTCAGCGCGGGAAAGAATCATCATCGCAAGCCAGTTCATCATCTCAGCTGCCTGGGACTTCAGAAGTGGTAGAGCAGATTCAGCAGCTTTCAATTGAATCAGAGGGAACTTTGAAGACAATTCAACCTGTGGCTCCTCTTGCTGCTTCGAGCAAATCAATGAGATTCCCACCTCGTCCTGGACAGGGTAATGCCGGGATCAAGTGCATGGTGAAAGCAAACCATTTCTTTGCAGAACTACCTGACAAAGATCTTCACCAGTATGATGTATGTATTTCTTACTCCATGATTATATGTGTGATTTGGCAACCATGTACTGATCCATGATTGGGTTTATATAGGTTTCAATTACTCCAGAAGTTACTTCACGTGTTGGGAGCCGCCTTGTGATGAACCAGCTCGTGACATTGTATAGAGATTCACATCTCGGAAGACGGCTTCCAGCTTATGATGGACGGAAGAGTCTTTACACGGCCGGACCACTGCCTTTCAATTCAAGAGAGTTTGTTGTTACTCTTGTTGATGACGATGATGGTCAAGGTGGCCCGAGGTATCTATGAGTCTCTCTCTCTCTCACACACACACACATATGGGTGCAAGTTCTCTCATATTACATCATTTGGCGATATCTTCCACTATGCAGGCAAGAAAGGCAGTTTAGAGTAGTCATCAAACTAGCTGCTCGTGCTGATCTTCACCACCTGAGATTATTTTTGGAAGGGAGGCAAGCAGATGCACCTCAAGAAGCTCTTCAGGTTCTTGATATTGTTCTGCGTGAACGCCCAAGTACCAGGTAACTACTTTATTGTTCAAAAGATTTTTTCTACATGCTCAAAAATTGTCTGATTTATAATCTGATGAACTGATTCATGATTGATATTAGGTTCTGCTCTGTGGGTCGATCATTTTACTCACCTGATCTAGGGAGAAGGCAGACACTTGGTGAGGGGTTAGAGAGCTGGCGTGGTTTTTACCAGAGTATTCGTCCAACCCAAATGGGCCTTTCACTTAATATTGGTATATTTGGTTCCTACCTTTCTGCTTCCAATAATCATTGTGTTTCCCATGTTGTTTTACATTCTATGAATTTGGTAATTCTTGACTAGATGAGTGAGATTCAGCTGTGGATGAATGATGTAAAAATGCTCAAAGATGTCTCAGACATTACAGTTCTTTGTGAATGAATTCCACTCTTGGTTACGATTCCAAGTAGTTCTGCTGAATACATGGTGGATTCGATTTGATAATCCTGTGTGTATGCACTTGTGTGTAACATTAACATAATGTAACATATTCAGTTGCACACTATTTACAATGAACAACCCTTCCTCGAATTTTACTTTAGTTTGATGGACCTAAAAACAAACTTGCTCTCTCTCTCTCTATATATATATATATATATCGTCAAAAGAATATGAAAGAAAACAAATGTCCACTTATTTATAAAGACATGAGACTCAATGTGGCTGGTCAATTGCCGAAAACCACATATTTGGTTGTTTCTAACCAGTAGCCAATCAGTCAGCTTTAGTTCATATTATGGTGCACACTACATAATGAAAAACTGGGAGAAGTTTGAGTAAATTGAAATTTTCTATTAGAAATTTGGCCGTAAACAAATTGAAGTGCCAAAATATAGATGTTGTATGCCGAAATGTGCATATTTTTTTTATTTTGCTAAAGTACATGTAATTATGTGTTTTGTTTGGTTTTGTAAAAGATTTTTTTTGAAAGATGCTTTTTTAAAAGATTTACAAACAAGATCTGTACTTCCCAAAAAAATACGTTTCTATACAAGTACAACAAATTTGTATCATGCAAAAATCATATGCAAAATGGCCAACTACTTGTGCATCGTTGGCATGGTTCTAAACTCAAAGTTGATTCGGCTAAGTCAACTCGTCTCATCAGCAAAATTTGGTATTCAAGGAAAACTTGATTTGGGAACAACTTTTTTTGCTGTGTGTATGACTCATGGAGTCGGGCAAAAGACTTGGTCAAGTAGAGTCATCGACACAATTTAGGTGCGTCGTGAAATGGGGGAGATAAGAGATTGTAAAAGAACATTAGCTTTCACCTACGAGGACCGAGATCACACTTCTTTCTCACACCCGTCTACCCCCCATGAATTGTATTGCTACCCAATTTGAATTCACTTGGAGTTGATCTCATCATTGGATTAAAAATTCATCCAAAACAGACCTCATTTTGACTGTTGATCCTTGGACCCTTGAAAATCATGGCTTTTCAAATCCAATGGACCTGATTTTTTGTGACAAACATCTTTTTGATAATACCTTTCAAATGCCCCTATCTCCTTGCGTTGGATCCCACCTGTGGCCCCCACATTGCCTAGGACAGACTGTTGCTAATGTAGCACAGCAGAGAAGAAAGGCGAATAACTAGTTAGTTTCGACGAGGCCTCGGGATGAACAATAGAATTGTTCACTCGTGAAAAGATTTAAACTGTATGGGCTTTAAGTTAGGCACGTGGGAAGGCTTAAAGAGGACTGAATAGGTACTGTTTGGAATTAGGTAAGGTTTAAAACAAATGGGTTTCAAAAGGGTTAGAAAAAAGGGCAGCGGAAGAAGAGAGAGATGGCGGCGGAAGTGGGGGAGAAGAAAGAAGGAATCGAAGGGAAGAAGAAGAAGGAGAGTCTTATAGAGGTAAAGGGAGGAGAGGCTAGGAACAACACAGCAGCAATACCTGATTTGGGCGAAAGAAAAGAACAACAGCAAGAATCGACGAATCTGGCTGTTTGGAAAGGATGATTCGGCGAGCAGAGAATTCAGCAGTAGAGGCGAAACTCGAACAGCAGAATGGAGGACTCATAGCTGCGAAGGTTTGGGATAAAGCCCAAACAACAACTGATTCACGTCTGGGATTAAGCCCAGATCTGTATGTGATTTCGCTGGAATTAGACCAGCCGGAGAACAACCTGCAACAAAGGCAGAAACAACGAAGAGAAATAGAGATAGAAGTCCATTGACTGGCTCGAGATTTTTTGATTAATAGAGGTACCTTCGTTCCTCCCTCTTTATCTCTTATTTATAAGCAAAAACATAAAAGGAACCTACTATTACAAGAACTCTTAGACCGACTCTTACATACGACTCCAAGTTTGGAACTTTCCAAACTACATACGACTTCTAAAGGACTCCAACGACTCTGACATTATCCAAATATAACACCGACACACTCCAAGGATCCTAAACATTAGGATCAAACAATAAAAGGAAAAGAATAACATTAAAATAAAAACAACAACTAATTAAAGTAGAAAATAGGCCCAACTCGAGATTAGGCTCGAGGGCCACGCTTCGCGTCGACCTGTTGTGAATATTTATTCAAGAACTGATCTGCAACCTGTTCTACATCAGTTGCCCATGGGTGATGTCACCCAGGTGAAAGGGCTTACGTGAAGATTCATTCATCATCATCAACGTCATCATCTTCTTCTTCTCCTACATTTTTTGTTTCTTTCTGTTTATTTTTCTGGATTTTCTCTTTTTCTCTTTTGACTTTTTTGTTCTTATTTTGATTATTTTTCTTTTATGTCTAGGATATTCATTATTTTTATGTATTATAACTTTTAACATTTATATAATTATATGTAAAAATAATAGTCTTGATAAGTTTGACCAACTTTTGACTTTATTTACTTGGTCAAATCTAGCCTTGTCTTCAAGTTGACTGTACTCAGTGAGGAATTGAGTCAGTGGAGTCGCCAAGTTTTTTAATGTTGGTCCTCGGTGGGGCCTGTGTCGTAGAAGTTTTGGATTTTTATTCTGCCTTTCGTAACACAGATTATACTTATGCTGAACAAGTATTAGGAAGTTGATCTAACATATATAAATATTATGTATCACTCAAAGTGATAAAATACAACTCATCTAGTCGGACAAATTTGTCATTGTATCAACTCATATCATTTTCATGTTATGATAATATTATGCAACATACTTCTTCCTATTGCTAAATATGTATTTATTTTGCAGATATGTCATCCACTGCTTTCATTGAGCCACTTCCCGTCATCGACTTTGTAACTCAGCTCTTGAACAGGGACGTTGTAGGTAGACCATTACCTGATGCCGATCGTATCAAGGTTCGCTTTTCTCACTGATTTTCTAACTTTAGAGGTTTATTCATTTTTTTCTCTGCTTACATTGATTTGTGTCACTAGATGTTTATCTGTGAAATGGTTAGACATTTTAAACTTGAGCAAACTAATACCGCTCAAAAAAAAACAACTTGAGCAAACTAATAATGGAAAATTTCCATCTGAATCAACTCATTCAACCGAAAAATGTTGACATGTTTGAGAGTCGTGCTTTTGCATTTTGGTTATTTATAACTATTCAAAAATATGTTACATGGAAAAGAATACAAGTAGATACAAAAATAGAAATATTCCATGAAACTAATCACCATTCTGCAGTCTACAAGTATCACATGAATGTGTATCACCAGCTTAAGCTGTGCTCCAGATCCACTATGACAAAACTGTTATTTGACTCATGGCCCATAATGCCTTAGAACTGAAAAAGAAAAATGCTATCACCCACTATGGAAATGACAAACACCTATCATCTTTGTCATGAACTCTTTTCCATGGTCATATGTCATCCTCTTCCCCGTGGTCAGTCTTAAGTTGTGTCATAGGACAACATTAAGAATGGAAGTGCCAACCTTATGAAGTCAGTGAGCAGAGTTTCCTATCCTTTTTACTCCCTTTCATTTCCTACTTGAGTGACATCTCTTTTTTATTTTTTTATTTTTACCTGGTTCATGTGGAATTAGAATTGACTCAGCCCAGTCTTGAGTTGGTATGCTGTGTGTTACTCACCTTCATAAAAACTAGTCAATCACCCATTTTTATATATTCTTAGTGGTTTGGACTTTACTCCGACTTCCAAGTCAGACCAATTCCCTACCTGATTGGTGCCGTACTAGTGTATGGGACCCATGGTGTACAGCAGCAACTGCTGTGCTTCTTTTTAGCAGAAACATGGTCCTTTTTTTGCCTGCGCATATTTTTTTTTTGAAAGTTAACTTCATTTATCGCAAAAGAAAATAACAATAGAAAGGTCTGAAAAGACCCTCCAAAAGAGAAAGCACCAAATTACATCAATCTATTAAAAACTTCCACATCTAGCAACGCTCCCTGCTTGGCCAAAGAATCTGCAGCTGCGTTAGCTGACTTAGGAACCCAAGCAATCTTAAATAAAAACAGAGGTAGCATGACGAATCCTCTCACGTTTGTCAAGATAAATCCAAGGGCAGAGAGAACCCAACACCCAACCTATCACAACACGCGAATCACCTTCAACTAAGCTCCCATGAACCCCAAGGTCTTCCAACTGCAAAATACCTCTCCACAAAGCAAATAATTCAACCTTAATAACCGACTCATTACGGATAGGACCCGCAAAGGAAATCAGCGTATTCCCAAGCTCGTTACAAATGAGTCCACCATAACCAGCCATACAACTCCCATCAAAATTAAGCTTGAGCAACCCTGGAGAAGGAGGAGACCAAGGAACCGCCAGCCTAGAGACCCCAAGATGCCTAGAATAATCCACCGACGCCCACTCCCTGCCCATCTCAGAAATAGACATCTGACAAAACTTCAGCACACCAACCATCCACCACGCAACCCGCACCTTGATTAAATCAAGAAGACCATCAAAGGAGCCCACCTTACCGTGAAACACCCTTTTATTTCTTTCTAGCCAAATAGACCAAATAATAGACAAAGAAGTCGCCTTCCAAAACTGCCGACGAAAGGAGCTACCAAAAAACACTTCTTCTTCATTAGACAACTCACACTAATCTTTAGGGAAACAAAAAGAGATACCCAAGAGCTGAAAGAAATGCTCCCAAACACACATAGTGAAACTACAATGAAGAAGAAGATGATTAACCGTCTCCTCTACAGATAAGCACAAAGGGCACGTATTAACAATAATGATCCTTCTCTTTCTCAAATTATCTATGGTCAAGATTTTCTGCAACCCAGCAAGCCAACCAAAAACTTTTACTTTAAAAGGAGAGACACCCTCCCAAATCTTAGGGTTAACAATTGGAGCTTTATCAACGGTCAAAAGATGATCACAAAAGGACTTCACCGAGAAGATACCAAGAGAATCTAACTCCCAAATTCTACGGTCATTACCCTGCCCCAACAAAAACACCTCACCCAATAAAGTCATGAGAGCCAACCATCCTTCTACCATCCAATCCTCCAAATCTCTAAGAAACTGAGGGCTCCAAACCACCTTATTTTGAATGATTGCGCATATTTATCTTCTCTCTCTCTCTCTCTCTCTCTCTCTCTCTCTCTCTCATTGGTTTTTCCTCTTATGTATTGGCAGATTAAAAAAGCTCTTAGAGGTGTGAGGGTTGAGGTTACACACCGAGGGAATATGCGCAGAAAGTACCGTATATCCGGTTTAACAACACAGGCAACAAGAGAACTGACGTATCTATATTTATTATTCTTTGCTGTTTACCATTTGATTTTTTTTTTGCTTATTTCTACTTGGTGGTTTTGAACTTATATTTCATTTGGCATTGGTGACATGGTCAACAGTTTCCCAGTTGATGATCGAGGTACAGTGAAATATGTTGTACAATATTTCCAGGAGACCTATGGTTATGCCATTCAGCATACCACATGGCCCTGTTTGCAAGTGGGGAATCAGCAGAGACCAAACTATCTTCCGATGGAGGTCAACACATTTATAGATCCTTTTTAGTTCCACATGCTACAAGATTCTGCTTGATTCATCATCGAAGATTTTGTTTCAGTTTACATGACTCAGCTTTGGTTAAATGCTGTTAATGGTTGCAGGTCTGCAAAATTGTTGAAGGCCAGAGATATTCAAAGAGATTGAATGAAAGGCAGATCACTAATTTACTGAAGGTTACCTGCCAACGTCCACATGAGCGAGAAATGAACATTATTGAGGTAGTTTACTGCATTACTTGTTCTCAATAATTCTTCTAGGAAAAAAAAACTACTGTATTGTTACTTTTAAAAAAAAAAAAAAAACTACTATTTGTTTCCAAAAAAAATCTTCACATGGATTTTGATGTGTCATTTTCAAGCTGAATCTGTGAGTGTTATCTTATATTAGAGTTCAACTTTCATATTTCTTGATGCACTGTCCGTCTTTCATTTGTGGTATTTGATGAAACCTGCTCTGACTTGTACCTTTTTTAAATAAAATAAAATATTCCTAATTACCCCCATCTTTAGACAAGTCATCTATGGCTTCATTTGCACATTTCAGAATGTGCAGAAATGGTACTTAACGTCCAAGACAACTTCTGTTCTTATTCATGACATATACAAAATGCCAGTCTGCCTTCTTTCCTCTTTTTTTTTTTTTGTACGTTTTCACTTCACCAAGACTCGAGCCCGGTCCAACCCCATGAAACCACCAATCATGGCCACACGGACAACGAGTGTCGGTGATGCACAATTACTAACGTTGACACTGTTCTATGATTTCTTTTATACTGATTAGTGATGAATCAAGGTTATGTTGTGGTAAACTTCATCTTTTTATAGGCCATGGTTCTTCTGTTGATATTCTTACGTGTTATACATATAAATTGTAAATAATCTAGTTTGGATCAGATTTCTTTTTTCTTTTTGAAAGGTACTTCATTAATCAAAAAGATTTCAATTCAGCAAAGTAAGACATTTGCTATTGGGCCCTCTTATTATCAATCTAAACCTTAACATAGACTTGGCCCCCAATATTTTATTGGACTGCCATCTTATGATTCCATCTCATCTCTCAAAACAACTGATAGGTTCCATCTCAAAAGAAAAAAAATTGCATTAGATTGGTGTATTTGCAAGAAATGTTCCCAGTTTGATATGAATCTGATTGATGGGTTTGAATGTAAAAATTCGCCACTGATAAGATCATTCAACTTGGAGCCCTTTAATAGATGGTGATTATCCAGTCTGTCTTATTTTTTGGTCCATCCCATATTAACCTATGGTGACCTCTCGACCTTGATTGGCATGCATAAACTCATAATGGAATGATCCGTCTGTGTGTGCATGTTGTGTTATTTTTGCTAATTTATAGCTGTATTTATATGCATATATTTTCCTTTTATTACAATTTCTGCTGCCATAAACACTTTTTGGTCTTTGTGAACTTACGAAAAGGGTTAGGTTGCATTTACCACGTTATATTTTAGAAGGGAAATTGATAGAGATACTAGTGTTTTTTATAACAAGGACACCGGTGTATGACTAAAATATATATCAATTCCCAGTTTTCAATATGGCTAGTCTTGATAACAAGTTTTATACTTTAAATACTTTGTCATTCTTTACGATTCATCTATTTTCTGTAAGTCCGGGCTAGATCAGTGCACGGGTCCTAGAGAGAGGGGGGGGGGGGGGGGGGGGGGGGTGAATAGGACCAATTCCAATTTTAATAAATAACCTTAATCAATATTAAATTATCAATCACAAGAGGTATTCCAATTTATCCAAAATATGTGATCAGGCTATGTGCAACGGAAAATAAACATGTGTGTGCAAATAAAAATAAACAAACCATCAAATCAAACCACTCATGCACAAGCAATTTATAGTGGTTCGGTTCACCTGAACCTACATCCACTCTTGGACTCATCCAACTTTGGGCTATCCGAAACACACTATGAAAAGGTAAAATTACCCTATCAATGCACACCTAGATTTTGAAAGGTTCGACCACCGAGGTCTACTCCTTGACACCTATTTTTTATGGTGGTTCGATCGCAGAGATTTAATCCACCTTACAAGATTAAATGAAATATAAGAAGGGAAGAACACTTGCCTTGGGTCTTTTGTCGATCTTCTTTTGTGTTCTTCAGACAGCAGGTTTCACGCTCCAGTGTACTTTGATCTTCATTTGATGTGGGCAACCTTAGTGGAATATGATATTATAGTCCCCCATTAACCCTTTTCATATAATGTTACTGGTTTATAGATGAGGGTCGATACAATAGGTGTGAGGAAAGAGTTTTTCCCATATCTGAGGTTTTGGATGCCCCTCACTTTCTCTTAATCTCTCTCTTTTCTTTTCTTAATTTTTCTCGCTCATCCCCCATTAAAGTTGATCCATATATAAGAAAAAATACAACGGCTAGAACACAACGGATCAAAGCACGCTCTTCCATATGTCGAGGTGCTGCAGGTTAGTTTTCGACAGGTCGAAAACACACGGAAGACAGCGTGTATCAAATATGTGGAATCCTCGACATGTCGAGTATTTTGGATGTGTCCATAATTAGTTTTCCATGAAGGCTCCTCGACAAGTCGAAAACAGTTGACTGGTCGAAACTAACGGCACCAAAAAATATGAAGTCCACAAGCCTTTTCAATAGGTCGAACACAACAACCTTCAATCATTTAATGTAAACACGAGGCTTTTGGATTTCCGTGCCTTTCTCACAAATGGGCTTAAAGGTTTGGGCCTAGATTAATTTTAACATTTAAGAATTAATAATTTGTGAACCCAACCTAAGGTCATTAGAGTCTGATTTACCTGTTTGGCTGCCACAACACCGGAGAGATCTTCAACGATTAGAATATCTTCGAGGTCTTCAAGCATTCTCCAATACGTTTATCCAAAGGAAGGTCTTGACACTTGTTACGAAATTGACAACAAAGAGACACGGATAAACCGAGGCTCTAACATTTTCTCTATTTATTTATTTATTTTATTATTTTGGGGTGGGTGGGGGGAGGGATTGGTTTGAATATTTAGCATAGTAGTAATTCCTTTTCATTTGGAACCTGCAATACAAAAATTCCTTATTTTATAGTCATTGTGTTTCATTATAAGTGTCAGTTCATGCATCTTTGAGTAGGCTTTGAACTTTTGTTGGCTCTTGATGTCAAGTTCTTCATTCTTAGGCATTTTTTGTAAGGACCGGAGGTGTCCAGGCTTCACACTGTCCCTCGGGGTGTGTGAAAACCCCCCTATCTGCACACACTGAGGAATTCGATGGGACCTTACTCTATACATATTCCTGGGAAATGACCCTTCATTAGGGCTCCCATGGTTTGAACCCCTCTAGAGATCTTGCTCCCAAACTAATTGGGATAACCCCTTGGGGTTCTTCATTCTTAGGCATTTGATAGGTTTCTGGCTTCATCCTGTGTCTAGTGATTCTAGTTTCCTTGTATATATATATATATTTTTTTGTCAACATATTGCTCTTTTTCCCCCTTTGTTTTTTGGGAGAAGTGACCAAGTAATTTCTTTAAAAGGAGGAAAAGGTACAGTACAGGAGAAGTATACTGATCCTCTTAAAAAAAACAAGAATCGAAGAACATGAAGATTCTCCCCCCTTCCGTCCCACAAAAAAAAAAAACTCAAAAAAATACAGCCTGTACACATAATTACAGAGGGCCAAGAATCCTTTGATCTAAATCCACTCCTACTTTGGATAAGAAATCTGCCCCTGTTACCAAAGTGTAATATGTCAGAAGGAAATGCCTTATTCCTGCAAAGACTGGAGATATCCCTTGAGGCTTCCTTTTGATAGAAGCCCAAGCAATGACACTTTTTGTCTTTTGATGACATTATGATTGAGAGACCATTATGTTTATTTTCTAATCTTTCTTTCCTCTTTCACATTTTTTTTTGAGCAGTCATAAAAGAAATTCATTAAGAGAAAGGAGTACAAAAAGAGAAAGGAGGTCTAAAAGAATTAGACCAAAAGAAAAACATAAAGAAAAGAAGAACCAAATAAAAATACAACAAGGAAATCAAATGAAAAAACGCCTGCCCAAATATTGTGTTTAGCAAAATAAATCCGCCACGCCGTTGGCTAAACGCCCAACTCTTGTAAAAGATACTCCCAGACCTTTAGCCAATTCTCTCACCTCTCTAACCACATTGGTCAATCGCCAAGGTGGATGCCCTGTTGCCCACTTGAATGCATTTACCGAATCCCCTTCGATAATCAGATTGCCATGACCAAGATCCTTCCAGATGACTAGGGCTGTTCTAATGCTAAGAATTTCTACCTCGTTTGAATCCGTAATACCCACTGGTTCATTGAACATTATAGATGTCTCAAATGATTCCTAAGTACTCCTCTTTCACATTTTTTATGATGACGACGATGACCTATTACATAATTCTGCCAGGTACTTAAGGCAATAACCGTGTTGCACAAATTCATTGGCCAACAACCTTGTCTCTATTAAGAAAAAGGATAGTCAACACCCCAAAATCGTACTGTAAAGTATTTCCATATCTTGCTTAGTCAGCCTATAATCCTGGAATGGAACTTCTATTTTTAGCTTTGGTAGCTAGTGTTTACTTGGATTGGTCCCGCTTTTGTTTGTACTGATGAGAAACTACATTAATGGCTCTCTCTCTCTCTCTGTCTCTCTCTCTTACAGACGGTTCATCCAATGCCTACAATACAGACCCTTATGCACAGGAATTTGGCATAAGGATCAGTGAGAAACTTGCTTCTGTTGAAGCTCGCATTTACCTGCACCTCGGGTACAGAAATATCTTTTTAGCATATACTGCAGTTTTTACCCCAGCTTACTTTCATTACATTATAGTTTGATTCTGTTATTCTGATTGATTTTGCAGCTTAAATATCATGATACTAAAGAGAGATTGCCAGCCTAAAGTCGGTCAGTGGAACATGATGAATAAGGTATTACATGTTCAGAAGCTTTAGAGTCTTTCTTTTTTAACCCCACCCCCCCCAACACACACCACACACACACACATCCACATCTAGAAGTAAAAGGAATATTATATTTGTCACCGAAGAAAGTTGGTGGATCTATGTTGAGTATTTTCCTTGAGTTTGTCTCTTTTTTTTTGAAAAAACATGGGTATCCCCACATGATATTATTGGAGGTGAGACTAATCCTATGGATACCCGAAAGTACCCACAAGCCATGTGTATTGGGTAACTCTAAGGGAGGTTGCCTATGCCCAAAAACTCAAGCCAACCAAGAGCTACACCCATACAGGCTTGAGTTTGATTGTTATCATCTTAGGAATATGTCAGTTATACAAAAGGTGAATGGTTGAGACAATTACTCTGCAGTTCACATTTTGTTGAATTTTTAATGATTTTAGTGCCAAAATTGAAAGAAGCTTGAAAAAAGCAAATGCTTACTACAAAATTATAGAAACTCTTCTAGCAAGAGAGTTTCTAAACTCTTTGACTTGTTAAAAAGGAATTAGGCCTCTTTGAATGGCTTCCAAATCTCTGGGTATAAAATTTGCATATTGCCAATGATATTGAGCCACTTAGCCCGACCCAACAAAGAGAAATACTTACTGACAGAAGAAGATGAAGAAGAAGAAGAAAAAGATGAAGAAACTCATGAAAGAATTTATAATCTTCGATGGGATTTCCTTTGGGAAGGAAACTCATAGAAGCACAAGTGGTCATTGTCATATCCTTATTTTCAATGCTTGCAGCAGTTTATAAAACAAATTGATAATCTTCAAAGGGATTTCCTTTACCTTTTCTAGTGGTTGGAAGCTTTGAAGCCGAAGCTGTTAAATGTATGAGGTTAGGAAGTATGAAACCCATGAACGAGAAAGAGATTCTTTGGAGAAAGGCATTATGGTGCTTTGGACAACAATGGCCTCTAGGAATGTGTCTCCTGGCTGGGGATATTTCCAGCTGTCTGCATGTGACAGATCTTCCACTTCTATTTTATTTTGGGAGGAATGGAGCATATATGATTTAGTGGACAGTTAAAAGTTATCTCATCTTTCAAAGTCTTGGTTAATAACAATACAAGTTTTTTGGACTGCTATTAGGTTTTTAATGGTAGAATACTTGCACGGTAGAATACTTGCACGTCAAGAGAATTCACATTATAGGGATCAAGAACACTCTTTCATTTAGTGGGACTGAGTCTTTCCAAATAACACACACATTTGGAATACACTGGTTATTTGGCTCGAAAAAGGAAGAACAGTCTGTGCCATCGTTTAAGAAGAAGAAACTCTGTTATGTGTTTCATTTTCTTTCACAGTATATCTAAGTATTTGGTAATTGATAGAGTCAGGTTTTTATTAACCTTTGATAGGTCATGTTCTTACTGTCATCAAGGTTAATCTTTTAACCAATAAAAGAAAAATTTAATTTATTTATTACGTGATGGAGTTAGCGGATGTTCTAGGGTTGATTATTCCTTCCTTTCTCAATTTTGGCTTGCCTGCATTTACCTTTGCAAGTTTTATTGTTGGTGGGACTTGATTCTCTGTGGTGCCAAATGCCCTGTTCTTGTCACATGGGTTATTATCGTTGCTTGTACTACTTGGGCACTTGTTTTTGAATTGGCAATGTGATATAGGCTCATGTCATGTTAATTCTTTCTTGTGTTGATCTGCAGTTGACTGTTTACTGTTGTGGTGTCATCTAATAATTCAAGTATGTTGCAGAAAATGGTCAATGGGGGTGTTGTGAACAATTGGATGTGCATAAATTTTGCACGAAATATTCAAGAACATGTTGCAGGAGGATTTTGTTATGAGCTTGCTCTAATGTGCAAAACTTCTGGCATGGTATGGCTCTGTGCTGAACTCTTTTTGGTTTTGGATTGTATGATTTGCATAATTCTGTCTTGTTGCCATCATTACAAATGAAAACTGTCTTGTTGCTATTTATATGCTTTTGCATTAAGCTATTTGAAATTTATGCAGGTATTCAATCTTGAACCTACACTTCCGCCATACAGCTCTCGCCCTGATCAGGTTGAGAGAGCCTTAAAAACACGTTACCATGATGCGATGGCCATACTCAGACCCCAGGGCAAAGAACTGGACCTACTGATTGTAATTTTGCCTGATAATAATGGTTCTCTTTATGGTACTGGACCATTCCTATGTTTAATATACTTATCACTTACATGTACACTGGGTGAAATGTGCTTATACATTTGATATCTTTGTCCTTTCTTCTTCTATTATAATTAATTCTTGGTCTTGGTGCTTTTCATTTATCTTCTTCTCAGGTGATCTGAAGAGGATATGTGAGACAGATCTTGGATTAGTCTCACAATGCTGCTTGACAAAGCATGTATTCAAGATGAATAAACAATACATGGCTAATGTTGCCCTTAAGATAAATGTTAAGGTAGACAGTGCATTGTTTGTGATTTAATTTGAGAATTTCCATCTGAACAGTCATTTAATCCCTCTTATTTTAACTCATTTATTAGATTTTGTATTAGTTATTAGCAAGATTAAAAAATTGATTTATCTTAACTAGTTTTTTTTTTCCTGCTGGAAAGGTGGAAGGAACACTGTGCTGGTGGATGCATTGTCAAGGCGCATTCCTTTGGTCAGTGACAGAGCCACAATTATCTTTGGCGCTGATGTAACTCATCCTCATCCTGGTGAGGACTCGAGCCCTTCTATTGCTGCGGTAAGACAGTTGATGTCATTTCACTGATTTGAATTTGTTGCTTTTGATGTTCAAAAAAGAAGTTTTTGATAATAATGTTCTATGGCGATCTGCTTTTGCTGCTGTAAATGGGTTTGACTTTTTAAGGAACTTATGTAGGTTGTGGCTTCTCAAGATTGGCCAGAGGTTACTAAATATGCTGGTTTGGTCTGTGCACAAGCTCATCGCCAGGAGCTTATCGAAGATCTATATAAAGTCTGCCAAGATCCTGTACGGGGAACCGTAACTGGTGGCATGATCAAGTAGGTTCTTTTATCATAGTAGGCTTGAATATAATGGAGGACTGTATTTGTTATTAAAGATTCACTCATCTGATGTTCTTTGAATTCAAAACTTGCTTGTAACTGCTTATCTAAGATGATCTTAAGATGTTTTATGAGTAGAGAAACTTGAACTGAGACTCCATTGCTGTTATACTCAGGGAGCTTCTAATATCATTCCGGAGAGCAACTGGGCAGAAGCCTCAAAGAATCATATTCTACAGGTATTGTTTTCTAGGTCATCTCTTTGTATACCTCCATAGTTGCCCATTTTGGACAATGCTTACTGCACAAAATGCAGGGATGGTGTCAGTGAAGGTCAGTTTTACCAGGTCTTACTGCACGAACTGGATGCAATTCGGAAGGTAACAACATTGGAGTTGTATGTTTTTTTAAAAGATGGTTGGTATTTATTTTCTTTGCATTTACACTTTCCATGTTTTTTCATATTTTCCAGGCATGTGCATCACTTGAACCAAATTATCAGCCTCCTGTAACATTCATTGTGGTACAAAAACGCCACCACACGAGGCTTTTTGCCAATAACCATGCTGATAAAAATTATGTTGATAGGAGTGGAAACATATTACCTGGTAAGATGATATGATGTTTATTGTCTTGATTGCTGTAATTTATGGTACGCTTCCTTGGATAAATTATGTAGCAGGGTTTCAGACCTTGATTTGTAACTCTCTTTTTTTGAATGCTTCAATTTCATTCCTATTATGTTTTCTTAATATGATGGCCTCTGACCAATCTGATTGAAACAAATCTCTAAATTGCAGGAACTGTAGTGGATACCAAGATATGCCATCCAACTGAGTTCGACTTCTATTTGTGCAGTCATGCTGGGATTCAGGTAAGCTAAATCCTCCCGTGGTCAATTTTGACAGTGTCTTGTGGTGGCATTGATCATTATGTATAATGGTGGTGATTACAAGGGTACAAGCCGTCCTGCACATTACCATGTCTTGTGGGATGAAAACAAGTTCACGGCTGATGGGCTACAATCACTCACGAACAACCTTTGCTATACGTATGTACCACATTATTTTCCTTGTCTGGTTTTTTTTTTTTAAATTATCTTGATTAGCATGGAATAAGTATTTTTATCTGGTGCATTTGCTTTATGCAGATATGCAAGGTGTACCCGCTCTGTTTCAATTGGTAGGATGCTCATGCCCCTTTTCATCTTTTTCTTGTACAAAGCCCCTTTTTTTTGTTTTTAATTCCTATTATCTGGCAGATGGTTTGCCATATGTGACCATTGACAATTTTTTTTTTGAAAATTGACCATTGACATATTGGGAAAACTTCTCTTTTTTTGGCAGTCCCACCAGCTTACTATGCCCATCTTGCTGCTTTTCGTGCTCGCTTTTACATGGACCCAGAGACATCGGACAGTGGCTCAATGACGAGTGGTGCTGTTGGCCGTGGTGCCCCTGGTGGAGGTGGACGCAGTACCCGTGTCCCATCTAGCGCTGCAGTGAGACCTCTACCTCCTCTCAAGGACAATGTGAAGAGGGTTATGTTTTACTGCTGAACACCGTCTGATTGAACTGTTTGACTATAAAGGGTTTGGTCACACATGGATTGTTTTAAGACTTGATTGATATATTTGTTGAATGATTTCTTGATTGGGTTTGGATTTTGCCATTTATGATGGACAGAAATGTGCGCTATTCCCATCTTAGATATGTTTTGCAGCGAAGGAAACATCAGTGTCCTGCCAATATCCATGAATCCAAGCTTTATATTGAATCAAGTCATGACATTAGGATTTTGGAAAGGCAGAAGAAATTAGAACGGGTCTCTTTTCCAATCTATGTTGCATAGGTAATGATATTGGATTGATTTCTGAAATGTGTTGGGTTATTTTGTTGCCTTTTCAGAGAGATTGATATTGGATTGATTTCTGAACTTTGATTCACATATGCTTTGGTTCCTTGAAATAAAATGCAAAGCCCACATGCTCTGATTTACTGAAGAGGCTGTTCGTCAATTTCTCGAGGAATTCAACTTTGTAGAAAAATCTT
The DNA here is from genome assembly GCA_022113865.1 of Chimonanthus praecox. Classification (NCBI taxonomy): domain Eukaryota; kingdom Viridiplantae; phylum Streptophyta; class Magnoliopsida; order Laurales; family Calycanthaceae; genus Chimonanthus; species Chimonanthus praecox. The sequence goes on along the minus strand of CM039087.1, from coordinate 62,416,349 downwards.
GTTCGGATTTGGCCGTCACCACCTGACCAACACCAAGAAATTTGGTGGTGTTGGGCTGTTGAAACTTGGTGTTTCGAAGTTAACACTAGAACTTAGTGTGTCTCAATGAAGATTTTTTTTCGTTTTTCCTCTTTAAATAAATTCTCCCCCCCTCCCACACCCCACCCACCCGCCAACCAACCAACACCACCAAACACTCACTTTTTCAAGCAACATAACCTTGTTTGATGGAACTTTAGGCGATATTTGTCATTTTTCAGGTAGTGAAAAGTGAATAGTATAGAAAATGAGTGGTCCTTCATCTTTCATCGAAGATGAGCTCTTTTTCAAGAGCATGCAATATGAGTTGTTTTTTGACTTTCAAGGAATTCATTTCTTATGAAGGGAGAGAATTTTGATGAGAACAAGAGTTGGGATTTCTTCGTTTGGCAAGATGACATCTTATTCATTTTTTTTTTTTTATAAAAATAAGATTTGATGTATGAGACATGCTGAATTTTCATAGCTCGATATAGTGCCAAAGTTAATGACGTGTAAGATAATATGGTCTGCACTCGTAGATAAATCCCGCAAGTCAAGAGCTCACTAGGAACGAAAGCTTGGCACAATTGAACTGATGTTAGGGGGGGCAATTTTCATCTCAAGCTTCTGCAACTCAAAAAATAGATTCTGCTCACTTGGAACTGATGTTTTCACTGAAAGATAAATTTGACCTATATAGACCTAACCAAATTTAATTTAGGTCAAAGAATTTTGGACTTAATCCGTACATAATCAACTACTGCCAATGTAGCACTACCATTTCTTTCCCGAATTGTTCTAGCCATGTACCTTATTCCTACAGCCATTCTTTCATTTTCAATAGAAAATTATTTTTTATTTCTATTTTTCTACTCCTCCGTCTTATTTCAATTTTATTTTTTCTTTTTTAAGGATCGTTTGCACACGAAATACGCCAAAAACCTATTAATAGTCAATACAAACATGATATAAATGATTTTGAGATAGTAAGATTATAAATAATCCTCAATGAACTTAATTTATTACTCAGTGAGCCTTTCCTAACTACGTAGCAATGCATGATTTCAAACATTGAGAGTCAGAGGTGAAAATAATTATAAAATGCCGTTTATGGACAAGTCGAAACTTATAAAAAAATGTCTTCCTCCTATCACCTTAGAAGGTGATTTGGAGCTCATCAAAAATGTTAAAGTTTTGATTTAATGTGAAAATGAAAAAATAGTACAAGTAATTTGGAACAATTCTAAAATACATATAGGACGACTCCAAAATATATATAGGATATTTTGGGAAAGAGGGAGTATTTCTTTTAACATATCTATGTGTCTACCCAAATTACTCACCTGACATCTCTGCCACTCATGTCTACTTGACGGAGGCCTTTGGACCAAAAAGGAGACTGATGGCCCCGATCATGTCATAAGACAGGAGTGTTTGGTGAGAATTGGATCACGTTCCTATCAAAGATCTATTTTATGCCCTAATCTAGTTGTCTTAATTATTGATAGTGTATGTTATTTGTAAATGATATACTACTAATTTGTAAGACAAATTAGCAAAATAGAGAACATAGATTGCAAGTTAAGTGGATGTGAGAATATGGAGGAATCGTTCAACATTGATAATGATCTAGTGCAGCATTACGATGATTTAGATACTTAAAAGTTCACCACAGAAATACATAGAGAGGATCCAATTTGGACATGACCGCTGGGATGATGGATAGGCAAATAAAGTTCTATATGATATCTAATTTTATAAGACAACAATGCTTTATAGAACAAAATAGTGGTAAAAAAATGACAAATAGAAAACTGGGATGATGGATGGGCAAATAAAGTTCTATATGATATCTAATTTTATAAGACAACAATGCTTTATAGAACAAAATAGTGGTAAAAAAATGACAAATAGAAAAAGTAGATGCAACAGATATTCATATCACATAGGAACTTTAAAGGACAAAATAAAAATGATTGTATGGGCCTATCAGGGGAAGATTAAAGATAATTGTATGAGAAAATGTGAGAAAATTGTTTATGATTATTTTAACATGTTCATACGCAACCAAGAGGCAACCAGAAACAGAGAGATAAGAGAAGGACAAAGTTGAATGTAGAGGGTCATTATGATTTTTTATGGAAATGAGGAGAAATGTAAGATTCGAAGAGCCAACCTTAAATAGATGGGAGTGATGGATGATGATGATGACAACGACAATTACCAAAAGCTTATAAAGTATGGGTAGTGGGAACTAGAAAAGACTTGGATCGAGGAGAAAACAGACATGGTGGAAATATAAGAATCAAAAGCCTACCCAAAATAGATAGGTAAATGGCCAGTGGTGGTGGTGGTGGTGGTTTATTTCCATTTTCTAAAGTCAAGTCACAATCTTCAAAATTTTGAGTTATGCCATGACAAGTCTAAAGAAATATCTATTGTCCCCTAAGGGCTAACCTGATTTAACCCACTGCCACTCCTAATTAATGCCAATTAAAACCAAATAAGATAGCCTATAATCAACATAATATCAAATTACATCTAATATGTTCTGCTTGAAAGTTGTTCTTGTGAAAGATGATTTATCATCTCACTACAATAAGAAATACAATCAAGAAGATTTTTTTTATACCTGAACCTCCATTGTACTGCTAGGTTCCATCTCTCCATTGATCTCCTAGCCTTGCCGGTCAATGGAAATTCTGCAACATCTCCTTTTGACATACCATTTGCATCAAAGAAAGCAATAAGCTCACCTTCACAAGCTAGCATTTCCACACCTACTTCATGTGCGCCACAGCTTTGCATTTTCTCAATATCATGTAGCAGCAAGCTATCATCTTCAGTTGTTGTTGGCATTGTTCCCAAAAGGTCCTGGCACTTCTTCAACATCCATTTCATGACAGATATCTCATTCGCTGTTGACAGTAGAGATCCTGAGTAAGCAAGGTGCCCAACTGCTCTACGAAGGCTTGTGGGGGTTGCCCACAAGCGCAGAGCAGACAATAAGGCAAATGATGGCTTCCCATCTTCTTCAATATACAATGTGTCACAGGGCCAAGAATTTGAAGAGTGGATGTCTGTATCTAACTGAATGAGCCCCTGTCATTTGGGTTCGGATTCAGAAGAAAACCATAATGCTCAAGAAGTTCTAAATTTGTGTATGTGCCGTAGCATAAAGAACCTGCCAAATGTAGCATGGAGCATTAAGGGATCTTGAGTTTCTCATAGAGGACAAAAAACAAAGAATTTCAGGGAAGAAAATTTGGTTCAGGATTAACAACGTATACAGCATGACTACCTTACTTTTTTGAAAGGTAAAATATCCATCTCACTGAAATAATGGAGCAAGCACAAAACTCCATTAAGCTCTTTGTTGTATTTTTTAGACTTTTCCATCTACTATTTGTTTACCTTTATGTGGCCCTCTAGGCCACCTCATTGTTTGCACTCCCATCGTTTTTATGAAGTTTGCATAGTTAGCTTTTGAGAGAACAAGTTAGGCCTCTGGATTTCAAACCAGATGAAAGAAACAAGAAAAAGGTTATTTTCATGAAAGGAGACTTGAGGAATTCATTCTTAGGTTACAAAAAGCATTCGGAATCTTTTAACATTTGGTATCCATTTTATGGAAGTCGGGAACAACGTCTTGTTTAAACTCAGTTGTGGAGAAAGGTCAACGAGATCATTGATATACGCAACTCCTAAATTGGCCTTTTGATCTCCTAGTTTAATTTGGATGGAATAAAAAAAAACATTAGCTCATCCATTCACCTGATCTTGTCTAGGAGATTATACATGTCGCTTGGATCCTGGCCAAACCAAGTTGATCCATATGAGTTGTAAATCGGTCAAGAAATCTTCAAACAAGGAGAAAAGTTCAACTTAACTTTAACAACATTCATCAATTATTACATCATTCAAAAAAAGATTCCAATTATCACTGAAACAATTTTGAGCATGGCCTACAGGACAATTTAAGTAATAAACCTTAATCTGGTACAGGATCATCATTTCCATATACGAAACATTGCAAGATAACAATCATTTTTTTCAAGTTGAGGTACATTACAAGAGAACAAAGTATTTACCTGTTCTCCTTTTTTATAATTTTTTCTTGCATAGAGGCAATATGCGGCAACATCTTCCTCATACCCACCATCTGTTAACCTTAGAGAGTGGCCATCATGTTGATTATCATCTGACTTGTTAATGGTGTTCTCATTTCTCCACGGAGAATGGAGTGAGGATGCTCCTCCCATAGTTTTCACATCTTCAGAGCAAAATGACTCCTCAGGTGCAGTGTAATTAAAAAGATCACCCACAGGACATAAACACCCAGCATCATCCCAAGGTATATGCAATGTACGAGAAGATATCTTCCAGCACATTAAGTTAAATGTCAATTTTCAAAGAATCAAAAGAGGAAGAGGGAAGTATCCAGTGCCAAACCCATAGCAGTTAATTACCTTGCTGTCAATTGCTCTCTGTGCAAAAATGAGATCTGAGCTATTCATACACCAAACTCTTCCATGGGTATCCCATTACCACAGCACTTTGATGATCCAAATAGCTGATTAAAGGATTTTTCCCATTGAATATTGACCATCAGTTACAATTTTTTTCCAAACAGTGCATTGGTTGCCTTAGAAGTCATCCAGAACAGATATATTTGGTGTCTTCAGATTCTTATGAGTGGTAATGGGAAGGGCATTTGTACGGTTATGCACTTCTTACTAAACACCTCATACCCATATAGTCCTTGTGTATTTTCTTATCAAATAACGAATTTTCTGAAACTGATCAAACAGAAAGATCTTTGGGCACAGAAGATGAACAGTCTGTATATCATGTATGCATGTATACCGGGTTATATAAATAGAGCTTTTAAAAAATTATATAAATGGGTTTAACACAGGATCTTTTCCAAAACATGAACCAGGCTATTCCAAAATATCACTCACAGTTGCAGAAGCCCATAACCAGGACCTAAAAGTTAATAGTTGCTGCTTCAGTCCAATTTCTTGCATTAGGATAAGAGCTTCTTTCCATTCTGACTGAGCCTTGGAAATAGCCTTTTCTGAAGCCCAAATAGCATCATCCACCTAACAATCAGAGAAGATCATTTCAAAATGCTTCAATTTATGAACATAAACTTCTTGTCAAATTCTGGGTCATCAGATTTATAATCAGCAAAGCATTGATTTGAAGAGGAATTAAGGATCAGAAACAATGAAACCGAACTTGCAAAGCTTGAATTTCAAACCGAGTGAAGTTTGCCAAAGTATTATAAGTACGGGGCAACTGTATTAAATACGGGTGCCACCAAGAGCCTCTTCCTTTACCCACTTCAGTCAATAAACAAACAGTTAGTACCTGCAGAAATACAGCCAAAATGAGCCTTTTTTCTAAGCGAAAACCGCAATGGTTGCATGGAAGTATAAATGATTGAAATAAACAACAATCACAGTATTCCATATAATAATGAAATGGTTCTTAGTGAGTCAGTAGCATATGGTAAATTACCGCAGTGAAGAAAAGGGTCGTTTGCCGTTTTCCTGGTGATTTCCTAGGAGAGTGGAGGAGTTCATTGTTGCAAGGATGGAGAATTGCAGTTAATGGAAAGGAAAAGACCCCAACCTTCCCTGATGCATAAACGAATCCCAGCAAATATGTGAAAATCTGATGGTTTCCATCCTCCCCCTTCCCACTTCATCCTAGTTCACTAGGGATTAAATGGGTCAGTTTTGATATCAAACTTGAGTAAAATCTGAATCCAAATCACACAGGATCCAAATGTGAATCTGGTTGGATCCTTAGGCAGGATCCAAATCTGAATCTGCACTAGATAGATATATCCAAATCTGCATTAGATATATATCCAAATCTGCATTTGAATCCAGTTCATGATACGGATTCAGATTCAATTTTGGATTTTCTTAGTTTTTCATACTTACGCATGTATATTTCTTTATGCATACATAATGTCATTTGGAATAATGGGTCATCAGATTTGCATATGGCTATGTTCAAATCCACATACAAAAACAATGAGATGAATCAAATGCAAATTTGGACCTAAAAAAAGTTTTAAACATATGTAAATTTTGCATCCATACCCACTTATTTAGGGTCAGACTTTTCTGGATTTCTGGACTTCTGAATATCCATTTATATCCTAATCGTTCACGCTAGGAAAGTGTTCATTGTAGACACAAGCCTCCTAAATAACAAAGCAAGAACTGTGTTTGTTCAATCTCCTTAAAGACATCTCACAGGATTACAAAGAAACAAATGGTACAACTTCTAGAAGTGTATAACAAACTAAGTTTGGAATTCTTCTCCCCACTTGACCAAAGCAAGACAAAATCTATAAACATGGTGTTGCATACTTATTTCACAAGTGCTACAATAGGTGACCAATGAAAAGAACTAAAGAGTTTTGGATGGAGTGCATATTAAGACTCAAAATGGAGGGAGTTTCCTTAAACCACAAATATAGAAGTGGCATAAAATAGCACCAGTGGAATTGGTATTTATTAAGGCTTGGAAAATGTTATACAGAAAATACTGGAGGTGATGGTTCTTAGAGAAATATCTTTAATCAGCAAACTAATTCAAGAATTTGAATTCAAGGATACAATAGTGGGATTGAGCCAAATCAGAGGGAATTTCCTGAGGCCATGAAATTAGAAATGGCATAAAACATAACCATTGGAATTAGTCCTCTGCAATAAGGTGTGAAGAACATTACACATAAAATACTGGAGGCAATGGTGCTTAGAGAAATATGTTAAAGTAGCAAACTTAATTCAAGGATTTGAGTTCGAGGAAACCATGCATTTAGGAGACATTTTAAAGAATGAAGTTCTTCCTAATCCACTAGTACTAGATGAAAATGCTTAAACTTTGACAACTAAAAATGATTTCTAAAGTTGGAAAGCACACATTACAGCAACGTAGTGAAATCATTCTTCTCCTCTAAATTAACATGAAGAGGCCTCTTTGTTTTGAAAGGTAACATGAAGAGGTTATATCTTTAAAAGAAAACAAAAAAAATGAAAAATGAAGAGGAAGAAGAGGTTCTGTCAGAAGATAGATTAACTGTTTTTTTTTTTTTAAAATCAACCTTCATCTCATCAGAATGAAACAGGTTTCTGTATCTATCTGTCCATCAAGAGAAATAATCTAGTCCAACCAGTGGGATTGTAGTTGTAGTCATGCTGACTGTGTGAGGCCATTTAGCCAACTAAATTCACATTTCACATGCCATGCTTTTCATCGATTAAGAAGCAAACTGAATGTTAATTTGATTTGATGATTATAAGTTCATAACCATTGATTCAAGAGCCAATACTTGCAGTCAGTTGGAGTGGAATGTCTAACTGTTTAGTTCAAAGTCCTCTCGTGGAATGTCTGTAACCATCGGTACAACCTGTGCAAAATCCCTTACTATCCAACCACTCAACACACTTGTGGGTAGGTCAAAAAGACCCACCAAATAGGTTAGACTACATCCATATCCAACCAGCTGGACTTGATCCATTCTCTAGAGAAGTTGAAATGAGTAAAATAGTTAAGAGTAGTTAAGAATTCTCACTATTTCTTAGATTCAATGCCCAAATTTAAATCAGTGGATCTTTCCCTTGCAATTTTAGCACCAAGAATGTTTTATGAAGCTCTTAGGATGGTGCTTCAGGGAACCCTACTTATGATAGAATTGTTCATTTATATATTTTTTCTATAGCTTCATCAATCAAATGCCTTTAAATGCTAAAAGGGATACTGGGGTTGCCCGATTCTAGCCTACATAGGGAGTGCCTAAATCAACACCGAAGACTTTAGCCTCTGAATTTGGAATATCCTACTTTCAAGTGATTCACAGGGTTCAAAAAGCAATTGATATTTCAATCATAAAACCAGTACTTCTTGTATCAATACATAAGTGTAAAGCAAACCCACTTGAGTGGAAGAGAGATAAGAGTGTTTCTCAACAGAAATAGCCAATCTCTTGTCTTTGAGAGCATTTTCTCTGGTCAACAGAGCAGCTTTTGGAACTCGGAGAATCACTTCTCCTTTTCTAAGATCCCGGAAAGCAGCTAAACCTCGACTGCAAAACAAGTGACACGAGAACTAAAAAGATTGTTTCCCATTTAAATTCAAAGAAGAATTTGTAGATGTGATAGAGTTTTAAGCAAGGAAAAAAAAAGGAGAGAGAGAGAGAGAGAGAGAGAGAAAGAGGAAACCCATATGAGATGAAATGCTCGATTACCCGCCTGCGTCTGGGAAATGGGAGATTGAGAGAGAACGGCCCAAACAAGAGTGAGATGGTTGGAGGAGGTTGGGAGAGTCCGAAATGCCCACATCTGCAGCCCATTTCAGGAATGTTTCCAGCTGCTCTTCATCGTCTCTTTCCATGCCCCCCTGTCTCTCTCCCTCTCTCGATCAAACCTTCTGGAGTAGGCCTGTCGTCGGAGCAGGTTTGGGACCGTTAGTCGATTCCAATGAGCAAATTTGGTATCTAAACATTAAGAGAACGTTAATTTACACAAATTAAATATATATATATTTTAAGAAAGTAAGTTTCTTTTTTACGTCTGTACATACTTTTTTTAAAAGTATCCAATAATGTGGATAAATGCTTAAAAAATATAAAATATCTTTAAGGACTTGACTAAGTAAATTTTAAATACTTCTATCATAAGTATATCTTACTTTACTCATTTATTGAATGAGCTGATATGGCCCAATTAAGATTAAATAAATTTGATCTAATGATTATTAAAAATCCAACTTGACTAAGATAAAATAAGTTAGCGGAATGAATCTTGGTAGCCAGTGAAGGAGGATCTGACTGTGTTCCTTGATGAATCTTATGATAGAGGAATCAAATTTAAGGGCATTGGATCATCGGTTGTAGCCTTTGCTCTAAAGAAAAAAGGGATTATTGATATTTCAAACTTTTGTCCAATTAGCCTTCTAAGAAGACTATAAAGTATTTGCTATAGTCCTTGCCAACCTATTAAGATATGTGCTCAATTTGCTTATTTCATCTCTCAAGGTGCCTTCATTGAAGGTCATCAAAATTTTGGACTCGATGGTGATCACTCATGAGACAGTAGAGTCCAAATATAGATCTGAGAGGTAGGACTAACTTGCAAGCATGATCTTCAAAAAGCCTACTTTATATTTTCTCAACTCCAGCTCAGGGGTAAAAAAATCGGCCGGGCCGATATCCCGGCCGATTTTTCATATCGGCCGAACTTTTTTTTCCTCCTTCTCGTTTTTTTTTAAAAAAAAATTCCAAAAAAATTACAGTAAATGCAGAAAATTATGAGCTTATTGAATATGTAATTTTTTCATAAAATATCGGACATTTACATCTTCTAATATATTTTTGAAGTTACAATAGCGGGAAATTATATAATTAGTAATAAAATGGTGAAAATTACAAGGAAAATAATATAAATGAGGAAAATTTGTAAAAATAATTTCATAATTTATTTTCTTAGTCAATGAGTTTTTTTTTTTAAGTTATGAATTATAGAAATAAAAAATAAAAATAAAATGATTGAAAGTTACATAATAATGTAGAAAAAATATTAGAAAATGAAACTAAAGGGGTCCTAATCACTTGAACTGATAACCACACAAATGTCATACATTTTTAATTATAAGAAATTCCATTTAAATCATTAAATGAAGAGTTTTTAAAAATTTACTAAATGAAAAAACTTTCAAGATCTAAACTCAAAAGATAATTTTTTTTTCATGCATTTCAGCTACATTTAAACATGAACATCAATATGTAGAATGTTCTTCAAACTCATAACTAGGCCCAGCAATTGCAGATGCATAACAAAGGGCCCGTAGATAGGGATTTTCTATATCCATTGGTGGCCTATGAATATCTGCGAAGTATTTTGTCGCAGCCTTTTCAATGCCTTTTTTGGCCTCATCTTTTGTGACCTGATCTAATCTCCTCTGCATCAAAGAGGTGGGCTTATCCCGTGTTGGATCCGCAGGGCCAACGGTTTCTGGATTGATGTCATAGTGTGGATCAATGGGTGCATTTTGATTACCTATGCAAAATATAGTTTTCATTGTTTTCCATGTAGCTTGTAATCCGGTATTCTTCTTCTTTGAACCGGACCCAATTGCACCACCATGGCGGGACCTACCTGCATAGATTAATAAAAATAAGTGGATTAGCATTTTTTTTCTAATTTCCGTCTCAATAAAATGTATTTATGATTTTCTAAAATATAATTCTTATATTACCTGCACACAATGACCGCCCATATGCATATCGCGATGACTCTCTCTCAAAGCCTGCCGAAATAAAAATAATAATTATAAAAAAGTTAGTACACAGTAAATAACAGCAAATAAATAAATTTCATGTATTATTTTAAAGGTTTTACCATTTTCCCGCATTTGTAACTCATATTCTACATTTTATGATGAAATAATTAAAAGAAAGATTAAATAAAAGAAAAAAATGTTGCTGGAAATTTTTACATGTTAGTAAACAGTAACTAAGAGAAAATAAAAAAAATAATTTATTAATTTATAGGTTTTATCATTTTCTAACATTTATAAGTCATAAACCATATTTTATGATGAAATAATTAAAAAAATTGAGAGTAAATAAAAGAAAAATGTTGCTGGAAATTTTGACATGTTAGTAAAAAGTAACTAAGAGTAAATAAAAAAAATTCATGTATTATTTTATAGCTTTTACCATTTACTAACATTTATATATCATAGTCCATAGATAATAATGAATATATTAAAAAAGAAATAAAAGGAAAAAAAAACCTTTGAACGGTCTGGATCGTTCGGTTTCAAATAAATCCGGGTCGTTTAGAACAAATCCGCGTCGTTTAGAACTTACTTAAATCAAGCAAATGAAGAGTGCAATTTTTTTGAAAGATAAATAGTAAAATCGGGTTTTCTCCTTGAAAATAAGGTGTGAAATTTGAGATGTAGGTGAATGGTATTTATAGGAAAAAATTGGACCGGGTCGATTTTTCAGATTTAAAAATAATAATAAAATATTCACGCATGCCGGACCAGCCGAATCCTGCAGTCCGCCGTACACAGAGATGTGACGGGGAGAAATTGGTTGACAGGTGAGATCTCGTCCGATATCTCGCCCGATATATCGGACATGAGATATCGTCCGATATATCGGCAAAATATCGCCGAACTTGAGTTGGGTCCAGGCCCGTGATTTACTGTTTTCAGGGGGAAAAAACGGCCGATTCGGCCCAAATTCGGCCCAGGTTCGGTCGAGATTTGGACCGATATATCGGTCATCTCGGCCGATATTTATTATGAAAAAAAGTTTTTTTTAAAAAAAAAAAAACAAAAAACCGAATTTTTAAAATTCGGCCGATATGATGACCGATAATTCGGTCAAAAATTCGGTCATATCGGCTGAATTTTTTTGTTGTACGGCCGATACTATACGTATCGGCCGATATTTTGACCCCTGCTCCAGCTTCACCAAATGGGCTCTGGGTAGGGCATTGGGTCGGGTAAAAAACTCAACCCGGCCTGAGTTACTAATATATGGAACCCGACCCGACCCGAACCAAATTTTTGACCCGGACGTCTTGACCCGACCCGACTCAACCAGAAACCCGACCCGACTTGACCCGCATTTTGAACCTATTTTTTACCGGGTCGGGTCGGGTTTGATCGGGTCGGGTTAACTTAAAAATCTCTAAACCCAACCTGACCCAAATTCAATGCCGGGTTCGGACTTCTCAACCCGACCCGACCCGACCTGCTGACCCGACTTTCATAACCCTACCCACATGATTTTCGGGTCGGGTCATGCAGGTTCTGGCCAAAACCCGACCCGAGTTTCACCCCTAGCTCTGGGAATGAATGAATGGGTTTGATAAAAAAATGAGAGCATCTCTTTGGCTTACTTATCGATTTTGATTCATGGTATAGTTAATGACTTTTTAAAGGCCTTCAGGGGTTTTAGGTAGTGAGTCCTTCCCCTCCTTCTCCTTTTCTTTTTGTTCTAATAGCTAAGCCCTCCATTTATGTTGGCTAAATCTCAATGGAACAATTTCATCCATTGTTTTCGTATTGAGCACTCAAATACGGGCATTTCCAACATCCAATAAATTGGTGATATCATTCTTTTCTCAAATGGAGATTCAGAAGACTTGATGTTTGTGGTGGAAATTCTCAAACAGTATAAAATTTGCTCCAGTTTGAGGATTAACCCTGCCAAAAGTAAGTTGTTTGGTATTAACATATCTAATTCCAAAGTAATAGAGTTGGCAACCTCATTTGGTTGTAGAAGACCTATAATGGAGCTACTCTGATCGTGATAATGCTTGGGGTGTATGGGGAGTTGGAGGCTATTATTGTATCTTAAGTTAGGTGTGGCATAATGTATGTATTGCTTTGTGTTTTGATTCTTTTTCATTTTTTCTAAGAGTCTTGTATAACTCTCCTATACTTAGCTCCATTTCATTTTCATTCTTTAAATGAAGTAATGAAATTATTTATCATTGTTTTAGAGAAAAAAAAAATCTCAGTTGATTGTAAAGTATCAATCTTCGTTACCACTTATCTATTTCGCCTGCTAACTATTGGCAAGCAACAAATGGTCCACTGGGAAGTGATGGTGGAGAAGCTTGAAAGTCATCTCTCAACTATCTTTCGGAGATAAAAAATATTCTTATCAAGTTCGTAAGGAAAAGTCTTTGTGTACTATTCTTCCAATGTTTAAGTGTTCACTGGAAGTGGTTAAAAAGCTAGAGAGGATTGAATGCAAGTTCCTTTGGAGTGATAGAGTAGAGAAACAAAATTTTCATTGCTCATCAAGCAATGTAGTAAAAGAATTAGATACTTTAAGGAATTTAACATGTTAATGAAGTATTGGAAGCTTGGTGAGGAGAGATATAGGTTATGGAGAGAGATTGTTATTTTGAAATGTAATATTCTTCCTTTGGGTTGGTGAATCTATGAAGTCCCAATGTTTCTCAGTCTTTTGATTGTGGGATTCAATAGAGAGTCAAATTAGGGCTGTGTTTGGATGGGAGGTAACTCTACATTACCCTTTTTTGGTAACTAAAGAGTAGAGGTAAAAAATCAACTTTTTACCCTTCCCCTCCCACTTTTGAAAATCCTTTCTAAGATAGGAGTATTCATAATACCGAGAGTAACCCATGTTCAAGAGTGGTAACCCTGGGTAACCCTTGTAAACTTTACCCCTCATCCAAATGCAGAGCAAGTTTTGCTTTTGAAAGATAAATGCATAGGCAATAAGCTTCTAGGCAGAGTGTTCCCTTCCTCTGTGTTGTTGAGAACAAAAATGCTAAGGTGGTAGAATTAGTGAAAGTTAATCCTGGCTAAAGGATATGGATCCTTAGATTCAAAATGAATTTATAAGATTGTGAAATGGAAGATCTAAAAGCTTTGATGGTAGTTTTAAGTGACTATTTTGCAAAAGGATCAGGTAGAGCTTCAAAATTTTGGAACTTGACATTCATATCTCCTTCTCGACGAAGGAGAACGATTAACCCAAGACATTATTCCTAATATCAGCATAAGAATTTGGAAAGTTCAAGTTCCTTCTGGTGTGGTAGCATTTCCTTTAATCAGTGGAGACATTAGACATACATGATCTTGACCATCAATCATTTAAAGTCGAGGAAAAAGCCATAGTGTACTGTTGTATTCTTTGCCTCAACTAGGCAATAGGTGCTATTGCATGTATGCGTACATTGTAAGGAACCAATTGCTAAAGTGGTTGATGTAATTTGCTACATGTTAAGAAATCTTAACAACTTAATAAATTCTTGAATATTTAATCATGGAGACTTTGGGAGGATTTTTCATGGTAGATTTTATTGCTTTGTGTTTATAGTCTTTATGGGGAGAAAAAAAAAAAAGAACAACAAAGCCTTCAAGAATAGATCTAGGAATCATATTACTAGGAGAGTGGACATTTGGATTTCGAGTCTTTTCATTTCAATCAACATTGACACCTTTGGAGTTGCATAGTTGTGGTTTGGCTATGGTAGAAAGGGCTTGTTTTGGAGACAAGAGGGGCATTCCTGCATTCCCTCCTGTAAGGGGCCATTTGAAGCTTAACCATGATGCTAGTGGTCAACAGGTGGGAAGGAGAGTTGGGTTTGGAGGTTTTGTAAGGAACATCTAAAAACAGAGTTAATATTTCATGTTGGACCTCTCACTGATTATGATGCTAACTCAATAGAATTGTGAGCCATCTATGTGGGTGTTGAGGAGCTGATGAAGGTTGGTAGAAAGGGGATGTCATCGAAGGTTATTTTTGCACCATTATTTATTGGATCAATGGTGTTCCCTGTCATGGCAATATCTGGATAGAATATAAGAGGTTAGGAAGATTATCAGGGGTTTTAAGTTTCTTGAATTGTCTTCAATTATTCATGTTGCTGAAGTCTTGACTTGTTTAAGGTATGGGTGTTCTCATACTTGTCTTGATTGTGAAGTTGTTCCTAATATTGTAGAACTTTTTTTGGATTGATAGCTGTTTTTGTAGCTACATTTTTTTAAAAATGAACAAAGTTAGTAATCTTAAAGCATAATAACTTCGCAGTCAAGGAGTTTCAAACATGGATGTTAGAAATTAATAGCTCTTTAAAAAGTCTAGTGAGTGTATCTTACTTTGAAGCTTTGGCGATTACTCATAATTTTTTTTTCTAAATCCTATATGGTTGGTTGTATTTCTTTTTCCTTCTAAATGAATAAAGTTAGTAATCTTAAAAAAATAACCCCCATAATCTGGCTATACAAATCATAATTCATGTGGAATTCCATATCAATTTTTTTAATCCCCAAGGTAAAACATTTAAGTGGTCTCCAATATCCAAATTGGAGATAATTTGGATATAGATGAAACTAAGTAAATATTGTTCAAGACATCTCTCGGTACAAGAACATTGGGTAAAACTCTGAATACATGCAATCCTTGCAAGCCACAGGCATCGAGTGATTATAAGACTCGAACCTCAAACATCTCGTTCATGAACCAAAGTATCTGTCAGTTGAGTTACCCCGTGCGAAGTAGAGAATCAAATTACACAAATTCAAATTAATAGGGCAAATAAAAGATGCTAGATTGAATCAACTATAAAGAAATACTCTACTAATGATGCTTATAAGAAAATTGTCTTTACTAAGCACAAATCCCATTTTAACTATGAAGTTATTTGAAATCTACATGTTGCTCCCCCCTCCCCCTATTTTTTTAATTTTTTAGATTTTTTGAAATTATTATTTTTTAAATATATTTTGTGTCGTATCAAAACTTTACTCTTAAAAATATAATACTCAATTAAAATATTTTAAAAAAATATATACTGTCATTAAATTATTATTCATTTATTTGTATTTTTATAGTTCTAAAATAAATTTAGAGAAAAAGAGACATTATGCGATACGACCATGTCTACACACGTCAAAACGTTTCTTTACACTCCTAACCTTATAATTTCTTGAGATTTTCAATCTTGCTGCAGACGAAGCGCGAGCCAGCTGCAAGGGGACAGCAGGAATTGAGAGAAGAACAAGAAGAAAAGGAGCAGAATCTGCAAAGTGCATTTGGGCAGGAATGGAGGTGGAAGGGTCTTCGAAGAAGATGATAGCAACCCAAGAAGAGATGGCGGAGGCTCGGGTCCCTCTGCCATATAGAGACCAGTGCGCCCATCTCCTCATTCCACTCAACAAGTGCCGCTCCGCCGAGTTCTACCTTCCTTGGAAATGCGAGAACGAGCGTCACATCTACGAGAAGTGCGAGTATGAGCTAGTCATGGAGAGGATGCTCAAGATGCAGAAGATCCGTGAAGAGGAGAAACTCAAGCAGCGGCAGAAGCAGCCCATTCCTTTGATTCCCAACACCGCCAACGCCTAAGAGGGTCTGTTTTTCACTTTCTTTATCTCTCTTTCATTTTTCCCCATATCTGATTTCCACATTTACGGTTTTGGATTGATTATTCTATGTGGATCTTTTGGTATATGAATTGGGTCAATAAAGGAACTGGTATTTGTGTGTGTTTTGTAATGATGAATCAGGGGTTCTGTTTGATTCTTTAACATCCTATCATATTTTGTGGTTCTTGATTGATTATTCTATGTGGGTTTGTCTGTTGTGAATTGGGTCAATAAGGGAATTTGGACTTCTATGGATTTTGGAATGACAGAATCAGGAATCTCGTTTAAGTCTTCCATGCTTACAGGTTTGGACTGATTATTCCTTTTGGTTCTTGTATGATGTAAGTTGGGTCGATTAGGAATTTTGAATTTCCTTGAATTTTGGAATGGTAGCATCAGGGCTTTTCTTTGATTCTTCCATTTTCGGCTCTTTGTTTGCTAATTTCATTTGATTATTCCACGTGGATTTTGTGTCATTTGGATTGGGTTGATTAGGGAATTTGGATTTATGTGGTGCTTGGAATGGTAAAATTCAAACATCACCTGCAGAAGAAAGGAATTCGTTCTATTTCCAATAGCTCAGATTGGTTCTTGTTATGTTTGACTAGGGACTGGAGAATAAAAGATCGATATCTTTTCATCTGATACTTTTGGTTTTTATTTTTGGTATGAGTTTTGGATGGCATGAAATGGGTCGGTGAGAGGTTTTGGTTTTAATGGAAGTTTCAAAACTGCAGTTTGGATGAGGGGATTGTTGGTGGAGTTTCTATGGTTTGTGTTTTTTTTTTTCTAAATAATTTCAATGTATCTAGTGATTTAGGTTTATGTGAGAATGAGATTGTAATTGAACTTTGGTTGAGTTTTTGAGCCATGAGTTTTCAAGGTCTTCTGGACTTGATCTTCATGTTTCCAGAAGTTGGTTTAATGATTCACAATGGAATAATTTCCATTCAGTCCCATGTGTTTTGGATTTTCAAGAATTCCAGAGATTTCATGGTTCTTTTGGGTTTAGAATATACGAAGAGGAATTTCCTTTTCCTATTTCCAGTTTTACGCCTTTAAACATATGCAACACTTGTGGATAATGAAAACATATAATTTCACGTTGGTTTGACCCCTACATATCCCAACCCTTATTACAGTAAATACAGTCACATTGGCTTTAAATTAGGTTCAGGTTACGGTCAGGCTAGGTCAAGCTTGGGTTACAGGTCAAGTGGAAAAACTCAATCCAATTTCAATTCAGTTCAGGCTCCAGTTGGCTCTCAACCTGAAGCGACCGCTTGAGTGGGGACTGCTAATTCTGTTCTTTAGTGAACAATGAATATGGATTTTGGTGCATTAAATGGTTGTATACATGGTTGAGGATATGATGATATTTTTTTTTGTGTGTTTGATGTTGGTGGAACCTTAAGGGCATGCTCATGTTTTTCATCGAAAGTAGGAAGTTCAATGAAAGGGGATTTTACACAAAAAAGTATGTTGAATGGGCATATAGCTTGATAATTGGAAACAACGCCTTAAGGTGCCTTTGTTTTCTCTCTCATGAGAAATATAACTCATAGATTTCATAGGAAAAGATTGCCTTTGAAAATGGTGGTGCGTAACATTTTTCTAAAGGACTTCACAAATTTTTGTTCCTGCCACAAAATAGCTTGTTTCCATTATGTGATGTTTCCAACCGCCAATGTTGCTCGTCAATTGCCATATTAGCTTGAGATGAAAAGGAGGTGGCCTCTAAATTGTGTTGGATGTGTATAGATATGTGTGTTGGAATCTAACAACAGTTCAAGGCGTTGGCTCTAGTCAATCCCAAAACATGGTATTTTGAATTCTAACATAAATTTGGATTTTATTTAGTTGTATATTTATTTTTGAATGAAAATACGAATTAAAGATAATACCAATGAAAATAAGATATTACCTTGAAGAGGTACTGATAAGAAAAGAAAAGAAAAATGAGAAGGTGTTTGGGTGGACTTTGTGTGCTTATTTGGGGTTCTGTGGACAATCTGGAATCCTGAAGAAGCGGAACTAGTTTCAATAGGTGGTTCTTTTACCTTGGTGACACAATTCAAGATTAAATCGTCGAGTGTGAATTTCTCTTGCAATAATGTTTACAGCCCAATAGAATAAGGAGGAGAGGATTTATGGTCTGAATTGAAATCCCTGTCTGATTTGTGGACAATTCCATGGTTCAGCAGAGGTGATTTTATTATTACGCCTAGATTTGCATCTGAAAGATCAAATGGAGGCCACTCAACTATGCGTATGAGGAGAATGTTAGAGTTATCTTTGATTGCAACCTTGTTGATGTTCCAATACAAGAATGGAAATTCACTTGGTCCAATGTATCTGCACCAATAAAATCCAAATTGGACAGATTCTTACTTTCAGATGATTGGATGCAAGTTACCCCTAGTCAGTGCACTTTCAAGGATTTTTTCTGATCACTTTCCATTGCTTCTTGATTCAGGTGGAGTGTAAATGGGCCCTATACCTTTCAGATTTGAAAATGCGTGGCTCACCAGAAACACGAAATTGAGGTAGAGGTTAAAAAATTTATCAAGTCACGTTATTCCCAGCAAAAGATGTTGAGGCTCGAACTTGATGGGATTGATTTCTATGGAACTCTCAAAATTTAGGCCAATCGGTTTAGTTGGTAATGCTTACAAAATCATTGCAAAAACCCTAGCAAATAGACTGAAGGAAGTTATGCCATTGATAACTTCTAAATTTCAAGGAGCTTTTGTCCAAGGGAAGCAGATTCTTGATGGAATCCTTTTAGCAATTGAATGTCTCGATTCAAGAGAAACAGCTAGAGAGTTCAAGTTGGTGTGTAAGGTTGATTTAAAAAATGATTACAACCATGTGGACTGGTCTTTCCTTTTAAATATGCTGTGATATTTTGGTTTTGAAGCTAAACACTTAGTTGGATTAGAGAATGCATCTCTTCCTCTTGTTTCTCAATTTTTGTGAATGACTCACCACAGGGTTTTTTCAAGAGTGAAAGAGGTCTCAGGCAAGGTGACCCAATTTCTCCTTTTCTATTCTCATTTGTGATGGAAGGCCTAAGTGCTATGTGGTTTCTGCATAGGTGACTCAATTTCACATTTCCCATCTCCATTTTGTGGATGATACCATCATTTTCTGCAAGAGGAAGAGTTTCAACTCCTTAATGCCTTTAGGATCCTCAAATGTTTCCAAGCAGTCCGTGAACTTTAACATTGCGAAGAGTGCAATTCCAGGTCTTCTTGCTCTGGAGGACAAGATTGTTAGTCTAGGAAGTTTAGTTGGATGCGCCAAGGTAAGTTTTCTTTTTCCCTATCTTGGTCTTCCTCTTTGGGGGGATTCGGGGGTGGGTGGTTAACCCAATATCCCTTTCTTTCTGGGAGCTAGTTATTGAAAGATTTTGCCAAAAACTTGCATATTGGAAGTAGTCTATCATTCCTTTTGTAGGAGGATTGTTCTCATTAAATCTACCCTCAACAATCTCCTAATTTATTTTTTCTCACTCTTCAAAATACCTACAGAAGTGGCAAAGATTCTTGAAACATCCAACAAGACTTCTTTTGGAATGGTGTGGGAGACAAGAAGAAAATCCAACTTGTCAAGTGGGGGGATGTTTCTTTACCTATGGGGAAAGGTGGTTTGTGTTTGGGTATGTAATGGAAAAAAATGGTCTCTCCTAGCAAAAATTTGGTGGAGATTTGAGGAGGACAAAGAGGCTCTATAAAGGGGAAGTAATTAAAATAAAATTTGGTGAGTCAGAGGATGGATGGACGCCAAAAGTAGTATCACATAGAGAGGGGTCACAATTGTGGAAGGATATTTCTAGAATTGATAGAGGGTTATCGAGTGGGTGGTCTACTAGAAGAAAATTTTGATCTTGCGGTGGGTGATGGTGCTTTGATTATGTTTTGTGAAGATAAATGTTGACCCGCACGCACGGTGTGGGTGGGTGGGTGTGGGGGAGAAAGGAGTGGGTCTTCGCTTTTCAAAGGAGTTTGATGGATCATGAAATTCCTTTATTTGCGGAGTTCTTATCTTCTCTTGAAAGACGCTTTCCCGTTAATAGCACATCAGATAGGAGGATTTGGAATAAGGAATCTAGTGGGATCTTTTCTTACAAATCTTTGTTCTCCCTTATCAAACCAAATCCC
This sequence comes from Chimonanthus praecox, assembly GCA_022113865.1. Classification (NCBI taxonomy): domain Eukaryota; kingdom Viridiplantae; phylum Streptophyta; class Magnoliopsida; order Laurales; family Calycanthaceae; genus Chimonanthus; species Chimonanthus praecox. The sequence continues at coordinate 62,396,217 of CM039087.1, read as the reverse complement.
TTGATCTCATTCCCTTGGATAACTAATCTCAATAAAGCTTTGACTATTGATAATAACCTTAAGCTGAGAAATTTCTTCACCCCCAACATCTGTTTTCTTTGTTGGATGAATGAAGACTATTGATTATTTGTTTATCCATTGCTCCCTACTATTGCCTATCTGGTCCTATTTGTTGTCTTTCTCTGCCTTTCGTCCATTATTGCCGGTTCTCATATCTGAATGGTGATTGGGTCCTTTCTCTAAGAGAATCCAAGTTTATGGAAAATGACCCTATTCGCTATCTTTTAGTTTGTTTGGTTGGAGCACACAACAGAGGAATTTCGAAGATGAAGCTCTATCACCGGAGGTTTTAATCTGTAGAACAGATCAAACCTGATTCAGTGGGCTTTGGTTTTGGACTCTTTTACTGGATTTGATGCTGCTCAGTTTTGTGGCAGGTGGAAGGATTTGACCTAAGCTGTAATGTTTTTTTTTAGACTCTTTTCCTTTCTAAGCCAGTCACTCGCTGTGCCTGATTTTCACTTGTATTCCTATTTTGGAATTTATAAATTTTTTGCTCTCAAAAAAAAAAAAGCAGAGAGAGAGAGTTAAAGAAACATGACAACAAAATAAGATTAAATAATTTAAGTGGATCTCATATTGCCGATAAAGACCTAAGGGCTGATTTTCTCTTTCTTGCTAAAACATTTACTTGTGTTCAATCATCAGTGTATTATTGAATTATCTTCTTAAACGCTCCAAGGTTTTGTGCAGTTTTGCCAATTATTAAGAAAATTGCTTCTCATTTGTTTTGATGGGCTATGGTATAGGTTCCTGTTATTAATGGAATATACATAGGTGGTTCAGGGTTCGTTTGAAGGGGGGTTAGATAGCCGATGAGGATGACCTTTTGAGAAGAAAGAGAAAATTGCATGGTGCTCAAATCTGATGGTGGATTTATGGTCTTTACGGAAGGGAATAAATGCTAGAGTTTTTGAAAGTAAATAGTGGTTAGTGGAAAAGGTTTTTGAGTTTGCTAAATTGAGATATAAGGTGGTTGATAGTGTGCAAAAAAATTGGGGGTAACTCAATTATCAATCTTGTCAAAGGGTGGAGAGATGGAATCCACCACAGAGGGGTGTTCAATTTTTTTTTAGATTGGTTGGTTGTGGGAGGAATTATCTCTACTTAGGTGGTAGAGTGACCCTAATTAAATCAGTTTTAGCTAATCTCCCTTTGTACTTCATCGCCATATATGAAATGCCTGGTGGATTATCAATAGATTGGAACAACTTTTTAGGAATGTCTTATGGAGAGACAAGGAGGATAGGAGAAAAGTTCACCTTGTAGGATGGTCAGAAGTTATTCAACCTAAATCGCTAGGGGGCTTAGGGGTCGTTCCTTTGGAAATTAGAGATCAAGATATGCTATGTAAATGGAGTTGGAGATTTGGTAGGGAAAAGGGGGCTATGTGGAGGAAAGTTTTAATAGCTAGGTATGGGGTGAAAGATATAGGACAGTGGAGTCTAGTTGCTAAGGTTGAAAAGCAAGGTTCATCGCTTGTTAAGGCTTGGTGGAGAATTGGCAGAGGAAAAGGAAAGGTGGGGAATTTATGTAAGGAGAAGCTGAGAATTTTAGTTGGGAAAGGGAATAGAACCCTTTCTAGAATGATCTTTGATTTGGTGAGACACCTCTCAGAGGCATATTCCCTAGGTTATATATCACTAAGGTTTCGGGTTGTTATGTGTGGAAGAGGGAGTCATGAGATGGGAGGTCGTTTTCAGAAGACATCTTAGGGCTTTTGAACAAGAGAGTTGGGATGAGCTAAGGACCGTAAGTGACATCCCAATATCCAGAGAAAAGGAAAACAAATGTATTTGGACCAGTGACTCATCTGGTTATTTACAGTCAAGGCAGGGGTTGACTTGGCCCTCAATGGACATCCAAATGAATGCTGCCCTGGTCATTCAACACGGTCTGGAGTTGCCCAACAAAGTGTTCAAACATTTTGTGTGGTCTGTTCTTAAGAAAATACTTTTCAAAATGGAATTATTTCGGAGGGGTGTGTTAAAAGATAATGACAATCTTTCTGTGGAGAGTTGGAGGACATTGGCCATTTATTTGCGAAATTCTCAGTAGCTAGGTCCCTTTTGTATATGTTTTTGCTAATCTGATGGAAGTATCGTGGGAATTCAAAAACACTTGTGTAGGAATAGTGGAGAGTTGGAGTACTTTAAGATTAGAGCCTAGGAGGAAGGTAATGTGAAATACTATTCTGGGGGCTATTATGTGGTCAATATGGAAGGAAAGGATTATGAGGATTTTTTAAAATAAATTCTTGGAGGAAGATGAGATATTTCAGTCAGCTAGATGGAGGTATTGAGCTTGGCTTCTAGCAAGCAAGGAGTTTAAGGGATGCAAAATGTTGGATTTCTATAGATCATGGGAGGGTTGTTTGAGCAACAAGACTAGGAAGGAAGAAATCAAGATGGTTTGGTCTCCTCCTCCAAATGGTTTCTTTAAATTCAATGTCGATGGGGCAGCGAGAGGTAAACCGAGGCCAGCAGGGATTGGGGGATTTTGTTCGATTCAGCTGGGGTTTCCTCCTTAGTCTTTTGGGAGTCAATGGGCGTCAGGGATTCAAATGAGGTAGAGATCTTAGAGACCAGAAAAACCTTGTCTTTGTGGGTGAGTAGCCAGGGAAAGTTAATTATTGAGGGGGATTGATGAACACGATCAAACGGGCAAGGGGCTGCAAACGCGCTCCCTGGAAACTGGTTACAGTAGCAAGGCAGATTAGGGCATTTTGTTCAGGCAGAAAAGTCTCCTTTGTGCAAGTTAACAGATCAACAAACGGTGTGGCAGATTTCCTAGCAAAATGTGGGGTGGAAGGGGAACACGAGGGAACTTTCTTTCTGTAATTCTTGGGCAATTTGTAGATTGGAGTTGTCATGTTTTCTCTTTATTGGGTTTTGGCTTTGTCCCGAGGGTAACGATTGGGGACGTTGCTTTGTATCTGTGTTTGTCCTTGTTGTACTGGGTGTAAGTCTTTACACCTGCCTCTTGTAACATTTTTCTAATATCAATATATTTTTCTTTGTTACTGCTCTTTTTTTTTTAATTTTTGTAGATTGGGTGGCAGGGGGAAAGCCAGGTCCAGTGGGTGCATATAGGTGTTTGCATAGTGGAAGAGATGAGATGAAGGTGTTCTTTTCTTTACCACTAGGTATTAGGAATCAAATGACCCCTTTTAGTGGCTTGTCAGATTACATGACCAAAAGGCAGAAAGAAACTTCCTTGCAAGCTGTTATTGACTTATAGGTAGATTCATAGACTTTGCAGTGGGAAGGATTTTGAGTTCAAGCATGTTGGGTCAGCTGCTAATGGGGTGACAAACTTTTTGCTAAAGCAGAACTTGACAGACATGACCCCTTTTAGTGGCTTGTTATGATATCTTTCTAGATAGATTGTTTTTCTCAGTGTTGGATTTTTATTTTAGTTTTTCAGTATCGATCTCCTGTACTAGTACTTTTTGCTATTAATATATTTTCAGTTACTGTATCAAAAAAATGTTTTGATGTGCTATAGAAGAATTATGATTCATTTTTAAGAAAATTATGAGTTGTAATTGTTAGTGTATATAGGTGTTTTTAAAATAGTTTTGGAAGTCATGTTTGAGTTGAAATTGGAAAGCAAAAGTCTGCAGAAATGCCCTTTACAAGTAAATGTAAGTTCTTTTAAGCCCCACAAATTAAATATGAATGTTGAGTTGTTCTTGTATAATGGTTGAATCTACAAAGTTTGAGGCAACATGCCAGGACTTGCTGAATTAGCCACTTCTACAACCATTGGAAAATATTGATATATCAGTATCAAAATGACTTCCATCACCTCTTTTCATACATAAGATACGGTGCTTGGCAGGCCAACATTGATAAGCTTCTGGTTGCTAGCAAATGTAGTCATGGTTCTAATTTTAAGACGTCCACTAATCATGAAACCATTGCCAAAATGCATAGTGACGAGACATGTGGAGGCAAACATCTAAATGAGTGCAGTTAACAAAATTAGGCTTATTTTTTTAGGATGCACCTTGTGCCTTGGGCTCAAGTGCGCCTTAACACCTTGGGTATTACAACAGTGGTTTGTAAAACCAAATCCAGCATCTTCATGTTATTGTTACTTTTACCCTTGTTTTTTAATAAAGTGAAATAATCTGTTGTACTCTTGTTTTCCTAATAAAGTTAAATACTACATGGAAGATAATTAGGATGTGGGACAAGCTATTCCAGATCACTATACTTTAGAAGATAAATTATCACGTCCATTTTCATACTTATGAAATATCATTTTTTCTTGATAGATGTGAATGTTGTCCATGTAGTTGATAATTGAAGTAAGCACCCTTGATATTTTGTTATCCACATAAGGTGGTGTGCTTCCCTCAAGCTGCCTGACCAGTTGAGTTGTCCATTATAATTATCAAATGCCAAAACTTGCAATGGGACCCTCTCTACTGCAGTTTGAACTTCGGAATCGCTTGCAATGAGGGCTCTCTTTCTTGTTTGGCTGGACAGACTAACAGAGGTTTTAAGGCACATACAAGGGCTATGTTTGGATGAGAGGTAAATTTTGCAGGGGTTACCCCCCATATTATGAATACCCCTTGGCAAGAAAGGGTTTTCAAAGTGGAAGGGGAGGGGTAAAATTTGATTTTTTACCCTTACCCCTCCGTGCCAAAATAGGGTACGTTACCCCCCTTTACCCCCAATCCAAATGCAGCCCCACTTTGGGCTTAATTTTCTATTCAATATCTGGCTTGGATGCAACGGGCTTAGTAAGCTGTTATTATACTTAATGAATGCTGTGGTTTATTTTTATTAGATCCACAAGTGGCAGATACCATGTTAGTATAAGATATTTACTTTGAGTCATTCAATGTTAAGTGGACATGTCTTTACTAAATTGTTCATTTGACAATTGTTGTTATTTTCTTTAGTTAATCTGTCTTGAAACAACTAAATTATCTATGATTTCTGAAGTCGTTGTCATAAGTTATTTTTTTGAGATATGTTTTGATTCTAGTTTTTGTTTTGGGTATAAGAATTGATCAGAAAAATAGGAGTGTCAAAACTAAAAGGTGTCACATGATGTTTCATGGTGGGCAAAGCAAAGACAATCTAGTGAAAAGCTTTATGATTGTCTGAGTGTCACTTTGATTAGATGAGTATTTATTAGGATGCTTGAACTTGCATTGTAATATGGATTGAATGCTGGGCAGTAAAAGAATGAAAAGAAGCTAAACATATGTGGTTCTCATGTGTATACTGAAATGAATTAGGAGATAGCATGTAAGTGGAAATCTATTGACATCTCTCTCTATTTTTTTTTTTTTTTTGATAACATGGGTATCTCCACTCCATATTGGAGGTGGGACTAATCCCACAAATACACAAAACCACCTACAAGGCTCGTGTATTGAGTAAGTATGGGAGGCTCTAAATCCAAGACCTCTAGTCAAATCTTAGAAGCTTAAACCAACTGAGATACCCATGCATGTTAAAATGAGAGAAAAGCAAGGAATGATGTTTGAGATGCTTTGGGCATAAACAATAGGAATAGAGATCTCTTCCTATTTGAAGAATTTTTGTATTGCAAATTAAAGTAAGGGTTCATTTGGGTTTTGTTAATGGGAGCTTTTGAACAAGTCTCACTGGTGAAGCCACAAGTGTGCCTGTTTGTGTTCTGTGTCATGTGAGAAATGTGGACCCCACAGGCATAGTTCAGTCTGGTTTGCTGCCATAAAAGGTGGATCCTGCAAAGAATTGAGTTTAGCTTGCTGTCACTGCAAATTTATCACCGACCAGGGGTGGAAATTAAGATCAAATGGTCTTCTGCCATGAAAGTTGGCCCACAAACAAATTGAGTTCGGCTACATGTGATATTTCTCTCTCTAAATAAGCAAATAAATATTCCATTTCAAAAAAATGATTAAAAAATATTTCCTCTGGATTGCTGAGGGGCCTCCGCTGTCTAGGGTTGTAAGTGCCTTAGTCATGGTGTCATGACCATGTGCTCTTAGAAGTTGGTAACCATTGACGAGAAGACCAAGACCACTTAGAATGGTTGGCAGCTGTAATTGGCAATTTGTCTTTAATGTAGTTAACGCTGAATGACTTCTCTGATAATTTATTTTATTTTTCTTTATGTCTACTTTTTTTACTTTGTTGGGCTGCCATTTGATCATTGACATGCTATTATTGTTATGAAACAAACAATGACAATGAAAAGATCAACTCCCATTTCCATGTTTTCACTTCATTGCCTATTACCTATTCCATTAGTCAAAGTCTGTTTTCTTCTTTAGCATGATTTGTTGAAACGTTATACATTCGCTCTTTACCAATGATATTTTGTAACCCATGTTTATTGAACAGGAACGGGAGAGGATCTATTGGTGTGATTCTGGGAGCATATAATGTTTTATTGATTCCTTCTATTTGAGCTTCTGTTGGACTGTGTCTATTGTGAAATAACAGTACCAGTTGGCTTAATAGCAACAATCACTCGTTTTCTTTTCCAACCAGTCTGTTCATGAGAAGTCTGGCTTCGATGAGCTGAATAAGGAATTTCTAGTTAATGGTGTTTGCTTCATGCTTGAGTCTGTTTTCAATTTCTTACTTTTATCTGTCAGCATTTTATGCTTTGGAACTTTTAATCTTGTACGGGCTTGTGTTCTTAGGCGTTCAGTCACTGATTGGCCACTGAATTGGGACCCATTTCTATGCCTGCTAGCAGTTAGTTCTTATATTTGCAGTTCTTTTTTTTTTAAAGACCAAGATATCTAGGCGTCTCACTTGACTAATTAGGGGGCATGTGTAAACCTCTCAATCCGCACACTCCGGCTACAGAACAATGTGAAGTAGTCATTTTTTATTGAGGGGGACTTGATCTCGAGATTTCCCACAAAACAAGGGTGGGTTTTGATCACCAAGCTAACCCCTCAGGGTTATTTGCAGTTCTTTTTTCTGTATTCTTCTTTGGAAGTTTAGGTCGTGGTTGGTAGGTCTTAAAAGGCATTGAATCTTTCTGAACTGGTGGGTCGGACCTTGTTATGTCCCTTTGTTGAATGAGGGACAGAAGTGTGCAGAAAAAACGAAAATGTGGTCAAATTGCCAACTAGCGGTTAGCTCAGTTTTGGGCACACTTCCCTGGGTCTCGCCTTAACCAATAATGCTTTACTTTTTAGTTAAAAAAAGGGCAACAAAGAGGGTGAGAGTGGCATTGTTTTAGATTTTACCAACCATTTTTTTTTCTTTTTTCATTCACAGATATAGATCCAAGTCAGATCTGAACCTATTAATCTGAATCCCATTGATGTTAGTATTATAATTTGATGGGTTATACATATTATGATTACATTGAAACGGAGTTGGTGGGAATGCTATTTTATTTCTGTACTGAGTCCTGTATTTAGTTTTGTAAAATTGATATTTGGTGTTTGAATGTATGACATGTTGAATTGGGCATGGTAAAATGCAGCGTAAAATGTGAATTGGGATTTGTTTAACATGAGTCAAATCCAGATTATTTGTGGAAACCTGCATTTGAATCTGTTACTGTATGACTGTATCCAGTTTAATGATTATTTTGTGAAATGGCAGTAGCCGTAGCAAATTTTTCTTTGGCAAGTATTGGATGGTCCTAATTCTCTCCCCATCAATCCAGGGAAGGCTGGGTATGAAAAAGACTGCCCATATGTTGTAGTGGATTTCATGGTTGTCACTAAAGTTGTCGTGGGCGATGGCGAAATATGAAAAGAAAGATTGAATTCAGATTTCAGAGTGGGTGTAAGTAAATCCGAGAGTGGTTGAACTGGGGAAATAACCCGAGCATGGGATGTGTGGGTAAATAGGAAAAGAATTTTGATTGAATTCAGCGTGTTCGGACACTGGAATATTGAACAGTCGTCGTACGTACAAAGCAAACAGATCCAACTAGGTTTTCTTTAACATGGAATTGCAAACTTTTGTGGGATTGCTCAAGCAATTTGCTTGAAATTTTTGCCTCAAAAGAAAGTCATGGATTGCTAAAAGAGCCTATTTTAAGAATTTCTTTAGGGATTGAGATTTTGGGCATTGATGCCACGTGCTGCTACTTGACTCTTGGTTACCTGGTCTAGTAGTCTTTCCTCTCTCGAGGAAAACAATAGTATCCTATAGAAAAAAATATATATATTTGAGTTCATTTTATGTCATCCAATAGGCGTTATAAATGCAAACTAGGTTGCTTGCATGTCGAGATAGAGTAGGCGCCCATGTATCTTCACCCCCTTCATGGAAATCACGTTTGGGTCATCTTCTGCCACCTTGGGAAGATCGAGGATGGCTAGAGATGCAGCTGCAGTAGATGAGATTGAAAACGGACGGTGGAGATTGAGGGGTTTGGTTAACCCCGTCTTTGGCGAATCGCTACCAGAGTAACTTTGCCGCCATTATATAGAGAGAATGAAAGGTGTTTGCAGAAAAGCCTGAAAGAGTTGCAAAGGAACAATAGCGCACAGGCGTAAGAACGATAGAGGGTTTGTGGAAATGCCGGAAAGAGGTACAAGTGCGGATGAAGTGCTGGGGGAGCGAGAGTCGGTGGAGGATGGAATTTGGATAAGAGGGGAGGGCTTCTTTTAGGAGGAGGCGTTTGTGTTTCTGTCCTCATCGTCAACGTGTCACTTATCGGACGGCCAAATAGGATGGGCCCCACCAATGTAGTGTGGATGCTTGGGTTGGTGGTGTTAGTCGTCCACGACGCTGACTTAATGAACCTTTCAGGGGAGCATTTCTTGCGCATTTTAAGGTTGGAATATAAGCGAGGGATCAGTTAAATGGAAAGATGTAAGTTTAAATAATTTTTTTATTGAATTAATAAAAATACTTAATAAATTTTAATTTTATTATTATTTTAGATTAAAGAATGTTTTAAAAGCTCATACTCTGTTACAATCATTGTCAAAGAGTGAGACTGACTTAAAAATAAAAAAAAATTATGTAATAGAATAAAATGGAAGACCTATTAAATGGTAAAAAGTAAGATGTAATAAATAATTCTTATATATTAATATTAAAAACTTATAAAAAATTATTTACTAATTATGTTCAATTTAATAATGAAATATATCAAATAAATCAATTTAATTAAATCTAAATTCTAGATGTGCCTTACACTAGACGCTAACAGTATTGATTAAATTAACTTTTTTTAGCTATTCTACAATTAAGGGATGATTTATATCAAATTAATTATTTATAAATTTTTTTATTAAAAGAATCCATTCTCTCTATCAACATGCTGGTTAAGTTATGTAATTGAACATCTAGTTTCATCTTAATCATATGATTTTGGTCCTAATATATATATTGATTTATAAAAATTAGTTAATAACAATAGAAAAACGTCTTTAGACTTTGATTTGATCAAGGTCACTTTCATCATGATAAATATTTCACAGTTGTTTTAGCCAATGTTTGATGAATCATATCAAATGATGAGATTCATCTAAAATGATTATTATGAATAGGTCATCTAATAGAACTTAGTTGAATCATTTTAACTTAAAAGTTTTTTAAGATTAAAATAATATCTATAATAGGCATTTCAATAGTAAAAGTTGTGTCAAATAGGCATAAATTTAAGTTGGATTTAGATCTAAATGAGAAATTAACATTTTAAATCTTTTTATTTACTAAAATATAAACCCAAAAAATCCGTACACCAAACAAGATGCTATAGATTTGCCCTTTAAACATATAATCATTATCATTATTAATGCATTTATATAATATTAAGATAAGATGCCTCAATCATTTGTTAATATTAATAAATAACGGATGGGCTTTTTGACTAAAATTGGAACAGATTCAAATTGGGCCTAGAATCGTAGGATGGTAGAAGTGTAGAATGTAGAACACTAGAACCTGATCCCTTAAAAATGGGCCACTAATTACGAGCCCAGCCCAAGAGTTATTCCACGAGTCTCACACTGCTGAGCAACTCTTCTTTCCGCATTAAATAACGAGTTCCCTTCGTCTTCTTAGTTCTTTCCCACTTCACTCAAAGCAGACAAAAATCATGCCTCTGCCGTTTTTTTCTGTTCTTCTCCTATCTTCTGCTCTCCTTTCTTTCTCTCTAGCCCCAAAGGTCCGTCTTTACCAATTCATCTTAACTTTCTTGTGGTACGTCTCTCTCTCTCTCTCTCTCTCTCTCTCTCAATGCTTTTGAATCTTTTCTTTCTTCGAGAATTCATGAAATTTTGTTCATTCATTAGTTTTACTGCTGGCACAGGGGTCAAATCAAGAGTGGATCTGTTTTATTTCAACATATATACACATAATTTTGGGTTTACTTTTTGTCCGCGTTTTAACTAACGCTTCAGGTTTAGAAAGGTAAAAAGATGAGAACCTAGTCCATGGAAGGTTTGATTTTCAGGCGGGTTTTGTTTGGAGGATTAGGGATTTCTGGGGTTTTTTTATGAAAAAATGGGAGATGATTTGTATCGAGTGTTAAAGAAAGTTATGCATTTGACTTTGAATTACTCTTCTTTTATCAGATATTTGGTTGGTATTTGCATTGGAAGGATTCGTTTATGTCTTTATGATTCAGGTTCTTCTAACTGCATTCAGTGTGCTGTTCTACTTTTTTAGGCATGTAGATGCTTTCCATTCATATCCAAATCTGCTACATTGCATGCTGGAACTGAAACATTTCCATTCTTGATTTGGGGACCTTTTGGTGAAATAGGTTCTTATGGGATGTCTTTTCCATTCTTAATGCTGTGTTTTTTCCTTTTTATGGATTAGTGATGATTTTGAAGGGGCTTCATCTTTTCTTCCCTTAGTTTTAATTTTGACAAGCTTTTACTGATCCGATGGTTTGCATCTATTTAGGCAAATTTGTAATTCGACCCTTGTTATATGTTTTCAGGTCACAAGTCAGATGAGTTTTGGTTTGGGGTGATTTGGGACTTTTTTATATGCTTTTTGAGGGGTTGATTACTTTATAGGCACATTACTTTGTAGCTGTGCAAGCACTTCTATGCAGTCATTTCATCCAAATGAGGTGCACTCACCGTTTGATTGGCTATCCATGAAATGTAAACACAAATCAACTGCATATCTGCAGGCACTTTATGCTGTCATTGCACCAATTAGGTGCAATGATGTCTTTTTTTTTTTTTACAACGAAGAACTTCAAGACTCCATCTCTCTTTGAGTATGCAGATGTTGGATAAAACTCCGGATGCACGCACTCCCCGCAATCTTAATTTGTGCCTGATGCAAAATGTGACAAAACCCAATAAAAATGTGACATTGTGTCTTGCTTGGATGTGTCCAAGTAACTACAAATCAAACTGGAAGTTATCTGAATCTCAATTCAGCACAGAGAAATGAATCTTTAGGTCTTTCTCCATAGATGCCAATTCAATGTCTGGTACACATCTCTATTTATTGCTTCTTCTTTTTTTTACTTTTGAGTCTAAAGACTAAGAGATCATGACTGGGGAGACTTAGCTTCATGGTGAAATTTGATTATTGGGTAACTTCACAATTCTCTTAACAATTTCAATTAGCATTTCTTTCTCTCTAAATGAGTGTATTAATAGGGTTTTTTTTTTCTTTGGATGAATGCCTGGTTTTGATTTGTTTTGTTCTTTCTGAACCTTGTTACAGATTGTATTTTGGTCAAGGACGATTGAACTTTTGCAGCTTTTAATCTTGGGAGCAGTTTTTTATTAGGATTTTATAGAAAAACATAATGTTCAGGCAATCATCTACCAGGAGTCATAAAAGCAAAGGACTCAAAGTAAAACATGTTTTGCAGATTTGTCTGCTGCTTGCTATTTGTATCTGGTTGCTTTATCAGGTCAAGCATTCTCACGATAAGAAGAAAGCATTTGATGACAATGTTTCAAAAGTAGCTAACAAGGGAGATCCTAGTCATGAAATTGTGAAATTGGGAAGGAAAGATCTAAAGCAGGGAGTTGAAATGGCTTCTTTGAGAGAAACGTTCTGAGGAAGAAGAAAATGATGAAGATGAAGAGAGTAGACGGGAAGAAAATGAAGAGAGAGAGGATGGGGATAATGAGACAGATGGTCGTGATCAAGAGAAAGTTGATGAGGAAGCTGAGCGTGGAGAAAATCTTGCATATGAAGAAAAGGGAGCCCACCAAATGGAGAGGGACAAAGAAAAGGAAGACCATGAAGACAAGGAAGAAAAATATGGTCAGAGTGAGCTTGTTGGTTCTTCAGATAATGAAGATCATGAAGGAGATGACAGGAGTTCTCAAGAGGCACGTGAAGAACATTACAAAGCAGATGATGCTTCAAGTGCTGTGGTTCGGAACAACCAAATGATAAGATCTGAAGTTGAAAATGAAGTGTCAAAAAGCTCAGATGAGGAACGGGTGGATAACATTGGAAGCAGTGATTTAGAGGATGGTGGCAAAATGAATAGAACTGGAAAGAGCGATTTAGAAGATGATGGCAAAACCAATGGAACTGGAAAGGGAAATTTAGAAGATGATAACATAACCAGTACAACTGAGGATGGCACTGTCACTCAAAATGATTCAAACCCAGATGCTGGTGAGCTTCCTGTTGATTTGGGAGATAGGAAAACAACAATTAAAAACCATTCTATCAATGCAACCAATGATGAAAATGGCATTGAGTCTAGTGTGTCTAAGTTAGATAATGAGTCTCCTTCCAATTTGACAACAACAGATTCTTACGATCAAATGGCATTGCATAATAATGTGACAGTAGACAACACGGAAGCTCTAAATTTGTTTCAAAAGAATGGAACTGCCATTCTGGACTCAACTCAAGATCAAAATGCAACTATCAAGATGGAAGCTTCTGATCAAGAAAACACCAAGTCAAAAACAGCTGCTTTGGAACAGATGGAGAAGTCTAATGCAACCTCTTTGCTGGAGGGAACTCAACATGTTGCATTAGAACAGGTTGAGCAGTCCAATGCAACCACCATAGAAGGGGTGTCCCAAAATGTTTCATTGGCAGGGTCTGAGAAGTCCAATGCAACCACCATAGCAGAGGAATCCCAAAATCTGAGCTGGAACTGACTGAGAAGTCTGACGCAGCCTCTGAGGTGGAGGAAATCACTACAAATGAGAATGCAGATTCTGTTCAGGCCTCTTTAGTCACCCAAGAAGAAAGAGATGCTCTTGTAGATTTTGGAACCTTGCCCCAGATTGAAAGTGAAGGGAGAAACACTGAAGATGTGGCAGCAGAGTGACCATTTCGATTAAGTTGCTGCAAGTTGCTAAAACAGGTATGAAAACTGGTGATGTGCTATGCAATTCTATTTTCATGTGGTTTTGCTTGTCCAAGGCAAGAAGATAGCATTGTATGCTTCTTTTGTCCCTTTTTTTTGGGCTCAAATGAGTGGTGCTTGTTTCACTCGATGGTATTGACAAATGTTTAGATAAAGATTCAATACGAAGTATGAAGCCCAATGACAGATATTGCCATTTTCATTTTTACTGGATGTATCTTTTATTTTTTTAAGGTTACTGGATGTATCTTTATGATGGAGCATTTGGTGTTCAGAAGCCAATCTTCCACACTTCTCCATTTGCATTGATTTATAACTGCATCTGAATTCTATTTTAATACAAAAGTAGGTTCCCTATTTTGCCCTCTCATGTTATTGTAAAAGCTGCTTGAGCCATTTGCATTACAAGCTGAGCTATCTAGAACAAATAAAGTGGCAGCAAGTATCTGAATACCAAAGTTGCCCAGGAAATAATCCAGTGCGAGTCACCACCTGGAGCAGAATTTTCTCAGCTTTGCTCATGGTGTTTTTGACAGTTCAGGGGGTGGAGTCAACTTTTGGCTGGAGATTTTCTCTTCTTCTTTTTTTTCTTGGAGTAATAATAATGATAATTTTATTAAGAATGGAGAAGAAGAATATATACTTCTGCAGCCCAAAGAGTTGAAAAGAGAGAACCAGTGCATGAGCTCTCTAAACTGATCTTCATAACAGCCATGAGCTCCTTCACAGCCGAAGCCCACTTCATAATCTTAACTAAATTCTGTTGATTAAGCATTCCTGATGCTGCCTTATCTTTGAGAACATATATGTTTCTTTCTCCTCAAATTAACAAAGTCATTGCCAAGAATACCTGTTTCCAAAGGATTTGGTCGTTCTTTGAGAAAGGCCCCAAAGCTCACCTATCAACGAGAGGCATGGAGGGAAAACGAAGAGATTCAGAAAGGGGGACATAGAAGGACCATGGATGAATAAATGATCCATAGATTTCCCACTGTTCCAACACAACAGGCAGATGTTTGGGATTGTAAATTCCTTTTCTCAAGATTTTCAATTGTTAGGATTTTGTTTTCACCTCAAGGGGTGGGTGTCTAAGGATTTCCAGATGGCTTTGAACAGGCAGACAGAGGAAGAAGAAGATTTAAGAAAAGAGTAGAGACCTACTTGAAAAAATACCATTGGATTCCTTGCCCCAAATCCTTTTGTCTTCACCACCTAGACGTGGAGTGACCTTGTTGATCAACACCAGAAGCTCCGCAAATGGTATTTTATGGTCGATTAAGCTTCTACTAAAAGTTGGCATCTAAATCCAACCCTTTTAACTTCTCCAAGTTTTAGCTTTGCCATTCTTTTGGGCCACACTCTCCCTCCATATCTCATCTTTACATTACGTTTCCTAATCTTAAACTGACCATTTCTGTAGGAGGTTTACTTAGTTTCCAATTCACAAGATGAATCATATTTAGTCCTTGCCCCATTCCAAAGGAAGTCTCTATGGATCTTTTCCAGAGTTCTAGCTGATGGGATTTTATGAGGGATGGGTTATAAATAGGAAGGTTGTTCAACCCCGAGGGGTTAGCTTGATGCCCAAGAACCCGTCACAGGAAGTGGGATTCTTGTGTTCGATTCACGCTTAACTCCAAAGCACCACTCTCTGTAGCTATATCCGGTGTGTAGATTGAGAGTTTTTCACATGCCCCAAATACCTAGGAATTTATCAGTGCCATATGGCAACAAAAGTCATAAAATATTTTTCTGTAAAGCTAGTTTTTGCTAAATCTTTCAATGATCAGTTCCCACATGAATGTGGATTTTACGGTTTCACCCAATGGTAGGCCTATGTATGGGAAGGGAAATTGTACCTTGGCACATTGGATGGTCATGGCCAATCTTTTTACTCTTTTATAAGAGAAGAATCGCCGAACTTTTATGTTGGTGTCCTCTAGATCTGATAAATCTCAATTTGGAGACTCAGAAATCTGTTTAAGCATGAGGTTTCTAGATGTTAGTGGTTATAGATGGATACCAATGAACAATCATCAGAATTATCATTAGCCAAAGGAACTATGTAACCCATATAACACCTTGATGAGATCAATAGAGTAATGTTTTTAAAAGAAAAAAAAATTCTTAAATTGAAAAATAATTTAAAGTAATAAAAATTGAAGAGTCTATTATTACCTAAAAGGTTTTAAACCCCTTCTCCATAAATAAAGTCATTATTGTAAAAAATTACTAATCTATATTTCCCTATTTTTACATATCAGTTGTCTATGTTTCTTTGTTATTTTTTCTCTATGTATTGATGACATTCACTAAGAATCCAAGATCGTGGAAGTAGCGTTGGTGGCTCCGTGCATCCCACACATCCATGGAATTTAATATGGTTTTTGGTAAACTTGAGTCTAAATTCATTTTATTACATATTATAATTAAGGATCTCCAGCAACTGTCCACTTGCATGCCAGTGCAGTGTGGAGCCCACTGGCCCACCTGGATGCTCAATACCTCCTTCACACCCTCTACTTTACTCCTTCAATTGAACCCATCCCCAATTTGATCCCATTCCAGATTATCAAACCATCCATTCAATCACATCAAGTTTAATGCATTTTTTTTTTACATTTTCACATCACCAAGATTCGAATCCCGCCCAACCCCAAAACCACCAATCATAGCCACACGGACAACAAGTGTCGGTACATCAAGTTTGGTGCCTGATCGAGATAGAAATTTTCCAGGCACGATGGATGATAGGCCATGAACTTTCAGCCCCATTCATCAAATTGCACTCAAGTGGGCCAGTGGGACCCACAGTGCACTGGTGTGCAAAGTGGACACAGGTGATCGAGGCTATATATATATATAAACGCAGACTGGGCTGAAATGGCCAAACATTTTGGCTCACTAAATCCAAAATATTGAGTTTCACCGAAATTTCAAACTCAACTAACAGCAGCCCTTGCAAAAAAAGCCCCTTCGCCCATCATCATGGATAAACCCATTCTTCCTTCTCTTCTTTTTCAGAGGAATGGATGAACCAAATTCTGCAAAATATAAATTTTTGATGGTTTTAGCTGGCAAATCCCCCGGTGTGGTCATTGAAAATCAGGAAAAAAGAAAAAGATTTGATAAGTGATAACTCTCCTTCTAAAATCATCTAACTAAGATATGCTAGATCTCCAGTTGAAGTGAACTGACATCCCAGATTTATGACTCCTTCAAATCACTTCTATTCCCACAGTAGTTTTCTGGGAAGGTAAAAAAATCTCTGAAACAAATCAGGGCCGAGGCTAAAAGGTCTCTACCCAAATCATGGCAAAGAGAGCATCCAATGACAATCCCAGTGGAGGCCACTCCTCAGAGTATGAGGTGGAAAATGACAAATTTTGTTTTAAGTTCAGGTAGAAACTTGACATTCTACCATGTTTTCCTTTCCAATTTGAGAAACTCATATGCACGGATAGACAACTCAATTGCAACGGCATGAGTCTCCTTTTCGATCTTTGTCAAAACATAACCATCAGGCATAGAGTATAACAGATGGCATCAGTAGGCCTAAGTAGTTTCTGCAGTAAAAACATTAATCACACTGCTAACTTATTTGGATTCAAGGAGAAAAAAGAAAAACTTTGCAAGGCATATTGTCAGAATATTGTTCAAGTGAAGCATAGAAAATTATTAAAATTCATCAATGCATCTCCCAGAAGAAGGTAGATCAATGGTCCTTGTGCTTCGTCTCAAAAAGGCCATCAGGTCCTGGAAACCAATAAACAAAAAACACAATGATGAAAATAATGCTACGTTGAAATAGTCCTCACAACAGTTATCTTTCCTGCATCCTACTTCTACAAACAACTAGAAGCCAACAACAAGAATAATCTCTAACACCAGAATCATGGCAACATCCAAATAATGCTTTTGACATCTCAAGGAGATAAACAATAGACAGGTCGCAAGAAAAAGTGATTGATCAAGATGAGAAAGAAAAGATACTCTGAAGATAAAATGTTCTCCTTGTATATAAGCAGATGGGTATTGCCGCACAACCAGTGGGCTGTCTTTTAAGGTTAAAATTTGGTGTATGTGGGAGCATACATATCCCACATCTTTTCTTCAAGGGACATTCCTCAGCATCTTGTACTAGTTATTCCAGTATAATGCAAGTCTAATTCCATTTGAGTATTTATTTGTGGCTTTTGCATTAATCAAACTACTACAATTTCAAGTTATTCATTTTGGGTTTAGATTTAAGGATTCTGAATTTAAGGAAAACTGCAAAACACTCAGGGCAGCAACTAGAATGATCAATTCAAATTGTTGTACAGACCAATATATGCTTTGAATTCAAATCCATATTAGGTCAGTCTTCATCAGATTCATCTTCAACATTGGCTCGAGTATTAGAAATATAAATATGTAACCAATGACTTGTCTTTAGTGCCAAAATCATATAATAAAGGGTTAGAATCATTCGAAGGAGCACACGGTACAGTCATGGTCCACATGTCAAATGGTGGCACCCAACCTCCAGGCTTAAAAGCCAGGCACTATACCGACCTTAGCATTTATGTTTGCTCAGATTGGTTTTGGGTTTAATGCCTTAAGTTGAGGTTCCTTGGGTCAATCAGAACCAAGATTAATTTCATTAAATTAATTTTATGAAATCGTAATGTGACTTGAACCTACAACCTTTATTTATGGTTGAGATAGTAAATACCTGCCAAATGTGCTACAGCTCTTGTTAATCTCCATCACATGTGGTGACAAACCGTACCGTTACTCCTATTATTCCTATTTTAGTATTTCCCAGTGACAAATTCAGCTCTGTCATGTTAATTTGGTATGTATCAGCTGTACAACTTGTAACAAATCATAATGAAACATATATATAATGCTTTAGAATTATATATAATGAAACCCTATATATATATCCCACATTTATAAGACATCTTATAATAGTTGATGGTTTAGAATGTGCCACAATGTGCATCTAATGCTTTAATACGTACCATTACAAATGATTCCTGGTATGAGCAGTTATCTATATAAAAAGCCCTATGGGTTTGGAGTTAAGCGCTTAAGCCACATGCTAAAGAGATGTCTGTTTGATTTCATATCTGACAATTTATACCTGAGGCCCTAATTAGTTCATATCAATTAGGTGTGAATTCTAGAATCCATGAACACACGAAAAAATAATTTGGAGTTCACATAGAATTGCATTTCCATAAAAAAAAAATGTGTTGCTTTGTGTTACATGTTGATAAAGACTTTACAGTTCATCAATATTTAGTTTAGAAAATTCTAACTCATTAGATATTATTCAGAAAAAAATCAAATTCATTAGATATAAATAGCCATGTTATTCTTATGTATATTGCTATTTGAATAATCTATGATATTTATATTACTGGTTTGTGTTGTGTGTGGTATTAGGCTGCATTATATAGTGCATTACCCATACACCAATATTTGTTTTGTAAAGTCTACCCTATGGAATATGGAAGATAACAATTCATGGACAACACCTATAATGATGTTGCGTGGAACAAGCCCAGTTATCATTCAGAAGTGTGCCCCTGAGGATTGGAGCCCACGCAGGGAATATCAACTGAAGAGAGAATAAGAGGTATGACCTTGAAAATAGGAAGTCAGACAGATGCCAATCCATCCAACAAATCATCTAAAGACTTGATTTTATGGCCCCAACGTTCAATGAGTTATAAAGAGCATTTGTTTTGGTGTTTGAATCCAACAGTGGACAGCAATAGCATAGGTACCAAATTGGGTAAATGACATTATAGAATAATTTAAAGATATTCGCTTTTATTGATGCTAGGATGTTCCCATTTATTATGAATGCATTATTTAATATGCAAATCCAGTGGTGAAACTATTAGATGACAATTTAACCATTCAAGTAGTATAACTTTAGCTACAATGACAGGAATGAAATGAAATTTACCCCATGGGAACTCCTTGTTGCGAATATGGAGGTAAGGGTATGACTGCAAAGAGGTGAAAAAAGTAAAATATAATCACTGTCAAATGATCAAACTCAATTTCAGAAACAGACTCTAAAATCTAAAATTGTAAACTTCACCAAATGAATAAGATCATCCAATAAGAAAGAATATATATTTTAAAAAAAAATATATGATTAATGAACTGTTGGGGGCTTGGTCTCCACAAGGAACAAGCAGCTGTTACCATAAGTGGATTTGGATAAAATCAGTACCATGTTCTTCAATTGCAAATTCCATAATAGTACATATATGTAACACACTAGCACAGTTTAGTATGTGGGGATATCTGGATTGTGCCAATCACGGGTGTTGGCGGGGATGGGAAGGTATTCATGTGGATACTCTCTGAGCAAAAAATCATATCAATCCTAAGCTCTGACTTAGAGGGGTGAAAGTTTAGAGGTATTTGGGAGCCATGTTGCACATAATTGTAGTAGCAAAAGGAAGACCTGGTTTGGATATACCTAGTAGGATGTAAAATGGAGAGATGAGTTTAGGCAAGCTAGTGGAGTATAGTGTGATAGGAAAGTATTGTATCAAGTTTTTAAAGGGAAAAATATGATTTTATTAATGTCAAGAACATTTTTTTTGAATGGTCAATATATTAATAGAAGAGAAAAAAGGGGCACCAAAGATGCAAGTATAAAAACAAAAAGACAAGACAAGCAAACAAAACCGCTCTCCAAAACACTTAGAAAGAGCCCAAAATTGGAAGACAAACTAACAGGAGAAATTAAATTAAGTCAACACATTCTTTCCAGGCATATAAGATGACATTGATAGAGATGTTTCTGAATTCCACGAGAGTAGAGGCCCAAGATGCGCACTTGCCAAAGATTCTGGTAGCAATTGCTTCACGTGATTCTACTCGATCCTTAAAGTATGCATATGCAAACTATAATAGGATTGTAGCACATGTGAAATGTACAAAGCTGGAAGAGTAGTATTTTAAAGGGGTGATTCTATAAGATGATGATAAATCCTACAATGCAATATGGGCTCGATGTTGGTCATGAGAAAATGACAAGTACATAGAGTAATGGTAACAAAGATGCTTACGTAAAATGGAAGTGAATGTACTAGATTAATCCTACAGATAGCCCAAAGATGAGGCAATAATGTAAAATATATCTTGAGCATGGACACAGAAGACCATAAATAGCTCCAAATACTAAAAGTGGGTGTTACAACATTGGAGGGGAGGGGAGAAGAAGGAGGGAGGGGGTGGTGGTGTTGGCTTAAAAGCCTTGGACTAATGAGGTAGGGAAAATAATTGGGGAATAAGGGTGAATATGATTTTTGACAAGGCAGAGTGAAGACAATAGAACTTATAAAACAAACCCTAGATAGATGGGAAGACGGCTATTATGATGATAATAATGGTGGTGGTGGAAGTGACAGTGTCGATGGCAAGTGAGGACGATGATGAAGAAGGAAAATGTTTTTATGTTCCAATCCAACGATGCATCTTAGTCCAATGGGCATCAAATTATGATCACTTCATATGGAGATAGAAGTGTGAGCGTGAGAGTTTGAATTAATCATAAGTGGTCCTCTTGTATTGTTAAAAAGGAGAATTTATCGTAAACCCCAGTCTGTGGGTTGTATTAGAGTTTACCCAATTTTACTAAAACTGGGAAGAATGGTCACTACATGGAATTGGAAATTGCTAGGTAAAGCCAGCCCCAAGCTATACCAAGATTGTCATTTTCAACCAAAAATGGGTATAATAATTTTGGATAAACCTTTCAAAAAAAACCTTTGGATAAAACTCCAATCAACCTCAAAGAATGGGTTTGACTATATATACCAATTTTATATAGCATAGTAGGAACCATCTATAATTAATTCAACACTTCAAACATACTTGCCCCTACCGAAGTTGTCACTTATCCAGATTTTACACTCACTGAAATGATATGTACCCTTTAATTGGGACATAAAAATGTTGCCTCTCAAATATCATTGAACTTTGACTATTTGATTTATAACTTAGGACCTTCAAATGGGAATGGATTTTTTTCCTAGGCATCAGCCACATATATGCTTCCTAGTTCCACTTTATCCTAGAATTGGAATGCATCCATGTGCATTCTACATTGGGTTGACTACACTCGGCTCTCTCTTTCTTAAAAACCAAAGATTCGTTTTGATTAGAAAAGTAGGGGATTCTCCTTGAATAACCAATTTGATAATTTCTTGACAGGAGAAACAGTATTGGAATGAAATCATGCCACTTCATTACTTACCCCTACTCAAGAGAAAGAATTTTTCTACTATCTTCATAGCAGAAAAAAGCTTTCTCCTACTTTTAACTAAAAGTTTTCTACTACCTCTTGCATAGTAGAAACCCCTACACTTAGAAAATTCTCATCTAAATACAATTGACCCCAAAATCATACCTAGAGAAGTCTTATCAACCATTTTTTTCCCTTCGAAATTATAGACCTTCCAAACTAAGGGACAGATATATAATTTCTTCATAACACAAACCAATATAGAGATCATTTTTAAATGATTTTTAGGTTGAATGATTAAACCCAATATAGATGATTAATAAGGCGATAGTTACCGGAGGTTCTTCGTGGGTGGGGATGGCCCTGTGAGAGGTTATAAATGGAAAGAACAGTGCAGGTGGCAATTCCCAGATAAGTTATCTTCTCCCATTTCGCCGTTTCATCTGATAAATCCAAGAGAAAAAAACAAAAACAAAAAAAGCAACAAGTTTTAACCTACAATCATACAAAACCCGTTATCATCATCGCCAAAATCACTAATCCCATCCATCTGAGGTCTGAGAATTAAGAAAGCTGAGATTTTGCAAATGGGATGAATTGAAAACCCGTTCATCGGTCGAAAGATTGGATCAAGGAAAAGGGCTTACAAGCGTCATCGTGTTGGGCAGACGAAGAGAAATTTTTCTTGGAAGGAACACTTGGGCGACCGATTCTCCGAATGAGAGATTGAAGACCTGATCTCGCCATCGACATTTCTGCTACCACTCGCACTCTTTCGCTCGGAACGATAACTTCGATACCGGATGCCTCGCCGATTCAGCTTTTTAACTTTTAAGATTTGAGATTTACTGGGTTGAGCGATGCCCAACAAAGGAAAAAAAAAAAATAGAAGATAGCAAAACAATTTTTTTTAATTTAGTTGTGGAAAATTGCTTGATACACCTCTTCATTTACATTAGGTCATAGAGCTCGAACTTGCAATCTCTCACTTCTTCAAGTAGAAAGTAACCAGTTGAGCTATAATATGATGTATAGTTGCATACAATCTCATAAATATTAGTGATATTTTTATTGTTACTATAGTAATTTTTTGATAAAATTATAATAAATAATAATATTACAATACTTTTTAAAAAAAATGAATAAATTAGTAATAAATTCCTTATTAATATATTTATTTATTATATTTTTATTATTTTAAAATATTATATTTTCTACAGTATTTTATCAATAAAATTTTAAAAATATTTCGATTTTACTGATCGTCAATGGTATTTGTGACAATGATTGAGTGCACTTGGCCTGGCATAGACAATTCTAACCCCATTGGATGATTGTTTTGGTCTTGAACTTTATCTACCAAATAGCCCATCGAAATATCCACACCTTGTCAAACTGTATATGATAGGGCCTTAATGTTCAGTGTTTATTATGGTTACACCAATTTTAGGAATATGCGCTTGATATGGGCCACAATTTGTATTCCTTTTTAGGCTGATTAAACATTATCATTATTATCAAATGCTCCTTACATCTATCTAGAATTGACTTTTATATGTTTTGAAATTCTAGTTTGAGGTATTGTTTGTTCAATGAACCTAATGAAGTTGTCACCACACTAGCTTGTGTGGTTTGAGGAAAAAAATATAAATGAAACCTCAGTCTATTTTTTCATGTACTTAAAAGGGGCAATACACAAATATCTTGCAAATCAAGGTTTTCTCAGGAATGGGCCCAAATTCCATATACTTGAAAATTCAGCTGAAACTTTTAGATTCTTTTTTTTTAATTTTGCACTGGCTTGTGTGGTTTGATGAAAAAAACTATAAATGGAACCTCGGTCAAATTTTTTCTGTACTTAAAAGGGGCAATACGCAAATATCTTGTAAATCAAGGTTTTCTCAGAAATGGGCCCAAATTTCATATACCTGAAAATTCAACTGAAACTTTTAGATTTTTTTTAATTTTGCACTGACTTGTGTGGTTTGGGAAAAAAAATATAAATGGAACGTCGGTCAATTTTTTTTTTACTTAAAAAGTACACAAATATCTTGCAAATCAGGATTTTCTCAGAAATGGGCCCAAATTCAGTTTAGCTTAAACTTTTAGATTTTTTTTTTTTTTTGGGTTTTCTGTCGATAAGAATTTCTCTTCGGGCTCAAAATGGGGAAATTGGCCACAATTTTTTGGCCCATCAAAGAAAAATAAATAAAAAATCCAAATTTAGCCCTATTAAAAAAATGAAGGCACATCATAGAAAATTAGTCATTTAGACATCATCAATTTGGCCTTTTTATTACCCCACGACGTGAAAGCCTTGGGACATTTGAACCAGGAAGAAAGGGATACAAGAATATGATAGAACACAAACCAACTCTTATAAGGTCCAACTCTTTTAAGGTCCACCTCTTAATTGAATTCTCCACTGTTTCAATCATCTCTTAAATTAATTTAGATTATTTTTCTTCATTTAATATGAAATTGGACAGTTCTAGGGAGACTATGTATTTTATTATAAGATGGATTTTATATGATTTAGTGGAATGGATAGAGGACTATTAATGATACAAATCAAGGAAAACTCCTGAATCCGATATCATAACTTTGTGAGATGTGTCATGAAAATCAATAGTTCTGTAACGATCAAAATTTCAAATTCTAAAATCACATAGCTAATATGATTTGATGAGGTTAAAATTTTATATAGCCAATATTCTTTTCATTCTCTAGTTATTTCATCAGAAAATATGTGACATATCTTAATATTTAAAGAACAACCTCTAAATAGAAATTTTTTCTAAAAATTTTGAATAAAATTTTAATCATTAGATCAAATCACCTCACAAATCATGAAATCACTAAATTGATAACTGTCACCATAACAAGCCACGCTTTGCTTGCACTCTAGTTTTTCTCATCATCAAGTAGGTCATTTATTTCTAAGATATGATTGAACCCATCATGTTGCATCCAATTATCATAAATATATACAATATTAATGATAAAATATAAACTAATTTTATAATAATTTTGACTAGTAAATTTTTTAGTTTTGGGCTGACTTTTTTTTTTTTAATTTATGTGGGAAACCGTGAGATATCCAGCGTAAAATCCCACAGGTGAGCTCATTACCCCTAGGGCACACCAAGATTAGGCTATGGAAACATTTTCCTCCTTTGATGTAGCCCATAACCTATCAAAATATGATATTCCTCCTAAACTGGAGTGAAATTATATAGACTACCAATTTTCAAGCCCCTTAAAAAAAATGTCTCTCTAAAGAAATTTTATTTTTTGAATTTACGTGTGGGAAATCGCAGGATACCCAACGTAAAACTCTCATGGATGAGCCGACTACTCCTAGGACACACCAAGGTTAGGCTATAAGAGCTCGAACCTCTAACCTCCCACTTCCTGAGACGAGAAATAATCACTTGAGCTTAGAAAATCCATTTTTAGAAAAATGAAATGCTTTAAGAGGAATTGTGCAGTTCTAGCTTTAGAAAATGTACCTCATTTACCTCTCAATGTCGATTTTTACTTGAATTCTTTGAATTTAATATATGGAGTGAGATCATAACTCAAACCCTACTCGGCCCAAAGTAAGTTGGGCCCTCTTCATATTATCAATGTAGCTTTACCCATGTGACTTTCACCCGTCACCTGTCCCCACCCACCTTACACTGGAATCTGAGAGCGTATCTTATTATTATTATAATAATTATTTTTGAATAGTCATTTAGACACTCCATTGTTGTTTTAGGAGACACATGACTTCAAATTTTTTTTGTATGAATTACACTTTTACCCTTCAATTTTGATGGGAGGAATCACCATTTAAAAAAAAAAAATCTGAGGGGCAAAATGATAATTTCACACGAAATTTTTAAATCACGTGTCTCCTAAAAGAAAAGTCGGGTGTCTAAATGACCACCCTTCTTTTTCTTTTTATTCAGTGTCAAATTTTAAAATTATGCATTTTCACTCTAATCTATAAAAAATGGTATTTCTAATTTTCTATAACTCGAAACTTCAAAACTATTATAATGTTTAACTATGGAGTTGGTTTAATGATCAAACACACTTATATTTCAGAAAATCTTGGAATCAAGTCTCCCTCAATATAAAAAAAGTCACTCTCCATTGTTTTGTATCCAGCATGCGTAAATTGAAAGATTTACACGTGTCCCAAAAATTAGTTAAATGAAACAAAAACAACTTGGTGTTAAAAAAAAAAAAAATTATTATCATAGTACTCCATAAAACAAAATCTTTAAGGAAAAAGGCAAATGTACAAACTACAAACCTCAATTTCTTCCTTTTTTTTTTTTTCTGATTGTGGAACTCTTTATTACAAATGTGTTTCCAAAATTTCGGAGCTCTTGTTTTGAGATTGTTTCTTTCTTAAAAGCACATTTCACTTGTAATCATTCAATTTACTATTCTAAAAATACTTTATAACACCCATACAAGTTAAAAGCATGCCTTTGAAAGGAAAATGCTCTTTCAATGTAATAAAGATTGTTGTTCAACAATTTCTCTTGATTTTCCATTTATTGTTGAAAAGGTGAGATAATCATACCCATGGCTTAATAGAAGAAGAAAGAAAGAAGGTTAGGTTAAGACCAAAAATAATAGTCCACCAAAGGAAGCAGAAGGCCCAGGAGATCTAGGTTTCAAATATAGAGGTGCAAGTTTGAAAATTCGGCTGATTTTTGTTGAATACCCAACGGTGCAATATGGGGGCAAATAGGGTTTACGAAAATTTCAATATTGTGGGCTGGGCTGGGCTGGGCTGAGCTTTTGGCCAAAATTGGGCTAAATTTTGGTCCATTGTGGGTGAATTTTTGTAATTTCGGCTAAAATTTATATAACATTTTAAGAAAAAACTGAGCCCAAAATGTCAGCTGCAATTGGCCCATTAGGGGCCCAAAATATTGAATATCATAGATTATCCAAAACTTAAAAGAGTCCCCTAACAATGGATTGGCTTGATATTGTTCATTGTTTATAGAATTATTAGACAATGTCTTACGATAAATTGCATTTTCTTTTATTTTGCCCTTACTTTAAATTGAGTTTTCAATTGAATGCAATGAAAAGAAAAGTAAATGAAAAGGTTTTAATTTATAATAAGATGGTGTCGGGTATTAAAAAAATATTAGTGTAACATTTTCAATTTTAGTCAAACGTAAATGAAGCTGTGACGAAGACAATGAAGCAATCCTCACAACTTTCATTTCCAATTTCATCTTCACTATAAGATTATACTTTTTTTTTTAAGACCAAGGTATTCAGACATTCCACCTGGTTTAGTTAGACGTCTCACTTGACTAATCTTTGGAGAATGTGTAAACTTTTCTATCCACACACACCATGTACAAACTATAGAGACTGATCCTTTTTATATTGAGGGGCCACAAGATTGCAAAGTTTATCAAATTCTAGGGCCGGCCCTGGCTATAGGCGAATTAGGCCGCCGTTTAGGGCCCCCAAAGAGATAGGCCTCCAAGTGCATAAACTCTTTTATTATATGTTAAATAGTTAATAATGCATACAAAACCACAAATCCATTATTGTCCAGTTTGGTTAGAATGGGGCCTCGGTTCAAATCCTGGTTGAGTTTTTAATTATTAAAATCCTCATTTTTATTGAGTTTAATAATAATAATAATGAAAATAACAATAATTTTAATTCATAAAGAATCTTTTAAAATATATGTATCATCTAAATAAAAAGGTCTTCAAATCCCATCTAATCTCATTTATGACTTTTAAGTTACTACCTCTTGAAATCATTTGAATATTTTTAACTATTTCAAATTTAAAACACTCAAAATTAGAAATTTATATGTTGATAATTTTTCTATTCAATTTAAAACGTGGATTTCTTAAAAAAATAAAATAATGATAGTAACAATCGTAATAATAATTATTATAATCTTCATTTTTATTGAGTTTAATAATAATAATGAAAATAACAATAATTTTAATTCATATAATCTTTTAAAATATATGTATCATCTAAATAGAGCAAAAGAGAAATCTATATTCACTTGGTAATTTTGAATTAAAAATAATTTAAAGAGATGAAAAAATTATTTAGATATTTCGCCATTTCTAAAAAAAACTGTATAATTTTATTTTTTCTAAATATATATAAAAGACTCATTTTAAGAATCCATCTAGAGTTTCTAAAATCTCAGAGCCGCTCTATCAGAGTCTAGTCATCGTCCCTTTTTGAGTTTGAAAGCAACTACTCGCAAGGTTTTCTTTGCGGATGAAAATTCATTTCCTTTGCATGGTACATTCCACAATTGCATGTTTAAGACTTTAGAAAGTTATCTACAAACAGCTGGTTTCTCATTAAATTAAAGTCCATTAATATGATCAGATTAATTGAATTTTAATAGCTTGGGTCGTGAGCAAAGTACTGATTTCCTTAAAAGGAATTCAACTATTTCTCTCTCTTGTTTTCAATCTTTTTTAGGGTGGGTGACAGCTCATAGAAATATAGATGCATTTGTTGAAAAACTGAAGTCAACTCTAATGAGATCACCTAACTGGCTTACGACCTTACTTAATGTATCTGGTGAGTTATGTTAAAAAATCATAATTTGATAATATTTTTAAGATAAAATTCACTCTTAAAACTATATTAGAAAATAATGATTTGATAATATTAAGTTGGTCTGATAATTAAGAAGAAAGATTTACACATGTTCGTAAGATTAATCTTATCTTTAATATGAAGTGGAGATATCTATTATAAAAGAGTAGGTGATGGTAGTCTGAAATCACACAGAGCAGTCATATGAACCCACAGTGGGTAATTATAATCTTGGATACACTGTTTTGGTGATCAATGGTCTGCATATCAAATTTTATTTAAAATTGAATAATAATTAGCTGGAAGTTCACTTTCTTATAAATTATATTAATAGTATCATTAAATAAATCTTATATATTGAGTATATTCTCTAAATTTTATTAGAAAAAAAAAAAAAAAAGAACCAACTTACTAAAATTTACATAATATCCTGTTAGAAAAGAAAGTGTGTATGATTTTTTTTTTTTTTTACTTTATGACATGAGCATTCTCATTTTATATTGAAGATGAGATTAATCTCACGAACATATATAAACCTCTTAATCTTTACAGTATACACATTAGTAAGTAGATAGAGAATAATTATACGAAAAGTGACCTAAAAAAATTTAAATATGAATCAAATTTAAGACTCTCTTTAAAAGCTTCTTAAAAAAATAAAATATGTATAATAATTTTCTAATAACAATATTGAAAGATCAAATTTATTTATTACCTATTAAAGATTTTATGATTGACAATGGGTACCGGATCAGAACACGAGAGGCCCAGAAGCATCTGGCAGGCGGCGGATAGATTTTTCCGACCCATCTAAATTTTCATTATGGGGCAAATCCCACACAGACCACAAATTCCAGTGGTCCCTACTGCAATCTGTACACCACCAGCAGTTTGGGAAACAGTAAGTATATAAGTGCTTCACGTGCAAGCTGCTGCTGGTCTTTACAAAACAATGCTCCGCACACAAGTTCTTTATAAAGGGTTGAAAGCTTTAGTGCTTTACAGCTAAGATGCCTACCTATGTTAGTTCCTCCCATTAAATACCTAACAAGGTAGCCGTTTCCTGGAATATTATAAATGGGAATTTGGAATTATAAATGCAGTGGCCTGAAATGCCAACGGGCAACATATTTGTAACAGACATTGAAATTTTGGTAGTAAATTAATGTCTTTAACCTAAGGTTGAAATATCGGTGGATAGATATCGTATCGATCGATATATATTGGTATTTTAATATCGAACGATATCGGCCAATACGATATATATCGGCCGTACATACCGAATATCGGCCGATATTCGGTCCGAAATATCGGTCAAAATATCGGTATTTAATTTTTTTTTTTTTTAAAAACACTGATACGGTTTTTTATGATTTTTACATGGTTTTTTACGGTTTTTAACAATTTTTCGCGGTTCATCACAGCTTTTAACAGTTCAGGGTTTACGGCTTTCACGGTTTCTCACGGTTTTTTCACATATCAAAGGAGAGAGAAATGCCGAAAACTGCTGAGAGAGAAACTTACCGGCAGATATATCGGCCTGGGCGGTATTTAAACCCCTGTCTTTAACTATTAAAAGGATAATGAATTATGTGAAATGTCTATTAGTGCAACTATTTTGAAATAGATATTTCATGTCTTGTCCATAGAATGACTAATTTGTAAATAACCTTATATTTTGTCTTAATTATTAAAATATAAAAATTAAACTATAGAATATTTTTAGCCATTTTATTTTCAATCACAAACATTAATTTTATAGCTCAAGATTAAATATCTAAATTTTTCAAGTACAACTAGAATTTATTTTTTGATAATTTAAAAGCCTCTGGACAAGGTAAAGAAAAAAAAAACTTTTTATTTAGGTATGTCCTTATGTACGAGGTTATTTTTAAATATATTTTAGTTTTTATGAGATCAATCGATAATGAGTTTAATTAAGTAGAGATCCAACTCATAAAGGTACATGGATGTGAGAAAAATAATATTTGTAGGGACTTTCTATTTATAAATTTTAATTTTACTTTTTTATCAGAGTAAATTTGTGTTTTATTAATGGGATAAAAAAAGAGTTTTGACTCGAAGACAAATGTTTTTTATTAATACTGAACATTGATTCGTGAGAAAATGATTTATTTTCCAGAGTTAATCCATTTACAAAAAATTTCTCATTAGAAAACAATATTAAAAAGGATAAAATTGGAAAAAAAAAATATTTTCTCGCAAATAAATGTCATGTGAAAACACTGTAAAATACAAGATACCTTCTTAATTCAACCATAGTTATCTATTTCGTTAAATGAAATTTGTAAGTTTTTATTTTGGATAGCAATTCTCCCAACGGTGTTTTGTATAACTCGACACGGATTTTATTGTATTGCCCATTATACATTTCATCTGCTGATTTTAGTGATTCGATTTCAATGATCTGATCTGTGATCCGACTTACTGTTCTGTATAAAAAAAACAACCTCACTTATATAAATTTCAATAATTCGGTGAATGAGCCAATTTTTAACTTTTTTTATTATTTTTGATACGGCGGGACAAAGGTTAAAATGGAAAATCCACGAAATCCTTTATTTGGTTACCCAAAACATCCGTGGGAGGATTACTATCCTTTTTTTTGATCCTATTTCAATAAGTTTTGGCGTGTTTTCTATTTCTTATAATTTTAGTTTCTCAATTTAATTTTTTTTTCATATCTATAATTTATTTATTTTAATTTTATCATTATAGTTTTTTCAAATTAAAACGTCCAAACAATTGAAATACCGGTTCAGAGGAGAATCAAAATTGCTTTCAAATGAAAATTAAACAACTATGGAATCGACAGGTTTCACTGTGTACAGTATTAGAATCTGATCAGTATTAGAATCTGATGAGTATTGAACAAAGTTTTTGCTGCCAAACAGAAAAGGATTCGATTTGCAGTAGAATTAAAATTACTCCAGTGACATCAATAACAACAACTAACAGTAGTAAAGAGTTGTGAGGAGAAAACGGTAAAAACAAAAACTCTGCATAGACACGAGGCCAGCGGTCCGTATATTGGCCGATATGATAATATGATTTTTAAACCTTATCATATTGGTTGATATGTCGATATCTCGACTGTATCATATCGGTTAATATCTCAATGATTTTTGTAAAAAGAAAAAAAAGAAGAAGAGAATTTTATCGGCTGAGATATCAATTTCGACCCTTGCACGAGACAATAGATAGGTAAACATCCCTTAAGATTGTATTTTGGGGCCAATATCTTTGTTTCTGATGTAAAGAAAACTAACTATATGATTAGCTTTTATATAAAGTTTCACCTTCACATGATTATCCTATTTCTTGATTTTAAATTTTTAAAAATAAATAATTGATACTCATCAAAATTTAAAAGTCAAGATTATATGAATTAGATCATCAACCAATTGTAAAATTATATATTCTATATCCATATAATCATCTATCAAAAGAATCTAAATGTAAGAGACTAAAAAAATTTATTAATAACATATTTTATAAGGTTAGCGATCATCCCAAGGGCACTTTGTCTATACAGACACGGGTTTCCGTGATGCCCATTTTGCCATTCACCTGCCGTACCAAAAATGTAAAACAATAGGAATATCAGAAATCGGTTCGCCAAGATTTTCGCAAGTGATCCGGTTGGTGAGCTGATTTCTGTGAACAGTAAAATCGGCTCGCTGAATCACCTGTGAACAGTAAATTCGGCTCACCAAGATGTTCACAAGTGATCACTTGGTGAGCGGACTTTTGTGAACAGTAAAATCGGCTCTCCGAATAACCTGTGAACAATAAAATCGGCTCAACCACCCGTGAACGGTAAATCGGCTCGCCAAAAATTAGTAAGAAATCCGATTGGTGAGCCGATTTCTGACATTCCAAACTTTTACATTTTCACTACGACAGGTGAAGGTAAAATGGGTATCAGAGCAAAACTTATGTCTATATATACAAAATACCTATGGAACGATCGTTAACCATTTTATAAATGTATTTTGCCAACTGAACTGAAAAAATCCACTCTACATGCTACACACCAATCCCACTGACGAGTCACGAGATTGTCAAAAAGTGGGTCAATGGAAGGAAGAAGACTCATCACATGTCAAGAAGAACAGATGGTCCTCCTTTTCCCTTACAAGTTCCAACCATCTGTCTCAATATCTGACCTGACTTTCAGTTGATGGGCCACAATTTATTTTGAATCAATCGATTTTGGGAATCATGGTAACATCTGGGGCTTCTAGGCTAATTTTGGTAAGGTCAGTGTCAGTAATTTACTATTACTTGGACCAAGGTTAAACATAGGGAAGGTGAAGTTTTCCTAGCATGGGGTGGAGTTTTCCTAGCATGGGGTGGAGAAAAGCATGTGGATTGGGAAAGGCTCAGTTTTCTGTACTGTGTTCTAGGCTTTCATTGTTCGATGCAAGATCTTATGTAGAAGACAGTTATTCAAAAGAAAATGAAAAATACTAATAAAATATGATATTAAATAGATTTCATGACCAAAGTTGTTGAATCTGATATAAATAGAAACATAGAAATAGTTCGTACATTAAGTTTTACCTCCAATCCTCCATTTCATGTCTTTATACTTTGATTTTTAATTTTTAAAACTCTACAGCTTATACTTATCAAAGTATAAATTGATTCGCATGTCGCTGATTTTCTTTCTTATCACTTGAAAGTTGAAATTAATCAATTTTTAGATGACAAACTTATATTAGCACGTATGGTTTTCCCATATCTTTATTCTTTAGACTCAGAAAATGTATTTACTTATTAGAACAAATCAATATTATCAAAGTCGGACCGAACCGCAATCGAACCGGCAGTTCAATCAAGGCTTAAAAATCATTTTCTGTTAAAACCACAAAAAATAGTCAGAGCCACAGTTTTATGCAATTTTTCAGATAAAAATATAAACGGTGAACTGCAACTCCTAGATTTTTTTTTTTAAATTAATTATTTCTTCAAAATATCAAAAAGTCATATTAAAAAATAAATATATTTAAAATATAAAAATTTCTTATCATTCTTATCTCATATCTTTCATCATTTTGATATATTACTCAAAATTTTGAATGTTATTTATAATATTATATTATATTATTATTTAACCAACATAAATAGACGTTGAACTCAAAATATCTCAAATAAGGTTCACTAGGTATCATTGTCATAAGATTGGAACAAGCAGGTGTTTTTTTTTATAAAAACAACTTTTATGAAAGGACACCTTGGAGATGACAAAAAATTCAAAAAGAAAACCGTGAAAACTGATGAAGGAAAATTGTAACCTCATTAATCTGAGAATATTCCAGATTAATCACTATTGATCATCATTATCATGTAAGTCCACTAATTTAATCTTTTTTTAATTCTATCTTATGGAAAAACTACAAAATTATATATTTCTGAAAAATTTAAATATACTGATTAACAAGATAGAAGAATAAAATCTTCATATAAATGAGTGAAAAATTCTAATTCATGATCCACACCTCACCCAAACACGTGCTATTTTTTGGAATGCTTTTTGTTTTACCTTGGGTAATAAAAGAACCATATATAGGTATTGAGTTCAAACCTTAGAGAGCCCCAGTGAAAGGCCACCGACCTGTATGTGCAAGGAGGTATGCATACGTCACAAAAAGGATTAATTGACTGTGACGCTTGAACACTTTTCGATTAAAAAAAAAAAGAAAAAAGAACCATATACGTACCCAGTTTTACATCAATGAGGCCACAAACACCAAACATGAATCCAAATCACTTTCCAAACAACAAATCACAAAGAGGGCTTTTTCTTTTTAAATCAAAGTCTCTATCATCGCTGTACACAGTAAAAACGCTTAATGGAATTACACCAAAGAAGAAAAAGGAAAAAGATAAAGAAATGTCTATTGCAATCACTGTTAGTAAACAGTTAGTAAGCAACTCATCTCACTGGCATCAACAAAACAAGAAGCCCTCAATTCAATCTCAAAAAAAAAAAAGCACATTAGAAGAGAAAAGCTTCCCAAAAAATAGAAAAATAAATGAACAAAGAGTAGAACCCCACAAACAAACGTGTTCTTCACTCTTCTTTGATGTGCCTTTAGCCTCAGCTGAAATCTTGCTGTGGGCAGAGCTCCTTCCTCAGCTTGTGTGAGAAGAGCCTGCATGCATCCATACTCAGATCAATGGCGGCAGAAAGCGCCACAAAAACAGCAGCATCCTCTGTGCATCCGACGTGCTGGACGCCCACCTGCACCACCGGCCGGCTGCACTTCCCCTCTCCTTCCACAGTGGATGACATCACGAAACCACGGTAAGCACAGAAGGGCCAAAGACAAAATCCAAAATCACCACTGCTATGTGGGCTGCACACGGGTGAATTTGAACTCGTGGGGGTAGATCGCCCGTTTGTATTACCACTCATGTCGATCATGAATTTCCCACCCTTGCTGGTGCCAAGGGTGGATTCCGCAAGCAAGATGCCAGATGCAGAGGCACTCATGTCTGGGAGGAGCTCAAACCGGTAACCAAGGCCGTCGCTGCTGCCCCGCTCGCGCCAGGCCTCAAGCCGGCCCCATGGCTTCCATGTGCCATCACCAGGTCGGAGGATGAGCCAGGCCCCGGGATTGGAGCGGCTAACGCGGTCTGAGCCTGGGGAAGCGACGAAGGGTGTGACCATTGAAGCAAGGGCGACAGGAGAACCAGAGAGGTCGTGGACGGTGATCGACCACCCCTTCCGTTCCTTCCCTGGCCGTTCTCGCTCACTGCCAAGTGAACCTAGCCAACTCCTTGAACTGCTTGGGTCGGATTGCAGTGTCCTGTTCCACATAATTTTCATAAAACATCAGCATCCCGAAATGAAATTTCAATAATTACACTGGGAAATTCAAAACCACACAAGAGAAATACAAGAGGAAGAAGAGATCAAATTCAAGAACATTTGAGCAGTTTCAATTCCAAATACGGTAAAGGAAATCCAGGGAATATAGAATCTCAGGTAAACTTTTAAAATGGGGATATGGAAAAATCATACGCAATGATCTGTTCCACAAAATTTTCAAAATAAAATATAGAATGAAACTTCGATATTTGGACTTGCAAATACAAACAACCCACAAAGAGAGAGGAGAGAAAGCTCAACTCCAGATCATTTCGAGTATTTTCAATTTAGAGAACGAACAAGGAAATCCAGGGAATTTGGAAACACGGGAAATTTTAAAAATGGGTGTGGAGGAATTAAATATTTTAAGATGAAAATTGTACGTAATTACGAGCATTTTCTATATAAATGTGGAAAGCGAAGAAAAACAAACGTAAAGGAAAGCCATCGGCCTTCAAAATCTCAGAAAGGAAAAGAGAGAGGCAAATACTCGGAATTCCACTTTCTGAAATTCCGCCAAATCAACCAAAGCGAACGGATAAAAACAGGTTTTTAACAGATAAAGAAAAGATCGGAAAATGACATTTACCGCCAAAAAATGGAATACAAAATGTGGGAATGCCAAGGCGACCTAGAACCCGGAAACTGAGAGACCGCGAACAGAAGTTACAATCAAATATTCATATACAAAAGGCGTCAACTTCCGGTCAATATTGAGCCGTAAACGAAGAAAAGACAGAATCAGTAAAACCTCAGATTCTGGTCGCGTATATCAGATTCCAGTCAACATTGCGTCAGAATGTGTAAAAGGAAAGGAGAAAGCGTTATAACGCAGCACCAACCTGATTCTGGCGTTCCGATCGCCGTTGTGACGGGAGCTGCTGAATTTGCAAGAGAAGACCGGTTGCCGGATACTGCCTTGGATCTGGAAAACCTGCGGACTGCACTCCGGCTCCCCGTCAAATTCGAACACAAACCTCGGGTCCGGCTCTGCCCTCACGTTCACGTGCAGCTGAGCCGGCCGGCGCACGTACACCAGCGCCCTTCGCCTTCTTCCCGACGGAGATCCACCCGTTCTGAAAAATAACGGCCCTCGATTCCGCCCCCGTCAGATCCAACGGCACAGAAACCCTCCCTAGCAGCCGACCAGAACTCACCCCGCAGGTAGTCCCCCTCCGGCCAGTGTAAATCGCGATCCTGATCCGCAGCTTTCTGGAAAAAATAGATTTAGACGCGAGCCGGTCGAGATCGGACTTCGAAAGATGGAAGGACGCCGCCACCGTTTGCTGCTGGTGCCCGTCGCCCGGGAATGCGTTCTCCGGTGGGATGAGCGGCACAACGGCCGTGTGGTGTGGAAAGTTCTTGAGCCATATCTTGCAGAAGCAAGGCGTCGCAGACGGATGCACCACCGTCGGCGACGGCTTCGCTGCCACCGGTATCTTCAACGCCAGGTTCCCCACAACCAACCTCACGAACGGACACGGATCCATCGCCACCGAAAACTAGGGTTTCTCTCAAAATCAAAGCTTCCAAAAGACGGAAACTAGGCTTACGGTTTTGCCGAAGAAAAGCTTCAAAGAAAAGGAGACGAAGAAGAGAGAGAATGTAGAGAAGCCAGAACAGAAGAAGGAAAACCCATTCGCTGGTGCACAATGCAGACGTCGGCGCAAGTTAGCTTGCTGCACCGTTGCCGTTGAATTCAGTTCTGGAATCTGTCTGGCTTTTGCTTCTGTTCTCTTCCTGATGCTTCGGATTTGATTGTGAGTCCTTGTTCTGAATTTCTTCTCTTAAGCTGTAGCGACGAGAGAGAAAGAGAGGGATTTGTATGTATAAGAGGGAAGGAGAGTGGAAAACTGAATTGATTGCAGAGTTGGGAGAGGTGGGGAACAGCTGTGGACAGGCTGTCAAATGACAGTAGGGACGAAGTTAACGGCATCTGACGGGGGTAGGAACGGGAAACACGAGATGGTGGGGCGAACAAAACTACAGTTTTCCCCACCCCTTTTGCGCTGCTTCTCTGTATTTTGGTCCTTGTTTGGACGAAATTGCCATTCCACTTGAGAAAACAGGGAAATCCGATATGAGTCTGCTACTCCGCTTTGCTTGGCTAATTGGGCTTGTGCCGACTGCCAGTTGCCACTCTTACTGTAACTTTGCTGTAATGACTCAGAAGAACTCGATTCGTGTCATGACTGTCATATAATTAGCCCACTTTCTATTTATTTTATTCTGATTTCTATTCCTAATGTCGTAATTAAAAGCTCAGAATAAAATAAATAATAATTTAAATTTATTATCTAATGGGTCTCGGCCTATGGAGATGGAGAGACTTTTTTAGTTATACCCTTTTTTTCACTTAACTATTAATTTTATAAAAAATTATATAGATAGACAATTTTTAACAAAATATTTAATAAATCTTACATATTATAATCAATCCAACTATGACAAATTTTCAAATGATTGACTTTGATCTAAAAATAAGAGTTAGAATGATACACTAAGTTCTATTTTTATTGTTTAATACTTTGTATTAAAAATTATTTATTACAGAGTGAGACTCATCCACCTGTACATTTTGCTAATAAATCGGAGCTTTTAAGTTTAAAACTATGATAAACTTGTCTTTAAAAATCATTAACAAATTAAAATCAAAATAAATCTGCAATATTAGAATAAATTGTAGAAAATTTAAATAGTGGTTGATTTGTCTTTTGTGGGTGGCTCAACATTGGGCTTTGGATGTTGGTTGTCTGTTGCTGTATAGAGCATGTGGTAGGGTAGGATTAATTCGAAAACCCTATCACCATCTTTGTGGGCCCTACAACAATAGACCTAATCCTAGCAAATGTAGCCAAGGATGACATGTGAGGGATTATCTAATTTTTTTGTTTAGTGGTTTAGGAGGTGAGATGTTGAAATTCGAGTCCATATAACTTAATCTTAGTGTATTTTAAGAGAGTAATAGACTCATTATAGAAGTTTTATGTTGGATATTCTGTGATTTTTTTATATAAATTTAAAAAAAATATATATAAAAGAGTTTCTACTAATTTTACTGGAGAATTTGTCATTTTATATAGGCTGGTCAATAGCTGTTTTCTTTGAGCTTAAGTATGATTTTCATTCAATAATTTAAAAGTAAAAGTGTAGAGTTGGATATTTTAAATGAAAGAGATCTTTTTGTGAAAAGGGTGATGTTGTACTTACTTTTAAATTGTATATTTTTATGATAAATTATAATTAGTTGGCTTTCTGAATAAATTATAGTAATTGATTTGTCTGTTGTGGGTGACTCGACTCAACTTTGGGTTCTTTTGACGTCAGTTGTCTGCTGTTGT
The DNA here is from genome assembly GCA_022113865.1 of Chimonanthus praecox. Classification (NCBI taxonomy): domain Eukaryota; kingdom Viridiplantae; phylum Streptophyta; class Magnoliopsida; order Laurales; family Calycanthaceae; genus Chimonanthus; species Chimonanthus praecox. The sequence continues at coordinate 62,357,780 of CM039087.1, read as the reverse complement.
ATACAGCATTTGTTAGGGTAGGATTAATTAAAAAACCCTATCACCATCTTTGTGGGCCCTACAACAATAGACCTAATCCCAGCAAATATAGCCAAGGATGACATGTGAGGGGGAAATAATGTGATTTTATTGAAATAAATATAGCAAATATAATTAGTTTTTATTATTGAGTTCTTGTAGTAAATTATAACTAGTTAAGATATTAATTAAATAACTTATCACATTAATAAAATATATAATTTAAGGGTAAGTTTAAAATTTTAAAGACTAAAAATGTTGATCAAACATTAATTGAAATATTAGCTATATGAAAATTTACAAATATCATTTTTATACTTTACATATAATTGTAATTATCAATTCCATTTTAAATATAATTTTAACTTTTTTAAAGTGGAGTAGTTTGGATATTGACTTCTTTAAAAGAGACAAATCTTGCTTGAATATAAAAGACTTATTTTATAAATTCATAAAATTTAATGATTTTAGGACAAAGAAAATAAAGAAGGTGAAAATTGAAAATTGAAAGAATTACTATAGCAAAGCTTTTGCCATTTTTGCCAATGGGACAAATGTCTTGTGGGCTTTTGAATGTGATTGAAATAAAATTAGAAATTACAATAAAATCTCAAAATTATGGATACACTTCTTTAGATATAAAAAGTTTATAACTATATGATATAAATAGGATAGTGATTTTTTCACTATCATTTTCTCTTACGGTACACTGTCTTTAAAAGAAAATTCCAATTTCGCTCTTACTTCTCTCTTTTCTTCTATTTTCTCTTTTCCAAAAGTAAAAGTAAAAGAAAAATTTCTTTTTAAAGAGGTACACCATTAGAAAAAATGATGGTGCAAAAATTACTATCCAACCATTAACATTTAAATAATTTAGACTTAGTTTTATTATTTTCACAAATTTTAAATATAGTTCAACATATATAACTTGAACTTGACGTGAGATCAACACCGATATTTAAAACTTTGAAGTCGAGTGCGAAGCCTAACACTTTCAAAACTTAAAATAAAAATTGGCAACATTTCTTCTAATATCTTAAATTTCTTTTATGGAGGAAAGATGTGGGCTGCGTTTGGATGGGGGTAACCCCCTTTACCCTTGTTCGGTAATGAAGGAGTGAGGGTAAAAATTCAAAATTTTACCACTCCCCCTCATTTTTTGAAAATCCCTTGGAGAATGCCCCTCTCTCCCCTTCTTTACCCCCCTTTATCCCTTTTTGCATTTATTGAGCAAAAATATTTTAAAATATTTTACTTGATGAATATCATTTATTAATTATGTTTCATAAAATTTTATTTTTAATTTTTATATTATATGAATTTAATAAAAAATGTTAATATGTTACCCTCCTTACCCCCTCTTTGCACATATAGAGCAAAAATATTTTAAAATATTTTTAATTGATGAATATTATCTAATAATTATGTTTTATTATTTTTTATGTTATATGAATTTAATAAAATTGTTAATATACTACCCCTATTTACCCCCTCTTTGTACATATGGAGCAAAAATATTTAAAATATTTTTTAATTGATGAATATTATTTAATAATTATGTTTTATAAAAAATTATTTTTATTTTTTTATTATATTAAATTTAATAAAAAATATTAATTCTAATAAAATTATTAATATATCATGTTAACCATGCTTATTGTTACCAAATAAATTTTTTACTCTTAAAATTAATTTTTATTTTACCACTATAATTACCAAATAAAATAAAGATAATCAATGTTCAAAAGTGACTCCTATTCGACTCCTACTCAAACGTGACTATTAGTCAAGATAACTCCCGTAAAATTTAACCCTCGTCCAACACAGCGGTGGTGGGTGGACTGAATCCAATTTTACGTGGCATGTGGGCGTGCATGCCCATGAGCTGAGTACATCTGTAGTCTAAGGATCTAATCTAAATAAACAAAGAAAGGTCCTTTGAAATTTGGAACAGTATTAACATTTTAAAATACAATATAATATTATAAAACATGTACAAAATAAAGTTAATTGGGACGTGGGGCCCATCTACATCCTCTTATTCGTTTTTTTCTTTCTTTCTGGCGCTTTCTTCTTTCCAGCCATTCGTTTGGATAGTCCCAACACTCCAAGCAATCCAAACTGCATCCTACTCACGTGGGGCCCATATATTTTTTCTAATATTTCTTCCAATTTGAATTATTAGAAAGTAAAAGTAAAAAAATTAAAAAATCAACCTATTTTCTTAATATTCAGTGGACATAGTTTTTTTCTTTTTTAAATTAAGATGTTTAAACCCCTTAAACTATTTGACTAATTTTTAAAGCATCTGTAAATCTCTTTATTCACACACATCAAATAATTACATCCAACAAGTCAACTCTTACCTATTACAGCAACCACACAGTTGTAAATATAGTTTAAAATTTTAAAAAATTGAGTCACTCAATTCAGTTGACTCAATCTATAAGATCTGTCACCGAGTTTTTTGCGTTTATCCGAAGGAAATTGAAAAACTCCATCAAATTATTTGATTCAATAAAATTTTAAATCAAATTTGATTTTATAATAGATTTAAATTATTAAAAAATATTATTTTCATTTTACTTTAATGTATCTCATATTAATGTCCAATAAATACATTTCACCACACAAATATTATAAGTAAATATTTTTGTTTAATAACTTTAGTTTGATCCTAAAAAATAAAAGTTATAAAAAAATTCTTGATTAATCATCGAACCATCCGGTCTTAGTCTGACATTTCACATCAAAGTATTTAAGAATTTAACTTTGAACATTTCTTATAACTTAAAACCTCTTGTGATTTAGAGCGCTTTAATAGTTTATATGTGACAAAGTTTATGAATGGAAAAAAATTGAATCCTATAATGCACTGTTTTTATAATTTTTTGTTTTATTTTATGGGTATGCGAATGCTTAAGGTATGCTTAAGGTCACAGTTATGATTTTTTTTTTTTAACTTTTGTACAAATAATCACTAGCATTATAATTATTTATTTTATTTGTTTAATGTTAATATTTGTAAAGTTGAATCTCCAATTTTATTGGTTAGAATGATTATCTTTTTAGCAAAATAAGATATTTTTAAGAGTGAATTTTTAAAATATTTTTAGTAAACTTAATTTTTTAAATTTTAAATTAAATATAGTTTTCTAAGAAAAAATCTCTAGACGGTAAAAATCATTACTATGAAAATAATTTCTTAAATTATCATTAAAACAAGGCCAACCATACAGACACCCGACTTTTCTTTCTCTACACACCTGATTTCAAAAAATCAGGTGAAATTACCATTTTTCCCTTCCGTCTTTTTTTCGTCCGAAAATGATTCCATGTAACAATGTGAACTCCGGTACTAATTTTAAGTGAAAAAATTCGGTCAAGAAACGGCCACCCTGCCAATGGTAACCTTTGCACGTTTGGCTCAAGTTTTCAAACGAGACAGTTTCTCAACCTATTTCTACAAACAATGTATCAAAATTCATCTACTTTTAATTTTATAAACTCCGATACTAATTTTAAGTGAAAATGATATAGTTTTGGTCTTAAAAAATCGTACTCAAAGAATTAAGAGGGAAGACCATTTTTTCTTAATTCTTTGGATACGATTTTTAAGTTCAAAAGTATACAATGAGTCCCGGAGTTCATAAAATTCAAAGCAGATGAATTTTGATACATTGTTTATAAAAATTTGTCGAAAAACGACATCTTTTTAAAATCCCTCTCCACAGTGCATTCGGACGTTCTGATGGTCCGAACGAATGCAAAATTGTCTGTCTATTCTTTCAGACGAAAAAACACGAAAGGGCAAAATGGTAATTTGCCACACAAAAATGAAAATTGAATGTGTAAAGAAAGAAAAGTCGAGTGCCTATATGACTGGCTTTAAAAAAATTCTTAAATTGTTTTTCCGTAGACATGCAAACACAAATTAGAGACTACATTAAGTGAGTCATTATACTTTAATTTATGGAGTTCACCCTTGAATTATAAACTCTAATTTTAAAATTGATAGAGCCATGGTAAAGTAGTAGACAACACCATAAAAATATTATAAATTTGAACTAATTTTAAATTTAAAATCATACAAATATTGGTCTGCATGGATGGGTTTTGTCTCATGGCCCTTGAAATCCAATCAGGATTACAAATTTCGGCGGATGCACATTATATCAGTTGTACTGACGAGATATTGACCGAGATCCGAGATATCGGTATCTGATATAGGTGTTTTTTTTTTTTTTTACCCCTTAACCCAACAACATTCCCATTTAATGGGCCCACACAGCCCTAGCTGCAACCATTGAAATTGAAAAAAATAATGAGAAGTAACCAGTAATCACAAATTCACAATGCATCAGAAGCTGTAGCTACCAGCATTGGATGCCATATTAAAAAAACCAGTTGGTCGAATGTGAGATACACGTGAAAGGGTAATTTAGAAGTTCTTTTATTTTTTTACTTTTTAATTAATTATGATACTGGTTGCCAACTATCTCCATGAATATTCAAATGATATGACAATTGTCAACTAAGATATCATTGCAGGAGTCCAATGGTGTTTGGCGGTGTCAAAATAATTTTGAAAACTTGATTCTAATATTCTACTCAAAAGGGTTTAGTAATTAATTGAGTTAATTCACTCTAATCAAACTAACTAAGCCCTAATGAGTGTTTTGTTGTTTAGAAATGATTCAATTAATACATTTATGAGGGGGGTGGGGGGTGGGGGGTGGGGGCAGTGGGTTTGGGTTTCAAAATTTCAAAAAGGTTTAAATAGGATTTACTCTCTCTTTTTTTTTCTTCTATTTTATGATATTTTTATCATTTGTTTTCTTTGTTTTAATTAACAAACTATAATTATCTCATAAGTAAAAAAAAATTAAGTAAAAATTGAGGTGTACAAACTAAACCTCAAATTATCATTTTCTTTTATTAATGCAGTACCAATTTACCATTTTTTGTGAACTCAAAAGAATTATTATTCTAATAAATAATTATAATAAATAATAGAGATACACTTTATTTTATATTGTTAAAAATAATTTTATTTACAATCATGACAGAAAACCATAGTAAATTATGTAAAGACATGAGAAAAAAAGTACCTTTATCACTCACTGATCATCATCACCACCAATGTAATTAGTTTCTTTTTGGGCCTGGAAAGAAATACGTTTTAGTTATAAAAAAAATTAGCTCAACAGGTTGCCTCCCATCTCATATAGCGGGGGGTTGCAGGTTTGAACTTCCATGATCTAATCTTGGTGTATTCTAGGGGTAATGGGTTTACCTGCAGGGGTTTTAACCGTGGTATCCCACGATTTCCCACACGTAAATTTAAAAAAAGAAATTGATTTTTGAATGATTAATATTTAATAATTTTTTTTGCATTCATTGAAAATAATGATAATTTAGACTATGATAGAAGTTAAGCAATTGGACATATATAAAATCTTATATATAAACTTCAACATGAATGAAAAGGACAGTTCTTATTTTTTTAATAAAAGGTTATTCTCTATATATAGTAGACGGTTTCTCTTCTTGGGTAAGTTTGACAGCTCTAAGGTTTGTTTTGAACTTAGTGATGGATTTAGCCCTAATTTTACATTCTTCCATTTTTCATCACTATATTGTACATTTTCAACGGTAGGTGTATGAAAATAGATTGAATGTTTTATTAGAGAATTGGAAATATCTTATTATAAAATAATAAATGATTATTTATTTATTCTAAGTATGGTAAATATCTTTCACATTGAAAATTGAAGACTTGTGTGTTAAAAGTTAAAACACTCATTTTCTATTTACATCTTGTTACTCAGGGTTCAAGTATGAGTATCGGCCGAGATATTTCTCTCACTTAATTTTTTTTAATTAAAACTTAAGATATTGGCCAATATCAACGATATATATCGGATATCGGCTGATATATCAAGATATAAAAATTCGAGATATTTTGGCCAATACATATCGTATCAGTCGAGATTTATTTCCCTGTTGTTACCTACTTACCTCATCTCACTCAAATTATCCAAAGTATTCTCATTTTATCATGGAATGATAAAAAAAACATTTAGGGTTTTTATTGAATTAGTGGGTTACACATTTACGAAAATAAAAGTCACAATCTACTAATGTTATGGACCCAAGGGTCCAAATGTTGTAATAAAAGAGAGTCGGTGCCCCATTCAATTGGCAGATTGCCTCAAGTTGGTGAAACCCAATTCATCCATAAGATGAAAATATATCCAACCTATATAAAATATAAAGATTGCCTAATTCAAGAATGGGTGTCCAAACGGGCCCATTGACAGGATATAACAGCTGTTCTTTGGATCTTGAGCTCAATTTCAATTTTCAAAAGGTCTTGTTGGAGGAACATTGTTTGCCCAACTTGCATGGGCCTATTAAGGGCTGAAAATGAATGAAAAAAAAAAAACAATTTTGACACTGACATCTAAAGTGATGAAAGTCGGGCTCCAGAATTTTGAGTTCAAAATCTTTGCATCTGAAAAGAAAAAGATTTTTTTTTTTACAAAGATTTAACTAAATTTCATCATGTGTTCTTGAACGGGTGCTAGTTGGGTGGGCTAGGTTGAGTTTCGAGTCAATTTGAATGAGTTCTGAGTCACTTTGAACTAAAGTTCGCATTGTAGTTATAGAGTTATGATTTAGATCGGGTCAATATGGGTCATAATTATTTTAAATTAACCTTTTAAATTACATACCATTCAAATAAATAAAAAAGCATTTTAAATTTAACATTCAGTCATTTTTTTAATTTCGATATCAGCCGGTGAAATATGGTGGGCCCTAACGAATAGAACTAATTAAATAGAGTGAATCATATTGTACTAATCATTTATAAAGTTGAGTTGAGTTAATTTTATTGTGGAAAATATTTTTTAATTTTAGAAAAAAGAAAAGATTTTTTTAAAAAAATCTCAAATCTCAATACACTTGTTTATTGGCTGCATCAGCAATGGTCTAAGAACCATTTGCCATTGAATAAAAAATACCATGATGTATGATAAATTTAATACTCAATATATCACAATTTAAGGGTAATTAAGTTTCTTACGTAACTGCTTTCATAATTTATTATTTATCATGAAAAAATGTTGAGGGTAATACAATGGACGCCATATGATTGATTGCCTCTTTACTGTAATTAACAAAAATGTTAAACTAATCTACTCATTTCTCTATGTCGGTTGCATGTCTCCATTTCAACACAACTTTTTGTTTGAGTAGACTGCCGTACCTTTCCAATTTATGTCCCTATCAACTATTCTTTTAAAACATGATAACCAGTAAAATTATACAAGAAAGACTCAACATAAGTGAGTAAGATGGTTCAAGTAGTCTATACTTTATAGCCTAAATATTGAAAGAAAATTCTTTCATTCAATTATCTTTATAAGATAGAACTTATTAAAAATCAATATTTTATAACAACCAACTAAATTCTCATTGTCCCAAATCATCATTAGCTGATAGGAGTCGACGTTTTATACTCTACTTCTTTATTTAACTTTAGCATAAATCATACCGTTAATCACCTCACTACCTATCATATCTTTTGTTATCTCTTCCCTATAATTTTTTAAGCCGTCTGCATCTTCTCTTTCTATGATTTGTAGCCTCCACTCTACACATTAGTGTCATCTCCAATCTTCTTCTTACATGATTAATCACCTCAATCAAGTTTCAATTTGTCCTTTTAAGGCTATTTTCAAGTTGTTTGTTAGCAATCATTTCTAACTTTATCATTTACTGTTAAACCACTCATTCATTATAACTGCACATCTTTGTTATCATAACTGTATTTATTTAACCTCCAAGGAGTGTTGACGCGACGATCAATACTTTCACCTTCACAAGGGGTGATCAATTCTTGGCCAGCCTCTCTAGGGGGTATTTCCCCATCGGTCTGACATGTGTGTTCAGGGAGGTATGTATGTGCCCCGAAAGACTAGTCGGACGAAACACCCGTAGACCTTCAGTCATAAAAAAACCCTTTATCTATTTATCTTTTCTTCATAATATAATACTCTACTCCATATAACATTGTCAATCTTATCACCGCCATACTAGACTCTTTTATCATACTCTGCACCTAAACTCCTATCCAATAGTTTTTTAGATCAACAACTAGGACGCTACCATGGAGTCCATTGTTAATCATAATGCTACGGACCTCTGATAGTTGTATCCATGATGATAGACAGAAATGGACATGAGAAAAAAAAGGAATGCATGTAGACTTCAATCAAATACAATTCAATGGATGAAATAATAAAAGAAAAAAAAATCAATTAATTGAAGTTCTTCCAAGTTTCTGCAGTGGAGAAGATGAAGACAAAGAATCCAAATAAAATAACTTGCAAGATACAATATTTCAGAATAACCAAAAATGGAAAGAAAGAAAAAGGAATCACAAATACAAAACAGAACATAAGTAGACAGAGACAATCAGGCAAGGCAACAAAACTGTCACTGCTAAACCTTTTTTTAAAAACAATCCTCCTTTTAAGATAAAGAATCAGATAAATAACTCCTGAAGGAAATGATACTCTTTCGATGTACTTACCTGCCCTGTCCCCTTTTTTCCTAAAACCTATTTCATTTCGTGGATTTCTTATTTTGGTGTCCTCACTTGGCCATCATCACCTTCACAAATTCCTCATAATTAATCTGGCCATCTCCATCAACATCGGCCTCCCGGATCATCTCGTCAACCTCTTCATCGGTGAGCTTCTCTCCGAGGTTGGTCATCACGTGGCGCAGCTCGGCAGCAGAGATGAAGCCATTCTGATCCTTGTCAAAGACACGGAATGCCTCCTTGAGCTCCTCCTCTGAATCGGTGTCCTTCATCTTCCGAGCCATCAAGTTGAGGAATTCAGGAAAGTCAATGGTGCCACTGCCATCTGCATCCACCTCATTGATCATGTCCTGAAGTTCTGCCTCCGTTGGGTTCTGACCAAGCGAGCGCATTACGGTGCCCAACTCCTTGGTTGTGATGCAACCTGGCATGTCTCAACAAAAAAAATGTAAGACACCAGAAAATTTGTTTACCTGCTTGAAGATTTTCAACATGCCATGAATAAAAACATGAGAAATTAGGACCAGGAGATCACAGAAACTTCCATTAGAATCAACTCGCATAAAACCATGATCTTCCATTTCCAATGTAATAGAATAAATCAAATAGTAAAAAACATATAAGTCATCATCATTTAGCAATACCCTTGATTAGTATCGTTATCATCATCATCATCAAAGATCAACTCCTAGATTGGCATGTGATGATAGACAATCCAAGATCAAGTTCCGCCATGTTCAACAGGGCTCAGAAGCTTGACTTGTTAGGAGGTTCACTCCATTATGGGCTAGAACTGTAGTATGAATATATGTTTTGCATGTATTTATGCAAGCTAAGTATTTATATTGTATAAAAAATCATATACATATGCTTGAACTGAGCTTAAGCTTAATTCATGTTTGATATGCATAATTGAGTTGTAAATGCATAATTAAGAGAGTTGTAAATGAACTTTGCTAGGCTCAAACTTCTAAGCAGAGTAAGCTTAATTTCACAATGGCAAGTTAAGATCAAGTAGACTTGACAAAACATCCAAACGAATTTCCAGGTGGCCAATACTCAGCTCAGCTCAAGCTAGACTAAACAAACATTTAAAGTTGACCAGCTCATCTGTAATAGAGGTTAAAATATTGAGAGCTTACTGCCAAAATATCATAACATTAGAGCATTCATCTCTGAACTGGATATTTTAATATTGCAATATCACTTTGGGGCTTCTAATGCAATAGTTAATCAAAATTATATGACAATAGTCTTCATGCCAACATGGCCAACTTTGTCTTTTTATTTTTATTTTTTGAGAGGTAACATGGCCACCAATATAACAATACTTTTTTCACTGAGCCAATATGACATCACTAATATACTTTCATGTTCACTTCGTAATCATTCATCACAGCAAGAGAACAGAGGTCAACACGGTTCTATAGTATCTGTAGAATGTGGGAACAAATAACACAGGTAACACACAAAGCTGGGCCATTGCCCCAAAACCTCCTAAAAAGAAACCCATATATACCCTCTCATACTGCTATAAAGCAGCACCAACCAATCAAATCTCTGAAGATCTGAACCTGTTAGTCCTCCAAGTTCTTTGCACTGCCAATGAAATTATTCTGGCAACAAGGTGCCCAGTGTAAGCTGGTTTGCAAATTCCTATATTCCTTTCTTCCATAAACCCAAGCTATGGCAAGCACAACTACATTTCAGTATCGCTCTTGTTACAAAACACTAAACCCCATCCATCCACGAGGGAAAAAGTTAATATTTACAAAGTGCTGTGTCCTTCATACATGCTAAACTCAGTTTTTATCCGCACAGGAAAGAGTTCCAGATTTGGGCTCATATTGCAAAATTATGGCCATGATCAGAATATACTAAAAAAGTAAGCCCACGGTCAAATCATTTTTCCTCCAAATAACAAAGAAAGAGGTGATGCCCATGGTCAAACCATTCTTTTGGAAGGTGAAAGCTCCTTCCTAACATATAAAAAAAGAAAAGAAAAGCACCCTCCCTGCTTGAGTGACACCAAAGATGCTGATCACCTTTCATCCCATGCAATTTCTCTGCTGGTGTGTGAAATTCAATTCTCGACCTGTTTTGAAATGTTTGGTGAATGCCTAAATCATTGAGCTTTTCGTAAGCACCTGGAATTTCTGTAAAGGGATTATCAAAACATCGATTCTCTGGTGTCTAAGACCTCTGGCAGTGTCCTGGTCCATTTGGCATGAAAGAAATAGCAGATTGCTCAAGGATAAATTATTCTAGATGAAGCATGAGGGCTGTGAAATATAATGTAAACACCTGGATGGTAGGTTTAAAAAAGTTGAAAGGAATCGTTATCCTTCAAAATGGACCTGGTAATGCAGTGGCTAGATTCTGGATTTGGTCTGAACGCTAGAAGGTCTGGGACCACTAATACTTGGAATCCTCCACCAGCAAGCTGTCTCAGCTAAACTTTATGGAAGTAGCTCTCCAACTGGGAAAGGAGGCTTTGCTCAGCCGAAAAGGGATAATGAGGGAACCCAAACCCTGCCCATTTCTGGGCTGATGCATAGCTTACCCACGCAGACAATGTGGATATTCAAGCAGCATGGTTTGGGGTTAGCTCTTGGGGGGTGAAAGAGACTCATTTAGCTATCCATCCACAATGCTGCAGTGGATACAAGGAGCAACATTCCATGGAAGCTACTTAACATGGACGAAGAAATTAGGTACATCATCAAAGCTATGGGTCTGTAATTTTCTCAGTCTCGGATACTTAGATAAGCTAACAGAGAAGGTCACCAACTTGCCAAAATGTGATAAGTTGAATAAAAGTAGTAGAAGTAGTAGTAATCAACCTAGATCTGAGTCGTATCTTTTGGGACATTGGAGTTCGCCCAAACCAAGGCCCAATTTATGTGTTGTGACATTTAAATTTGTGTGAACATTCAATAGAGAACCCCATGAGAGTTTTGTTACGGCAAAATATGCATTTTCATCCCTTGTTATTACACCTCCATCAAAACAAGTGTAAAATAAAAGCGAATTTCCCCCCATCCTCTTCCACATGTTTTCTCTGAGCTTCTAGTGATATAAGTCAATTTATAAATGCAACAAAAATTCCCTACTCATCCATCTTCACTCACTACCTATCCTCTTCCATGCTCCATAATTGCCTCTTCTATGTCGAACTGCTGCCTTTACAATTCACTTCTCTAAACTGCCGTTAGCTGCAAGACAATATCACCATCACCACCACCACCACCACCATCAAAGCCAATATCTCATCAATCAGGGTCTGTTTTCTGAGTTCCACTTCTCCAATCGACTATATCATTAACCATGCAACAATCACCTAAAAGACAATATCAAATGGCAATATGCAAATTCATCACAAGTTATAACACCTCCAACTTTCTTCATCAAAAGTTGGGTAAAATAAAGGTGAATTTCTCCCATCCTCTTCCACAAGTTTTCTCTAAGCTTCTTGCAACATAAGCCAACTTATAAATGCGATAAATGTTCCCTCCTTTCATCCATTTCCATTCACTATCTATCCTCTTCTATGTTGCAATGTTGTGTCTTTGATTATTTATGCCCAATGACTTCAGTTTCCATTGATGTTCACTTGTGCACATAAACGTGCACAAACACATATGCACTAAAATGCACATGAAACTGAAGTAGTTTTGATAACAAGCATGTCAAGGGTAGGTGGCAGAAATCACTTTGGGAGTGGAGGCAGTTTTGAGAATGAGAAATGGGGCAAACTGAATCTCCGAAGTAGTTTAATAACAATTGTGTAAAGATTTGGTGGCAGCAATCCTTCGGGAGTTAGGGTGACTTGGGAATGAGGGAACATGGGAAATTGCATCTCCAATTTCTTCCACATGAGAGTGGAGAAAATGGTCTTCAAGACTTCACCAGACCTTAACACAGCTGTAGTGAATTTTCTCCACAACTGGGCCATGCTACTACCTCCACTTGTGTCAACAACACAGCCCGATCCTATAATCAATATAGCATCTAGAACAGAGGGAGTGCATGTAATAAGAAAAAAATAAATTGTCTTGAAACTGAATTACCCAAACTGACCAATAAATATGCCTTCATTGATAAAAAAGTTCAAGAAACTTTTTACTCCATTAAGTTTGGATCAAGCTAGTCAATAAAGAATTAGATCAAATGCTCCAAAATAACGATTCAATGTACAACGTGGATAAAAGAAATTAACCAAACTACTAGTTCTTAGTTGCTTACAGAACAAGCTCTTAAAAAAACAGACAAGAAAAAGCTATACATTTCATCAAAGCTGCAACTACGAAGAAAAGAGAAACAATTGACCACATACATTTTACAATCATAGCAAAATCTAAGCACCCACATGCATACTTGAACAAAACAAATGAAACAATGCTCCTATTTAACATTCTAAGAAAATAGGGAAAAAATATGTAAATTTTCAATCAATCAAACACATCAGTAGTTGTCAGGTTTCATTAAAGAAAGAAGAAAATAACATCATGGGAGCCACAAATATATACTCAATTTCATAAAAACGAAAGTGACACACCAACAAATTAGATTGAAACGAGCTGAAATAAAGCAGAGAGTTAAATAGCAGATATATCTAGTGCAAGTCACCATATTCTAGCAGGAAATAACAACAACAATAATCAAACGGAAACAATAAAAGGTTCTTGATTTCATGTCTGGAAGCAGAGCTAACATAATTTCAAACATCTAATTTCCCAAAAATAAATAGAAAATTCGATAAAGCAGAGAAAGTTTCCACCATCTGATACTAGTTTTGGACGCATGGAAAGGAATGAAGTTTTCCAGGGAAAGTAACAAGTTTTAAACTCAATCCTTTTTAGTTAAAAACTGGTCATTTTCCAAGAAAGTACTTTCGTCCTCCATACATCCAAACAGAGCTTATGCACAACGGATCAATCTCTTCATCCTTAATGGAGTTCATATCAAATCAGCAAAAGAAAAGGACCTAGATCGTCAAAACCGAGAAAATCAAAAGATTCAAATAGGGGGAAAAACCTCCTTAGATGAAATGGATAAAAGGAAAATAGAACCTAATTCATACTAAATGGTACCCCACACCCCCCCATGCAGCCAACTCAATTGATTCTAGTGGAAAAGAAGGAAATTAAGAGAAAAGGAAAGCATCTGACGTCTCTTTCGATGCATGGAAACGGAAATACTTTCCAGGAAAATACTCATGTCTTTTTTACTTGAAATATGACCAGTTTCCAACGAAGTACTTTCCTTCCCATGCAGCCAAACTGAGCCAAAAATAAAAGGCCCTAGATCTTCAAAACATTAGAAAATCAGAAGATTGAAACCAGAAAATGAAAAGTTTAAACAAGCGAAAGAGAGCCATTGGAAATCGATGGATTCTGGAGAGGAGAAAACAACATGAAGGAAAATGGAATGGATCTGACCGTCTCCATCCTTGTCAAACAAGCTAAATGCTTCCTTGAATTCGGAGATCTGATCATCTGTCAACTGATCCGCCATTTATAGTCTCCGAGCAGGATACCGATCGTCGGAGCGGGGGAATGCAAGGACTCGCCTTCTTTCGCTGGGTTCTCGTTTTCAACCCTTCCCTTTATTTATAGTAAGCCTATACACACTTAACCGTCAACTCAATCCCGTCAACTCAATCCATCTTCATGTCGAGTAGAATCTGTTTACGAAGGATATCACCGCTGCAACCAAACTTACACATGAAAGTTCATGTGATAAATTTATTAAAAAGTTTATTTAAATATAAAACCTATGAAAAATCACTTTAATTTATCAATCTAGTCATAATGTCTCAAGTTTAAAGATTAAAAAAATTAATTTAAACTAATCAAATTAGGTAGTTTAAAAAGTTTGATTTGATTTATCCTATGAAACTGATTTTTAATGTATTATATATATAAAGAAAGATCTTTTCAAAGAATTCATGAATATCATATTTAAATGTACGAAATGATATCTTACACACCAAATATACAAATGATCATTTTACCAATGTAACAAGTCGCTGTCTATTTTCAACACTCATTCTTGCTTTGAATTAGATAAAATTATTTTGTAGAATTCTTCTTCATTGCAATTAAGAAATTATCCATGTTATGTACTCGTGTGTTAAGAATATCTCTTTGACTTAATTTATTTTTAATAAACACTTAAGCATGTCCCCACACTACTATGCATGAACTTAGTAGAATTTGTCATATTTTGGTTAAATGAATGTGAATTTCTTCAATCTCTTGAATGTTAATATAAGAAGATTTCTATTGATGCTCAACTAAACCACATTCATACTTTAAAGAATTTTTTATTTAATATGTCTATATATTGATATTAACGTATTTTTTAACTGCTATCTTCATATACTTTTTCAAAAATACTTTAATAGGATAATTTAAATAATTAATGGCTATAAATAATTAATACGGCAATATAAATAACTAATGTCTATATATAAATATTGTAGAAGACCTCTTAATGACTATATTTAATGAATCAATTTAATTTTTGACCAATACGAAGGGGATAATTTTTTACCAATATGAAGGGACCCCCTTACCATCCCATCCAATTTTATAATATGAGCCGATAAAGCAACCTTAAAAAGTGAGAGAAAAAACAATCATTTATATATGTAGTTCTCCATCTACCTCACTCAATCCTGTGTTTTGATGATCCAAACCATTAACTTGATGGACCCACCATAGATAAACCTTCTAAATACAGAAGACACATATCAAAGTATCCAAGTCATTCATGTTTTCCCATTTTAGGGTTGGATGTGAGCCATCATTTTATTTCCTTTTTAACCACCTATTTCCTATCTAAGATTTACCCAACATGAATAGATTTGTGGCATCTATCTATTAATGGTGGGTCACACCTCATGAATGGTTTTGATCACCACATCATATCCTGTATTTCAGACTACTTGATGCTGTCAATGTCCATATGTCGAGGGTAATGTAATTCTTCTCAATATAAGCCTTTATGTGCGGCCTCATACCCATTATCTGATTAATCTAAACGATTCAAAATATTTTTTCCTCTTTTATACTTATGCCCAACCTTAGTTAATGCCCACATGATGTACCATCACGCACTAGAATGACTCAATGAGTTCGTTAGTCTTCATTAGAGACAATTTCTTGATCATAAAGTGAGTCCCACCATATGATTTTACAACATTTAAACTCGAGCATCTGCCGAAACCATTCGAGCATGAAACTTGTGATATTGAGGGGAAGATGTAAACTAGGGTTTTCGCGTTGGATTAGAATGATGGTTATGAGCCTAAGGTGTTTATTAAGCTGTCTACATTTTAATTAATTTAATTACAAGCTGCTATCTCTTTTAGGTCATTACACCATCTTTTTAATGATTCTAATACTCTCTTCTGAGTCCCTATCTCCTTTATACTTAACAAACCATAGCCAGAGCCGGCCCTGACTTAAGGCGAAATAAGAGGCCTTCTACGGCTCCTCAATTTGACCAATGGCCTAGAGCTCCCATCATGCACTTTTCCTATGGCCTAAGATCCCTAATAGTGTGCTGGACCTAGGGCCCTTGAAATTTCAGGACCGATCCTAACCACAATTAAGTTTGGTATTCCATGTACCCAAACTCAGATACAAAAAACAATTAAACAACCATTATCTACCTTGCTTGTTTACACACACAATACTGACAGGAACAAACCACCATATCTAACCTTTGATGCTTGTAGTTTGTTTTTAGAAAAGAATGATTATGACTAATTAAATAAAGTAAAGATAAAAATTAAACTAATTACCAGTAAAGAATGACTGCAGTAGTAGCGATGATCGATCAGTCGATGATAGTGAATTTAAAGGAAAATTAATGATATTTTCCAATTGAAAATGCAGTTTGATTTTAACTCCATAAAGTGGCAAAAGTTTCATTTTTGGAAACAATTTTATTGACTACTTTGTGATTAAGATTGTGTTAAGATCCATTTAACAGCTCCATTAGTCAAGCTAATGAGTTTTGTAGACATTTTGATAAGTTTCTTGTTTTTAAAAAAGCTTACAGTCATAAATGTGGTGTTAGCTGTGAAAAAATCTCTAGAGAAATTTAAATCTAAAAAGTCAATGTCAAAGCTACAACTGTTAGACTGAACGAGTCCTGTTTACATTGTGTGACTCGGTCTATGCAGGAAATGACACGAATTTCTGTGTGTTTTGGTGTTCAATTTGATTTTAGATGAATGAGATTAGCATTGAGATTTATACAGAACGCCTAATTTAATTTTTAAGAAATAGGATAAATAGTATTGATGATGATATAAACCACGATAGTTTATATTAAATTTTTTCTTCTTTTTGATCAAAGTGTCCATAATTTTTAGATCATTCAACTAATATTAAACGTGGTCTAGGCAAACAAAATCACTTCTTAATTCATTGATAGTTGGCATTATGTCAGGCAATAGAATTTTTTGTTAAAAAAACCTTTTTATGATTGAATCAAACTTTAAATTGGATGGGTTTTCAACGATCATCTATTAGCATAATGACTCACTATGTAGACCAACAAATTTTATCTACAATGATTAAATACATGAAAATATCATGCCAACACGCTCATAAATAAGGGAGTTGATTTGTGCATTAATGTTTTAAGATCATTTCGCTCTTTATTTTATTGTGATAAATTGAAAAATAAAAAGACTAAATAAAAAATTATCATTTTATCATATTAAATTGAAGGTCAAAATGATCTTAATACACCATCTTAGTAAAAGTACTGGCACACAATTCAATTTTCTAATTTATGTAAAAATTAAAATTGATAATTGTGAAAACCATAATCCATAGATTTGTATAGATTTTTTTTTTTAAGAAAATCAACTTCGTGAAAATAGTTGCACACAAGCATAGCTCTAGTTGGACTTAATTCCTTAACTAATGGGTTAAGTGTGAGGATAGTAGTAGTTGTTTTGAACACAACCTAATCTTATTCGAAAAAAAATATGAATTTTGAGGCTTTAATGCAAGTAAAATGATTACGAGCACACTAGTTGTATGATGTACTACTCCACGTACCTATGCATACATGCCACTAAATGGGAGAATGATGAGTTTGTTAGAAAGCTACTATCCTTCATTACGTAGTCTACTAAAATTCATTTTGATTTAATTCATTAAAGTATATTTTTTAAACTCTTCAAAATTAAATTAATTTAAATTATTTTTTAATCTGAAATGTGGCCAAAATAATTTGATAAAGTGGTTTTTTAGGCCTCTCTTGGTTCTATATAAAAACGAAATTGCAAAAATCACTTATTATATAAGATATTCGTACAAAACAATAGAAAACAATTTCAATTTAGAATCTATTTTTGCAAAAAAAACTGCTGCATACAAACGGACATCTCTTAAAGACCGTCCGATCAATTCCCAAACCAATATATACGAAATTTCAACTTAATTTTCTCAAATTTTGAGTATATGGCAATAAATATTTTTAGAGAAAGGAGAACAAAAATAGGGCCCGAAATGGGTCCATGTGGCTGAAATATCAGCCAATATTTATTGGGCTATTACGGCCCGAATACGTTGATTTTGTTTGGCTGACATTTCGAACTCAGGTTCTACCAATTCTGTAAAGATTTGTGGAAGACTAACATAGGAACTAGTGGCAACTGACAAGGTCTCACTAACGACCTGTAACGACCTGATCTAACAGTCAGTAGAAAAGGCCAGTTACATAGATGACATAGTGGAAGAAGTCATATATTTGCATAACTGAAATACTGGCTATTGTTGTTCGTCCCTCTAATGTAGGATGGTGAATAAGGTGGTGGCCGTGGTTTCGTCGGCGGTTGCTTGCAGCGTCGCTGCAGCGCTGGTATACCGGCTATTGACAGTCGAATGCCGGTGGAGGAGCGCCAAGCACATTATCCGCCAATTCGGCAAGCAAAGCACCACCCCTGTCCACAAGCTATTGAAATTGGCAGATGCCATGGTGGAAGAGATGAGGGCTGGGCTCACTTCCGAGGGAGTGACCAAACTCAAGATGCTTATCTCCAACGTCGAGTCGCTCCCCACTGGGTAAATTTTATCGGATTGCTACTACACTGAGTTAAATGAGACCGAAACAATTTGCAAAATGTACATATAATTGAAGGTTGCAAATTTGAGATGTAGTTATTTAGCCATATCTTGTTCCCCTACCTGCTCGCCAAATTGACGATTCCGAACGTTTCCGACCACAATCCAAATTATTCAATGTCTTCCTCTGCATCTATTTTGCTTATGGATTGTTGGTTGTCTAATTAGTGCTAGTAATATAATTTTTCAGTGATGAAGAAGGAGAATTCTACGGTGTTGACCTTTGCGGAACTAAGCTATGTTTCTCACGCGTAGTCCTCGGAGGAAAGAACAAGCGAGTCCTGAAACAAGAATCCTTGGAGGTGCCCATCTCTTGTAATTTGATGGTTGGATCTTCAAAGGTAATTAAAAAATCCTCTTCTTCACAAAATCCATCTTCATTAACACTCAAATATTTCTGGATGCTCAATGCATCAAAGCTTGTATCTTTTGATTTCAGGAATTATTCGACTTTGTCGCGATAGAACTCGTGAAATTCATTTCGACAGAGGATGAAAGCTTTCGTGTTCCCAACGGGCGACAAAAACATCTCGGTTTCACATTTTCATTTCCTATAGACCAGGATTCGGAATCGCTCCACACTCACATTGAATGGACTAGAGGTTTCTCAATCAAAGATTCAGTTGAGTTCTGATTTCTATCATACTTGTGGAATCAAGCTTTCAATCAATGTATGCTGGAACAAACTTAAGAACTGAATTCAATTGAATATCAATGACTAAACTATAAGCTTAGTCAACCAACTTTGGCCCAGAAACCCAAATTTGATCAAAATTTGTTGTTGTTTCAAATGGAGCTTAGACAGGCCAAGTTGTCCGAAGTCGATTGAATTTTGAACCAAGTGATGTGGCATTACAGTTTTCATCAGTTCTAATAAATTCTTTAATTCATCTATGAGCTCAAACTTTGCTTCAGAGTTTGATCATGAATCTTGATGAAGTCAGGTAGGAAAAGATATGGTATCAGAGGTCAATGAGGCTATGAAGAGAAATGGCGTCGACATGCGAGTCTCTGCTCTGGTAACATCTCCACATCTTGTTCTAGTACACTGTCAAACTTACATGTGTTTCAGGTACAAACATATTGTGCAGCAAATACGTTTCATGATTGTAAATCGGCACATTGCGCAGGTGAATGATACGGTCGGAACTTTGGCGGGAGGTCGATACTTCAATAATGATGCTGTTGCTGCTGTTATACTTGGTACAGGGACGAATGCTGCCTATGTCGATAATGCGCTTGAGATCCCCAAAAGCCAAGGTCCGCTGCCATTGTCCGGAGAGATGGTTAGTGATCCTGCATGTTTTGTTGTTTGTTTCAAATGATCCCAATCCAAATTCCATGTAAACCCAATTAAAATCTCTGTAATTTATCAGTACTATAGTATTTTACTAGTATTTATGAAGTTCTATTCAGTGTCTAAGAATGTTGAATCAAGAAGAATCAAGTCTGCAATGGATGTCATGTTATGTTTTTGCAGGTTATAAACATTGAATGGGGAAACTTCAATTCGCCGCATCTACCGATCACAGATATAGATGTTAGTTTGGATGCCGAAAGTTCAAATCCCGGCCAAGAGGTATTTTTAACTTCAAATTTTCATGACCAGTTGCGACTGAAGAAACTGATGGTCTCTTCTCTTCTGAGTTCTGAGTCTTTTATTTGTGTACAGATGTTTGCCAAGCTCATCTCAGGAGTGCATTTGGGAGAGATTTTGAGAAGGATTTTGTTGAAGATAGCTGAAGATGCTGCTCTATTCGGAGAAACAGTTCCACCAAAACTTAGAATGCCATTCATTCTAAGGTACGCCACATTCGGTCTTTTTCGATCATCGACGTTGAATTTTTAAAAATTAATCATTATTTTTTAACTTCCTTTAATCATTCTAATGTTTTCATTTATGATTAACTCTTAAAATGTGATTATTTTTCCTTCCTTAATCATGTTCTTTCCTTTTTAGGTTCAAAATAACTTCTACTTTCAATCTCTGTTAAAAACTATCCTCTCTGTTACCCTGCAATATCCAAATGGAAGTAATTTTCATTTTGACTGAAAATATTTAACTTGACACTGATCTAAGGTTCGTCCACGGGTTAGAAAGGACAGTTCATCTCTGATGATCAGTCTCACAGAGCCTAACATCCCCTTTGTATAATTTGTATATTAGCCCTTTCACAAGGAAATTTCTGGTTCTGCCCTTGGGCTGAGGCATACAGACCTTCATGAGTAATAAACTGCCACCATTTCGGAACTCACAGGACTACCGACTTGGCTGCGATGCATCAAGATACATCAAAAGATCTAGACATGGTCGGGGAGAAGATGAAAGACATCTTAGGGGTATGCTTCAATCAAACTACACTTTTAGTGAATTTTGCCCATAAAATGAGTATCTTAAAATTTAAACTTTTTTTTTGCTAGCCCAGATCTCCGATTCTACTCCGGTGATGCGAAAAGCTGTTGTTATGGCCTGTCAACTCATTGCGGAGCGAAGCGCGCGGTTGGCCGGAGCTGGTATAGTTGCAATTCTGAAGAAAATACAAAGGAATCAAACCAAACAGAGGACTGTGGTAGCAATCGATGGCGGACTTTACGAGCATTACCGACTCTACAGAGAGTATTTACATAACAGCATCATAGAAATGCTGGGAAGAGAAACTGCAAACAATGTGATCATTGAACATGCAAGTGATCGGTCCGGAATCGGAGCTGCATTGCTTGCTGCTTCTTATTACATTAGCACCCTAGAATCATGATATTTGAGTTTAATTCTAGCTTATATTAGCCAAAAATTTGTTTTTTCAACTGTAAATGCAAAGCTACGTTGTTTTTTTTTTTTTTTTAATGTTTACTTCCTGCAGTTTCATCTACAGGGCCCCCATTTTCCACTGGGCCCAGAATCAAATGAACGGTCAGGATTAACGGGAAGACGGTAGCACCCATACAGAATGCTTTTGACCGATCTGTAGGTGTCCCACTTTATCTGATTAACCAGAAATATTGTGTTTCATACATGATAACATTGTAAGGGTTTGTGAAATTGGGATGATCTATTTGGACCCAAACAACAAGCCTACCATCCTAATCTGCTTTCAACGGTCCAGATCGTTCAACGTTTTGGAGCTAATCGTGCACTGGGCATGCCATTCGTCACTGAATTTGGAATATTGGTTAAACATCTATTTGGTAGCCGTTAATGCGATAATTAAGGTTGTCCATCCACAAGATCTTTGAGGAGTGATGGACATACAGGGCTCATTCGTAAAATGCCCTGGAGTGGTGAAAGGTTGGCCCAGTTACAATGTTGTGATTGGAATTGAATTAATTTAGTATTTTTTATTAAATAAATAAAAAGAAAACAGTCATGGGCTAATGGTGAGCTAGCAAATCCGAAAGACCCATGTAAATTTATCTCATTATCTCATGATCAATAGTCTCACAAGGCCCATGTCTTGCCAGAAACCGATGAAAACAAAATACAAGGACCCTGTTTCTCAGGACTGTATACACTTTGTACTGTTCAGGACCAGTGTTGGCCCTGAGATGCCCTGAAATCTCAGGAGTCTTAGGCAAACTCTTAAGATAGGACCCTATTGCAATTAGTATCCCTCTTTTATTTTCTAATTTTTTAGACCCATTTTTTGGGACCCATAGGCTGCGGGCCGGCCCTGATCAGGAGATACACAGTGTAGTAGAAATTTGGTATTGCTAGGATTGCCAATGGCCAGATTTGACCCATTGTACATGGATCCAGATCCATGTTGTTTGAAAATATCCAAATTTGGTTTCAAATCCAAATCAGAAAGACCCATACATATCATCGTTACACCGATATATCATAAATACCTGCCTTTTCTATTAATATATTAACCTTTTTCAGAAAAAAATATATCATAAATACCATACATATCATCGATACATCCATACTAATTTCAAATTGATATTTGAGCCCTGCTACTCAAGTATAATTAGAGATCGTACATAATCCAAAATCATTGCAATTTTTCCAGGTTTTGAGCCAATTTCGGCACAACTAAAATTTTTCGAGTAAAAATGGAAATTTATGCAAGGATGGAAATGTAAGAGCATCTTAAAGAAAACAAATTTCTAATCCCATTTTCTGGAAATCATTTTCTTTTCAAATATGAAGCAGGAAATAAATGGTGAATTTAGGAGAGAGGAAGATGACTCAGTCCTAGGGCCTGAATCTTTTCCAAGTCCAGCCAGTTTAATTATCTGCTATTACTCGGCCCATTTATGAGCGGACATGGGCCTCTGATACTGTTGGTGATTCCCCGATTCAAGCGGTACTGTTGTCAAAATCAGCCGATTTACGGTACAAATTGAACGATTCATAATGATTCGGGTCGGATCCAATTCGAATCATTATTATAAACATATTTAAATAATAATCAGACAATATATGTAAATTGTATCATTAAAAAAATATATGTAAATTGTAAATGTCCCAGGATAGCATGTAAATATCATGATGTTTTGGGTTTCATCGGGAAATTACCTAAATTTTGACATGATTTATATTTCGGGCTGAAATGGGCCAAGATGAACATATTTTGGCTGAAATTCTTTGGCTCATTAACGGCTGGATATTTCGCTTCAGCTACATTTAAAACTCACAAATGGGTGTCATACAGGGCAGTCAAGCCATAAAAAAAAATTCTGAATCCAACTACAAGTTCAAGCCCTAAATGAATGGGTAAATGATGAACACAATAGGCTTCAGATGATCAGTTAGTCCATACAAAGATGTGTCCAAAATATAGGCCCAAGTTTGAATTCAGATTGCGTCCACTAGTCAACGAGAGCTCGAATTTGGGCCACAATTTCTAAAACCTAATTTCCTTTATGTGCATAAATATAAAGTTTATTATTTTTTATAAAATAATAAACATATCCACTTCAGGGCAAAAGAAGTTCAAGCTTGTGCATATGCATTTTGAGCTGGAGATTGTGCTTGGCTCTTCCAAATACAACTTGGGCTGGGCTTCCATTTTCATTAGAATGGGTGAAACGAGGCCGGCGCTAGAATTGAAGCACTGTACTTACAATTCAAGGTAGGGCTCGAGCAAGACCGAAACCTGGCTCCACCCAGCCAAGTTGCATTGTTAATCATACAAAGCCAAGTCTAAGTTGAATGGACCGAGGTCGCTCAGACTAAACCAACGTTTTAAAGCCATGCCCTTAGCTCACCCAATTCCAGAAATGATGGGCTGAAAACCAACTTTATTAAAAAAGATTAGAAAAAAAAGCAATTTCATCACTGATAGACTGAAAAATGCACGCAGCATCATACGTATGGTCACTTTCCGACACCTGTCATAGGGGCGGAGGGGGGATTTGCATCTCTAATTCATTTTTAATTGATTAAATGTATCACAATCATGCTTATATTTCCTTTAACACGCACATTCAGGCCCAGACCTTTTTCACATTTATGTAAACAATGCAGGACTCTGCATTGGGCCCATGAAGGCGGTCCATCTTTCGGTCGTAATTTGCAATTTAATCTCGATTTTATCTGCTATTCAGATTAGAAGCTCGCTGTTAATCATCCATTACTTTCTAAAGCAATGGGGGTGGGAATGGATTTTGGTCCAGGATGGGCTTCAATTAGGATGTGCCATACTGTTTATTAAAAAAGATCGAAGATGAGTTTGGCCCGTTTACCAGTTGGGCCCCAGTTATGTATTGTTTACCAGGCCCAGACGTAGTTTCCTTTTAGTACATGGGTGGCTAAAATTCTCATACACAAGACATGATTGGGTTTTGAAAAATTCTTGTCTGAAAACCAAATAAGTTTAAAATAAGTTCCTTAACTTTTTTTTTATGAGTGAAGGTGTCCAGACGTCTCACCTGTCTAATCCCTTGAAGCATGTGAAAACCTCTCAATCTGCAAACACCAAATAAAACTACGAGAAGTAGCCCATTAAAGTGACATGTGAATTCTTGACCGTCACTGCCCTTCGGTCCAAAAAAAAACTCCTTAGCCTTTAATAGAAGTTCTGTAAAACTTTTAAATCAAAATAAAATTCTTTTTAAAATTATTTGTGCTTGTTGCAAAAAGCTTACACTAAAGAAAGTATTTTATAAAGTATATATGAGCTCATTTTTTTCATCTATCTTCCTCTCTTCACATGCTCCTAACTTAGTTGTGATTAGAAACGTTGGATGAAAACTTAGTTTCTTTATTAGACATTAATTTTAAAGTCTTAAGATCTAAATATTTGGTTGCTAACATAGTTAATTTTTGACATATTTTTTATTCCATGAAAAGTATATATTAGTCACCCTAGTCTCTAAGTGACTCACAATATTAACTAGAAGATTCTTAAAGCAAACATGTATTTGTTATTAGTTAACTAAGATCTTTATTAAAAAGTTAAGAGTCTTTTTATCATTATGAAAAATATAATGACGTTTTTAAATAAATTCAAAAAATTAAAGTTAACTTATAAAGTTGATCAATGGCTGATATTGGTTTTTCACCCTAATACTTGGTACCATAGAACTACACAATTCACACATTGTTACCAGCTTTTCAACATTTTATGCAAGTATTTCTATTCCACATGTGATGTCAACGTAGTCTATTTTAAGAAGAAGAGTATCTAAAAATAAATAAAAATAATAATTGAGAAGTCAAAGTATTTAATTAATCTTAGTATTTTTTTCCCTAGAGTTTTTAATCGTAGTAACAGATAATGGAAGCAGTTTTGTTTGTGAAGAGGGTTAAAGGTGAGATATTGATAGAGTCATGGAGGTAAGGTAAAGTGGAGATTTTCTAGCAGAAATTGTCTTACGAGTTTAATATTGTATAATATTCATTGAAAAAAGAAGGAAAGTTTACAAATTTAAATCCACTATTACTACTGTGAAGAGGTTGTTTCTTCAGCCCATGAAACATTATTTTTTTTCAAATTGACTCAATTTTTGCTATGTTTTCTACTTCAAAATAACAATTATAAACAAATATTCTTTTCGGTAATCAAACCAGAGGGTAGAGTTGAAATCGGGTAGGGGCAGGTCTGGTCGGATTTTTTAAAACCCAACCCGGCTCGAGTTACTAATATATGGAACCTGACCCGATCCAACCCGAACTTTTGACCCCGACATCTTGACCCGATCCGACCCAAATTATAACCCGACTCAACCTGAAATCCGATCCAACCAGCATTTTGAACCTACTTTTTTTACCGGGTCGGGTCGAGTTAACTTAAAAATCTCTCAACCCAACCCAATCCGAATTCAATGCGGGTTTTTGACTTCTCAACCGACCCGACCTGCTGACCCGACTTTCATTATCCGACCCGCATGATTTTCGGGTCGGGTCATATGTGGGTTCGGGCCAAAACACGACTCGAGTTTCACCCCTACCAGAGGGCTTTTAGTGATGGCCAGGAACCCGTCTTAAAAAGCGAGAGTCGTTCTCACTCCACCTCAAAAGATCACTTCCAGTGGAATTATTCGGTGTGTATGGATAGCGAAACCTGCACATGCTTTAAGGATTGTCCAGTGCTCTAAGAGGCCAACACCTTGGTAATAAAAAGAAAAAAAACAACTGGAGACTTTTGATGCTTTGTCTTCTTTAAGAATTAATTTTTCTATTTGTACGGTTGTGATGCGGTTGAATAGACTAGAGGTATTCCATTCAATTATCTTGATTTCCTGAGGATAGAAAATAATCTTACCTCTAATGTGAGTTAGAGTAGATATTATAATAGTAAAATGACTGACTGAAATTCCATGTTAGTAGAAGAAAATTAAGAGGGTAATTATTGAAGAAATCACTAGAGAGTACTTCTTCTCATCCAAGCAAGGAATTGGATGGAGTGATGTCATATGAGTGGAGGAGAAATGAAAGAAAGAAAGACTGTTTCTCCTTATTTGAATGGTGACTGGTAAGGGTTTTCATTCCCTAGGGAATGAAGGTTTCAAATATATAAAAGTCTTTCAATGAACCATTTTTTTCAACGTGAGGACCCTTCATCTCACCTAACTTTAAAGAATAAAAGGATCAAAAGTCTGCAATTATTTGGTGAAAGATAATAATCTAACAACTACTTTGTCATGGATTATTGTTTCTCTCACGTGCATGCATGTGCCATTATTGATTGATTCAACCAAACATATGATAATAAGGACCAAAGCAAGGATGATCGTTCATTTCTTCTGCTTCTCCTTTGCTTATTCTTTCTCACTGCTTTCTTTCTTCCTTCTTCCTTTGTCACTGTTTTCTAGAACTCGACGCCAACAAGTCATGACGCAAGATTAAAAAAAATAACTTAAATCTAATAAAAAAAGATTACGTGTGGGATGCCTACCATTGTCAACACTCTCTTTCTTCTCTCTCTCTCATATATGATCAAGGTTTATTAGGCTAATGACGTCAGTCTAGTGTCATCAGGGCTCCAACTTGGGTCGGATTTTGGCCCAATCCGCATGATCCGACCCGATAAATCATACGGGTCGCATCGAGAACTTTGGGTCAGCAGATTGGGTTGAGAAGATAAAAATCCGATTGAAATTCGAGTCAGGTCGGGTTGAGAATTTTATAAGTTAATCCGACCCGACTCAATCCAACCCGACTCCATCTCGACTAAAATTAAGTTAAAGTGGATTTAAAATACGGGTCGAGTCAGAATTCGAGTTGATTCGAGTTAGAATTTAGATCGGTTCAGATTGAGAATTCGAGTCGAGTTCCACATATATCAACTCGGGTCAGATTAGGTTTTAAGAAATCCGACCCGTCTGACCCGAGTTGCAATCCTAAATATCATGTAAGCTCTACTGGGAACCCATCTGATGGAGAGCCTAGATGACATCCTGTGGGCCTACTTATTCTCTAATTATTTAAATTAGATTATGAGTTGGATAAAATATGAAAAATGATAAGTATAAGTTAGAAGAAAATCACAATTTCAACCATACAAATAGCAATATCAGAAAACAAAAAAGAACAATCAATAAAGATAAATCAAATTATAAATCAAATATTTATATAATTGTATTTTAATATATTTATAGAATTCAAATTGATTCACTATCTTCAAAATCAAAATAAAGAAGAAATAACTATTACATATGATTAGATCCACGATCAGATCCATAGTATATCAGGCACCACGTAGCCTAATAGTATATAGGTTTTTTTGGGTAACAATAGACATCATGCTCATCCTTTTTACCTCCTAGTATCATCTAAATGATGAAAAAGACAAAATACCATTGTCTTATTTTCATTTTTCAAAATACTAAACTGGTATTTAGATTTGGATAGGTACAACTCAGCTAATGTGACAAGAAATATAGGTGTGCTAGCCTGATGTAAATTTATTTCGGTCAAGAGTATGGTAAGAGAACTTGTCTTGAATTTGACCCATGGGACTGGTTGTACCCCTGCTATAAATCTATAAACTCCCACCCTCTATAATATTAATAAATTTTAATATTGTTGTCTGTCTCCTACTCTTCTTGGCTTTCGTAAGGCTCTACCATTTATTGAAGAATGATCAATTAAAACGTCATTGAATGAAAACTTGTTATACCTTCCTATGACATTTTCCTGTGGGTCCCACCAAGGGATGGATGGAACATTTAATTTTGGATCAGAACAAGTGAATCTGTGTCTTCAAATAATGTCAATTTCATCTATATTTTGATTTTTTTTTTTTTTAAAAGAAGATTATTTTCATATTCAATTTTTTGTCATTAAGAGGAGAGAAAGATGTTAAAAAAATTGTATAAGAAACAAATAAATAGATATAATAAAAAGAGGATATAGTTTTTAATAGTTAAAATTAAAAAAAATGTAAGATTTAAAAATTCCATGCTGGTTCTCAATGTGGAGATGGTTGGATAAGTTTGATTATTCTCTTGAACACTTGCACTTCTAAAGCAACTCTAACATAATCTCCTTAGATAAGAAGTTCATGGGACCCACAAAAGACTTATTTAGCTCTGCATATATCATAATTTTGTATAAGTCAATCTATTCTATAACATTACTTATGTACCTTTAATATTTTTTATATAACATGTGATCATATATTTGTTTTAATTTAAAAATATTTATCATAGAAGTGACTGAGACACTTTTCTTAGATTAAAAGAGATTTTTTTTATTTGAGAAATGATCTTGTGTGGACACCCTAATGGTGTGAATGAGGGAAAATAATGATATTTAGAATATATGGGTTTATTTATAATAAAAAATCTAAAAGTGTTATTAATTCTAAACAAAAGGATGTATATATTTATTTATTTTTATTTTGTGAACCGTTTGATAAATCAAATGAGAAAGGTCTATAACCTTTATAACTTTTGTAGTTAAGTACATCAAATAAGGTGCATATATGCATTTATATATTTAAAAATGAATGAATGATTTAGATTTCTTTGTTTTGGAATTTATATGTTTCAAATATTGATATTTTCTTTGACTTTTACTATTAAAAGAAAATATAGGATCATTCCTTCAATGTAAAAATGTCATAAATTCACAATTACAAGTTTGGCAAAAATGATTTTTAATCCACACATTTCATGGGAATATTTGAGAGGGAGAGGGAGAGGGAGAGGGAGAGAGAATCTTTGTGCAGGTGATGTGAAAGGAGAGCTTTAGAGATATATTATAGAATTCAAAAGAGAGAATGAACTTTCATTAAATATTAAGTTCTATATAATTACTGGATTGAAAGAGGATTTCATGAACATCATGATTTAAAAGAAAATTTTTGAATCTAATCATCATTATTCACTAAGTTAATATATAAAAAATCAATACTTTATAATAATTAAAATTTTAAAAGTATAAAGTGACATGGCTAAAATCATCACTTAACACTTTTTATATTACTTTCTATATATTTTATAAAGAAATTGTAACCCACTTTAATATTTAATCTTTAGTTAAAAAAAATCTAGAGTTTTCCTTGTTTAAAGTTAAAACAAGTAGCACTTAGAAAGAAGATTTTTGACGTGGACAAGTCACGAGTCCGAGATATTTTAAAGTGGAACTTTCACAGAAACTTACAGGGTTATTCTCTTTGTCAAATTTTCCTTTTTTACAATTACATTTACATTTTATTACATCCAAGTCACAAACAAGAGAAATATATTGCAGCTAGACCCAACCCAAAGGCATTTTACATTTACATCAAATGACAGAAGTACGTAGTCCACGCAATTAAGATAATATTCTGATAATGAATGATGGATGGTTGACGGGTGACCCATCGGAAAAAAGAAAGAAAGAAAAATTCAGAAGGAGGAGTGAAATTCTTTGCACTTGTCTGTCTCCTGTCTCTTTCTATTTCTTCTCTTGTCCCTTCCGTCCATCAGTCCATCCGTCCATCAGTCCATCCATCTCCACTCTCTTCTCTCTTCTCTCCTCTTCCATCTCCGGTCTCTAAGTCAACAGACCCAAACTCTTCTTTCTTCTCCTCTCTGCTGTGTTCTCAGTTCTGTCCATCCGTCCATCCATTTGATGCAATGTAATCTCGATGTCTACACTCTGCCGTGCAATCCCTCTGCCTGCCCACGATACGGTGAACACTGCATTTGTTCTCCTGCTTCGTCCGCTTCTGAATTCTTTTATATATTTTTAAATTTTAAATGGGTTGTATCGGAGATGTAACTTTCTCTTCTTCTTTTTTGGGGAATATAAACAAGAATTTATGAATATAAAAAATTAAATTTAAATGTTGATTAAGTTGATAGCATATAAGCTGATTTTTTTAATATTGTCAAAGGTAGAGAGACCTACAAATTGGAAAATTTAGTAATAAAGGATCTTAGTTTAATTTTAATGGGGACTCACCAGAGTTTATGTGATTAAATTTCTTTTTGAATTTAAAATATTTGACTCAAATTAGAATTTAAAATGGTCTACATTTAGTACATGAAAGTTTGAGCTTGACACACAAACTCAATTTGAACTACATTGTATAAAATTTAATTTCTCTCCCATTGATGGTGTACAGATAATCTATATGACGTATAATTTATATTTTATAGAATTTATAAAAGTAATTTCCCTTATAAGTTCAAAGAAACTTGATTCTAGATGAGCCCATATAAAAATTGAGCTTTGACCTTATAAAAACAATACAATTTACTTCATGTTCGACAAATTCATATTAAATCTAGATTTCAACCTTTTCATAGCAGAGCTATCCCAAAGCCTGAGCCGACCTACTCAAGTTGCAAGTTTATGGTCAATCTATTGATTACCTGGTCAAGTACTCAAATAAGGTCTAAAAGACTTTTTTTTTTAACTATTTTTTTAACAAAAAAAAAAAATATATATATATATATATATAGTAAACATTTTTTATGATTGTTTAGGTTATATCAATCTATTTGAACTAAGTTTGGTACAAACGAGAATTGAAGTTAGATTAAGTTTTTGAAGAACTAGTTAAGTTGGATTGACCACCTCTTTAAATCTAGTCACTTATTTTGATTGAGTTAACTTATTTAACTTAAGACTTGTTGGATCACTCATTTTATAAATTGGTTGAATTAAGTCAATTAAGATTGAATTAATCTATTTAATAAATAAATTAAGGGTCATTTTATTTAATAAATGAATTAAATTATTAAAATTCTATTTAATTATCGATTGTCACATTGTAAAGAAACTACTTTTATTCTAATAAAAAAAAAAAGAGAAAGAACTTTCCATATTTTGCTTTCGTTGTTGGGAGATGGCAAAAAGCCAGTTGAAGAATTCTTGATTTAAAAAAACAGAAAAAAGAAAAACTATACTACCGTACTCATGCTGCCGTATTTATGTGGCATGGTAATGATCCTTTCTGCTGCTCTGAACCAAATCCCATCACTCCTTTCTTCTGTCAAGGCAGAGACAAAAAGAATTTCAGCACATTATTCATTTTTTTCTTTCTTTATTAATTGAATTTTTTATTGTTCATTCTTTTTTTCTTTCTTATTATAATCTTTTTGGAATTCCGATGAGCGACTAGACTTGCCTCTTCCTTCGCTTCTACTCTTTTCCTCGGGATTCTCATCACCATCAGGGGCCAGAGCGACAATCAATGCCTGCTCCGCCTGCCAGTCACCGTAGCCACCTGTCAGATCGGCGTAGCCTTCGCTGTGCTGCGCACGTTTCTCTTCTTTTCTTCATCCGCTCCACCACTTACACAGTGGATAAATGAATGGGTTTGTGTACAATCCCGACCAGACTCAATTTTTTATTATTTTTTAAATAAATAGGTTCGACTCCAATTCGAAAATAATTAAATAATACATCTAATGGCATGTTAAAAGATAGTTTTAACATGTTTTATTTTCAAGTTTTGAGCCAAATTCTCATCTTAAGTGAACCACTTATTCTAAAGTAATTTAGAAAAATTATAACTCTATAAAATAGGCTAAATAGTTTCAAAATACAGATTAAAAAAAATAAAAGATAAAAAGGGGTAACAATTTGAAATTTTATAATTCAATTTGAGTTAGTTTGATGAGAATTTGAGATTGTTTTTATAAAATTTTATTATTTGGTTGTTTAAATCTTTTGAATGTCAATGAATGTAAATCATTAATTTTAATAGAAATATCAAAAATTTGATCCGATGAAGATAAAAACTTTATATACACCTTAATCATATATTATTCTTTAAATCATATCCAAAAATATCAAATTCGAAATCCATTTTAAAAATAATCACCAGACCTAATCTCATTAAATTAAAGAAAGTGTAGTTAAGAGTTTTTTCTTTTATTTTCTTTGGTTCCTATCACAGAATTTCAAACCGCCAAAAGGGACCTAAGGTCTTTAGATTTTAGAAGGAGACTTGAAAAGGATCTCCTTTCTTATCTATTCCTTGCCGTAAAAAGCAAAGGAATTATCCAGTCAAAGTTCTTAGGTATCAGCCTTTTGTAGTTTCCAAATAAGTTAAGCCTCCAAGCACAAACCCATCAACTTTATTGACAATTCTATTAGCCCAGTCTTTCACACGTACGAACTTCTAATCTTTATATTTCACTAAACTTTTTAAATTTTTAAGATTGAACTATTTTTTAAAAAAATTAATTTCTTCAATAATTTCTATTTTTATATATAATGAAATTCATCTATTTTATTTTTATAAATATTAATTTTTTAGTTTGCTATGATAAGAACATTTTCCTAATATTCTATAAATGATTTTTTTTTCTAATGTTAGGTAGGATAGATGTAGGTTATAAATCTGACTATAACTAATTCTGGATCAGGATCATGATGGTGATGATGATAAAGATCATAATTTTTATAAGAATCAACTAACAACAACGATAACAATTATATACATTAAATTAGTTGGTTTAGATCTGAATATGACCTACCTTAATTTAATGCAGAAATTTATAAGTTAGGTTGGAATATGTTATTTCATTAATCAAGTAGTGGATAAGTTTGGATATGGATTGAGTTTAGTCATGAGTAGCATTATAGATTATATATACTGTGTTTGGCTAAGTTGGACCATCTACTAGATTTGAAGTTGTTCATTGGTTTACAAGTTTAGTTAAATTGACAATGAGACAAGGCTTGGATTGTTTGGATCATAGATTAGGTAATTAATCGAGTTAATTGAATCATGAAATATGTTATAAGTCATAAATCGGATCATGGTTATAGATAGGATCATAAGTTGTGTTTGGGTTGGATCTTGGATCAAGTTAAGCCATAGTTAACCTATGGATTGAATCATATATCTTAAAATCTAAAAGCTATGAAAAATATTTTTCAACCTCTCTTCCTACAAATTCATTTTTCATAAAAAAGTTTCACATAGAACAATAAAAATCAATTTTAATATAGAAATCATTTTCTGTTTTACAAAAGATATGCACACAAACATTTCTAGAGGATTTAAATAAAAAATCAAGGGACGAGTTTCCATTGGTGTAGTAAATTATGTGTAGGGTTTCCTTTGATGGAGTTGACTCTGGAGGTCTGGCTATGATGATTCTAACCCTAAAAATGTGATATGATTTGATTCTGCCATTGAAAACGAAATTGAATCCTTCATTACTTCTGTAGAATCACTCCTCGTCGTTTGTTTTTTCACTGCCATACCCACATTTCTCTGCAATTTGAGACACTAACACCATCATTGCCTCCTGCGAGTTTGATACAGAAAAGCAGAATTGTGGCACGCATGAATAGAAAAGAGACCCAATTTCGGAACAAATCAGTAAATCAGAAGGAGAAAGAGAAGAACAATACAAACATAAAAACAATAAAAAATGATGACTGTCATGTTAAAAAGAAAGAAAAGATGGTAGGGACAAACAACAACCAGAGGCTGAAAGAAAGAAGGGTTTTTTGGTAAAAAATATTTTCAAAATTGTAATTTTGAATAACAAAGTCTCTAATTTTTTTGGAAAATGATTTATGCACCCACCCATTTTACCTATGGTGCACTTCTTTAATTATTTTTTTCAATTTTGCCCCCCACCTAAAAAATGATGGAAATGGAGAAAAGGTGGGTGGAGGGCAAAATTGGAAAAAAAATTATAGGAGTGCACCATGGGTAAAATGAGGGGTGCACAAATCACTTCCCATTTTTTTTAACATTAGAGTGCCTTGTATATAGTGTTAATTTTTTTTTTTTAAACAAAAAGGCCCCTCATGTGCTGTGCATAGTTAAGTTTCTCTATCTTAAAGTACGTGCTTTTCAATATTTGAGAATTACGATTTTCGAAAATTTGATGGAAAGATTTGGGCTCTTTCTTCTTCCTCGTTGTTTTTTATTATAATTCTTGTGGAATTTATCACTAAAAATATTGTACTATTGAAAAGGCATAAGAAAATTAGATTACGATCAATTTTTTGACTTTTCATAATAAAAGGGTATTTTTGTCTTAAATTTGATCTAATGTAAAAAATAAAAAAAATTGAGAAACTCCTCCGATGAACATCAAGATATAAATCTTGGCCGATACGTATTATATCAACTGTGCTTTATGGATGTCGTCCGATATCTCGGTGAGATAATTCAGCCAAATATCATTCGATATCCTCCGAATTCATTTTATTTTAAAAAAAAAATTAGTTGTGGGCCCAGACCACTATCTCCATTGATATTTGCTCATATCGACCGATATTTATATTTTTTATTTTTTTTAAATCAGTATTTTTTCAAAAAAAATTTAAAATTTTGTTCAAAATTTTGTTTTTCTTTATTAGAAAACCACTGATATCCTAATTTTTTTTTTGAGGAGAGAAATGATTCGATCGAGATCTCATCCCGACCGATATTTGCTGATTTTACTAAAAAAAAATCCCAAAAAAGAAAGCCATTCTTTAATATTTTATTTATTCATTTAATTAATTCAGTGAAAGAAAGAAAGAGGGGCCATTAACTTGCATGGTTAATGCATGTAACGTACGAATGACTTTTGATTTTGGAATTTTTTATATTTTAGTTATTTACCTTTTTCCATGAAATATAAAAATCCATTCCTTCCTCATTCCTTCCTCCTTTTCTCCTGCCTTTTGTCTCTCTTTCTCCCCTCCTTTCCTATTACCGTGTAAACAAGAATATATTCCTTCTGCCTTTCCAAACCATTCTCCACTAGCCTTGATAGCGATTTCTTAAATTCCTCTAAAACGACTAGACTGTAAAACATAAATATGCCCTTTGATTTTTTGCCTAATTGTGTAATTTAGAACTTAAAAAATGATGTCAGAATATTGGTATTTTGATAATAAAAAACATTGAATTTATTCTTTTGTTAATTTTTCATTATCCAAGTGAAAGAAAAATAGACGGAATGATTCTGTAATAGTCTTGACTTTTTAAAAGATGAGTTTTAACCAGAGGATATGTTGCTTCTTTGTCGTGTAACAAGGACCAAAGGTGCTTTACACACCCTGTCCCGGCACTCCGGCTTCCCATTTGGTCGGTGACCACAAGAATGCGGTGTCCGTCCATGGCGGCCATGGTTGGCTGCTAAGACAAGACCTGTGTTGGTTCTTGTATTTAGGTTGAAGACAAGGACATGAGTGATTTAGATTTGCCATTTTGGTGATTAAGAAGGTTGATCTAATCAGGATTAATGTTAGTCAATACAATTTGCATCAATTTTCAAGTCTACCCATATGTAAAACACGTAATGTACATAGACTAGAAAAATTGGCACCTGCATCAGTTGACGACTTCAAAAATTGTTTTAGCTGATGCAAGACTTTTACCAACTCATACTAGATGAAAGAATACACAACGGTCGTGTATCTTAACACGTTTTTTTTCAGAAGACAAATGTTTAAAATTTTTTTTGTGAAAAGTCCACTTTACCTTTCACCCTTCTTAATCTTTTAAAAAAATGAAATTATAGATATATCTCTTATAATTATAGATAAACTATTCATAATTATAGGTGCATCGCTTGGTTCACCGCATAAGTGCACCATTGTGGATGAGTTCTGCACTCTAAAATTATAGTTAATTTTAAAATGATTAGTGCACCACTCATAATTATAGGTACACCGCTCATAATTAAAGGTGCATCGCTCATAATTATAGGTGCACCGTTCGGTTCACAGCATAGGTGCACTGTTCTGTTCTTTTAAGATTTGCATACGGAAGGAAGGGTAAAGTGAGAATTTCACTTTATCTTGTATCTCCTAACAAAAAATATCCGTGTTTAGATGTGTGGTCATACACAAAACTATGTAAGAGGTGTTTGATTCACATTCAATATCTGATGACCATTTCTCATAGAGTTAACTTAGGTTGTGTTTGGATGATGGGTAAATTTTCAAGGAACCATAAGTGGGTATCCCGGAGTGGGTAACCATAAGTGAGAGTGGAGAGATAAATAAGGGTAAAATGGAGATTTTTTATCTTTACTATTTAGTTACCTAACAAGGGTAATAAGAGGTAACAACTCATTCCCCTTACACCCCCTTATACAAACGTAGCCTCAGTACGTGTAGATAGGGAGACTTGTATATAATCCGAAGATTAGTCTAGTACTTTAAAAAATGTAGACACTTTAATCATAAAAAAAACACTATATTAAAGTTACTCGTCCGACAAGAAACCTTGAATTGGGCCATGGTAAAGCATTGCCCAACAGTCCAATACACAATGGCTCAATCAACATTTTGTTTCAACTGCGTAATTGA
Source organism: Chimonanthus praecox (assembly GCA_022113865.1). Lineage (NCBI taxonomy): Eukaryota > Viridiplantae > Streptophyta > Magnoliopsida > Laurales > Calycanthaceae > Chimonanthus > Chimonanthus praecox. The sequence continues at coordinate 62,320,834 of CM039087.1, read as the reverse complement.
ATTTGAATTGATGGGCAAGTTTGAGACCCCAATTATTGCCCGATATAAGGGCTTGTTCTTGAGAGAATCAGTAGAATTGAAAAGCCTAAAATGATGAATCTAATGCTTTAATCATCTTTAACAAGTGGACTAATATTAAAAATATATCTCAAATCAAGCAGAAAGACTTAAGTACTCGTTGTTGTGACTTTAACATCGTGGGTTCAAGTCACATGGACATTTTATTATCAATCCAAATACATTTCCCCTCAAATGCTTTTTACACAATATCCATTTCTTGACCAAGTTAATTGAGTTGATGTGTATACGTTTTTTTATTGACTAAGTCTATAAATTATCATTATTTATGTTAATTAGAGTCATTGATTGCACCAAGAAAAAAAATAAAATGATATATTTACTTTTTCCTTTTTATTTTTTAGAAAAAAAAACTATTCATCAAGGCCAAGTCCACCTACATTAGTTTATTTTTATTTATTTTTTAATAAACTTTTTTTTATTAAATTTTGACATTATTGGTGTGTTACATTAGAACTTTCGACTTTAATCTCTCACATTAGCAATTAAATTTTTTTGCTCATGTTGTAGCTCACGTATAGGCTTGACATTGGATCTAAATTGCATGGATTAAAGAATGAATCCATGACTAGAACCAATGTTTTATTGACTATACTTCTGTTCCTAATTTCTCAATTCAATTGTCGGCTTAGAATTCTATTTTTATTCCATTCAAACTCTTCATTACTTTGTATGGAAATTAGAATCTTCAAGTCACCTTCTATAGATTGGGATTTACATGATTATTATACAAATATATTTATATATATCCAACATATTATTTATTCCTTTATGTTAAATTTAAATTGAGTTAGCATGACAGGATGGAAATTGTCACCTCAACATGAATAGTTTGTACCAAATATCTTAACTATCCAATCTATTCAATGGTGAGCTCATAATGAGGGTGAAATAATTGGATCCAATGAGGGCATGCAGTAATTATGGAATGATAGATCTTGGAGAAAATAGTGAATTATTTTATAAATTTAATTATCATTTCTTTACTTTTAAGAATAAATAAAAATGACCAACAAAGTAAGTGATCATCATCTACTTGCCAAATAGTTATGCTCCATTGGATGCAGATTTCCTTTAAGAGAGGGACTTTTGTCTGCAATGAGAATTCTTAGAAAGTAAAGTCACCATTGAAAATGGTGGAAAAAAGGCAAGTAAAAGTCTATTTTAATTAAAAACATAATATAAATGTCCAAATAATAAGTAGTCAAAACTTTTATTTTCATCATGCTGTACTTACCTTTTATGTTGGTCCATGAGGCATGGTCAATGAGGAAATCACGCCTGTTTTATTTTTTTTCCTTTTTTATACATAGTTTATTATTAATTAAAAAAGCTCTCGTGGGATTCAAACTTTTGAGACACTTAAAATTAATAAGTTATAAATGATAATTTATATTGCATATTTAATCAATTGAAAAATGATTGGTTGCACATTCATGAACTGCTTCTACAGTGAAAGCTTCATGTAGAGCTCATTTATGATGATAGAGTTGGGTGGGTTTATGTGTATAATTAATGCTTATGAAATATAAGTTTCATTTAGTGACTCTAGACATGGAACTGAACTTGATAAAATTATATCTCAACCGGTTGATTTTTTGGTCATTAAAATCATAGTTAAAGTCATTTAATTAAGTTGATTTTTATAGTATTATATTTACATTCATAAATCATTCAAACTCACCTAACTTTATGATCACAAGTGTGCGGTATATTGAAGGTTTTACCATTATTGTGCTTTAAGAAGCGCACGACCGAACTTGACTTATGATGAAATAACAAGAGTGAAAGTGAGATGAATTTTACATTTTTATAAATTAATTTCATTCATATCAAATGAAAGTTGGGGTGAAAAATTCGGTTCACCGATACAGGCATAGCAAATCGATATTTATAGGGTGTTACGAATTCTCTCTCTTTCGAATTTTATTTTATTTTTATTTTCTTTCAAAAATTCTAAAAAAAATTATAAAAGTGAGAAAATTCTTATCATTATTTCACAGCCATTTAAATGTGATTTTGAAATTACAGGATCGATAATTTAGAAATATTTTTAAAAAGTAAAAAAAAATACCAAAAATTTCAGAAACATGGAAATTAAAGTCTAGTAATTTTTTTGCTAATTTTCTCCTAAAGAATATCCACTTTTACTTATTTTTATCATTTTTCTTTAAAAATTGACCTTTAAATAATCTTAAATTCAATAATAAAGTGATTTTTTTTTTCCACTTCAAGCTCTATTCTCGCCGCGTAGCTCTCTAAATTATCTTTCCAATACCTCTGCATCATCTCAATCAAAGTCAGTATAAAATAGTTATACCCATTTTATTATGGGAAATGATTTGTGCACCCCATCTTTTACCCATTATGCACTCCCCCTATGTTAAATTTTAATTTTGTCCAAACTCAAAATTCCTCTTTTCTCTCTTCTTTTTTGCTTTTTTTGAGCAAAATTGTAATTTTAAATAGGGGAAGTGCACAATGGATAAAAGATGGGGGTGCACAAATCATTTCCCATTAAATATTATAAACTGATATATATATATATATATATATATATATTACACACACGATAGATTCATCACGTGTCAAACTCAAAGTACATCCAAGGGTGGACATATAGACACCGCATAATCCTGTCACCAGACACCGATTTTGTGATTTTCAGTGGAAATTACCATGCTGCCCTTCTGTGCAGAATCGATCGATCGAATGTGCAGTGCACTTTTCGCATCGATCGATCGATTACACGAACGGAAGAAAATGATCTGAAATGACAGAATCGATCGATTGATAGCATGCTATCAATCAATCGACAAAATACAGTAATTAAATAAAAAAAGAAATTAAAATTTTAAAGTTGTTTTTTAACCACTTTATATTTTCAAAATTTCTCAAATTGAATATCCGGACTAATTACGATAACCTGATAAAAATACTTTAAGACTTCAAGGTCTTTTGACACTCCTAAATATTTAAAACAAAGTGTTTTACAAATAAGGGTATCCCTAGGGTATGCCGAAAACACATTTAGAAGTGTCAAAAGACCTTGAAGTCTTAAAGTATTTTTATCAGGTTATCGTAATTAGTCCGGATATTTAATTTGAGAAATTTTGAAAATACACCGTGCTTAAAACTTTAACATTATTTTTTAAGCACTGTGTATTTTCAAAATTTCTCAAATTAAATATCCGGACTAATTACGATAACCTGATAAAAATACTTTAAGACTTTAAGGTCTTTTGACACTTCTAAATGTGTTTTCGGCACACCCTAAGGATACTCTTATTTGTAAAACACTCTGTATTAAATATTTAAGAGTGTCAAGAGACCTTTAAGTCTTAAAGTATTTTTATCAGGTTATCGTAATTAGTCTGATATTCAATTTGAGAAATTTTGAAAATATACAGTGGTTAAAAAATAACTTTAAAGTTTTATCTTTCCTTTAAAATTTTAACATTATTTTTTAAGCACTGTGTATTTTCAAAATTTCTCAAATTGAATATCCGAACTAATTACGATAGCCTGATAAAAATACTTTAAGACTTAAAGGTCTTTTGACACTCCTAAATGTGTTTTCGACATACTCTAGGGATACCCTTATTTGTAAAACATTCTTTTTTAAACATTTGGGAGTGTCAAAATACCTTAAAATCTTAAAGTATTTTTATCAGGTTATCGTAATTAGTCCAGATATTTAATTTGAGAAATTTTGAAAATACACAGTGCTTAAAAAATATGTTAAAGTTTTAAAGGAAAGATAAAACTTTAACATTATTTTTAAGCACTGTGTATTTTCAAAATTTCTCAAATTAAATATCCGGACTAATTACGATAACCTGATAAAAATACTTTAAGACTTTAAGGTCTTTTGACACTTCTAAATGTGTTTTCGGCATACCCTAGAGATACCCTTATTTGTAAAACACTCTGTTTTAAATATTTAAAAGTGTCAAAAGACCTTTAAGTCTTAAAGTATTTTTATCAGGTTATCGTAATTAGTCCGGATATTCAATTTGAGAAATTTTGAAAATATACAGTGGTTAAAAAACAACTTTAAAATTTTAATTTTTTTTTAATTTAATTACTGTATTCTGTCGATCGATTCGATCGACAGAATCATTTCAAATCGTTTTCTTCCTTTCGTGTAATCGATCGATCGATGCAAAAAGTGCATTGCAAATTCGATTGATCGATTCTACAAAGAAGGGCAACATGATAATTTCTATTGAAAATTACAAAATCGATGTATAGTGAGAAGATTATGCGGTGTCTATATTGCCTCCCTACATCCAAATACAAAAAGATACTTGCAACATATCAGTAGCCGTATGGCCAAATCTCCAACGAATCAGCCATTTTCTTAGGATAGGATGAAAGATTGACCGGTCAATCCCTAAACACAATTTTCACACATTTCATACAATTGTGCAAACAATTCTTGGCACGTAAACTTGTGTACGATAACTCTGATATCATCGTCTTCTCAAGTAAATAAAATAATAGTATGGACCACATTTTTCATGGTGGATGAGTTTGATTTTTGAATATTCTGATTGGCCATTGCGGCTAGCTATGCTAAATTTTCAAACAGTCGGCACCGTCTTCAGTCAGAAGAAACGTGATTGATGGAGAAAGATATACAGCAAGAAAATCAAAGCATAGGTTTGGTTAGGTTTTTTTTTAGGGTTTAGCTAAAATTCTAGGGTTTTTGTTGAAAATGCCAGTTAGTATGCTCATACTCTTCGCTGTAGTTCATAGGCTTTTTTGGCTATCTAGATTCTAGAAGGATGACTTTTCATACAAGAAAGTGAAGTCCTTTGACCAGTTCTATCAGTGTTCTATCAGAACTTCTTTTTCTTTTTTCTTTTGTTTTTTTTCATACATTCCATTATTCCATTCTATGAGATTATTTGACCAAAGGTATTTAATGTATAATCATCCATCACATGTTATATAAATCAAAATATGGGCTGACTCTTCATTTTATTTACTTTTTGGTCTTTCTATTTCTATATAAATCATAAAATAAATCTTTTTTTTTAGTTATTCACTTTTGTAGGAAGTACCATATTACGAATTCTTACTATTTAAATAAAAATAATTTACCTAAGTTTACTTATTAGCAAGCATTGACCAAAATATTAATTTGAACTTTCTTGGTTGAAGTCTTAAATTATAATTTATAAAATATGTTCAATTTGTTAGGGTCTCTAGAGCCTCATTACGAGAGATGTACCAGACCCGTTTGAGAGGTAATTTTGTAATTTTACGTTACGTCTTATTTAAATTCTAATTAGAATAGCATATATATTTATTTTGTGAGAGAGTGAGAGATGCAGATTTGTAATGAGAGCTGCATCTTTTTTTTCTTTTCCCCTTGAACATAGTAAATTGATTTGAACCCTGTGGAGGTACTGAAAGAAAACCCGCATAAATCTTTGTGCTGTAATTTGTTTCTGTGTTGATTTCTCTTTTTTATATCTTTGATATTATTGTTTCCGTGAGTTAAGAAAGACATTTTTCTACCAACACAATTGATATTTGATTGTAAAATTAATGTGCACTATGTTCAGTCATGGAATTTATCAATGGAGACTATAATAGTTCTATTATAACGATTTTTGTTTGATTTATAGTTTGGAAAAATCTTCTTAGATTAAGGTAAATTTTCAGTTAAGTAGGGCCTGGCGAATTAGGCACAGTGAAAAGAGTTGATGACCGGCTGAGATTTTCTTTGATGAATTTATGGTCGGTAGATATATGGATCACAATTTAAAAGGTGATCACGACAACCGTTCATTCCACGGTACGTGCAGTTAAAAGGTAAAATGGTAATAAACATGAAAATGAAAAGTGGTGGGCCTTGGGATCATTTTGAGGGGGAAATAACAATCAAATTCAAAGAGATTTTGTAGCCGTTCTCTTTTTCTCGCACTGTTTTCTTCTTTTCGTCTTGTGCTTTATGTGATGATGACGACGTTGGCGTTCTTAAGTCAAAGCCATTTGTAAAATATCGAGAAGATCAGAAGCTCGTGATGAGAATTTTCTTTGCAGGAACTAAGGGTACAGAGAGATATATAGAGAGAGAGGGAAGTTAGTCAAGGTTTGGAATTTAAAGAGAAGGATAGAGATTTTCCTCCTCGCTTTCCTGGGCAAGTGTCGATTTAAGGCAGAGACTTCCAACGAGATGGAGATTTTATGAAGCTGGAGAAGAAAGGGTGCAAGAAGTTTGAGTTTTTGGCGATTTAGAGAGGACCCAGAAAGGGTGATCTTCTGTTTCCAATTGGATTCTTGTGCTGGGAATTATTTGAATTAGAGGCAGTGGGCAAGGAAGAAAGTCCAGACAAGCTCAAAGCTGTGGACAGTGCAAGTTCTGAAGGATTTCATCTTCATGTTGGACAGTCAGAGACTCAGAGGGATAATCTGAAGAAGGGAGGAGGAACCAGAAGCCTAAGGAGCTCAAAAAAGGTATCTAGAATTTGAAGTTCGTAGGTTTGGTGAATACCCAGAAGGTAAGACGAACCAGAAGTTTTCAAGTACCCAAGAAGCTGCTCAAAGTTTAGAATATACAAGATAATTGATAGGGAAAAGGAAACATGAGTGACTGTGAAAGGAATGGAACTGTTAGACAGTATAAGGTCTAAGGTCCCTCGGTTAAGATGGACCCCGATCTTCATCTCTGTTTCGTGAATGCCATTGAAAAGCTTGGCGGACAACAGAGTAAGTTTCCTGGTTTTTCTTTTTCCTTTTGATTCTTTCTTCTTCTTCTGTGATTTCTCTGAGTTGCTCTGTTTCTTTACAGTTGTTGTAGTATTCATTCTTTCCTTTTTGGTTTTTACCCATGTAGAGGCTACGCCTAAGCTTGTTCTTCAGCTCATGGATGTAAGAGGACTCACAATTTCACATGTCAAAAGCCATCTTCAGGTTGGTGGCTATGTATTTCCTTTTCTTAAAATTTTAAATTTTGTTCATACACACTGCTGCAATTTTTAAAGCATTTCTATTTTCTAATTTTTTTTTTAATTATTCTGGGTGTTTCTGATTAGATGTACAGAAGCATGAAGAATGACATCAAAAGACAGCGAAACATCTTCATCTTCCTCAAGTCATTTCTAGAATGGGTTTTCTTGACTCTTGCCAACAAATTCTTCTCTTCATTTTATCACAGTTCTGCATTCCTCCCACCAGAGAAAATATTCTTCTGATGACAATGATGGTGAGATTGACGATGATAATACCATCCAGTCTTCAAAACTCAGTGAAGAGTCACATTCTCACCCTACGCACTCTTCTCTTTCTTCGAAAAGGTGAGTCTTCTGTAAAGAGATTCTAGCATTTTCCTTCATTATAATCATTTTACATCTTGAATTAATCCATTTATTCTTTTCTTTTTTCTTTTTTGGTTAGAGCCTGCATCCAGACGAATTCCATGTTGGACGGTTTGCGTTGCATCCAAGAAAGATGTGACACATCATCTTATCCATGCTCCTTTTATGATAATCTCCAAGCTATAGATGAGAAAAAGGAAGAAAAAGAAAGTGAGTTGGTATGTCAGAGGAAAAATGCTGATGGGGAGAAGATATTTGCAGATCATTTCAAGCTCAAAGCAATAGGATATACAATGGTTGAAGAATCTCCAGAATATTTCAAGGTACAAGAATGAAACCCAAAAGAAAAAAGGAAAAAAAAAAAGAAAAAAAAGAAGAAGAAAGAGAGCTTCTCTGCTGGCTTTTAGGACCAGAGTTTTATTCTTTTCTATTTTTAGCCTTTCATTGATCTGTTTCTCTTTTGTTTTCCTTCTGTGAGAAAAGGGGTTGGTTTCTTCAGATTTCATGAATAAGACTCCTCTAGAGCCATAGCTTTATACATGGGATCAAATAGAAATAAAGGACAAAACAAAACCACATGTAATATGCATACACAGTAGAATATTCTGCTCACAAGAAGTAAAGTAAAATGTTCCTTTTTCTTGATCTGTTTATGTTGGACTTCTTTGAACAGCTATAAATCAAAAAATTGAAAAACTCACAAGAAGGACCCTTTAGACTAGTCTCCAAACTTTTTTCCTTCAACCAGTTTATGTCCTAGTTACTTATAGACTAATTAAATAAATAGATGATAATCTACTTGTACAATCATCATTATGAATGTGATGCCCAACTTGCGTTAGGCTGAATCGTTAAAAAATAAACATGATAACATTTTTGAAGTAGAACTCGTTCTTTAAAATTAGTCAGTGATAAAAAAGTGACTAACTATTATAGAGTTGATTTCACAAATAATTAATATGGGCTTTTCGTCACTTCTAATAAGGAAATGTGATTTGTTAAAATGATTTAGTAGCTTCTTTTAGTTTTGTGACAATATTAATCTTATGAGCTTACCTTAGTGTCTTTCTTTCTATCAAATTTAATTTCCTGCAGTCATCAAATTTCAACATAAAGTCAGTGTTTGTAGACAAGCATTGAAGTGCATTTTTTGGTAAACAAATTATTGGAGATATCTGATTGATTAAGAACATGATTTATGCTTCCCCTTTTCTCTGTATCGATATTAGGAAATTTCTTATGAGAATTAGTATTACATTAGTCCCAACCTACAAGAGTAATGCTTCCACTTTACATGCTGGGTCATCTATACCATGATTCCAGTTAAGAAAAGAAAATCCAACTCGAGCATTTTGTTATAAAAAAACTATAATTTTTTTTGGGTTTTTTCCCCTCTACTTTGTTCTCATTAATTTCAGTTGTTGCAGATTGCTGATGCAGATGATCGGCAACTTACGCCGACACCTTCGACCAAGCGCAAAAGTGAGGAGTATGAGTTTGAATCACTGTTATGGCACTCAGTGAACCAAGAATGCGGTGGAAAAGAAGATGATGGAATTGATAGCTTGTCATTGTCATTGTCACTGCGTCCTACACAAAAAAGTAACAATGCTGCTTCTTCACTGAGTGAAAACAGCGAAACGATTTCTTCATTTCCCAAGTTTGAATTTAAAGAATGCTCTCTTTCTTCACCAGGAAAGAACATAAATCTGGATCTCTCTATCTCCATCTATGGCTCTTGCCATGAACAATGTAAATCTTTATGAAATTCATCTCTTGTTATTTGTTTCAGTCTAGTTCCCCAATGAATTCCTTGTTTCCTACACTACTAACGGGGTTTATGTTCAATGGTAGTTATGTGTATATGAACTTAATATAGAATACACTTATGTTTAGATGGGCTATTTTTGCATTACTATTAGGGTTTGGACATATTCTCTATTTGATGAGGTTAGGATTTGAGAAAGAGTAAATGAGTTTGGACATATTCTCTATTTGATGAGGTTAGGATTTGGATAAGAGAAAAGTAGTCTCGTTTACTCTTTCTCCATGAATTACGGGGAGTGGTCCGTTGGGATTGAGCATCTTGACTGTCCGTCTCCGTGTTGAATGGTTGGCTTATCTATTAACAGATTTTTTGCCATCTGCCCATTAAAATATCAATTTATTTAAGACAACATGAGTGCATAACACTAAGGGATACATGGGTGAACACATAGTTACATGTGCATAACACTCATATAACTTTTTTATATAAAACGTTTTCCATTTAATGTATTTTTTATATAATAGATTGAGTGTTATAAATGTATGACACTACTCTACAGAATGAAATGAAATGAACTGAACTGAAGTCACAAATCTTTTACGGTTTGAAGGGGAAAAAGAAGCCTATCATCTGTTGCCATGTGTCATGAGAGTGAGGATTGCTGCTATTTCCCATCTTCTAATTGCAGGAATATATAAGAATATTTCCCTCAGTCTGATTAGCTCAGTAGCACAAACATGAGTGAAATGACCACCTTAGCTTTAGAAAAGTTTCGAAGGAAAGTTTATTGGTCAAAACAAAAGTCTTAAGAACTCTCCTTCGAGGCAGATCTCTAGGGTTGAAGCACACCCAAGGTTCAAAGTTAACCCTTGAAATGAAATAAGAAATGATTAAATATTTATAATTACGTTACTAGTATTGGTTTGATTCATTTTTTGTTTGAAAAATTATTATTTTGATTATTTTTCTGGTTGAATCTTGAAGTGCATTGAGTATGATTTTAAGAAGGTTTAGAAGCAAGTTCAGTGTGAAAGATATTTTTTATTTCCAAACTTTTTTCCTCAAAATTTATCCATTTTAAATTATTTACGTCAATTTTGCTCCAAGATGATCCAGATTTTTTGGTTTTTTGTGAAAATAGTTTCATGAAATAATATTGAATGGAGATGTCATCATGCGATGGATATAGTTTGTAGGGTATCTGTTTGATTTCTCTCTTTTTTTTTTTGAAATATTTATGAAATGTGGGTTTTCTAAGATAATTTCCATTTTGGAGTTTCACGTGGAAAAAAAACTAATGAAATGGTATACAAATATTTATGGAATTAAATGAAGAGCCCTTGATGTGATTTATATAGTTTTTAGAGTGTTTACATGATTTTTCTAATATTTCAACATTTTTATGAAATTCGAATTTTTACGACAAAAAAAATTATGAAAAGTCCCACCATGGGTTAAACACCTCAGCATTTTAAGAAATTCTCTATATAAGACTAGGACTCCGTGTGATCTTATCCATTTTCAACACACTTTATGCTACTCCAATATAAATCAGAACTATTTTGGGACAATTCCAAAATCCATATAAGACAACTAAATTGGGACAGAAAGAATACTATTTATATATGGGAATCCATCAGATATTAACTATATTAAAATTATTTTGGTAGACACATGTCAATTTTTTTGCTGTTTAGTTGATCGACTTGTGCAAAATGACTAAATGACATTTATCTTTAGTGTTCATAAGGGCGTCAAAAAAGCCCATTGTAAGACCAAGGTCCAAACCTGACCAACTATAAGCCCAAGGCCTTACATTTTGGTCCAGACTACAGTGTGATGTGGAAATCATAAACTATAAATACTGTCATTAGTAACCCCCGAAGAAGAAAGAAACCCAGAATTGAGCCAGTGTTTCAACTGGATCCAAATTCAGTTAATCCGAGTTAAAAGGGACCTAAGCCTCTATCTCTCTCTCTCTGGGTTTGGGATGAAGACAAGCCATTAGGCAAACCGAGCTTAATCCCAGTTAAAGAGACGTAGGCCTACCTTACCACAGAACAAGCCCACACACTATTCCTCTCTCTGGATTTGGGATTTAGATGATGCGATGTTGGATGCCATTAATTGAATGAAGGTATTAAGATAATCCAAAAATATCGGGCCCTTGTGTTAGACAGAAAACATCAAAATTCAAATACCGATTTCGGCGAATGGCTGTCTGATTTTCATCGAATGTTACATTCAATTTAGACAACACAGCATAAGGAATTATCGATTGACTGCTGCATATTTCGTTTAGTACAAAAATTCACAGTTAAAAGCGGAGAATGTTTTACTGTTGGATTTTTTTTTCCTTTTAATTGTATGGAGACAATAGAGATCTAGATTCAGTTGAAAGGTAAGTAACTGGATTGTTGAGACCAACAGCCCAGACAGCTGAAACCTGACCCTGCCCATTGGAGCTCACATAACAGCCCTCTTTGAGTTTAGGTGTCATCTATTAGGTGGGCCTTAACAGATACAACCCAAAAATTATCATCATTACCATGAAAACCATTTGTTCCTATCTATTTTGAGATTAACTTTTTAAGTTTTACTTTTTCACTCCAACCTTATAAAATCAAACTTATACACTCAGAACATGTAAACCATGGTGACAGGCACTATCACACCACTAAAAGATGTAAGAAAAGTTTGCCTTTTGGAACCCATCACCATCACTATCATTAAAAATGCAACATGTGATGTGGGCCCAACGCGTGTGCCTTATATTTGTTCAACCTGTATTTAGACTTACAAAATGTTTTACATGCTTGACTTTGGTTGAGTTCTATACAAATCCTTAAACTTGTTAGGCCTTGTTTTACAAATTCTGCAGTAGTTATAGAATGCTTCAAATCATCATCACCATCCCCATTTTTCAAAAGGAAATATGCGCAGACGAACCATATAGTGGACAATATTTAATGGATTAATTGCAAGACCTCGATGTAGTCATAATTTCTCACAGCAATCTCTCAAACTAGTCTAAAGTCAACATAAAAGATCTAAGCAACTGGCAATTATCAAGAACAGGAAAGCAGCATAAAGCTATATTTTCACAACCAATCTGGTCCCATTCACCCAATTGGATTATCAGAATGCAAATAGTTACTTACTAGAATGAAATAACAAAATAAATAACAATGGAACAAGCAGACGATCTTATATGAATCAGTTATTGTGAGAGTGCACAAACTAGTAAGTAATAAAGACAAATAAATAGTCAGCAACTCCAGCCAAGAAGTGTAATGCATGGCACTTGGATACCGATATAAATGTTTCCTCTTCATTATTCTTTTGAATTAAAATAGTTACATGGTACAGTAGAACGACATCCACGTACAATGATCACATCAAGCTCAATGCACGTGTATGGATTTCTAAACCGCCCTCGGTTTCTGCCGGTGCACTAGGGAAAGAAATGATAACAAAAAGGTCCGAGTACCCAAGCGACAATAGTGCCTCGTTGAGGTCAAAATTTGTGAGATGCATCAAAAGATATTGCCAGCATCGTTAAACTCTTTATGGCTCTGTTTCCAGAAGGTGTCATAATTCAATACAACTTCTATGGATGTAAGAATGAGCACTTACAGCATGTTCATGCTCTTACCTAACTCTTTTTAGCTCCTTTTGAGGTTTTAGAATCTGAAACTAAAGCCTTGACACAGAGCCGGGGCTTGGTAGTGATAAGGTTGCATGGAAGAATTGAGACAGCAACAACAGATGATCCACTGGGTATCCCAGATACTGGTAGTAATTCAACAAGTACAGTGAGCTGGAAATTTAATATTGTAGAAAAATCATTAGAAACATGAGATGATTCTTTGCAAATGTGGCTTCAAAAATTAACAGAGATGACCATATAAGAAGATCCTCTATCAAATCAATCAAGGAGAGATGAATATCCACTGCAATTCGAGGCCAAATAAATCGGGTTTTACCAGAACTTGTTAAAAAAAATGACAAGTCAATGTGAAGTTTCTCTTTCACTGACAATCCTGAGAATCGCTACAGGGGTATATAAACTAGAAGGAAACACAAATTATGATCCTGAACCCGTGGATATGCAACATCATCTTGAGCCTTCATCATGTGTGTAGGTAGGCTCACGGTTTAGTAATTCCTAATCATCGACTGATAAAAATCACCATGCATAGACCTTTTATGTTTCCTTCTTCTGCAACTGTCTATTTGCATTGAAGGATTAGGTTTGGCCTAAGTCAAGTTTTTAACTGCAGTCTACTTAGTGCATTCATACAACCATAGAAGGGATCACTGAAACATGGACTGTACACATGACAACTCAAGGCTCAAGACTATCATTTATCCTCAGCTAAATGAGCATAAAATTCTTCCAAGATGAAAGTAATTCAAACAATAAGAAATTCATGGATTCTTACCTCTGGAGATTTGAGATCCACAACTGAATCCACTGCAACTTCTTTAAACGCTCCAGCCACAACACTGAAACATCTATTGCGATCCAACAATGACATTTCATTGGGATCTTGCATAGTAGTTTTCTTAGTCATCTCCATTGCCTCATCTATGCCTCTACGGTTATACCCAACAGCAAACTAGATAGTCAAGCAAAAATTTACATTCATGTAAGTAAATCAATACAGCCAGGAAATCGGAATTTGCATCTGAAACAAAATATTAACCATTGTTTAAACTAAAAACACTTGAATATCCAAATTAATTGAAAATAATGAAATTTTACTCTAGAAACTGAGAAAAGATAAGCATGGAAACCATGATTGCTTTTCATACGAGAGAAGATAACAAAGAAAGAATGTTGTTGTTGAGGGCAAGGAACTGACAAGGATTCATTAGCCATTGGATTAATTTTGAATAAGAAAAAAGGCCACTGGCCTCAGAAAAATCAACTAAAGGGCCAGATACCACTTGAAAATTTGGAAGGAACCCCAAAAGAGTAGTTTCAACCCTCGTTAGAAGTTGAATAACTAGCAGCCATGGTCGTTTATCCTTGAAACTAAAAAGTTAGGAAGGCCCTGTGAGGAGTGTTCTGAAAGCCCTGTATGCAGTGTTCTGAAAATTGAAACTGAATCGTAAATCGTTCTAGTCATCAAATCATATCGAATCATAAGTTGTACCATAAATCGTAAGATTTTTTATGATTTTCTAAAAAAATGGTAAAATCTTTTAAAAAGATTTAAAAAGCAAGAAGTCTTTCATTTACATACTTCCTTGAATATTGCATTTACACGATCTCTATATGTTTGTGTTTTTCATTGAAATGGGTTTTTCAATGCAAAGGCATTGGACCAAGAAACGAGTTAGTTCTTTCAAAAAGCAAGGTGGTTTTCAACTTCACTTTTTCCCAGTAATTTGGTTAAAACTAAATTAAGTACGGGACCGAAAACCTTTAGGACCCAAGCCTGACTTCAAATAATTTAGGCTCGCTCGGCCCGATCTGACCACGGGGGGCCTTATATTTGCAATTTGGGCCCTAGCCCAAATTGACTTGGGGCATGACACAGCCCGCCAAGTTGCAATCCTACTTGGCATAGCGGTACCTCCTCTATGGTCTTCATTAATAAATGATGGGAAAAAAATGGATCATCCAAGTGAGCTAAGTCTGGAATTCAAGCACATGGAAACTGTAACGTCCTCCACTCAATGAAAGAGTAAGAGGAAGCAGTCATTTCTAACTGAGATGAAGACACAATAGGGACTCATTGGCCAGTTAAGTGGTAGATACAGTTCTTTTAGTCAAAATCACAGAGTTCATGAATGGATTCAAGCGAAAAACAGAAACAAAAGGCAGATACTGTCAATCCACAGGGCAAGAACATTTACTAGTCAAGCGGACAAAAAACATGAAACCCAAAAAAACAACAACAAAACAACTTGTTTTGAAAAGACTAGGTACATATCCTTCAAGATATATCAGATCACATCAATTGCTATGTAATAAATGCATAAAGATCAAGGTTATGAATTGGGGTATATTGGTATAATGATGTTTTTATTATCTTTTACCAAGGTCAAAGATGGTACCTTGATAGGCCTTTCAAGTTTATTACATTTATCATCTAAATATTGACGTGCAAGCCTTGATACAGTTGTTTGCAGGTCTGGCTCTCTCAAACAACAAGTTGCCTGAATAGGGAGAATACGATGACACCAGCTGCACCAAAGACACCTCATATCATTCAAAATATCCAATAAAGTTCCCCACACATCTACATATGCAATCACAAGCAAGTTGAGAGACTTTTATATTAAAAGGATTGAGATAAAGAAAGATCTATGAACCCATATTAGAGAGAGCGAGAGAGACGAAGAAAATGATGGGAACTCACACTGGTGGTTTGAGACTACCAGAACACAAAGATTGAAAAATATTTGACAAGATATCAATGGTATCCAGACAGTCACTTGTGGGGAAAGTAAAGAGAAGTAACCCGCTCCTCGTTAGCTTCACCAATGACAGAATGGGACCATTTACCACATCCATATCTGCCCTATCAGATGATGAAGTAGTCTCTTTACCTATTTCACCTGGTTTCAGAAAATTAAAAATAATAAAAATTAGCCATTTACATGCCTCCCTCTGTGTGTGTGTCTGTGAGTGTGAAGCAGATGCTTTTGTAGTAATTTTTTATAATAACCCAAACTTGTAACAATTAATACTGTAGAATGTAGATATTAGGGGTGAAACTCAGGTCGGGTCATATGAGTTGGCTTGGCGGGTCAGGTCGGGTTGAGAAGACAAAAACCCACATTAAATTCGGGTCGGGTTGGGTTGAGAAATTTACATGTTAACCCGACCAAACCTGAACTGGCTAAAATGAGTTCAGAATGCGGGTCGGGTCAGAATGCGGGTCGGGCCGGGTCGAGAATTTTGGGTCAATCATTCGGGTCGGGTTGGGTTCTATAAATATTAACTCGGGTCGGTTTGGTTTAAAGAAACCCGACCCAGCCCGATTTCAGCCGTAGTAGATATCAAAAGGAAAAAAAAATAATACCATATATTGAAATGCTAGCACCTCACAAATCAAAGTTTGTGTGTGAAGCAGATGTTTTTGATGAAACTTTTGATAATAACCCAAACTTGTGCGATGATAATGGCAGTGAATACTTATCAGCCTCTTTCTTGCAGTACCTACAAGACCAAGGTATTGGCTCTCCAACATCCTTTTGGCACATCCATAGCAAAATGTTGTTGGATGGGAGAATCGACATTTATTAGAGGATATTGATCTCTATGGCTGCAACTTTTCATTGGCCTTTTCATCAATTCAACCTACAGAGTGCCTTCTTACATGGCAACCTTACAGAAGAGGTCTATATGTTGCCACCACTTAGGTTAATTAGACAGGGGGAGAAAGGAATAATATATTGCATGAACAAAGCTATTTATAGAATTATGGACTAAAACAATCTCCACAAGCTTGGTTTGATAAATGTAGTGTTCCCTTGACATATGAGTTTTCTCACTATCGGGCTGATCATTCTGTCTATCCATCGAAAAGAACTTGATGTGATGTTTTTTATTGTTAGTGTTGTTGATATTGTTTTAGCTAGGAGTTATGATGCCTCCATCACTGTTTTAAAGACTCATCTTTGGCAGGTCTTCGATATTAAGGATTTGGACCTACTTCATTATTTCTTGGGAATTGAAGTTGCCTGCTTATCAAAGGGTATATTTCTATCCCAAAAGGAATATGCTCTTGATCTACTTAATGAGGTAGGCTATTCGGGTTATAGACCTAAAGACACTCCATTTGATGTCAATACTAAGTTTTTTTTTTTTTTTTTTTTTGAGCGATAACTGAAAAAACTTCATTAAAATGGAAGGGGAGGAAATACAACAAAGAAAATTGAAAAAAACAAAGAAAAGGGTCTAAAAGGATTAGACCAAGAGATAAAAGAGAAGGGGGGAGGGGAAAAATACAACAAAGAGAATCAAAAGAGAAAGACGCCCGTAAAGTGATTGTCGACTCAATTTGGCGAAAAAGTCCACCACGCCATTTGTTGAACGTCCAATTTTTGAGAAGGATACTCCCAATTCATTAGCCAATTCTCTCACCTCCCTAACCATGTTGACCAATCTCCAAGGTGGACGTCGAAACCCCGATGCCCATTTGAATGAATTTGCCGAATCACCCTCTATGACCAGATTTCCTTGTTCATGATCCTTCCAAATGACAAGAGCTCTCCTAATGCTAAGAATTTCCGTCTCATTTGAATCCTTAATACCCACTGATTCATTGATCATTCCCATGTGATTTATGTCAATACTAAGCTTAATTCTCCTAATGGTGAACTATTATCTGATCTAGGATAAATCAAAAGCTGGTTCGTAAGCTTATTTACCTTACCAGGCTAGATTTATCTCATACTGTGGGTCATAAGTCAGTTGATGCATGCTCCCTGTGATGCTCATCTCAAGGATGTATTCCATATTCTACGTTCTCTCAAGGCTCATTTTGGTCTATCTTTTATAAAGATCAAACCAATCTTCAGATTTGTGGCTACTCCAATGAAGCTTGGGCTGGTTCTCTAGAGGATCGACATTCCACTTCTAGTTATTGCATGTTCAAGGTTAGGAAACATTTGGTCTCAAGGCAAAGCAAGAAACAGAGTCGTGTTGCACGTTCTAGTGTTGAAGCAGTATACAAAGCCAAGACAGCCTACGAGCTTTTATGGATACAACAGTTTGTCAAAAAATTAGAGATTTATCAATCAAAAGCAATGGTTATGTTTTGTGATAATCAAGCAGCCATTAGCATTGTATCTAATCTTACCTTTCATGAGAGAACTAAGTACATTGAAGTAAATTGTCAATTCATCCGAGATCACATTGCTTCAGGCAACATTGTTACTCCCTATCTTAAGTCAAAAGATCATTTAGCAAACATGCTCACTAACACTATTTCTCGGGCATAGCTTCAGGAAACTTTCAATATCCTGAGCTTGAATGACATCTATATTTTTTTGTATGGTCATTAGGACGGCTAGACGAAAGGTCATGTATATAATTGTGTATACACTAAGACCATTGCATCATTAAAGTTGACATTCCATTTTCGTATTGCTGTGTAAGAACGCTGTTAATCAAAGCCCATTTAGGCGATACCACTGTAACCTTCAATAAAAAAAAAAAAATCATTCTTCCTAGATTTCTTCTCCATCTCTTATTGATTTTATCATCACATAAAAGTGACAAAAAAGTCCCTCTAAGCCATAGGCCCCATAACAGATGAGTTACAGGCTTACAGCCAGAAAATACAGGGAACAAATAATTACCACCACCCAATTAGTGGTGGAAATATGCACGGTCCAGAAGAAACTGGTCACCTGTTCAACTTCAAAGGGGGAAATTAGATATGCAGAAGAATCATCCAATCAGTTTGATTTTTGGCACAAACTACATCTACCATGTATTCCACTATTTAAATTGGAAGTGCTTTGAATGGGCATAAAAATGTCAAATGCAAGATCGATGAGTTGCTACAATTTTGCTTAGTAAAGTCCAGTGCCTAATCCTTAGCCCACAAAACTAACCTTATTTCATCAAATATCATTAAGTCCCATTAACACAAGACCAGAATAAATGAAAATTCATCACCAATAATCTTAAAATCATGGCAGCCTCCTTACCTTCTGCCTCATTGACATCTTCCCCTTTTATTTCCTCAGTGCATATTTTCCTTTTTTTAGTAGCAAAATTTGCATCAGAAGGTTCCAACCGTCTAGAGCAATCACTGCTCAAAAAGCTAACATACTGCAAAATCCATAAGAATTATGTAATCATCATTATCTGAAAAATTATAACCCCTCTTTCGGAAAGAGTCTATCTGGTATTTACATAGATAAAATAAAATTATGGTCTTTGGTCCAAGGATATCCTGATTTGAATGTGTACAAGTGGGGTCTACGGTTTAGTGTGATTCAAAAGCAGAAAGAACATGCATAGTATATGAGGATAAGTACAAGGACAGTAGAATGAAACAAGAAACCTGGATGAATGGAATGAAAGAACAAGAGTGATGACAAAATCAACATTTAATGAGCAGTTGGAGATCTAGATTCAGTTTGTGACAATGCTTTCAAAGATTTTTAAGATTTCTTAGTTAATTGACTGGGCAAAAAGTTGCTAAATAACGCATTTGTAGATTGAGATAAGTACATTTTGCATTTTAGATTATCATGCCAAGTATGCATGTCATGTATGCGCATCTCAGATTTGCTGATATAGGATAAATCAATAACCTATGAAGAATATACACATTTAACTTGATATTTCCATGAAAGATACAAGAGGGCTTCTCATGAAATTTAATTGTTTATTGACATCTCCATATTTTATATAGTTTTGCTATGCTACCATACCTTGAATATGACTAGAGCCTATAGCATAGTTGGAAGGTACTCGTCATTTAACAACGAAAGTTGCAGATATGAATCACATAACATCATAAGCATTTAAGGAAAAAGGTCTTTGAGTCCAACACGTGATATAAAATACATGAGCTTCAAAACAAAGGAATGAATGCACTCCATACTACATCAATAGATTTTGCCCTAGAAGGTCATCCCACTTATGAAATCTTTGAGAAATGTGTTGCAGAGATTTTTTTTTTAATTCTGTCAGCATCTGTGAGGAATGATTTCTACACAAAAGGACCTACAATCTTATATGAACTAATTCCTGTAGGGTCCCCTGCTCCAATGTATGCTCAAATTGATAATCCAGTGAGTTAATGTGCAGCTAACTCAGATACGCATCACTAGTACCAGGAGCAATAAAATCAATATAACCATCATGTGACTTCTAATAACACCCGAGGTCTTCTTATTTATTTATTTATTTTTTGAAATGAGATCTCCTTAGTTAACTTGACATACTAATTTGCATTACGGGCCATATTTGGCAGCATAACATGTTCGATCAGTACAGTTTTTTTTTTAATGATGTGTTCAATCGGTACATTCACCACATTTATATTACACTGATGAGGAAAGCTTCATATAATGCCATGCAATAAAAGAGGAATAGTTTTCTAACCTTTTCAAGGATGGAAATGGCTTCTTTAGTTGCACTTTTTTCGCGTTCTGACGTGAACAAAAAAGGGGGAAAGGGGTTAGAATCCAATTTTGTAGCTATTGTTTGAAAGCTACATATTAAAGAAAACAAAATCCCTATGCTTCTTAAATGGTAGTACGACTGAAACCATAGCATACACTTGTGCCATGAGCCCTTGTTGATAAAACAAAACCCACTTCCTCAAAATAAAAGAAATGGGCAAGATGTTGAATAAAATGAAACCAAAATAAAATAAAAAAGAAAATAGAAAAAAAAAATCAAATCTTTGCACTGAAGCAATTGCCCTAGCAACCACTCATTGCCATCCGTGTGAAGGTTCCTAACTTTTTTTTAACAGCATTTCAAGGTTCCTAATGTTCAATTAACCCACACAATCACAAATCAAACCACACAAACAAGAAAAGAAAGAACACAAAGAACACAAAGATATAAGTGGTTTGGCAAAACCGACTACCTCCACGGAGCGTGTAACAAAGATTCCACTATGAAGAAATGTTACAAGGATTCCCTCCCGTCTCCATAGTCTCTCTCTCCTTCCTCTCTGGTTTTTCCTCTCTTCTCTCTCACCTAGCAGCTACTACAGTTACCCTAAAAACAGAGAAAGAGAAAAAAAAAATATAGGTTGTCTCCAAGATTGGTGGAGTTCACAATTTTCAATGTCCATCCAACCCATGGTACGTGCAGTCAAGGTTTAAATTGACCATCCTCCTTATCACTTGATGGGCATACGTATACTGGTATCCATCATGCCACCTAAGATAAGTCCCCATCTTATCACGACCCATGAGAGGAACATTCTAATGTAGAAAGGGGCAAAAAATCAGTAAAGGGTGACCCTATTTCCATGTCCTCCAATAAGATACACCTATCAGTTCAGACCCTGAAAGACACTTGTCTCCTATTGAATTATCAGATGTCCAAATTTGACATCCACTGGACTCATGCATCACTGAATTGAGATGCAAGTGCCATAGAAGACCATACATACGAGGCCCCATTGTCCACCAGTGTTGAACATCTTTTTTTTTTTTTTTTGAGTGAGAGCATCAATTTTCAGATTATGCAGATTTAATGTCTTATTTCATGATTTTAAACAATGGTCGAATTTCAAGTTAATACGATGTCCAGAGTCCAAACTACAAGAGATTAGAACTATCGGATGGGCTACTCAATTACATTTTCAATGGGCCTAAGTTTTTATAAGAGCGCAAGCAAAACGAAATCAGAAACAAACTCATTTCCCAGATTAATTAAAATGAAATTGAGAAGAAGGGCATAGAGAATCTGACTAATGGTGCAGGTGATAAGAAAGCCGGAATGAGAGTGGTCCATAAGTGATGAAGGGGCCTTGTAATCAAAACGAGGAATGCTAATAACCGCCGCGTGCTGCTCCCAAGGAGTCATGCCCGCCCTTTCTGCATCTGCTGCTGCGGCTGAACCTGCTTCTTCCTCCGTTCTCTCTCTTTCTACCTCTGCTGCTGCTCCTGCTTCGTCCACCTTTCTCTCTCCTTCTACCTCCGTTGCTCCTGATTCTTCCACCTTTCTCTCTCTTTCTACCTCCGTTGCTGCTGCTGCTGCTCCTGCTTCTTCCACCATTCTCATTCTACCTCCGCCAACAGCCACCTCTCTCTCTCTCTCTCAAACACAGACTGAAATTTCAAACAGACGAAGGAAGAACGAGCTCTGCTGGGTGCCCTTCTTAGAAGTTAAAACCAATACACGGAGCATGTGAAACATGTAGATACAATGGGTTGAAATTTTATTTAATCCCTTCATTCAATTTTTTTTTTTTTATATTTAATCCATTTATTTTAGTTATATAATTATAATTTTTAAATTTAATCATCAAAATTATATAGTAAAAATAATCGATTGTGAATGAAATTCTCTCCATACTAGGAGTGAAACATGGGTTGGATTTTGGTGAAACCCGCATGAGTCATTCCGAAAAGTAGGGTTGGGTGGACTTTTTATTTATTTTAGATCTGAGTTAGATTGAAGGATTAAAAACCATAATAAATTAGATTGGACTGAGTTTGGATTTCAAAAAATTGATTCAACTCGACCCGACTTAATAATTATATATACAAATAAAAATGATAATCATGTTTTTTATATTTAATTGACAATCATGTTGTTTTCCAATGAAATTTTATCTCTTTGTAGTTTTATTTTTTCCCTGAATATTAAATATGTGGAAGAATTATTTCTTTTAAAAATGAAGAATTTTATTTATTTTCAGTCTATTTGTTATTTTTCTAAAATTAAATAGATGAAAATATTATTTCTTTAAAAAGTGAACTGATCTAGTATAAAAAAAAAAGTAGAAAACTAAATCAATCTACATTTTAAAGTCCGGTCAGATTCTTTGAGTAGATTAGGGTTGGGCTGGGTTATAAAACTTGTGCTTCTATATGAAATGGGTTAGACCGGGTTCAGCAAAATTCGATCTGACGAACCCAAGTTTTACCCTTACTCCATATTTATTCTAAGTGGGTTGTTCATCTAAATTATATAATTTTAGTCTTTAAAATTTTAATGGCAAAAAAATGACTACAGTGAAACTTCACTGGTCCAACGGCATCTTCTTATAAAAAGCTATCACCGGTCCATAGTTGATAGTGGCACGCTATATTATTTGGAAAATTGATAAAGTTGGCATTGGATTTTCTCTCACACGACCAGTCCACTGTGGGATAGCAACCATGACAGTAGGTTGTTTGAGCTTTCTCCAATCTCTAGGTTCAATTATTGATTTAAATATTATATTTAATAAATTTGTAAAAAACATTTTCTCTTTCGAATTTTGGAGATCTCAAGTTTATTCAAGGGAGGCCGATGTTGTTAATTGTGATATAAGAAATTTAATTATTATTTTTTTTTGAATTTCTTTGAGGGTGTCTTCGAGAGGTTTTTTGAAAGTTCTCTCTTTCTTCCTATAAATCTTTATTTTATATGAGATTGAAAGTAAGAGGTTTACATATATTCTAAAGGCTAATTTAATTAAAATATTATTTCTCTAAATAAAGTTAAGATCTCTAGTCACTTTAGTCATAAAAAAAAAAAAAAATTAACTTATTAAATTTATACTTGATATATTTTAACTCTCTCTATTATTCTTCTCTCTTTCTTCTGATCAGTGAAGCAGTCATTTTTTCCGCCATTGGACTACCAAACCGCCATCTCACCTGATGTGATATGTCTGTTTTCTTTAATTTTCTATCTCACCTGATGTGATATTTTTGCATTTTTGCAATGTTAAGTCAATTTTTTTTTATGAATTTAATATGTAAATTATTATTTTCAATCACAGATTTAAAGTTTGGTCTAATCAGATTGATGACTAAGAGAATTTAGTATTAAGAGACTTAATAAGTCTTGGACAAATTTATATAAACTCAATTGAAAAGTTTGATGAAGTGGAGTTTGGAGTTTTGAATTTTTGATAATAATATATAATATAAATGGTACTTAACATAATAAATATGGGATTGCGCCTCATTAAAAATCTTTAATGTCTAAATATTGTGTGCCCATTTCTTTATTAACCTCAAAAAGACAACTTAAGTTATAAATAAGATTAGAAATTGATCCTATTTATTTTGTTCATTGTTTAAAGAAATCAAATATATAATTTTGATTTACAACTACAATTTGCAATTTTGTATTTGAGTTTATAAAAATGAGTTCGATAGAAGAAAAATGATGATCAAGAGGTACAATGGCAAGTTGGTCTTTTAAACATGGGCCTTTCGGTGGGTGGGGTAATCCAAGGTTGAAATCATTTTGGAACCCAATAATTCCGAGGTGGGAAAAAGGTTGAATACTAGTTGGGTGGAAGATTGACGTGTATCAAATCAGTTCTAGCAAAATAATTTATATAGTAAAATAAAATTATTCATATTTATAGTTATATATATATATATATATTATTGCTTTTATATAGATGGGATTTGTCACATCTAAGGTGGGGTCCACTCTTTACAGAATTAACGGCCAAAATTACTCTATGGAATTATGGGAAGTATTTAAACTATTTCGTAATTCATTTTAATTCTTTTCAACCTTGGACTAGCTCTTTTTTTTTTTTAACTTTTTTAGAGTAAATTTATTTTAAAAGTTTTTAATAATTAGCAAATATTATAGTTAATATAGGATAATTGTTAGTAACACTTGATAAAAAAAATTAAATTTTGATCATCTACTTACTTAATTGTGTGGAAGCTTAGTTGCATTTATATTTTAGTTGTTTAATGATCATTGTTGTATTTTGTAAATATTATTGTAATAAAGGCATAAATTCATGAATCTACGCATATTCATTTTGAAGAATTTAAAGAAATATATCTAATAAAATTAACAATTTTATGCTTCAGGCTCCAAGGTCCCTGATGCCTTTTGTGTTTTTGCTTGATTACTGTGCTCCTCCTAGTGATGCTACAGTAACCAGGGGTTCAAATCTTGGTATAAACCGATATCTCAGTCAAGAAATTTCTCTCACCTAATTTTTTTTCAAATTAAAATCTGAGATATCGACCGATACATATCCTATCGGTCTATATATAAAGGTTTAAAAAACATATATATATATATATATATTTAATTCCCTGATAGTAATGTGATAACACATGTCATTTTAATTTAAATTATACCCAAAGTCAATAGATTTGATCATATTAAATGCTTAACTATAAAATATTTAAAAATTAATAATTGAAGTCATATTTTATTAATAAATATATAATTAAAATATTTAGAATTAATAACTCTTTCTATATTATTTTTTTATAAATTAAAGTTTGATGGCTAAAACAAGTCTTTGATCTTATGTTTTAATTTTAGAATGCTATACAATTTTTAATTTAATATAATGAGATCCACTGGCACATATAATATTTTATATAAAATTATAATATTATTATTTTGCTAAAATAACATAAATGTATTACTTTATTATTTCCACCATACTCCATCGTAAACTCCTTGATTCTGAAAGTTGTATAAAATAAAAAACAATGCATAATTTTCTGAACATGAATAATATTAACTTAATTTATTTACAGAATATATATAATAGAGTAGAAATCTAATGCATATTCTTTTTAAAAAAAAAAAAGAGAATCAACTCTTTGGTAGAGGAGTTTCTCACCTATTGTATCTACAAAAAATCAGTTTATTATAAATTAATTTATCAAATTTTCATTAAAATACTTTTCTAGACACCTCTTTTTTTGACCAAGGTGTTTAAATTTATTAGAGCCTCCAACTAATCATCAAAGTATGTGTAAGCTTCTCTATCCACACACATTGAGTAACTCTACCAGGAATGATCCTTCGGAGAGGAATGGGAAACTCCTTGATTCCGAAAGTTGTATAAAATAAAAAACAATGCATGATTTTCTGAACATGAATAATATTAACTTAATTTATTTATAGAATATATATAATAGAGTAGAAATCTAATGCATATTTAAAAAAAAAAAAGAAAAAAGAAAAGAGAAGCAAATCTTTGGTAGAGGAATTTTATTAAATCTACAAAAAAATTATTTTATTATAAATTAATTTATCAAATTTTCATTAAAACACTTGTTCAGACATCTCTTTTTTATGGCCAAGGTGTTTAAATATCCTAGAGTACCTAACTTATCATTAGAGCATGTGTAAGCCTCCCTATCTAGACACATTTAGTAACTCTATATGGGACCCTTCGGAGACGAATGAGATACCCTTTGGAGAGGAATGAGAATCGAACTACGAACTTCCACTTAACAGATTCGTCACCATCACTCCAACCTCTTCGAATTACTTATTCAAACAATTAATCCTATTGACACCCATTGTCATTTCATAAATCGAACTAAAAACTCCTACTTAACGGGTTCCTGACATTGACTCCAACCCCTTCGAATTACTTATTTAAACTCTTAATCCTACTCACACCCATTGTCATTTCACTTGTATTAAATGTTACATAATCACACATTCACACCTACTGCCATTTCTATTAAATGTTATATACTATTATATTTCTATAACATTTAAAATTATATTTACAGGTCACTCAATTCTATTTACACCTATCATCATTGCATTAAATGATACATGCTATTCTATTTGTATACGAATTAAAATTGTATTTAAGGTGGGACTCTAGTTGAAGTGAAAAATCTGACTGTTTTAAAATTTGAAAGGCTGCATTAGAGAGTGAGCCCACCAAATGGTAATAAGATTATATAAATGTATAAATTATCATAGAGCTGTCGTTCTGTCACAAATAAGACTCGTTGAATCATGATAGTCTTTATTATTTAAGATTTAAAATGAACTATTAGATAGATATTTTAACCTAATTAATCAAATAGTGAAGAAAAATCAAATAAAAATTATAAAAGTTTAGATCTAAATTTTAAAAAGAAAAAAAATAATTTTAATAGATAAATAAATACTTAATTCACTGTAAACAAATGGTTTGCCTTAAACCTATTAATTTTGTCCTTTGGAGGTGACATAAGAAGGGGCATGAGAGTCCAATTCCATCCTCTACTGACTGAACTTGGAAAGTGCATGCTTACGTGACTCCATTAAGACCGCGAGAAATGTATGGGCCGAAGCACTGAATGTGGTCACTTTTGAAGCCTTGCCGTCGCCGGTCGACGACAACACACGCTCGTTCTACGACCTACGAAATGCCTCGCCACGTGGCATATGATGGGTACCCCCTAGTGGCCCAACACCATTGGTGCTAACGTTATCCTCCATAGTCCATTCACTGGCCAGGCGTCCACCTGTCATTTCTATCTGGCCTTTCAGGATTCTTGACAAGAGGCCTGCATCTGCCTGGCCAGTTACATGCCATGGGAGCTTACAACGAAGAGAGTTTACTTTTTTTTTAAAAAAAATTTTCTGGGCGTTGATGGGTCATGGGTGGAGAAATGGGTGGCTTTGAATGAGAGGGCTTTGATAAAAGAGTTTTTACTGTTGAGTGGTACAGAGTTGAACAGGTAGACTTTTTTTTTTATGTGGTTCTTTTCTGCTATAAATGGGTTGGCAATGGTTCTTTTTGAAGTGAAAACTTGAAACTCTCATCCGCAATAAAAGGGAGAAAGACCCATCAATCAAGGAGGAGCTGCTACTGGAAAGTTTTTTACTTGAGGAAGCAGCTGCATACTTGCATGCAGAAGTCGGCCTTCATTTGTGATTGCTAGTTCGATTCTGGCAGTACTTTGATTATATATAATGAATTTTCAGTGAGGGTCTGGTTTGATTTTGAGTTATTTGGATGCCTTCCATTTCTCATGATTTTCTTTGTTGAGTACTTACTCATACAGGGTTGTGTTTGTCC
Organism: Chimonanthus praecox; assembly: GCA_022113865.1. Classification (NCBI taxonomy): domain Eukaryota; kingdom Viridiplantae; phylum Streptophyta; class Magnoliopsida; order Laurales; family Calycanthaceae; genus Chimonanthus; species Chimonanthus praecox. The sequence goes on along the minus strand of CM039087.1, from coordinate 62,293,190 downwards.
TTAGATCAATAAAAAGTATCCTGGATTACTTGTTTCCTTTGAAAACAATTTCTGGGTTATTGAGTTCATCTAATGAGGTAAGTAAGGGAAGAAAGTAAATCCAAGGAGATCCAGAGCATCAGGTTTCTAGAATGTCTGCAGCGCTGTTATGGGTTGTTTCACCTGTGGAGGTCTCCAATGGCCTTGGATTTTCTGAGTCTACTGGAGAAGGAAGGCGGTTTTGGGGGAATTTAAGGTCTGTCAATAGAGCTTTGAGTTCAAGCCTTGACTGGAAACTGAAGGGAGGAAAAAACAAATGGAGTGTTGGATCCATGAATGTAGATTTGAAACATGCAAATTTGAGGCTAGGCTCAGAAAGCAGTAGAAATTTGCCCGTTGTTTCGAGTTTAGTTGCAAGCTCAGCAGGGGAAGTTGCTCTATCATCAGAAAAGAGAGTTTATGATGTGGTCCTTAAGCAGGCTGCTTTGGTGAAAGAGCAGCTGAGGTCTGATACAGTGCTTGATGCGAAACCAGAGGTAGCTCTTCCAGGCAACCTGCATTTGTTGAATGAGGCTTATGATCGATGTGGGGAAGTTTGCGCGGTGTATGCAAAGACATTTTACTTGGGTTAGTCTTCTCATCTGTTCTTTAATACAAATTTGTCCAATTAGATTGAGAATAGATTTGCCAATTTTGTCGGTTTTTGCGCATTTATTCTATGACAATGCTGCATTTAAAGGGCCTTATATTTATGATGAAATTACATTAGTTATATTTGGCAGTCATTGAAACACAAAAGCAAATCTATTGCAAAATTCATACTGAACAATCACTGCAAATTACAAAATGAAAGTATTTACCACTGTCGAATATTATAGTATTGGTCTGTTAGCAAAAACAGTAAAATACAGAGCCTCTTGTTAAACGTAGCTTAGCTGGTAGCGAAGATATGCCATGTGCAATTGACTTCAATTTCCCTGCTTTCATTCAGGAACTTTGCTCATGACCCCAGAAAGGCGAAGAGCTATATGGGCAATCTATGGTATGGGACTGAACCCCAATATTGATCTTAGCATGCTAGTTTCCTTTGTCATTTTCCAGTCTAATGCATCATATCATTGGCCTCATTAACTTATTTTTAAGGATTTTTAAGCATTCAAAAATTTGTTTTGCATGATAAATGAGAAACTAATAATTTAGTAGGTTTTTAATAGGTTGAGAGTGTATTTTACATAGTATGAGCAGCGAACAAACACAATTTCACATCATCATCATCATCGTAAGCCAAAATGGCATCTATCTGGAGTCGGCTTTATGAGTTCTCCAATTGATCCTGTCATAAATCAAATAATCAATCACCTTACAATCTAACATGTCTTTCTGTATCTCTTCCCTTCATATCTTCAGTGGTTGGCCTTTCTTCCCAGTTCCTACATATGTAGCCTCTCAACTCTATGCACTGGGGCCGTGTCTAGTCTTTACTAACATAATGAAACCACCTCAAACAAGTTTCTATTAGTTTGTCACAACCAAATGATTTTCTCGCAATTTCACACATCTTAAGAAACGATATTGGTTTAAGTCCAATGATAGAGTAACAACATTAATAACAACATTATTATTGATATGGTAGTGTCGTTTTTCAGACTTGATTCTTGTACTGTACTTGTAGCAATACAAATCATTCCAATGTCTTGGCACAACCATAGCTGTTAAGGTTTAGCCTATCTTGAAGAAATGTACCTGAGGCCTTCAAACATTGCTATCTGCTTAACCTCTTCACAGATGACATTAAATGTTTGAAAAAGCAGGATGTGCTTTACAGATTATAAGAAGTAACACCAACATGGAAATTGCACAAGATTGCTTAGAAAAATCATTAATAACAAGATTTTACTCCTTGAAGCATAGTTGGGTTTGAAATTTTTGAATGCTAATTGTAATCCATTGCATGCCTTCCTCGCTTGACTGTTTCCTAATAAAAATGCGAAAGGCATACCAAAATTACATCTGCCTCTAGTCATACAATCTAAGAAAACAGATTTTCATCTATAAATGTTCTTTTCTTTTTTATTTCAATGCTGAGCTGATACAAAAACCATGACCTGCCCATTTATTCACTATCCCAACTACATCTATGGACCAGAAGAACTTTTGTGGTTACTCCAAGCAGCATTAGCACAGTTTTTTCTGCTACATGGCACATTTACTTTGTCTCAGGAAGATCATGAAAGTAAAATTCAATAAAATAACATCTCAGCAAAGTGCAAGAATTTTGGGATGCAGAATTTCATACCCGCAGTGCTCCTCTAGGCAGGCAAGTAGACCATACTTCACTCTTTTGGCAATCCAAGGGTTGGAATGATGGGCTCCAAGCTAATTAGAGGACAAACAAAAGACATCAGAGGTTGGAAGATCAGCATATCAGATATGTTGTGTCTTTTATGGACTTTGATTGTTTCATTTGAACTGTCTACTTGTATTCTTCCAATCAAATGGTTTCTTTAATTTTTTCTCTTAAAGTGATCCCCATTCATGTTCTTGTTGGATAGTCCTGGGGCTCATTTGAGGTGTTAAATCTTTTGTAACTAGTTCAGAGAGATGATTAAAGAAAATGTTGCACAAACACTTCTAAGTAGTTCTCCATTGCTCTGTCAACTACTTCAATTCAGATGAGGAAGATACACCATGGTTTACTTGTGTAAGATGGGCAACTGGACATGTATAAAACAGAACAAAATCTAAACTAGGTGCACATTAATTTTTCTTTTGTATTCTAAAATTAACTATTTGAAAAATTATTTGTTTGTTCTGAAAATGCTAAATAGGAAGTGCCCATGTCAGCATGCATCTGTAGTGAACGTGTTGTGTAAACTGGTGTAGATGTATTTATCTATCATAGACCCATTTAAGAAATTGGTTTCCTATCTCTTTTACCTTCTCAATCATTTAGGTGATGAGGTTCATCTACCTTTTAAACATTAGGATGAATTTCTGATATGGTTTCACAAGTATATTGTATGTTCAGTGTGGTGCAGGAGGACAGATGAGCTTGTTGATGGGCCCAATGCTTCACACATGACGCCAATAGCTCTTGACAGGTGGGAGTCGAGATTGGAGGATCTCTTTGCTGGCCGTCCATATGATATGTTCGATGCAGCACTGTCAGATACAATTTCAAAATTCCCTGTTGACATTCAGGTGCAAGTTTTTGTAGTGCGAACAACTTTTGCAGCATTCACATCCACAGATTTCTTTAGCAGAATTTTGTCTTGGAAATAGTACAATGATGGCTACAGATTTTTGATGCTTTCATATGATCCCATTTGGCACTGAGAAACAAAAAATAAAAAAATTAAGGGTACCATTCCAAAATGGAAAATGGTTCCTAGAACAAAGGGGTGAAGTGTGGGGTCATGGCTGATCCTGAAGATCTACATATGATTATTTTTTCCATATGCTTGGTTTCAGTTTTTCTAGTGTTATGGTGGAGATCCACTCCCTTGGAGATTTTCTGTCCACTTGTAAGTTTAATTGAGACTTTTATATCTTCACCGTTGAATCTTCGTCTCTTCACCCTTGACGAGGATTCTGCTACCTTCATGGCTAATGTCATTCTCTGTTGCCATGTAGAGGAACACATACTGATCTTTCTCGACTTGCTTTTCTAATCATATGAAATTTGAAATATTCAAATGTAATTTAGTCTTTGAATTCGATGATGGGGGCATTCTGCTTTCCCACAAAAACTTAAAAAAGATGCTTTATCTGTTAGTGATTTTCGGGCATTCGTTTTTCTATGTATAAATTCATGGGGTATGTCCTCCATTCCTAGGGGAGTTTGGAATTCATGATGCCATTCATATTCTGTGTCATTCCAAAATCCAAATTATCTTTCTTAGACGTCTTCGTAATATTTGATACAGATGATATTATAGACTTCTCATCTAACACCTGTATCTATTGCCTCCTACAGCCATTCAAAGACATGATTGAAGGAATGAGGATGGACCTTGTTAAGTCAAGATACAAGAGCTTTGATGAGCTCTATCTCTACTGCTATTACGTTGCTGGGACTGTTGGTTTAATGAGTGTTCCAGTGATGGGTATTGCTCCAGATTCACAGGCAACAACAGAAAGTGTCTACAATGCTGCTTTGGCATTAGGGATTGCAAATCAGCTCACCAACATCCTCAGGGATGTTGGAGAAGAGTAAGTGGAAAACCATAGTACTTTCTATTTACCTATTTCTCCTCCTCACCTTTCTTTAATATACATCCAAGTAAATGTAGTTAAAATCCTTTTGACTGGAATCGTATTATATCATTTATCTGTACATGCTGATATTCCATAGTTCCTTAAATTTCCATGTAAGTGTTACAAAGATCCATTTCTTTTTCTACCATTCAATGTTGGAGAATTAATGCAATTTAATCCGTTGTCTTTTCTACACTGTTGAACATCGATTCTTCTTTCCATGGATTGATTTTTTTTAATTCCAAATTCAGTGGAAGGAAATATTTAAGTTTTAATATAAACCAATTGATGGTTCCTATTTTTGATAATACATTCCTCAGCATTTTAAGCAAGCGTGGCAAGAGCCTCTTTTTTTTTTTGTGACTTTTATGTTGATATCAGTTCAATTCAGTCTATTACTTTTTTCACACTAAAAAAATATCAACCCCTCAATGCATTTATCTCATTTTTTTTTTTTTATCATTTTCATTATTGAAATTCAGTGCTATGAGAGGAAGAATCTATCTGCCACAAGATGAGCTTGCACAGGCAGGCCTTTCTGATGAGGACATATTTGCTGGGAAGGTGACGGATAGGTGGAGAAGCTTCATGAAGGGCCAAATCAAAAGGGCAAGGATGTTCTTTAAGGAAGCAGAGAAAGGAGTAAGAGAACTTAATCAAGCTAGTAAATGGCCGGTAAGACGAAGATGATTTGTTTTTTTTTTTAATTTAATGCTATATTCTGAAGCATTTCTCTATTTGTTTGACTGTACACTACGATCACCATTACCCAATCACCCATTTTTGAAGAAGCCATAGTTTTTAAAATATTTTAGAATTGGTCTCATTTGCTTCCTTGCCTCTCATCTGTAGATTGAACTATCATTTTAGTCATTTAAGAAACTTACCACAAAAATAATTCCAGCTCTCCAAGATGCTTGCCCATCCATTGAAATTTCTTGTTTGGTGAAATATTAGATGTATCAATCAAAAAATTGCTCCTATTGGACACTTGTATGAATGATCATTAGATGCTTTACAAGGGCTACTGAAATTAATGGGTAGCAGAGCATTCGCAGAGGAACTGCACTGATTAAATGCCATACAATCATTGAGTTTATGTGCCAATGGTTGTTTCTGAAAGATCAAATCTTGTTCCTTTGATTTCTTTTCACATTGTACAATGGCATGCACCTCATATTTGTCATGGTCATTGTTATCATCTTCATAATCATTATCCCATCTATTTGGGTTCAGTGATCTGAAGTCTATTTTTCCACTCAAGCATTTAAAATTTGACTTCCGTTTACACCACACGTATATCTTAACATACGAAACATTTTATCTACTTGTCATTTAGTACATATAGCATTGTCAGTCTAATTACCGAAGGTGTCTAAGCGTCTCACCCGACTAATTCTTCGGGGCATGTGAGCACCTCCCAACACGCACACAACCGGGTTCTTTTCGGGGAGTGGCCTTTTGGGTTGAGTGTGAATCGAACACAACACCCCAGCTTCCTGAGGCGGGTTCTTGGCCGTCAGGTCAACCCCTCAGGGTTTAATTATCATATTATATAATTGCCTTGGTGCTCTCTATCACACAAAACACCAGTAGTTTACCTACCCTTCGCTCCATATTTTTCTTACTAGTTATGTCCAACAAGATCCTCCATTTGACACTATCATTTCACTCAAGTACAAAATGTGGTGCTGTGATTTTCAAATTTAATCGGTTCAGTTTCCCTCTTCTCTAATTCAATAAACTCATGCTCCATATATTAATTACCTTTCTTATTCTAATTCTTAGAACATTTGTTTCATGCACCTAATTTGATGGAATGATCTAAATAACCTTTGCATCTATGTTGCAGGTATTGGCTTCCTTGCTTCTGTACAGTCAGATACTGGATGAAATTGAGGCGAATGATTACAACAGCTTCACAAAGAGAGCATATGTTAGCAAAGGCAAGAAGATAATGGCACTTCCCGTCGCCTATGCAAAGTCTGCTGTCATCTCATCAAGAAGATGAGCCATGCAAAAGCATGAGAAACTAAACTTGCAGCTATTTCTGGTGCAGCTGTGCTTTAAGTTCGCATGATCTCAAAGAAAGAGATAAAAATAGGCATAATTTTATTGGTTTTGGATAAATTATCATTACCATTTCTCAGATCAGTGTCAATACATATCATTGTACACACGTATATATATATATAGTTCTTCTATGTTCATTTCTAGTTTTATTGACAGGACAATATACTGCCTTCTATGTTAAGACTGGGGTATCCAGACTAGCTCAGTAGGTGGAGGGATCCAAGTTCTTTATAAGTTTCTAAATCTTCCCCTTCACAATCAATGTGGAACTCGTTCACTGTCCCAACAATCCCCTACTCGAACGAGGCTTTCCGGCGGATAGAACGTTTAGGAATATGGCTTTGATACTACTTGTTAGGACTGGAAATCTTCTCCTACACAACCAATGTGGGACTCTGATGCGGGCATCCAGAGACGTAGACAGAATTTTAATTTTGACCCGGGCGGGTGCATTATCAAATTAGCAAGTTCGGGCCCCAAGTCAAAAGATCAAAATTATATCTTCGATCCAGGTGGGTATCCGAGTCAGAAGATTTGGTGTAGTGGATCCAAAGCAAGTCTAAGAACAGGCCCAGCAGAGCAGGCCCAATGGCTAAAGAGGTGCTGACAGTTGTGAATTAGAATCCTAAATCAACTAGGATTTTAATTAAATTAGGAAAATTTCTTTGTGTTATTTTCTAGATTTAGAATTTGTTATTTTCATAATTGGAGGGTCGGCTCCTTGTTACTTGTTAAGATAGGACTCTCTTTCCTTGTTAAGATAGAACTCTCTTTCCTTATTAAGGTAGGACTCTCTTTCCTTTTTAAGGTAGGACTCTCTTTCCTTGTTAAAGTAGAATTCTCTTTCCTTATTTTAGGTTAGGATTTCTTATAAATAAGATTGTAATCAGCCCCTTGAGGAGAGGGGAATATTTTGATCAATAAAATTGTTATTTTGTTTAGCAAAACGAAGGACTGTTTTGTGAAGATTCAAGTGCAAAACGAAGGACTGTTTTGTGAAGATTCAAGGGTTATTCAAGATATTATTCAAGTTTCCGCTATAATTTGAGGTTGGGTATTCTTAATCCTACCTAGCCTACATCAGACTCGTTCTCTCTCCCTACACTTCAATGTTGCAAATTTTAAAGATCAAAATTACAAGAATAGAATGACTGTACGAACTAAACCTCCATTTATACAGTCATTGGACAATTCATATAACTACATAAAGAAGTCTTCCGCATTTAGAAGAGATTCTTCATGGTGTCAAGTAATTTATTATTGTTAAGAGTTTTTGAATGAATGAGAATGGAATTTATACAGTCATTGGACAATTCATATAACTACATAAAGAAGTCTTCCGCATTTAGAAGAGATTCTTCATGGTGTCAAGTAATTTATTATTGTTAAGAGTTTTTGAATGAATGAGAATGGAATAGTATTCAAGTACATGAAAAAAGTGATAAAAATAGGGTGCCAATATAGACACCGCAAAATCCTGTCACTAGACATCGATTTTGTAATTTTCAGTGGAAATTACCATACTGCCCTTCCGTGTATAATCGATCGATCGAACGTGCAGTGCACTTTTCACGTCGATCGATCGATTACACGAACGGAAGAAAATAATCAGAAAATGTGAAATGATTCTGTCGATCGATTGATAGCATCCTATCAATCGATCGACAGAATACAGTAATTAAATAAAAAAATAATTTAAAATTTTAAAGTTATTTTTTAACCACTGTATATTTTCAAAATTTCTCAAATTGAATATCCGGACTAATTATGATAACCTGAACAAAATATTTTAAGACTTCAAGATCTTTTGACACTCCCAAATATTTAAAACAGAGTGTTTTACAAATAAGGGTATCCCTAGGGTGTACCAAAAATACATTTAGAAGTGTCAAAAGACCTTGAAGTCTTAAAGTATTTTTATCAGGTTATCGTAATTAGTCCGGATATTTAATTTGAAAAATTTTGAAAATACACAGTGGTTAAAAAATACGTTAAAGTCTTATCTTTCCTTTAAAACTTTAACATTATTTTTTAAGCACTGTATTTTCAAAATTTTCAAATTGAATATCCGGACTAATTACGATAACCTGATAAAAATACTTTAAGACTTCAAGGTCTTTTGACACTCCTAAATGTGTTTTCGGCATATCCTAGGATACCCTTATTTGTAAAACACTCTTTTTTAAACATTTGGGAGTGTCAAAAGACCTTGAAGTCTTAAGGTATTTTTATCAGGTTATCGTAATTAGTCCGGATATTCAATTTGAGAAATTTTGAAAATACACAGTGCTTAAAAAATAATGTTAAAGTTTTAAAGGAAAGATAAGACTTTAACGTTATTTTTTAACCACTGTGTATTTTCAAAATTTTTCAAATTAAATATCCGGACTAATTACAATAACCTGATAAAAATACTTTAAGACTTCAAGGTCTTTTGACACTTCTAAATGTGTTTTTGGTACACCCTAGGGATACCCTTATTTGTAAAACACTCTGTTTTAAATATTTGGGAGTGTCAAAAGACCTTGAAGTCTTAAAGTATTTTGTTCAGGTTATCGTAATTAGTCCGGATATTCAATTTGAGAAATTTTGAAAATATACAGTGGTTAAAAAATAACTTTAAAATTTTAAATTATTTTTTTATTTAATTACTGTATTCTGTCGATCGATTGATAGCATGCTATCAATCGATCGACAGAATCATTTCACATTTTTCTGATCGTTTTCTTCCGTTTGTGTAATCGATCGATCGACGTGAAAAGTGCACTGCACGTTCGATCGATCGATTATACACGGAAGGGCAGCATGGTAATTTCCACTGAAAATTACAAAATCGGTGTCTAGTGACAGGATTTTGCGGTGTCTATATTGGCACCCTAAAAATAAATGAGCATGAAGAAAAATTAAAGAATGACCGATTTTTTTCATGCATAATTTATGAAAATGATCCACTTACCCACTCAATCTTTAGTTTTCAGTGGTTGGATCTTTCAACCCAAGTCCATACAATTCTCTATTTATGATAACACCCACCTAACCATCTAAATAAAGGTAAAACAAAGGAGGTAACCTTTTGTCAATATGTTATACTAATATCTATCCTCTTTACTTATTGAACGGTGCACACTAGAATAGGATTTGTTCAAGAGTTCTTGTATTACAAAGATTTTTAGAATTTACTTAAATGTAATAAGGAACTGAGTGTTGGATTTGCTACAGTGCAAAACAGGTGATTCGAATTCATCCTGCAAGTGATTTCATAGTGGTAAATGCATATCTTGAGTCCTAACTCATCTCAAGAGAAGCTTACACTTAAGTTTCATATTTTTTGTGATTAGTCTCATCTCCAATATAAAATAGAGACTCATTATAAAAACAAAATTTTTAATACCAAGCCATAGAGGATCTCCATCAAATGAAATGTTTTCACCTTCCATGTGACTGATGAGAGTGAAGATTAAAAATCTCAAACTTACTGTTGTCTGATATGTTTTCCCTCCTCTAGATCTCTTCATTCTTCCTCCTCTTCTCCTCTTCCTTCACCAGCTCCTAATCCTGAAATTGTTTGTAGCTGAGCCTAATAGAGGAATTTCGTAATTCCCCCGATTTCCAAACCGCACCTCCAGGAAACACCCTATGAATATTTTCACCAAATGGGTGACCAACAAAGCGCTGATAGGAATCCGAAGGGGTTGATGCGAAGCTGAAGTCTTAGGTTCGCATTCTATCTTATGGGTCATTTGCTGTAGTTTTACCTAGTGTGTGTGGATAAAAAGACTTACACACACGTTAAGAACTAGTCGGATGCTTTAAGAGGGGGCTTGGACACCACAGTCATTAAAAAATAAAGCGCTGACATGAATTATACATGCCAAAAATTCTAAGAGCTAAACACCTTTCTTTTTTTTACCCTTTCTTGAAAATCCATCCATTTACGTGGAATTCAACGACAAACGACTTGCAAAGTCGATTTAGAAAATGTCAATTTGTTTAATAAATAAGTTAAGTTGACCATTTGTACAGTAACATATTTAAAATTGAAAGTGACTTTCATAGATTTTTTTCATGAGTCATGATAGAAAATCTTTAAATTGCTTTTCTGAATAAAAAATTCTCTAAAAGTAAAAATAAAAAAAAATTGTACAAATAAACATGAAAAAAATCTTGCTTCCTTAAAAGATGATTTTTCTAAGAAAATCTATACAAACATATATACGCTAAGTGACAAATTAAATTTTTTTAAAAATATTTTTACATACATGGAAAACGATTTCAATGACGATTCAAAGTGAGGGTAAGTCTTTTTTGTGGGTGTCTCTAGCCAACAATGTCAAGTCATTGAATATATAAATGAGTCTTTTTGTTGGAGCCATAAAAATCCCTGCATCAAAGACTCAAAGTCTGCACTGAGTTCGAGCCTTGACTCGACAGAATTTCAAGTCGAGTAAGTCTGGCTGTGTTCTCTATAATTTTTTTAAAATTCAGTCGAGGTTCTCGACTCAACCCATCGAGTTGAAACTGTACCCAACTGAAATCAAAACATATTCTAATTACTTCTTGTTTTCTTATCATTGAAGGAGAACCATACATCAATAGAAAGATTACTGAGAAGAATGAAAGCTGAAGAGGAAGAGATTGCAAGGGGGAACAGAAGAGAGATAATAGCAGCAAATATATACGTAATAAAGAAGAAGCGAAACAATTCAAGGAGATGGGCGAATGGATCTGAGATAATCTTCAAGGGCTTGAATTTGCTCCTTGGAAGGGGGCTTCTCATTGTTCTTGATGGATCTGTGCACATCATAAGTTGTTGAAGCCAGAAAAAGAAGCCTGTTCTCTCAAGAACAGATAAACCAACCAAGACTGAGGATAAGGGGAATTTAAAAAAAAAAAAAAAAACCAACAATAAGAACTTGAGAAAAGATTATGGATAAGAATTGGAAGGTACCCAGATGCTGCCAGTACAATCTGCCCTGGAAATATGTATTTGCCGAAGATCTTCATCCTTCTTCTTCTTCTTCTTCCTGTTGTATTCTTTACCTGTAAGATTCACCGCCCAAAAGAAAATGGAAAATATATCATAAATTGAGTAGCTAAGGAGTCGTTGTTGTCATTGTGACCCGACTTCTATGCTTCCCCAAATTGTCATCCAGACCGTTGATCAAGCAGGTTCACATGAGCCTCTATAAAAGTAGAAAAGGGGACGGTAACAGGGGTGCAACTAGGGCGTCTTCCTCGGCCCAAAGTCTTGTTGAACCCGTAATGAACCAATGGGTTGAACACATATCAGCCGGTTGAGCTGAGACTTCACTAAATTCTTAAACCCATTTAGCTAAATGGGTAGGACTCTCGCTTTTTATATATGTGTGTTCCATTTTCTTCTGTCGTTTCAAATTATTCTGAAATGAATTAAGAAATTAATTGTCCAAGTTAAAAGTAGAAGTGATGAGCTAGATGAGGATTAAATTTGAGATCAAAACTTAACTTACCAGTCGCTTCATTTAATGGGCAAAGGCATCATGTATCCTTACAAATTGCTAGATATTGACTCTTGCGATTGAATTCAGTTCTTTTGCTGAAGACAAGTGATTAGAAATTGAGTTTTAAGTTCAAATTTCGTCTTCTTGTAATTCATCATGTCATGCCTAGGACCACGAATAAAGAATGTAAAACAAATCTCTCATTATAACCAACTTGTATTTAAATAAGTGCTGGGAATTAACTATAAGAATCAAGGTTTTACGTTGGGTATTCCACAGTTTCTCACAGGTAAATTAAAAAGAAAGAAAGAATCGAGGTTTATGATGTACCAATTTAGAAACTAGATTTAAAAAAAGAATTTCTGCGCTTAATTTCATAAATTTATGACATCGGAAATTATAATAAATAAAGAGCTAAAATCAAGTCAGAAAGAATCTTTTTGTGAATACAATTAAAATCTTTTTCCATGATAGTTGGTGTAAATTTCTAGTTAAAATAATATGATTCTCCCAGTAATAGGATCTTCTATTTGGGAGATATTTATAGAATGTTAAGATGTTTTGGCAATTAAAACGATTTAGTGTTTTTTATTTCAATGGTTTGCATATTTGAAACATGACTCGCCGGTTCTGAGTTTCTGTACACCTTTATGGGTCAAGCACTAGATAAGATATGTTAAATGGGCTTAAAAATTTGCTAGTGGATTGGACCATAATTGAACTGGGCCCTTCGTTCGCTAGTTGAATTGGATAAGATCTCTGATACAATATTTGAACTAGTCCAGGCCATCATAACAAAATTCAAGTCCAACTTGCTTTCATTAGGATTCATCTGAGATTAGGGTTTATAATGGGCTTATTCAGAGTTTTCAAGCCCAGTGGATATTAGGAATTCACGGTGTGAATATATTCATATCTTTATTTATCCAACATATAAATAAATATTAACATTTTGCTTATTAAATAGTTATGATTTGTTTGAATGTTATAAAAAGCAAAATAATAAGGAAAATTTATCCTAAAAATAGAAGTTTGAAAGGTTTGATCTCTCCTTATCATATTAGAATAAAAAAATAAAAAAACTTGTGTAGAAAAAACTAAGAAATAGGAAAATGATTTTAACATTATGTTTGTTAGTTGAAAGGGTTTACCCTTCTCGTGTTATTATCTAAAATAGGAGAATTTGTACAAAAATATTATCAAAAATAGAAAAAAGGATTATATGATTGAATTTGGTGAGTTTGAAAGAATTACTCTACCAATTGCATTAGTATTCAGAAGTTCGTGGAATGAAGAAAGGATGATCCAGTACCAACCTTTTAATGAGTATCTCGTGTGAAACCCGTGTTTTTTACTATTAAATGGAAAAGTTAGATTTTATATTTTTGTTGAAAATCTTAAATAATGTGCCGGTTAAGAGAGGGGTCCAAATCTCGACTGAAACATCTCGTATTGGCTGAGATATCTCAGGTTTTGGATGCCCCAAGACCTTTGTCTATTTCTCCTATCTGATTGTTTGAGCTGGGCCTTCGTACCATTAATGGCTGGGATGGTGCACTTGCCCAGCAAGGCAGGATGTATTTGGGCTGTAAGTAATTAACCATTAGGTTCAACCCTTCACCAATCCATAGACCCAGGGCCAGCTCGACATATGTTGAGGCCTAAGGCGAAAAATCTAAATAGGGCATTCTTGGTATTAAATATATTATTATAAGTAATAATTATTTAAAATTTTAATTTATATAATAATAGAATTATCTAAAATCTTTTTTTCTACTTTTGAGATATAAATTACTAATTAAATTTTTGTATTCATGTTTTGCTAAAATATAATTGCAAATATGGTTAATTAATTTTGTCTTTAAATTAATGTAAAATTAAAATGAACTAAATTGAAAGGTTAAAGAACAATAGAACATGACATTGTGAAAATCAGAGAATTGATGATTGGTTACAATGTCTTTTATTATTCTACCAACTCACCAAAGATCTCTAAATTAAAAGTCACAGCATGATTTGCAGAGAGGAAATATATTGTTAAATAAAATTTTATAGACACAAACTTAAACCAAAAGAAGCACAAAATAATCCAAAATCCTAACCCTACAAATTCACAAATCAACACTCATAGAAAATGCAAACAATACAAAAAATGGCTAAGAGAATCCCTTGAAATACATTCCTCTTGTCTAAAGTACTTTAATCAATTGCTTATTCTATAAACAGAAGAGGCCCCTCTTGACTCTTGAGTACTTGAAATTACTGATTTTTTCTAGCTTTGCCAACATATGTAATTTTCAAAATATTTGATCCACTTATTAGATGAAAGATCCTTTAGGTCTATGATCAACATTGGAGATCTTCAGTTAAATGGTTGAGTATTTTCTAAAACTATGTCCTAACTCTCGATTAATACCTCTACTAAAATAGTCTCATTTCAATTGTAGAGTATTATTACCAAATATCTCATAATTCAAAAAAAGAAAAGAAAAACTCTTTGACAAATCCCTCAAACATCCCTCAAACAGGCTTAGACATGTTCCTTTTTCCACATGCTCTGTCTCTCAATCCCATCCACTCCACCATGTAATCAAAATACAAGTGGGGTCTTTTTCAAATGGGGGCCTAAGGCCCAAGCCTAACTTACCTTATAGTTAGGCTGGACCTAATCATACTTAGTCTTGTCCCCTTTTCCACATGCTCTGTCTCTCAATCCCATTCAGTCCACCATGCAATCAAAATAGGAGTGGGACCCTTTTTAAATGGGGGCTTAAGGCCTAGGCCTAACTTGCCTTATAATTAGGCCGGGCCTGATAGACCAATGCATACTTCGGTTTTATCCTATTTGGGAGCAAGATCTCAGCTGCTAATATTTCCCTGGTATTTTACTAATTATGGAAGCTCTAATTAGGGGACCTTAGAGGTTGAGAGTCTAGAAAAAATGATTGTAACACGGGTGGGTAAAACTTACCCCCAATGGATCATCCTACATTTATAATTTTAAACTTTAAAAATTAGATTATTATGAGATTAATTTTTCTATTCCCATCTTACATTATTATAATAATTAGGTGTAGCTCAACTGGTTGTCTTCCGCCTCAGGAAGCGAGAAGTTGTGGGTTCGAGTTCTCATGGTCTAACTTTGATGTGCTTCATGCTGGATATCCTACAGTTTTCCAAAATGTAAATTCAAAAAAAAGATTACGAAATTCTAATGACATAAATTTGTTCAGATATGCTGAGATTTGATTATACAATGGGGGTGTATGGAACCAAGTTGTATCAAAAGAATAAATTAGGGTTACTTTTAGATATTAAAGGTAAGAAAATGTCCAACTTGTTTGAGAAAGGTAATCGATCTTCATCCAATTTTGAGAACAATATTTTTTTTTTTAAAATTGAGAACAATATTATTTGATTTGATGATAATAATTGTTGAGATTCATCGATTATTTGTTACGCATTTGATATGATTTAACTTGAAGGCATAGAGTATAGGCGTTAAATTGAGCCAGTCTAACATAAAATAGATCTAAAGAAATTGATTTTCTATTTTTCGTAAGATTTGGAATTTTAGAGTATTGATTTATCCTCTAATAATAATATATATTTTTATTAAATATTCAAAATACTAGGTATATAAATAGTAGCTATAGATAGAGATGTAAATAGGTTTGGATAACAAATTAGATCCATTTAAGGTTTTTAATTAAAATTTGAATTTGAATCTAACATTTGTATAGATGTGGGGTTAGATCAAACTATATCCATATCAAATAATCCAATAATTTGAATGGAATGTAAATGGTATATTTATTATAATAACATAGTATAGATTAAGCTATATTTGAAAAAAAACCCTAATATTTACTCATCCATTGCAAATTAGAAAAATAGTATATGCAAGATATAGCTAGTTAAGAAACATCCTCTATTTTTAAATATAAATGAACATTCTAGTTAAGAATCTCAAAAGACATGGCTATCCTAAATTGACCACTATGTCAAAATTTTAATATGATGAAGTTACCCTTTATGGATAAAATAACATAAATGTTTTTACATTGAAAAATGTTTTCCTTTCTTATGAATCAATTTTTTAATTGGAGACTTTTGAGATTTTTTTTCTTTCTAAAAATTAATCTTTCTAAATATTTTCTAAGTCACCCGTACCTTCGTTTCTTGACCATATCCCTTATTCTCTTATTATTTTTATTTATTTTCAAAAATGATATTTTCCATTATTTTTCATGAGAAATGGTTGATCATAATTTTCCTTTTTAACAATTTTCATCTATTAATTTTTTTTTTTTTTGTTATTCTACATGAAAACATCTCTTTATTTTTAGAAAAGGGAGTTTTTGAGATTCTAAAGAAAGCTTAGGTTTTTATAATAATTTTAAAGATACAAGGTATTTTTTTTTTAAACTCAACGGGCTTGTAGAATTTTCTCTTTAATTAGTATAACATAAACCTATAATAATAAAAAAAATCGATACTTAGTAGTTTATAGTTTCTATTTTGTACGACATGGATACTGTTGAAAGCATTTTGCATGAAATCCTTGTACCTAATTGGATTGAGGGTCTACCCCTCACATCCAAGTGAGTTCATAATTAATTTTCTACTAAATTCTATAATGTGGTATGAAAATAATTTACACAATTTAATTCCATTGTAAAAACATGATTAGAAGTCATGATACAAAACTAAAACAACAAAATTTGCAATTGATACTGCATGAGGTGGTTTTAGACTATTAGGGATTATGGTGAGGAGTTTATTGTCATGCAGGCTTGTGTTAAATCTTGTATGTTGCAAAGGTTTTGGGCTTATATATGAGGATAGACATCACCCACAGTGGTTAACTATTTCATGGCATTGCAGTGAGGCTCCTCTTGATATATAGGCCCTACACGAAAGAGGTGTGGGTTCCTCTGGCGAGTGCGACATGGATTGGGCCAGAAAGAATGTCAGTGGGTGTGTGAGGAGTTCCACATTGAATATGTACCGTGAAAGTCCTGGACTTAATAGTGGAAGTGGGCATCTCTATGGGACGGAAATTGCCTCCCGTGACATCCATTATTACACAAAGTTGAATGAGAAAATGAAAGGCAGAATGAATGTGGAAATCTGCTTGGGAATGAAGGGTTTCTTATTAAAAGAACCTTTTGTGTCTTGAAATTAAAAAAGAAAAAAAGAAACCAAAGAGCTTTATACAGAAGGTAAAAAAGCTGTGGTAGCTGAAAAGTATGATTGGGAATTAATAAAATATCAACTACTAAGTACAAAGAAGACACGAAAGATGATTAAGTTAACAAAGGGAAGGAAGAAAAAGTATGAATTACTAGAAGGAAGGACAATTTGGTTGATAGTGAGGAAATGATTTGGAATCTAAGATTTTCTCTGCTATTGATAAACTATCTTGACAAAAAGATGTTCAAATATAAGTAAAAAAGGTCAGAATGAGTTGAATTACAGAAAAATAACATCAAGGAAGAGAAAGAACTTTTGAAAAGGACAGTTTTCTTGAAAGAAACTCAGTGAGAGAAAGTTGTAAGCAAAAGTTCATTTAAGATTCTTGGAAATAGTTTGTTTTGCTCACAATCAGTTGGTTGTGTTTACGATGTTTTACTTGAAATATTTATTCTCCATCAAGCATTGAAAATTTGTATAATGAAAATGGAATATATAGAGTAAATATAGCGAAATAGTGAATTAGAAGGATGACCGGTTAAAATTTAGATATTCGAGTGAATATTATCAAATCAAATGGAAGTTCATGTGTGGATGGATAAGATGGGAGAAGGGTCGTTGAGTGCCCAGAGAATATCATATCTATTAATTCACATGAATAGCTCAATTAGTCTAAGATTTTAGAATTAGACTAGAGATCTTGGATTCGACTCCTTCGCAGCTTACTTGGTACACGAGACTTATGGATGGTTTCGTGTATCCGTGAGATTAGTCTCACCTCTAATTTAGAATGAAAATATCTTGTTATCTAAAAAATAAAACACATCTACACAACGTTTATTAGATATTACCATTTACCTAGAACAAGAGATGAAATTTTCAATTTCATATGAAAAAAGGGCAGCACATCAGATAAGATAGGGGTGATTATGATACCTAAATAATTCATAAATTATATCGTAGATGAATCATAAGTGAATTATTCACATGCATGACATAATGATTAAAATAATTTATTGGATAAATATTTTTACGCATGGTAGTTAAAGCACGAGACACAATCAAGACACTAAGGGCCTTAGAATTTAAAGCGTAAAGCACATATTTAGATGCAAGCTACGCTTATTTAGGTACTTCAAAATAATGGTAGACTAATAGATTAATGCCCTTATTTCATCAATATTAATAAAATACAACAACATCATTCTAAAAACAAATATATTCACATGCATGACATATCAATTACATAAGTAGAATTAAATACTAAGAATTACATTTGGGAGTCTTAACATAGTTTTCGTAGTTAAGGAGACTGTTCATTGATAGCTTCACAAACATAGACAAAATATGTTGAAGTCCATGAGGATAGGATTAAGTGAAGTTTCACTATTGTCCTATCATTCTAATCTTATAATTATTATTAGTCTTTTTGACTTAAAATCAATAATTTATTAGTCATTTATTCAATCTTTTAATAGATCATCTTGCTAAGAAACTTTGCTAGAACAAATTTCTCAGAGTTTTTCCAATACCAGTCAGTAAATAGCTGAGAAAATAAGGAATTTGCCTTTGCCATGACAAGAGAATATATCTTGACATCTAAGCTTTCAGGGGATGAACAGATGTATGAAATTCAAAGAAGGGGTTGGTGGAACAATTTTTTTTTTAAGCATACCTGTAGCAACTAATGAAGAATATGATATTTTTTGTGGTTTTAATATTGCTAAACCTCTCTCCTTTTATATATATATTCAGTTTATACAAAGGTTGCTTGAGCTAGATAACAATATAAAAGAGGAGTGGCAATGGATGAGGATGACGAACATGGCCCAATATATCCCAAGTATGGGCAAAGCTATTAGGACTTGAAATTGTAGTTGACCTGCAGAACTCAAAGGACAAGATATGATTCACCATACAATGATTTTTTTTTTTTTGAAAAATAAAATAAAAAATAGGAAAGATTTGGATATTGGTATAATATTGACTGAGGGTCGATTTATCAGATGATTGACTCTCATGTTGAGGTTTTCTCTAATTTTACTAAATATTCTTAGTTAGAACTGTTTTTGAAAAATAGGTTAAACCAGATCAGATGTAGAAACTTCAAAGTAATGGGCCTCTCAAGTAAGAAAGATTGAGATAAAAATCATTATAATCTAGTGGTAAAGATATTTTTTAACTCAAAACCCGTCTCAAGTAGTGGGAATCCTGAGTTTGATTCTGACTCTACCCCAAATGGTCATTTCCTGTAAAGTTGTACATATTTTGAAGATTAATCGAGTGTTCTGAGAGGCATGGACACCTTACTAAAAAAAAAAAAAAAAGAGAGTAAGAAAGACCGAATCTGGTTAACAGTTTTGGATGGTAAGAATCATTCATCAATGTCAGTCATGCACTTTAGAAAAAGATATTTGATTATAGAGTCTCATGTGAATGAACCAAGTTAGGGACTGCAAAAAAAATGTACAGTAAAAATAGAAGGGTTTTTAAAGTAAAATAGAAGGTTTAAGAGGTAATGAAATGAAAATTAAGCAACTCTCAATGACTGAGAACCAAGCACATCACAGGCTAATGTTTACCTCACTAACTTTGCTTCTAAGCACATCTAAGAAGTCCAAACTTAAGATACTAGCAAGATATTTTTGATTTTTTCACTAACATACAATCATTAGAATTTTTTCATAACTCAGCTCCTTTATAATCACTATATGCAACTTAACCCTATGAAATCAGTAAGGCAGGATGTATTTGGGCTGTAAGTAATTAACCATTAGGTTCAACCCTTCACCAATCCATAGACCCAGGGCCAGCTCGACATATGTTGAGGCCTAAGGCGAAAAATCTAAATAGGGCATTCTTGGTATTAAATATATTATTATAAGTAATAATTATTTAAAATTTTAATTATATATAATAATAGAATTATCTAAAATCTTTTTTTCTACTTTTTGAGATATAAAATTACTAATTAAATTTTGTATTCATGTTTTGCTAAAATATAATTGCAAATATGGTTAATTAATTTTGTCTTTAAATTAATGTAAAATTAAAATGAACTAAATTGAAAGGTTAAAGAACAATAGAACATGACATTGTGAAAATCAGAGAATTGATGATTGGTTACAATGTCTTTTATTATTCTACCAACTCACCAAAGATCTCTAAATTAAAAGTCACAGCATGATTTGCAGAGAGGAAATATATTGTTAAATAAAATTTTATAGACACAAACTTAAACCAAAAGAAGCACAAAATAATCCAAAATCCTAGCCCTACAAATTCACAAATCAACACTCATAGAAAATGCAAACAATACAAAAAATGGCTAAGAGAATCCCTTGAAATACATGGACACCTTAACCCTATGAAATCAGTAGAAAAGTTTCAGTTTTAGACATGTGGAAGTGAGCTCGTTTGCATGTAGGATGTTCTGTCACACATTGAAGGAATATTTTATGATTTAATTACCAGTGAGGGATGCCCAAGAAGATGTCGATGTTCCAACCCACGCATTCCTATCAACAGATAAGCCAAATCCCTAGAGACAATGCTAAAAACAAAATCATGTGATAATATGGTTCTCTATTTCTATTTTTTTTTTGTGGTGCTGACTTGGCTTTTGATGGGCAAGAATTAGGTGTATGTAAAAAAAAAATCTAAGGTTCTCATTTTTCTTACTTGTTGGAACCAGCATTGACCCTAGTATATTCTTTTGTGGTAAAATAGTATTTTTTTATTGAAATTTATTGATAACTTGTCACTTGTCTTGTAGTATTCAACTTGAAAAATGGTCCAACCCAGCATAAAATATAATAAAATCAATTTTTTTTTGCATTCTGTTATCTCTAGAGCTTTTAGTATATTGGTCAGATATCTAACATTGTCGACATAGTAAAAAACATAAATAGAAAAGTTTCTTTCTAATCCATACATTTCTATTTATTTAAACACTATGAGAAAAAAGATTTCAATACACAAAGAAGAACAAAAAATCAACATTAAGCACAATTTTTGAACAATTTATCATGAAAACCTTCTAGATTATGCTTACATTTCCTTTGGATTTTCTGTGAAAATCTTGGTTACACAACAATATATCTGGGAAAAAAAGTCATTTTTTTTTCACTTTTAACTTTCTCCAAACATGAAAAAAAGAGGGGGAGTGGGGAGGGATTTGTGTAGTTGTATACCACCTAATGAGATGCTCCTTGTGCCACTGGAATAAGGATTCGTTGCTGGTGTTAGTCACTTGTGTCAAAATAAAGAACATTTAAAGAGAGACTAACAAAATTACAAAGGTAAGTCATACAAAGCATAAATATATATAAACTTATTTGATTAATATCTTTATTAACTAGTAAAATTGTTACATTTGCTAACTTAAAGATTTATTTACCATCTTCAAATTTATATTCATATAATAAAATTGACCTATTTGAAAACTTTTAATTTTTGTTACCTCACTATAAATTAGGCTGAAAATTAATCTTTCAATAAATGTGGAGAAATTATACTTTTTTAGATAATGTTTGGTCATCTTGAGTATTTAGCAGACATATGAGATGAGCTTCCTTCGTACATGCATAACATGTCGACAAAATATATACAATAATAAGAGGTTCACGTGACACCACCCACATATATTCATGCATGCATGGATAATGGATGGGTATGTATTTTTACATGCATGGATTTTCCACGTGTGCATATGGTAAAATAAATAAAAAAGAAAATCTAAATTTAGTATCTTAACGTAAGAAATCACGAGATAATGCGAGGAAACATGTCGTACTGGAAATATCGGGTCCACGAGACAGAGTACGAGAAGTTACTATTGGACTCGTGAATGCATGTTGTGGGAATCATGTAAGATGTGGAATTCGAAGAAATCTATTTTCTGAGAAAGAAGGAGAAATCCATGGAGCAATGATTGTGGGGGAGGAAAAGAACAGAGGAACAGAGAAATAACAGCCGTTGGATTTTATTTTTCGTGATAATTCCAAAACGACAAAACTGCCACTCCACTTTGGGAATAATTACCATAACGACATCCCCTCTCTCATCTCACATGCATGTATATATATATATGCCCTCTGCTGCTGTCGCTGCCAATGAAAAGATATTCTTCGATTCATGACGAAAACCATAAATGTTTATGGCCAAAAAAATCTAACCGTTGGATGGTTGATGTACGGCTGCAAGTAGGTGGTGCCGGTTAAGGGACGTGAGCGTATAGGCGCATGTTAGTACTCTCTGGTAGAAATATGAAACAAAACGAACTCATTTGTACACTAGTCAAGTACTACATGCATGAAAATCCAAAACTTTACTAAGATAACTTGGACTCTTTGACCTTCAGATGAGACTATGAGAGAACGAAGGGATTAAATGAACTTAAGTGGTGAGTTTTTTTTGTGTTTTAATGATTATTTTTTAACGATTAAAATGTTTAGATTGTAACAACACTCGATTAATCTTTGGAGCAGGTGGAAACTTGTAACTAGAAGGAGTAATTCTTTAAAAGGAGTAGAAATTGAATTAAGAACTCTCACTCTCTAAGAAGATTTCTAATCATCATTCTAGAAAGAGAAACAGAGATTAAACTTTTAAAAAGATGTAAAATTACAATTTTATATTCTATTAAAGATAGTGATTGAAATTTTATATTAATTTTTTTATAATATATAATCTTTAAATTGAATCACATGTAATAATTTACAATATGACATTTCTTTTTCCTTAAAAATTAGTAGAGAATATAACATGTTGCATGTTAGTAAAATACGTGATCATGGAAATAGAAAAGAAGAAAAACTCATTTAGATCAATCATCAAGCAGGAGTTAGAAATGGGTGATTTTTAGCTATTTTAAAATTTTCATGAGAACTTTTCATTCTAATACATTGTTAAACAATGAATATTGAATGATTAGAAATATTTAATGATTTAAAGATTTTCTTTTGATTTCATCTCGACGTTACACTTTTACCTCTTCACATGCCAGATCTCTCACTCTCTCTCTTCCACTCTCGATAGTCAATATCACAGGAGGAGAAGTTTACTTAGCCACGTAAGCTGATTACCAAGAGTCAACGTGGTCAAAATGGGTTGTTGGATGAAGTGATTGGAATATTTTTCATTGGAATGTCAAACAAGTAATGGAATGTTTCGAATTTTTTTCTTTCTTTCTCTATCTACCATGGTTAGATGCAAGCAGGAAAACAACATTAACGTACAGACATCTCTCTCTGTCTATCTCTCTCTCTTGTTTCAAATATGCAAATGGAAACCAAAGAAAGCAAGTGGAGGGAGAACTGTTTTTTTATTTATTTTATTTTAATTCTTTCTCTCTCTATTCTAATCCTCTGAGCAATATGCTAATATAAGTAGAACAGGAGACAAGAAAGTAAGAGAACAAAGCAAGCATTTTTTTTTTCTGAGTTGATGACAGGTTTATGAGGGAAACAACACTTAAACAAAGAAATTAAGCAAAACCCAAAAATATACGTGTGAAGCCCTAGCACGCACACACACTAATTATTAGACAATAAAACAGCATAGCAACAAATTCATTTAAATTACGTACCTAAAATCCTTCCTTTTCCCTCTCTCTTCTCCGCTTTCATGCATTCTCACTGCAAATTTCCACCTCCAAAAGCTTGATTCACAGCCGCAGATTTCATTTCTGGATCCAATGGACCAATCCCAATGCCAATGCCGTGATGATGGTCTCTCTGAGAGAGAGAGCTGCTCATATTTCTGACCATGCCTCCTCCTACACCAAGAAAATCTCTAGTCAGCCTATCTGATCCGCCACCAATGCCAGTGGTGACACTCTGATGGATCTTTGCTTCTTCCATGTTACATAAATTGGTGTTGAGATGGTGTTGGTGTTGTTCTCCAGACATTCTTCCACCATTGAAACTGCCAAATCCAGTCTCTTGCTCATGTCCACAGCCAAATGAAGCTCCTCCTCCTCCAAAAATGGAGGAATTCCCATTTGCTAGAGAGTTCATTATGTCTTGGAAGTGGGTCTCGTTTTCCAGCTGAGATCTCAAGCTCTCCTCACCTCCACTGCAGAAATTTCCCTTGAAATTTGCTTGCATCTGTGGCGGCCTCTTGTTTCGACGACGAGCTGCCGCCGAGGCCTCTTAACAGAGAGATGTTATTCCCGCTAGTGGTGGCTCCCATCTGAGCAGCTTTCTGAAGCAATGCCGTCGCCGACATCTGAGGGAGGATGGTATCATTCTGCATTGAAGCGTTATAGAGAGGGGACACACCTGAGCTCATGGGTTCCCAATCATATTGCGCAAACATCGATGCGGCCTCGCTGCTGGTATTACCATTGCTGAACTGATCGGGAATTAGTAGTCCGGAGGAGGACAGATGGGTACTGTTGTTGTTGTTGTTGTTTGCACTATTGGTATTGTTGTTACTGCTTGAAGTGCCACTGTTGGAGAAGAAGCCGAGGTTGAAGAGATTCACGGCGGACGCAGCCGAAGAGTTGTTACTATTGTTGTGAAGATCGGGGAGCTGCATCATCCCGTGGAAGGGTTTGCATTAAGCCATGGTGGGATTGGGAGTCTTCATGGAAGTCTTGGTTTGATTGACTGAGGAAGAAGGCCGATGGCGATGCGGACTGTTGTGGGCGGTACGATGGAGGATTGGAAGAAGTGATGAGGTGATCAAATTGTGGGCCACCTGCGCCGCCGAGCCTCAGGAGATCGGTGGTGGAAGGGTGGTTTTGGTTGTGTAGTGAGGAGACATGAGAGCTCACTTGAGATAAGCCTAAGGTCATGTTGCTGCTTCCATATAAGTGGCTTCCTATGGTATTGATGCCACTGGGAACCCTCGCACTCTCTTGTGCCAGTGCATCACAGAAGGCCCTATGGGTGATGAAGCTATCTCTTCTGCAGATTTGAGAAAAAAAGAAAACCATTTGATCTATTAGCATAAACTAAATCATGAATGAATCATAAACCAAGTTTGAAGATAAGTTTGTGATAGTGGACAACTGATAGACAGTCTTGTGAGTGATTTGGACTTTTAGATAATATCAACGATGTTGCACTGGTTTTCATGGACCATTTGATCATTTGTAACGCAAATTGAAAATTATCTGATAGGAACTCTCATTTCACATGTAGGCTTTAACTCCCATGTTTGTTTTTGGGATTTAATTTTTTTTTTCTTTTCCTCTTTTACTACTACTAATTCCATAGCTTGGCCATTAATAAGGTTGGAGTTAACTCATTCAATTCACTTAACAAAAAATGATAAAAGTTAGGCAAATGAAAATGCTCCTCTACACTTTAACAAGAAATCGGAAATAGAAACACGAAAGCTGAAGGAAATTGCTTCACTTCCCCAAGAAGAAAAGAGAATGAAAATGAAGGAGTGAGACAATTTAAAACCCATTTCTAGGACGGTGCTACAATCAATGTAATGAAAGAATTTGCCACAAAACATGAAAGCCACCCATCAGAAATTCTATTTCCAGGACTCATTTCTCAATTAATGCCACAACCCATGAAATGTTATTTTCCACGGCAATTTTCCTTTAACCATGAAAATCACCAATCAGAGACCCATTTCTAGGCTGCCATCTTCATTCAATGAATGCAGAAGCCATGAAATTGTTTGTTTCCTATTGTTGGAAATTAGCATTAACCCCCTTTGAGCACTAGTTCAACAGTCTCATTAGAGAGAGAGAGAGAGAGAATACAGTGACTGCGTTGTAATCCTAACATTTTGAACAAAAGTGGAACCTGCAAAACTCAGACCGGCCAACCCATAAGAGAACAAACCTGGTAGGTCTCGTTACATGGCAACACGTGAATCAGAGGCGGTGGTTCCAAGGAGAAAGACGAGTGCCTTTTTTATTTTTCTTTCAAATCTAAAAGGCCATGGCAGTTTCAGAGATAATTCACGTGGGAGCAGTTCCTTTGCCTGCTCCCAACAGAAAAGTTACCACACACAAAATCCCAAGAAATTAAGATAATAAAAGAAACTATCCCTCTCCATCTTTTTATCTCCACAGATCTTTCCATCAACCTGTCACTTGAGGAATCTGACTATAACAAACCCTAAGAAAAAGCCTAACAAGAAAACGGAAAAAATAAAATAAAAATAAAACAAACCCTCCGACCTTACTTTGTGATGATCGTAAAACTCCGAATACATATATTAGATAGAATTTGGAAAAAAGAAGAAGAAAAGTAGAGACAACATGATTGATTGATTAGTGATTACCGAGAGAAAAGGGTGCCACAGTCGCATCTGTATTCTCTAGTGCCACAGGTCTTTGAATGGGCCTTCCAATCCGACTGAACTGCATATCTCTTGGAGCACTTATCGCACTTCCACTTCTTCTCGCCATGTTTTCTAGAGAAATGCTTCTTGATTCCTGTTAAATCTCCAAGAGCCCTTGAAGGATCGTGATGGACGCATGTGGGTTCCGGGCACAGATAGACCTTTCTCTTCACTTCTTTGGTACTCTTCTGCCTCAGCTTCCATGGAAGATTGTGGCCTCTCCGATGAAGCTGAAGGTTCTGTTCTCTTTGGAATCCTTTGTTGCAGACCTCACAGATGAATCTGTTTGTGGCCATCAGGGTCTTGGGAGACAGTGCAATCACCTCTGCATCTGGATCTGTTGAAAGAGGAAAAAAATAGAGAAAAGTGTTTGATATTAATATATTAAGAAGTGGTTAGAAAGAATGAAGACCAGTACTTAATTAGGGTTTTGAGGATATAGCTACTTGCTTGGTGTTCCTGGGAGATTCCTTTTCTTCTTCTGAGGTGCTGCGGTTGGAGTTGCTGATGAAGTTGGTGTGGACGATTGTTGCTTCATCTGGTGGTTCTGATCTTCTTCTCTCGTGCCGAAAAACGGTGTAGACGACGAAGAAGCAGCCATCTTCAATGAATCTCTTATCTTCTTCTTCTTCTTTTTCCTCCCTGAATTCACCTAAAATTCTCACCACCCAAAAAATCTCAATCCCTTGCTTATCTCCATATTCATCCGACCAAGCAAACAGAGAGAAATTAAGAAACTAAAGGAGAAAATGAACTTCCAATACATGGGTCTCGATCTGCTTCCCCTCCACTCTCCTTAGAACCCCAGCAGAAGAAGAAGAATAAAAAAATAATAGTAAATAAAATAAAAACGACAACCAAACCCAAAAACCTCTTTTCTTCTCTGGTAAAGAATTGATCAGCAGAATTATAGTAGAAAAATATGAAAATTGATTGAGAGAAGAAGGGGTGTTGGCTTTGGTGTTGATGCCCTTCTCAAGCAGGTGACTGTCGTTGAGCGAGGATGGATTGGGGCCACCGACCTCTGTAGGCCTTTCCCTCTCTACCCATCTCCTTCTCTAATATCGCATCTTATTCCCCATATCGGACAAATCTCCATTGCATCATCACTCTGTTAAAATTTTCAAATGGAAAAGAGTAATAATGGAATCAACAGCATTCCTCACATTTCCCATTCTAACCTCGCATTTCCTCTCCACCCGTGTGTCACCCACACACTAAATAAGGTTCAACTCTCTATGTAGGGCCCATCTCAGATCCCACCACCAATCATAATATGGAAATGTTCCATCATGGATCAATGTTAAACAAAAATAATCATTGTAGAATGTAAATTACTTTTGTATCTATGGATGAATGTAAATTGACCATAGATGGGCCAATGGAAGGGCTTGCATTTATTATCTATGAGAGTACTCCAGATCACAGTCGTGGCAGACTGAATGGGCCCATCATATGATTCATGAGAGGAAATTCCACAAGGCCCATGATGAGGCCCACTATGAATGTTTTTTGCTCCCTTCATTTCTACTGTTGTATTACTGTTCTTTTTTCTTTTTTTTTCTTAATGTCTTTTCTTTTTTCTTTTTGGCTTAATTTTCCATTATTATTTATAAGTTCCTCCTCACAATAATGAGAAGAACCGGCAGATCACGTCCATTTTCCCAATTGAGGAATTTTCATCATCCATCCTCACAATTGATTGTTCACCATTTTCCATATGATTTGATCATCCATTGGCATCGGCCCATATCATCATCATTCAATGGGTTATTCATGAGAGGCTCATTCTCAATTGAGTTGGGTTGAGTTTCAAAATCTCCCTTTTCAACCAGACTCGGCCAACAACTTTGATTTGATTTATCAGACAGGCCCTTGTAGGGAAGTTTCAAACAGTGTCTCTGTTGCTCATAAGAGGGTTGAATGATATAAGTAGTCAGTAATCTGTGAACCCTTTCCAAATCTGGCATTATGTTCCACAATTAGGTTAAGGCTGTGACAAAGAAGATGACGATGATAAATGTGTACGTGAAGAATATCTACTGTGGACAATTTTGGAGTCTCAACAAAAAAATAAAAATGAAAAAGGCCCACCTCACTACAGAGCTCAAGGATTGTGAGTGAACCCCACCATTCTACTAGGGTACGTGGTTGTTCGAGTGGGCCACATGTTACAAGATTAAAGGAGAAGAGATAAGTACTTGAAAGGGCTAGGGCAGCTGAATTGTACAATGTTGTATTTGATCTATATTGGGTATAATGAAATAAGTTGGATGAATTTTGTTAAATATACGAGTAGAACTCATCTTTCAAAATCCACTTATAAGAAGAAGAAGATCATGTATTTATAAACTATAAGATCCCAAAACTCATAGACGATGTGGGACATACTAACATTCTCTCTCAACGTCAGGGGGGTGGAGATATGAGTTCGACTCGTCCTTTTAGTACCTTGCTCTGATGGTAAAGCCCACAAACGATGTGAAACATGCTAACAAATTGACATAAAATGCACAAATTTTTGACCTCAAACTAACTACAATATCAAGAGAGAATCATATCTTGTAACAATCAAGTGGACATTCTAACAAGGTACAGGGGCAATCTTTAGATAAAGGAAGGTTCAAAGGTGAACTAACCCACTTGATTTGTATTTGACAATGATGAAGCAGTGAGAAACGAGTGAGAGCGTGGAAATTCATGCACAAACTCCAGCAATCCACACACCACAGTACAGAGGCGATGCATATCATTAGTTCTCCATTCCTCCTTTGACTGTGTTAAGTACTAAAGAGCGAGAGAGAGAGGGAGGGAGAGGGCTTTCATGGAAATGGGACTTCAGATGAGAGAGAGGGGGGAGTGTACAATTTCTTATATAAATCCGGCTGACCCTGGGCATAGACAGCGTAGGCCGCCGCCTAGAGCCTCCAGAGAGAAAGAGCCCCCACACACTTAAACTCATTAATGTAGCAGTTACAAAGGACCCTTGAAATCTCACTCCGCCTAAAGCTCTGAGATTTAATCTCAATTTATATCTATTTGATGATTTTCATTGTTGGACTGAATATTATAGGTAAAAATATAGTATTTAAAAACGTGTTTTACTTGCACTTAAGGTCTTGCCTAAGTTTTAGGCCCATTTTAGATTTAGCCTAATTTTTTTTTTTTTTCACCTAGACTTTCACTTAGCTTTTTTAGAACTTTCTTCTATATAGCTAAGATGAAATATAAATATTTAATAATGAATTTTAACTTTTCAATGATATACTTGTGGATCTATATAATATGTGCTTACTAATACGTTTCGGAAGTTTAGTTGTGAATATATTTGTTTTTAGAATGATGTCGTTGTATTTTATTAATATTGATGAAATAAGGGCATAAATTCATTAGTCTACCCATTATTTGAAGTACCTAAATAAGTGTATGTTACAAAATTAAACTTGCACCTAAACATGTGCTTTACGCTTTAAATTGTAAGGCCCTTAGTGTCTTGATTGTGTCTCGTGCTTTAACTACCATGAGTAAAAATATTTATCTAATAATTTTATTTTAATCATAATAATCATGGGTGTAAATAAAAAAAATCTACTGCTAAGAAGAAAAAAGAAAAGAAGAAAGACACATATAAAAATCTAAATTTGACTCAGACATTTGATGTTAGATTCTTTAATTCAAATATGCATAAAAATATTAATTAGAATTTGGATTTGGCTTATATCCTCATTGCCTATTCCATTCATGTTAAGTCTTATCAAAGCAATTGAATATTAAATTCAGATGTATATTTAGATTAAAAATTCATATCTAAATTTATATGAAGCCCATTTATTTGAGATTGGTTTATGAGATTGAATATCCATTTAAGTCACTAACTACATTCCAAGTGTGAAGCTGTCTACGAATAGGACAATGATTGTCGCATTCATCCACTATAGAATAAAATACTTTAAAGAAACAGTATTGAGAAAAGCCTATAGTTCAAGCCATCTATTTATTAGCCTTGATAGCTCCAAACATTCAACAATCTTAGTTTACATATGGCAAGTCATTTAATTAAAGGCAATGATTAGAGATATGAGTGTCTACATACACTTAGAATATTTCTATCTATTAATGAAAAACTGAATCAATTGTTAGATCAGAAGTTCTTAATCATCAGTTTAACTAAGGTGTCCAGATATCTCATCTGAATAATTCTTGGAGAATATGTGTAAACCTCTCAACCCGCACATATCAATTTAGAATACGGAAAGTGTCCCTATGTGTTGAGAGTGACTTGATCTCAAGATCTCCCACATCTTGAGCGAGTTTTTGACTCTCAAACCAACCCTTCAGGGCTCATCAGTCTGTAGGCCTTGAACCCTTTATCTCTTCTCTATGGTTTCAAGTTTAAAATATGCTTAGGTTAGTGGGTTTTTTCCCCTTCCCCTTTGAGTTGGGGGGGGGGGGGGGGGGGGGGGGGGGGGGGGGGGGGGGGGGGGGGGGGGGGGGGAAAGTTAAAGACATACAGGGACATCAAATCAAAGAATTATATTCTACGCACGATTAAAGATCAAATAAAGGGAAAGTCTCCATACCTACGATAAAACTCGTGAGCGATTTGTTTTTTCTATATGTAAAATTGATCTTTATCACATTCGAAATCAAATAGAAAGACCAATCCCAAAGAGAAGGAAGATCAGCTTTGATTCTCAAGAGCTTAGGCACCAAAGCTTACAACTCCAATTCCACTATTGGAGAGTGAACCCCCACCGGACCAGAGAGAGCAACAATCAGATTACAGTAGTAATTCCAAATGAAGGAGCATGTATTAGAAGTAGGCATCATTGGTCCCATGCCACTCCTTTTTCTTTCCATTTTATTTTTACCCTTTTAAATGATGTTAGGCTGTCACACTGTGTATTTGCTGTATCTAATATGCTTATCATCAAGAGGGTGCTGGTGGCAGTCTTAGTATTTAATGTGAGTTAATATATAATTTGAAGAGAGTCAATATGCAAATTTCATAATATTTCTATGAGATTTATCTGATATATGAGATTTGCATGTGGTTTTTTTTATTCGTGGGATTAGTTTCACCTTTAATATAGAGTGAGAATACCCATGTTATCCAAAAAAAAAAAAAACAAATTTCATCTTTTATTAAAAAATAAATTTATTTAAATAAATTCTTCTCAATAGTGTGCTACCCCTCATGCAATTTTGTGCCTCGTGGCATATCAAACAAATTTTGGTACTTCAAATTCGAAGTTTGTAATAAAGAATGTGCGATGTTACTAATAGTTTCTTTAGAGTAGGACTCTATTAAAAATTCACATTAAGCTTGTGGTGCCTAAATGCCTTAGTCATAGGATGATATGTAATTAATTAGTTAAATGAACAACAACATAATATTAGAATGAAATCCTCTTAAAAAAATATCTTTGCGACATAACTATAGTGGATTAGAAGAAAATGAGAAAGATCTAATTACAACTGGTTAGAACTTGGTAACACATTTGCAATAAATTTAGATATTTCAGTTTTATGGTAAGTGACAAATGAATAAAATATGTATAAACTAACATACTTTTGTGTAATAAAACAGTCTTACGTCTCTTAAAGTAATAACTTTAGAAAATAATTTACCAAACCCATTCATCTAAATTTTAGTTTGCATTGTTAGCGTTACGCGCGGAAACAAGAAAAATCGAACGGAAATAAAAACACAGCATAACACAATATTTTAACGTGGTTCGGCCCACCTGACCTACGTCCACGGAGCGACAGAATATTCACTATAAATGAGAGAAGATAATACATGTACAATAATATGACTCCCTTGAGCCATGAGCCCAAACCCGAAGTCCCGAGCCCTTTGTACACTCCTGTATAAGACACATCGATGTCACCTCTCAGTTGATGTGAGTCTCTCTCATACCCAGAATAGTGAATCCAACTTCTTTGTTCATCTAAATTTTAGTTTGCATGACTTGCAGTGGGCCTAATAGATTTATTCTCTACTTATATACATCTGCTTTCGTCAATTACATCTATTTTTAATTTGATACTAATATAATTTTTAACATTTATTGATCTAACTCGATAAATTTCCAACTTTAAATAAACTTAAAAACACTGATATCTTCAACTAGAAAATTGTGTCATTATAAAAAAAAAAAAAACAACCTATTTAAATGCCCTCGTAGTCACAATCAATATCATTCATCATTAAATTTAACAATTTTTTTTATTATAAATTAATAACTCATCAAGTAGCCTATAATTAATTTCCATCTATCTAAATATATAAGAATAAGCTAATCATGGAGGTGGGTCAACAGCAATGTGGATGACTAGTCAACATTGAGAAAGAATTGGTGGCTAGGAACAAAAATTTAAAGATGTGGGTATCATAGAAATGAGGAGCATAGACAAGATGCATGTACTCTCCAATAATTGAACATAGAAAATGACACTGCATACTTCAAATGGATAAAAAACATTCCATTTTTCTCCATTATTTATATATATAATTAATTAATTAATTATATTTATATTCCAATTTGTACGGCCTATATGAGTATGAATATATGTATAGTCTCGAGGAGAGGAACAGAGGAAGATTAGCTCTTACTAATCCTTCTCCTTTGCTTCAGGCTGCAGCCGTACGGTCGTGAAATCCGGACAGTCCATTTTGTTTAGAATTTAGATGGGCTGATTGGATTGGAATTTGGATAAGGGCAAAAGCAGATCTCTTCCTAGAGCCATATTTTAAGGCCCACCAAATTCACTATCCAGGTCCAATGACAGAGTGTGAGTGATCGATGAACTACTTTAGCAGGGGTTGAAATATTGGTATTGGGAATTTCTCTTCCTTATTTTTTTAATTAAAATCACTGATATCGGCGATACAAATGGGCAAATATCGGTCAATACAATACGTGTCGGCCGATATTAAAACCAATGTACTTTAGTGCATCTATTTATCAATATGCAATATTTTATAAATTGAAAATTTTAATTTTAGTAAAACTTGGATTATAAGGTTTTTTTTAGAAAACGAATTTAGTGTCAAACTTTTTAGAGAGATAAATTACTTTAAGAGGTTCTCTTAATGAAAAGAAACCATGACATTATAAATAGAGACCCTAGTTTCTCTCTCTACTCACAACACAAATCTTGTTCACGCCAGGGGTATAAATCTCGGCTGGTATTGTGTGTATCAGTTGAGATATCTCAGATTTTTGAATAAATAGGCCGATATGGGCTAGATCTCGGCCGATATTTACCCATATCAGATGAATATCGGCCGATATTTATATTTTTTTAAAAACAGCCTTTTTATTATTTTTTAAATGAATTTTTTCAAAAAAAAAACCATTGAGATTTCAAAAAAAAAAAAATTGAAGAAAGAGAAAAAAATTCGTCTGATACAAAAATTCGGCTGAAATCTCAGTTCGGCCGAATTTTCAACCCCGACTCACACATAAAGTTTAAAGGAGAAGAGCGAAAACTCATGGGCTAACTTGGGTATCCCCAATTCATATTGAGGATTTTTTATTTTTTTTAATAATTAGAAGGATCTCGAGGTGTATAGCAACTTCAAAGGTTCAGAACTTCAGACCTTCAGACCTTCATTAATTTGGAGTTATAGAACACCAAAACATTTTGTTAATTTTTAATACAACAAAATAGGAAATAATAGGAACACTGGTAATTTTTCTAACAAGAGACATCAAATTTATCCTCTTGTCTACTTGTTATAATCTAGGTGGTAAAAAGATAAACCGGTATACCTTATTATCATAAATACATGTTTTTCTTTTAATTTTCTAACGGTAGCCCATTGACGTGGGTTTAAAACTTTGCTCATGGTGCTTACATTATAAATAATAAAAAAATTTGAATGTGTAAAAAGTTATTAAAAATAAATCTAACTCTTATCAAATTACTATCTTATAAATTCCACTCTACTGTAATCCAGTCACTTGAAACAATGTTACAAATATCGGTGATATTTTCAAATTTACTACATTTTTATCGTCAAAATACCAATCACCGTTAATATCTCGAGATTTATCAATATTGTGATAAATTCCCAACAAATTCTCAATAAAATTGTGTTAAAAACGCGATAAATGGTAATATTGTGATAATATCCAATAAATTACCAATAATTTCATTATTAATATTTTTATTTATTATATTTTTGTTATTTTTAAATATTATGCTTTTCGTGAGATTTTCCCATTAATTTTCTAATAAAAATTTGAGAATTTAAAATTATCCTGATATTACTAATCGCCGTTAATATCCCAAAAACGATATTTGTGACAATGGGTAAATATGTAAGATTCTAAGAGATATTGACTAAATGGATCACTTCGGAAGGAGCAATGTTATATTAGAAGGTTTAGGTTTAATAGGTTATTTACCAAAAAAATTCTTAAATGGATCACTATAGTTTTTGTGTTTAAAGGTTGTGAAAAATGACTATTCTACAAAATATACTTTTTTTAGATTAACGTGTAAGAAATTCAGACACAAACACAGTCTTATTAAAATATTCACAGATGAACCCACTACCTACCATTAAAGCACACCACATTACGCCATCAAAGACACGATCTCTTCTTTCATAAGGTGAACACAACCAATTGAATTATTACATAGATCAATTTAATTTTACAGCAGAAGTCAAATTTTCACCTGGGGTGGACATCTAGACAATGACATAAAGAATAGATATTCTATTACCCATTTCAGCATTTTAGTCATATGATTTTGAATATCATACGATGTTAGACTTTTAACAATTTATCTAATAAAAACACAATGGTTAAACATGAGAGCTTCCCAAACATCCTTCTATCCATATAGTCCTTCTACAGTTTCAACAACCTAAGTCAGACTGAACTATAGTTTTAAAAATCAGTTGGGTCAGAGTTGTATCAACTGAGTTGGCTCAGACTCATTTTGTCTCGTTACGACAAATTCTCATATGACTCAAGTTGATTCTTATAATGATGTGGATATCATAAGCAACGAAAATCAAGATGAAGAAGAATTTATTGAAGACATTGTGAAAGTAGCACTTCGGGTGTATGAAAATTTTCAAAGTGCTAAAAGGGGTTCACTAAAGTTTCATTTGAGTCCAAAACAGTATAATAATTGGCTCATGAGTAAGTACGTTGGACCAGGGGTTTAAATACCGTTATCGGCCGATCCGATATGTCGACCGATATATCGTTATCAGCCGATATATCGACCGATATTTTTCTCTCTTCAACCTATATCGGCCGATATTTTGATATCGGCCGATATGATACGACCGATATATCGACCGAGAAGGTGAATATCTGCTGATAACGATATATATCAGCCGATATACACTCCTTTAAAACCGATACATCAGCCGATACGATATATATCGGCCGATATTTGTACCCCAACGTTGGACGAGACCCTTAATTTTATATTTGAAGTTGATTTGGTCCAATTTTGGAGTACAAGAAAGAGTTGTGGGATTTCAAATTACACCTCTTTTTAACTCCACTTGGCTGCTGAGGGATAAATTTTCTAGAGGTGGATATTCATAGTGGATAATCATTTTGAATGCCTTTTACTTTACCCTTTAAGTTGCATTTGGATGAGAGATAAATTTCGAAGGGTTACTCAAAGTTACCTTTAACCAGGAGTTAATCTCCATATTATGAATACCCCTCAGCAAGAAAGGATTTTCAAAAATAGAAAGGGAGGGATAAAAAATTGATTTTTTACCCTTATCCCTACATTACCAAATAAATAATGAGGAGTAACACCTCATTTCCCTTACACACCTCTCATCCAAATGCATCAAATTCCTATTTTAGTGGATTTAAGGAATTGTCTAATCCTTATTTTGGTGGATCTAATGAATTGAAATTAGAAACAAATCTTTCCTCTTTGAGCAAGGTTGGGTGCCATCTCCTTGGAATTATTCTTTTTTCTTATTGATGAAATAATGTCACATGTGAAGGATCCATCGCATGCAATGCATTTAGCAATAACAAGAAAGGAAATCCTAGGAGCATGTTCACCTCGTTGTGATTTCTTTTCCCTATGTTTCTATCTGCACTCTTCTATAAATTGAGGTTATTATATGGTCAATTCTTTTTTTTTTTTTTTAATTTATATGTGGGAAACCGTGGGGTACTAAACATAAAACCTGTATAGATGAGCCCACTACCCTTAGAGTTCGAACCCGCAACCTCTCACTTCCTAAGATAGGAGGTAATCAGTTGAGCTACATCCATATGGGTATATGGTCAACCCAGAGGTTTAAAAATCGGTATCGGCCTATATATCGGCCGATACGATATGTCGACCGATATATCAGCCAATATTTTTCTCTTTCCTCCTCGTTTTTTTAAATATCGGTCGATATTGTGAATATCGGCCGATATGATATGATATCGGCCGATATTCACATCTCTAAAACCGATTATATCGGCCGATATAATATGTATTGACCGATATTTCGACTCCTAGGTCAACCATTGTAAAACACAATTAGAAATTTTATCAATTGAAGTATTAGTCATTTGATTTCTCTTAAATTCTTAGTGAGTTTGGTAGATTTAAATTTTCTTACAATTTTTTTATTTAATTAATTTTTTGTACAATTTCAGAATTCTCCGTGTGACGTTAGAATTTTATTTTTCCACCTCCTCGAGGACTTTGACTTGTATAGATGAAGAAATATTTGAAAATAAAAGCATATCCTCGGCCACAAGTGTCTCTTCAAGCATGCTTTTTCTTGTCATTATAAGTGATGAAGCTTCATGAACATGATCTCTTGCTTGCACACGTCTCCATGAAAATCCATTATACAATTATTTCATCACTTTCACACTTGCCTTTCACTTATTATCCACTATTAAAACTAGTGAAATACTAAAGTACAACACTTTAGTTAATGACCACGACAATTATATCACACTATTTTTTACCTTTTACTTTATCATAAAAAATTAATACATTGTCCCTAACATCTGGAAACAGGTTGCGAGTTCAAGCCCCCATGGTCTAATCCTGGTGTGCCCTAAGAGTAGTGGGCTCACCAGTAAAAAAATTACGCTGAAGTATTCCACGATTTCCTACATATAAATTATATATATATTTTAAAAAAAGTACATTCTCCTTCAAAATTTTCCTTTACATGTAGATTTCTTCCTTTCAGTTTGTGTGATATTGGGGGAGGACATACATTCCTTGTGGTGATCTCCAACACCTAATAACATTTTAATATAACATATTAAAAAATGTTGTAAAGAATCTTACTACTGAGTTACAATTGAAGATCCAAGTAGAATAAAATATTATTAATTGATGAGTATTCTCAATTTGGAACTATAAAATGTTTCAAAATATTTTAGTATAAATAAAAATGCTATTTATTTTAAGTAAAAATTAAAATCAAATCTCAATGTCACAAAAGTTTTTAATTTATCACTATTTTCTTCAACATATTATGTTTAATTAATTTTGAAAGTATTAAATTTAAAGTTTTAATTTTAGTTTATCTAAAATAAAAACATCAAATGTGCCTAACATGCTACTAGACTAGTTACATTAAAAGAGATAGTTTTAGGTTATCGTTAAATGAATTTTAATTGTTTATTTTTATTTTCTTATTTTTCTTTTATTTTTATTTTTAGAAATATATTATTTATTTCATGAATTCAATATATTATGCATTTTAAATGATATTAAAAAAATTAATTGGTTAATATGTTATTGGACTTTTAAGTAGACATATATTCATTGATTAGTTGCTTTAATTACAGAATAAATAAATAAAAGACCCATAAACATGTACCATAACTAGTTCCTTAAAAATCCATCCATGTCCCCAGTATTTTAGAAGAAAATATTTAGTATTACAATATATTGAAACATATTAGATTACAATATTTTTTAAGATGAAATAGTATGTTAAAATAGTAAATTTGCCTTTACATCTGAAAATTATGAGGGAAAAATTGGGCAAATTTTTTATGTTGTTATTAAACACCATTTTCAATCTTATTTTATGTCTAGAAGAGAAAACAACAAATTAAAAAAAGTCAAATTTAAAACTCGAAAGGCAGTGTTTCTTTTCATGTTGAATAGAGATCCTTTTAACGAAGTAATTGATGAAAAGTAGAGATGAAACTTGGGTGGGTTAAATCGGATTTTAATAAACTCAATCCAATCCATATAAGAAATTATGAATTCAACTCGAATTGTTGACTCAAATTGCTCAATTCAACTCGACTGGAATTACTGACCTGACTCAATTCGAGTGTTGATCTCACTCAACCCGATTGCTATATTAAATTTTTCGAGTGGGTCAGGTTGGATTAATTCGGATCGGCTCAGGACAATTTAAGAAAAGCTTCGCCTGATTCAATTTGAATTTAATTTGAATTTTTTTTCTCTTTAACCTAACCTAACTTTAATTTTAAAAATTCAAAACCCAACCCACTTGATTTCTCGAGTTCAGTCATGTAAAATGGAGGAGATGAGAAAATAAATAAAATTTTGTTGTACAATAATATGAGAAAGAGCATTGAAGGGGGACTAACTCTCTAAGTGTCTTTTGGGTGTTGGGAGGTTAGGTGGCAGAGTTTTTCTCCCATTCTTAGACTTTGTAGGGAAGTATTTGTTGGTATCACAACAATTTGTGCTTCCATGTGCCCAAAAAGTGCATTATAAGCTTGCACATTACCTGAATACCATACACAAGAGGGACCATATGTGACCCCATTTGTCACACACTTGTTTCAATTTCAATTTTCAAATTCCTATCATTCAAAAATCTTCTGCTACAATTTTTCTTGTTTTTTCAAATCTATCTAGGGTTGAGTTGGCATATTTTCACTTGAAAAATCCAACTCGGGTGTCTTGATGAGTCCTGGAAGACACTGATCAAAATTTAAATGGATGGATGGATTATCATAAGAATTATCATAATGTTAAAATGGGACTCATTGAATTATGTTAGGTATTGATTTTTTTAGATTAAAAATAAACTATTTGATAAATATTTTGATTTATCATGTTTAATCCAACGATTGAAGATGCATCAAATGAAAATTATGAAAGGTTGGATATGGAGTTTTAAAAAAAAAAAAAATTCTAACAAATTACATTCAAAATAAGGTGGGCCCCACATGAGACTTTTGTGTCTGGGCACCACGATCGAGCGTTTCGTAGATTTCCCCTTTTATCTATGCCGATATGTGACCTCATTTGGGACGCTGTTTTGAAATGGCTATGATTCAAAAATCCTTTAACGGTGTACAAGGGTAATAATTTTAGAATAAGAGTAAAATATCCTTTATTAAATTAAGTCACACAGTTCAATTTAATTTAAATAAGTTGATCCAATTCAACTCATTAATTAAATAGAGTTTTATGAGAGGTCTCGTCTTCAACTCTTTGGAGTGTCTTATCCGCTCAATGGTGCTTCTAAGTAGTGTAATGGATCTAAAATTTTTCTAATGATTACCACAAAGTGGAGTTTGTGAATTTCTGTGGTTAAAAAAGAACTCGAATCAATAAAATTCTTCACAAAAAAATAATTTGCTATTAATGAACACAGATGAAGGAATTTTTTTTTTTAAATCGTTGTCAAAAGTGAAAAGGAATTTGTTTAGACAAATGGATGTATGGATGTATGATATCGTGCCGTGTTAAGCATCAGATATAGAATTTCTAGTGAAGTACGTTAAGAGGGTTAATTCATGTGCAATGTCATTGTCAAAATTTCGTGTGATTTCGTCATAGATGGGTTGAAACTTGAAAGATTCATGCATTCGACTGACGATTGACGACTGACGACTCTTCTTGAGGAGTAATTCCACATGACACAGTCACTTATTCGTCAAGGTTCTTTCATTTTGTTGAAATTTCAGTCAAGAGTTGTGTATTATTGCTTCTTACTTTCTCTTTCACTTGGTTTCACCATTCCAAGTATCTCTCTCGTCACTTATAAAGTATCCCAAGTCCATTCATGTGGGTCCCCATTGCACTAATTCACCAAAAACTTTGGAGTAATGGCCTCAACTTCACCTTGCCTTTTGTTTTGCAATATGGAAGATTCTATTGTTCTGACTAATAGACTAAAGGGGGTTTAAACTTCAAAGGAGAGAGATAGACATAATACAATTCATTTTATTTGAGTATTTTATTTAACTTGAATCATGTCAATTTAAAAATGATTTAATCTTCCAATTATAAATGGATAGACTAAATAGATCTGACTATTGTGACGTCTAATGTAAAATACATTTAACTATATGAGATTTATATTCATTTAAAAAGTAGTTTTGATGTATAATTTTCTTAGTAAAAAAAATGGATAAACAAAACTCAAATCCTGCTTGAACTAAACCTGAAGTAGATAGAATTAATTTAACCCATTTAACAAGATTCGAAATAGACTCAACCAAAACCTAACTTAACCCAACTCATTGCTAGGTCTAGAGAGGGAGAATATTTAATAGGAATTATATAAGGCGAAATATTCAAATATTTGATAGTTAAAATTCCTAAATTCCTATGCACAAAATTCCTGAGAGTGACTCGTCAACAATTAGATTTTTCTTTATCATGGTAGACTTATTGAAACTGCAACTCTGCAATTGTATGATTGAGAGATTTTTGGATATCTCATGGTCGACACTGATCGCAATAGGTGAAAACTATATAGATATATAGTGAAGTTATGCTCATTTGAATCATCTTAATCTTTAAAAATCAATCATGAAAAAACATTAATTGAAAGATTGTCTTTAACAACCAAAATCTAAAACAAAAAAAAAATTTAAATAGAAAGTAAAAGTCTTTCTAACTTTTATCATCTAATTTCATATTTATTCCACTCAACTAATATCAAATTAACTAGATATTTAGAAAACTTCTACATGCCAATCTCTAAAGATGTGCATTATTATATGTCAAATTCACAAGGGAACAGAAGCAAAGACACAAGCATGTGTTTTGCACGCATACTAACCAATGAAGAGGACTTTAGTGGGGCAGACGAGGGCAGGGCAGGGAAGTAATTCTTGACTTGACTGACTTAAATAAAAGGGGAAAACTACGAGAGACGTGAGCAATTTTATGTACGGGACTTTTTTGAGAATTAATTTACTACAAATTTAAATTGTTTAAATTATTATTTTTTAAGATTGAAATTTAATTTTTTATAATTTTCATATCGTACATTCTTATTATTAAATTTATTAAAATAAGTAAAAATTGTATCTAATAATTTATTTTCAATCTTAAAAAAGATCAAAAACTAAAGTAATTTAATAGATTCTATTTTTAACAATTAAATAACTTTTATAATAATCTATTTAATCATATATTTTTTATAATAAAGGTAGTCTCTCTACTTCTACATGTAGCCGCCGGGCACCATATTTATTAAAGGTCAAGGGCTTTTTAACAAAGCTGAAAGAGCCTCTTTGTTTTGACTCTTCTCCTCTTCGTCTCTCTTTCTTTCATAAATAATATATTACAATTATATAGTGTCATTCTTACACTAACGATTATAAGAATTGGTGAATTCACCAAATATTTTAAAATAAACGAATCTAACTATTGATGAAAACCTACTATAAAAGTTAAATGATTGATTCATTCATTCATCCTTATCATTTCACTTATATAATAAATATTATCATATACAGTCTTTTGCAGTTTGATCGATCAATTTTTTAACAAAAGTATTTTTTTCTCTAAAGTGTTTTTTTTAATTTATGATTTTAAATAATAGGATAAAATAATACATGTATAAAATGATGTGATGGTTTTAGTTGAGGAATATCTTCTGATGTAATTTTAATAATAAAGATAACTCTAAGTGAGATCATTTCATAGATACGTGTTAGAAATTATGACAAGTTGAAGTAGAACTCACACTTAAAAGTTAGTTATTAGACCGTGGTGTCTCAATTGTGATATAAATTCATTGGTTTATCGAATTAGGTGATGTAGGACTCTCTGTCACTTCACACCTCCCTTATGTGTAGCGGCTGCATATGAAACCTACTTTGATATCATATTAGAACTCACTTTTAAAAGTTAGTCATTAAGATAAATGTGTTCCAAGTGTTATATAGAGTCATTGGTTTATCAAATTACGCGACATGAGATTCTCTTGCCACTTTACAATGTGGAGTCTACCTCTTAAAAATTTAAACAATTTATTTGTGTTTAAATGGAATGAAACATATTCTACATGTCTCAAATAGTGACATTTGAAGTCATGCTTATCATTAAGATGGCGATGGAATATGATTATTCTTCGTTTGAGTGAACTAACCTTTTATCATGATTCTATTTTCTTCTGACTTTAGATTTTATGATCTTAAAATTAGGGGTCAATATCTAACATGTTGAGTTGTATTTTAATTCGACAACAAATATCAATTTTATCTTTGAAAAATTAGAAGGAAAAAACCAATTTTTGTAAAAATATTATAGAGTGATATAGAATGATTACATTGCTCAATGATAGTGATGGGAAGGTCCAAATGTACATACTTTGAGTTTTTATTGCCAGCGATGGGTTAAAATATTAAATATTCATTTGAGTAGAAAAACCACAGAACTCCACACAGGTCCAATTTGAATGGGTTTGGTAGTATTCTTTTCATTTTTTAGTTGGTTTAGATTTAGAGAGATTGGTTTTCAATTACATCAGCTTGGTTTTATGAGTTTTACTATTCTATTCCATTCTATTATGAATAAATCATTATTTTTGAGAAATTCGACCATTCCTTGTAACCTTTGAAAGCTTATGCATATAAGACGCTAAATCATGTATACATTGGGCTGGAAGCTCAGTCCTAAGTCTCCAAGTCACAATATGTTGAATTAGGGATCCCCTAAACGGATAGAATAGTTGACAACGTTCTATTCGTCGGAGAGCATCATTCGAAGGGAGAATTATTGGGGTGCAAACGAGACTCCACATTGGTTGTGAGGGGAAAAATTTAAGGACTTATAAGGAATTTGGGTCAGTCCACCTAATAAATTAGTCTTTTAGCTGAAAGTCCAGTCCTAACATATTTTATATATAAACGCACATGTATGATTTCTTTGTGACTACAGATGTTGATTTGCTATCTCCAGAATAGATGAATAACTTTCACGTGACACGTTACAATTTGCTAATATTGTGGCACGTTTTTCTTGAAATGGCTGAACAAATAATGTCATGTTTATAAGTTTATTATAATCAATGCAAGCAAACTTCATACATCATTTTCTTCAACCATTTAAAATGGAACACTACCTAATTTCCTGAATGTAGTCTCATCCTTTCAAATTTAAATAGCATTAAGGTTCGAGATGACAAATACTGAAACCTGATGTAACATGGTCCACTAGGAACGAATTTCCAATCTATGTGACATGAGGCTTTTATTTTATTTTATTTGTTTTCATTTCATTTAGAGCTTAGAGTTTAGTAGATTTAATTCCAATTTTTATTTACATTTGACTCATGATTATGTCATCTATTCGTAATTTCCTACAGTTATGGATTAGAATAAAGTATTGATTTTCCGCATCTCACAGTTTTGGAACTTTTAGTATATTAGTTAGAATAATAACAATTGAAGCTTTTGGTATATTGATCATGTCCCTAACAATTTATATTAGAGCAGACACAAGGTTCCGTCTTAAAAATCTTAAGTGTCTTAAAAATCTTAAGTGTAGGTTACCTAGAGAAAGGTGGACCATCAGAGGAGGCCAATGGGGAAGAACAGTGATCCTAGAGTCTATATACTTGATGCTAAGACAATATATTTTTTATTCTTCTTTACTATCACCGCCATCTTTTATTATTTTTCATCTATTTGAGTCATCTTTTTAGGTGTTATACCACCATTTTTCTTTATCAAAGATCATACTTATATAGCTATTATAATTTTATTATTTTAATTTGTTTTTTTGCATGTGAACCCGTAGACGTACTGAAAATGAAATCACGTAAATCTATATGTTGTGATTTGTTTCTCTTTCTTGATTTCTCTTTTATTTTTTTCCGATATTATTATGTGTGCGATTGAAAAGACGATTTGTCGAATTGAAAAA
The DNA here is from genome assembly GCA_022113865.1 of Chimonanthus praecox. Classification (NCBI taxonomy): domain Eukaryota; kingdom Viridiplantae; phylum Streptophyta; class Magnoliopsida; order Laurales; family Calycanthaceae; genus Chimonanthus; species Chimonanthus praecox. Next base: position 62,248,767 of record CM039087.1, on the reverse strand, counting down.
ATGGTTGTCAGTGAAGTCCTTGACTCATTTGGCTCAGAGTCAATTACTTAATGATGAGAAGATTCCGAAATCTATCTGGGAGAGTGTCATTCCACCAAGGGTACAGATTTTTCTATAGTGTACCCTTAAGGAGAAGATTTTGACTAGGGTAGAATTGAATAGAAGAGGCTTGCTTAGAGGTGATGGTGTTCTTAATTGTGTTTTGTGCGAGTCTTCTTTGGAAGATGTCAATCACTTATTTGTTAATTATGTTGTGGCCAAGAGTCTTTGGTTGAATTTCGTTTAGTTTTTGGGGATTCCTTGGGTCTGTTCAAACTCTTTATCGCAATTATTAGGTGCTTGGAACATTCCATGTATGAAACCTAGACTGAAATGTGCTTAGCAATCCCTACCGGCAGTGATTGTTTGGTCTTTATGGAAGGAGAGGAATTCTAGACTTTTTGAAGGTATTTTGTCCACCGATTCCGATCTTTTTTATAGAACCAAATGGAGTTGGTTCTCTTGGTTGTTAGCGGATCCATCTTTCAAAGGGTTTAAAATCAATGATCTCTTGTTATCTTGGGAGGGTTGCATGAGGGTTTAAAATATGAAAGTTAGGAAACAGGACAAATGGGAGTCTCCCAAACAAGGGACTTGGAAGTTTAATATCAACGGTTCCTCCAGAGGAAAGCCGGGTCTAGCGGGGATCGGAGGTGTGCTTAGAAATCATAAGGGAGAATCATCCATCATGTTCAATGAGTCGGTGGGTATTAAAGACTCAAATGAGCAGAAATTCTTAGCATTAGAAGAGCTCTAGTCATTTGGAAGGCTTTTGGTCAAGGTCAGTTGGTTATTGAAGGGAATTCGGCAAATGCTTTCAAATGGGCGTCGGGTGTGCGGCGCTCACCTTGGAGATTGACAAATATGGTTAGGGAGGTGAGAGACTTGGCTAAAAGAATGGGAGTATCTTTCTCAATTGTTGGAAGATCAACCAATGGTGTGGCGGACTATTTTGCAAAATTAGGAGTTGACAACCTTTGAGCTGGAGTTTTTTTATTGTTGTGATTTTTTGTTTATTTATTCTTCTTGTATTTTATCTATCTTTTGTGTTTTTCTTTGGGTCTATCTCTTTTAGACCATATCTTTATCCTTGTAATTTCTCCTCTCTTAATGAATTTCTTTTATGACCGCTCAAAAAAAAGAAAAAATGGTACTTCTAGAGACGCAATAAGTCGTTGGGTTGAGTCCTTTTTGTTGGATGTCAACCATGAATTGAACCAAATGCAATCTAGAGGGACCATAAGAATTGGGCCAACATATTGGGGCTTGTATCATGCATCTCTACACACAAATATGCCGTGACAATTTATTAGAGACTGTTAGTGATTGCAGGAGATAGACCCAATGCTGAGATATGCACCAAGTGTCATAAGAGTTGAGATCAGTTCAACTATCCAGGCTGAGGTGGAGCTATGGTGAGTTGGTTGGATAGGGCCTAGGCTCCTACATGGATAAGCAAAATAGACGTTCGGTATCCCACAATTTCCTACACGTAAATTCAAAAAAAAAAAAATGTAAATAAAGGTGTGGGGACAAGTGGATGGATGAGATTAATTTTGGAATGTCGTGATATGTATGGTTGAGATTGAGTTACACAATACGGGTACGGAAATTATGGGACGTGTACTAGTTAGGCTTGGCTGAACTCATCGGTCTCATTTGGGGCCTAAGGTGTGGACAAACTTAACTGATTGGTTCTTATTGGGTCAGGGGGTCGAAATTGAATGTCTACGCTCCTTTCTTATAATCTTAGAGAAGAATACTTCAAACCTTAAATCTCTTAGTATGATGTCGATCTAAATTTCCCACTCCTTAAACAAATATGTCTCTTGTTTTTAAATTAATAGAAACCCATGAGAATCCAAGAGAGCCTTAGCTATTTGGCTTTTATTATTAAGTTTAATATATTATTAATTGTATTCTAAGAGATATTGCTCCAACATTTGATAATCTAGGATGGATTTTAAGAGAAAATGTTGGAGTATTTTCTTTTCATTAGAATCATATTTTAGATATTAGCGTGAATATCAACATGATTTTAATAGAGATGGGAATTTGGTCTAAAAAACTAAGGAGTCTAGAATATAAATATAGGGCCCGGTTAAATTTGTTTGAGGTGGGTCTAATAATGCGGACTGGTAATGTCCAATAAAATAGGAAAGTAGTTGCAAATGGGCTAAGGCCGTGCTAGGGTGAAGTATTTAAAAGCTCATACCTTTTAGTTGGGCCTGATATGTAACCTCAGTTTACATAGGTGTTAGTTCAGGCCTATGGAATATCGGCCGATACGTAACGGAAGATTGGCTGTTGTTATGTATTGACTGATACACAACATATTGATTCGGCCAAATATGTGCTGCTGATACAAGTTGTTTTTCATTTTTTTTTTTAAAAAAAAAAAAATCAGTTTTAGGTTATTTTCATCACTTTTCTAACTAACATTTTTAATTTAAAAATGTTTATAAGCAAGATATTCAATTTTAGAGTTAATGAAAATAAGTCAAAATAACTCTTTTTCCTTCTTCAACGGCGATGGCCAACCCTCTTTCCTTCAAACTCTGCCACCGACGACGACAATCTTGGTCCTCTCTCCCTTTAAATCCGTTCCGACTCTCGATCCTTTCAACTCTCAATCCTCTTCCACTTTCGTTCTCCATCGCCGGTGGCCATTAGAGCCTGGTCCCTTCTCCCTCTCCCAAAGCTTCAGTGATCTAGGTATTTAGTTTTTAATTTTTTATATTTTATTCAAAGTTGTTTTTTTTTTTAATTCAAGCTAAAATAGGTCGGGTTGATTCTCGGACTCTAGGCCACGTTGTATTGGGATGTGCAATTCGAGTTACCAAATTGAATTGGGTAAGTTGGGTTGAGCTCAGCCATTACATAAATTTTTTAATAGTAGAGTTAATGTTCAAAAGGTGACATCATCAATAACAATTCTTTTATTTTAGTTTTTCTAACTTGTGTCGTTGATCTTCAGTAATAAATTTTGACTGGAGTTTAAAATATTGATTATTTTTTTTTTTCTAAGTTTAAATTAAAATATATATTTTTCAAAAATATTTGCCAATTTTCCAAATTTTATAAATTATTCATTTTAAAAAATTAATTAAATATTTTTATTAAAATAATAAAAAAATCTCCAAATAGAAAAGCTATCAAAAGTTCAAAAACCTTGAAGGCTTGAACACATTCGGATAAACGCGGGAGAAGTGTTAAAGTTTGAAGTTAAAAAAGAAGAGAAAGAAGTGGGCCAGGAGACAATGAAATGGATACGGGGCTGTCATTTTCCAGACAGTGCTATTTCGTCTCCTAAAGATTCCATGCCCCCTACGGTACCGACGTGGACTGGGCCCCACCAAGATATCGAGGCCGAAGCAGCTGGTGGGTCCCACCCAGTGTCTGTGGATTCCCTGTCGCTGTTATAATATTATAACAAAAATTCTACTTACACATAATGTATGGCCTTCAATCAGGTAGCCAGACATCTCTTCAAAATAGATTTTACAGTTTAAATGGTTCGAACTGATGTAAAGAAAATTATATGTAAAGATTTTGTATAAAGTTTTACTTTCATCTATTGTTATAAATATTGGTGGTATTTTTAAATTTATCATATTTTTATCGGCAAAATACCATTATCGCGTTAAAAATACATTTTTATCGCCACATCGATAAATTTTCGGTAAATTCTCTATAAAATCGCGTTAAAAACATGATAAATGGTAATATCGCGATAATATCTCGGTAAATTACCGGTCAATTCCCAGTAAATTCCTTATTACCATTTTTATTTTATTAATATTTTTATTTATTGTATTTTATTATTTTTAAATATTATAATTTCTGCGAGATTTTCCCGTTAAATTCTCTATAAAAATCTGAGAATTTAAAAATATCCCGATATTACCAATAGTCGTTAATATCCAGAGAACGGTATTTGTCACAATGCTTTCATCTAATGATTTATCTTTTGAATTTTAAATTTTAGAAATCAACGATATGTACTCATTAAATTCTAAAAGTCAATTTGTATCATCAATTAATACTGAAATTTTATATATATATTCAATCACCTATCAAATAGGAATCTAAATTTATATAATTCATAATCTATTTAATAACATATCTCATTACTTTATCTCACTATTATATTTCACCAACCTAACTCATATTAAAAAGTCAATTTCTTATCAAACCATCATTCCATTTCCCCTCCTTCCCTTTATTATTTTTATTAATTTTCTCATACCAAATTCTTGTATTTTAATGTCGACAATTGCCCCACACTTACCTAATCCTCCTTTTTTTTTCTTTTGTTTATTTTTCTACAAACATTCATCCATCATTTACAATAAGTTTGCCCAATTTGTTTATGCTCTTCACTCTCAAGCTTCTATATTTTAAAAGAAAACATGCTGTAGATGGAAATTGGAATAGGTTAACAATACATGAAAGTTCTATTTCATTTTTTTTTCAATTTAAAAATTTTAATCAAACTTTTTCGGCATCTTCTGCTGTTTATAAACATAAATTACACACAGTTACTAGGTTGGATTTTGAATTTGAACTTAAATTTTTTGAATCACTAAGTTCTCTACTTGAAGCAAGAATTTTGCTCTAAAGATAAATGAGAAGAAACCCATTCTGAACATGTAAAGTTATTGTAAAAATATGAATAATAAAAGACATAAGTTAAAAAATAACTAATATCACTATTTAAGGAGTAAAAATAAAGTCTTTGTTTCTTATTATAAAAATTTAAATTTTAAGTATTTACCCACCATGTGCCGAGTGGGTTTTCTCTCCACATCATGCTTTCGGCTCCTGGTTGCCCCTGACTTAAGCGAGCTTGGGATTAGTCTTATTGAATAAATACCTCAGAGATACCTTCGTTATAAACAAAATTATGTATTTTAATTATTTTATAAATAAAAATTAAGAAAATACAACAACCTAAATAAAAAGCAAAAAAAAAAAAAACACGTATGTGAAACATTGGTGTTAAACAATGAAAAATTGAAAATGTTTAACATATTTTTTGAAACTTTTCATGGTTGGGCCCAATACCTTGGTAACTTTTTTTTTTATATTTTAGTTTAGTACTTATAGATGAATATGAAGCAGACAAATGAGAAGGGGTTCACGAGATAACATTGCAAAACTAGAAAGGAAAGATTCCACATTGAGAGAGAGAGAGAGGGGGAGAGAGATCATCAAACAACTAATGATGAAATAATAAATTTAATAAAATAATAGAATTATTTTATATCATATATTTTATGAATCAGTTGACTTCATCGTATTGAAATAGAATTATAAAGTATTTTAAAATCAAAATTTGAGATCAAACTTAATTTTAACCGTTAAATTTAAATCAATCAAATTCATTATTTAGGTGACTATTGGTTTGATAGCATTTCAATTATTGTTCGAATTTTTTTGTTACGAGATACTCTACAAATATACTAAATTAGATTAGAATACTGATTGATTTTTTTTTTTTGAATTACATGTGAGAAACTGTAGGATATCTAGCATTAAACCTCTAAAGGTGAGTCCACTACTCCTATAACACACCAAGATTAGACTATGAGGGTTCGAATCTTCAACTTTCCACTTCATGAGACAGGAGGCAATCAGTTGAACTAAGTAAAAACGGACAACTTTAACCCATTTAAAGTCTTTTATTAAAATTCATATCAAATTTTATGAACCTATTCACAAGGAATAATTTCTCTTTAGTAGGTTTACATGATGTACATGATGTACCAACTAATGTCTTCTCCATGCATGCAGATTTGAAATGAATGCAATGGTATGTGCATACTGCATACATTTATATCTACATATATGTATGTATGCATGGATGATGCATGCATGCAATTAGCATCAAGTATACGTGTGGTTACATGTGTAAGCAAGGGCATATTGAAGTACCACATGCACGGGTCATCCGTGACTGGCCACGACTCCTGTATTGTAAAAGGCCAGCAGTCACGTGCATGCAACAGCTATGGTCATTGGATGTGGGGAATAGGAAATGAAATTTGAAATTTGATATGGACGGCTGAAAATAATTATGTAGACAGCCTGCTGATTCATCTCAGCCGTTGAAACAGTGTATGCCCACCCCCACAAAGTGGTCCCTTTTTCTGTATGAAATAATGATTGTGACTACTTAAGTCACCAAAACCAATGAAAGGAATCCACTTCCAACTTCCAACAAAAATGGAAATATTCAGTGACTGTAATAAGAGATAAGGTTTCTTCCCTCAATTAATTCTAATCTTAGCCCCAGAAACCTTATTTAAAATAATTCTCAAAATAATTTGGACAGGTTATACAAAACCTCCAATATCTCTTAAATTGTGCTCTCTGATTCAGTGTGGGACTAAAGTTTCTTCCCCTCATATTAGTATAAAGATATTTACGTATTTATAAGGTGGTTTGTACATATAAGTAGAAGATGAGAAACAATCTCTATTTAAAATGGACGAAAAGAGAAGACATAAGTAAACTGAATGAGTAATGACTTGAGTGGAAGAACTAAAGAAAGATATAATAGATTGAAGATAATAGAATGGATAGTTTCTTTATAAATGGAATGAATCATAAATTAATTTAAGAGAAAAAAAGTAAATCATTTTGTGAGACTCAGAATTAAGGATAAAAAAATCGGTTTGTTGATAGGGCGGCTGTTACGCCCATATCAACGAACCGATGTGTATCAGTTACTATAGACCAATATACCTTCGTCCGTCACCTTTCAGATCCTGACCTCAATGCATCGATGTGTTGCTGCCGATACGTATCAACTGTGAAAAAAATCGATAGATTCGACCGATACGATACGTATTGCCTGAATTTGAAAATCCATTGCATATTATACCATGCATACCATAGGTTAATATCATAATTGACAAACATTTGACTGATATAATCTCTCTATAATGTGAGAAGGGCATAATGATTCAATTGACGAGAGAGAGAGAGAGAGAGAGAGAGAGAGAGAGAGAGAGAGAGAGAGAGAGAGGGAGATTTTGTGTCAATATGGCCCTAAAGCCAAATAGGATGTGGATGCAGGAAAGTTGTTCTTTCATGTAATAATTCCCTATCTTCTTTTTCATCATTTTTCCTGAATTTGAGAGTAATGCTTTTTCATTTTTCTCTTCCATTTGGGAAATTTGATCCCACCACTACGCATCCAAGGTTTTGATGGACTTAAAACCTTTGGATGAGCCCATCATGTTAACAGAGACACCTTAGAAAACCCTGAGCCAATGGGCCCAAACCCAACTTTTAATTCAAGGTATGATTGAAATGACTACTATAGAAGTGTCTGATTTAATTTCACACTCATAACATACACTAAATTTTGTCACTGCAATTCTATCATGAAAAGCCAATTGGGCCAGCAGCGTCGTTTCAATCAAGTAATAAAGGGGTCCATACCTAGGCCTGGCTCTTCAAGTCTAAGCCCATCTTATCTTTCAAATACAAGTAATAATGTCCAGAGCCCACAAAGATAGTCTAGGATTTTGTAAATTTGTCCATGCTGATAGATACCCAGGCCAGACCCATCATAACCTTGTGAAACAACTTTAGAAATCGGGAATTTGATCGGATATTTTCGTCCACTATCTGTTTGGGCCCATCTATATCAGTACCATCCAATTGATGGGCCATGCCATAAACATTAGACAAAAGATTTAATCAGTATACAGTTAATATAGGCTATTAAAAGCGTTTTCTATACACTATCGCGAAAATAGAAAACCTAAGGTGAGCACATTTTTGTTAAAAATAACGATAATTCTTAGATAGTATTTGACCCTTGAAAGTAAAATTTAAACACAAGTAAAGTATGTCCCAAAATTTTGAAAAATGTATAAAAAATTTATAAAATAGGAAACCAATATGAAGAAACATCTACTAATAAATTTATGTTTTCAAGTATCTCCTAGTAATAATTTCTAAATTTCATAAAAATGTTAAGAAAAATCACATAAATACGCTAAAAACTATATCAATTACATTAAGGGTAGTTTATTTAATTCTAGAAATATTTGTATATCATTTCATTCATTTTTTTTTCCAGAATAAACTCGAAATGAGAATTATAGTAGAAAACTCGACTTTTATTATTTTCAAAAAAAATGAAAATCAAAGAGACACCTTACAAACTATATCAATCATATTAACACGTCCATTGAATTTTATAAGCACTGACTATTATTTCGTTAAACTGTTTTCACAAAAAAACCCTAATTTCATGTTATCTTAGAGCTGAAATTCAAAAAAAAAAAAAAATGATGAAAATAATTCAAAATGATCAAATTTTAAGAGAAAAATGTTTTAAATTGACAATAATTTTTACAAATGAAGAATTTACTTCTAAATCTTCTTAATTAAAAAAGTTAAATAGTTTTTAATTAAAAATATATGGGCTGATACTTCACGTATAGATCGATTTTTCATGTCTGCAACATGAACAAGTGAATGATCATATGTCCAAAATGCTACCGTTGGATCTTTACTTTAATCATCTGAGTAAAGAGATTGCATACTAAGACATGCTTGCCACCACCGTACACATCTCTTTGGGTGAATCACTTGTACATGTTTCTCTTTCTAAAGAGGGTTTTCGTGTGTGCTAATATATTTTTAATGAAATATATAGAAAAAACTAAGATATTTTTTTCTGCAAAATTTAAGTCATTTTAATCTTGTGATTTTAGACTTTGAAAAATTGATTGTTAGAAGCCGTTGATTATTTATTGCCGCCTCACAAAGTTACGTTGATCAGATTGAAAAGTTTACGTTGAATTATATCTTTCATAAGACCTCTATTCATCCCACCCAACTAATAGAGCTCAGCCCATGATGAATGTATAATATATTATTTAAAATAAATAAGATTCAAACTGATGTTGTTTGATTGTTTGTGAAAATTTTGTAAGAATGAAACTATATTGATGATTCTTAAAAAAAATTGATAGATTTAATGGTCATTTCGATACAGAGATTAAATGGGTTCTAAGAAAGTTGTTTTCATTTAAATATTCTCTCAATCTAGACTTTATTCATGTTTTAAGCTGGTGTATTTTCTATAATTTCATGCATTTGAAAAGGTAATTTTTTTTTTTCAATTTCAACCTTTCATGTACTTTACCAACCATTGAATTATTTTTGAAGCATCCATTTACATAATCTTCACCGTTAGATTTATTATATCCAGAAATTAAAACTTTACAACTCAAGATTAAAGGTTAAATAATCAGTCCCAAACTATGCGAGCAAAATATCAGAGTGATATAATCTACGTCTTCAAGAAAAGAATTTCTATATAGTAAATCCTACCCTTTGATATTGATCATCAAAGAGTCTTTAAGCTTCAAACTCTTTAGTCAACAGCCTAAATAGAAACCTAGAGGAGCAGGAAGAACATGGCAAGACCAATGGGAGTACTGTAACTTAATTTCATAATTTTTTTATGCATGACAATTCAAAATATTTATCAAATAGCTCATTTTTAATCTTCAAAAATCAATGATTAACCTCATTCAATGAGGCATTAAATATATTCTGTTCTATTATTCAATAAAAATCACATATCTGTTTCAATTATGATAGTCAATGTTAAATAAAGAAAATAAATGAGTCTATTATCATTGACAATAGACAATAGATAATAAATTCCAAAGGATTAATCTGACGGTCAAATTATCTACCTCAACAAACAAAGTCTTCAATTCAATTCACATTTACCTCTAAGATTATTCTCCGTTTCTTACGAGTATAAATGAGACGGTTTCACATGATAGATAATAACATTCTATTACCTTTTTGGGTAAAAATCAAAAGGGTTCATGCGACTGTATTTTCACATGCAAATTGATTGAAATTGAGTGGACTTTACCTCCCAAATCAGCTAAACTAGTTTAGCAGAAGTACCGATCCAAGCCAGATGAGCTTTGGTTGGATAAGCTTTCCATCATACATGTCATAATGAAAAGAGGAAAATGTTATTGATTCCAATTGGATCAACCATGGCCACTAGACTCATCCACAAACAATAAAAAGAAAAAGGAAGAAAGAGAATCACATCCCATCTACGGCAGCATAGGTTGTCATACATTCAGTGACCCTTTGACTTGCTTTTTCCGGCTCTCTCTGCATTAACTTTCGGTATGGGTCAAATCAGTTCGACTCTGCATCCCATTATGGGTCACCCAGCAGTACAAATGGGTCCCACAGTTCGGACTAAGGGTTCCTCTGCAACATTGTCTGATGTCTCCTGCCAGAGGACAATTGCCATGAACATCCACATGAACCAATCCTTTGGCACTGTACACTGGAAGTATGTTCTATTCCAGTTTTGAGTACTAACTCGATTAGGTCAACTTTCTATTTAAATACACAGATGTGACCCTCAATGTCTTTCATGAAAATCTACAACAGTGCTACCTCAATCAGGTCAACTTCTTTCTTTAAAATACATACGTGTTTCTCAATCATGAAATTCGAACCCTTTTATCTTCAATTTTTTTAAAAGAATGAGATGTACAAATCTCTTAGAAGATCTGACTAATCATAAGTAAACTCCTTCTCAAATATCAGTTAAAATTATAAAGAGTGATCCTTTAGGGAGAGTGAAAATTATCTTTACATCTTCAGTTGAGCTGTGAATATTCAGTCAGGTTGAATCAAATTCAAATCATGTCTTATTCAATTCGATTCTATTTGGATTGAGTATATTTTGAATCTTGTAAAATGGATTAAGTCAATTTGGATCTATGTCAGGTTCGGGCCGAGTTGAACCCAAATTGAATTTACCAATTTATTTGACTAAGGAGACTTTTTTAACAAAATACATACCAAGTGTACCCCTTAAATGAAAGTAGACTTCATATGATTATCTATGTTGTATATAGACGTGACAATAATCGAATCAGTTAGATCTACCAATTCATTTGAAGCTCAGGTCAGGTCTACCCATTTATAAATGGACTTGGATCGGGGTGGATCACTCATTAAAATAGATCGGGTTAAATCAGATTTTGCCAGGTCTATCTATGATTTGCTCTCAACTTCAACCAGAACTGAAGAGCATTGACTATTGCTCTCATAATCTATTTAAATCTTCTAGAGTGACATTGGAGCACATCAAGTCAATGATCACTGAGCCACATCACTAACTCGGCATTGCCTCGAACCATCAATAAAATATAGTGCATACAGGAAATACTTGGCAGAATGAAAAGCTCCTAGTGAACAATCCTAACTCCTCCATTTGACTGCAAACAAATACACAAGAAGCAAAGCATGGCTCTCTACATTTAACACAAAAATGGTCAAATATTGCATTGTATCATCTTAAGCACTTAACTTATTTGGGACTCGACCACCAAAAATGAGTCCCTTTAGATCAACGGCGAGGATCGCTGAACCACAGGTCTCCCTTCTACAGAAGAGAATTGACAACAGCATACATATCGAGATGCATCGCACCTGGCTCAACCATTACATGAAGCACTTCAAGCCACGGGAATCCTTGGCTCTCCTAGATTCACAAATGACTCTGCACGAACCATGCGTACTGTTGCAGCATTCCATAACAAGATGGTTCAAGAACACGTTCACATATTTCACACTGTTATCCTGCTCATATTTACCCATTTGATCATTAGCAATTCTCACAGATCAAATTACTACCAAAAAAATACATTACAGATCCAATAGATGCCCATTGCTGGACACATATATGAATAGATTATGATGACTCTTTGGATGTCCCTTGAAGTATAATAGATTTCGATTTCTCCATGAAAAATCAACTACTCATGGCAATCAAATTTTCAAGGTCTAACTGGCTAAAATAATCTGATAGATGTCAAATATTACTCGATGTCCTTGTCTTTTTCTATATATGGCAAACAAAGATGTGTGACCACTTCAAATTTTAATGAGGAGTCTCCCCTAGAGTTTTCAATTGATATATTCTGTTTCAGAAAAAAAAAAAAGGTACTGGTTGGCATATGGTTGATGTGCATGAAATATATTGTACAAATAGAGGCCAAAGCCAAAAATATCTGTTAATATTTTAATTTTAGACCCAAACCGAAGGCAATCTGCAGTATATGAAAACAGGCATTTGAGACTTTAGAACTCATGAGTGAACATCAGTGATTACTGGTGCAATAAGAATCAAATTTGTTTACCATCATCAATTGTTCGACTCAACACTTAACTTTTCCACACCCAAAATAAATAAATCATAAATTGTTAATTCTTAGTTTCATGTCGATCATGAATTGACAAACTTAGAGACTATAGGACAAGATGGTTTTTGCATACCTTGTAATCGAGATAATAAGCATGCTGCAAGATAACAACAAAGAAAAGCACAATTAAAGCAAACAAAAAACACATGATACATTAATGTAAGAGGGGGAGAAAGCCCAACTTACTTCCCACATATCCAGATTGATGAGGGGCTGCAAAAAGCAATCAAGATTAACAGATGAGTAAAGCCAAATAAATTGCTAGAATTGAATAACATGATAAGAAAATAAAAGAAATCAAATAGGGAATCTGAAATAACATACAATGTCACCCAAAACAAGTGGATTAATGGCATTTGAAGTTTTAACCACTGCAAGCCTTTTCTCCTTGGTTTTCACTGAAGCACATAAAGATGAATTCTTAAGCACTTCTAAAAAAAGTTAAAGAATGATGCATGACATAAAACATCACAAAAAGATAAGCCTATTTCCATTTTAAGATAGCTGGATTCTAATTTTAACGCCTAAAAATTACAACTTTTCCAGGTGAAAATCCTAAATCCTCATATATCAAAGTCCAAACCTTTTCGGTGTACATGGACTGAGAGAAACAAAAGTAGGATTTTCTGTATGCAACAAATGGAGAGAGAATCCAAATAGAAGATTACTGTAGGAAAACAAAGTTGCCTGAGGGTACTCACAAACAAGCCACACCCAGCCAGAACCAAAAAGTGTGAGGGCTGCTTCTACAAACTCTTCTTTGAACTTGTCAAAGGAGCCAAAATCCTTCTCAATCTGCTGAAGGACACCACCACAAGGTGTTTTACCACCCCCCGGTTGCATGGATTCCCAAAAGAAATCATGGTTCCAAACCTACCAAACATTTATTGCCTATTAGAGTAGCAATCTCATAGATTCATAAGATGTGATCAACATTAGTAGCACTAATTAGAAACAATTTATATTAATTACAAATTGAATTGCTTATTTTCATCTCCATAGGTGTCACAAGCTCATATTCTGGTGCAGCATCAGAGGAATTCACTAACTGGTTAAAGCACACGGGAGTACACTAACATGGATTAGCCATCAATGGGTAAAAGAATCAAAGAAAGCAGGATGTTGACTTGCAGGAACAGATATCACAAGTGATTGATTGGCACACAATATGTGTGGCACTTGTGATAGATGAGCGTGGCAATGGGTATTTGGAGGCTGGAATTGGCATTCTGGCCTATGACCAATCCAATTTAATACTAGCTTAAACTTTGTTCTAGTATTAGATTATCCTTCAATTTTTTAATTTCAAATAGTTTGGAATTTCAAAATATGAGATAATCTTTGCATGATGTTTTACCCTTCCAAGTGGAACTGCAAGAATCATAATGGCGGAAGGGTTTATAACTTTAGAGAGTACAAACAATTTTTCTTTCCACATTGTCAAAATGTTGTTGCCTTAAATTGCCTCCTGGGCCACACAATGCCACAAACATAGAGCTATTCCCCTGCCCGAACCCAGCCTAAAACTCGCCTAAACCTGTCATAAACAAATGGGTCAAAACACATGTACCAGCCTGCTGGGTTGGGCTTCGGCCCATTTAGCCATTATAACTTTAGAAAATTATTGTTTAGATTGACAATAAATATGAATTATAAGTAAACCAAGTTTGAGCTCAAAACTTAATTTATATTCACTTGATCTTAGTGGTCAAATTCACCAGGCGTCTTTAAACAAGGACGTTTGGTGACTTTGACCACTTAAGATCAAGTGGCTAGAAAATGAGTTTTGAACTCAAATTTATTCCACTTGTAGCTAATGTTTACTTTCAATATAAACAGTTGGATTTTTAATAATCTGCAGTCTTAGTATTTTTCCAAACGGGCTTCGAGCTATAGTAAGTTATAAAATTTCACAAAAGCAAGACAAACTTAAATTCTCCATATTCTTCATGCATTAGACAGAAGGCCACCGCAATAGGTTGTATTAGTCTTCACTTGTATGGGGTTGTGAAGAACACTGAGAATCCAAGCTCCCCAAAGCCTTAAAACAAATTTCACAAAACAAAAATACCAAAAACCACCTATGTATGGCCTGTCCTTTCCATTATATAGCGAGTTTCAACAAGTTTAATACAACTAAAAATAAGGATTCCACGTGCTACTACTACCTATTTATGGCCCAAACATCACCCGGCCTGGTCTCCATCTCTCTACATCCTAGGCATGGAAACTCTGGCAGGATATTTTTCTCAATTAATCCCCAACAAAAAATCACTCCACTTACTGTCAAGAGGTGGAAAACATAACACCCCTCCCAACAACCCCACCCCCGCCGCCCCCCCCCCCCCCCCCCCCCCCCCCAAACAAAGTCTTGCTCAAATGTACAAATCATGTCATGCAAGATAACTGCAAATACTGCAAACAAATGCTGGCAAATGGGATAAATCATTCCTCTTTCATTCAAAAGCTGACCCAAATCCAAATAAAAGACTAACAAAACTGTCTCCTAAATCCATTTATTCTTTTCTAAGAGTCCAATTATATCTAACAAGAAGCAAAGGGATCATGAGTATTCTCTAACATCTTAACACCAAGTTAGCAGTGTCGAAAGTAACTTCATTGTCATTAGCAGGTGGATTAACATTGCTCCAATCTCCAGGAAACACACTGCCTAACAGATGATGAGTGATACCCATCTAAAATTAACTCAACTGAATACCCAATAAAAAACTTCTTTCGGCAGGGGAAATGAACATGATCAAATGGATTGACATAAGAAAACCGAAGAAACCTCAAAATACAAAAAGACGAGGTTGCCAAATCAACGAATCCTGTATTTTGGGATTGGCCACGCATTGTATTGGATTACTAGTCTTAGATTTGACACAAGTACGTGTACCCATGCAACATAACTCAAGATTGAGCCCTATAAATACAAATCAAGCCCAAATTGGACCAGGTCAAGCTCAATCACTGTAAGTACAAAAACAAGCTAGACTGGTCAGCTCAAATCTACTCTACTCACACAAGTTTTGCTCCTACATATTGCTGTTGAAAGTCTGGCAGTTGTCTGGGAGCAATAATTTGGTCAGAAAAAAAATTGCATTGGATCAATAATACTCTCCTACGATTTTTTCCTTGTTTGTCCAATTATGATTTATTGACTGAAAAGTTCATTTTCAAAATGATAACTTTATTAGGAAATATCTTTTGTTTTTTCATGATGGCTTACTACTATTAACTGTTTCGTTGTTAGGCTTGCACATGACATTGATTTAATGGATGACAAGAGAGTTGGGGTGATCTCTAATATGGATGCATTTGTCATCTTAGGCTTGCACCCACATTTAATCATTGAGCTTGGGAGTCATATCTTCCAGACATCTTGTTGTTTTGTATTTTTCAATTAGTTTGCAATAATATCTCATTATCTTTTTTGAATTATAAAAGTTAAAAATATAAATATCATTATCTCATCATCGTCACCATCATCAAAGTCTATATAAGTCATGTCATAAAAGAAAAGGAAAATTAGCAGTAAAATATTTTGATTGCGGGTAATAACAAGAAAAAATGAGCAGTAAAAAAATGATTTCTGGCAGTTACAAGAATTTAAATTGATTATAAACACAGCATGCCTTCATGTTTAACTAACATTCCCGTTAAGAACGTCTACTAAACCCAACTGCTGACATTGTGACAGGTTGTCACATGTGAGCATAATGCATGCAGACCACCAGGTGAATCCTGCATTGTGTGACTTTGCAAAAGTCAGGGAGGTATATTCATCAGATGGACAACTTATTAGGAAACAAATGGCAGTTTAAAAAAACAAATAACTGAATAGAAGTTTCCAAGGTCGACATCAATGCATGTGTGAACCACCTGATATTTGAGCCAGACCACCTAGAAAGCAGGGTCCACCTTATGGAGCCACAAATGGGTTTAGCAAGCCTCCTCATCAACATGAACAAGTAAACAAACATTATAAAGAATTGGTTGTAGTCAGATAAGTTATGGCTGTAGTGACTGCACCTCAGAAACATTGTTGAACTCTGGTAACGGGTTCCCATTGTTGTAGGTTACTTTCACCATTTCCTCCATTGTGTAGCCGTATAATAGGTTGTTGTTCTCAAGTTGTTTATTCAAGTTATCCACATAACCCCGATGATGTCCTCCCCAGTGCATTTCTAGTGCTTCCCGACTTATATATGGTTCCAATGCATCCTAGATGTGTGCATAAGCAATAAAAATCATTTTGAATGATAGAAGAATGGTACGTCCTAAAAGTTAAAAGACTCAAAATAAGAACATAAAGAAATAATCTGAACTAAAGCATGGCAAATTAGGGGGGCCTAAGATTCAGCAAGTGTACAGTTTGCATAGGCCCCTATTTTACTATTTCCCTATAAGTGGAAACATATGCAAAGCATGACAAAATTGGCCTGCCAAGGATAAATTACCCAGACTATACAAGCCTAATCATCCATTGCTGACCCTTTTCCTTGAACCATCTATTGGTAGCTGGTAGCTCATTACTTCATTAGTCATAGAAATTCGATGCCTCCAACTACAGACATTTATGGGTCATCCATAATGGATATAGGCAATGATAAGAGAGTCCTTGTGAAGTTTTTTTTCCAAGACACAAAAAGTCACCACACTTACCAGTTTATAAGGAGGGGTTGTCAGGCCAAAGAAAGCAAAAAATTTGGAAGCCCTTCGAGTGCGACGTGATAGTCCTTTCTGCTTCAGTGAACAGAAAATTAAATGAAGAAAAGAAACATAAACCAGCTTCACAGTATGCAAGTGAAATCAAGAAACCATCAATGTATGAGAAAAGCCAGCTACATTACCTGACAAAACAGTTGCACTTTTGCCACAAAGTTATGGTATGTATCTCTTTCAAATGCAGTTTTGCCACAAAGGCAGTGTTGTGTTCATGCACTTGCAGCCATTGAAGGCATACTTAACTTCTAATCGTGGCTCAAATCTGAGCATTATTTTAAACTTGGAGAGTAGGCTCAAGATTCAACCAAGTCAACTTAGGTAGTTCATCTCGTATTAGAAACTTATGTCGACCAAAGATGGTCCTATGTAGTTCCACCAAACTAAAGAAAGTTCATTGAACTTACAAGTTTGTAAACTGTAAATCAGAGTTTCTCTTCTGCTGAAACAGTAAAGTTACTTGAGCTCGCAACCCTTATGGTTACAGAGAAAGCACTTACCAATTGTAGAACATGCTCTTGTTGACCTGTAAACCCAAGTTACATTTACTAGCTTCTATGAATCACCTAGTTGCCAATGTGCTCCTCCCTCTTGCCAAAGTTTTAAAGTATAGAACATCGCTTGTACTTCTTCCATGCATAATCAACTAGATGAATCAATGAGCCACTGATCCCTATTGGAGAAACAATAAGATAACATGCTTATTGGCTCAACATGTTTAGGAAGCTTCCTTTCTAGCAATGGCAGATAACAATATTATGCCAATTTGAAGCCCCAGAAATTTTCTTAACAATGGCTACTAGAGAATCCCAATAGAACCTTTTTTCTTTTGGAACAATACCTAAGTTCACTAGAGCTTCCAAATATTCACATTTTTTTAGTGAATAAGCTGACAATTAGAGTAGAATCTAGATAAAAGCTCTAATATAGTAAAGTAATAAACAGCTATCATGTCCTCATAGAATTCTGACGTCTGGTATCAAATTATGCCATCGACTAATTAACTGGGCAAGCATTAATTTCAATCTTAGAGAAACAACTGAATGATAACAAACACTTAATGGATGAGCAATACCACAAGGACTTGTATGCAACATGTAAGTCCAGATAAACTAAATAATCAAGTATCTTTATTTCTTTGGTGCTTAAAAAATTAATTTTTCTCATTAATCTGAGTTTGTTGTGGTTTTATACTATAAACATACAGGCATTGTGGGTGATTTTTGAATTAAGCTTAGAGCATGATAAGCCCTTCACACCTATAGCTAATATGGCAAGTACGACAATTAGCTCTGCAAAGAGCTTGGAATTTCATTAAATAGCTATTGTAAACTGCTTTCGAGGGTGTAGAACATTCTAAACTAAAAATAAAAAATAGTTTAACCACTTTTTATCAAGAAAATAGGTGACTTTCCAGGACTAAGGAAATGAACCATTTTTCAACTAAATGAGCTTTCTTGAGAAAGCAGAGCTACAAGTGGATAGTCCACATTCAATAAAAAAACAATTAATGGAACATGGCCCAAGAATCTCCCTCAATAGAAGATGGATGGGTTTCTAACAGAAATTTTCTTAGCCATGAATGCTGAAACCTGTAAAACTAACAACCAGGAGAAAAAAAAAAAAAAAAAATGCAAAAGGAAAACAAGAAGATGATTGGACAGCAAGGAGATGAAAAGGGAAGATTCATACCGAAAGGGGGGGGCGGATTTTCAAAGGCCTGCAGAATTCCGTTGAAAGAACACGGGGATTTGGATGCAGAGGCTTTGGGCAGCGGTGGCCTGGCAGCAGCAGAGGAAAATCCATATTCCCCAATATCCCTTTCCTCTTAAAGTAATTCTCTCCCGTGACTAAGAGAGCATCTGGTCATAACTTGTGAGAGAAATGTCGACGAGGAGAAAACTGAACGGCGGTGAGAAGAGATTACCGGCGGAGGAGAGGAAGAGAGAAAAAAGAGAAGGCGAAACTGCGCAAATAGAGATAACGTTGCCTTGGTCAAGTAGGTTTCTCTGGGCTCGGCCTGATTCAAAATTGTGCGCAGAGAATTTTGCTTTTGACAGTCAAGAGTAAGTAGTTAAAATTAAATTTTAAAATAAAATTTAATCTATTAATAAATCATTAAAGTTGAATTTTAATTTCAATATTATACTTTTATTAAACTTTAAAAATTAAAAATAAAATCATAAAGGACCTTGAGCATCTCACTAATTTCATCATCAAGGATCAGTTGGATTTAGTATTAATTGGGCCTGCGGTTCTTGTGTCTCCTAATGAACAAAATGCTAAAACATTTGTTAGTTTCACATTTTGTGGTTTGTGCATAGGAATGGGTTAGTTTCTTACTTTAAACAGCAGACAAAAATGGACCTCAAATTGTCCCTGATACATGGGCTTGGGCCATGACATATATGAAATAGTTTGTTAAATGATGGGCCCACTTAAATGTCATGGTGGAGCAGGCTTAGTATGAGGCTTTTTGCTTCGAAATAATTGAGATGGGCAAGCTTTTGCCTTAAAGACAGGTAAGGCATGAGGCTTTTAGGTGGGTTGAGTTTGAGCAAAGGAGAGGTGGTTCATGACCAACCCTTGAATCTATTTGCTCTTTTTTTTTTTTTTTTGAAAAATACAGAAAATAGGAAAAAATGGGAAACTTAGGGTGAGCATATTTCTTTTAAAAGTAACGGTTATTTTTATGGAGATTTAGAACATTGAAAATCAAAATTTCGATACATAAAATTTTGATAAATGAAAAATCAAAATTTTGATAAATGACCTAAAATTTTGGAAAATGTTTAAAAAAATTATAAAGAAGGAAATCAAAATTGAGGAAACTGCTAATATGAACTTTATGTTCTCAAATATCCCCTTGTGACATGTATCTTATGTTACATTTAATAAAAAAATTATTGTATGTTTTTTTTAGTTTCGTAAAAATATCATAATGTTAAAAAAAAGACAATGCTCCCTAAAAACTCTATCAATCACATCAAGGCTCTTCATTTAATTGTAAAATTATTTGTATATTATTTCATTCAATTTTTTTGAGAAGAAACTTGAAAATAGGAAGTATTTTAGAAATCTCGACTTGTATAAAAAAAATTAGAAAATCTTGAAAAGTCACACATACACTCTAAAAACTAAGTGAATGACATTAACACAATCTCAATTGAATTCAATAACCACTGGATATTATTTCATTAAATTATTTTCACAAAAAACTCAAATTTGAGATTATCTTAAAGCCGAAACTCGAAAAAATTAATGAAGATGAAAATGACTCAAAAATTGAATAACTTTATTATAAATATTTTTAAATTCAAAATATTGGTTCAAATAACGTGAAAATAACCCAAAACCACTTTTTAATTGATAAACAACTTGTATCACAGTGTCGGCCGATACAGGCCGATACACTCTTGTGTATAGGCAATTAGGCATTATGCAATCCGCCATTTCGATACATTGCAGATCGGTCAAAATGGAATGACAGCTAAAAGACTGTTACGTACCGGCTGATATTTGTAAATGAGAATGTCGTATTTAAGCCATATATATTTCGTAAAATATTTTTATATTTTCCGACGATAAAACTATATGAATTTTTATCATTTGGTGTGAGAAAAAAATTCAACAATAATTAATCAATTAGATTTATTTATATTGTTTGATCAGGTAGAGTTTGTTTGCATTTATCTGATAAGGATGAAATTTTACAGGACAATACACAAATTCGAACGAAGCCCGTTGAGTTGTGCACAAATATATGCAAAACGAGGCAATTAGCAAACTTTGCTAAAAGGGCCCCAAATGATTCCCATTTAGTGAATGGATCAAGAAACTCTATCAATGAATATAGATCTCACTATAAATTATTTTATTTGATTGATCATATTATTATTATAGTCACTAATTTTATTTATTGGCATTCAGGTTTTTAATTTTTTTTCTCTTACTCTATTCTACAAAAATCATACTATCCGTTATGTTTTAAAAGACTTACCTCTCATTTTTGTCTCTTCTACTCTCATGTTTCCATTTTTCTAACAAGGCCCATTACAGGTCTTCTACGTATATATCTAAAGTTCTAAACCATCTCATTTTATTGATGAAAGAGTATTTTTTTGAAATTTTGATAATTTTGAAGTAATTTGTATTTCTTCTTAACACTTTTATAGCTTTAACAACATGACTTTTCGTGATTTTAATAGCCCCATTTGTGAGATCCATTACATGAGACCAGGGGTTGAAAATTCGTTTTCGGCTGATATATCGGCCGATATTTTTCTCTCTCCAGCCGATATCGGCCGATAACGATATATATCGGCTGATATTCATCACTAAAAGACCGATACATATCGGCCGATACGATATGTATCGGCCGATATTTACATCCCTGCATGAGACCATAGAGGCTCCACATGATACTATTCACGTTTGTTTAGGGGAAAGCTTCTTGTAGGACAACAGTAGGACAACATTAGCAGATCAGGGCCTGTTATGGGGAATCCACAAGTCTACTACACCCTTGGCTCTATTGGACCCATAATCAAAAAAATTTAAGAGAGATAACGATCTCGGCCGATACAAAAATTCGGCCGAAATCTTGACCCCTGGAGACAAATTTGACATTTAATATCCGATTAAAAAGGACCCATAAAGTGATTGAAAAATTCATCGATCTTTGATGGTTCATGACTTTGATTAGGGCCAAACTCCAATTTAGTCTTCGGCCTTTCAACTATCTGGCCAAGTCCAAGCCCAAGCCCAAGCTCAAGTTATTTATTTCTACAACTTGAACCTGCCTATTTAATAAATAAACTCAATGTAGGTACAATGCCCACCTATCCATGGAAGGAGACGCAACCTCGCGTTCGTGAAGCACGTCGAGATGTGCTCGTAGGACGTAGGAAGCGTAGAGGAGAGCGGGACAGAAGATGGGTTCTTCTAAGCATGAGAGTGGTAAGTAGAGAGGTGTACAAAGAGGCTCGGGACTTCGGGTTTGGACTTTAAACTCAATGGAGTTTTTATTTTGTACTTGTATTCTTTATCTCTCATAATGAAGATATTTTGTCGCTCCGTAGATATAAGCCAGGTGGGCCGAACCACGTTAAAATTATTGTGTTGTGCTGTGTGCTTATTTCCGTTCGATTTCTTGTTTATTCCACTGTAAGCGTCAGCAGCCCAAGTCCAAGCTCAAGCTCAAGTTCTTTATTTCTACAACTTGGACCTGCCTATTTAATAAATAAACTCAATGTAGGTACAATGCCCACCTGTTGCCAAATATAGGGCTGCAACTGGGCAGGGATGGTCCAGGCTTTTTGGCCTGTCTGGGCCAAGGCCGAAAAGTAAATGTAGTGGCCAACGCAGGCTCTGCGTTCCAAATTGACCTGATCTTGTCAAATGAGATCCAAGCATAAATTTACATTTACAAGGCCCAGTACAACTTTAAACCCCAATTGAATATCTGGGCTTATTTGGGAACAGGTTTTTCTAGACCCTTGCTGGGCTTAGATTGGATTAAGTTCTCACAAGTATACAAATAGTTTATTCTATAAAATTTGGTGATGATAAGAATCAGTCTTTCGAGCTTTCTCAAGTCCAGCTCAAAATAGTCATTCAGGCTAGGGATGGGCTTCTAATTAACTGGGCCTGACTTGTAGAGAGCCTGTTTTCAGTTTTCTAGGGGTTCGGTTGCGCCCAGGGTCCAAATCTCGGCCAAGATTTAGCCCCTAAAAAGAGAGAGAAAGAGTAATATCGACCGATATTGTGGAACCGAGATATCAGCCAAAATACCGAGATCTCGACCCCACCAAATTTTGGACCCCTGATTGTGCCCAATCCAACTTGCAGCCTAGCCCAGTGCACTCGACTACTCACAGTCGGGTGAGCCCATAAAAATGTGCCAGGCTGGAAACATTGAGTGGCCCAACTTGATGGTCTTTGTCGCTTTGAAACAGCCGTTCAACAAGCAAGAATGGTGCATTAAGAAACATCTCTTGTCGTGTATGAAGTTACCAAATCAGACTCTTAGTGAGTTAGTTCAGAAAGATGATTACTTCCCGTCTTAGAAAGTGAGAGGTGCCAGTTTTGAATCTGACAGACTAACTTTGGTGATATCTTAAAGTGGTAGAGGTACTATCTGTGAGAGTTTTAATAAGACTATCTAAATTTTCCACACGCATATTTTTTTTTTTTTACCAAAACAGTAACCATCAAATCAGTGGGCCACGTTTATGCAGTCACAGCAACCATCCATCAGTCACCATCATTCCTACCCAATTCTAAATGGGCCCCACTTACGTCCATTCATACTCATGTCATCACACGCTATTGTGATCCGAGTCGATAGCCACTTGATCCACCGTCCTACTGTTCTGCAATTAATCTCCTCTCACTTGTGGTGTTAACCAATGGTCGTACTTCCTTTTTTCAACATGGGTGTCTCCCTCGAGATTGGTATTAGACATCCGGAAAAAAAGGAGAAAAGCCCTCACTTCGAAGATCATACATAGCCACTGTACAGGAGGCTTTAAATCAACAATAAAATGTTCGTTTTTGCTAGATCTTTCTATCGGTATTTTGGTATTTTATATAACGAGATATAAGATTTAAAGTATTGTTCATTTTACTCTTCCACTATCGTATGAAAGCATTGTAAAAAAAATCAGTGATCCGATTTGCTTTTATATATGAAAAAATAGTTTCGCTTAGATAAATTTCAGTGAGCCGGTCAGTGATTCGACGAGCCGATTTAAAAGACAAAATTGGCAATACAGTAAAACCCGTGTCAGGTTACACAAAACACTTGTGGGAGCATTGCTGTCCTTCTTTTTTATGGTGAAATTATTTCACTATTATGATTATCAAATCAAATTGAAATTAATCTCATATGTAAATCAATAATTATTATTTTTTTATGAATGAAGTGTTCAAACTTTTTAGAACACTTGACTAATACTCAAGAGATGTGCAAACTTCTCTACTCATGTGCATTTATAAAATGGACAAGCAGTGCCGTTTGAGATGAAGTAATAATTGAACTCAGAATTCATATTTTTTTTTAATGTTGAGTTAATATTTAACTTGGGAGAGAAAGAAAAAATACAGCAAAATTAGAGGGCAAAGAATAACCCCTTTTTATATTTACTATTTATCTATCCAATCTGCTGTGAGAGCCAAAGATGACTGCCATTAGTAGAGATAGTCCAATGTGTGAACCACATGCAAACCCAATATGTGAACCACATGCAAAAATGAGTTTCAATGGAAGTGTTTGAAACACGTTTGGTAAATGGCCCATTTGATGAACGCACATTTGATGGCCAGGATTTCTTGTCAATGTCAACTTCAGTTATGCCCAGACCGCTCTGTGGTAGAATAGGTGATGAATCATATTCGTTCTAGTTTCGACAATGAGTCTATACTTTTATTCAGATAAAGCTCTCAAAATTTATATTTTAAATTCAATTAATGATTCAACCCAAGAATTATAAATGGCATTTCATAGTAATTCATTATGAACCGGTTCGCAAGGGATAAATCCTCTGGCTCTGGATAAATATGTCAATTAGGGTGAGCACATGCACCCAAATTGGAGATGTAGATTTGATTATTTAAAACTTAAATTTTATTATTTAGGTCCCAGTATTATATTATTATTTTCATCATCACTATCAACATCTTATCTCAAGCAAAGACTGCTTGATCAAGAATGGTCCACTCAATCTGACTCGGTCACTTGTTAAGGGCATTGATTTGGTTCAACTCAGCTGTTCAAATTTTGGCCTTAATTTAGACTTGACTCGCTAGTCGACTCGGTGACTCAGCCGGGTCCAACTTCAATGAAGCCAAGTTAGAGTGGACTACGATGAAAATTTAGTACAATCCATTTTTTACTTTTAATAGCTTTTAAGCTAAAAACATGTATTTCCAATTTATAAATGCTCAACTCCTTCACTGCCTGGTGTTCTTTTGGAAGAGTTCAATATTATTGTTTGACAATGAGATATCAAGATTGGATGAAGAAAATTAGACGGATGATGTAAAATTAACATTCATAATCTTTTGTTTAAAAAAATAAGAAAAAGACAAAAAGTTGCAAATACTGATGGTTAATAGTTCTAATTTTTAAATTATGATTATCTGCTCTTAACCTATTTTCTGTTGTAATATATCTCTCTAAAAAATGTTGTATCTAATAATCAACGGAATCACCTCTTTTAACTCAAGTTCCAATTCTTGAGTTTTTTTTTAATCAAGGTGTTCGAACGTCTAATTCTCGAGACATGTATAAACATCCTAATTCACACAGAATAAGGGAATAAGTTCATTGAGAGTGGTCTTTTGGAGTTGAGCGTGAGTCGAAAACAAGACTCCAACTTTGTGAGACGAGTTTTTAACCGTTAGGTCAACCCCTCTGATTCGAGTACTATCTAAAAAGTGGTCACGACAGAGTCTTGTGACTCACTTTATGTCACCATCAGTGCCGGCTCGACATATGTTGAGGCCTAAGGCAAAAAATTTAAGTGGAGCCTTCTTAGTATTTAATATATTATTAGAAGTAATAATTAATTAAAATTTTAATTATATATAATAATAAAAATTATCTAAAATCTAATTTTTCTTACTTTTTGAGATGTAAAATTACTAATTAAATTTTTGTATTCATGTTTTGCTAAAATATAATTGCAAATGTGGTTAATTCATTTAGTCTTTAAATTAATGAAAAATTAAAACGAACTAAATTGAAAAGTTAAAGAACAATAGAACATGACACTATGAAAATAAGAGAATTGATGATGGTTACAATGTCCTCTATTATTCTACCAACTCACCAAAGATCTCTAAATTAAAAGTCACACCATGATTTGCAAAGAGGAAATATATTGTTAACTAAATTTATAGGCACAAACTTAAACCAAAAAAAGCACAAAATAATCTAAAATTTCAACCCTACAAATTCACAAATCAACACCAACAGAAAATGCAAACAATGCCAAAAATGGCTAGGAGAATCCCTTGAAATACATTCCCCTCGTCTAAATTACTTTAATCAATTGCTTATTTTATTAACAGAAGAAGCTCCTCTTGACTATTGAGTACTTGAAATTACTGAATTTTTCTAGCTTTGTAGCCCTATATCTCTTTACCAACATATGTAATTTTCGAAATATTCGATCCACTTATTAGATTAAAGATCCTTTAGGTCTATGATCAAAATTGGAGATGAGTATTTTCTAAAACTATGTCCTAACTCTCGATGAATATTTCTACTAAAACTAGTCTTATTTCAATTGTAGAGTATTTATTACCAAATATCTTATCATAATTCAAAAAAAGAAAAAAAAACTCTTAACAAATCCCTCAAAAATTGAATACTTAGCATTTCCTCTCATTGCAAATGGTTTTACCATTTTTTATCTAAGTTAAACAGGCTTAGACATGTCCCTTTTTCCACATGCTCTGTCCCTCGATCCCATTTACTCCATCATGCAATTAAAGTAAGAGTGGGGCCTTTTTCAAATGGGGGCCTAAGGCCCAAGCCTAACTTGCTTTATAGTTAGGCTGGACCTAACATGCTTTATAGTTAGGCTGAACCTAATATGCTTTAGTCTTGTCCCTTTTTCCACATGCTCTGTCTGTCAATCCCATTTGATCCACCATACAATCAAAATAGGAGTGGGGCCCTTTTTAAATGGGGGCCTAAAGCCCAGGTCTAACTTGCCTTATAGTTAGGCCGGGCCTGGTCACCATAGTATGTCTCTTGAGATGTTGTGGGAATGAGGCTAACAAGATAAAAAGAATATGATGAGTTTGTGATCATGAACAAAAGCACAAAAGAACAAAATCAAACCATTCTATCAGAAAAGATGTATATTTGTCTACCAGAGTTGCTTGTTAGAATGGTTTGTATACAAACCTAATTAGTGGTTCATATCCATTTTGATTGTGTGGCTATGTGAGAGTTGGATACAAATACTTGGTTAAAGAGAATGAAAGCTTTGATAACAGATAATTTTAACTTTATAATTGAGAGAGATTTATACATCTCTTACAATCATAAAAATCTCATAAAAATTAATTATAATCTAATATAACTCAATCATAAACTAACATACCTCAATCATATCTTAACACACATGTAATTTAGAGTAAGTATTTAGTAGGGATGCAACTCGGGTCGGGTAGGTCAGGTTCCTTAAAACTCAACTCGACCCGAGTTGATATTTATACAACTTGACCCGACCAAATTCGAATTCTCAATCCGAACTTCTAAACCCGATCCGACTCGAATTTTGACCCGACCTACATTTTGAACCCATTTTAACTTAATTTTAACCGAGTTGGGTCGAATTGGGCTGGGCCAGATCATGTTAACTTGTAAAATCCTCAACCCGACCCCACTCGAATTCCATGCTGATTTTTATCTTTCTCAACCCTACCCGACCCGACCCGTTGACCCAAAATTCTAGACCCAACCGGCATGATTTCTCGGGGCGGGTTTTGTGCACCCTTGTATTTAGAGATGTGGAGGAGGAGTGATGAATTCAAATGAATTTATATTAGAAATTAAGTTGAGTTTAGAGTTAGAAAATTAAGATTTTAACTTCTTCAAATAGAATCTTACAATTTTTAACCAATATATAATAAAAGAGTTTCTAAGATAATATATAATATAAAAGTATATATAAATTGAGCTTATTCTAAATTCGAGTATTCAAATTGATTTGAGCCCCTAAAATAAAAGGACCAAGACTGATCCATTTTTAAATCAGACTTATTTTTCCAGTCTAGTGAGTGGGCAGGGTGGATTTCACATGGAAACCCTAGAGAAGCAAGTGACACGTGAGAGACAGAGTCATGTGATGAGCGTTGATGGAAACATGGCTAAATATGCACATGACCTTTTAATGGGTGTGAGCTAAGTTGACCTCAAACAAATTCTTTCTAGTGACTTTGAGATTTGAATCATTCATCTAATATTATATGTTGGTCCTCCGTCTATTTATTTTTTATAGAGTAATTATTTAGACACGGGATTTTTCTTTCAGCAGACATGGATTTTCAAAATTTTATTGAAAATTACCATTTTGCCCTTCTGCTTCTGTACTGTCCGGACGTGAGTTAAGAACATTTTTTCTTCGTTCGGACCATTATTCATGAGTAAATTTCATTCCTCCAGACGGTATGTTAGTATTATTTAAATAATAAAATCTTCTTTAAAACTTTAAAGTTATTTTTTAAACACTGTGTATTTCCAAAATTTCTCAAATTGAATATCCGAACTAATTATGATAATCTGATAAAAATATTTTAAGACTTCATGGTATTTTGACACTCCCAAATGCTTAAAACACAGTGTTTTACAAATAATGGTATCCCTTGGCTGTGCCGAAACACATTTGGGAGTGTCAAAAGACCTTGAAGTCTTAAAGTATTTTTATCAGATTATCGTAATTAGTCCGGATATTCAATTTGAGAAATTTTGGAAATACAGAGTGTTTAAAAAATAACTTTAAAGTTTTAAAGGATATTTTATTATTCAAAACACATTGTGCATTACTGTAGCATCTGCAACATAGACCCTCTGGACGGATGAAATTTAGCCATGAATAATGGTTGGAACAATCAGATGTTCCGAAGGACGGAAAAATGTTCTTATCTCACATTCGGACTACGCTGACACAGAAGGGCAACACGGTAATTTCCTTCAAAAAACTGAAAACCCATGTCTGCATAAAGAAAATACCCGTATCTAAATAATTACCCTTTTTATATTGCCTAACATCAGCTTCTGTTTATATAAAACAAATCACTTATTATATGTAATTCTAAGTTCATAACTCACCACTCTCCTCATTAGGATATTAGGTGTTCAACTTCATCCCATGCGTCCAATAATAGTTCTATTAGCTTGATTATTAATATCAGTTTAGGTGAAAATTATTTTTTTATTAACGAGCAAGCGAACGTATGAAACTACGAAAGATTAAAGATAAAACTTTATTGTTGGTGAAGGAGAGTGATTTTAGGTGATTGGATTGGATGGATTTAGCGGTTTCCATTCTGAGTTGTACTCTTCATTATATATTGTTGTAATCGATGATTAAATTATTTAACAAAAATTGATGCCTCTCGCTCTCCCTTTACAAAATAAAACCCAAAAATATTGTACAAGACTTGATTAAAAATGAAATTGCGCTTCATTAAAAATGAAATTAGTATTTACAAAATAATTGTTAGGATGAATATAAGCATGCTATGTCCACCACAAAGGCATCCACATAGAAAATCATTGGGATCTTCCATTTCCTGGATAGTTTTGGATCTCCTCAATTCACCATTGAATTCTGACCACTAACTTAAGGCCCCACATGAATGAATAAGACTGAAGCATCAAGTCAACGTTATATTAAAATGACAAGTGAGTAATTGACCCATTCATTTATGAAATTTCTTTTGAAAGGAATCCCAATAGAATGTCTTCTTCTTCGTTTCTTCCTCAGACTCATGCATTCACATTGTCACTAGATAAGTCTTATTATACTCTCTACCAAAGAGAGAATTTCCCTTCTTCCGAAATGAAATTTCCTCAGGCTATCTGCATTCACATTGTCACTAGATAAGTCTTATACTCTTTATCAAAGAGAAAATTTCCCTTCTTCCAAAATGAAATTTCCTTTGTCTTGCCAAGTTGGGAGGATGAAATTTCCATGGAAAATTGGACGAAGAACAAGGAATTTGATTTGTCAAGTAGTGGGTGCATGCATCTTCCTTGGTCTTTTCAGTAAGTACCGAGACTACTCAAGAACACAAGACTTCTACGAAGAACAAGGTAAAGAAAGAAGCAACATTGACCACTATATTCCTCAAAGTCTCAAACTGAAGTTAGCAATCACTAAACATAGATTATATAACTACATACTATAATAATCTCGACCAACTGAAGTTTCCAACTCATTCCAATCAATTAATAGTAGGTTATTAATTTATGTGTTAAGACTTGGAACCCCATTCACAAACGTAATATTGACCCCATTAGTGATGATATTTACTGATTAGATAATGAAATAGGTCAGTATGCTCGCCATCAGTGGTGGACTTTTTTGTTTATTATGTTTAACTAGTGAAAGATCTACTGGAACCTAGCATGGACGGGGTAACTAGTCTCAAAATATAAATAATTTTCTTTTATATCTCAATTATTTCCAACTATGAAAAATGTAATCTCGAGGGATTGGTTTGACGGCTAAGAACCCGTTTCAATTAGTAGAGGTTGATGCCGTTTAATTTCACTCTTCATTAGTGGAGAAAATTAGTGATTTTTTTATATCTAAGTAACTCATCTTTCTTTTCCATCATCTGGGCCACTTCGATGAAATTGTAAATGTCGTCTCACAAAGTCTAACATTGGGCAACATTCAATTTCTTAGAAAGTAATCCCATTGGGAAACTTTCCAGGTCAAGACTCGATTATTCCTCTGTTTGGAATACAGGCTTTGGAATCTTACGAGCTGGGAGTACTCTCAACTGACTGAGGTGATTAGAAGCGAGGAATGATTTTTCGATAGAGTTAAGTGAAGAAGTAAAATTTGAAAAACCGACTTTAGATAAATGAGATTTTATCAAATTAATCACACTTTTTTCTATTGATCCATTACAAAACTATTGAACTTTTACGAATCTCAGCGAAGGATTTATAGTTTAAGTAACCTTAAAGACAGACAATTTTAGAATTTGAAATAGGGTAGTGATCCTCCCACGGGCATTTTGTGTAACCCAGATTTTACTGTATTGTCCATTTTGCCCTTCAAACTAGTTCGCCGGATCACTGACCCTTCTACTGCCGTATAAATCGGCTCACTGACTGGCTCTTCGGATCACTGACCGACACACTGAAATTTATTTAAATGAGACTGTTTTTTTCATACAGAAAACAAATCGGATCACTACTGATCAGATCACTGAATTCTTTTCTAAATGTTTTCGTATGACAGTGGAAAGGTAAAATGGACAATACCTTAAATCCCATATTTCATTACACAAAATGCTTGTACGAGAATCAGTACCCTTTGAAATATAGTACCATGTAAAAGTAAACTGGAGCAATTTGACGAATTGAGAGAAAAATGTGTTAAGGACTGGATATTTTGCCCAAAAGGCTAACCGGATAGGTGAAATTACTCAAGTCTTTCTGATGGATCCAATTTGAGAATACTTGTAAGTGATTGCAAAAATTCACAAGTCGGCGGGACAATGCACTGCATGCAGATTGGGGAAGTGCTTAAGAGAGGAAATGTCTACAAACTCATTTTGTATATTAAAAAGCATATGAATCAAAACAAGATACAACATGATTATCTGAATTCATGAAACCAGAGCAATGTTATTGTACTGTATGTCAATATTATTGTACCGTATGTCCTAAACTGAAACCAGGCTCTCTCCTCATTCTGCTCCAAGCATTCTGTACAGAACAGAGGCCTGTTTTCAGCTCAGCAGGCTCAGAGGCGGGACCTAGCCAGGACCTCTGGCTCTTGCCGCTCGAACCGGCGGTTGCCGCGGTTATATGAACGTTGAGCCTTGGGCTGTGGCTTCTGTGCCTTGTCGGAAGAAATTGTCAATGTCTTTGCAATGGCCCTGAGTTGGAATTTCTGAATCTTGCCGGTGGAGGTCTTGGGCAGATCCTCCAAGAAGACCACCTTCTTGGGGACCATGAAGTGGGACATGTTCTTCCAGCAGTGGGATATTATTTCTTCTTCTTTCACGTCCACACCAGTCTCCTTTCTCAACGTGACGAAAGCGCAGGGAGTCTCGCCCCAGAGCTGATGTGGCATTGCCACCACGGCGGCCTCTGACACCATAGGATGATTGTACAAGACGGTTTCCACTTCGACGGAGCTGATGTTCTCCCCGCCGGAGATGATCACATCCTTGGACCGGTCCTTGATCTCTATGTACCATCCGGATGGACACACCCACGTCGCCGGTGTGGAACCAACCGCCTTTGAAGGCCTCCGACGTGGCAGTCGGATCCTTGAAATACCCCTTCATTATGCTGCTGCCACGTAGGACGATCTCGCCCATTGTCAGCCCATCACGTGCCACGCTAACCATGGTCTCAGGGTCCTTGACATCAGCATCAGCTAGTGTCAGCACGCTGACACCCTGCCGGGCCTTGAGCCGGGCCTGATCGCTGCGTGGCAGCTCGTTCCACTGTGTCTGCCACTCGCACACAAGTGCGGGCCCTGTCGCCTCCGTGAGCCCATATGCGTGGGTCACGTGGAAGCCCAGCCCTTCCATCTTCTCCAGAAGAGCTGCAGGCGGCGGTGCGCCACCGGTCAATACCTGCACTGGGACAGCCAAAGGGCGGCGCTCAGCTGGACGAGCATCCAGCAGCACATTGAAGATTATGGGGGCACAGCACATGTTTGTAACCCGGTGATCGGCAATTGCCCGGTACATGGCAGCGGCGGTCGGGCTTCGGATGCACACGTTGGTGCCGCCACGTGCGGCGACGCCCCAAGTGAAGGTCCACCCGTTGCAGTGGAACATGGGAGAGACCACATGTAGACTGGCTCAGTCCCCATTCCCCACTGTAGCACCAGACTCAGTGTGGCAAGGTACGCACACGGTGGCTGTACACCACGCCTTTCGGTGCCGAAGTGGTGCCGGAAGTGTAATTGAGCGTAATTGGATCCCATTCGTCTTCCACGACGGGCAGCGGACGGGTGGCATCACCATGGTGGACAAGCTGTTCGTACTCCAGCTTGCCCAACCGTATCCCCGTCGGCACATGCACGTCATCAATCACAACCACCAACGGCATGGCCACGTGTGCCATGTTAGAGTTTGAGTGCTTAGATTCTTCAATAAGACACTTGAGTGCTTCCCGTGCCAGAGGCACGTACTGGTAGTCCACAAAGAAGACTTTGGCTTCAGAGTGGCGGAGAATGGTGGCCACATTGTTGGCATCGAGACGGGTGTTGATGGTGTTGAGCACCGCCCCGGCCATGGGCACGGCGAAATGCATCTCATAGAGGGCCGGAATGTTCGGCGCAAGCACCGAAATGACATCGTTCTTAACGATGTTCAGTGACAGAAGAGCAGAGGCCAGGCGGCGGCACCGGTCATACGTCTGCCTCCATGTGAACTGGGTCCCCTCGTAGATGACCGACGTCCGGTCTGCGTAGACAGCAGCTGCCCTCTCTAGGAAACTCATTGGGGA
The DNA here is from genome assembly GCA_022113865.1 of Chimonanthus praecox. Lineage (NCBI taxonomy): Eukaryota > Viridiplantae > Streptophyta > Magnoliopsida > Laurales > Calycanthaceae > Chimonanthus > Chimonanthus praecox. The sequence goes on along the minus strand of CM039087.1, from coordinate 62,215,488 downwards.
GAGAGGGACATAATTAGCACGGCATTTGCTCAGCTTATCCATTGATGAATAGTTTGTTTATGTTATTAAGGTTGAGAAAGAGAAAGGATGAAGAAAGAGAGGATGAAGAGAGAGAGGGAAAAGACGTGGGAAATGAGAGAATGAAAGGTGGGTTGGGATGGAAAGAAGAAGGGGTTTATATAGGCCTCCGTCCAGTGGGGGTGGAAAAGAGTCTCGGCCATGGAACATGTGGAGGGAAATTGACGAAGAAGGTGCATAGAGGTTCTACTGGTCTTCGAACACTGACTATTGACTTACTATTTTAATGAAATGTTCTCATAATTTTTAAAAGACTGAAAAAATCATTATTATTTTTTAAATTTACGTTTGAGAAATCATAGAATACTTGACGTAAATTCTACAGAGGCGAACCCACTACCCCTAAGTCACACCAAAGTTAGACTATAGGAGATTAAACCCACAACCTCCTTCTTCTTGAGACGAAAGTGAACCAGTTGAATTACATCAATTATTTTAAATTAAATTTTATATTTTTTAAAATATAATTTGATCAATTTGATTATAATATTTTTGTTAGAAAATATATTAAAAAATCATTTCAACATATCCATTTAATGGACTGATGCATATATATAGTTATATTGTACAACTTTTAAAGGCTTAGATATTCTCAGGTTGGGACAAGTTACATGAAAAAAAAAAAAAAAACTGTGATAGTAGACCTGACTCAAACTATTTTAATATAATGTATAATATTTTATATAATTATAGAAAGATATTTAATAAATTCCAGTTGCCTCTTGGATATAATTATATAAAGATATTTTATTTTTATTTCTTCTAGGAACCCTTTATTTTTACTTTTAATGGATTTTTTTATGTTATTTCCATTTTTTGACCGACCCTGATTTTCTTTTATATCTTCATGGTCTATGTTTCTTTAGCAATCAATCAAAAATGTCAGGTTCTCAAGCGTCAAGTCATGTTCGTTGGTTTCGGCTACTTTCTAGATTTAGGATTGGATAGCAAAAATCGGGTATTTTAAATAACTTGAGTCAAATCGGTCTAGATATTAAAATATTGATTCTCAGGTAACTCGACCTAACCTGCAACCCTACCTGTCACCCCTTTTATTAAAAGGGTCCATGTTTGCTCTAATACTTTTGTTTTCTCAAGTAAAATCTTGCCCCGTATATAGAGATATTTATTATGTCAATTTTCATTGATTTGCTAAAATATTTGTTGCATCAATTTTTTTTTAATTTCTTGCTTTTATTTAATGAGTTTGAATCGAGAACTCAGCCTTTAAATCTAATCTTCCATGGACCTTCCTTTTTGAAGTTTCATGGCCTGGCTATACAAAATTACAAATAAAGGACAAGTCACTTTTATCTTTCCAATTAGTCCTCTCTCACTTCTAATAGAAATAAAGAGTTTATAGTCCTTCCAATGATGCTTGCTAATGGGGACCACTTCAATGGTGAAATGATTAATCTAACTTGATTAGAAAGTTATAATTTTTTTTCTCTTGTAACCGATTCATCCGAGAAAGTATTCAGTCTTGCCTTGGCCGTATGTATTTTGGAAGGATCAGGATAATTATTTTAAATATTGACAAGTGACTTATTTAGAATCTCAGAAACCATATCATTTGAATAAGATTCGCCTGATCTATCTAAATATAAAAAAGAATTTAAAAAATATAACTTATACTTTGTACATTGAAGACATAGAAATAAATGACTAAGTCAGGAAATAGAATTTTTAACTTTAAAGGGATCTTGAAATCTATTTTCTGGTTCAGCCGTCCATTTTTTGTTGTTTTTTAGAAAAATAAATTTTTTAGATTTTATAAATATAATTCAAATAATATGGTTTGTGAGACATATTATAAGAACACGTTTCAAAAAAATATAAAAAAAATACCCTGGGGCACAAAAATGATTAATGGCACCATAATTTCTCTAATACTAGAACACAAAATTATATAAATTTCACTTCTAAAACTAATAGAGAAATCAGTCTTCAAAGATTTAGAGGATTTATCATTTTCTAGTGGACCTAAACCATGAAGTGCGTTGAGGAATCTCTATCTTTCAAGTAGGACCTTATAATAATATAAAAATTTATAAAGTAGTTCTTTGTAGAGGTTTGAAGTTTGAACTAGACGTTAATCGTTTTAGTTAGGAGTTGAAGCCATTTATCAAGTGGTACTCCATCGGACACAGAATGGGGTGGACCTGTGCCAAGGCCAATCTCCTGTCCCAAATTTATAAGATGCCCTACGGATGGAGACCACTTTTTAGTATGGTTCCTCTGTAGAAAATGAGAATTACATGTTTGCCCTTTCTTCCGAAATTGAAATTTATTTGGGGCCAACTTTGCAAAATCAAATTTATATGTCCCCTCGAGAGAATCATAAGGGTGAAACTTGGGTCGGGTTTTAACCCGACTTGTATGACCTGACTCGAGAATTCAATGGGTTTGAGTTATATTTTTGTATATCTTGAGTCGAGTTGAGTTGGAAAAAAATAAACTCGCATGTTATACGGATTGAGTCAGGTTGAAAATTTTAAAAGCAACTCTGAACCGAGTGCACCAATTATAAAACAACACATTGTTTGAGTCAAGTCGGATTGAGTAATTCGGATCGACTCAAGTTGAGTTTAATAGTTTTTTTTATAGGAGTTGAGTTTATTGAAATTCGATCTGATCCGACGTAACCCAAAATTCAGTCGTAAGAGAATCATTCTGATTCTAATCTAACGTACAACCGAGATTACTAAGCATGTTTAACTCAAAAGGTAACATGTATGGCTGCATAACTTTTGGTTCCTTTTGGAAAAGCGACTTATGACTTTATTGAAGTAAATTGGTGAAATAACCAGCAGTCTGGTGTATGTGGTGTTCTTTTGCACATTTTAGGATGGATTTATTTGAAAAATCCTTTTTTAATATAAGACTTTTTAAAATTATTTTGATTGAATCATTTAACCCATTTTTTAAACTTTTTAAATTTAATACTCTATGTCTTCAATATACTCATCATCACTCCATTTGATACTTTGTCTAAATGCATAGGATAATATTGGTAATATTTTTTTTTTATTATATTGCACATTTCTATCTGAATTTTGCAATCTTTCGACTTCAATCATCATATCCACAATAATTAGGTTTAAGATTAACCGTAACATACACATGGTCCAATTGTTGTGTTGTGTCCAGATACGTCAGGTTCAGATTCAGGTTGGGTGTTAATGGGCTAGTAGGTGATAGATGGTGACGTGTCAGTGTCACGTGTTCATCGCAGGACGGGTCCAAGTGAAAGCTTACCGTCGACATTGAGGCATCGCCGTCGTCCAGTCAGGAAAAGGGAGGGGGCAAGGGAAAGACTACAGGGGACGAGGGACTCAGAGAGAGGAGAGATCGATTGCCAAGTTTTAAGGTTGGAGAAAACAGAGAGAGATGAAAGATTGATTGTCGAGTTTTACGGTTAGAGAAGAGCTGAGAGTGAGAGACAAGATTAACTGGGGTTGATTGCCTCATGAAATTTTTGTTGATTTCTTCACATACTTTATGGAATTGCAACTTTCATTAAAATTGTATATATTTATGAAATTTCGTAATAAAAAAATGGTTAGAAATCAAATTAACTGGAACAATTGATTATAAAAAATATTTATATCTCAATATGTGCATCACATGTAACTTCCATATCAAAGTTTTACCATACAGTATCAAATACAATAAAAGTAAATATTTTTTTACCATCTCTTAAAACACCTAACTAATGTTACGAACATGTACAAATATGGATGCCTACACACACCCAACAACTCTAATTCTATCCACAGATGAGTATAGACATGGAAAATGGCCGGCCATCCTAGTTCAGGACTTTTCGAGACTTGGATTTTCAAAATTTTAAGTGAAAAATCTATTTTACCCTTTTATCTTTCATATCTCTTTTAAAAACAATCATTAGCGGTGTACCTACTTTTGAACTGAGAATTCTAAGCGGTGTACCATTCAGTATTTCACAGATAATTTTCAAAAATTAAGTGCACAATATCTCTTTTAAAACTTTAAAGTTATTTTTTAAGCACTGTGTATTTCCAAAATTTCTCAAATTGAATATCCGGACTAATTATAATAACCTGGTAAAAATATTTTCAGACTTCAAGGTCTTTTGACATTCCCAAATACTTAAAACACAGCGTTTTACAAATAAGGGTATCCCTTGACTGTACCGAAATACATTTGAGAGTGTCAAAAGACCTTAAAGTCTTAAAGTATTTTTATCAGGTTATTATAATTAGTCCGGATATTCAATTTGAGAAATTTTGAAAATACATAGTACTTAAAAAATAATGGTATATGTTGCAAATACTACAGTAATACACAATATAATAGTTAAATAATAAAATCTCCTTTAAAATTTTAAAGTTATTTTTTAAGCACTATATATTTCCAAAATTTCTCAAATTGATTATCCGGACTAATTACTATAACCTGATAAAACACTTTAAGACTTCAATGTCTTTTGACAATCTCAAATTCTTAAAACACAGTGTTTTACAAATAAAGGTATCCTTTAGCTGTGCCGAAACACATTTGGGAGTGTCAAAAGACCTTAAAGTCTTAAAGTATTTTTATCATGTTATCGTAATTAGTCTGAATATTTAATTTGAGAAATTTTAGAAATATACAGTGCTTAAAAAATAACTACCTATATTCCATACACTACAGTAATGCATAGTACATGAGTTAAATAATAAAATCTCCTTCAAAACTTTAAAGTTATTTTTTAAGTACTGTGTATTTTCAAAATTTCTCAAATTGAATATCCGGACTAATTACGATAACCTAATAAATATACTTTAAAACTTCAAAGTCTTTTTACACTCCCAAATGTATTTTCGGCACAGTAAAGGAATACCCTTATTTGTAAAATACTGTGTTTTAAGTGTTTGGGAGTGTCAAAAGCAATCTTATCAGAACCGGACCGTGTACCGAACCATCTTCGAGGAGGTCAGGGTTCAACCGGGTTCGACCACGGTCAAAGTCAGTAAAAGCCGGTCAAGTATTAAAATAATATAAATATTATATATAATATTAAGTAAGACATATTTTACCAATAATATTAATATAAATATTAAAAATAACATTCAAACTCTGAGTAATATACCAAAACGGTGAAATATATGGGATAGAAATGGTAATAAATTTTTATATTTCAAATATACACATTTTTTTAAGGAGAAAATTAAAAAAAATAAAATAAAAAATAAAAAAAATTCAAAAACCCTGAACCGCGGTTCACAGTTCACGGTTTTGGTGTTAAAACTGCATAAAACCGCGGTTTTGACCAGTTTTGTGCGGTTTTGACCGCCAGCCGAACCGAATTGCGGAACACGCTGTCGCGGCTGAACCGGTCCGGTTCTGATAGCACTGGTCAAAAGACCATGAAGTCTTAAAGTATTTTTACCAGATTATTGTAATTAGTCTTAATATTAAATTTGAGAAATTTTGGAAATACACAGTGTTTAAAAAATAATTTTAAAATTTTAAAAAATATACTGAGCATTGAGTTTTTAAAAATTATGAGGAATACCGCTCATAATATTATAAGTTCACCCCTTACTTCAGCAGGTACACCGTTAATGTTGATTTTTTAAAAAGTAAAATATACTTTTAACTTAAAATTTTGAAAACACGTATCTATGGACAGAAAAGTGATGGGCTGCCATACAAAATAGGCCAAAAAAATATTCCATTGAGTGATGACTTATAAGAAAAAGTCATGAGGATTGAGTAGGCAGATAGCATTCAAGTTTGAGGAGTAGGCAGATAGCATTCAAGTTGTTTGTCTTGGTTTTAGATTATGGGATAAGTTGTTTGAAAAAATAGTTTAAATATTATTTAATAATAATTTTAAATACCATAATTATAACAGGATCAAATTAAATAAAGATATAATATGCAAATGATGGTGAGATAGATCATTGCGATTTAAAGTATAGCAAAAATATGATAACGAAATAGTTCGAGTTCATAGAGTTTTAATTTGAAATTTCAAGTTAAAATTTAAAAATATAAAATAAAATCACTCGTATGAGTAATTTACATGGACCAAAATCTATCTAAATCATTATGTAAACATTTAAATTCAATATAATCATATTATAAATGTAATTTTCAAATGACAACGAAAATTTGAAAAGTTTTAGTTATCACTAATGCTTCTCACTTCTTCATTATTTTCTTAAACCTCATATGTGACGTGGACATCGTGGATGATAAAAGCAAAATCCTGATATAAATAAATTATATACAAAAATCTAAAAAAGAAAACCATTATAAGCAAATACTTTATAGGAAATGCACCTTCTTTACTACCTAACAATAACAGGTAATTCAAGAATATTTTTATAAAAAGCCTAATTTGATGAAAATGTTAAAAAATTAGAAAAATCATATATACATCCATTCAATTCTATAACATTCAACATCGTTTTATTAAATTCCTCAAAAAAAAAAAACTTTAAAGTAGAGATTATCTTAGAAAAAAAATTAAGTAATAAAAATAACTCAAATAGACCTTTTCAAGTGTGAAAAACTTTCTTCAAAATCTTCTCATATCTTACTCATTAAAAATTTTGAAGTAAAAACTGTGAAATATGTTCCCTTTTTTCTTAAAAATAAAAATAAAAATAAATTAATACGATCTAGTATGACAAAATATTGAATCAACAACCCACATGGTGTAAATCAACTGGTTACCTCCCGCCTCAGGAAGCGAGACGTTGCGGATTCAAGTCCCTATAGCCTAACTTTGATGTGCCTTAGGGATAGTGAACTCATTCATATATATATATATATATATATATGGAATGAGAGGACTTAATCACTACTTTGTCGGCCATGATATCACCATAAATTTGAATGATGTATGATAAAAAAAAGTGATTAAGATAAACAGAAATTAGTTGTAATTTTTTAAAACAAATATGAACTCCTATCGCTAATGACTAAAAAATAATGATCATTTCTTCAAATTCTATAAATATATTATAGATAATTATAGTGTAGGACAGATACTATATTAGTTTAGATAAATTACTCCAATTATAATGATAATGACGAGAAGAAAATAATTGATTATATGCAATGAATATATTCATCAATCGTGAATATAATTCATAATCTCAGTTACAAATGTTAGACAAGATCAAATTTTCAGCCTCGAAATGGAGTGAATTTTTTTAGTAAACACGATTTCTAAAATTTACATAGTTTGAGTAATATTTTAAAATAAGTTAATAAATATGTTAGACCATTGCTTACAAAATACGAAGGTGACACTTTTTGACTTTGACTGTATCGTTCAAAGGGTCAAAAAGATGGGCCCTACCATCACAAAGACAAGAGGTGGGTCCCAACAGAAGTTTCCATGCTCCACTACTTCCATCAACAATTGAATAATTGATACTTTTACTTATAGAAGAAGAGGGAGGACTCAATTTCTTTACTCTTCACTTTCTATGAGCTGAAAAATGATAAACAGAAGGCATTCTGAAAAATATTGGAATTCAATGATTTCTACATTCCATTGGTATGTATTCTATACACATTACAACCCTTAAACAGGGAAATAAATAAATCAAGAATCCCTTAATTGAGAATACAAGTTAGGAAAGGTAAGTCATCCGTGAGATGGCTGAGTCAGGTTATCTGTAAGATGTCTTGCTGTTGATACATTCTAATGTTGTAAGGTATGAGAAGGATAGTGAATCGAGAAAGTAAGCATAAGAACATTGGACAAAGCAGATATGATCTCGTCTCTCAATTTATAAAAATTGGAGTGAACTTTAGATAGTAACCCAAAAGGATTAGAGCTATGCTCAGAAATCTCCTTCTAGAAATGAGAGTGTTAAGTTCGATTCTCATTTTATCTTAAAAGGGTCACTTTTTATAAAATTATCTGGTGTATGTGGGTAAGAAGATTTGCCTATATCCCGAAGATTAATCGGGTGCTCTAAGAAATTTGGACAATTTGATCATAAATTTACTATTTAAAAATTGTGATTGAAATTTGAGATCAATTTATTAAAAAAAAAAAATATTATTTTAAAATTCTTCAATGACCTTTATTGGTTTGGCTGCTGGTTCAACAAGTGATCCACGCCACTCAATGCTGGAAATGAAAAACGATAGACGTCGCTGGCTGTTTATTAGATGTCACTACTTTTGAACCTTAGGTCAAAAGGAGATGATTGAGTCCAGTCATTTTGGAATTTTAGAGAATCCCGGTCAGTCAACACTTTTTTTTTTAATGGGATTTTCTTTTCTTTTCTTTTAAATCTTATTTGTGGCGTTCCATTCTCCTCTACTAGTATCAACTTTTATAGTTTTAATGTCCATGGATATCAAATAATTGTTTCTAGAGCTTTAATAATTGTATTTCAAAGTTACAAAATTAATAGTCTAAAAAAAATTAAAAAAATTATTTAATTGATCTGATCAAAGTAATTTTGTATAGCTTTTTTTTCAAACTCATTTTCTTAAATCAAGGAATCTAATTATTGAAGATAAATTTAGGAAATAATGGAGGACCCAAAGTACTCAGATGATTTCATATATGAAGTTTTCGGTTATTTTTTGTGTAACTGCAGAATAGTCTTACGTAAATATATATTATAAAAGGTCAAATTTATTTGATAAACAAGGTTTGCGGGTAGTTTTGTATATCTGTGAGATTAGTTTTATCTCCAGTGAAAATAACCATATCATAGAAGGAAAAAAAAAACAATACAAGGTCCTCTATATTTAATAGATCTTAGTATTATTTGTGATATACTTCCTTTGTCTCAATTTAGTTGTCTGATATGCATTTTGGGACTGTCCCAAAACAGTTGTCTCATATGATATTTTGATTCTCTCTCTTTGTATCTACTTTGACCATCTATCTCTTCTTTATTGGAAGAAAGTTCATATGTTTTTGAGAGTCCTTTTTTAAAAAATTCAAAATTTTAAAATGGGATGGAGGGAGTATCATTTTATATTAACTATTACATTAATCCTATTAATATAGGCGATAAGCCAAGCTATTTAAAGTGTAGACTTGAACCTAAATTCATTTAAGAAAGGTTGATACCTAGACCTACTATTAACTCTCATGTTAATCTTTAAAGCTTTAGTAAATGATATTCAATTAGGACTGAATATCGTATTCCATTATTAAGTATATATATAATTAAATTAAAAATCTTATGTATTATACAAATAAAAGTTGAGAGAAAATGAGTGCATGTGGCACTCTCTCCACCTCTTTATATTAGTTTTTTAACTTTTATTCGTTATTTCTTTAACTCTTTATGTCTCTCATACACTAATCCACACCACCATTGAAAAAAAAAACCTTCTTTCGTTAAATTATAAATAATTTATTTTCTTACTATTTTAATGTTTCATTAAGTAATAATGTTGAAATTTATTAAGAATTATCTTATTCTTTCAATTTTCTTTTTGTGAAACGATTTTTCATGATCTGTATAATAGATTGCTTCACTAGTAACTTATTAGTATAATATATATATTTCATTAGTATTTAACATGGATTCAAATTATCTATTGTAGGGAGGAATACTCGTGAGAATGTGAGTTAGGGTTTTGGAAATATCTGCTAATGATGGTGATTATGACATCATTAAGTTAATGAGACACACGTATGAGTAACTTAACCCAACTATGTGATTCTTACGTGGAAGTCCAAGTTCAACGACAATCTTTGTCTTTATTTTCTATAACAGGAGACGACTTCATTTGGAAATTGGAAGCAGCCGTTACAGTCAAGCACGTGTTTACCGTTGAAGAAGAAGAAGAGGAAGAAATAGTTGTGGGCCCTTCAAAAAGAATTTCTTGTCTTCCTTCCTTGTGAGTCTTCCATTCATACCGCAGCTTCTTCTCCATTCATACACCAGCTTCTTCTCCAATTAATTGCCAGTCCAATCCATCTTAATTGAGGTCTGGTCTCCTTTCTAGTTCAAGTTAAATTTGTGGTCAACTGATATTAATTTCTCTACATGTTGAATCTGAAACACCGACCATTACTTTCTTAACAATCTCTTCAATAAATGGATTTTAGTGTTTTTCTTTTTCTTTTTTTTTTAATGTGACTTAATATATTAGTCAGAAGAGAAGTGAAACTCTAATAAAATCTTATTTCTTAACAGAGATTGATATAACAATAATAGAAGTTTAGTGGTAAAGCAGCTGATAAGACTAACATGACATGATTATTGATTGAAATAGAGAAGTAGAAGAAGAAAAAATCAACATTCTAAGTGTAGAATATGATCTCAAAGACGGTCACAGCTGAAGTAGATATAGAAAAGTAATTAAATTGTTACTACAAGAAGTAAATTCATCAAACAAGTGAAATTTAGCTTAGGGTAGTGTGGGGGGAGGGGTAAGATAGATAATGTAAACATATTAATGGACAAGTACGACTTCCAGTTGGGTATTAACATGGAAGACAAATATGCAGAAGGGTAGATGGTGAAGTCACATTCAAAAAATGAGTGGAGCAAGTTTGAGTCTTTTTTTTATTTTTTATTAACGTGTAGGAAATTCAAACAAAGTCTTACTAAAATCCCACGGATGATCCCACTACCCTTAAGCCATACCAAGATTAAGCCATAGGAACTCGAACCCGCGACCTCCTGCATACCAAGTGAAATCTTTTAGTAGAGGTGACCCGCAGTCGGATAGCATGCAGAAGAATGAGTATATTAATCACTTCTAAGTAAAATTAAAACTAAAACTTTTAGAAAATTTTATTGTCGTTACTAAATCTTCTCACCTCTTCATTATTTTATTTTTTTGAAAGTCTCATATCTGTTAAAAGACATCATGGATGATAATTTGGAGTATGAAATCCTTAATTGGAATCCCTAATTTTATGTCAATTTTGATCTAGCTAAAATGGGGTTAAAATCATTTAATTGGGCTACTAAATTATTAAAATATGTGTATGTAGATCTACTAATTGGACCTAAAGGCTCATGTATTGTATTTGGGCCTCCAAATACCCAATTAAGTAGTCCAAATTCATGGGTTTTGTTTTTTGGACGAATTTGGAGTTAAGTAGGTGGTCACTTACTCAATGTAGGTAAAATAAAGGTTTGCCTAAAATGTCAAGTACATCTTAGTGGTCATATTTTTTTAATTAAATGATGTCAAATTTTTATAAAATTAAATTCATTCAAAAGGTTATTCAAATGAACTCAAATTTGCACGTTTAACGTACGTAGACAAAATTATAACTAATTTTGTAGAAGGGTCTCATAAAATGACAAGGAGCATAAGGTTATTCCTTTAATGATTGTTTTAACTTAAAATAGAGTTAGAAATGACTTAATTAAGAGATTTTTAAAAATATTACAAATTAATAAATCAATTAAATCGAGATGGTTTTGGACATGCAAATAGAAGAACTGAAATAACAACTTTATTAAGTTGACAGACTAAAAATGATATGAACAAAGAAACCAGATAGACTATTAAAACATAAATAGAAGAGATAAATATTAGAAGAAAGAATAAATACAGACATGATAAATAATAAAACAACATATATGATGACTTTTTACATGTCCAAAGCAGAGACGTATAATTAAAAAAAAAAAATTAAATTAGATAAAATTTTGATATTCAATAACTATCCATTCGGGCGGTGAGATTTGTACGTAAATTAGAAAATGAAAGGTCGAAACTTCCCTTCTCTTTCACGTGATAATCTTTAAATAGTAACGACACGAGGAAGGAATTTGTGAAATTGTGACAACCGTGTGACACGGCCTTGGGAGTTGGGAAGACCAATACTGGTAATTCAATATCCATTCACTTTCGTGTGTGATTCCTGCCTTGGGCTGTTCGTGCAACACGTGAGGCTCTAAGGAATTGAGAACAATACCTCTCACAAAAAATAAAAGTATCTAACCATTCAAATACTTAAAGCGGTGACTTAGTAAAAAAAACTCATCACTTAAAAAAACAATATCGATTCAACCATTCAAACACATAAAGTGGTTACTTAGCAAAGAAACTCACTTACTCAAAAAAACAATATCGATTCAACCGCTCAAACATGTAAAGCAGTGACTTAGCAAAGAAACTTACGATTCAAAAAAACAATATTGATTCAACCACTCAAACACGTAAAGCGGTGACTTAGTAAATAAACTCACGACCCAAAAAAACATTATGGATTCAGACTTGGAATAATACATCATTTATTGTGGTTGAGGCCAGAGCTAAAGTAATGGCGATTGAGCTGAGCTGTATAGTCTACAGATAGTATCATTTTGTGGATCTATTTTTTCAAAAAAAAATTAGAAAAATATAAGAAAAATAACAAAAAAATGAAGAATTTAAGAGTGAACATAGTAGACCCTTGAGAGTCAAAGTTTCGAAGACGAATAAATTATATTCTAATTTTTTTGAAAATATCTAAAAAATTTAAAAAAATAAGAAACTAATATGAGAAAACACATGATATAAAATTCATATTGTCTAGTATCCTATAATAACATATATATTCTATTACAATTCATTTATTATTTTGTAAAAAAAATTAACTTTTACAAAAATGTTGGAATATTAGAAAAATCACACGCTCTAAAACTATATTAATCACACCAAAGGCTCTTTATTTAATTTCAGAACATTTATATATCATTTCATTAATTTTTCACAAGAAACTTCAAAATGGAAATTATCCTAGAAATTTTTGCTTCCACTAATTTTTCAATTTTTTTTTTGGAAAATCACATAAAACGCTCTATAGACTATATCAATCACATTAAGACATTTCTATTTAATTCTATAAGTACTCTATATTATCATCACATGAAGAAAAATATTAGTAACATCCAATTGATGAATAGGCCGACGATTTGAAACATAAATAAATAAACAAGTTGAATGGTAATGGGTTTTACTAGAGGACTAAAGGTGTCAACTTAATCAATCTCTTCTTATTGTATAAATCCTTTTGCAACTAAGCGGGTCTTATATCATTCAACTAATATTAGACTTATTTACATAGGACAATAGGACTCAGTATCTAGCATTAGCTGTTTTAAAAAATCTAAACATGAAATATGGAAGTAGGATATATTGAAAATTTCTCCCTCAGGTATTTATCCTAATTTTGTTATTTTAGTCTTTAAAATTAAATGAAAATACAAAATAAAAGTTCACAAGTATATAAGATTATCTACACATGGTATCAGCATCGATTATTATTCAGCCTTTTTTTTTCACCATTCATCATCTGATGATGATATGAGTGGGCCACCTCGCTTGGCTGCATCTCACTTTAAATGTGTCATCTGATCGTCGTCATAGACAAGTCGTCATGCAGGATTATAATGCATAAATAACTACGAAAGAAGCCAGTCGCACGTGGACAGCCTGGTCAACTCTTCTGGGTGGTGGGACCGACGGAAGCTAGTAAAGTTTGATCCACTTTAAAATTTGCACTGACCAACACCGGATCGCCGTTCTTCCAGTCAACCTGACTGGTGATCGACGACTGAGAGTCAGTCAAAACTCAAAAGCAGAAGTGAATGGGCCCACCACCAACGTGGTCTTGTCTGGTTTTTACTTTCCCATCCATTTCCCCATCCTTCTTTACCCATGAACAAACAAAAGCATATGACCATATATTATAAACTTTTTCTATTATTTTTTCTTAAGTGTTTCTTCCTCTTAAAGTACAATCCACATAAATCCATTGGAACAAGTCTAGTCACTATACCCAGTGATGACCATGCTGGTCAAGGGTGGAATCAGACTAGCTCATACGTGTCTGATTATAAGCATCTAGAATGTAGCTTTTTCAAAAGTTTTATGGAATTTTGGATTGGAATGAGAATAATTTACTTTAATTTGTTTAAAAAATCGAAACTATATATTCTTCTTATAATCTTTATGACTTTTAAGTCACTTTGTCTGATGGAGAATGTCTAAACATTAGAAGATATTATGATGTTATAGATTGTAAAATAATACTCTTTTAGAGTGTATTTGTCTGTTATATTGAGAAAATTAATTTTATAAAAAATATGTTTGTGTTAAATTCATATAACCTAATATGTGATTTGAAATCATGTCTCGTGTCAAATTATAAAGATTTGACATTTTGATTATTGATACTGAAATATTTATTTTTGTTAAAAAATAAATTAAATGTTCTCTTAGTGAGTAAGGAAAAGCTCTTTCTTTTATTCGTTAAATTTTGTTTTTACCACCTATTGGAGATGAATTTCTTAACTCTTATTCTATAAAAGAAGAAAGAAGAGTTTCATTTTTCATGATCATCATTTTCCATTAGTGAGAAATAGCAAACAACACCTTAATAACATCAATATGGTAAAATTTATCCAATTCTCCAACATTTTGATTTTTAGAGAATAGTATTGAAAAATAAGTTTATTTTTTATTTGTTTTGAAAGATCTTTATTTTTTTCATTTAAATTTTAAGATAGAACAAATTAGACTTCTGTTAAAGAGCTAAAAGTTCTTAGACTCATGTTTGTCTCATCCAAGCACATCTTTTACAATTAAGATAGCAATGTCTAAAGGTTCAAAATTAGAAGATGATAAATGAAAGAATGGGAGATTAACTATCACCAAAGAGTATAGATATAAAAAAGAGAGGACTCTCAACATAACTATTACAATGTAGAGAGGGAGGTTTCGTTAAACAATCTACTCTATATATAGAAATCTCGCATTTTTAAATATTTTAAATATTAAGATTGTAGTATCTGATTTAATGAAAATTGAAATCTTTAATTTGAAAAGATTAAAAACTACCAAACTCGCACTTAGTATCTAATTCCGACCCACTTTTAAAAAAATAATTGTCTAAATTTGCCTCTGAAATATTTTTAAGATGATGGTTAGGGCTAGGAGGTTGGTAAGTGATGTAGACACTGAACCAGGTGAAAATAGGAGGTTGATAATTGTCTTGTTGAAATTAGTGTTATCTTTCTTTTTTCTTAAGATGTAATCGAGAGAATTGAGAGTTGACTTTCCATAGAGTTTTTTCACTGAAGCCCTTGATCTAGCTTAAAATTCTAGATCTAGAATTTATCTTAGATTGACGGTTTAAATAGGAGTTAAAAACCCAACTTTTTCCATGATCAATAAGTAGATTGTCAAGGATAGAATATATATATCCAAAACATATTTACTAAGAGAAAGGTATATAATGGATCATTTTATGGGCTAGCTTTGAATTTATTAATATAAAAATTTATTGGATGTGAGAGATTTGATAATAATAAAGTTAAATTTTTTACTATCTATTTAAAAGATTAAAATCAATAAAGACGAGAAACCTGATTTTACTATTAAATTTAATATATTTGATAATTTTTCTATGGATTTGACTGGCTTTGGACTTTGACCACCACATGGTCATCATGGAATGAACGCATGCACCTAAGTTTAAGAAACAAGCACCCGACACCTTCAATATGCTTATTATTATATTGTCTAATAGTCATCATAGTAAACAATCAAAAGAAATTAACATTGAGAATTCTGAGTTTAGTGGCTAATCTAATAATTTGTTCCACCCTTTCACACTGATTTTCAAACTTTACGTCACCAAAATTACAATAATGGCTTTGGGTTTGTTGTTAACAACCATATGATTAAGCACACAATGTCAAAATGATCCACTTGATCCTCTTCTTTCATGTTAAGTACATAATTTTTTAATGCTCTAATTTTATCATATCATTCATTTAGTCTTTAAATATGTTAAAGTATGGTTGCTTACTGGCATGAATCTTTAAAAAAAAAAAAATTAAAAGTTTAAAAATATAATGAATTTTTTAATTATACAATTAATTGATACAAAGGAACTCTCTACTTTTGTTATTAGAGACTGCACCTATCTAAAATTATAAAATACTAGTCATTTGTAATTATGTTAAGATAAGATATCTTTAGTTATTTGCTATTTTGGATAAAGCACCTCCAACACCAAAGTAGTGGCTAGTTCTTTATTTATTTTTTATGAAATTCGAGTTTTTTTTTTAAATAATTCCTATTTTAGAATTTCTTGTGAAAATAAATAAAATGATATTCAAATGTTCATGGAATTAAATGAAGAGATCTTCATGTGATTGATATATTTTGTATGATTTTTGTGTGATTTTTCTAATTTTTCAACATTTTTTGAAATTCAATTTTTTTTCCAATAAAAGTTTATGAATTATAATAGAAGAAACATGTAATTGTGGCACACCAGGGAACATTAATTTCATATTAGATGTTTCCTCGTTTTGATTTTTTATTTTCTAAAATTTTTGGACTTTTTTCAATTATTAAAGACAAACTTTATTTGTATTAAAATTTTGGCTCTTAAAGATCTAATACTTTATAAAAAAGATTTTTTTTTTTTTTATCAAAATATGTTCATGCTAAGTTTTATATTTTTCTCTATTTTTCATACTTTTAATTAAAAAATGAGAAAGAGGTCATTAGATATTTTTAACCCCTGATTTAAAGTTGCCAAAACTCATATCTCATATCGACTCTAACAGTGGCCTAGATTCTTTACACAACTTTAGTTAAACTTGTGTCATCAATATTATATTATAAATAATATTAAATTATTGATTAAAGTTTAATTGATAAGTTGAAATAAAGTTTTAAGTAAAAATATTTTTTGACTAATTAAAAGAAGATGTTGAATTTTTTGAAAAATTAAAAGAAAATGAATTTTTTTATTTTATAATTTTTGAAATGGTTTATGAAGGGTCACGGTTCACGATTTTTTACAGTTTTTTTCCATGAAAGATTTTTTGAGAAAACTGGCTCGCACCCAGCCGATTGCAATTGAACCAACGATTCAACCATAGGCCCATCCGGTTTTTAAAGCATTCGTTTATTTCTAATAGCACAATAGCTCTTGACAAATGAGACATTATTATTTTATTTATCTTCCACCAAATGTAAAAGAGGCAAAGACCCGATCCCAGCCCTTTTTATGGGCCAATTTTAAGCCCATAAATAGCACTAGATCTCATTAGGGCTGCAACTCGGGTCTGTTTGGCCCGACCCGCATGACCTGAATCGAGAAATCATGCTGGTCGGTTAAGAATTTCGGCCAGCGGGTCAGGTTGGGTCGGGTTGAGAAGATAAAAACCCGCATGAAATTCAGGTCGGGTCGGATTTTACAAGTTAATCCGACCTAACCTGACCCGACCCGGCTAAAATTAGGCTAAACTGGGTTCAGAATGTGGGTCGGTTCAGAATTCTGGTTGATTCGGGTTAGAATTCGGGTCGGGGCAGGTTCTAGAGTTCGGGTTGAGAATTTGGGTCGGGTCGGGTCGGATTTTACAAGTTAATCCGACCTAACCTGACCCGACCCGGCTAAAATTAGGCTAAACTGGGTTCAGAATGTGGGTCGGTTCAGAATTCTGGTTGATTCGGGTTAGAATTCGGGTCGGGGCAGGTTCTAGAGTTCGGGTTGAGAATTTGGGTCGGGTCAGGTCGGGTAGTGTTTCAAGAAACCCGACCCGTCCGACCTGAGTTGCAGCCCTAGATCTCATGCCTAATGGTTAGATTTTTATAATGGTTTTGTTTGCTTTTGCTGATAGCGAATGAAGAATGATCACTCACACATTGTCGTATATCGACTGACAAATATAATAAACAGACGTAATGACAGATATCGAAATATGTCTACTTAACATTGGGTAGCTCAATTCAATTACCGATATATACCTAACATTGGATAGCTCAATTCGTTACCGATATCTATCTAACATTGGGTAGCTCAATTCGTTACCGATATCTATCTAACATTGGGTAGCTCAACTCGTTACCTCCCGCTTTAAGAAGCGAGAGGTCGCCAATTCGAGTCCCAGCGGCGTAAACTGGGGCATCTTGGGTCGGGTTGGGATGTCCTCTAAAAGGGTTTAGGAGGACTTATGTCGAAGGTGGTCGGGTTGGGATGTCCTCTAAAAGGGTTTAGGAGGACTTATGCCGAATGTGTTGTTCGGAGTTCCCCTTAGTTATAAAAGAAAATATATCGAAATATGTCTTCCGAAATGTTTGCCCAATAATGAAGGCCCTATTAGGTGTTTAGCTTCCGGGCCAGCTGTTTTTAGATTGTTTTTTTCTCTTTTTGTTTTCTTCTTCCTTTCCAAAACACTTGTAGTAATTGAAGGCCTTAGGAGAGTCACAGTTTTTTAGATTTATTTTCACTTTATTTATGTTATATTTAAGCTTTAGAGTTCAGAGGCTCTGAAAATATCATTTTCATTGAGCAACGCATTATATAATGTCATGAAAAGTTTTAGAAGCAAGTTCTTATCATTATAAAGATATTTTTCTTATTCGACCTCATTCAGCTTGAGATTTTCTCTTTCTAACATGAGAGTCTTTCTATTTGAATAATTTCTCTATTTTTTAAATCTTTTTTCTTTAAGATAATAGTTTACCCGTGAGAGCTTTAGTAGAATTGTGTTTTAATTTTCCAAACGTAAATCCAAAAAAAAAAAAATAGCTATTTTGGAGTTTTTAATTAAAAATTGTGAATCGAAGTATGTTGAATGTTTTGAAAATCTAATGGAGATGTATTATTATGATTTACATAATTTAGATAGTATTTATTTAATTAGAGTTTTCTAAAAACCAACGACGTTTTCTTCTAATTTCTTAAATTCAAACTTTTCAAAATTAGAATCTACTAGTTCATATAAATTAGAGAATTCCAAAACGTCCTCTAGTGCTATATATGGGGCAATGGTTTGCTCAAATTTTTGTTTTGAAATTTACTGAGCTATAAATTGGAATGTAGGTGGATCATGTTTAGCCATCTTAATGACGATTTTATTTTTAAATTGTATTTTTAATATATATTTTTCATTCACTCTTGCATATACTTATATTTTATTTTAATAAATTTAACAAAATATAATAAATATTTAATTTTGAAAAATAATCCTATACTTGTAAATCAGGATTCTTGAAGTATTGCAATCCGTGGACATATGCAACTCTTTTTTTTATTCTGATCCCTAAGATTTTGGCTAATATTTATCAGATTTTAGGTGGGCGATATGAAAATATCATGAAATATCAGGGTTTTTTTTTTTTTCCGAAATGAGATCCTAACTAATATGTTGAAATTTCAAGCAAATCAGTAATAAATATTTTTTTAAAAATAAAAAATATCTGAGTTTCAAATGGGCCAAAGTGACGAAAAACATCAAGTGAAATTTCTCGGCCCATAAAGAGCCCATATTTCAGACCAACGAAATTTCCAACA
Source organism: Chimonanthus praecox (assembly GCA_022113865.1). Classification (NCBI taxonomy): domain Eukaryota; kingdom Viridiplantae; phylum Streptophyta; class Magnoliopsida; order Laurales; family Calycanthaceae; genus Chimonanthus; species Chimonanthus praecox. The sequence goes on along the minus strand of CM039087.1, from coordinate 62,196,122 downwards.
TATTTTTGATCATTCAAGAGGCTGGGATGGATCAAATCTTCCTCTTTGGATAAAAATGATATTGTCTGGACCATTTTCTTAAAACTTCTAGTTTCTTGGGCCTGTTCTTTCGTTTATTATATTAACTTTCTAAAGGCCTGCCCCAGTGCAATAGGTTCATTAACCTGATCTTCTGGGCTCAAGTGGATAGAAGCCCTCCTTTTAACTTAAAAGCCCAACTCAGTTTTTAACATTTTTCTATATATCATGGGTTTTGCCTGTTCTGCATGGTTTGATTTGTAGGGGTTGTTTTACATCATAGTTGCTTCTCACTCTTAGACCTATTGTTTGTGTTCTATCTTATTTTGATTTTCTGCTCCTAGGGCCTGCTTTTTCTGGCCCAGTGCCGGTTGCCCTCCTTCCTTAAGGCAATTGAAGTGTCACTGGCCCTTCTTGTCGCCTTCTTGGGCCGTCCGTCGGCGATCGGTGGCATTCATACTTATATATATTATCGGCCCAGTTGTCGCCAATAAGATCCGTGGCATGCCCCCTGCTGAGATCTATTCCCACAATAATCAAAAATCTATTTGACATGAGAGCCTTGCCGAAGTAAAAGCCCAAAGGCATTTTATCCCCTGGTAGATCTTTCCCTTGGGAGTTGCAACAGGCTGGGCTTGCTGTCAGTAAAGTCAGCCCATGCCTGGATTGTTATTTTGGGTTATAAATTAAGGGTATTGGGGACACTTCTGCCCATTCAGAGTTCAATGGGAAGCCTAGGCCCTATTTAGTTTTAAAAGTAGTATGAAATTATGAATAACATCAAACGGGCTGTATTTACCTGGTCTGGCCCTTGCCCAGGTTCATCACTTCATCCATTCTCTTCCACTTTCTTTCCTCCATTCTTGAAACCAAACAGGCCTTAATTGTCATTATTGAAATCATTATTAGAACATTTATCCTATCTACATATTATTTGATTTTCAAGTACAACTCTGATTTGGCGAGTATGAATTTTAGACTGGGCCAGATGCCCACCTCTTGTCCAAGCCCAAACTCACTTTCCTAGCATGGAAATATCTGTATAATAGATGACAAATCCCAGCCAAATTATCTAAAATAAGATTATTCAAACCAGGGGTCGAAATATCGACTGATACATAATCTATCGACCGATATGTATCGATTTTTCATAGCCAAACGATATCGGCCGATATGATATGTATCAGCCAGTAAAAAAGGTTATCGGCCAATATGACCGATTTTTGGACCGAATATCGATCACCATATCGGACGATATGCATAAAAATCGGTATTTATTTTTTAAAAAAAAAAACAAAAATGGATATGGTTTTTTACAATTTTTCATGGTTTTGAATATCGGAGGAGAGAGAATGCAATAAAATAGATGAGAGAGAAAATTATCAGCGGAAGCGTTTTTTGGACCCCTAATCCAAACCAATGCAAAATATTGCCTTGAGCTTTGTCCTCTTTTATTTTAAGAGAAAAGAAGATGATTATCCCAGAGTAAGGGCAGAAGTCAAGTGGGTTGCTTGGGTGGGCCTGATTGACGTCCCAGTCAAATCAGGCTAGGGTTCGTATTAAAATGACAGAGCCCAAGGCTAGGGTTTGTATAGTTTAAAAGTTTCTTCAACAAAGAAAATTAAGAGTTTTCTTCAGTTCTAAATCTCTGTCTGATTGTGATGTCACATTGCTCATATTGGACATGTTCATTGTATTTTTTGAGAAGGGAGCACTTACACGCATCCAGAAATCATGCGAATATAAAATTTCGTGACAAATTACCATTTTACCCTCGCATTTTCAATCATTCAAATGAATACTCAGTTCATTTTGGCATTCATTCGAATGAATCCATTCATTCGAATGAATTCCCAGTTGATGGCATTCATTCGAATGAACATAGTTTCAACTATACATTCGAATAAATGAAGCTCATTCATTCGAATGATTCATACAGCAGCAAGCAACAATAACATTATTTAAATAATAAAATTTATTTTTAAAACTTTAAACTTATTTTTTGAGCATAGTGTATTTTCAAAATTTACGAAATTAAATATTTGGACTAATTACGATAATCTAATAAAAATACTTTAAGACTTTAAAGTCTTTTAACACTCTTAAATATTTAAAACACAGTATTTTACAAATAATAGTATCCTTAGGCTCTTTCGAAAACACATTTGGAAGTATCAAAAGACCTTGAACTCTTAAAGTATTTTTATCAGGTTATCGTAATTAATCCAGATATTCAATTTGAAAAATTTTAAAAATACACAGTGCTTAAAAAATAACGGTCTATGTTTTAAAATATAGACAGTTATTTTTAAGAACTATATATTTTTAAAATTTCTCAAATTAAATATATGGACTAATTACGATAATCTGATAAAAATACTTTAATACTTTAAGGTCTTTTGACACTCTTAAATATTTAAAACACATTATTTTACAAATAAGGGTATCCCTAGGCTGTGTCGAAAACACATTTGGAAGTGTCAAAAGACCTTGAAGTCTTAAAGTATTTTTATTAGGTTATCGTAATTATTTTAAAAATATACAGTACTTAAAAAATAACGGTCTATGTGTATTTTCAAAAATTTCTCAAATTGAATATCTACACTAATTACAATAACCTGATAAAAATACTTTAAAACTTTAAGGTCTTTTGACACTTCCAAATGTGTTTTCTACACAACCTAAGGATACCCTTATTTGTAAAATACTGTGTTTTAAATATTTAGGAGTGTCAAAAGATTTTAAAGTCTTAAAGTATTTTTATCAGGTTATTATAATTAGTCTAGATATTCAATTTGAGAAATTTTGGAAATACACATTGCTTAAAAAATAAGTTTAAAATTTTAAATGAATTTAAATAAATGTTCTATTGTATACTGTAAGTTCATTTGAATGAATCATTCGAATGAACCAATCATTGATTGAACGTTTATTCGAATGAACGGTCGGTTCATTCAGATGAATGGATGGAATGAAGGTCATTTTATTACTATTTATTTGAATGAATGGGGCTGAGCAGTATTCCGTATTACTGTTCAACCGATTCACTTGAATGAATTGAAAATACATTTGTGGATTCATTCGAATGAATGAAAATACAGAGGTAAAATGATAATTTGACACTAAAATTTGAAAACAGGTGAGTAGGAGAAGAAAAATTGGATGCCTGTGCAGCTCCCTTTTAAGAATTCTGAGCAAAATAGGTCAAAACTTGTACTTCATTGTATTTTGTCTGGGCTTTGTTGGAAAATCTTTGAATAACCAGAATCCAGTGACCTAGTTCTCCAGGATTGATTTGTGATAGTTGGGTACCCCTTCTCTTCATTGTCTTTCTTTATTTTGCAAATTTAATGTTTTCGATTGATTTTCTCTTCTTAATTGTGTAAAACTCATGTTTTTTATTTAATGCAATTTCACTTAGGAAGTGTAATTTGGCTTAAAAAAAAATGTGATAAAAAAATTGTTGACAAAAAAAAATGTGTGCGTGACAAAAATGTAAAAAAATTATGTAGAGAAAAAGAGAAAAAAAAGAGAGACAATGGTGAGCCTTCTATAGTTTAATTTTGGTGTGTTATATGGTTAATGGGCTCACCTATGGAGTTTTAAGTTGGGTATTCTAACAATTTCTCATACATAAATTAAAAAAAATGAAAAAAAAATTCTAAAATCAATTAGGTTTAAATTCTATATAGTTTTAAAAAATGTGCAGTGGATTATATGAATAAGAATATTATTGGAAAATATAATGACTAGTCCACCCAGCACAATTCCATCTTCAGATTTAATTATTAATTTTAAAGTTCCATATTTTAAAAAGTATTTTTTATTAACGCTTGTAAAAACGACCCTTTGATTCCTTTCCCTTCACCACCGCCTCTTGAACCAGAGCAGAGAAAAACGAGCAGAGCTGAGCGGAAAAGCAGTAGAAAAGAAGGGGAAACAGAGTAGCAATGTTGGATCCATATAAAGGAGTGAAAGGAGGGAGGCTCGCCTTCAAAGGCGGAGTTCTCGCCACTCGAAACTCTACAGACATGAAGAAGAAGAAGAAGAAGAAACATCATAAGAATAATAAAGACCAAGATGATGAAGAAGTTGCCGTTTCCGAAGATGTCTCTGAACAAACCGGAGAAGCAGGTGGCAGCGCAGAGATATACACCATTGACGCTGCAAAGCGTAGGAAATACGACGACCTCTTTCCCGTAGAGGCCAAGAAATTCGGATACGACCCCAGGAACTCCAAGGCCAAATCGGTCGAAGAAGCTCTCGACGATCGTGTCAAGAAGAAGGCCGATCGATACTGCAAATGAGGTGAGAAAATGGGATTGATTATTCGTGCGATTTGGTTTTTCTTTGGATTTTTTATCTATTGTTTGTTATCTGTTAATTTGATTTAGATTGTGATTATATTTCTGCGTATTTTGTATATTCTTCACTGATTAATTGCTCTATTTTTTGCACTTGTTTAGCGAATTGGAACTGAATGTGCCCATTTTCTATGTGTTTTGGAGAGCCCTAGTTGCATAAATTGAACGTTTGGGTATAGATGGTTCGGAAGAGTAGGAAAAAATTATGGATGGGGTGAATGGCGCAATGATTTTGTGGGATTTTCTGTTAGCGCTTACAGCGTGATAAGCAAGAAATCGAATGGAATAAAATAACAAACCAACACAAACAAAATTAGGTGGTTCGGCCCCAACCGGCCTACGTCCACGGAGCGTGTAAAAGATTTTATTAATAAGAGAGAAATAGAGAGAGTATTTCAATTGTAAGCTATCATAAAAGATGCCGATCGAGAGCGCAAAGAAAACCCAATTCGGATCTGTCCACTGCTTCCCTTACTCTCTTCTCAAAACCACCTTTGCTGCCAGAACACCTTGCTGTTTGCAGCCAGCAAGCTGATCTTGGTGTTGAGTCTCTCTCTCTTTCACGTCCTTCTGTTCTGTGTATATCTAGCACCCCCTCTATATAGATATTCAAGTCACCGAACAAGGTAACTTCCTAATAAAATTAGGAAATCCAGGCTCGTAGTATGCCGAGTCCCACTTGGATTCTAGATGTCAATTGCCGTGTAAGCTTCTCTTGCTAAGAATAAGTCCTTCTAATTAGAAACCCATAATTTTTGGAGAGAATAATGGTGGAATCTGAGCCACCATCCCAACACTCTCCACCTTGGCGAATATTCCAAGACAATATGGGACAACTTGAGACAACGTCCTCCACTGCACCTCTCTGCACCTCCGTGCACACTAGCCGCTCCCGACTGAGCTCCACCTGCAACTGCAACTTCTGCTCTGGCGATGGGGCTTTCTCTTTCCAGCCGCACTTCTGCTGGCTGCCACTCACAGATCTGAAAATCTAGATCTGCAACGGTATAGCATTGTTACCTCTACCCCTCTCTTGCCGTCGAGCTGTCCTCCAGACAGTATCAGATCTGCAACTACAGCCCATCTGCATCTCTGTGTGAGATGCGCGCACCCCCACGTTTTAGGGTGCTCCACCTTTCTTCTTTAATTAGAAGAATTGCCCAAGCCCAAGCCTCGCTTGAACTTGACGCCCGTCACTAGATTTGTTGGACCTGCCATCGACTGTGTCGGACCCGCCGTCTGTATGTGATTTTTCGTCCCCTTCGCTTTTCCATCTCTGCTAGCACCATGGAATTTGGACTGACCATCACAACCTGCAAAAGAAACTTTATTTTTAAGGTCATACCTGTCACCTGACTTTTTGTTTCTTCTCTTCCTTCCTGCGGCCCGACTTGGAGGATCGCTCCGCCGGTCAATTACTGTACTTCCCTCCAGTGTGTACAGATTATTTTCATGACGATCATGGCTCCTTTAGTAACTCTCAGAGCCCCATCCTTCGCCTTGAAGGTAAACCCATCAGTGTCCAGTGTCCCCAAAGAAATCAAATTTTTCTTTAACTCAGGAACATGCCGTACGTTCTCCAACTTTCTTACCATGCCATCAAACATCCTGATTTTGACTGTCCCAACGCCAATGGTTTTGCAACTAGCACCATTGCCCACATAGACAGGTCCCTCATCACAGGATTTGTATGTGTCAAACGACTCTCTGCGTGGACACATATGGTAAGAACACCCAGAATCTAAAATCCACTGATCAGTTGGATTATTCATACCTGTGGTGACTGTGCACACGACAACACCTGCAGCATCGTCTGAGTCACTTTGTACGGCATTTGATTGATCTGAACTTTGCGGTCTGATTTCCAGATCACGCTTCTTTTTGTTGCAGTCCATCATCTTATGCCCCTCTTTCTCACAGTAGAAACATATAAGCTTTCCTCCACCTCTCCCTCTGGATTTTGACCTTGACCCTCTGAACTTGTTACGGTCTTGAGGTTTTTTGCTGTTGTTTCTCCCTCTGTTCTCTGTATAGAGAGCCTGTGTCTGAGACTGTGTCTGAGAAGGACCCACCGAAGACTTTCTTCTTGTCTCCTCGTTCAGCAAACTGCTTGTCACAGATGTCATAGTGACAATATCCTCTGGCGCTGAATTGCTGAGTGACACCACCAAGGTCTCCCAACTCTCAGGTAGAGAACTGAGAAGTAGTATGGCCTGCAACTCACCATCAAGAACCATCTTCATGGATGAGAGTTGATTGATTATACTCTGCATCTCATTCAGATGCTCCGCAATCGAAGTACTTTCATTGTACTTCAGATTCACCAACTTTCTGATTAGGAACGTCTTGTTGCCCGCAGTCTTTCTCGCATATAATCCCTCCAATTTATTCTAGAGAGATTGCGCCGTCGTTTCAGTGGACACCAGATGAAACACACTGTCATCTAGCCACTGTCGAATAAAACCGAGGCACTTCCGATCAAGATCGTTCCATTCATCATCAGACATCTCGACCTTCAGTTTTGCCTTCCCTTGTCATCAGAAGACTCCGTCGCTTGCACCTTCGGTCTGCCTGCGATCGGTTTGTAGAGATCTCTACAATACAGAAGGTCTTCCATCCTTGCCTTTCACAATAAGTAATTTGCTCCATTGAGAGTAATCATTCGGGCGGTGTTGATTTCCATCACCTCCGACAACCCGAAGCCTCCCTGTGTGCTGAGATCCGTTCACCCACGAGTCCCTGGTCTCCAACCAAAGCTACTGATACCACTTGTTAGCGCTTACAGCGTGATAAGCAAGAAATCGAATGGAATAAAATAACAAACCAACACAAACAAAATTACGTGGTTCGGCCCCAACCGGCCTACGTTCACGGAGCGTGTAAAAGATTTTATTAATAAGAGAGAAATAGAGAGAGTATTTCAATTGTACAAGATACAATTAGAAGATAATACTCAAAACCCGACTGATGCAAACCCTTCCTGCTGTTTGCGTTGGAGAGACACTTCAGCACACCCTTATGGTAAGATGTCTCTGTTCTTTGTCACACGATACAGTTATCATAAAAGATGCCGATCGAGAGCACAAAGAAAACCCCAATTCGGATCTGTCCACTGCTTCCCTTACTCTCTTCTCAAAACCACCTTTGCTGCCAGAACACCTTGCTGTTTGCAGCCAGCAAGCTGATCTTGGTGTTGAGTCTCTCTCTCTTACACGTCCTTCTGTTCTGTGTATATCTAGCACCCCCTCTATGCTTTGCTATATATAGATATTCAAGTCACCGAACAAGGTAACTTCCTAATAAAATTAGGAAATCCAGGCTCGTGGTATGCCGAGTCCCACTTGGATTCTAGATGTCAATTGCCGTGTAAGCTTCTCTTGCTAAGAATAAGTCCTTCTAATTAGAAACCCATAATTTTTGGAGAGAATAATGGTGGAATCTGAGCCACCATCCCAACATTTTCGTGAGTGATTGTGTCTTTTTGTTATCAAAATAGATGGCAGTCATCGGAACTACAAAGCATGGGACCATATTAGGATTTCTTTAACTCTAGGACCGTTATGATGTGAAATCATTTACCTTGCACAGGTAGCTCAACTGGTAGACACTTTTGCTTAGGAAAGAAAGGTCCCAGGTCCGAGTCCCGTAGTCAAGGGGCTGTGTGCATCCGGCGTTTTACCCAATGCCTTGTATTCGAGGAGGAGAGGTGGGGGTCTTGGGTTTCTTCGTCATAAAAAATGATGTGAAAGCATTTGCAAATGCCTTCTTGACCCTTTTTTATTTCAAATTTTCAAACAAAAGAGAAAAAATATGATCAACTGAAATTGGATTATCTATTTCTTTCTTTTCTCTTCTCTTTGGTGAGTTGATGCTCACCATCTTCTTTTTATTTTTGTCACATTTGAGCTGCAATACACTTCTCTTTAATATGCAGAGTCCCCTGCTAGGGTGTTTTGGCAATTGTGAGCTTGTAAGATTTTCAACCTGTTAGGTTAGAAGAAAATGGTGTCAGAATGAAATCCTATGTTTGGCAACTATTAAAAAATGTTGACAGATTAAAATATTGTTGTTTGGTAATTGCAACCTTTGAGACTAAATTCTTGGTATATGATAAATGCTATCTAATTAAAACTATAAATATTCTAAAGAATTTTAATATTAATTGAAATCCCCAACTAGTTTCATGACCCCTTGGCAAACAATCAACTTGAAAGGCAAATATCATTGATAAAACTTACAAAGTTGCAAGCTATCTCTTGGTTAAAATAAATTATATGCTATCTGATTTAATCAACCTCAAAATCATTCTGTAGTTTCTATTTGAAGAAAAAAAAATGAAATACATGACTCCGTGGTTTGACGAAAACATCTTCACATCTACTGACTAGGACAAAGATACTAAAGAGACAATAGTGTTCCCTACTTACTTTGAGATTTATTAATAAAGATAAATATATGCTCCATGGATTGATTTATGAGTTTGTAAATATTGAAAGATATCCTTTCCAAAAAAAGATAGAAAACTATTGGGGAAAGAGAATTAGAGAGATCACATCAGAAAAAAGAGAAGAATAAAAAATGTCAAAGAGAATTACATAAACAAAATTAGGAAAAAAACTAGAAATAAGGCATTAAGAGAAATAAGCCAAAATAGATTTTATTGTAAAAAAAAAAAAAACTAGACAGGTTGGTGGTCTATGTTGCATTGGACACTTCAATGTCGGCAACGTGTCCAATGCAGATACTTCATTTTTATTTGTAAAATCCATGTCCTTGTTGTGTCTGGGCATCATAGGTGTTGATAGAGATGTATATAGATGGGATGAACAAAGAGAGAAAGATAGGAGGGAGGGAGAGGGAGGGAGAGAGAGAGAGAGAGAGAGAGAGAGAGAGAGAGGGGGGGGGGGGGGGCGTCGCAAATGTCTAAAGAGACTGTTTGAGAAAAAGAGCGTCTCATACACTTTTTTCAGTTGGAGGAGGGGGATCTGCTGTATCAATGGCGTGTCCTTATTGTTCCTGGGCATCATAGGTGTTGATAGAGATGTGGTAAGCAAAGAGAGGAGAGGGGGCAGAGAGAAACGAATGTCTAGAGAGACGGTTTTAGAAAAAGAGCATGCCATAGACTTTGGAGGAGAGAGAGAGACTGTTGGTATGAGTTCTGCTCTTCTGGAGAAGGTTGTAAATTTGGAGTGAAATTGGTATATTTGTATAATGCCAAATCTACAACTCTGGTCCCCCCCCCTTCTCCCCCCCACACCCCCAACCCCCACCTAGGATAGGAGACTTCATTAGTGAAAAATTTCAAATCTTGAGATATCAAGAGATTTGGCATTGCTGTTATGGTATGATTGGTGGCAAGTTGGTTGATGGAAGACTACCAGCTGTATTTGTTTTTGGCCTTTGAAGCAACTTCAGTCAGAACTCAAGTTTTGTTTGAGTGGAACACTTATTGGTGCTTGCTTTCAAAACATCCTATTGGTGAGTTACCTTGTCATTTTCTTTCCATATAGGGAGTCCAAGTCAGCTTTGATGTTGCCAGATGCAAGCATTGGAGTAACATGCTACTTTGTTGCCTATCCCCCTATTATGTAATAGTTGCTCAACTCATTAGTTCCATTTCTTCATTTACACCTTGTCCTACAGTGAGTTGCTCCTCTGCCGGCATTACCAGCATAGCTTGTTTTCTATTTCTTTTGTCTAGTCTATGTTGCTGACTGCTTTTTTAAGCTTTCTTTATTGCCTTCCATTATCTTTAAGGCCCTTTTTTTCTTATAGAATGTGCATGTATGGATTCAACAGTTTTTGACAGGTTACAGCTACACTGGGTTGTCCTTAGAGCTTGTGACTGTTTTGAGTCTTATAGATGTGCTTAGAGGTCTGCCTAAAACTAGCCTAGGTTGACCTTGGAGGTCGACTGTTTGAGTCTTATATGCATTCTTTTTTGACCACTGCAGGTCTGCAGCTTACTTGACTTTTTCTTTTTCCCTTAATTTGGGTAAACTAGCTGCTTTCATTTTGTGCATTGCCAGAAAATTGAGAATGGTGATTTCTATCTTGGCAGCAACCCATGTCAAGTAGACCAAGTAAAAATCAAGTTTTTGAACCATGCCCTAAAGGTTACAAATACTCATAATACAGGAATATCTATAAAAAGAATGAAATAATATGCAAAAGAAAATAATAAAGTATGTCACTAGTAATAGGATAGGCCCATAAAATAAATAGGGCATGCCCATGCCTTGGGACACACCATTTGGCTTGGTCCTTCACATAATGGGCTTGTCTTTGTCTTGGTTTTTCATGTGTTTGGGCTAGCTCTCTTAGACTGCTCCTTTTTGGGTTTCACATGAACAATTCTACATCATTGACTTACCAATTTTTTTGAAATGGGAACTTCGTTAATAGCAAAAGGGCACAAGGAGTGTCAAAAAAGTACAATGGCAACAAAAGGAAGATACAAATACACCCAAGAAAAAACAAAACCAGGACACCTTACAGGAAAAAGGATAAAAACTAGAATAAAAGGATCAAGGCTAAATCAACCCAATACACTCCTTCCGCACACTAGATATGTCTGATGTAGATAGAGACTGGAACTCTGAAAGAGAAGCAGCCGATGCAACACATTTCGCCTTAACTCACTTAGAAGCAGCGGAGTTCAAATATTAAAACACAACTCCCAAAAAATACTTGAACGCATGATCATAGCTGCAGCCTCGCCCTATAGACAATCTTGAAATTTGTCAACTAAGTACCAATATTTCTTGCTCATCACCACCTTTATCAGGCTATCTTTGCTCTGCAAGAACTTTGAAGACTCGCAACATTTGTATCAAACTGAGCAAGTATAGGCCACAACGGCTCACAACACACAGTATATTTCCTTATAAGGTCCAATATTTCCGCATAATTATAAATAAGTCTATTAACGTCTGTAGACCATTTAATCAGGCCCTCCACCGATGAATCTCTACCAATATCTTTCAAAATCAAATCAACTGAATGTGCTGTTCACGATGTCCAAAAATGTGAGGATAAATCAAAGACACATCCTGGTCAGCTTTCTTGTAGACGGACCCATTGTCCACCAGAATGTGGCAATAGAATTGGGATGTATCTTCTCAATCACCATCAACATCTTATTATGAAGATATTTCACTGTTTTGGAATCGACAGTTGTCTCTATGGATTTATGGTAAACTGTCCTAAAGTGGCTATAAATAAGGAATTTAACTATAACTCCGTTATCTTTAGACTTCCATCCATTAATCATCAAAGTGATTCCTCTCTCTTCCTAGCACGGCTTAATGTCCGTACCCACTATCATCCTTTCAACTTCTTGTGGGATGTATATTTATGCAATCTCAAATAGGGTTATCCTCTCAACTCCTTGTGGGATGTATATTTATGCAATCTCAAATATGGTTGGAAACTCGAGACTAGCCCCAACAAACACCATGGAAAAATGGGTTCTTTATACCTTTAGGTTCCTTGTGAACATTAACAAAAATATTTCGCTCTAGTGCTCCCAAGTGCAACTTTCACTTGTCGTCTTCCTAGCATATCTTTTTTTGCCTGCTGCAGGCTTGTCCCAAATAGGATTTGGTGGCCCTATTGACTTTGGATTTAAAGCATAATTTGGATCCAAAGGTATATCCCCACATTTTTTACTAAATAGCTTCTTCTAGGGCTGCAACTTAGGTCGGGCGGACCGGGTTTCTTAAAACCCAACTCGACCCGAGTTGATATATATGGAACCAGACCCGAATTCTCAACCCGAACTCCAGAACCCGACCCGACCCGAATTCTAACCTGAATTCTGATCCGACCCGCATTATAAACCTATTTTAGTCTAATTTTAACCGGGTTAGGTCGTGTCTGGTCGGGTTAACTTGTAAAATCCTCAACCCGGCCCGACCCAAATTTCATGCGGGTTTTTAGCTTCTCAGCCCGACCTGACCCGCTGGCCCGAAAGTCTTGACCCGACCCACATGATTTCTCGGGTCGGGTCAAAACCTGACCCGAGTTGCAGCTCTATCTTCTTCATAGATGTCCAAGTGAACCAACTTCTCGGCTTTTTCGTGCCACTTGCAACATAAAAAACTTGTACCAAGTACCAATTAATATTTTTTCTTTAAGACTCTTTGACTGTTCAATGTAACTCCCTATCTTTTTGAGCCTCTCCTGGGTCACCACCCTCTTTAGAAGAATCACTCCCAACTTGCACGAATTCATCCTCACTTTGTGCTCCGTATATGTCTTGCATTATACGTTGGAGGGTTTGCTCTTCAACCATAGCTTTACTTCTTAGCAACAATGCCTATTAACATTACACATTTTGTACTTATTTCCTGTTCACATCGTGCTACAATCTCTTGTTTACCTGTAATATGTTCTTCCAAGCGAGTTATTCCTCCAGTAATGATTTTCCCACAGGTCATATCTTAAAAATGGTTGCCATCATCAACCCTCTCCCCAAATTCCCATGCGAGATCATCCGCCTTCGGTGCCATTTACTTGAATTACATTTCGAACTGGATGATTAAACCATAACAACAATTTAATAGAATTGGTGAAAAATCACGTAAAAACATTTCAAAATTTGTATCTCACACCATCACACCTACATTACATTTCCAAATGAATAATTAAACCATAACAACAGTTTCTTACAAAAAAGCCCCATTTTTCCATTAACTTTAGAGCAAAAAATCGATTTTTTTCAAACTTAGGAAAAATGCATGAGATCTAATAATTTGAGCATGTTTTAGTGTCTAATAATCTCCAACCATTACATCCAAACACATCAAATACAAATCCAACTAAATTCCATGAATTTCCATTTTCCAAAAAATTCCCAAATTTCATGAAATTGGTGGGAAATCACCTAATTTTTTTCAAAATATGTAACTAATTCAGGCAAAACTACTGATTGATGTAGTTAAACTGCAGATTTTTTTGGGGTTTCTGGGATAAATTTTAGATCTAGATCTGGGATCCAAAGCAAGGATTCCAGTGGGTGAAACCCTGAAGGGGTCCTCTCAGTTCACTCGATCACTCAAGGAAAAGAAAGATGGCACCAATTTCATTAGGATAATTGGTGGGATCAATTCACCAACGAAATTGTGTGTTCAGTCGGATGTCAAATGAATGTGGAATTGTTATTCTGAATGTCATGAACAAATCATCCACATGCATGGAACTGAAATCAAGCATTAATTCGATTGCCAAACATTGATCCTTCTAAGATCTAATTTGTTTGTGGAATTATTGTTTAATTACTCATGGAAATAAAGTGCAAGACATTAAATCAAAATTCACCATGTGAAATTTAAATCCAAATAATTAAATTTAATTCAAACACAGAAAACCAAATTAAATGCGAAGAACCAAACACAAAACTCATCTCAATCCTAGGGAGAACTTCAAACAAAGCTCAAAGCTTCAAATTTTATAAATCTCAAGTTCTGATGTGTTTAAAATGGTGGTCTATGTAACCCCCAGGCCCAACAGCGCTAGGAGAAGAGAGAGCTGGGCGTGTAGGTGTGGGAATTTGTCCCAAATTGCCCAGGAGATAGAAAATCTGGGAGTTTATAAGAGGGAGTACCCCTCCACTTACACAATGCGTTTTGGGCCTGAGAGTGAGCTGTGCCCAATGCAAAGTCATTCCGGGTCTTTTTGGCCCAAAGTGGACAATATTGTGATGGGTCGAAACTAATGGTATCAGAGCACAGTTCAACACTTTGCTTGTGTGGGACTCCTGTGTTGTAGCCGAGCCGAGGACGACTCTAGGCCTAAGTGGGGTGGATTATAATGCCTAGGCCCAGCAATGGTTGGAGAAGAGAGAGAGTTGGGTGTGGGAATTTGTCCCACATCGCCCAGGAGAAAGAGAATCCTGTAGTTTATAAGAGGGAACACCCCTCCACCTAGCATAACGCATTTTGGGTCTGGGAGTGAGCTGGGCCCAATGCAAAGTCGTGCGGGGCTTTTTGGCCCAAAGCGGACAATATTGTTCTGGATTGGATGTGTCATGACAGTCAACACTCAATTTATAAACCTTATTCTCAAGAAAATAAGGAAAGTATGCTAAATCCGAATAGGACGATTTGATGACAAATGTTGGACGATCCGATAAGATCCGAAGCCTCCATCGGATGATTTTTCAGAGACTTGAATTTCAGAAAGTCGACTTTAGTCTCTGTCAGATGATCCGAAGCAATCCATCGGACGATCCGATCAAGTTCGTTGGATGATCCGATGATCCCCAGTTTTCGCTGCTTGTAGATCTGAGTTCGTTGGATTTTTTTTATTTAAATTCAGATATTTATACATGCCAATACCTTTGTTCTTGAAATGGATACTGTGCTAATACCTTTATTCTTATTAGTTGGACTTGGATAATCTGGAAAAATTAAAAAAAGAACCTGTATTTGCCAAATTAGTAGTCAGTTTATGGACTGTATGTACAAGTGGATACAAGAATCGATACTAGGACGACCTCTAACCCCAAATATGATATCAGAAAGTGAAAATCTGTTATGTGCTGTATCAGCTGTATATGATAAATATATTCCTTTGTTGAGAATTGAGATATGTTGATTGGTCATTATTGTTGCCGAGACTTACTAATCCGCTGTTTATTTTCAGGAGCAGAATATGGGAAGCTGTCTGCAAGTCTTTCAAAGGGTTTTTAGATGCAACCATGTGGATCTCTCTGGTTCTTCATCTTTCTGTGTGCCCACACCCATCAGCTTTATGCTTCTTTGTTCCTTTCTTTTTATTTTGGACTGGAATGCAAAGCCCCAGAATGTTGCAGATGAACCCAGTGCATGGCAGGGAATCCTTTTTTTTACTGAAACTGAAACTTTAGAGAAGCAAAGGGGACTCCAATGTGAGATAATTTAGAACTACTACCCTTTACATTGATGTAGCTCATAGTCTATCAATCCTATGCAATTGCAGTTTATTGTCTGCATTTATACACTTGATTTCTATTATTCACTTGCAATCATCCTTCAAATCATGCTATTATTCTGAATGAGATACTGGAGGAAATAGAGGTACACCTCCTAAATCCTAATTATGAACCAACTTTGAAACCTCTGTTGTAAATGTTCCATCATTGTTAGTTAATGACAGATCTCTTAAGTGAGGAGCTTCTGTGGATTGCATATGCCTGAGAATCACAGTCAGATGATGTATGGCCATATTCCATGTAACATGCAGCATAAAGGTTGGTTGTCTAATAGTCCATATTGTATCAGGCTGTATGGGCTGAAACAGCTAGTATATGGTATTATTCAAATTTTTATTTTTATTTTTTAATTATTGCCATTTTGACCATTTCCTGCTTTGAATCTTACATTGGGTATGAATTTAAGAAGGTTCAGAAGTAGGTTCTTCATATTTAGAAGGTATTGTCTATTCTAAAAGGTTTTTTTTTTTTATTACCTTTTTAGATTTGTCTATTTTGGATTACTTTTATCATTTTTTTTTTTAATTTTTGCTATAAGATAATATTGATTTTAGGGTGTTGAGTGAAATTAATTTAATAAAATGGTAATGAGTGTTTGTGGAATTGAATGAAAATGTTTTAACGTGATTGATATAGTTTGGAGGTTAGTTGTGTGATTTTTTAGTTTTTTTTTTTAAGTTTCATGAAATTTGAGTTTTTAACTTTGAGAACTTTTTGTTTATACTTAAAAACATTACAACATCACATTGGGTTGGAAAAGAATTTGTAAAAGTTGAAAAGAAACTAAAATATGCTTTCAAAAGCTTAAGTATGCAGTAAGGCAAGTTACACAAGACAAGCCCTCTTTTAACTTTTTCTATGATTTGCTTTTAAGATAATTTCTATTTTGGGATTTCTCGTGGAAAAGATTTGATGAATGATATTGAGTGCTGGTAGAGTTAAGTACATATGTCATTTATGTGATTGATGGAGTTTGTACGGTGTTCATATAATTTTTCTTTTTTAATTTTCAATGTTTTCATGAAACTAAAGGCTTTTTTTAATTACAAATTAAAGACATAAAAATCTCAAGTGAAACATTCCAAACATCAAGCAATTGTGGATTCAACCTCTATTCCCATCTTGGGTGGTTAGATCATATTCATCCACTAAGTGGGTCATATAAACAACAAACAAAATAGGAGATCTCGGAGCACTTCATAGATTGATACTCCCTCTGTCTCAAAATACTTGTCTTCTTTTAGAATTTTGTATTTCTTAAGAATAAAGTAAATATAACTTTGATTTAATGTAAAAATAAAGAAATAGGATAAATAATTTGGGATGATTTCAAATTCTATATAGGAAAACAATTTTGGGACAGAGGGAGTATTAAACTTAATACATTTAGATGCAAGTAAAATAAATAAATCAATGAAGGGAAAACCCTTCAAATGGGGCAGGAAAGTGAACTTTCTTCTTTTTTTCTTTTTTTCTTTTTTTTCTTTTCTCTCCTTTGTTTTTAACTCCTCTCACTTTTCTAAAATCATCTTCCACTAATTCTAATCCCTTTTTCTCCTTGTAAGATTTAGAGATACAACTAATTGACATAAATATTCATTGGTCACTAAGTGCCATCCTCAAGATTTTTTTTTTCTTTTATTACCTACTAGTCCAACTAGCGGAACATCAAGATACAATACCTGAATTCATGAAAATGACAATCACATTACACTATTTTTTATTTTTTTTCACTTATATTTCTATTGGTTATTAAGTGTTTTCTATTATAAATCAGTAAAGTGCATTCTCCACTATGACTTTTTTAATTTTTAAGTTCATTTTTAGGCTTCATTCTTATCTTGTATTTAGATAAATTCCCAAGAAACTCCTCCAAAGTTCTTCCAGAAAAGTTTCCTCCAATTTGAAATAGATTTCCTCCTTCAATATTGTGATACATTGGGCAAGGGCATACATTCCTTTCATGGTGTTAGAAACACCCAAATAACCCTCACATTAGATTCATCACCTAAACCCGGCCCAGCCCATGAACAGGCCCAGCCTGACAATGTGATAGGCATCTCTCTCGAGAAATTATTGTTCACAATGAATTAATTTGAACTTTTAATTACAACTTTTGGATGGATAAATTAAAAGCTGCCAAATTTTACTTTTTAATTTCATTCAAAATATTCAAGTAAAAAATCGTGATTGAAAGTTCACACTTATGAACTAATTCACAACGAATAATTTTTCTTTCTCTTATTTATATTACTTGTAATAATGTCAAGCATAATTAGTCTAAAGACAGGGGAATGCAAAGTGGTGGCTGAGGATTTAAGTAAGTTGTCTCCAACCTAACCCAGATTCGGAATTGAATATATTTAATTAAGCTGCCACTCTCCCTGCTTGATGATGAGGCTTTCCATTCTTTGATTTGATTATTGTTAATGAATGGCAGTCTTCAAACTTCTATTCCACTTATAGAGTCGTATTCACAGTAGGAATACACTATGTGTGAAACATTCACCGATTTTCATCTAATTTGGGAGTAAGCTGCGTTTAACACATCGTTAATCCCACTAATTAGGTCATTGAAATTTATACGCTAACAACCCAATAGAGTAGTGGTTGAATGCAGTTTTACACAAATGAAAAGGTGGGTTCCATCATCAATGAGTATTTTTTTTTTTAGATTAACGTGTGAGAAACTCAGATACAGTCCTACTAAAAGCTCCACGGATAAGTCCATTACCCCTAATGCACACCAAGGTTAGGCCATGGATATTCGAACCCGCAATATCCCGCTTCCTGATGCGATAGACAAGCAGTTGAGCTACACCTATGTGATTTAGGTGATTTACACTCTCGATTGAATTTTAAAATAGTGTACCCCACATTATGAGATGGTGGATCAGAATTTTTTTTTTTTTTATTGTTGTGGAGTATTTTCACTCTATGTTGAAGGTAAAACTAATGTCACAGAGGCGTTTGTCATCTTAAAATGACTAGCCATTATGGGTGCTGCATATTCCCACTTATAAGTCCAAGATTTGCCCAATTCTGGTCCCCTCGCAAGGGGGATCCACACTTCTTTTGTGTAGGGCCCATGTGTCAAGGCGAACTCTATTGTAGTGCCCCTGAGCCCACACGATTGAGCTCCTTAGTTGGCTTTGAAACCACTTATCACGGAAGCGCTTGCCATTCCAAAAATGATTAGCCACCATGTGCTACCTACCTCCACTTCTTAAGACTTTCTCAACACACATCCGATATGAGACTCAATGAACGCCCGCGTGACACTAATCTCCACATTGACTGAATCATTTTTATTGGAAGATAGGAATGGGTTATACATAATGCATGGAACTTGGATCATTTCCTCCGAGGCTTCTTTGACCAAACATCAGTTGGCCACTTTCATCTAGTCTCCTTGGCTCTCATTAGATTCACCACCCAAACCTCAAGTGCACCACCTCAAGCAGGGCCTTTTGCACTTTTTGCTCATCTCCTCTTTTGACCTTGTTCTTCTCTTCTTCTCTTTATTCATTGCTTGTGCTTCTAGAAATAATTTCCGAGGTTGAGAAATCCCCAAGGCCAGTGGCCACGCTCAAAAGCACTAACACCTTTTCCATCCTCTTCCATACCTTCCATCTTCCATTCACATAATTTCCATTCCCACTGTAGTTGATTTCGACATTGACACAGTGTCATTACCCAAGAAATCTCCAAAGTTCTAACCAGCTTGCCCTTTATGTACATAATTCTTCACAATGAACATTACTTAAAAAGTTCCAACAAAGGAAAAAAATTACACACAATTTTTCTGCTATATATACCTATATCTATTATCTAGATGCATGCATGTACTTGTTTGCTAAGGCCATCTTATGTACATGTTAATCAATAGGTCATACAAACATCAATTGAAAAAGAATTTTTTTCTTTTAAATTAATAGTTTTTGTTGATGTCATGTCACCAACTAATAAGAGATGAGGGCTGCGTTTGGATGGGGGTAATTTTTATACGGGTTACCTCTGAGTAAAGGTCACTCTTAAGTAGAGGTCACCTTTGAAAAGAGGTTACCCTTATCTTGTTTGGTAATTACAGTGGTAAAGTAAGAACTTACTCTAAGGGTAAAAAATCTTGATTGGTATCTATTAGCAGGGGTAACCTGATATATTAACAATTTTATGAGAAATTTTATAAAATATAATTATTAAATAATATTCATTAAGTAAATCTAATATTATCTAATTTTTATAGATTCCTTTTTATAATTATAATTTAAAATGAACACTTGCATTCTAACGGTAAAAAACAAAATAAAGAAAAAAATAGAATATTATTATTTTAAATCCCAATAAATGAATAAAAAAATATCAACATATCTCTTTATAAAAAAATATAATTTGTTCATTGGTAATATGAAATATATAATATAATAAACTATTATAATAGTTTAATAAATCACAACAAATATAAAATTAATATTAAAAATTGTCACGGGCTGAACTCCTTAAAAATAGAATATTTTGACAAATACGTTTCAGAAAATTTTATTTTTATTTTTATATTATATAGATTTAATAAAATTATTAATTCTCATAAAATTGTTAATATGTCAGTTTACCCCTACTCAAGGGTAAGCCCTGTAAAAATTTACCCCTCACCCAAATGCATCACGTTGAAAATGTTGTAGAAATTTTATTTTTATATTATATAGATTTAATAAAATTATTAATTCTCATAAAATTGTTAATACGTGAGTTTACCCCTACTTATAATTACCCCTACTCAAGGGTAACCCCTGTAAAAATTTACCCCTCACCCAAATGCATCACATTGAAAATGTTGTAAATTTTTTTTTTTATATTATATAGATTTAATAAAATTGTTAATTCTCATAAAATTGTTAATATGGCAGTTTACCCCTACTTATAATTACCCCTACTCAAGGGTAACCCCTGTAAAAATTTACCCCTCACCCAAATGCATCACTTTGAAATTGTTGACACATTTTTAAAATAATCTTCTAACAGAATAAATTGTTAATTACCCCGAAAGAGATTATCATGAACCTCAAACTTTTTCTGAGTTTTGAGACCCTATCAAAATTTCGACAGAATCAACCCTTAAAAATAGAACTTTTTGACAAATACGTTTCAGAAAATTTTATTTTTTTTTTATATTATATAGATTAAATAAAATTATTAATTATTTTAAAATTGTTAATATGTCAGGTTACCCCTACTTACAATTACCCCTACTCAAGGGTAACCTGGGATAACCGCTGTAAAAAATTACTCCTCATCCAAATGGATCATGTTGAAAATCTATATAATATAAAAAGTAAATTGCTAATTATTTAAAATCTATTAATTTTTCAATTATATAATATATAATTGAAAAATAGATGAAGGCACGAGATAAATATGGGAAATGTTTCCTTAAAAAATAAAAAATAAATAAAAACCACTATTATTATTTTAAATTTCAATAAAAAAATAAAAAAATTCTACATATCTCTTCATAAAAAAATATAATTTGTTTGGTGATATGAAATTTATCAAATGAAAATAACGGAGTGCTTTTAAAAAAAAATAAAAGCCAAGTACTCACCAGAATAAATAAATAAATAAAATGTAAAAAAAAAAAAAAAACTCATAAAAGAGCAAAAAAGAGGCTAAGGAGGGGTATTCAAAATGGTGACTAGAGGGGTAAAAATTTGAATTTTTACCTTTATCCCCTTGTTACCAAACGAGGGTAACAAGGGGTAACGGGGTTTTTCCCCCTCTTACCCCCATCCAAACGCAGCCGAGGACGTAACTACATCCACTTATATCTAAATTTTCTCCTTATATGATTACTCTTTATACTAGTGAGGTATCCACCTTTCCATCACAAAGGTTGGAACATCGAATAAGATATAAATTGTTGTTAAATTTTTGTATCATCATATATTGAGCATAGAGTTTTAACCCTTCTTATCTACGAGACTTCTCACGTACCAAATTGTTAGGATTAGGCTTCCACCCCAAAAGACTAACCTGATAGGTGGAGTGACCTAGTCCTTTATAAGTCCTTAGATTTTCCCCCTCACAACCGATGTGGGATTATCGTTCGCACTCCAACAATCAACCCCTCGAATGAGGCTCTCCGGTAGATAGAATTTCACCAACCATCCTTTCTGGTTAGGAGATCCCTAAGTCCAAATATTGTGGCTCGGGACCTAGCTCTAATACCGACTGGGCTTTCAACCTAAAAGACTAGCTTGATAGGTGGAGTGACCCAGTCTCTTATAAGTTTTTAGATTTCTCCCCTCACAACTGATGTAGAATTCTCATTCGCACCCGAACACAAACAACCCTCCCCTACCCTTCTGATAATGTCAATGGCAATGAATGTTGTCCTCATTGCGTGTGTGCGCATCCAAGAGATAGGGCACTAGCTTTTAAATCTGTTTTAAACATCATATAAAAGCAAACAAGCAGAGTTTCTTTGGAGAAGCAATTGCTATTGATAATTTGTTTGCACAGTTTTATTTTTCATCATGTAATGAAGATACATGAGACAAAGGGGGAAAAGTTTGGACTTGATATTCATCTGTACAAGCATCCTCTATATGGTTGAGTCCAGTAATCTGGTCCTGTATTCTCACGACAAACTTGTGGTGTACAAGAAATGGGAATCAGACAGAGTCCTTTACTCTTCAAATCAATCTTCACTTCTGATTTATCCTTTCTGTCAAGCCCTCCCCAGAGAGTATGATCCTGAAATGCACCCAATCTTACTCAATATTTTTTATCTAGTTTAATTTAGCTTCAAGATTTAAGTGTATGGAATAGCAAAATTAAATGTAGATAGGAGAGAGATTCTATCATTACCTTGTTTGCACCTGACTTCATGTAAGGATTGCTGAGGAACTGCACATTAGGAAAAATCAATGTCAACTACAAATTGTTCGAAATTTGGAACATAATAGAATTTTAATATCTTTTTTAGATGCTTCAACTATACTGCTAGCACTGTAGCAGCTACCATTACTATTGATCTCAAATGGCAACTGAAATATTCTGCTATTATCTATATCATAGACATATTCAGCACCACCAACACCACCATTTTCATCGTCACCGTCAACATCATCGTCGTCACAACACATTAGTGACTCTTTCTTGTTCTTATTCTTGTGGTTTGGTCATCATCATTATCACCATCGTCATTATCGTTGTTGATACTGTTTTATTATAGGTTCTTAATGATATTCATATAGTAGTAACCACAATAACTACCAATAGTAGCATTATAAATGAAAATTGTTTACCTGCACTTGATCATGTAGAAACTTTATACACCCAATTGTTTCTTGTAGCACTGAAGCAGTATCAGTCTGCAAGGAATCAAACCATGTAAAGGGCTTCATCAGAAATTCATGTATATCCACTTAGAGATCAAGAGAAACTAAGAAATCCATTTATTTTCTCCTTCTTTTTCAAGTTTACCTTTCCAAAAGGTGACACAATTTGTTGTAGGGTAGTGATCCTGTCTGCTAGTTTGACTTTGGGGACCTGTATCTGTAAATTTTATGATTTTAAAATATGAGAAATGAGTATCATGTGACAAATCTATATCAATATGTATGCATAAATTTAACATTTACGTTACAAGTAACATAGATTATTTAGTTGAATTGTTCCTTTTTCTACTTAGATAATAATAAAAGAGAAGAAGTGAACACACAGTTACATAGATGCATTCATAAATTAAGAAATACGAAACTTCTTTATGATATTTTGGTTGTTCATACCTTGAGGGATGGTGTTGTGGAGCTCTCATGCTTAGGTTTTTTGAAGTGTGACTCAGAGTTGTCCTCAGATCGCTTCTTCTTCCCTTCACTTGTAACTCCTCTCCCATTTCCCCTAGTCTATATGCATCAAACTGAGTTCTTAAGAGAGGAGAAGGGAAAAAATATGCAAAAAATGAAAGTACACAAACCTATATATTAACAAAGGTCTAGTGCCAAAGAGTTTCTAACTAGCAAAGGTACTTAAAAGACAAAGAAGATTGAATGTAAAGTAAAATAAATTAGAGTTTTGATTGGGGTATTTCTATTTTTGATAAAATGAGACACTCATTGTTGTTATTTTCAATAAAATGAGAATACCTTAGATGAATAGTTATGAAAAAGATGTTGGGCCTGGGCTTCCAGCTCAAAAGACTAGTTTGATATGTAGAGATATCCAGTCTCATATAAATCCTTATATTTTCCTCTTTCTCAGTGATATGGGACTCATTCCTACTCCAACATCCTCCCTCGAACGAGGTTTTTTGGCGGATAGAATGTCGCCAACTATCTTGTTCGGTTGGGGAATCCTTGAATCCACATGTGGTAGAGATATCCAACCTCATATAAGTCCTTATATTTTCCTCCCCTCACCGATGTGAGACTGTTTATATTGCAACAAAAGACAAAGGGAGTGCCTCATTCTATTTAAAAGAGATATAACTCATGTATGAGACACTTAAAAGAATGTAAGTGCCTCACTTCAAGAATGTAAAGATTAAAAAGAATAATAATAAGTCTTACAGATGAACAAGTCTCATGCTCTTGCTTCTTAATGTCAGGTGCACTTGAACTTCTAAGCCAAGGTTTTGAGTCCTGAAAATCCCCCAGTGGCTTGTTTAAACGGCTCCCAAATGAGATAAGATCAGTGAAATTGCTTGAACTGGAACATGGCATGTCAGACAATCCATAGTAACACTTCTTGTTGTCACCTATCATTGAATTCTTTAGACCCATTTGAAATCCCAGGTCATTACCATTATGTGACCTCATAAATGGAGCCTCAGAAACTTCCATCCCATGGGGCTGGTTCTCCCTCTTCATCTCATTACCGTAACGCGACGAGTAACCCGAATTCCCATTTCCTAAGGTTCCATTGCAGGAAAAGGGTGATAAATTAGATTGGTCCTGCCTCATTTGAGGCAGACAAGATTCCGAGTACCGATCAATGGAAGAATTTAGAGAGATATTGCATGCTGTTGGTGTAATTTGGTTATCTAGCTGCGGTTCCGGCGGTGCAATTGACCACTTGCTAACCAAATCAGACATGTTAGCCAGTTTTTCATTTCCTAACAAGCTCCCCTCGTAGTTGTTCAACTGCTTCTCTATGCTGTTCAAAGACATTAATTTGGGGAATTCCCAACAGTTATCCATCTTTTTTAAGAAATCGCAAGCGGGTTCGAACATCTCCGTCGTTAGAGTTTTGGAGGAGAGTGAATCGAGGAAGTTCTCTCCACCTTCATGACTGTTTTGTATGTCTCCGCCATTTTCCACACTTCTGCATCATTCAAATGCAATGCTTTAGCTTCTTATTTCTTCAAAGGTTTACACACAGGAAGGAATATTGTTATTAAATAAATCAAATAAATAAAAAATACTGATAGATGTTCAAGTAATTTGATTATTAAATCCCTCATGGGTCTATAAAATTTCTGATCTGCACGACCACATTATGTTTCCTTAATATTTAGCTCATCTTCTTCTTTTTTAGATTCTTTCTCCACTAAACTCAAACATTCACACACCCACATGGGTGATACTAGACAAACTTACAATAGGATCTGGCTCCACAGATGATTCTCTGAAGCAGACTCTCCGGATAATTCTGTGACGGTCGACGAGGACTCGACTAGTTCGCGCGATGTGTTGTCGACGCTGAGGCAGGAGTGATTGGAGGCATTGGTGAATGAGTTTGAGACTGAAATGTCCTCCTCACATGTGGAGTTGGAATTTAAGTTTGGAGGGTGCCAAGGGTTCATGTTGATAAGAGAGGAGCGAGGATTTGCATGGACATCCCACCAGTTGGGTGTGGAGGAAGAGAGGGAAACTGCACTTTCAGACCCTACTTGAGCCATATCTGGTGGTGGTAATAGAATTGAGACAAGTGAGGAGAGGAAGCTTTGGCTGTGTGGAATTTGGACTCTTTTTCTCTTTTTCATTCACTTGGGTGGGGGTGAGAATTTAAAGAGGATTTATCCGTTTAAATTATCATGAGAGAGACAGACAAAGGCAAATGCATCCTTTAAAGTTTTCTCCACTAAGGTCATAGGTCATAGGCAATTATCATAGTGGGAAGAGAGGATATGAAAGTTGGGGGATTAGGGCACTTGTTACACATTTCCCATTTCTAAAATTGGATTAAGCTTGTTTTCCATGTCAAATGGGTTCAATGCCCATAATCAAAAGTTAGAATTTTATTTATTTAAAATTTAATTTCTTATTTGATTTCATTACAAATCATATGTCACTCACTACATCATTTGGCATGTTCTTTATCTCTTCTCTCATGTTTTTAATGATCGATCTCTTCTTTTTGTACTTGCAATTTGTAGCGGCTCAATAGAACGAGATCCCCTTTATAAAAAAGGGGAAAGAGGGTGTCTCAGTCAATTCCCAATTAGCTAAAGTATCAAAAAATTATTCTTTCCCTTTCTATTAATCGAATTTGGTGGCTATTTGATCTAAGGTTTTATTTAATTATAGTTAATGAATTCTATAAAATGCAAAACTAATGATTTAGCCCCATTCAACACTTTCTAATATTGAACCCTTAGACAATAATCTAAGTGACATGTGAAAATTCAGCCTACCTCACTCTTCATTAATATATAGAGTTGTGGAATTAGTATGTAGACTAAAAATCATCAAGATAATATTACAAATCATTGACTATTTTTGCATTAATGGTTAATAATCATCAATTTAAGTTAGATGATGAAGTATTTGATTACTTTTTATTTACTGATTAGTCCATAAGATTTCTATATTAACTCTTAATATGCCTAATTATTTTTTTTCCTAAATGAGTTCTCGAGGATACTCTTAAAGGACTTTGTTTTTCAGTACATTTAATTTTTTTTTATAGGTAGGGGCAACTCAATTTGACTTGAAAGACTCGTAGTCAACTCATGACTTTTCTATATATTATGGGGCTGCCATTTTCTAAGGGATGGCCTTCACAAGTCACAACCTGTTCTTAAAAATAATAAATTCCCGACTTTACAGTTGACAAAATCTGATTGTCAATTTGGCCAAAATCCACTGAATTTACAAATGTATAGATAATAGATAGAATTTGAGTTGACCTATTGAGTCAGATCATTCATTTTTTCTTCCCTAGCTTTGTTTAATAAATAAGAAAATAAGTAAATGAATTGGAGTCGGATTAATCCACTTTTTTTATTTGTAGATAATTTGAGTCATTTGAAGATACTTAGCACATTGCTATATATTTTTAATGCATGGGAATTTGTTAAAAGCACTTTTTAAGAAAAAATAGGTAAAATGGTTGAATGGGTTAGTCTATTTATTCATTTAACCGCAATAGCTTTCATATCCAAATGTTCTATCATGAGGTACGAGCATTGCAAGAAGATTAATTGAAAACACATGATTTGTAGGTAAGGTACAAATATCGGCTGATATATATCAAAAAATTAATGTTAGATACGATATGTATCATCCATCCCAGGTAAATATCAGTGATATGAGCGATACATATCGTCCAATACGTATAAATATCAATTTTTAAAAAAAAAATATATTTAAATACCGGTGGTGTATGGCCAATATTTGGGCATAACGGTGCATATGCTTCCTCGAGAATTGTGAGAGAGATTAAGAATTGAAAAAAGGCAAAAAAGTGGCTAGTAAAGGTGCATATGCTTCCTCAATTGAAGTAATTTTTTTTTCTTTGCCACTTAGAGCGTGAGACCCCTTGAGATTTCCCTTGTTGTTTGTCATCTATTTAATTGTCTTTTTGTTGTACTCTAATATTTGAGTCTTCGTATTTATTTTGTAAAAAAAATAGAGCGAATAACACTTTGAAAGGGGATCTACTCTATCTTCATTTACTCTTCTATCATTTCTCTAATCATCCAACATTTAAGAGGCTGAAATCTATTTTATCTGATTTAAATATAGATTATTTTTTTTTGAATTTACATATGGAAAATTGTGGGATGCCCAGCGTAAAACCTTCACTGGTGAGCCAACTATCTCTAAGGCACACCAAAGTTAAACCATGGAAGTTCGAACCCGCTACTTTCCATTCCCTGAGACAGGAGGCAACCAGTTGTGTTACACCTATCTATAATAATAAGAAATATATATTAAGACCAATTTTAAAAATCTAAACCAAATTTCTGATAGAAAATGAAATATAACAAAAATCTTCTATTGTTTTCCTCTAAAACACAATCCCATTGTAACCCTAATCAATCTTTGCTAATATATCCAATCACTCCCTTCCTTCCCCCTCAAACTCAAGTGATTCCACATATTGAGTTTAAATTTATTTAATAGATCATGAGAA
Source organism: Chimonanthus praecox (assembly GCA_022113865.1). Classification (NCBI taxonomy): domain Eukaryota; kingdom Viridiplantae; phylum Streptophyta; class Magnoliopsida; order Laurales; family Calycanthaceae; genus Chimonanthus; species Chimonanthus praecox. The sequence goes on along the minus strand of CM039087.1, from coordinate 62,168,405 downwards.
AAACAACTATGAATCCCATCTACTAATAGAGTAAGGCCCTAGGGAATGCTCAATTATGTCTCCCTAAGATTTGATTAATGGGTGAGATTGGCCGTCTCTAGATTGAGATGTTTGGGCATGATTTAACAGGCAATCCTGAGAATAAGAGAATATTTTTCCCAAGAACATGGTTCTCTTTTGGATAGCCCATTGGTTTTCTCACAAGTGTCATGTCTGCAGGAAATAAGGAATGTTAGTGAAAAAAGATAAAAGAAGTTAATGGTTTAGAGTACTTTTGTATGTACCCTAAATCAGCAGCAGACTGAATATTTTGTCAGAACAGATGGCATTCGATTGGGATGGAGCAGAAAAAAGAAACTGAGTATCATCTCTCTTTGTATATATCCTAAATCAGTATTCACCATTGATAGTGATCCAGGTGTCCAGTTTAAAATATAATGGATTTGATGATTAAGACATGTGCGTTATGAAGGGATGTTTGAGTTTGATTTACGTTTAACTCTAAGAGATCATTTTTTATAATTATTTATTTAATTTATGTGTAAGATTAAAAAATTTACATATACTTTATTTAGACATAAAATAATTTTAATTTGACTACTCATTAATCTTTCTAATAGACTCTACAAAATACCCATGACAGGATAGAAAACATGGTCATTTTTAAGCTTTTACCCTATTTATTTATAATTGTATATTTTAATTTTATTTTTTACTCAATCCTCTCTACAATATATCAATACATAGAGCTTTTAGAAGAAAAAAAAAATCTACAATTTTAGAGCTTTTTAACCAAAAGAGTTCGAAGGACAGTTGTAAAACCCATGTGAAAGATGTAAATTATGTAAATACAGAGCTATGTTTAAGCTCAAAAATGGAATGAATTCCATGTGGATGACTGAGTGAGTTGAGGTATAACTTTAATCAACTCAAATTTGGAGTCAGATCATTTTTGACCCGTTCACTCACATTTTCAATCTGAGTTACACTAACCCACTCAATTTACATGTATACAACTATACATCCTTAAAATCTCGACCAAGTTGGAACAATTTTAGCTCACCCATGTTAATTTTGACCTAACTTGTAACTTTTATTAAAACCTACATTTCAGGCCTTTAAATCAATTCAAACCCAAATTATATAACAACAGGTTTATTTTAAGAAGATAATTTTTATATAGCTTGGAGCTAATGTTAGACCCGACATCAGAAATAAATCTTTCGAGTGTTAAAACAACTACGTATAAAATTAGGTCTATTAAAACTTAATGATTGTAGTATAAACAGGCATTTGAGATTGTTATCTCTAATGCAAGTAATATAGAAAAGGTGATTAATATAGAATCTTACGCATTCTTTTGACTTGTATAAAGAGACGACTTTATCGTTTGTCAACGACTAGGAAGACCTTCTTACCCTGGTGTGTTCTAGCCGTAAGGGACTTTATCTTATCAAATTGGAAAGAAAATACTATCTTTAATCTTTGATTAAGATTGTCATTAAGTGATAAAGGGATGCCTAGTCAATCAAATATGCCAAAGCTAAAACATCAATCATATTCCACTATACGAATACAATAAGGATCAACCATAAGTTTTATAAATAAAAAAATGTGATAGTACAAAAACATTGCCTACTTTAAAATAAAATATTTAGTTATGATAACTAAAAAAAGAAACAATTTCTTAAGATTAATAGTTGTAATTATATCTCATAGACGGTATATAATAGGTCTATCACACATATGATAAGTCATTAATGAATTTCAACACACTCTTTTATTGTTGATTTGTTATACAACAAGACCATTACCATGCTTCCCGGTCAATCTCCTAAAATATCACATCTTTTCCTAGGTTGTCTTTAAAGGGATTCAATTTCGAAATATGATTCCCACTCTAATGTCAATTGTTAAGGATCTATTCAATCAATTAAAAGCTCCAGAGACGATGGAATACGAAGAATCAATCTCTTTAAACTTGTGATATTCTATATTGACCCAAATCAACACCTATTTTTTATACCTTATGCGAGGACTCTACTAAACACATAACAAATCATCAATGAAGCTTAACATGTTAGATTACATATAAGCTGGTAAACTTAATTTCTTATTGTTTGAAAGCCATCGCATTCGACTTCTTGAGTTGAAACCTATCATATTGGACTATTTGAATACATCCAGTGTATGCTTGATTGAGTCAGAAGAAAACTGTTGCCATTAAACTCTTAAAGTTAGATTCAATTTCGAAGCAGTAATGAAATGAAACTAAACTTTCATGGCAAATATTAAACTAAAGAATGAAGTAATCCAATTTATAGGTCCTCCTGGAAAGATACACAGTTGAAAGAAAGACCTCTCGTTCACTCTTGGGTCTCTTTCTTCTCTTTTTCCTTTGAAAAAAAGGTGCCACAGTGTTTTTCATGGTTTTAAGATGAGATTGATTTTCAAATATTGTAAGCTTTTGCCTCCAGCTAAATACTGTATTTGAAGACGTTAAACTATTGAGTTGAAGTTTAATACTTTCTCTGTCCCAATTTAATTATCTTATTTGAATTTTGGAATTGTACCAAAATAGTTTTCTCATTCATATTAGAGTAGTATAAAGTGTGTTGAAAATAAATGAGATCAAATGGAGTGTTAGCCTTATAAAGACAATTCTTTAAACAATACAAATGTTTTAAATGAGACAACTAAAATGAGATGGATGGAGTATTAGCGTATTCACTATTAAGAAGGACGTGCTTCGCACGAGAAATAATGGTCAACAAATTTATAGAAAATAATTTTTTAATTCATGAATTTTTATATAAAATTTTCTATTTTTATATACTAATACAAAAGAATCTTGACTATATCATCTGAAGTCATGAAATTTAATTATAAAATCCATTTTTAGTCAATTTTGGCACAAATTTTCTCTATTTTTAGATAGTGATATAAACCAAATTCTTTCAACTATCAAATCCTATCTTAGAATTTTTTTTTATTTTTTCTTTTTGATGAATTCTGCCTTTGTTTTTTTAAGTTATCAACATGAAAATAAATAACAACTCGTTCAATGAGTGAACAATCAAGATTTATATAAGAGACAAATAAACTATCTCTTTATATATAAATGAAGTGAAAGGACTGTTGAAGCTTTGCAATTTTTCGTGACATTGATACAGTATCATGAAGACTGTTGAAACTTCTAGTGTCCCTATATTTTTCATTTCAATGGTGCATGTCACTCATTTTCTAATCAGGAGCAATTCTAGGAATATTGGTATAGTATTTTCTTTGAGGCTAATCAGCTAATATGAATTATGTAAATCAAAATGTTAAAATAATATAATGCAAGTAAAAATTTACTTTTCCATTGTTCAGATAATTTTTAAGGTATCTCATCAATGTAACCTAGTTAAAATTTGATGGATAACCTCTTTAGTCAAAGAGGCTTAGACAAACTTCCTGAAAGTATTAGTCTACACGAATAGTTCAGTTGACTTGAACTTTTAAAAATTAGAATAGAGATCTAAATTTCAACTCCTCCTAAGTCCTAAACTTATCCTAATATATCGGGCTTGCAGATGACTTCGTGTATTTGTAGGTGTCAGTCTCACCTTTAATATGAGAAAAGAATACTTTTCAATAATCTAAAAATAAGATCATGCAAATCAAATGCTAGAATAATATAATGTTAGTAAAAATTTATAATATCTAATCAAAGTATATGTAATCCAGTTAAAAATTAATGGATAACCAAGAGGCTTAAACAACCTTCCTTAAATCTTTAGCCCACATGTATAGTTCAATTAGCTTGAACTTCTAGGATTAAATTAGAGGTCTCGATTTCGATTCCTCCTAAACTTAACATGATACACAGAGTTTGTAGGTAACTTCATGTGTTCGTAAGGTCAGTATCAGGGGTTTAAAATTCGGTATCAACCGATATTTTTCTTTCATCTTTTTTTTTTTCTTTTGTTACAAAAACGACCGATATTGTGATATCGACCGATATGATGCGGCCGACATATAGGCATATCAGACAAATATCGGCCGATACGAATCGTATCGGCCGATATTTGGAGCCCTGATCGGTCTCACTTTCCACGTGGGATAAATATATTAAGAAAAGAAATTTGCTTTCACTTTTTTAGTATAATTATATTTATTGGGCAGCAAAGCCCATTGTTTATGAATGAGTGGTGCATTCCATGACACTTGGATCTGAGTGCAAAAATGACCGTACTTGTGTTAGCAAAGATTGCCAAATGGATTGTAGCAATTGGCCAAACTGCATGCTCACTTGGCCTTCTCACTTATCTGCTACAAAAATTAGGTCCTTACATGATTGGCTCCTCATTTTAAAAATCACCTTGTTTGTAGACAAATCAGAGAAACCCAAGTATCTAATAACATTTAGGTAAAACCCCAATAATTAAGTTCTGAAACGTGTTAACAAGGGGGTAAGATATCAGCAGTCTTTAAAAAAGATTAAAATATTTATATTGATTGAGAACCTACCACGACTAACACAATCAGTTATTGGCCCATGGCCTAGACTAATGGGCTGCTACATTTGGAACCATATCATTATAAATGGTTGACATGGTCACAATCTATAGGTCTCAATCCCCATGCCCCTTTATTATTCACTTTCATACTTAAATTCATTAATTACTCTCTTAATAATTTTGTATACAAACAAGACTTAGATTGACCTATTAGCATAAATTGAGTGCCATGGTCTGCTGGTTGGGTGTATCAGGTTGGTGGCACTCCACGTCACAAAAGAAAACTATGTGACATCTACTTCCACTGCAAATTTCTTTACATTTTAAAGGCCATTGGCTGCTTTTTGAAGAACCCTTTTTGGCTTCTGAGTTAGCCATACCCACACGCAGGTTTCCATGGCCACACATGAACCACATGACTTGTCTCTTTAATGCTTTAAGGGAGGCAAAGGAAATGCTAGCCCTAGAAATATTATAAATTATTTTAACTAAGTGAGAAAGAACTTGTGGTTTCTAATACTTTGGGTAGGTTTTAAGAAGGCCTTCAATTTCAATGGGATCAGGAAAGTAGGCACTTTTTTTGAGGAATGGCCTCTAAATGATTGTCTAAAAACAATGGATTGAAGTTAGGTCTATAATTCATCATCACCATCTTTTTTTCCCTTGTCCTCATGGATTTTCTGTGATTTTCTATACATAAAGTCAAAAACAAATCATCATCACTATCTTCTTTTGTGTCCTCCAAAATATTCTGATCCACATGGGTTTAGCTCAATTGGTTAACCTCCCGCCTCAAGAAGTGGGAGGTGCCAAGTTCGATGCCACATGGCTTAACCTAGTGTACTCTAAGGATAGTAGGTATCACCCATGAGAGTTTTACGCTGAGTTTTCTGTGATTTCTTACAGTAAATTCAAAAAAAAAAAAATCATCATCACCGTCCTCTTTTGTGTCCTCCAAAATTTTCTGACCTTTAAGATGTTATATTTATTTTAAAATTATACTTTTTTATACTCATACTGAAATAAGAAGTCGCAATTGGTAGAATTTTCATAAGTTGATAAAAATACTAATTAAATGACTTGCCACATTATTATAAAATATAAAGAAAAGGTCTAAGAAGATTTTTTTTTCAAATTAAGAGAAGAAGGCTAATAATTTTGTGAATAATATATTCATGTAATTAAGATTTTTTTTGTGTCGCAATGCATCATATAGCACTATGATTTAAATATCTTTATCCCTTTGATTTATTTAAATGTAATAAATAGTTGACAAGAAATATATTTTAGCAAGTTATTATGTTTAATTTAAATAATGCAGCTCTATATATTTAACAGAACTAAAGTTTATATGTTAACAAAATTTTCTTTGATTTTGGAGGGTTGATAAATCCTATTTCATAATCCAAAGGGTTGGAGTAATGGCCAGAAATCCGCCTCTCATTTCTGTAGATTTACCCAATATGTGTGGATAGAGAGACTTACCTGATTATTAGTTGGGTGCTCTAAGATACCTGGACACCTTTGTCATAAAAAATAAAAAGAAAAACTAATTCATTGTCAAATGTTATGTAATTCAAAATTGAGAACTCATAATAAACTGGAGCTAAGGAAAAAAATTGGCCAAATATTTTGGTTTTAGGCCAATTCGAATGAAAATTTGATTTCTTTTTTTTTTTTAGTTGATATTTCAGCCCATTTCAAAAATTACAATCCAAATGTTTATTTTTAATTGAATTATCAACTAAAATGACAATATGGACCAAAATATCAGCTGTCATTTTTTCTCTTAAAAGACAAAATCTGTACTTTGCATATTGTAATTCCAGCTAGAGTGGTTCCTAGTAAATATTTAAATGAAACTTGTTTAATTCAATCCACATTTTTTTAGTCTCTTGTTCATGTAAATACATTTTTAATTGATTCATAGGGCTAAAATGGAATTACCAAATTTAGAGATTAAAAATAATTTAAAGTCATTAAAATTGAAGAACTTAAAAAACATGACTCTATTGATTCTCTCAGGTATAGACTTTTTTAATAGATAAATTGTATTCAATAGATAAATTGTACGAGGCAAAATAAATTATACAAGAGGGTGAAAAGCTGAGTGACCAGTGCAATTAGTTAATCTCCCGCCTCAAGAATTGAGACGTGTTACGTTCGAGCCCCCATGGCCTAACCTGGTGTACTCTGAGGGTAGTGGTATCACCCGTGGGTTTTTTTGCTGAGTTTCCTACAGTTTTTCACATATAAATTCAAAAAATAATAATAATAATTTAAAATTATCAAACTTTAAAAAGTTTGAAAACGTGGCCTTATTTTTGTTGTGCCTCATATTTATACATTAACATTTCTAACGGACCTATCAAGAGTGAAAAGTTTAGTGATTAGACAATAAATTTAATTTTATTAATATTTGGAGAAGTTAAAAATTTTAACTACAGAGTACATAGATTCAAACGTCGGGAGCTAAAGCGAGCTTCACATATGGGTTAAAAAGGTAAAGTGAGCCTCACAATTGCAAAAGATTATAATTTATAATAATCATACAATAAAAATTTCAATAACTTTAAAATTATAAATTAAAATGTTCCAATAAACTTTTATATATATATATATATATATATATATATAAATACAGAAAATGTAAAGAATAAGGTAAGGTAAAGTACCTATCTTCAATTGGAGAAGCAATTGCTATTGAGCATCTCCACAAACAGTCAGAGAGACGTGAAACATTGCAGAATAACATGGAACCGGATAACCCACTTAGCCCGTGCCTGATCTTTTAATATGTAACACGTGGTGCTCTTTCATTAGCTTTCTTCCTTGCGAAGAGATTGGATCTCAAATATAAAAATACATAATTTAAAGATTAATTTAATATTTTTTATCCCGAGTTAATATGATTAGTAGACGAGGGCCAGATAAAAAAAGTTCCACTTAAATAGTGTGAGGATTATTTGTTTAGTGATTTTTTGGTGTGGAGATCTACTTATGATCGAAGGGTCCTGATCCATGGGCCATGACTGCATGCAACTCTCAATTATTCAATATAATTAATCACTAATTTTATAATTATACATAAAATGGTTTTGATTTATGGTGGAGCAAAATTTGAAATTTGTCAAATTTAAAATTCTAAAATGATTGATTTAAAATTTATCACTTTAAGTAAGAAACACCTGTCAATCCTCAAGACATATGCAAGCCTTTCAAAGCACTTGTCAATTCTCAAGACATATGCAAGCCTTCCTACCTATACACATCGGATAACTCTACGAAAAATTACCCTTTGGGGTGAAGTACGAATCAAACTTAAGACTCTCACCTCCTGAGACGAGTTCATCACACCATCTCCTTTGAATTAAAAATATTATAAGCAAAACTATTACAACGTGTCAAAAGATAGCCCCAAATCTACTTTAAAAAAGTTCTTGGTTTGAGTGATTACATGGGCTTTTTCTATGATATGTCAACTTGGAAATCAATTAAAATTTCTAAGTTATCTATCTCATGCCCAAGAGTATACGTCAATCCTTTAGGCTGTGATCCACTAAAAACTCTAGTAATTCATCATTTTTATCTATGTTCAATTTAAACTTTTCATGCACCCAATCTCCTTCCTTCCAATAATGTTTTAAATTAATATAAATCCTTGCTTCACAGTCATCTAATTGACATTCACTATCGGACTTGATGGAATTAAATCACCAAAGAGATCATATATGATTCGAATGATATTTGACTGAACCTTAAGCCACAACCACTCTTTTCCATCCCTACTTAATTCATATGAGTCTTCAGTCATGTCAACTTTTTTTTTGTGTTGTTATCAATATTTATGGAGATGGTTAATTTCACCAAAATGGAAAGGTTTTTATAATTATCTGATACTAAAAATCAACCAGATGGAACATTTCTGGCATATAATTTTTAAGGTCACAAAATTGATATTCTCTCTTCCAAATCATCCTTCAACCTTACACGAGATGGTTGGTAAATTTTGAAAGAATTGACTTTATACATTCTGCTAATTTAAAGATGGAGTTGAGTTGGTCAAAACTATTTTTACTCACATGACGCATTTTACCATTTAATATATTAAAAAAGTAAATCATGGGTTTGAAACTCGGACAGTTTGGTTGGATTTTAATAAATCAAATTCAATCTATGTCAAAACTTATTGAATCCGATCTGACTCGACTCAACCCAGTGTTATTTTATCACTTGGTGCAATTGAATCGAGTCGAGCTATGCCGGCTCAAGTCGGGTTGTTTTTAAAAATTTTCATCTCAATCCGATCTGAATTTTATGCGGGTTTTTTTTTCCAAACTGATCCAACCCAAAACATATAAATACATAACCCAAACCCACTGATTTTTCGGATCAAGTCATGTGGGTCGAATTAGGATTAAAATCCGACCCAAGTTTTATCCCTAAAAAAGAGCAAAATGAAAATAGTGTCCCTTCTTAATTGAAGTACTTACATCAGTTCTCAAGAGATTCTTCCTACTTATCTCCGTGTAGCCATGGTTGTAAAAACTCCTGTAAAAGAGCCTTCCTATGCACATAAGTGAATTTCTTTATCCACTTCATCAAGCTGATCTGTGAACTCACCAACTTCAAAATAGTTTAAAGACTGAAAAAAAAAAAACAAAAGTGACTCACCCAAGTAAACTCAACTCAACTCAATTATGATGATAAAGAGTTGCTCACAAGATGACAAGTGGCATACAAAAGCCAACTCAAGATCCAATACTAAAATTATTTTCAACTTTAGTAGCCTTTTATTAGGTAAGTGAAATAGACAAAATAGACCTACCCATCATGCCCAAAAGAAGCACCAATTAGATTAACAATCCCCAAATCCAAGTGGTGGTGGTTGTCATCTCGGACATTCTCTTCTTTTGGTATAGAAATCTGGGTGAGCACCATCCATGGTTTGATTGATGCACCAGGAGAATAAAGCAATACACCTTTCTTTATGTGTATGCGACAACTCAAGATAGTGCCCTTATCGCACGCGCCCTTTCAAAAAATGGTTAGAAAATGAAGAGACCTAAGCAAACCCTAAAGCTTGATTAGTGCTGCTTTATTGTTTACTAATCACCGGCAACAAAAAGAAAGCTAAAATAATCCATGTCGGCCTCTGTTTTGTTCATCAACGGCTACGTAGCTCCTTACCTAAAGATTGTTTAATTCTTCGGGCTTGTGGAGTTGTGGTCCCTTTTGGTATTTAAAAGAATATTAAGAATTTCAATTACACCCAAAGCTTCCAAATTCCAATGCAGATTAAGAGTTAATAGATGATGATTGCTCGATTTGCATCGGATTATTTATCCAAGTGATGAGATGGCATTTGGAATTGAAATTTCAATCATTCTAACATGGTGCATGTTTTCATCAAGAATTTAGTGTGGAGCACTTGAACTAGTTTCTTGTTATGAATATTTTCTTTTGATCTTAAATTTCAGTTTGTCTAATGTTTTTGTATGTTATTTATTATGATTTTAGTGCAAAACTAGTTTTAAGCTTAGGACTATGAACTTTCTAAGTTCATGGGTGGCCTTCTCTTTATTTTAGTCCGTCTAATATTAAATATTTAAAAGCTCAAATCCACCCAATCATTTGTTTTGAGAAGTACTGAACTTGAGCCCCCCATTTCCAATTATCAAAATTTAACGTATGAATTGAAAGTAAACATAATGAGTTTCAAGTAAACCAAATTTCAACCAAAAAAATCAATTTGTAACAACTTGATTTTAATAGTCAAAGTCATCAGAAGTCCTTAAAAAAACACTAAGACAATGATGTCTAGTAACTTTTACCACCACTAAGATTAAATGGATAAAATTGAGTTTTGCTAAAATTTGATCCACTAATTATTAGAGTTGGCTGATGAGTATCATATTAGAAGTGTAGAGGGAGATCTAAGGATTTATAGAGGACTTGAGTCACTCTACCTAATAGGCTAATCTTTTGGGATAGATATTCATGTCCTAACAAATTATATTAAAGTTATGTCTCAGGCTACCTCATCTGAACTCAAGAGACCTCTACGCGGGAGAGTTGGTTGTCCTCATTCAAGGAGGGGGGGAGGGGGGGATTATTAGGGCTGACGATTTAGGGATTTATAAAGGACTTTGGTTACTCCACTTAACAGACTAGTCTTTTAGGCAAGATACCCAAGTCGTAACACTTATAACTCATCATGTCTATTTTTAATTAATTATTTTAAAGGACTTTAAAAAAGGAAAATGATTTAGGTGTAAATGTACACATATAATGGCTAATTATGTTGAAAAGCCCGACCGCATCAAAAGCCGGAAGTTTAGCCTAAACGCAATCCAACAGAAAGATACTGTGTTCAGACCCATTTTGGATTGAGCAACAGGCCTATTCGAGCTAGGATAAAAATATTCGATATACACCCACATCAAACTCTTGAAAAATAAAAAAGAATGGTATATTGATGAGTTCGAATATTAAAAAAAAAAAAAAAAACAACCATTAAGATTTTTATTTTATGTCATGTAGCCCAATGGGCCACAAACTGCCCAGCCCAACAAGGTCGAGCATAAGCCATGAAGTGAAAATTTCACTTCTCAGCTACCCCCCTCCCCTAGAGGAAATTTTTGCTTCTAGTAGATGTGGGACTCCCACTCCCAGCCTTCGTTTGGGCGTTTCATCCCACTCCAGCCCACACTCTCGTTCTTCATTTGGGGCCCCCATTCTTCATCTGGGCGTTTGCCATTTGGTAGTGCACCCACTCTCCTAATGTTACGCATGAAATTAAACAACGATCTTTTTATTTTGTGGATTTGTGAAATTTGTGGATGAATCTAATTTTATTTTATATAAAATTTCATCTATAAAATAAAATATATATTTTTTATTTTTCAAAAACATCAATCCATTTTTTACTTTTTTAAAAAAAAAAATTGTCAAAATTTTATTTCAACTCATCAATTAAACTTTTGTTAATATTTTAATATCATTTATAATATAATATTCATAGCATGAGTTTGACTGAGTTTGACTACGATTGAACTTTATTTAACTCAACCTTTCATCGAGACGATTCACTTCACAGACCGATTTTTAAAACATTGGTCTAAACATAAGCAAAACAAAATTAATGAAATTTATATGGTTCCATAGTACACTATGTCCAAGAAGAGATAGGAGCTATCTTCCATAATAGGGTTACAATGCTAATCTTATATCCGTATATCTTAAAATGCTCAAACATAGGACTTGGTGTCCGAATATGACCTGAACCACTCCAAAATATAAGACATCAAACACAAAAAGTTTATCACAAGAGTTTGAAAGATCTCTTTAAAGGAGATTTATTACTTGTTTTTATAGAAAAGTTCTTTCAAGATAACAACAAATTTCTTTCGTAATGACATAATCAATTACTTCTTACAAAAGTAAATCGTGGCTTGGCCAAGAGGAAACAATGTATAGGTGGTAGTTGGAATCCAAGTCCAGAACAATTGATGCCAAAGTCAGTGCTAAAAAGAATCTAGGTTAAGTGATCCACTTGATTGACATGAGATCTAAAAAAGTAGTGAAAATGCTATGACTTGTTGTATAAAAGCACCAAAATGGTTCAATGTTACCCAAGACTGCCTACTTCAACCATTTATAATACTGAGATATATACAAGAAGTGATATTGATTTGAGTAAAAATATATCTCATGCTCTCATTACGTGGCGGATCGTGAATGTAGGGCCTTACACTGCATGCAAGTGTAAAAGGATTCATTCCAGAAGAAAAGCAACACTACCAATGGAAAAAGAAGCAAATGAGGGTGTGAGCACAATTAAGAAGATGAAGAAAAAAGGGAACAAGGGTCTGCTTCTGTTTCCATATGATCTATCTTTCATTTTGCCTTTGCTATGAGGTTTGATTGAAGGAGTAATAATTGAAAATTTGACCCTTAAGGCTTAAAGTATGTTAGGATAGACATGAGAATTGTTGTAGATTTCTCAGGAAATTGTCATACTTTTCATGTAATCTATTCCATGTAGATATTCTTTTTAGATACAAAGAGCTTCTTCTGGTATTCCCCTGTATGATCCCATTCAATATCATCAAGTTGTTGGAGTCGTGCGTGCTTAACAGTAAATAGACTTATCACTGCCTTTACTGTCCTCTTCCTCTTATGAGTCATTAATTTCAACACCAGGTTTCTTAGAGCATCTAACTAGTTTCAACACAAGATTTCTGACATTCCTATTGTTTTACATTTTCAGTAGGACATGTGAAGGGTAAAATGGGCATTTCAGTAAAACCCGTGTCTGTATACATAAAGTGCTCGTGGGAGGATCGCTGGCCTTAAGATAGACATGTCACATGTTTTAGATTATTGTAACCTACCTGTGTAATTTATATACTTTGTTTTTATATTTGTTTGTGAGTGTGTACGTTGAATGGAATTTATGAAATTAAAACAATTTCATAAGAATTTTACAAAATATTTGTCTTTATTTTTTAACTTTTCATTGCTATCTATTGCACTTTGTAACCCTCTATTATCCTGGAGATTCTCTTTTTTATGAAAATTTTGACCCAATTATCTCATTTATTACTCTTTGTTTTATGTGTCTTCTCTCCAATATTTAGGGTTGAAAAACTTCTGGTTCACTATCGATATTATATACATCTATCACATATTTGATGTTAAATCTATTTATTAAAAATTGATATTAGCAACTATTACAATAACCATCCACCTATAGATATAAATTCACATTTTTGCTTGGAATTAGATTAAATATGATATAGGGTTATATGCAGTTGCATAAATTATTAATTAAGAATTAACTTATTGCAAATCAGACAATCAATCCTTTGTCTATGTTTACACTTTTTTCTCCATCTTACACTCATTGTCGCTCTATGAGTTTGGATCTATTCGCAATTTGAATCCATTCTAATATTGCAGTCACTACTTAATTAAGCTAAAGCCATATGATTATGGACTATTAAATTTTTTAGCTTAAAAAATTATGCTTAAATTACTTCATTCAAGTTGATTTTTACAAAACATGTTCCTAAGTATATATCTTTTAGGTCAACTCATTTTTAATTTAAAATAGATTTTAGAAAAAGTTGGCTATCTAATTTTAAAAATACGAATTATACTTTCTATAAAAATGTTTAGCATAACCTGGTGGACGTGCCGGAGTGGTTATCGGGCATGACTAGAAATCATGTGGGCTCGCCCGCGCAGGTTCGAATCCTGCCGTCCACGAGTTTAGTCTACTTTTTTTCCATTATTCTGTCAACTAATTTCACCTATTTTTTTTTTACTAATCCTATCAACATATGAAGTTATCTATAAGCCTTATATATTAAGTAACCCAGAAGGAAATTGAATCAGAAATCTTTAATCTAATTCTAAAAATTTAGATGGACTGATCTACTTTAATATTTGAAAATATAAAACTTTATTCATTTGTTTTGGAAAATCTAATTCTCCTGCTATGACAGTGAGTTCTTCATTTTGACAAACTCTAATGATGTAATAAGCTCTACTAATTTTATTATATATTCAGGGAAAGTCAGTAATTATGTTTTTCCATCGTAATTTAATTTCATTAAAAATTTGCAAAAAACATTTTCAAAAATGTAATATACAAAATTACACCTACATTACACTTTAAAATTGAATGATTAAATGAAAAAAATAATTTATTTTCAATCACCTTAATTTTTTTAACCTTAGAGCAAAAATAAGATTAACTTAAAAAATTAAAAACAAATGCATGAGATCTAACATCTAAACATCACATTTATCTCCTAATTACTCCATCCACCATTCTTATACTAAAAAATTCAAAATTTTCACATATCCTCCATGAGTTTCATTCTCCAATAGTAACCCAAAATATATGAAATATTCAACCTCTAATATACTATCCTATTTTGTAAAAGACAAATGAGAAAGAAAATGAGGTCTTTAGAAGCTAACACTTCCAAATGTATTTTCGGCACAGCCTAGGGATACCCTTATTTGTAAAACACTGTATTTTAAGCATTTAGAAGTGTCAAAAGATCTTGAAGTTTTAAAGTATTTTTATCATGTTATCGTAATTAGTGTAGATATTCAATTTGAGAAGTTTTGAAAATACACAGTGCTTAATAAATAACTGTCTATGTTGACGATGCTATAATAAAATATTCTTTAAAACATAACATAGACAGTTATTTTTTAAGTACTGCGTATTTCTAAAATTTTTCAAATTGAATATCCGGACTAATTACTATAATCTGATAAAAATACTTTAAGACTTTAAGGTCTTTTGATACTTCCAAATGTGTTTTCGGCACAGCCTAGGGATACCCTTATTTGTAAAACACTGTATTTTAAACATTTGGAAGTGTCAAAAGATCTTGAAATGTTAAAGTATTTTTATCATGTTATCATAATTAGTCCGGATATTCAATTTGAGAAATTTTGGAAATACACAGTGCTTAAAAAATAACTTTAAAGTTTTAAATGAAATTTTATTATTTATTTCTATAACATTCTTCGTACATTTGAATGATTCAAAAATAAACTTTCGTTGATCCTTCGAATGATTAAAATCATTCGAATAATTCAAAAATAACTTACAAAATCGGATCAAAAGTGGGAGGGCAAAATGGTATTTTCATCAAAAAAAATTAAAAACTGATATCTGGGGAAAAAAAAACCGTGGTGTCTAAATGGGAGGCCTAAAACAATGACATTTTCCTTATTTTCTAACTTAAAAGTAAAAAGTAATAAATGCCAAATGATTAACTAAATAGGCTTAAAGCCCAACGGGCTTCTTGGGATTTTATTATAAAGTCTTAGCCCAGTTGATCACATAAACACGTTTTAAGCCCATTTATTTACTTTTGATTCAGGTTAGACTTGGTTCAAGTTTAAAACCATGAACAACCTTACCTTAGCCTGTTTGCCAGCAGTTTTTCCTAGTTTAGTCGCATGGAGCTTCAACTTTCAAGTATGCAAGAAAGATTAAATATTTTAAATTTTAGAATATATGTGAGATATATGTCATGTGAAACTTAGATATTTCTATTATTTTTTGGTGGCATTATTTATATTTGGATTTTTCGTGTCCATTTGAATTGGGGGTAGATAGTCTAATGGATCCATCTGGATTGAAGAGCCTCTAAAAGGGGCTATTTTGATTTAAGTTTACCATTTAGGAAATCCATCTTAAGTTGGGTGGAATATTAATTAGGTAAAGAGTGATGGTTAGGAACCCGTCTTAGAAAACAAGAGTCTTGTGTTTGATTCTAATCCTACTCTAAACGGGCATTCCTCATAGAGTTACCCAGTGTATATGAATAAGGAGGCTTGTACACAACTTAAGGATTAGTCAGGTGCTCTAAAAGGCCTTTACACCTTGATCATTTAATGAGTCCATTTATATCTGAGAGTCTGTTTGATCAGAGAAGCACTTTATTGTAGTTTTGTCTTGATTTGGATGAACCATCTTTGTAAATCAATTTGGATTTAGGTGAATCAACCAGGAGAAATACAAAGATTTAAGTGGACCATTTAGTAGGTCCATTTGAGTTTTGATAGGCCATTTGGGTAGTTCATGCAGATGTGATAACATGGCTCTATGCTAAGCCCAATTCTGGTTGGAGAAAGATCCAAATA
Source organism: Chimonanthus praecox (assembly GCA_022113865.1). Classification (NCBI taxonomy): domain Eukaryota; kingdom Viridiplantae; phylum Streptophyta; class Magnoliopsida; order Laurales; family Calycanthaceae; genus Chimonanthus; species Chimonanthus praecox. The sequence continues at coordinate 62,152,224 of CM039087.1, read as the reverse complement.
AGATCGACAAAATCTAACTCAACACATAACTTGACTTAGACTACTTCCATTTAAAGTTATATAGGTCTCAAAATCATAAATCTTTTATTAAATGGGTGGACTTTAGAATGATCCCTTGTGTCATAATCAGGTCAACTCGATCTGCGGGTTCAAATCGGATAAATGGGTGACCCATTTTATAAACAGATGAAATAAATGGATAAATGGGTTGATGTCGGATCGAACAATTTATTTCATTTGAAGACACCCTGATTCATATAAAAACATTTTAACACCATTGAAGATAGTTTAAGAGTTTCTGGGCCTTCCCTTTTCATCAAAATTTGGAAATGGGCCTTTTTTCTTATATGGAAATTGGGCTTAAATGGATAAACTAGTTGATGAATTTTGTTGCAATTTGGGAATGCTTACGTTTCTGCAACTGGGTTTCTATCAAAACACTAAATGATTTCCTATTTTAATATAATAATGACAACTAACCAAAAATGGAGCCTAGAAGTGTTAAGATGAACCAACCAAACCAAAATGTATTTGGTTTACCTTTTAAATTAAAACAGTTAATAATTTACCATTATGTGTTAAAAATATTACTGGTTGACCATTTTGACATCTTAGGATTTGAACTTTTGGATCTTGTGACCTATTGAACTTTTTTAAGTTGAATTTTTTACATTATGAATGTTTTTGAGTTAAATTCCAGAACTCATTGAGGCTGCTTTGGTCTCTGAGGCCTACAACCCTCCCCTGAAATCTCATCTAATGAGTGGTCTTTTGGCTATGCTCTTTGAGGCTACTTTTGTCTCTATTTGCTCGTTGAAATATCTCTCTTGGCCTTCATATGTGGGCCAAGAAATTCATAACTTTTGTTCTTTTGGCTTAGTCGAGGCGGTGGGTTTACTATAATTATTATTTGGGCTCTCTTGAATATTTATACTAACCTATTCAATCAAAAAAAATTCCAAAACTCATTGAGTCTATACCCACTTGACCCTCATTTTCTACCAGGGGAATGACTCTTAGATTATGAAAAAAAAAAAACCCAACTAGGGTTTCTATAATCACTAGATGGCCCATTGCCCATGGCCCACTTATATCTTGATGGACCAACAAAAATAGTGCACCTAAATTAAAGTAGGTCATTAAACATAATTAATCTCCAAAGGAAAAGGGACTACTTTAGCATTCTTAGTGTTGCTTACGAGTTCTAATCTACTTTAAAAAGGTACTTTTTTAAATTTTAGCAGTCCATGTCAGAGAGAAACGTTGAATTTTGATGATAATAGGGATCATTACAATCATGGATGAAGATTACATATGATGTTACATCTATCACTAAAACAAATATTTAATGACCTCACATGCAAAGCACATGCATTCTATTAGTTTATCTATAAATCAATGGCTAAACCATTAATACAATGGTTAAGACTTTAAAAAGGCCATTAAATGAAGATTCTCTTAAGTTGAACAATTGAAATCCTTGATTAATTTAACTAGAAGATTGATGCTTAAAAAAATATATAAGGAATTTTGGCGAGCAAATGGACAACCAATACTTATTTAAAATGAAGTTCTTAAATTTTTATAATTTAGAAATTAACATTTACTACATATTTTAGAAAGGCTCTCGGATTATGTTAGTTGAAAGCCAAATGCTTTTTAAAATTTATTTATTTATTTATTTTAACAATTTACTTCATGTGAAGTATACTATAGTATTCAAACAAAACCATTTTGCAAAGCATATTCCCTCACATATCCACTACAATTACACATGTCCCAAATTAATTGTTATTAGAATTACACTTTACGTTAGAATTGAGACTTAGTTTCTTTTGGAATATATTTAGAGTTCTAATATTAATAGAATTATTGTGTTATTAGGAGTCTAAGTTAGGTTTATCTCTAATTAAGAGATGTATTTGATTTATAATTAGATTAAGAGTTTGAGTTTAACTGTGGTAGTCCTAAGATCGGATAGAGATTATAAATACATTTAATAACTTAATTTATAAAATACAATACATATATTATAATTTCTACAGTTTCCTTATTAATGTTTACTCTTTCAACCTTAAGATATAGAGTTATAATAAACAAAAATTAGCTAATCCTTGAAACACAATTGATCCATGAGAGGTATTTTTCAATCTCTTTTATGATAGTGAGCTCTCAAGGTAACCCAAAATATATGGACTATTAGTCATCATACTAATATCGTTATGGGTCATTTTAGGTTTTTCCTTTTTAATTCCAAAAGTTTAAGCCTTTCTTAAAAAAATAAAACCTAAGAACCCTCTTTCAAAAACCTCAAAATGGAGAATTTTTCCATGAAAAAAAAAAATTAAAGTAAAAGGATGTCCTTTGCCTATGAGTTTAATATAAAAGAGAATTTTTAAAATATTAAGTTATTTGTATTTTAGTGGCCCAAGCAGTTCCTACCAAGGCCCAAAATCTAACAAGCCTCTGTACATCTTGCGTCAGCTCTAGTTCAACATGGTTTTGAGCTGCCACTTACATTGGCTTTGGCAAGATCTAATTCATCATACATAACAAGAAAGTTAAAACCACATACTTGACTCCATAGGTGTTGCAAACTAGGATAAGAAAAAGATTTAGCTACAATAAATGAAAGTTTTAGGGACCTTTGAACACTCATCTAAATAGATATCCTTGTGATTGTTATGTGTATTCTTTTTTAGGAAACTTTTTTTTTAAAGAAAATGTATGATACATGTTTCTAATTGCATATGATTTCCGTGATACATAGAGCCCAATTATTTAGTTTTCATTAAAGGTGAACCATATAATATTGTTGATTATGAATGCTTGATTGTGGTTGAGATTCATAGGAACTACGAGGAGATGCTTACCTATCTAGTATGTACTTTAACTCCTACATTAAAGACAATCATCTAAAGAGAGCTTGACGCATATGAGTAGAAGTCAAAGTAGTGGTAGATTAGTATTTTTGGTACAAAGTCTAAGCTTAGGTATTTAAATTTTGTAAATTGAATTGGTTTATGCTATGACATGTTCAAATTAATTATTTAGTCATAGATAAGGTGAGGTGTATATAAGTTTTATCAATAAAAGGCTAACATTTGAAGACAAAATTATAAACATATGCAAACATTACCTTGTATGTCACGAGATTCATGACATGTTTTTTTATCAATCTAGCGATTCAAATAGTTATTTGTAATTTGTTCATTTATTATCTATAATTCATTTCACACACTTATTTCTTAATTTATTTTAACATTAAATCACACTTCTATCTAAAGAAATTCCTAAGTGACATGGCAAAGTAGCATATTACAGTATTTTGTAAATAAATATATCTAATATTTCTAAAAATTAATACATTTATGGTGTATAAATATTTTAATTCTTCATATTAAGTGTGTCTCCACATGGCCTGTTAAAAATAAAAGTTTCATATTATTTTAATAAAATAACTCAAATATCTCGTTCTGTAAAAATCCCCCTTCCTGTTCCTCTCCGTATCAAACACTGAAATTGCTCTTCCATCTTGCCCTAGATTCCATAATATCTCCATCTCCCATCATCTGACCCTAGAGTTTCCGTTTTTCCCCTTTGAAGTTTCAATTTGCAGTGCTTCTCCTCTGCAAATCTCCCTTTTCCTGACAATGGAGAGCATTTCTGCGACGGAGAAGCAGAGCATGGTCTCCTCTTTTCTCGAGATCGCTGTTGGCCAATCCGCAGAAACTGCTCGTCAGTTTCTCCAGGTCAGATTCCACCTCCTGGTTTGGTTTATTTTGGGTGGAATCTAATTTCTTATATAATGAGTTTGTAACCAAACAAAAGCTCCCAACTTTTCATTTTCTTTCCTTTCCATTGTGCATTTTTCCCAGTTCGGCATAAATTTGGTGTCGCGATATGCCAATCATAATACTTATTTGTTTTTTTAGCTTCGATGAGCTGAAACCTGTAGTGCTAAATCGTTACTGGATTACATGAAGAGCTGGGATTTGTTAGGTCCAATGTTTGATTTGGAATTGTAGTAAGTCGTATTAAACTAAAGCATGTTCTTTTGTAGTTATGACTGTAGTCAAAACTTGATTGCAATGTAGACATTGCGTTGGCTTGGGGCAGAATATCAAGATGCTTCTGCTTTAAACCAAATATTGGAAAAAAAATCTCGACTTTTCATAGTTTTTCTGCTGCATTATATCGCAAAAATCAATGTGAAATCTTGAAATATTTTACCTTCTTTTTTGGGCATCTGCCAAAGTGAGTAGAATTAAATATCACAAAAGATGTCAATGCCAGATTACTGTGTAAAGGTTCAACCTTTTACATTTTTTTGTGAAAGGTGAATTTTTTCCACATAGGATTATCAAAGTTAGGCTAGTCTTGATTGAAAGTACCTCCGCAGGCTTGTTTGGGCAAAAGCAAATGTTGCTAGGTATCTGTTTTTTTGCCAAATAATGCAGTATTACAATGTTTATATGATTACTTGATGTTAAAGTGTTCTGATACTTTTTCGAAACCAACACTAATTCATGTAATATGTTTCCCTTCCATTTGGTGATTACCAATGTGCGGCTTTTACAAAATCATCCTATAAAAATCTGTAAAATAGTGAAATCTGTAAAATCATTATCTTTCTTTGAATCATGCTTTCCACTCCTTTGTGATTTTGGGGGGGAGAGAGAGAGAGAGAGGGCTTGTCAATTTTGACAACTACAAACACATTACAGAGCCAAAAGCTAACCTAAGGTCATACAACGATTATGCTACTCAAGCATAAGCTTTTCAGGCTGGGCTTTCAAGTAAGCTCGAGTTCAATCAATTATTAATTGGGTCCATTAAAGTATCCAAGCGTAGAAAAGAAATAAATTGGTGTATTGTATTCAATATCCTATGCTATTACATGTATTTAAATAGCCTCTAGCCGACCCTAGGGCTATCACAATCAAACTCAAACTCTAAATTAATTATAAATCAAATACACCTCTTACTTAGAAGTAAACACAAACTAATAATCATAATTAGATATTAACTCTAATTATTCCAACACGCCCCTGCAAGCTGAAGCGTATTTTATTCCTATCTCAACAATTGCAATTGTAATATGTCAAGACTTTTTTGAATAAAAAATCTCTTTGTAAAAAGGTTGTTGATTTGAAATAGCTAAATAATGGCATGAACAAGTTACTATAAGCATTAATCATTTCAAAAACTATGTCTTACAACTTTTTTTTTCTTTTGAAATGAGAGTTATGTCAAGATTTTCATTTTTCTTCTCATTTTATGTAATTTCTTTTTTATTCAGTCTATGTAAATTTCTCTTGTATGTTAACAGCAATGAGATCCCCCTTTTGGGGCCACCTTGTATTTCTTTCTTTTTATTCTTCATCTATTATTTTTAAATATTATATTTTATTTGTTGCTTGAACCATCTATGCATCTCCCTTTATCCCTAGTCAAGATGGAAATAACGGGTTGAAAGGACTTCAAACTTGTTTTGAATATTGTGGTTTAGACTTGAACCATCCATTGTGGTACTCGTGATGGTATGGTCTTTGTTTTCTTGCATGCTTTGCTATACTCTAGGGAACATTTCGTGGGATCGCCGTACATGGTCTTGTCACATAGAGCATTTAGATTTTCACTGTTGATATATCAAAATGTGGACTTCCCTGCTGCATGGTACACAAAAAAATTTAAATTACAAGAGCAACTTTGTGAAGGTTGAAGTAGTCATTTTCTCAAAGGTGGCTAGGCTCCACATGGTTAGGTGGATTCTATAGAGGATTGCATGGATAAGAGGATGTTGGTGAAACTCCATATCCATTCATCATAACTTATATATATACATGAAAAATTAGTGGCTTATTATAGTCAAAACTTTAAGGTCTAAAATCATAAAGCTAGAATGATAGGATATGGGAGAAATTTGTGTATATATTTATTTGTCATTTTCTATATATCTCATCCAAAGATCTGTTGCTCAGTTGAAATTTTTTAGTGGACTCTCTAGATCTGTTGCTAATTGAATTATCATGAAATTGTTGGATGAGCACACAAGTAAAAATTGCTGCAGGACAGAAGTATAGTGTGTCCTAAAATTTTTTTAGCGGCTTCTCTAGAACCTGTTTATCACAGTCATAAAGGATGCCTCCAATCCTAACTAGTCTCATTTTGCCCCTTATTACCCCAATCACATTCAACTTTAATGTGTCACTCTTATTCCCCATCTCTCTAAATCTTCTCCTTCCCATTTTGGTCCTCCAGGATTGGCTTCTAATCCTCGTCAATGTTAGATTCAACAACAAATAATTGCATGTACAAATTACTTAAGAACATAAAACGCGCACACATGCACATGTATAGAAGCTCTCTCTTAAGAACGAATTTGCACCAACAACCAGTGGGTGTCACCTAGGCTGATCCAATACGGGGAAGACAAACCGTCGTTCCTTACGTATGCTAAGAAATTGAGGGTTTCGATTAATAATCCATCTAAGAGGCCCAGTTCCCATGAAAATCAATGTTTCGGGCTGAGTTAAGATTTAATTCAATTCTCTTAATCCAATTTTAACAATTTAATCAAACGAAGAGAAATATGAAATTTAACGCAAAATCGAAACTCAAGCCTAAACCAAGAATTAATTAAATTCATGGTACTAACCTGGTTTGATCCGAAGCACCGAGTCCAAGACTTTGATAATTCACCAAACTTCAAATTTGGGAGAAGGAATAATTTTTCCAAAAAATATTGTTTATTTCTTGCAAAATTCGAAAATTACAACTGAATTTATAGGAAAAATAATGCCAAAAGACTATTATACCCTTTCCTAAAAAAAATCCTATGAGAAATAGAAATAAAACTGTGTAAAGGACACTTGTATGACCCTTATTTATTCTTCTAAAAATACTAGAAAAAACTCCCCAAAATATAAAATACCATGAGGTGGCAAGAGTTGACTTGCCAAAGCTCCACATGTTATTTGCTTGCATGTAAATCTCCAAAACATGTCAATATGGAGGAATTTTAGGCTTGGAACGGTGGAAAGGGTTGTGGAAGAGAGAAAATGGGATTTGGGTGTTTGAAGTGGATTAGGATTCTTGCTAGGATATGGGTCATGGGTAGGATACAATTGGGTACTCAATCGGGCATGTAATTGGGTCGGGGAATGGTTAATTGGGACATTCAGTAAATGTAGGCCAATAATAAAGTCCAATCAATCCAAGTTCATCAAAATGAAGAGCTAATTAGACATGGGTGGTCTCTATCAAATTAGGCCACATAAGCCCATGCAAATTCTTCAATCAAATCCAAATCCATGATGTTTGCATCATAAGCCCACATGGATGGGTGGATTTAAAAGCATTGACTTGTATATGACGATGCCTATAAAATTCCATCTTAATTGGATAAGAGAAGCTGTTTTGTTAAGGCCCTTAAAATATCACATTTATTTAATGGAGTAATGGTTGAAATTCATCGGATTAGACCAATGGGCTTTAAAGGTCAAGTTGGTGTCAAATTAGGTATGGCTGCAATTCACGATGGGTTGGTGGGTATGAGGAGGGAATTAGATCCATTAGGTTTACTGTGGGGCCCACAACCAAAGTTTTCACGAAGTCTCAATTACAAAAATTGCCTCTATGGTTTCAATAATGGCAAAAACTACCCATATGTTTTTAATTCAATTGCAAACACTCCTTTCTAACATATTAAATGTCCAAAGAACCCTTTATAAATTAAAGAATTACAATAATAAAATAAATGCCTTGTCAAAAATAAATGGGCTAACATGGTTGGATTAAAGGTGTGGAAGAGTATATGGATAAGAGACAAGTGATACTTCAAATGCATCCAATCCTGATAACTAAGTGATTTTGGTTGTTGAAAAGTTGAATTTTATTAATTCTTATTTTTTTTATGGCCCATCTCATGGATATAGAATGATTCAATAAGAGTGAAATTTTACACATCTTCCATCCATATAATATTTACACATTTAGTGCAATTTTATAGACTTAGTGTACTATTATAGGTTATTATAGTAGATTATCTTGTTAAAAATATTTCATCAGTGTGGGATATTTTAGACATGTAACATATTAGAGGTCACTTGATACCCATCATATTAAAAAAGAAAAAAGAAAATTCTAGAGGGGTGAGTTTGCGATTGATGCAAAAGATGGGATAGTTTTTGTAATTGAGGCAAAAGTTAAAGGAGGTCTTTGCAAATTACTTTGAGAATTGTTCTTAGAGGAGAATTGGATATAAAGTAGTGTTCAGTTGCACACTCCATAAAGTGCTCTCACAATGGGAGTTTCATATAGAGCATAGCTATGGTCATGGGGGTTGGATGGATTTGAAAGATCTATGTGTATATAATGCCTATAAAAATCATCTTTAATTAAACAAATATAGCCATCATTTTGAAGGACCCTGAAAATCAACGATAAATAGGGGTGCAATTTTATCAAGTTCAATCGATGGCTGGAGTGATTCATTCATAAGGATTACATACGACACAGATCTTTCAAACCTAAACAACTCCATAATCATAAGTGGGCTCCACAACCACCGAAGGGTGTTGGCTTGACGATCAAGACTCTTGATGTCAATGGCAAGGTCTTGGGGTCAATACATGGCCAGCCCCTTTGGAGGGTACTCCCCGTGGGGACATTTTCCCATCGCATGAACCCGGTATGTGTTTGTAGGGAGGCGTGCATGTGCCCCGAAGGAATAGTCGGACGTGACACTTGGACACCTTCGGTCATCAAAAAAAATAAGCGGGCTCCACAAGGAGCTCCCATTGTGAGAGCACTTTATGGGGTGTGGCTGATCAGTTTCCTCTCTCTCTCTCTCTCTCTCAAGCTATGTGTGATTTTTATCTTCCATTTGAACTCATTTCTATAATTCTTTTAGCTGCTTTGATAGGTGCAATTGCTATAACTCGCCAGTAATAGAATAAGTAATGAATACTTCAAATTAGAAATCCAAAAATAAAGAAAATAAAGTCTAAAAAGACAGACATATGCATCCTTGCATTTAGAAATTAATGAACATATTAGATTTATAAGAGGTGGATTCTTCATGTCCCAAAGAATGCCATTTTTAGCCATCCTTGCCATTAGGATGGAACCATAGTAATGTAGCGGAAGCGGGTAAGAAATCAAAATAAGTCGATCCCGACAAGTTATCGGGTCACACATGCACCAATATGTTCGCATGTGTGAACTGAAGTGGTAAGTTGCTGCTGCCTGGCATGTGGGACAATAACTTAGGGTTGTTTGTAGTGTGAAATACGAATGGGTAAGTGGAAAGGAAGGGAAAACGAAAAGGGGCAGCGGAAGAAGCGGCGGAAGTGGGAGAAGAGAGGAGAGAGATTGAAGGGGAGAAGAAGAAGAAGATAAAGGACAGAGAGGAGGAGAGGCTCGGCTGTTTATGGTACCGGAACTACAAGGAATAAGGCAGCAAGGAGAGACAAACCTCAACTCTGGCTGTACGGCTTGGAGTTGGCTGCGATTCAGCAGGAAGAAGATAGAATATGCAGTAGAGAATCTGCATCAGTAGGAAGGGAAAGACTTGCAGTGATGATGTATTGGGATAAAGCCCAACCAGCGAAAGTATCCTTCTGGGATTATGCCCAGAATCTAGATGAAGTCAGACTGGAATAAACCAACGATGGATGAGCCTGCAACAAGGCAGAGAAAACGACGAACAATATAGATATTATCCTTCTTCAATTAATTTCGAAAATAAGGTGTTCTCCTTTCTCCACCTCTTGTAACTTATTTATAAGCTAAATACCAACATAGACCTAAAACCGAGTTTGGAACTTTCCAAACTTTACATAGGACTTCTAATACTAATCAAACTCTTAACCCAAATAGGAAAACAACACTTAATCCAAATAGGATTAACATACTAAATAAAATTAAAATAACAATTAAAATTATTAGGGCATGGACCCAATTCGAGATTAAGCATGTGGGCCTAGCGTCTTGTCGACCTGTCGTGAGTACGTATTCAAGAATTTATTGGTCACCTGTTCTACATCACATAGGATATATATTGTATATTTTGGACCCCTCTATAAGTTGCACTCTTCGTAAGCCTACCTTTTTGGGCCCCACCTATGTTGACGATGATGTGTCCATTGAAAATATTTAGTCTTGAACTTTTTGCCCATAAAAAGTCATTTGGAATCAGGGGTTAAAATATCGGCTGATACTGTGCGTATCGGCCGATATATATCGGATTTTCGAAGGCCTATGTATATCGGCCGATACGTATAGTATCGGCCGTACCGAAAAAAATTCGGCCGATAATTCGGTCATTATATCGGCCGAATTTTAAAAATTCGGTTGTTTGTTATTTTTTTTTTAAAAAAAATCCTTTTTTTTAGAAATATGGACAAGAAAGAATGGAAAGAGAAAAAAGAAAATATGGAGAAAAGATTGAAGAAAAAAAATCGCTATACCTTTCACAGCTTTCCTTTTTCTTCTTTTTCTTCTTCGTTGATGGGAAAAATATAGTGAGCGGCGGCAACATCTAGGGTTTAATAGAGAGAGTGAAAGAGAAGAAGGGTATTAAAAGATGAGCATTAGGGTTTCTAAGAGAAAACCCATTTTTTCTTTATAAAAAGAAGAGCTCACGTGAGCTTCCTAAAGAGGTCACTTAGAAGCCCATGTGTGTATTCTTACATTTTATCAAAAAGTTATTTTTAATATAAAAGTAATAATTTTTTTATTTTAAATATAATATTTACTTATATTGAAAGTAAAAAGTATGATGTTTTCTTTTATTTATCTTATTGTAATAATTTAATATTATATTTACCATCTAATATTATTACCATTGTCATTATTATTAGAAGGTATTCTTTATTTTTATTATATCAATTTAACATAATTAACTATAGCTCATAATTTTATCTAATTATTTTATTTATCTAATTATTATTAATGAAAAATAAAATCTATTTTCTCAAATGAAAGAAAACATTATATTATTATGTATGACATTTGTGTGGTCATCAGTTCAAGTGATTAGGACCCCATTAGTTTCATTTTCTAATATTTTTTCTACATTATTATGTAATTTTCAATCATTTTATTATGTATTTTTTTTATTTCTATAATTCATAAGTTAAAATAATACTCATTGAATAAGAAAATAAATTATGAAATTATTTCTACAAAATTTCCTCATTTATCTGTTTTTCCTTATAATTTTCACCATTTTATTACTAATTATATAATTTCTCGATATCGTAACTTCAAAAATATATTAGAAGATGTAAATGTCCGATATTTTATGAAAAAATTACATATTCAATAAGTCCATAATTTTCTGCATTTACAGTAATTTTTTTGGAATTTTTTTTTTTAAAAAAACCGGGAAGGAGAGAGAAAAAGTGCGGCCGATATATCGGCCGATATGAAAAATCGGCCGATATATCGGCCCCTGTTTGGAATGGATATATGAAGCCCTTGTTTTCAAAGACATAAAAATTTAGGGGCTAAAATGTGATCAAAATTTTGAGGGCTTGAGAAACATAGGTTGATCGATCCAATCAAAATGATTTTTATGGGCCATAAGTTCAAGCTTAGACCTTTTCAATGACCCATTTCCATCACCATACGTGAGCCTTGCATGGTAGGCTCACGAAGAGTGCGTCGTAAGGAGGGGTACGGGGACCCATTGTCTTATATATATTTATCTGACAATGTTCACCCGCAAACTAGTTTGGATCAAATGGATCCATTCCTCCCCCCACCACCCACACCACACCACACCACACCTATCTAACCCCATGAATTACTCACATACCCAATTTGACTCTTAAGCGCATTAATCATACCTAATGAATTTCCACCACTAGATAAATATGAAATTTTGAGGACCTTAAAACGCATAACTTTTCTTATCCAATCAAGATGAAATTTTATAAGCACCATAGACAAGCCAAGGCCTTTCAAACCCACCCATCCATGTGGGCTCAAGTGGGACAGCTTTTTGGTGCAAACTAGTTTGATATATATATATATATATATATATAAAGGGGCACAAGAAGTGCTCCAAAAGGAGGAACTACAAACAATGCGGACAATAGCCACCTGGAACAACAAAACCACAAAGCAAGAGGCCCAATCCCAGAAGTAGGAAAAGAAAACTGAAAAAGCAGGCATAAAAGGAAGAAAAACAGAAGATACTGCAATCAAAGCAACCAAACTACAATATGCCAATGCACTCCTTCCAGGATCTAGAGATGTCAGAGATGGAGAAATCTCGAAACTCCTCAAGGGTAGAGTCCCATGTAGCACATTTCGCTTGAATTCTCTGACCAATTACAACCAAACTCTCCTCTTTGTTTTAAAAAACTCTGTTGTTTTGCTCCTCCATAAGCTCTAGAATGTGGAAAAAATGCTAATTGCCCATAATTGAGAATCTTGAGGACCCCTTATAATTCATCCAAGCATAGGGGAGGTGGGCAATTGTATTGGGCATCACCCACTAAATGTCTAAAAGCCCAAGAGTGGAGCTCCAGACAGAAGAGAACTGACCATGGATGAGAAGGTGGTCCACATCTTCAGATGTTCGAAGGCAAAATGGACAAATACTAACCATAATACTTTGGTTCTTGCATCGTATCTACTACAGGAATATAGACACATCAATTGTTCCACACGAAGAAAATTTTCACAGAAAACACTCCAGATGAATCAGGCCACCACACTAAAGAATCCTTCTCAGAAGGAAAGATATGAGTGATACCTTCTGCAAAATGTTTTGCTTACGTGTGGATCACTGTCTACATTATTTTTTGTTTATCATTTATTTTATAAGATGGGCAGCCATTTTGTACTCTGTAACATACTTTCTAACAGTTAGGGACTTCCTAAGGCATCCTCCCCATCACCTAGTATTTACTGCCAGTCATTCAAATAAGCAATGTTTATGTTTGGGATGAATCCTCTTGCTGCTTTCCTTGGTAGGCAAACAAGCATGCTCCAAGTTTTCTTGAATGATATTTGCAATTTTCCACAATGTCCAGGAAGATGTTGTTTCCTACCCCCTTGGACACTGATTTCATAAAGCCTAGAAAGGAATTGGATTTTTTCCAAATGTTCCATATTTTGTTATTGTTTTTATTGAGTACAATTTATTTTGAAATGTTTATTGATGTGACATTTGTTCGTTAAATGTAACAAAGTGAAGTGTGTTGAGTTGTGTTTGTGGTCTTTCATTTGTTATATTTAGTGACATGTTATACTTGATATCTTTGATATTAGTGTATGGATAATTGGTTCAACAGGCTACAAGTTGGAAGCTTGAAGAGGCTATTCAATTGTTCTATATTGGAAATGAAGGTGGTGGAATAGCATCATCATCCCTAGCTTCGTCCCCAACAGAAAATATACCTCCCCTGCCTGGTGGGAGGTATGCATAAGCAAATGATAACAGATTTAAAGTGTTAAAGAATGTAATGATTTTCTTTGGACATAAAATCAAAATGTTGTTTGCTTTTTCCCTTGGTTCTTCTCTTTGTTTAAAAATGTTTCTTGTTGCAGTGGGCAGAGTACAGATGCTGGGAATGAACATGCTGCACAAAATGTTGGAAATGAAGAAGTACGCCCTCCTCTACCAGTGAAAAGAGAGGTTCTATATGATGATGCCTCTTTGTATAGGTACCCTTTGTATATATTTAGGTCCATATGCTTTCTCTTGGTTGATGAGTTGAAACAGAAGTTGTTGGTTTGCTTTGTTTCTTTCTTACATTGGAGTTTTACTTGCAATTATGTGATATTGCTGGATTGTTTTTTATTGCTTGTATCCTCATGTCTTGTCAGCATAGTAGAGGAATTTGTGGTGTTATTTTTCAAATGGTAAACCTTACATTCTATAACAACATTGTAGAAACCCGAGGATGGGACCCATCACATGAAGAAGCAAATTCATTGGTTGCATTCCGTAACTTTGATGAAGAGTCAAAGCGGCCTGGTGTGTGGGAATCAGATCAAAATGCTGCATCTACAACGGATAATCTTGCTTCTCTCTACCGTCCTCCTTTTGCCTTAATGCACCATGGTCCTTTTGACAAGGTACAAAGGACTTATCTGCAAACATTCTGTTCGATGGGATCTATGGATTGACAATTAAGTTTTCTTGTAGCCAACTTTGATTCAGTCTTAATTATGTGTAAAGGTGTAACCTGGGTCATATGAATCATCTTACTTTTTTTTTTAGTTTGGAATTTTTAAGTTGCAAATGATTTTTTTTTAAGTGACAAAGGAATTTCACTTCTAAATGCTAGCAAGATAGACATGAAAATCTGTACAATATGAGTGCTACTGTAAAGATTTACCAGTTAATAGGGATGCAATTCGGGTTGGGTTTACGTCAAATTGACCCAATCAAATTTTATGTACACCTGACGCGATGAGTTATCCAACATATTACAACCAACCTGATCATGAAAAACCCGAGAACTGAGGATCCGACCTGGAAGACCAAAAAATTCAGAAAGGGGCTGCTTGTAAAGGAGTTTAGAAACCCTAACTCAAGTACATTTCAAATTCAGAAAGCTTGGATGAGAGAGAGAGAGAGAGACAGAGGTGTCGCTTCTGTGGGAGTGGATGGACGAATGAAACATTAGGGTGTCCTATAGATAAAAGGACATATACTTAAATTGTTGAGTTGCTTCTCAGTCTTGTTTTTTACTTGTTTGTCTCGAACCAATCCAAGATTTTTTTGGGTACTTAAACCTAGAACTGACTTGACCCTGAAACACATGATACTTGTCCCGACCCTAGTCATTTTTGGTTCGGTCCTTGGGATGTCTGGTTTTTCCCTAACCAAGTTACATTCCTAGGAGTTAAGGCATATTCTCAATGCATTATTAGTACTGTTCATTTGTTGTTTTTAATGATGTTTTGTAACCATTAAGGGAAAAAAATAACATCAAAGCCCAGGTAAAAAGTTGCATATACTATTGTCAGCAAAATTACATACGACCCGAAAAGTACTTGAGTGCCATTCCAATACTTCTAGGTCTGCAATGCCATTACACTGGTTAAGATGAAAGGAAACTCCAGCTATCTTCATAAATGTTCTAATCTCTTCTCAGTAGTTCAAGTCGGCAAGTCAGTTTATCATCTTTACAGCCATGATATTTTGTTGGAAGAATTATATTACATGATAAGTTCCATGAAATGTCGTCATCATCATTGAAGCTTTATCTCATCAAATTTGGGGTCGCCTTTTTTCCCCTAACTCAACCCTATCAGTAGCTATGTTCTTTGTTACTCTACAATATAGCATTTTTGTTGTCATCGTCATCTTCATCAGTTGGTAATCCCATATATCTGGGGTTGGCTTTATAAGTTCTTCTTTTCTAATTAACCTTATCATAAACCATACCATCAATCATGCCACAGTCTAACATGCCCTTTTCTACCCCTTCCCTCCATGGTTTTGAAGGTCGCCCTCTCTTCCTAGTGCCTTCGATCCATAGCCTCTCACTCTACACACTGGGGCGATGCTTGGACTTCTACTAATATGACCGAACCATCTCAAACGAGTTTCTCTCAGTTTATCATCTATCGGAGCTATCTTTAAACTATCCCTAATGCATTCGTTTCTAACTCTATCCTTAAGGGTTAAACCACTCATTCAACGCAAACATACGTATCTCCGTTGTCCTAATTTTGATTATTTGTCTTTTCTTTATGCCCAACACATAGCATGTTTGTTGTTACTTCAGTCTTTATTGGTGTACCCCTTATTTTGTTCCTTTTTACTTTTAACCCTCTCTTTTCTTTTTCTTTTAATACAGTCTGATCATCTCTGTACATTTCTGAACAATTTTAGATGACATTCTTTAATCCTTTTTTCTAGTGTGGCAACTTCTTTTTTCTTCTCTATTTGAGCAACATTTCTTGAGGACCATCTACAATGTTAATATTTGTTAATTATGTATGTATGACCATTGCAGGCCAAGATGGAGGCAGCTCTTCAGGATAAATGGCTTCTGGTCAACTTGCAATCAACCAAGGAGTTTAGCTCACATATGGTAATAATTTCTGCATATCTTCTTATTTTCAATTTGATGTGATTCATCTATTCATTTTCAGCTGAAGTCTGCGCTTCTTTTGGTGTTTTCTTACTGTATAGTTGAATCGCGATACTTGGGCAAATGAAGCTGTTGCACAAACAATCGGTACGAATTTTATCTTCTGGCAGGTTAGTAATTTAAAATTTATGGAAGGCCCGTCAACTATGTATATGCATTTGTAAATCTTTATGCTTATATTTTCCTTTCGTTTGTTCATGTTCAATTGTTTTTTTTTTAAATTCACATCCTCTCTCCATTGTTCCTACATGCATGTGCTATGCTTTCATTGGCTGATTGTCGAAAACTTCTCTAATTTTCCCCCCTGGCCTGTAACAGTCACTTTACCAAATCTTTTAATTAAAAAAATAGCTTTACCAAAGAATCAGGCGCCGTAAGTGCCCTTAGACAATCCCGGGTTTGTAGGAGTGAGTTCTCTTGTTATAATTCTCTCTTCTTTTAGGGATATCTGCCCTTGTTCCAATGTATCTTACGTTTCTTCTTTCTTCTTTTAATAAAATTGTGCAATGTGCATTGTTTGCAAAAAGGAAATCGTTACAAGGAAATACGAAATAAGTTGGTGATTACTAAATAACAAGCTGTCCTTGATAATCTCTCTAGCGACCTGTTACCCATTTCAAAAGGGCAAAATATCTATGGATAACAAAATTGACAGTTCAGCAGCTGCTGCTGTTATTACTACCATTATTAGTATTAAGGGCACCCAGCTTAAGCACTTTTCGACAGAGATGATACTGTTTTTTTTTGGGGGGGGGGGGGGGGGCGGCGGGGAAGTAAGAGATTAATAATTTGTTGTGCTTTCTTTGGCTTCTACTTGAGATATTACTTTCATATTTTTGTTCATTTGTTGAAATTTTGGAAGACATTTTCATTGCCTTAATTTGATAATATTCATCTGATCACAGGTATATGATGATGCAAGTGAGGGAAGGAAGGTTTGCACTTACTACAACTTGGTTTCTATTCCTGTTATTCTTGTAATTGATCCCATCACCGGACAAAAGATGCGATCATGGAATGGCATGATTCAGCCTGAACGCTTGTTAGAGGTAGTGATTTCATTTCTTATCTTGACTATTGAGATGGTAGTTAATGTTTAAACTGCAATAGATGCGTTGTGAAACTTCTCTGTTGACAAAATAGAATTCAAGGTTACTTCTCTTTGTTTATTTCTCTAGATGTTAAATGTTCTTTTTTTTATTCTCATGTAGGAACTACTGCCTTTCATGGACAGAGGCCCAAAGGACCATCATGTGGTCCTTCCTCATAAACGACCAAGGGAAAGTGGGCCTTCTGTTGCACACAAGATAACAGGTTGATACTTGTTTCCCTTTTTGCAACTTAACATCTGATATGTGATACTTCTTAATTTTTCTTTTCCGTTTTATGAAATGATAGCTAGGACTCGCACTGGATGGACAAAGTAGAGAGAAGCTATTGGGTTGTTGTATGGATGACTTGTGCCATATCATTAAAAGGGCATTTCTGTAGAACATCAGTTACACTGCAATTTTATATGGAGCTGGAGGATGGGGTAATCAAGAAATGGCAAGAAAATATGGTATATGCAGTGATGCAAATTTTTAGGCGTCTGTGTGGAATAACTTGAAAAACAGTCACGCTATTATTCCCCCATCCCTTCATACTTCCTTTTAGAAGGTTTATAAATCCATTTATTTTCTGGGTTCTTTGGATAATCTAGAAATTTTAATTGCCAAAGATAAACACGTCACAATTGGAGGGTCACAGCCGATCAGGTTTGAGTCAACTTACCTTTCAAGAATTAAAAAAAGGGAAAACCCTGTAATTACTGTATACGGGACTTGCGAGTGGTTTCATGTATCCGTGGGATTGGTCTCACCTCAATGTGGGGTTGGGGATACCCATCTTATTAAAAAAAAAAAAATTAGGCTTGTGCCTTGGGCTTCAGGACCCCTAGGTGCATCAACTAACATGATCGAGAATTGGCCAAACTCGACCGAGTCCCAACCCAGAGTTATGGTTATGTCCAAGCTTTTAGATGAAAATTACTCATCTGATTTTTATAACCCTAGCATTACAAGCCAAAATGGGACCCACCTAGGTGAAAGTTACATTATACCTGTAGGGTTTGGGAATTACTGGATCTTAGTTACAGCCTAAGAGTGACGTAAGTCTCAAAACTCATTCATGTAATTTCTGTTATCTGAACTTGGCCTCCAAGTTCGTAAGAAGTCAACAATTGACTGATAAACAATACACTATTGTGCCTCATACTTCCCTTTGAAGGGCTCATAAATCATCCTTTTTCTAGGGGAATTTGGTAGCTCCAACAATTGCATTCACCATGGGGTTCCTGTAGCTTTGGTCCCTGTTTAAAATTCCAAATCCACCCCTGGTTATAGCCTCAAAAGGTGTAAGGGTAGGATGCCCATCTGCTGAATCTTGTATTGTTGAAACATGGGAATTTAATTGCGGATTGAACAGGTAGAGGAAATGAGGAACAATCTCTCAGTCAATGGGTAAATTATTGAAGAAAAAACTTGGTGAAGAAACTTGACATGAAATATTTGGCAACTTTAACATTGAATGGAAATCCACTTTAACATGAAATACAAGTCTTACCCCTTGCAAGTTTATTGCATGACTTGGGACCTTGTCAAGATATCAACAATGCATGCTGACTCTATGAATTGGTGGATAATTTTTTTAAATCCTAGTAGGTATTTTGGGATATTGAGGAGTATTTGGGATATTTAGCACTACTATGACTACCAAAATCATTCCATTTATTTATTTTTTATTATTCGATTTTTATGGGAAATTTTTAGCAGTAGAAATCATTAAACTGCAACAATGGTTATTTTGTTGCCTTCCCTCCCTTCCTCTCTCTCTCTCTCTCTCACACATATTTTCTGAATCTGCAGAAGTGTTATCGGCTGCAGATGAGATCATTGAAGAAGATGAAGAGGTTTTACGGGCATTAGCAGCTTCAATGGAAGACATGAAAGAGCCCATAAAGTCAACTCCTACTGATGACGAGGAATCTAAAACTAACGAGGCAGAGACTGGAGCAATTGGAAAACCTACTTATCTGGCTTTGCCTGAAGAACCAAAGGGTGACAGAAGCCTTCTTTGTAAAGTCAGAGTCCGTCTTCCCAACGGGCGTACATGTCAGCGGAATTTCCTTCGCTCTGATCCAGTACAGGCAAGTAATTCATTGCCTTGTAACATAGCACCTGTTTCTTTTTGACCAATTTTTATATTTTTTTGGTGTTTTCTGCAGCTGCTATGGTCTTTTTGCTGCTCTGAAATGGAGGAAGCAGAGAAGCGTCCATTCCGTTTGATGCAAGCAATCCCAGGGGCATCAAAGTGTCTGGATTATCATAGCAACTTAACCTTTGAAGAGTCGGGATTATCTAATTCAGTCATTTCTGTCACCTGGGAATGAAAGGTTTTCAGAGAAACACCACTTTTTGGCCTGCTGACTGCTATGAGCTGCACGGGAGAAATTTCATGGGAGAATACCCTTTGCCGTTTGTTCTGAGTAGATTTGCTTAGAAAACTAAATACTTGGTAGATGAACGACTATTTATCTTCTGCATTTAACTGCTTGACTAATGTAAATATCTTCCATGACCTATGAGATTTGTGCTGAATTTATTTATAGCCTCGACGGCATCGTGATTAGAGCCATTTATTTATACTCCACAGACGAAGTTGAATGCTTTAAAAATTTTGCTGTAATATGGTCCATACATGCGTGTTATAGTGCTAAACATGAGTGAAATACCAAAATGAATTGCATGATGGAGTAGTGCAGTCCCTGCAGCTATGGATAACACAATCCCCTCTTCCCCCAAAAAGAATTTCTTCGACCTTTCCTATGTATCTGGCTGTGTTTCAAAACTCAAAAATTGCTATGATCATTTTGCATATTTAATCTGGATCACAACAATATATATTAACTCTTTTTTCCAAAGGCTTATAACTTGAGGATTTTTGTACAGCCAATGTAAGAAAAAAGCCTGGGCTTCTGATCACCTTCTCCATCCAGCAGCTTGAGTCAAAAAATGACATTTCAGTGAAAGAAATAGAAGAGAAAATTGAAGAAGCGAAAGGGGGAGGTGGAGGGTTACTAGGTTCAGTTTTAATATCTCCTCAGTTGTGTAGAGAAATAAAGAAAAAATCTCTCTATTTTGGATGCTCCTCTTCAGATGAAATGAAATGTGGCAAACACTTTTGAGAAATTGATACTATCTGGAAAGAATTCGGATCCACAAGACCTACTTTAGTGCTTTCATTCATTTTGATGAATTTCCTTTCATCCAAATGACTCCTAAGTGATTTAGTGCAAATTTGCAATAATATCTCTAAAGAGCCCCCGTCGTGTAACATGGCCACTCAGTCTCAGAGAAAGGGGCGTCTTTGAAAGCTTGTAAGAATTAAGAAAGACTGTTCAGCCACCCCACGTTTACCATCTTTCAGTTTTCCATCTTCCAAAAACATATCTCCTGCTTCCTGGTTCGAGCTTCATAGCTTCACCTGATGTGCTCTAAGAGCAGTAGGTATCACCTGCCACTGGAGTTTTCTGAGATTTTCCACAAGTAAATTAAAAAAAAAAAAGCAAAAGGAGTTTTCAAAAACAAATATTTCCTCAAAACTTTGTTCTTGAATTATGACAGAGTAAATTTCAGATTTCTTTACTCAAAAGTTAATTTGAATTTTAGAATCGACCGGCGCATCAACTTAATGATCAATGCCACTCATGTAACAATATTATTCAATCTCCATTGTAGAGTTTGATGGAAATGTTCAGAATGTATTTCTGATTAATTTCACCATCACCTGTTATGTAAATATATAATAACTTTGCTCTTATTAATTATCGAGGGGTCAATGCAATGCAAGATTCAATCCGAGAAATGGTCAAAATAGCAATTTAAAAAAAAATGAAATAAATTAATACAGTAGTTGTATGACCGATACGATACATATTAGCCAATACTTCTATGAATTACCATATAACATGTCCAATTTTTTGTTGGGTGTACTCGTCTCAATTATAGTATTAAATTGTAGGCATTCATCTGACCATTTTATTAAATGACACTATCAAACCATTCTAAAGTTTTATTTTATTTGCAAACTTCAAATGGTTTTATGTTGTCAATTAAATATTTTTATATGAGCGAAGTACCCAATTTTTTTTACGATATTATTAAATTGTAGGCATTCATCTGACCATTTTATTAAATGACACTATCAAACCATTCTAAAGTTTTATTTTATTTGCAAACTTCAAATGGTTTTATGTTGTCAATTAAATATTTTTATATGAGCGAAGTACCCAATTTTTTTTACGATATTATAAATATCTTTCAATATAAAAAATAGACGTCATGACTTAATGTAATTTAGAAATGTTATCTCTCGCGGCTGAAAAAAAATGAAGAAAAAATATATAACGATGGGAAAAGTGGAGGTGCGGGGAATCGAACCCCGTGCCTCTCGCATGCGAAGCGAGCGCTCTACCATATGAGCTACACCCCCAGGTGACATTTAGATGTATATACAATACTATTTTATATATATATCACATATGTATATTTATGCAACGACCGGCCTTCACATGACTTCATGAGGGAAGAGCCCAAGGCACAGTGAGTCAGAAACAATGGGTTTCTAGTTTGTTTGAACATTAAGAAATATTTCCATTTATGGATGAACTATTTTATCTTTACTCGGATAAATATTTTTTCAATTAAATACTTTGTAAAGCAAGTTTTAAAATCGAATTACCATTAGAACTTATAAATTACATAAGTTCACAAATTCCAAGTTTATTTTTTTGTTATAAAACTTTGCATAAAAATATTAAAATTTTCAAAGAAGTAAAGAAAATCAGAAATCTACAATGATAACAAATTTTTTTCTTTTTTTTTTTGAATTATGACTTAGTATTTTTAAATTTAATGAATTATATTATTTAAGAAATAATATTTCTTTTCCTTTCATTGGATGTTTTTTCATATTATTTTCACCTTTTAATTTTTTTTAAATTTCCTTTTATCAATCTTAGTTTGCCATTCAGCACAGGTTAAACAAATGTCTTTACTATAGTAGTACTTCCTTTTTTTATCCTCTTAAATTGTGTATTTAGAAAATTTAAAAAATAAAGAAAATAAAGGTTGAATATATTCTTTGTTTTGCAGATTTTTTTTTTTTTTTTAATTCAATGATTTTTAAATGATCTTGAAGATACTAGTTTTTGCACTTTTAAATGGTGCATGAAAAAAGGTAAAAAAATTCAAAACATAGACAAAAGTGAAAACTGCACGGTGAAAAAGGTATTTTTCTTTTTTAAATTATTTTATTTTAAATTCATTGATTTTGTGATTTTAAATTACATTTTAATCCTCTAAAACATCTAGGAGTATTTAAATAATTTACATTTTACCCTCACTAGATACATCTGAGAGGTTTTCCCACCTTGATTCAATCAAACTTTTCCTTTGACTCTTTGGTCCTTAAATTAATGGTCATATTGAATAATTTGATATGAACTTTAACATAATAACGGGTAATGATGAGATTGGTGACAAATCAGAGCATATAACATATAGTTTAAAAAAAAAACTCACACAAGTTACTTTGAGTTGACTTGAATGAATCAAATTTCAAATCAAGTGAGTTCGATAGACAAATATTTTCTTGGGCCGAACCTTGAATGAATCAAATTTTGAATCAAATGAGCCCCATAGACAAATACTTTCTTGGGCCGAGCGCGTTATCTTCATTGAGAAAGAGAGAGTTTTCTCCAAGTTTGAGAAAAAGTGAAAGAACTAAATAAAAATAGAGATAGATGTAATTAATCTTCTTTGGTGAGACAAGTGGCTTCTTATAGTTTGAAACTATTAGTAATAACTCATCAATCGATTGACTTTCCAAATTTTCTTTATATCTTTATTTATTAGTTTTTCTAATTATAGAATTATAATTAATTTTTGATTTATTATAAAAAGCTTATATTTTTTATAAATTATATTTTCAATGAGAGAGGCCAAAAGCCATTCACTCAATTCTACAGCAGACGCCTTTTCAAGGGATGCCCATTCTAATATAGACAAAATTTATTAGGAGACACAGGATGTAACGAAATTTCTATTTTACCTCTATCGGTGTACCGCTTATCAAGTTACGGTACACCGATACTTAATGAGCGGTATACCGGTAGAAATAAAATGAGAATTTCACTTCATTCCAGTATCCCATAACAGATTTTGCAACCCGGTCGTCCCTTTGCAAGATGAAATTACATTTTTTATTTTTTATTTTAAAAACATTTTGTGGTGTGAAGCTTTTATTGGAGATATCGAAGGAGGAGATTCTTTCACTGCTTTACAAAATGTCATGTATGGGTGGGTGTATTTTCCTATGAGAGGACAAGAAATTCCATCCATGGAAAATGGAAGAATATTATCAATCATAAACAATTTTGATACTTTTTTCCAGCTTGCAAGAATAGAAATAAATAAAGGGTACATAAAAAAGTTTGAGAAATGATAAATAAGGTCTGTGTCTGCATCGAACAGGTTAAAAATGATAATCAACGTTAACTTAGTTCATTCCTCCCATGCTCTTGTCAATTAGTGTGTTCGTTGGAAATTAAGGAAAGAAAATTAGATATTGTTTTCATTGGATACCATTTAAATATTTAATTAGAAATAAGTGTATTATAAAAAATCACTTCTTCAAAAGAAAAGACAAAGGAACATTGTTAGATTAAGAGTTTGTATAGTCTATACTACTGTAGAAGTATAAATTGTGTTTTTTTCATTTCTTGTATATATTCAGAAAATGGTATATGTGATCAGTCACAAGGTTGTACATGCTTGGGCCAGTAAATTTACTTTCAATGGAAGGGATGGGCCAAGACAAAAAAAAAAATCATTGGAGCGTCTTCTTTAATCTCTCTTTTGATATGATCCACATCCAGTAGATGGAGTTGAAATTTACTTTAAGAGTTTTAAATTCGATTTTCACTCTATTTCAAAAGTTTATTTTGTGTAGAATTAATTAATGTATGTGGGTAAGAAATATTATACGTGTTTCGAAGATTATTCGAGTGTTTTAAGGCTGTGTTTGGATGAAGGTAACTTTAAGATGATCAGAAATTACCCTTGATAATATAAAAATCTCTTTTTTGAAAAGGGTTTTCAAAAGTTGATGGAAAGTGGTAAAAATTTAATTTTGTATCCCTCCCTCTTAATTACCAAACAGGGTAATGGGGATAATCTCTTGTTGTCCCCAATTACCCTCCATCTAAACGCAGTCTAAAAAGTCTGAACACCTTAATTATAAAATAAAAAATAAGTTATTTAAAGGAATATAATAATATTAAAGAAAGCTCACTTAAAATGCCAAAGTAGATTTTCAAATATTGAAAGAAAGTTTTTTACTTAATCATATTCATAAAAAGGAAGACATTCAAAGAGCTTTCTAGGAAGCGTGGAAGGGTGGAAGCATACGAGCATCAAAGATTATCCATGACCGAGCAACGTCAGGAATTTAGAATATGCGGATGATATATATTTGGAAGATACGCTTTATCGACGTGGCAAGGTTTCTAATTTTTAATTTTTTATAAAAATATAACAGTAATTGCAAAACAAGAAATTAAAAATAAAAAACTTGTAGTGCATATATAGTTAAAAATAATCTCTTTTATAAAATATTAGACTTCAAAAATGTCTAAGAATTCTGAAAAATAGAAAATCAATATTAGAATACAATACAAAATTCATAATCTCTCTCATAAAATTTTCATATAAAAATCTCATTTTAATAAAATTGTTGAAAAATGAAGAAAATTACAAAAATACTTTACAAACTACATTTAAAGTATTTTTGTTTAATGCCATAAACACTTACTATTATTTCACACTTTTACGAAAATACTAAAATCATTTATTAGAACAAAATTAAAAATAATAATAATAACAACTTAAAATAGATAAATCAAAAGAAAAATGAGATTGAAATAGATATTTATCTTTCGAACATAAAAAACTAGTTTATAAAGAAAAATAAAATTAAAATAGATATATACTCGAAGCAAAGATTAAAAGTGAAAATATTTTTTTTAAAAAAAGACATAGTCAATACAAATTACACATTATATACATGTTTTCAGCTCTGACTGACACTAAAGAAGAAAATATAAAGTCAGAAAAGGTTATCAATGTGTATTGCGTGCATAGACCCATGGCCCACCAAATTGAAGTCCATTTACTTTTTGATGAGATGGGCCTGGCCTGCCATGATTTGCTCTATGCTTTTGGGTTTTGGCCCACCACGGGGGGCCATAATTGGGCCCACCAGTCAAAGACAATGAACAAGTCATTTTCACACACAGAACACAACGTCACCCCTCATCTCACGTTAACAAGACCAGCGAGGGTATTCTCGTCATTTCATTAAAAACCAGGAAGGAAAGATTGTCGGCTAAACTAATTTAAGTTTGGAATATTTGGCATTTTCTTCGTCTACGTTTCCACAACTACCCACCCCATTCAACCCTTTGCCTTCCTCTCCTCTTTTTCTTCGTTTTCTCTGATTTTCCGTAGAATTCAATTTCCAAACCTTCTTTTTTTGTTTTCCTTGTGAAAGATCGAAGCTTCTCTCTGCAATTTCGATGGCCACCATCGGCAACAACAATCTCAACGCCAAGCTGGTGATTCACCAAAACCAACCCCTTCTCCTCTGTTTCGTGGAAAAATTCCCCTTCTCCTTTTCGATCACCTGAATTTTGTCTTTGTGTCTCGATTTCTGCAGGTTCTTCTCGGAGACATGGGCGCTGGCAAGTCAAGCCTGGTCTTGCGGTTCGTTAAAGGCCAATTCCTTGAATTCCAGGTCAACTCCTTTGTTTTGCATGGATTCTGTGAAAAAACATTTCTGGGTTCTCTGATTTTATGGGGTTTTCTTATCAGGCATCTTCTTTTTTTTTTTTTAAAAAAAATGTTTCTGAATTGCAGGAATCAACCATTGGAGCGGCTTTCTTCTCTCAGACATTGGCGGTGAATGATGCAACCGTGAAATTTGAGATCTGGGATACGGCCGGGCAGGAGAGATATCATAGCCTGGCTCCCATGTATTACAGAGGAGCTGCCGCCGCTATAATCGTCTATGATATCACAACCACGGTAATTTTGATGTTTGTTTCATGAATACCATCTTGTGTTCAATTTTCACCTTTTTTCCCTCTTTTTTGGTGTTTGATCCCTTCATCTTTTGTTTTCATTAGTTTGTTCTGTACAAAGATTGGTTATTGTTAGAATGGTTCTTTTCTTGTTTTGGTGGAATGTTCTGGTCTTTTCACTTTGATTTACTTCTTATAAGTATTCTTTTCGTTTGATCTTAGGAATCATTTACACGTGCCAAGAAGTGGGTGCAAGAACTTCAGAAACAAGGTGCGTATTCCTTGTTTTTTTTTTTTCCCTATTTTTAGTGTTCTATGAGATTGCTTTCTTGGTTTTTTAATTCGTAGAATAACGAAAGGGTAGGCAACATGTCATGGTCATGGTCATTTCCATCTTTTTTAGAGACGGTGCTTTTGGATGCATTCAAAATGCCTAGTGGTTTCAATTTTCTGGCAGAATACATTGTTGTGGTGGTATCAAAATTGGTAATTATATTAGAAAAAGAGTCTTTTTTATGCCTCTCTCGATGACTATCAAGATACAATTTGGGCTCGAAAGGTAGAGAATTAACTTGCAAGGATTATGCACCATCGCATGGATGGTTGTTTATATTATATACTTCCATTGAAACATTTCATTGTGATTTAAAGAAGATTTAAATCCATGATGATGCATTTTCTTTGGTTGCATGTTTCATAGATGTGAGTTTAGGTGTAAGCTTAATTTTCTTTGTTGGATTTTGCTCTTTAGTAATTGTAATTTGTCATGCTTTGATCTAACTCCAGGTAATCCAAACATGGTAATGGCGCTTGCTGGAAACAAAGCTGACTTGGAAGATAAGAGAAAGGTGACAGTTGAGGCAAGTACACTATCTCCAAGTTTCCCTTTGTTCCATACTGTAAATATTGCTTCAGTTTTATTTTGCTATGCTGAATGTTTTTTGCATTCAGAAATCTTCTATCATCATTCAGTATATATGTCCCTGTCGCTAACTCACTTTCATCGCCAAAACATGAACATAATTAGCAACAATCATTTCCTCATCAGCCAGGGCCGGCTTGACAAAAGTTGAAGCCTAAGACAAAAATTCTAAATGGGGCCTTCTTAGTATTTAAGATGTTATTATAAGTAATATTTAATTAAAATTTTAATTATATATAATAAAAAAATCATCTAAAATTTATTTTTTATGCTTTTTGAGATGCAAAGTTACTAATTAAATTTTTATATTCAAGTTTGCTGATGCTCAGATCTATGGTTTGAACTGGATTGGGTTTAAGTTAATACATAAAAATATGCCCAAAACTAAGTGAAAGGGAAAAAAAGGGGCATAGATCTTCTGCTCAAACAAAGATAATTAAATAAATAAAAATAAAAGTAAAGAGGTAACCAAAAGAGGACGGTAATGACAGTGATAGCATGAGATGCAAAGTGATTGAATAGAAAACCGTAAGTTCTGGCGAACTATGCAACTGAGGCTGAAACAGGGTCACCGGATGTATCTTGGGCAGCGTCAAGCAGTCTCTGGTGGGATGCTGGCTGTAACAGAACAGCGGTGTTGAGCAGTTTCAGCAAGAAGAAAGTTCTGTAGAAGAGAAGAGAGAAAGGAGGAAGAAAAGAGGAGAGAGAAAGGTAGAAGAAACCCAAATCCATGGGAGACAAGGGAGAGAAACGGGAGCCACCCGTATTGGTGAAGAGGAGAGAGAGAAGAGGGACGGAGAGAGATGGAGAAATCGTGGGAGTGAGTGGACTGGAGAGGAGAGGGTGTGCAGTTTGGGGCTTTCCTAATTGGGATTTGGTGGAAAAAGAGGAGCGTGTGTGAGAGATTTGAGGCCTTCCTAAAGCAGGGCCTAAAGCCACCACCTTAGTTGCCTACCCCTTGAACCGGCCCTGCCATCAGCCTTGGGTTGGATTTTCGAGTTCTACCTTATAAAAGACCATGTTCTGTCACTCCACACTCTATGATGTCTTTTTTCATCCCATTGATCTAATTTGTTAAAGGTCTCCTTTCTCCTAGTCCCAACCACTTATCTTTCAATTTTTCATACTGGGGCTGTTTAACATCCACAAACATGCTCAAATCATTGTAGTCACCTTTTCCTGATCTTCTCATCTGCTGAGCCATCTTGAGGGTTCTTTTAATGCTACTCCATTGATGCATCTTAGTGTACTCATCTATGTGACTTCTACCTGTTAAAAAAAGAAGAAAAAATGTTACTTGTACTTCATATCATCATCATCAGTAACCATTTTCCCAACTTCTTGGATTCATCATTTTTTTCCTGGGTTCTATGCTTCCACTTTATCTTATGATGATATTTCCATCAAGCTACGTTCTATTATGTCCATTACCCCCTCAATCCAAGTCTTCACATGTCTTCCCCTTTGCCTACTGCTTTTCATTCTAGCCTTCCAATTCTTTGTACTGATGCTGATTTTGGTTGTTTAAGGACAAAGCAAAACCAGCTTAAGCACCCTTCCCTCATCTAGGGTAAGGTTCTTTTAGTGCAGTAACTCCTAACTCTATTTTTCAATGTCTCCCAACTCATCCAGCTCAATATGTGTTTCCATTACCCATACATCTTCTAAGTATCATTTCTCCATTGAATAACATTTTGCTCCATATAGTGTTGTTGCTGGTCTAATTGTTGTTTTATAGAATCAACTTTTCAATCTAACCGACATAATTTATCACATAGACCCCACTAGGTTGTCTCCATTTTGTCCACTTCGCATCATCCTTCTAGCCATGCAGAATTTGCAATGTTTGCTTGGATGTTGGCTCTACAGTTTTATTGAAGTTTATTACAGTATTGTAATGAATGAAGTACACTTGTATTTTATCTTTTGCCCTTATTTTATTTTATTGTGCAATATTTTCTCCCAAATGGCATCGCTGGGTAAACCTTCTTATGAAGTTACCCATTTAAATGCAATGGTACTCCTATAGTCTACTCTACTAGCTTGCCTACATCTATTTCATCTTCTGCCTATTCGCTCTACCATTGATGAGATGATGAGTGAGTGTGATGCAGGACAAGGGATAGGGTAGCCCTAAATGTCTAAATGTGGTTAGCAGTTAAAAATGATGAAATTAATTCAGCCTAAATCTAAAATGGGCTGAAATTAAATTCCAATTAATACTTGTAATTAGTTAATATAAAATTACCACAAATAATTAAAGAGATTCTTGGAAATCTAATGTAAACAATTATATAACTTACTAAACCAAATTAAGGAAGGGTAGTGGTAGCTGAAATGGATGGGTCTGAGACGAGTTTGGACGGGCCTGGGATGGGTCGGGACAGATTTAGGACGGTATGGACGGATTTGGGACGAGTCGGGATGGTGTAGGATGAGTTCTGGATGGTAAACAAGGACTGTTCTGGGATAGATGTGGGACGGCAACAGGACGATTCTAGGATGGATATGGGACGGATCTGGGATGGATATGGGATAGATCGGGGATGGATCTGGGACCGCAGATGGCGTGGCTATGAAAGGTGATGGCAATGGCTCAAAGGCTTTTTGTTCTTGGAAGAAAGAAAAGAAACAACGAGATAGGGGAAGCGAGAAGAGAAGAGAGAGAAGAGGATGGATAATACACGGAGATGGAAGGATGGTAGCCTCACGCCAAAAGGGCCTCACGCCAAAGGAGTCACTCTCAAATCTTTCGTCGCACAAGCATAAGAAGAAAACTTCAATTTTATTCATCATTAAGTGTCAATCCCATATGGAAGGGTTATAGCACATATATAATGATTTAAAAACATGAAAAAGACCAAACTACCCTCAAATAAATAAATACCAAACTATCTTCAAATAAACAAATACTAAACTACCCTCAGTGATTAGAAAGTCCTAATTACATGTAAAATCACTAAATTTCCCCAAACAAAACCAACTATTGGACTAGGCAAATAAATGAAAGAAAAAATACAATCATGAAAAGCTGAAAATCCTAAATCTAAATATAGAAACTTGCTAAATATGGAAACTCGTATGGTGCTTCGCATCAGTGTGTGCGTTGGAGCATGGATTCACTTTCTAATGCATCAATTAGATTATTAGGTTGCTAATAACCAGGCATCTTTAAATGTGCAATTATGTTTTTGTCCACAATTTGTGACTAGTATACACCATTTTGTGCCAATTTGTTTCCTCCAATATAAAGTAACTATTGGAAAAAAAAAAAGGAAAAAAAAAAAGAAAATTTCTGTCTAGCTTAGACAATGTTGTGCCAATTATCTACCTTTTCAGCTCTTTTATCAAATCTGAATCACTTTATAGACAAATCTTTGGAAAAACCCACTATTCTCTCTTGAAAAAGCAATGCATGTTATGCTAAACTTCTCCCTCCCTGTCTTCTTTTACATCAGTATATGCAATTTTAATTCTTCACACTTCTTTTTGAGCCTATATTTCATTTTTATGATGTCTGTGGTTGTAGGAAGCACGCACATATTCTGAAGAGAATGGACTTTTCTTTATGGAAACATCTGCAAAAACTGCTATTAATGTGAATGACATATTTTATGAAATAGGTATGTGTCTTTTTTCTTATGGGTGCTTGTAACCTGCTTTAAGCCTTGTCAATGAAGACCTTAATGCCTTTGCAACTCAGTTTCACAAAGCAGTCAAAAGACATGCATCTTACTGCCATATCTAACTATATTCCATGGCTTGGATGATATGTAAAACCAAAGATTATTTTCTTAACTTTCATTGTGATGGGTCTTTTCTCATAATGTGCTAACTGAAAAGTATGTTTGATTTATCACTGAACTGACAGTTTAGAAGGATATGGGATCTTAGGGATTCGTGCATATATTATCTGACTGTTTGTTTGTGTATTGTTGAATGGGCCATTCCTAGGAACTCTTTGGTGCTTTGGTGCAGGAACAAGATGGTTTTCATCTTTCCACTTATTGTTGATTTTGATTTCAGAAAAATGACACTAGATGAAAATTTGTTTACATCTGTCCTCATCTTTGTCCCAGGAAGTCACTGTCCTTCCAATCTTATTCCTGCAACGACTGACCTTTGTAGCATATTAAAAATGCAATGTGTCGCACGCTATTATTGCCATGTCCTGAGCACCACTATACGTCTTTCTATTATATCAATAAATAAACATGTTATGTGAAGAAATTGTTCTCCTGCTGCATCTAGATGTCTATAGTCATCCTGATGTGCCACTCTGCAAATGGATTTCGTGATTAGACAATTGAGACTGCTCATCTAAGGTCTCACCGTGGATAGTGGATACCACCCATAGGCTATATTTTCATTGTACACGGAAAAGATTAATAAAATAGAAAGGAGCAGCAGTCTGAAAATACTCAGATTTTGATGTCTAGGAGTTTTTAGTCTGTAAAATATTTGGGCCATCTCCCATTCATGCTGCATGCAAAACACTTTGTGATCAACATAAAAAATTATTGTGTTTCATCAGTTGCTACTACTTGGTTAACGTCTTCAATCAGTGGGTGTACTTGTTAATAAGGCTGAGTTTGATGTCTCATGAGCTAAGTTTGTGATTGGTTGGATGCTAATTAGACCAAGACATAGTCAAGTGATATTCCTGGCAACTTCTTCAGTACCCATTTAACCTATTTTTACAATTTAAATTTCCAAGTCCCTATTTGCAAGAAAAAAAAAATTCATGTGATAGGGAATATTTCCTGTGGTTTATGATTCAATATTTGTTTTATGATTCAATATTTGTTTTTATGCAACAGCAAAAAGGTTGCCTCGAGCTCAACCTGCTCAGAATCCATCAGGGATGGTCCTCATGGATAGACCACCAGAACAAAGGCCGGTTTCTTCATGCTGTTCCTAGGTATTGCTTCTGTTTACTTTCCTCTATTTATTTAACCATATGTCCAACTGAGGTGCTGTTACATAGGCGTTATTACAAGTCAATAGCATTGGTACATTGGATATGATCAGGAACCCTGTATTCTTAACATTCTTTACTTAGGCCCAGAATTTATACTGAACCTGAAACAAATTATTGGGCTCAACCAATGACCAGATCAGTCTCACAGAAAAAGGTCATGTACAAAGTAACCATCATTTTTAGGCATGACCGAGAACAATCTGTTGCCTAAATTTCACAAGTGGACTGGTCTACTTGGTCTTCTGGTTGATCTTATCATTTTCAAGCCAATTCTGGACACACCATCTTTTCACAATAAGCTTTGAAATAGACAAGAACCTGTAGCACAACTGGTAAGGACCAAGGTTGCAGTCTAATGGTTGTGGCTTCAACTCAGATAAGACAATCAACCCATGGAAATACTTTGCCAAATTCAAATATAAAATCCAAACTCAGATTGATGGTGATGATCAATACTCCAATGTCTAAATAGTTTCTGAATAGATGATCACATACCCCTGCAATGTCAGGTGCTGATACACAGGTGCTGACACAGCAATAAGTAGAAATAGTTGTTTTGCCTTTCTACACTATTGTTACAATTTATCGGCATTTATGTACTAGTTTCCAAGGCTAATTCTGCCAGGAAAAAGGTTCACATAGCTTTATTCTTCTATATGCAGTTTTTTATAGAATAATAATAATAAATCTTAGGATATATGTATATTTGTAAGGCTGTTTTTGTGTTCAGGCTTCCTGAAGTTGCCATATCAGATATACCTTTAACAGTATCTGTATTTAATGTTATCATCATCGTCGTCATTATCACCCATGCATGATCTTATTCATGTATCTAGGATCTCTAAGTTAGATCAGATTTAATTTACTGACCAAATAAAGGAATCTTGATTCAATTGTACTAAACACTACATGTAGCATTTGCCCCCTCTCTCCGTCCCTCTTGTGTGTGTTTCTTGATGCCTGTTTTTTGTTGAATATGATGTGTTATGCTTGAAATTTGACTGTGGTTGGCAGGTTTAGAAGTGTTGTCATAGTTGTGAAGGATGGTGAGCAGAGCTTGATATCTTTGGAAATGGCATGACTTTGTGTCATGCGGTTTGGGTACTCAAAGAGGAAAATACACATGGAAAGTTGTCTGGCCCCTCCACACCCACACCTGCTTTAAGGAAAGATGTCTCCCATTGTTTAAAGAAAGTTTAAATCTCTCTGGGCTGTTTGTCATGATGAATGATGAAACAGTGTGTGAATTTAGATGTAGAAACACAGTGCCTCTTCAAATTACTAATATATGGACAGTTTGCTGTAATTCAGTTTTTTTTTTTTTGGCCATTATGTTTCTATCCAAGTCAATGGTAGAGTTACAATTTTTACACAGGCATTCTTCTTTCTTGTGATCAGACTTTCTTGGGGCAAAAGGTTGGTGCCCTGGTCAGGGAGATGAGCTACACCACAAAAATCGTGTATGAGGTGTCTCACCAGACACTGTTTTTTAATTCATCATCATCATTTAGGTTATTTTTTCTATCAATTTGAGGTTAGATTTTATATTTTTATTTAGCGAACTGTATTTATGGGCTGACTGTTTATGAGACTTGATTTTATAACACCCGTTCGGAGGATGCGGTGTTTTTAGGTGGAAAGGCAAAAGGGTAATTTCCTTTCAGTTTTGAAAAACGCGTGTCTAGGGAAAGATTTCCCGGGTGTTTGTATGGGCTCCTTGCATAAATTATGCTATGAATCTTATACACTGATCTTTAATTAATGTTAGGTTTTAATTAGGTTTTACAAAAGCTTGACATAAATTGTTAGTTTTGTTATGGTAATAGATGGCATATATTAGTCATTTAAATGGCTATGAGATCTCATCATATTAAAATAAAGTTATATAGTTTGTCAGAATGAATAGTTAGGATTAAAATTGATTGTTAGTCATTTAATTCAAATATAGTGTAATCAATGTTTACATCAGTATTTTGATGAGTCTAAATCTAATGGTTAAAAATAATTTTTTCATCTTAAGTTTTCAATATGGTAGAGACCACCACATAATATGTTATATAAAAGAATTAATTTCTGTTACTTCATCAAAGAATTATGTTACTTCAGCATTTTTCCTTTGTTAGAAGGGCAAGGTTCTGGCAGAAAAGAGTGGGCAATTAATGAAATTTTTGAGTTTTAATAGGCAGGACAATCAAGGAGAAGATTACCTTAGAAAATTTAAAAGAAATTATAGTTTTATAAAGTTTTAAATTATTTATACTTGTTTAAGTTGTGACCATGAGAAACTTTGATAGTTGCTTTTTGCTTCAGCTGGTACACTGGTTTTTATTTTATTTTTGCATTAAAAAATTGTAAAATAATTACAGATCTGGAGTATGATTATCATTTTAAGATGCATCATTTCATTTGGAAAAAAAATGAAAATTGTCTCAACCAACAGCCTCCTAAGAATAATAAGAAAAGTGTGAGTATTTTACCTTTATAATCATCAGTCACTCCATCTATATGAAGTCGCCTTTTTAGCTTTTTCTTTTGCAACTTTGCTTTTATAGGCATCATGTTTCATGTCTTTCTAGAATCTTTTATTCTCTTTGTATGGTTTCTAATCTACAAGTTATAAAGGTCTTTCCGATTCTTTGGACTGAGTTTTTTTCAAGCCTCTCCCATATATATTAATTGTATTGTGATAACCATTTTCCTGTTACTTTTATATTATGTCGCAGTTTAATTTCATTCACATATAAAAATTATATTGAAATATTTATATTAAAAAACAATTTCGCGTATTGCTACTTATAAGCATGCCATTTGTTCGTATTTTAGTCGAATTCCACCTACTCATGTGGAATAACTTCTATCGAGTCCAAGCTCCACAATCATTATCATCAATCTAGTCAAAATCTACTCTTTATTTTTTATAGAACAATGAGTTAGTGGAGATTACTCTTTACTTGCATGAAATGCAAGCTGGGAAAAGGTTTGTAATTCATGAAAATTCACTATTTAAGTGTTATCATCATCAAATTATATAAAACATCCATTTAATTGATTCATCCCATTAAAATACTACATTCAAGAAAGGTTTGTCGCGTGATTGGTTTAATGAAAAAGTGTCTTCTGAGAAGAGCAGAAGTGCCCTTAATTAGCATTTCCATTAGGTTTCATATGATTGTCATGTACAACATTTGTATAAATTGTAACAACTTTGTCTCGTCCAACACCATATTATTCGCTTTGGACTCGTACACATGTCTTTACAGTTTTACTTTGAGTTATGCACCCATACACACCCAAAAGACTTCATACTGAGAGAAGGAAGAGTTACTTATATTTAGGATTCATGCTGTCATCCCAGACGACATGGGATAATCTCCACACTCCAACACCAACATTGTTGAATTTCTCTCTTTCTGTCCACGTCATAGTTGACTTTTCCACCCTCCTCCATTTGGGCTCACACATGCATGCTCTCACAATTTTATTTTAAGATGTGCGTCCATGCACACATCCCAAAAGACCTTATAATGAGAGAAAGAAGTATATTCAGAATTTGGACTGTCATCCCAAATGATGTAGAACAATTTCCACACTCCCAGTGTCAACACTGGCGAATATCTCATTCGGTCCATGCCATAGCGGAGTTTCCCACGCTCCTCCACTGGAGGCTTCCTCTCTCTATCAATCCCCGCACCTGGAATTTTCCTCCCTCCTCCATCTGATATGGGCCATCACACAAAAAGTATCATAACCACGTCACTCATTACTCAAGTTCCTTGTATAAGTTGCATTACATTGATTTAGCAAAGTCAAAAGAGATACCCTCCAAGTGACTCTCAACCAAGTCCCAGTCGACCAGCATGGTTTTTCAACGAAAATGTGAATTTTTTTTCCATACACATAAATCAGGATCATCTCCACCCTATGCTTTCCCCCACTGGATCTAGAATCTGATGCGACTCGGAACAATGTGATAAGCGGCCCACGTGATGAAGAAAAGTAAATATATTTCAAAATAAACGTTAGATAGGCCATTGTTTCATGAAAAAATTATCAATATAAATAAAAAACTAAATGATTTTAACAATAACGATAAGCATACAGTTACAGATCTACATGTGCTGTACTGATTTTATCACTATATCAATTCCAAAATGGTCATATTTATCAGGTACCCATTGTTAATCCAGAAGAAAATGGAGGCAGGCAAATGAGTGTAGGATGTTTGATGAAAGAAAATTTGCTATTGATCAAAATGACAACAAACAGTATAATTGCAGTGGTGCAGTACATGAATGCTGCCTTCTACCAAACATTATTCGGAACCCAAAAAGACAGCTATCCAATTGAGTCATTCTACATTTCCCTTTTGAGAGAACAGCAAAACTTCTACGATACAAAACTGAAATTGATTATGCGCACCAACTTCTCCATGTGATCAGCACTCGTTATGCCCTACTGCAATGTCTCATAGTTGGTACTCATACAGCTGCTTGCTTCGTGCAAATCCTACACCCTTCTCAATACTGGCCCTCAGTTCTGGCTTTAAGGCTCTAGAGCTTTCGTCTCGTACTCAGTTAGCCCTTGAAGATCTGCAGATATTACAGCTTCAACACCTGTCTTCCCAAGCTTAACCCTTGATGCAAAAAAGGGTAGCTCAGTCAACTCTGACTGTACATAACAGCATTCATAGACATCTCCATCTCCATCCAAAGCTCGAAGAGATGACTCCACAATCTGGCTGCCGCATAGGCCATGGACAATGTTGCTGACCCAGCACCTGCTTTTGCCTCTACGACCTCAGTACCAGCGTTTTGAATTCTCACCGTCAACGCTTCTATTTCTTCATCTGAAAGCTCACTGATGGCTTTGTCTTTGAAAGTAAGGGTAAGATGGTGATCCCAGCATGTCCACCCACAACTGGGACGTCCACATCAATGAGCTTCAGGTTCTTCTTTTGAGCAACAAAAGTGTTTGCTCGAACAACATCTAGGGTTGTGACACCAAAAAGCTTCTTTGGATCATACACGCCCTTCTGCTTGAGAACCTCAGCAGCAATAGGCACTGTGGAGTTGACTGGGTTGCTGATGATGTGAATGAATGCATTTGGGCAGTTATCTGCGACAGCTTCAACCAGAGACCTAACAATGCTCGCATTGATGTTGAAGAGATCATCGCGAGTCATGCCAGGCTTCCTTGGAACTCCTGCAGGGATGACAACAACATCGACACCTTTCAAACAACTGCCAAGCTCAGAAGGCCCAGTGAAATCCAAAACCTGAGCTGGTGTATTGCAATGACTGAGATCTGCTGCAATTCCTTTAACATTAGCAATATCATAGAGATGCAAAGCGGAGATCAAAGGGGACATCTTGATCAAGAGTGCTAATGGCTGACCAATCCCTCCAGCAGCTCCAAGAAGGGCCACCTTAAACGATGAAGCCCGAGGTTGGAAACAATTCCTGGAGTCCTGTTTTTGTTTTCCCAGTTGTGGCACTAATGATTCGCGAAGAGCAGCACCGCTTTCCTTTCCAAGAAGGATGTCTCTGATTCACAATTTACTGATCCTGCTGCTTTGAGGCCGCTGAAACTCCTAAGATAGTTGGGAGAGTTGATTCTCACAGCAAATGGCTTAGGCTTTGATTGTGAGAAGGCCTGGGAACCATAAGCAACAGAGGCAATGGAGAAACTTGTTGCCGTTGCCATTTTGCAACTTGTACTGCAATCCTAGATTGTCAAGAACCAAAAAGGGGGTAAAAAGAAGATAAAAAGGGAGAGAGAGAGGAAATGATCAAGATCTAACTAACCAAGTTGGTTAATTTGTTGGCATGATAAAACCTAAGAAGCATTTCTCATGAAAAAAGATGAGAAAAAGGATTACCATTGCAAAGATTCTGAAACAAAAAAAAAAAAAATACATGCAAAAAGAAGCCTGATCAAGATGCCTAGTGCAAACAATAATGCCTCGAACATATTCAGATATGGACATACTAAAATATTATCAAAGCTACATTTTCAAGCATTCACTGCCAATTTCAGTAACATAAATCTCCACCATAAAAATAGATTGGAATCTATAGTTCATTTCCCACTGCCTTTGAGTTCACCTATCTGAACCTCAAAAAGAGAGGGGGGAGAGGGGGAGAGCACGAGGGGAAGTAGAACCCAAACCACCAGTATAAGGCACTCTTGGATCCAAGGAAACTATTTTACAAGAAAATAACCATTTTCTAACTGTAGAAATGGTTAAAACCATTTTTATTTCCAAGAGAATGCCTTCCTCTTCATGCATTCAAATGGAATACAAGATGAGATCACCAACAATTCCAGATATAACAAGAAAGATAAGAAGTTATCAAATATAACACCAAAAGTTTGATCATTAAAATCCACATATCAATCAAGTTATCAAAATTATATCAGCTTGCTCCTTGTTACATCTAATTTACTATATCTACCTAAGGGATCTTGCATCTAAATCTCCATCTTACATCAAGTATCACAACGGACTTCAATCAGAGCATGCAGATGAAGCACATCTATCCCACTTCAGGAAGTATTTAGATTTAAAAACAAAAAGAATCATAAACATTCTATCAGAAATCTAAAAATCCAGATCCTAACATCAAACTTCCACCAAAATGTAAAACCAGCTCTCCACAGATTTCACATATCCAAATCCACATCCATGAAAATCGAGCTTTCACCATAAAAGAAGCCAAATCAAGCATAATTTCAATTTTCATACACACAAGAGCGACAGAGAAGATAGATCTGAAATCCAGATGTCTGAACATGAATCACCATCGGAAACAACCAAAACCATCTTGAAAGTTTATTTACACTAGTTAAGAGATGATT
Source organism: Chimonanthus praecox (assembly GCA_022113865.1). Taxonomy (NCBI): domain Eukaryota; kingdom Viridiplantae; phylum Streptophyta; class Magnoliopsida; order Laurales; family Calycanthaceae; genus Chimonanthus; species Chimonanthus praecox. Next base: position 62,113,153 of record CM039087.1, on the reverse strand, counting down.
TACACATATACTTGAAAGAGGATTTCGTTTAAGAAAGATTGACGGGCAAAGAATAGCATCCTAGGGGGAAAGGACAACCAGGAGGTAGTAAAATATAACCTTTATTTTATAAGGTAAAACAAAATTGCTCAATATTTGCCACGTTTAAAAACAAAAAAAGGAGAGTGTCTCAGTCATTTTCATTAGAGATGAATGAAAATTGATAATAATAAGTTGTTGAATAACGAGAATGTGATCTTTCCATTAGAGATGAATGAAAAATCAATAAGATCCAGCTCTAAGCAGTCAGAAAATGGATCAGAATTCTAAATAGGTCTGAGAATGTTCAACATAAAGCCATAAATTTCTCGGATCGGAATTCTAAATAGATCTGAGAATTACAACATAAAACCATAAATTTCCTTGGATATCTAATAATAACAAGAAATCTTAGAATCAGGGCAAAAGCAAGACTGAGAGAGACGAAAGAAAGAGGGTAAAATACCTGGAATTCGGCGAGGGAGAGAGAGATTTGCGTGAGGTTTCAGCCCTCTGTTAATTGTTTCCGGTGGTGAGTCGACTCGAATCAGCAGGCCAGGCGGAAATGGAAATGAACAGAAACCCCAAACCCGGCTTCCGAATAAATACAACTAGTCGGAGACGTGAGGGAAGCAGGGGAATATTCTTTGGTGTCTGGTGTGGCTGAACCTGATGATCTGGACCGTTGGTTAGTTAGGCGATCCGACGTCTAGAATCATTCTGCAGCCTTCAACCCATTTTTTAAATCGACGGGCTAAAATAATGCTCACGTACTCTTGGGAAATATCCAAGTGGCTGGCATGACAAAACTCAAAAGTGGACTGTCTCCCCACCTACTATTGGATATTATTTTTAAATAATTATTATTTTTACTGACCGAATTATTTATTCCTCTCCCTAATCCCAAAAGTGGGTAATATGTTTTTTTTATACAGAGAGAAATGATAGACGCACTTAGTTCATTTTTATTTTAAATTTTTGTAGCACTGTATAAAACTTTGTCATGTACATTAAAAATAAACTTAATGAGATGTTTAATTTTTAGTCATTTAATCTTAATTATTAAAATCATTACAAGTCTTTAAAAAAATTAAAGAAAGTTGGTAATTTCAATCATAAGATTAATTGACTTAGATTAATTTTAGGAGTAAAGTTTAGATCATTTGTGGTCCATCAACTATATTTTCAATCAAACGGCCAATTTTATAATAGCATAAATTGCAATTAAAAAAGAAAGAGAATAATTGGATAACATAGACAAAAAAATTCAACTAAAAATTGCTTCTAAGCCCACTTGAGGTTTTTCTTTTCATTTCTTATTTTATTTTTACTTTTTATGTCATTTCTGTTATTATATTTTATTCAATACATTCTTATATTTCTTCTTTTTTTAATTCTAATCTTTTTTTTATATATATTTTTTATAACTAAAGTGTTCAAAGGTTTCATTTGTATTTGGACATGGGATATTTTAACTCATGTGCAAGCCTCCCAATCCTATAACTACGGATGGTGGGACAAAGGAGTGTTCAGTGTGAATCGAACTCAATACCTCTCTTGATGAAACGAGATTCTTAATAATCATACCAACCTCCTCTTGAGTTTAATTTTTTTTATGTTAGTGGGAAGATTACCATTAAATCAATAATATCTAGAAGAATATCCTAAAAGTCTAGTTTCCGGTTATTCCAACCCTAGATATTATTAGTATATACAGAGATAAAAAGCTACATATCGAAATTTACTACTAAAAAGTGTTGTTTGCTGAATATTAAACTTAAATGCTAATTACTAGACTTACATGTTAAATCCATAGTTAAATGCTACATCTTGGAGTTAATTGTTGAAAAGAATTGAGTACTAAATACTGAACTGAAATATTAAATACAGATGTAAAATACTGCATACAAACTCAAATGCAAAATAATATTTATAAATTTATTTTATAAATATGAAATTGCCATACGTCATTGTACAATTAGTACAGTACAGGATCTGTACTTCAGTTAGTTAGTTAGAATGTTAGATAATGCTCGCTCTAACTATAAATGAAGTAAGCGGCCATCTAAGGCTCCAAAAATTTAGGTCCGCAGAGTGCCATCTTAAGAGGTTTCTCAAGACCCTGAAATCTCAAGACATCTAAGAACCGACAGTCTAGTTAGGGTCTAACATGTAACACCCTAATCAAAGCCAAAGTCAAATGCGCTGGACAATTGACTTCTCAAGTCTTCCTTGAATCCCCAATCATGCCTTCTACAATTTCTTTAGTTCAGTGCCCTGGGCAGTAATGGATCATCCAATCTAAAAAATATATTTAAGAATATTAAAAAATTCAAAAAAATAATTTAAAAATCAAAATTATAAAGCTTAAAAAAACTATGGATTTTAAGATTCGATCACATAGTTTTTATGGGATTTCAAATTTATATTAAAATCTTTCAATGACTACCAAATGACCTGAAAGCAAATCTCATGTAAGATGCAAATTGTTATTAATTAATTATCTACATGGGTGTAGCTCCATTGATTACCTCCATGAATTCGAGTTTTCATGATCTAACCTTAGTATCCTGTGATTTTTAATACGTAAATTCAAAATAAACATTTAAAAAGTCTAAAAAAAGGACTTCAATAATTGGACCTTTATGATTTTTTTTATATCACCTTTGTTGATGAAATTATTTATTTAAAGGACCCATTATATGGGGATAAAGCTGGGCTGCACATAAGATGTAAAAGTAAAATAAATTGAAATTATGAAAATATAAAGAGCTTAGAAAATAGTTTTATAATTGGATCAAAGATGATTTTGTATGTGTTATATACTTAGAAATGCTACTCTCTCTCTCTCCAAAATTCAAGCTTCCTTCACTTGGGTGATGAAGATAGAACCAGTAAATTTTTTTCTCAAATATTATTATATTTCTTATATTTGAATAAATATTTTTTCATTTTTTAAATGGAGCTTTTGTGTTTCTTTTACTTACATGAATTTAAACTTTTGAAGAACTTTGGCCCAAGAAGAGAAATTTGATGATGTTAATTTTAAAATTGATGATGTAAAAGTTTAAGGACTTTCTTTATGTCGAATTTAAAACGTTAAGAGTTTTTTTTTTTGAATTTACGTGTAGGAAACAATGGGATATCTAGCGTAAAACCTCCACAGATGGACTCCTACTCCTAAAGGACACCAAAGTTAGGCATGGGGCTCGAACCTATGACCTCCCGCTTTTTGAGGCAGGAGGTAACAAACTAAGCTACACCATGTGGGTAATGTTAAGAGATTTTAAATAAAATGTACTTAATAATTACAAGATGTTACGTAAAATTTAATTGAAAAATATTTAATTTTTTTCTTATAAATATTGAGCCTAATTAAGAAACTCTAGTGGATTGATTAAATCTCTCATGAATCAAGTTGTATGTTAAGAATAAATTTAATAAAGTCTAATTTGACTCGATTATTAATCCAACTCACTTATAAATACACCCGATATAAACTCATTTATAAATGAATATATTTAACTCAAATTAATTTATAAATAGACAAATTTAATTGACTCGACTATATTACAAACATTTATATACAATACATATAATAAGATGAAATTTGGATTTATTTAAAATATAATTTTATAATCCAAACTTAACGTAAACTCATAATAAACTATTCGTACATTTTACTTAAAATACCTTAACTCAAACACGTATCATTTGAATTTTTGATAATTTTAAATTCTTCTAATCATGGGTTCAAATCCTGGCATCAGCCGATATTTGATTCTGGACTAAAAAAATTTCTCACTTAATTTTTTTAATTAAAATTTAAAATATTGACCATACATATTATATTGAACGATATTAAAAAGCTTTATTTCAAAATTTCCTTCTACCAATCCTTCTCAATCATAGTCAGGGACGCCCATCCATATTCACAAAAGTCAAAATATCTTGCAAGTAGTAGTTCCGAGTTACGTGAACGAGTGCCCCTCCTTCGCGACTCTATTTAAATATTAGACTTAAATATATACTTTTAAAATTATTTAATAATTTTTTATTTGTATTATAGATTTCTATTATAAAATTTCTGTCTAATAAATAGTTTAATGAAAATATTATAAAATAGTAAAATATATAATTTTTCTATTTTTATCACTATGAAAATAATATCCACAGATAAATCTCTATTTTCCCTTATATTATCCTAATTCAAACAAAATATTATTTAGTGATTTTTGAATTATTAAATGAGTTATAGATGTATTAATATTATTTTTTTAATATTATTTTATTTTATAATAAATATTATTTGATATTATTTACTCAGACTCAAATTAATTTTTAAATTTATATTATTTTAAATATTATTTGATAATAGAAAAATAATAGAAATTAATTAATATTTTTATTTGTTTGGATATAACTAAGTTAGATAGAATTCTAATTTAACTATATTTTATTAATTTAAATTGAGTGATTATATTCATTAAAATGAATTTGATAAAATTCTTTATAAATAATTATTCAGTGTGGATCTAGATCCTTCTAGGACATTCCTTGCTCTGGCGGTCTGGCCTACCTCTGCATACTCCAGCCCTTTTATTCTCTTCCTCTTCCTCTTCCTCTTCCTCTACATCTCTCCACCAGTCTCTGGTAAACGACTCACAAAATCCGACTTCTCCTTCCCTGTTCAGTTCTTCTCTCTTCTAAATTGTATTCCCGGCCGTCTACTCCTTATCGATGTCAGCTGAATCAGAGTCTGAGACATCTCTTCTGGAGCAGCTCATGAGGTCCAGGAGCAGAGATCTGTCAATTCTCTTGCCTCTTCTACTGGGTATCAATGGACCAGATAGCAGCAACAATAACCAAGACCACCCAAATCGAGAAGAAACAAATGGGGGCCAGACCCAAGAGGGTGAAGGGGATAGAGTGATCATCATAGACCCCTTCGCCCAACGCATGATTGTTGTCGAAGGAGGAGAGAGAGGAGTCCTTGACGCCCTCTTTCGGGAGATATCAGAGTCGACGGAGAAACGGCTCCTGCCGGCTTCCAAAGCCTCCATCGATGCGATGCCGACGGTACAGGTATTGGAGGAAGGAGGGGAAGGGGCGGAGTGCACCATATGCTTGGAGGGCATGGAGATTGCGAAGGAGATGCCGTGCAAGCATCGGTACCATTCGGATTGCATAGATAAGTGGCTGGGGCTTCATGGGTCATGCCCCGTCTGCAGATACAAGATGCCGCTGGAGGAGGAAGAAGAGAAGAAGAAGACGGAGAGATAAACAGCAGAAGAAGAAGACGGGAGATTTGGGTGGGTTTTCCCATTCGCAATAAGCAGAGGTTCCTCAGCTGATGAAGTGAATCAAGAGACAAACTGATCAAAGTCGGGAATTTAACGACAATTTTTTTTTTTTAATTCCCTTGTTTGTTTACAGAGAAATAAGATTATTCAATGAAATAAATCCTCCTCTCTCTCTCTCTCTCTCTCTCTCTCTGTCTCATCTTTTAATTTTAAGCACCCTCAATGAAAACTGGATTTGATAAATAGAAAATGACTTCAAAATAAGGGAAAAAGAAAACACAAATAGGAAAAAAATGATGAAATGCAGACAAGAGAGAGAATTGGATCCGGAAAAAAGAAAAAATATCAGAAATAAAAACAAAATGGATTTGAAAGAGCAAGAATATGAATCTAGAAGAAAATATGGACATGTAGAAGATTTTCTCTCTGACATGGAGAAGATATGGTGAATGACACCAATACAAGTCAAACTTATGTTAGGGAGAGACTGAAAACAAGAGGCAAAAAGTGAAAGGACTCCTCAGCATTGAATTAACCTAACCACGTACCATGACAGATGAGACCAATTAATCAAGTGGTTGCCACTTGACTATTTCGAATCTGGTCCACCCCAATTCATCATATCTATATATTCCCTCTAAAATTCAACAAACTCAACAAACTTGGAAGATTTCGGAGAACAAATCAGGAAAGCTATAACCTAAATTCAAGAAATTCATATCATGTTTATGAAATTTCTCAATGGTCCTCTCTGTCAATATCTTTAAAAAATATTTTATTTAATTTAGAGCTTGACCAGTAGAGTTTAACGTAGAACTATTTTTTATTGATTTAAGGTGTCCAAGTCTACTATTTTTTATTGACTTTTGGTAATGAAGGTGTAAGTCTCTTAGTGCATTCTATCTCAAATAATCACGTCTCTTAAAATTATCAAATGTGTGTATAAGTAGGAACACTTGCATGTGTGTATAAGCAGGAACACTTGCATATTTTTTTACGAGAAGTGGAAATCAAATTCAAAATTTCTACTTTTGAAATAGATTCCTGTCTCATTCTAATCTTTTTGGATTAACTATCAAAAGGGTCACATGTCAATAGAACTTTTCTTGTAATATCAATATATAGTAGACTTAGAAATATTTTCATGGCCTACTTATATTTAGTAAGTCTACTGTGATTAGGTTTTGATGGTCAATCTCTACAACTTACAATAGCTCATGTTTCATGTTCCTTTTGGAAGGATAAAATCTCTTGTTTTCTTTTATTTGTAAGTTTATTTATACATAGTAAACGCCTAAGTAACCAAGAACAGTATAGATGACTAGATGAGTAGTGGAGGGTTTTATGTTTGAAAGAAAAAGATGCTTGGGATATCCTGATAGAGAAAAAAAAAGGGCAACTATCCTCAAACAGATATTTTGTGTATACAGACATGGATTTTACCGTATGCTCAATTTGCCCTCTATATGCCGTACCGAAGAAAAAAAAATGTATGAACAGGGCAAATCAGCTAGTCGAAAATACAAGTCGACTTGTCAAAATTCATGAACAGTGCAATTCGACTCTACGAAATTGCAAGTAGGCTAACCAAAATTTATGAACAGTGCAATTCAGCTCTTCGAAATTGCAAGTCGGCTCACCAAAATTTATGAACAGTGCAATTCGGCTCGCCAAAATTCATGAACAGTGCAATTTGGCTCTCCGAAATTTCAAATTGGCTCTCCAAAACTCATGAACAGTGTAATTCTACTCTCTGAAATTTTAAATCGGATCACTGAAATTCAAATGAACAGAAAAATCAACCCATTGAAATTTTACTGTTCATACGAAGGGTAAAATCGAAAATATTCAGTAAAATCGAGAATATTCTAAAATTCGTATCGCTAAACACAAAATACCCATTGGAAGATGACTTGTCAAAAAAAAATTCTTACTTATCTATCCAGGGACGGGACAGCAATGGTCCCTGTCTAGAAAACTTTTTTTTTTTTTCCTTTGTCCAATCGTCCCTTTTTTCCCTCAGTTTGACTCGGCTCGGTTCTTTTTATAAGAAAATTTTCAAAAGGGCGAAACTAAAATAAAAACTCTAAAAGCAATTAGAGGGCAAGAAAGTGTATATGTGAAAAGTTATTTCTATTCGATTATTTTAGTATTATAATCTTAATTTTTAAAAATTTAAATTTATATATTCTTGATTTTTATGATTCATTTAATGAGATGAAATTTTACTTTTATACATACTCTTTTACATTACCATTATTATCACTGTTATTACACAATCAATTTTGACCTTATAAAGATCTACATAATTCAATTTTTCACTTTTAAAATAAATATGAATCTTCCATGTGGACTTTTGCCTTCTCAATTCAACCTGACCCATTGACCCAACTTACATGACCCAACCCACGTGATTTATCGGGTCAGGTCATGCTGGTGAAGTCAAAAAATGACCCGAGTTTCAACCCTAATGGGTCTTATAATGACCTCATTTACGTGAGTCTCAATGGCACATATAATGTTCGCGTCGTCTGCTCTATGCAATTCAATTATTTTTGTGTAGAACTTGCGTTTACAGGCAACAAGAAGTTAGAATGGCGTCCATCTTTTTTAGCTTGAAGAATAAAAGATGAATTGATATCGCAAAATTATCTTAAGAGAGAGTAAACAGAACCATTATGCAAAACAAGGTCACAACGTTAAATGCTAAGCAACATAAACACAAAAACATGGATCCATAGTTTGGAGAATGCATGGGAAATAGATATATATATTGCTTGCATAAAGAGTCCTATCAAGCCTTGTAATTCTCAGGGTTCAAAATATGAGGTAATAAGAGGACTTGGATTCACAATTTATTTTAGTACATCTGAGAATTCCTCTTCTCCCTCATAGATAATATACATGTACAAATAAAACTCACCAAGCCACTAGAACTAGGTAAAACAGGATTCATGTTTGAAATGTACAAAAACTCCGAAACCTGAAGGTAATGGAGCTTTCAGAGAAAAGCTCTTCCACTGAAGAAACTGGATTTTCTCAGCAACCATTCTCATGATCAAGCTAGCAAGTTGGTTGTTCCAGTTCAATCCTTTGGCATCAAGAAACAGCGATACAGCCCATGGAGAAAGAAAGACTGGTCTGTACTCGCCCATGTTCATCAACAAATCTTGGATTTCTACCCGGCCTGTTCCAATTTACAAGTTCTCATTGAAATTAAGTGACCGCGACAATGCTGCAGGGTTGGCCTGCAAGACTGGAGAGGTATCAGCCATGTGATTCCTGTCGTTCACTTTCGATTGGAATCCCTTGAAAAGACCTCCACTGATTGTGTCGCCCTTGTCATTCTTGATCCCTAGTGTGGCCCATATTGAACTCCTTGCAGCCTCACTGGGGTCATCAATCCTCAATGTTTTTGGAACCCAAATGGATCTCTCAGAGCTCTTCTCCACAACTGGCTCCTCTTTCTCTGAACCATTTTGCGTAAGCATGTTTCCCTCTCTCGAGTGCTTGCCTAAGGTAGGAGAATTGGGACCAGATCCTGATGATCCAGCATGGGGAGAAGAAGATGGAGGTGACAACCAAGGGATGCTCCATGCGCCTGGGATAGTACAGCCCCAATATGCCGGTGAAGGGTAAAATGAAATGGGCAAACTGGAAGCACAGAAAGCTGGTGGTGGAATTGGAGAGCTCCATTGAGCTGAATTCCATGGATAACACCAAGGAGCTCCAGGAAAAATTGGTATTTGAGGGGGAATGAATGACAATTCTGTGGTGCTGACTCTTTTAAATTTGCCATATTTCCCTCCACATTAGAATTAGAAGCTGTGACAGAAGATGTGCTTGAGTGTTCCTCTCCATTTTCACAGCCTCCAAAAGAAATGGGAATTTTTGGTTCTTCCGCTTGATGAAATCCATTCCTACTGGAATTTCGCATTGTTTTCTCTGCAATGTTCAAAACAGATGCCATTGATTCACACAGAGGCGCATCTGAGCCAAAACTTAGAACAGTGCCATTGGGTTTCAAAGATGTGTGATGAACTACATCAGGCAAGTTAGTCTGAGCTGTTTGGAGAGCTTCAGACACAATGATGTGCCGATAGTGCGAGGAGGAACTTTTATTCTTGCGTCGACCAGCTCCCACTGGAACATTCCTCATGGTGCCCCCAGCTGTCCAATATCGCTGACAATTCTTGCAGAAATGTCGTGGTTGGTTGACATTATAGTTGTTGTAGTAGCAGAACTTTGTGTCTAAGCTGTTGCAGCGAGGACAGGGGAGTATTTTGTCAGGCTTCTTTATAGTTTTTTCTTTTGAGACACTTTCCTCATTCTGTTCTTCCTCAGTCTTGGAAGCAATTGTGGTTGTGTTTTCTTTGTCAATCGATGCTGTCTGCGAACTATTGTTTATAATCGAAGCTGTATCTGGCTCTTTTGAATCCACTGCAGCAGGGGCCACTTGCTCTTTCACCTTAGTCACAGTTGTTTTCATATTCGATGTATCCTGAATTTCATCAATGACGAGTAACACCAATCAGATGGGAAAGCTAAACCAATATCATATTAACACAAGTGCATATATCGCTAAACTTCCATGTCAGGAGAGAAGAAAGTCCTAAGCAGACAAGATGCCCATACTAGGTGAGCTGATTTCATGATTCATCATAATAGTACAGCAGTGATCCAAGAAGGGGTTACCTAAACAAGCAATCATCTAATGAGCAATTCTGCACATTTTTCACATTACAAACAAATTTTGCTTAGATCATGACAAAATATTTAAAGCTAGAGTAGGAGGTGAAGTAAACACAAGTCATTTTGTGGTACTAAGGCAAGGTTTCTACCAAATTTCTTTTCATCTTATGTGGATAAAAAAAAATGTTGTTTTCCAAACACAGGCAAGAATCCATTTACATAATGGTAAGATTGGCAGTGGAAAACCCACAAGAAAAGGGTATCAAAGAACAGCCAAATGAGTAGTTCTCAGAAGAAGGCAATAGCAAGCTTGCTTATTTTTTATGGAATAATGAGAGGCAAGGATCCAAGATGGAGCAGAGTAATCGAGAAGGGGCCAAACAGATGAGTAAGACGATCAAGATCGTGTAACATGAGAAATACTATTAGTACTCTAATATATTAGAGGCAGCAAGCCAGTAAGATGCAACAGAGAGTGGCCAAATTTGCAGTTTATGGTCATGTCTAATATAATCAACATAAGAGTGCTAATACAGTAAAAAAACGAAATTGACAAACAAGAACAACGAGAGAAAAGGAGGAGAGGGGTGGGGGAATCTTCAGACATGGTGGAGACATATAAACAAATCCTTAATAAATGAAACAGCCCAAAATGACATTTGTTATTATTGTTATTTTTTTAAAGGCAAGAATAAATAGTCTTGAAACAAGTCCAAGCAGAACTAAAGCCCACTAGACTGTGACCAAAACCGAACCGGAATTCTCCCTCAAATCAGAGTATACGTAAAGAAATAAGAAGAAAAAAGAAAAAAAAAAGGGGAACGGTTTCGGGGGGGGGGGGGGAGACAGAGTAACAAAGAACCAAACACGGAAAGTAATTTTTCTAGAAACCAAAGCAGAAAATCCTAAACCCTAAAGAGGTAGGATTTTGGTAAAATAGGACAAAAATGAAAAGCCTAAAAAAGCAGCATCCGTGACAAAATAAGCTCCAAAAACTATCGGTTTTCAACATAATTCAAGAATTAGAAACTTGGACTCAATATTCAATTGAGTAACTCGATAAGTTCTTCTCTCTCTCTCTCTCTCTCTCTCTCTCTCTCTCTTCCCAAAAAACCGGACAAAACACATCAACTTGAAAACATTTCGAGCAGAGTAAATTCTTGCTGACTCGCCCAATTTTTTTATATATTTGGGGTACGATATATTGATCCAAAACATTTTTGCGGTAGCCAGTATCCGATCTTTGTTAATTTGAAATATTTTTAAAAAAAAATTACATAAATTTTCACAAAAAATCACCAAACTAGAAAGAAAAGAGTTGAAAAACTGAATAAACAGATAAAATTTATTACAAATCAGCTTCCGTATAGGACTAAAACCAGCACGTATCGATCAAAAATGTAATTCTTATACAATTTAGTTAGAAACAGAGCATCTTAAAATGGTTAGTAATTGATTGATTACCTTCACCCCTTCTTCTTCTTCCATTTCGTCTTCCTTTGGCCCTTTCTCCTGCGGAGATGAAGCTGGAGTGTCTTCTTCCGGTATGTCTTCATCGACGGCAAAGCTAACCGGAATCTCATCGTGCTCTGGCAAGGAGATGGTCTTGCCGAAGAGCTTGATGCCGGGATCTCTGGTATCTAACATCTTGTCCTACCGAAAATTCGAGGCCACGTGTCTTTCGTTCAGATCTCTTCTCAGTTCCTCTGCTTGGGAGGAGAGGAAAACGGAAAATGGCCGTCGTCTCGTCGATTCAAGACTCGGGAGACTCGTTAGAAGGACTTGCTCCGTTTTAGATTTGTTTTAACTTTTAAATCTTGTGATGACAGAGGGCTTGCAATTCTCAGCCACAAGTTGTCTTCGGCGTTGGATTGTGTTTTATTGAGAAAGTGGATGCGACCCCTTTCCCACTCACCAGTTGCCTCAAGAGGATCACTTTATTGTAAATTTCTTGTAATTTTTATTTTAACTTACATTACATGTAATAGTACATCGAGTTTATTAACTCTATAAAATGAAAAAATAATATCCAATTTGTTCATTTAAAATAAATTAGTCTTTTAAATATATAAAATCATTTGATCTAAGTTAAATGATTACACAATAAATTAAAACTCCCCTTAAATGTTAATTAATTATTTCAAAATCAAGTGACCTAAGAAAAATGGTAGCTCTATTTTCTATAGTTTTTAGATCTAGATTTATTTATTTAATTTGGTAGGGCCAATATATTTGTCTCATAACTTATATTAGATTCTTGGAATTATGTTGTCTTCAAATACTAAGAATGAGTTTTCGTTTTACAGAAGCATATTCGTTCAAACATGTGTCACGTTTGAGCTGATTACACGTGGAAGGTGATGTTACAGAGTCGATTGGACTCTAAAATGGTGACTGTCGATAGCCGGTTATAGAATTCAGTTAGTGATAATAAAAAAATTAAAACTTTAATCATTTTATTGTTAGTTTTTCAGTATTATGATCAAAATTAAGTATATAAAAGGCTCTATCTCTCCATTCTATTTTACTTATCTTATTTAAAATATTTGTATTTTTTAAATAACTCTTTATAGAAGACTAGCATTTTGTCTGATTTAATCTATTTTCAACTCAATTTATGCTATTCTAATATAAATGAGACAACTATTTTAAAAAAAAAATTAAAATTCATATAATATAATTAAATTGGACAGAGATAGTACTACTTAGAGAGTAATATCGCTAAGAAGTGCTTGTTATAAAATTACTTGTGTAAAAAATTAACTTAATTAAATCATCAAAGGGTTGTGAGTCTTTTTAGAATTTTGATAAAAAAAAAAGTTAAGAAATTTTTTAATTATAAAAATCTTAAAACCTTTTTAAATAACTTTAAAAAAGTAGGGACTATTTTAGAAGAACTCTTAAACCGTAGCACGACTTTTAGAATCGGTGCTCTAGGCGGGCGTTTTGGGCCACTAGTTTTTTTTTTTTCTATTTTCTTTTTCGTCTCCTTTTCTTTCCTGACTTTATTTTCTTCTTTAATTAGCACCGGTTGTCGGCTGATATGTTATCATTGATACATGCCAAATCTTTCAATTCAATGCAAGAAAGTTGAGTTCTTCCAACTTCCAAGGTTCCAACGTATAGTCCCTCTCTCCTTTATTATTTATTAATTAATTAATTATTCAGTTAATTAAGGTATTTATTTAGTGCTTTAAATTTTTAGTGTTTGGTTTGATCCATTGAGGGTTTCATATTGTAAGAATTGTGATAATTTTTTCTATTCCTGGCATCTCATAATTCTATTATTAAGAATTTAATTTAAGATTTAGTCAACATTCAATGTGTTCAAACTTTCGGTCTTTTATTTAAAGTTTGATTCAAGTTAGATTCAACATATCAAATTGAGATACGAGATTTATGAATTTAAGATTTTTTTTCATTTAATTGGAGACCTATTTAATCAATTGAACGTGTTTGGTTTATTCTAACTTTTTTAGAACCCCAGTCATATGATGATGCTAAAGGCATTAATGTTTAGAAGAATATTATGAAAGTAGAAATAACTTTAAAAAAAGTAGAGACTCTTTAATTGATTTTTGTATCAATATTAATTCATAAAAACTATTGTTTTTCAAAGACTTTCAAAGAAAAATATGAATTTAAATTAATGAACTGTGGTGAGGATGTTTTTTGAAATTTTTACTAAAAAAATAAAAACTTTCTTAAGATTATATTAGAGATAATCTTAATAAATTAAAAACCCAGTTTAAAATTTATTCTGCTCACCCTCACCATTAGATCCAACCGAAATAGTAAAAGTAGTTATTAACAGTTAATTTTTAACGAAAAAAATCAACATTAAAATAATCTAACAAAACATTACTAATTAAATTATAATTCGCGTACTGCTATAACTATCTATCAGAAACGGTCATGAAACCAAAAAGCGTTTCAGCTGACTTCCTTCTAACGGATAAACGATGAAGTCCATCCAACTCAGCCGTCCGTGCTGTTGCCACGTGGCAGAAGAAGACGACGGACCCAAAAGCAAAAGTTGTCCTATCGCAATTCTAGGCGTTGATCTGTCTGTCAAAACCAACCCTCAGTGCGACACGTGCCGTGCAACTGTGAGGCAATAAACCGTAAGAATATTTTCTGGTGGCTGTCATCTGGCTGCTGCCCACGTGGCGAGCACCAGGAGAGGGAGAGATCTTAGAAAGCGATGGACACGTGTCGAAAGCTAAGGACGGTGGAAAGAGGAGCATATCTTTTTTCACTTTTGGGGGTAATTCCAACAAAAAAAAGTCTATAATCAATATAAATGCAGATTAATTAAAAGATTAAAAAGGCATTAGGCGATAAACACGTCTCCTTCGTGAGGCCTTTGTTTAGACGCGTGACAAAGGTTGGGACAAAATCTTCGCTGCAAAGTTGGTGCTTAATGAGATGATTAGGTACTATTTTAAGATTAATGCTATCTTTTTCGCTCAAAGTCAATGACGTTTGCGTCCAAAGCGTGAAAACTTTAAAAAAGGTAAAAAGGACATGGCTTTGGATAACAAACCAGGGAGGGCCCAAGTGTAGCCCATTAATTTCGAAACGGGTGGGATGTGGGTCCATCGTGCCTGGCATTTACCTGATCAATGGGTAAAGAAGGCCCAAAACTGGGATGATCCAATCTCTCCAACAGCAGTCCATAAAAATATGTACTATCTTTTTTTTTTTTTTTTGGATTTACGTTAAGGAAATTTAGACACAGTCTTACTAAAATCTTCACAAGTGAGCCCACTATCCCTAAGACACACCATAGTTAAGCTATGGGGACTCGAACCCACAATCTCCTATTTTCTGAGGTGAGAGATAACCAGTTGAACTATACCCATGTGGATTAAATATGAATTAATTGATAGCTAGCTAGCTGCTGATTCTTGACTGAGTTGACTCGTATATTGTTTATGAGTTGAGATAGAGTCTCTGATGGGATCTATATCTCAAATCGTATTACATTGTCGTTTGTAATGAAAAGTTAATATAATATGTACTTTAATTTAATTGAGAGAAATTGATTGGAGACGGTTTTTGATTGTAAATAGAAAATAAGAGATAACTCCAATTCCTAGAATTAAGAAGTTATAAATTGTAGATAACACTAACTAAGATATGGAAAGAAATGAAGAAATAAAAATATGATAGATAGTGGAGTAAATGACCGTATAGTTTATTATAAAGCTGAATTGAGATGTAGATTTGAAAAGCCAACTCTAAATAGATGAAATTATGAATATAATAATGATGATGATACTCTAATTTGTCAATAAATTTAATTAACTCAATTCTAAAAGATTGCTTTGAATTGAATCTCATTGATCCATTTAATAAATGACCTAACTTGTACTTACTTAACAATGAATTGTTTTTAAATTATTAGTTAAGTAAGCTTAGACTGAGAGTTTTAAATAAATAAATCAGTCAAGCACACATAAACCTATTCTAACCTAATAATTTATGACTAAAGTTACCAAGTCAATCCCAAATAGGCAGATATGATTTAATTCGGTTGAAACAAGATGACCCGACTCGCATATTCTTTATAAATGAAAGAATTTGAGTTAACGATTTGAATAAGTAAATTCGTTTACACATTAAAGCTAGAAAAATGCCCATGGAATATAATAAGGAGATGCTCATTTTTTCAGAGTTTTTTGCAATTATTTATTGTACTAATAGACCATTTTTCTCTTGCCCAGAGAGAAAATTTTCAAGAAAGTCCTTTTAGTATTAAATTTCCATTCTACTTTTAGAAATTCATAAAACGATAAGGAAAATTTAGTCAGGACATTGAGGGTCTAGAACTAGAAATTTAATTTTTACACTTTTAAATATGCATTGAAAATTATTAAATTTTTCAAAAAATAAAGAAAACTAAGAAATATAGGATGATACCATTTTTCCTTTTCTTTAGGATAGAGATCTTCCCTGTCAATTTTACCTTTTATATAAACAGTAAAATCGGCTCACCAACCATAACATGAACAGTAAAATCGGCTAGCCAAAATTCACATGAACAATAAATCAGCTAGTCGAAATTCATATGAACAGTAAATCGGCTAGCCGAAATTTGCATGAACAGTAAAATCAGCTAGCTAAAATTCACATGAAAAGGAAATCAGCTCGCCAAAATTTTACTGATCATGAAAAGGACCCGATTTTACTGTTCATAACAAGGGTAAAATTGACAATACACTAAAATCTATATCCGGTTACACAAAATACTCGTCGGAAGATCGCGACCTTTTCTATATTTTATAAATTGAATTTTTTTTTCTAATTTCCAATTTTACCCCTCTTTTTCTTTTCGTTTGGTCCCAATCCTTGGCTCCTCCTACCTTTTACAAAGCGTCAATCAGAACTGCAACAGGAACACCATCCAAGGCCAAGCCCCTCTGCAACCCTCCCCTTCGGCAAGTCGGCATTCCAATCTCAGGCGGTGCCTAACTCACTGCGGCAAG
The DNA here is from genome assembly GCA_022113865.1 of Chimonanthus praecox. Taxonomy (NCBI): domain Eukaryota; kingdom Viridiplantae; phylum Streptophyta; class Magnoliopsida; order Laurales; family Calycanthaceae; genus Chimonanthus; species Chimonanthus praecox. Next base: position 62,096,649 of record CM039087.1, on the reverse strand, counting down.
CCAGCTTGGTCTTCTCGCTCTCGCCAAAACTGATATTTTCACTGTGAGTTCTCTCTATCTTACTCGACAGTTCAGCAGTGAAGACACAATCATGTCGTGATAGGATGCTGCCTTTTCTCTCAAACCCACTGGTTATTTCTTCTTTCTGACCGACATTGAAGATGCAGAATACCAGACGTATCTCAGCCATTTGGCAGCGATAATAGGGGAAAAAGGTTTTCTCTAAGCTTCAACATAGGAGTGTTCATTCATTCAAATACGGCCTGCTACCGCTTCGAATCTAGATTAAATGAAAGGCCGAAACAAATATTTTTGTCTGTGGGATTGGACTTTGAGATTTTTAAAGCTTGTTTATATAAATGGATAGGCTTGGTTTTTATTTAAAGCCCATTAAGTCCAGTCGACTTTTTAGGCCATTTTTTTTTTACATGTAAATATATTATAAAATAATTAAATAATCCATACCCTAAATAAATGGGCGGTTATTGGGTTGCTTTTTCCTAAAAATAAAAAAAATGAGTTATAAAAGAAACGGGCTTTAAAGAGAGGGCTCCAGCTTTATATATTTTGATTTGACACGCTTGCGCTTCGGCCTTTAAAAGTCGGATAGGTTTCATAGAGGTTTAGGCTTCGGCCTTTAAAAGTCGGATAGGTTTCATAGAGGTTTAGGCTTTTCTGGCAAGGTCCGACCCAAACCAGCTTGTGAACAGCCCTACTTCAACAGACGGCAAAGTCTAAACTCTAAAGCCAAAAATCTCTATGTATTAGCAAAAATATTGGCCCATAATATTTTTCGCTACAAATTTGCAGCTAGAGGGAGGACAAACCACCAGTGTTATCAGAACCGGACCGAACCTCTGCTGAACTGCCCGCGTGGTCCGCGGTTCGGTCCGGCGAAAAAATCGGCTGGCGGTCAAAACCGCATAAAACCGGTCAAAACCGTGAACCACGGTTCAGAGTTTTTGATTTTTTTTTTTTTTTCTCCTTAAAAAAATGTGTATATTTGAAATATAAAAATTTATTACTATTTCTATCCCATATATTTCACCGTTTTGGTATATTACTCAGAGTTTGAATGTTATTTTTAATATTTATATTAATATTATTGGTAAAATATGTCTTCCTTAATATTATATATAATATTTATATTATTTTAATACTTGACCGACTTTTACCGGCTTTGATCGCTGTCGAATCCGGTTGAACCCTGACCTCCTCAAAGACGGTTCGGTACACAGTCCGGTTCTAATAACATTGCAAACCACTAAAAACATAGGGAATTACTAAAGAAAGATATTAAGTTGTGGAGTGACTTAACATCGTTTAGCAGGACAAGCTTGACCCATTTCAAATTAAAACCCAATAGTCCAAGACTGATGTGGTTTCGTCGTGTTTATAGGGCTGCAACTCGTGTGGGCCTGTCTGGTCTGTTGAGTCCAGGCCCAAATTGCAATTAAAGAGCCAAATTCTAGGCCTTAGTCAATCCAGATTAGTTAAATTCAATTCCAACATGTATTATATATTTATAGGAGCCAAACCCAATGTCAAGTCTAAAGAGTATGCGGGCCTATTTGGTCTCAGGCTTATTTGGGCCTAAAAGGAAATTATTGTATTAGCCTATTAAAATACAAATTATATATTATATAAATTTATATTCTTATATATTTTATAAAAGATAATCAGACTTTAAAAACTATTGTTCAAATTTGACCGTTTCAGCCAAAGTATCATGAAATAGGCCTAGCCCTTGACTCGAAATCTAATTCAAACATTATAGTTGAGTTCCAAAACTGACATTGACCAAGGTCAAGTTAACCTGAACCTGAATCTTTCCAAAGTTTTTCATCCAGGCTCAACTTAGACTTGACCGAAATTGCAACCCTACATACTTATGATGCATTGACGGATCCATAACCAGGTTTATGAGTTGGGTCTAGTTTCCTGACAGTGGCTAACCATTGTACCCTAGTTAGTATTTTTTTTTTAAAATGTGATTTTCAATTAAAAAAATGGGCATTAGCACAGAAATTGATGCACTAATTTTTTTTTAAAAAGGTAAGTTTTCATCTTCGAGAAAAACAAAATTTCAATGAAAAGACAGATCATAAATTGTAAAATCAAAATTTAGCAATCCAATCTAAAAGGAGGGAGAGAATTTGAAGGTCATTTCAGCTCTGCATTCAAAATTTAGATTGGTAATTTAGATTGTCAATTAGAAATGTCTCAAAGAATGTATTAACACCTAGGCATTAATAACTCCATATTACACAATTTCATGTGAGGTAAAAGTATTGATACTATAATCTATATTGCAATTGGTGGAAGCAAGGTTTTTTTTATGACCAATGTGTCGGTCTCTTAGAGCACCTTAGTGTTCATGGGCATATGTAAACCTTCATGTCCACACACACTGATTAAATTTACGAAGAGTAGTCGGTTCGAAGAAAAACTTTAGTATCCACATGGAGAATAAGATATATAGTAGAATGGTTAGTGGATACCTTGCTAGGTAGCAAAAGAGATTTCCTCTGAAAGAATATTAGGTGGTACTATCCAACTTATGTCACCATAATATTTGAAATAAGTAACGATAAGTAAAACTATTTCAAGAACAAATGATATTGGCATCAAGACCAGTTATAATGGAAAAAAACGATTGTGCCAATAACATTGTTTAAACCAGCAGCACAATTTGTAACACCCATCCACAAAGTCCCACATTCGTTGGGAGGTGGGTGGGGTAGGTGTTATTAAGTGGGAAGCCCCAATTTACCAATAAGAGGCTTTTTGGGTCTGGTTTTATGGGCTAGGTTTAACGTAAAACCTTAAGAGTCCAAATAGGTTCTAAAGAGGATAATATCTTATTGGATGGAATCGAATCGGATCGTCATGATCATGACCATACTCATCAAAGGCAAAATATAGAGAAAAATGTAAGTTTATTAAAAGTCTCGTCGAGTAGAGATCCAACTATATTAAATGACTATATTGGATCCACAAGCGTCAAAGTTTGACATTGGCATCGAAGATTATCTGATTCCAATTTCATAAGCTATAAAATGCAATGATTCAAACAAATGGTTGAGTTTCTACGAAATATGAAGAATTTACATCTGATAAATGTAAATATGGGAAGAACCAAATGGAGTGCCTACCAATGTAAGTTAGATGTTAAACAAATATAAAAAAAACAATTAGTCTAAAAAACTATTTAATTTTTATAAAAATTACCATTCAATTTTTAAATTAAAAAATTACTTCCATTGGAAGGAACAACAAACCCTCATGGAATTTATTCTTTTAAAGTTAGAAGTTTCACATTAAACAGTAAGGAAACGCCTATTGATGGGTGGTTCTATGCAGAACAAAAAGACAAATAGATTTTAATCATCTTAAAGAAGAAAACGGGTGGATACATTTTAAAGATAGATTTTACGTTAGAAATTTAAGAATGTAGGCCCCTCCCTATGTGCAATGCTCTGCACAGTAATCAGGCCTTTATTTGGGATGGGCATTCATTCCTAAATATTACCCTCCAGACCAGACACTGTCAAACAAAGAAGTGGGCCACATAATCTGGATGTGCCAGACCGTGCCATGATGTGTTTTACATGAGTTTTTATCGTATATTTTTCAAGCATACAAAATCTTTTTTTATTAAGAAGATGAGTCTAATTTCTTTACCATTGTTTGCACTATTAAGAAAAAAATTAATATACATTATTGAATTTAATATAGTCTCTTATATATAAAGTATTCAAGTGAGGGACATGATTACCGTTGAGGAAGTTAAGTAGTCCTATGAAAGTTTAAAGGGAGATGTAGAAATTTATAAATAACTTGAATAAGTCCATCTAACAAATTAGTCTTTTGAGTTAACTTGTCAGCATCAAGCAAGTGGTATCAAAGTTAGGCCTTAAACTGAACTTAGAAAATTTTCTAAGTAAATGGAATGGCTGACCTCGTTTGAAGGAAGATTATTGGAGCCGTGAGCAAGTTTCACATTGAAAGTATAGAGGAAAATCTCGAGATTTATAAAATACTTCAGTTACTCCACCTAACAGACAAGTCTTTTGAATTGAATACTTAAGTCCTAACAATTATAAACATCACTTTCTAAATTGATTTAATTGAAAAAAAAAAACTCAAAAGAGTTGAAATAAAGGTCAGGAACCGCTCTAGAATGCCAGGGGTTTTGAGATAGATTCTCACTCCACCTCAAATAATCACTCCATGTAAAATTACAGCGTAGGTAAGTAAAAAGACTTATGCATACTCAGAAAATTAGTCAAGTACTCTAAAAAGGACATAATAAGGTGAACATAAAAAAATCTTGACAAAACCTACTAAACATGAAATGGATAATGAATGCATGCTAAATACTTGAAAAAATCTAATACATATGAAGAGCTATTGTCCTTTTTTTGCTGTTCTAATTCCATGTCAATGCTTCTTTTCATTTGAACTACATATTTTATTAACTTTATATTAAAAAATTAAAATTCTTAATGTAAAAAATTAAACAGTTAACTGCATGCCATTTTTTGCTTTGTAGTAATGAGAAGAAAGAAAAGAAATATGAGTCTGGTCAGATCAAGCCACAATCCCTTGAAAATTGCATGAGAAACAAGGTTACAATTAGCACCATGAACTTCCATTCTTTCAACCTGGGCTCAATTCTGCTGTATGGAAAGTAATTTTTTAAAAAGATAAAAAAAAAAAAAAAAAAAAGATAGGGGAAGAAGAAGAGAAGAAAACAAAAGAGCTGTCAGTCATGTTCTGTTTATTCTATGGCAAAATCAAAGGTCCTGATTTCACAAGTCATATGAGGTGTTAGTCAAGTGCCATGGAAGATTTGAGAGGATTGTTTCAAAGGTTTACTTATGATGTTTTCTGCCACCCAATTCAAGTATACTAGCTCCCTTTTACCCCAATGGCAACTGGGATTTTGACTCCTTTGCTTTTGCTTTGCTTTTACGTCTATCCATCATCCCTCTTCTGAAATGGCAGCAGCAGAAACTCTTTGATTTTCTAACACCATCCTGTCATGTAGCTCCCACCCCTAGAAAATCTATGAATGCTGGTGAGATGCTGGTGTCAAAATGGCTGTTTGATCTCTCCTCCTCAACTGGTGATGATAATTCACTGCTTGGAACTCGAGACATGGGTGTTGTGGAGTCAAACAAGTAACAGGGCCGGCGCTCGGACTGCTGCATTCCATCTCCAGTGGAGGAAATAGTGGTGGTGGTGGTGGTGGTAACCGGCGAAAGAAGAATCATCTACTGGCCTATCCCAAGCCCTGTAGCTGCTGAAAAAGCTTTCCTGTCATGAACATTGGAACCTGGCGAATACAGCGTGCAAGTGGGCTTGTTAGCCATTAAAAATCGGTTCTTTAGTGTTTGTATCCCAACTAGCAGTTTAAGTACTTTGAAAGATAATGAAACAGCTGGAGCTTCTTTTCTTTTTTTTTTCCCTTTCCTTTTCTAAGAGGAGGAGTTGTACAAACTCCTCAACCCGGAAAAGGTATGAGGGGAACATGTATCTTTCAATTGTATATTAACGAAGGGAAGAAGAGGAATGCAGTCATGCAGAACATTCAGTAAAGGAAAAGATGGGTAGAACCTAAAAAAGGAAACTAAAAGAGAAGATGTACAGAAACCCACATGCAAAACTACAGAATTTACAGATGGTAGGGGAAAAGAAGAGGACAAACCGGAAAGGAAATCAAAAGGTGCCTGTTCAGAGCCAGAACGACTCCCACTGGAAGATGGCTTGTTGCAGTCGGCTGAAACAAGGAAATGATCTCTGTAGCCACAGACCAAATCATCTCTATCATTGAGCATTCGGGTAGAGCCATCTGACCCGTCAAATGGGAAGGGAGACAGGATCTGAAACCAGAGAGGTTGAGGCAAAGGGGTGTCTCTGTTCTTGTGACTGAATCCTCCAAACTTCTTGAACAACCTGGCTCAGTTTCCTCCTCCTATAAGCGGTGGACTGCTCTCTGTATTTCCTCGCCATGATAACATGCCAGTGGTTCTTCACGGCATTGTCAGTCCTTCCTGGAAAAAGCCTTGCAATCATAGCCCATTTGTTCCCGTACAGTCTGTGAGCTGCCATCAGCCTCTCTTCTTCTTCTTCGCTGAAAGCTCTTTTGTTGATTCTTGGGTCTAACTGGTTAAACCACCTCAATCGGCAACTTTTACCTTCAAATGTTACTCCACCCAACTAAACATGTTACAATAAAAATAAAAAATAAAAATAAAACATAAAAGGATAAGCTTATATGAAGCATCCTCTGTTTTCTCTATGTACCTGATCTTCCTTCAAGTTTTTCTGCAATAAGATTCCAGTTCTGAGGACCATGAAGAGCAACAAGCTCCTTGAGCTTGGAATCCTCTGCAGGCCTCCAATGGCCTCTGGAACAGAGCTTAGACTGACCACTATCTGGTTCCTTGCCACCAACATGATACTCATTTAAACTTTCTTCATTTGGGTTGTCTTTACCCGATGAAGAGGCTGCAGCAGAGGCTCCATAGCTGGGACCAATGGAGAGAGAACCCATATCTTCAGCCATCTCCATAGAGGAAGAAGAACAGCTCCTTGCCCAAACAGAGGAACTCTCTTGTACATGGGTAAAGTTGCCTTTCATGCTTTCATTATTATCTTGATGAACTGTTGCAGGGTCATCTTCATTGTTAGAAAAAAAAAACAATCAAAATAGGAGATTGGCAGAGATCGTAAAGAGGGAAAGAGGGAAAGGTTGCAGAAACATGAAGTGAGATGAATATAGAGAATGGAAAGATTTAAAAATACCAACAAGACAGCAAAAGCTTTTAAACAGACCCACACGTCTCTCTCTCTCCACCACCCTGACCCCGCCTTTATTTAAGCAGTTACCCTTCTTTTCTCCTCTTCTTCTCTCTCTAACTGGTCACACGTGTGGATGTCAACTTGACACACGTGTGACATGTGAAGTTTCAGTAGTCGCTGCCCTCTGTAAGTCTGTAGCTGTCTCTTTCTCCCTTGACAACAAGCTGAACAGTGATGGCTGCCTGCTAGTTTAGGGGGAGATGCAGAGGCCTAACATAACTTTCTTTTCCTTTTCAAGCTTGGAAGTAAGCTTTTCCCACAACAACCTCCATGATAAATACCTTTCCTCTTCCTCTACTTCTTTCTTTTCACCTGCATCTCCCATCTCCAGTCTTTCACATAGCTTAACCTCAGTTTCAGTTAGCACACTTGAGAGAGACCCACAACTAATGTCCACAGCTTGGTTTAGAATATCAGAAACAGTTTGGTATAAAATTAGGGTCACCATCTTAAGCGTTTAAAAGAAGAGGCATAGTAAACTTTTCATTTTGCCTCTCATCCATTCGCAGAAATCGATTCACTTTTCAGTGAATCATTTCACTTATCGGTGCACCAGACATGTGCACCGATCGAATCACTTGAAAATCAGTGCACCGATTTCTTAAGAGTCCAAATCGGTGCACCGACCAGATCATTTTACATATAAATCGATTCACTCATCGGTGCACCGAATAGTGCACCGATGAGTGAACCGACTCACTGAAAAAGTAAGCAGATTTCTGTGGATGGAGACAAAGTAGGAAATCTGAAAAATCCGAATCTATTAAAAGAGTATGCCCATGTTAGGATGGGCACCCAACAATAAATAATATGTTTTTTATGATCGAAGTATAAGTCTCTTAAAATACACGAGGATTAATTCTCAAGACATGTACAAACCTCTCTGCCTACACATTGGGTAATCTATAAAAAGTGGCTATTTGGTGAAATGGAAATCAAACCCAGACTCTCCAGCCCTTTCAAGTTATTAAAAAACACAATATAGACTTTAAGTACTTTTGACTATAAAAGATATTGAATTTATTCTTTATCTAATTGTAATTATCGGTACATTAGTATTTCTTATTATAAAACACCATTGTTATTATTTTTATATAAAAAATTACAAAGAAAAAGATGTAAAACGATATATATGCCATTCAAAATTGAAAACAATTAATATAGAAAGATATAAACTTTTCCTATGTATTCTGAAAAAAAAAAAAAAAGGTTTGATACCAAAACGAAAGACGTCACCATGTTTAAAGCTAGTAATTCAAAATGCTGACCTTCAAAATCGTAAACTGAAAAAAGTTACAATATGGGAATTGATTTGTGTATTCATACTTCTACCAGAAAAGGCACTAGATGATCTAATTTTAAGAGTTTTCTCATTTTTATTTGATGTTATTTTAAGAGATTTTTCATTTTGCTCCTCATCTTATTTTTCATAAATTAAAAGGTGAAATGAAAAAAATGAGAAAACTTCTCTCTTTTAAAAAAATATTATTGTACAAATCAAAATTCTTATAATTTATAACAATATATAATATAGAACTTAGAAGTTAAAAACCAATTGTAGATATGTCCACAGGTAAATTAAAGCTAAATTGATAAGTCTATCTCTCACCACTTCTTCTCTTATAGATTTTCAAATTATTTTTAGTCACAATTGTTGTATTTCTTTAAAAAAAATTTTTTTAATGATATGGTTAATTATTCAATCAAAAAATGAGCCCAAGATACAAAAAGTTTTGCCCACAGGGCCAAGCAAGGAGAAAGAAAGGAGATACATGGCAAAAAAGCCAACACCCAACAAAACAATGTACAACAATATGTAAAAAGAAAGTAAGTAAGAATTAAAGAGGTCAGCAAATCGATTATCAGCTGTTAGTCGATGCTATATCCATAGAATAAAATATGACGTTGTTGCTAGTCATCGAAAAAGTAGAGAGACCCGAGTAGAGTCCTTTTTGCAGCAATTAATTTGAACAATACCAGAGCAGAACTTGCCAAGGAGGGAGTTAATAGCTCTAATATGGTTGAAATAGTGCCACTCGGAGACATGGGAGTATTAATGAACTTTGCAATCTCTCATTAGGTAACATAATGCAATGGAGGGAGATGTCCAATCGGAGGATAGCTAATAGAATTTTTGGTACAAAATTCAGCATTAGAATGGTGGAGTCCATGGAAATGAGAGGGGTAGAATAGAAGCCAGTGATGCCATCACCGGAGTACATGGCACCAAGGAAGTTCCTCCCACCAGAAGAAAACTGAGAAATGATTAGAGAGCAAGGGCTAGAAATAAGGGGGGCATTCCTATTTCTACAAATTGTGTCGTACTACAACACTAAATGTGGTAATTCGATCAATTGAAAGTTTAATATAGGATGAGAAAGCATGCGTTTCAATTGAAATCTTAATTTCACTTATTAGATACCAAATTTTCCTTTAACATAAAATATTGTGAGTAAATTAGACAAATGTTGAGGAGTTTATAAATGTTAACACTTTAAGCCTTGAATATTAGGAGCTATAAACTCTGAGAAATTAGTTTGACAGTCAAGACACCTACCTCGAGAGGAGGGTTTTTAGTTCGATTCATACTCAACTTCAACGAGTCACTCTATGGGGTAATCTATCTAATATGTGCAGAATTGGAAAGTCTTCACATGTCTTAAAGATTAATAAGATAAAATCCATTTCAAATGAGACGCCTAGACAATTTAGATATAAAGAAAATAGTAACCATAAATTTTTATCTTAGTCCTCAATATCAAATTTTTGGATCATCTTTTCCATTATCTTCCTATTCTGCAACCCGCCTGAGTGTGCATTGTTCACCTCTTGTTTGCCTCTACTCCATTTGGTACCACATGTCCTCTTACAGTTTGCCTATCTGTGTGTGCAGTTCATCTGTTGTCCTCCTATCCACATTTTATTCACAGTTAGATTTTTTACTTTTATTTTTTTCACAATGTTAGCCCTTGGCATCATTTCAGTACAGCTAAACCATTACTGCCCAGTCTCTCTTTTTATCTAGTCAAGTGGTGTACAGGGGTAGTATCCGACTAGTTTTGATGTATGAAAATCCCTCAATCTGTATATATCCGATAAATTTGTTGGAATTGACCCTTCATTAGAGTCATTAGAAATTGAACTGCCAATGTCTCTTTTATTTTACTCTTTTTAATCTTCCCTCCTATTGAAATCAATCAAAATGAAATTTTAACTAGCACTAAAATTCTCTATTATTAATTTAAGAATAATCTTTTGCATTAATTAAAAACTCTAGCTTCAAATGTTCAAAATGCCCTTCAATATTTAAGATTAAATAAATAAATTACTTTTAGTAAAGAAATTTAATACTCTCTCCGTCCCATTTTTGTTATCTCATTTGAAATATTTATATTTTTTAAATAACTTTTTATATAAGACTAATACTCCATTTGATCTCATCCATTTACAATTATTTATGTTACTCTGATATAAATGAGACAAGTATTTTAAGAGGAAATTTCAAAATTCATATAAGATAACTATATTGAAATAAAAAAATGTAAAATTATTTAAAAAAAGTACTCTAGTGTATAAAATTGCATTAAATGTGTCAAAATCATGTTTACTGAAGGTGGATAAAATTTCTATTACTACCTGATCAAATTATCTCAATGGTGATAAAAAATATAAGACTTACAAAAGTCAATTTTTAAAAGTCCAAAATCGCATTGAAGTGAGACATGACTTGTCTCCTATTTCACATGACAATATCAGTCTAATTGTTATTTTGAATAAGGTGTTGAAAAAGCATCTCTCACCGGAGATATTTCATTATTACAACTCTTTAATCATTAAATGATTTTTCAGTATTTAATACTTTTAAAAGAAGTATCTGAACGAGACAAAATGGTAGGAATAGGTTTTTTTTTTTTTAAATTGTTGGAAAGGGAAGAAAAAAATAAGATTGTTTACAAATGTGAAATGATTACCTGCAGATACCTTCAAATATTTTTTTATGGGTCATATTTAGTCCAATTCAAATCACTTTTTTATGGGTCACTTATATAATGAAAGACATACTTTAATCTTCAGATACATAATACCTCAAAAATAGATATATGTCACTCCATCTTAAAATATCACTCTCTATAAATTTATTCGATATGCGGGTAAATTCATTGGGATTGAGAAAAATAGACATGAATTGTTTTTTTTTTTTTCAATAAGAGGCATGTCCTCATCGTGCATCCTCATTTAGTTAGGGAGATTAAGGAATTATCGAAGGGTTTGAAAGTATCTTTTTCAGATCAGTAGAGCTGCAAATGAGGTAGCGGATTTTCTCGCTAAGAATGGTGGCAAAGGGGCGACATGGCACATTCTTTTCCCTGGGCGGGTAGCTTCTTTTGGGACGCTACTTCTTCTTCCTTTTCATTTATTTTGCTTGTTTGTTGTATTTTGGGTGGGAGTTTATTTCTCATAAGTCAATACCTTTTTATTTCTTCCTTGATCTGTAATCTCTTTATTTTAATGAAATTCTACTCTTAACTGTTTCAAAAAAATCCTACATCCTCATTTCCTAAAATGCCCCCTCTCTTTAAATTATTATAAAAATAAAAAATGGGACATGAATATACTGGCTTTCACCCTCTGGAAAAACCAGCGGCAGACGTTTGATTTAATGTGGGTTTTCAGGCAGAGGGCCACAGGAATGTACCATTGTGCAGGGGAGGAAGCCAACAGCTTTGAAAATGCCTACTTATGGACAACAACCTAACCAAACGACTCAACAGCTCAACTACAATGGCATGGCCCTAGCCAGCAATATTTTTTTACTCACACACACACACTTTTCAATTGTGGGAATTGTGAAGATAAATGAAGAATATAATTCAGGAATCTTCTAACCAAATGGAATAAATGGTAATATTCTATTTGCAAAGAGTCTTGCTTGAGAGGGAATTGTTAAGGCTCTGAACGATTTATACATCGATTGTGAGGAGAAAAATTTAATCAGTTATATAGAATTGGATCACTCTATCTATCAGATTAATCTTTTGGGGGTAGCTCAGAAGTAACAATCACCTCACATGTATATTAGATAAATCCAAAAAAAATAAAAATAAAACCTATCATTTTTAATCTAATCTTAATAATTTAAATCAAGTGAGTTATCCGTTGAAAATTTTCATTCATTCAAATTTTATTATGTAAACGTTGGAAAAGTAAACCCGTGTGACTTTTTAAATATACGGATGCCTACAGCCTTTTGTTTGTTTGTTTTTCTTTCTTTTGTACTCAGTATATCCATGACTCATCTACTCAGCAGCAACAGTTGAAGCGAGGCAGGGTGAAGGAAAAAGGCCAAACCAGTCTTCTGTGTCATGGAGTACAACTCGAAAATCGCACTCGGCAGACAATGCTAACTCGGACAAAAGTGGCAGCCATCAAAGAAACGGATGATCAGTGACTTGCCATCCAAATTTAATGGGTGGAATGTAAAGGTAAAGATTCTTCTGTGAGAATTCGAGCAGCACTCGTTTGATGTGGGTTGATTTATGTTTCTGTCGGCCGAGATGAGTCCGACCTGATGTCATAGTTTTAAAAAAAATAATAATAATATCTCTAAGAGATATTCTTTTGAGAAACAATGATTAAACATTTAAAAAATACTAATTTTCTAATGAAATTCCTAACCTTTGAGAAATAAGTATGTAGATCAACCTAGTAAGGCGAGATAACCATGCTGAATCTTATTACTTTAATGTGTTCCGTAGAAGCCACAGTGAAATATGTTAAGAGTTATAAATGGGGTGTCCATTAGCGCAAAAAAAACTTTTTTAGCATATATTGATTGTAATGAATTTTTCATTTTACCTCCATCTGTCTTTATGGAAAAATTATAAAAAAATTAAACATTCAGAAATCGGTTCACTTTTCAATAAATCAGTGCACTGGACCGGATCACTGGAAAACGGGAATTTGAGGAAAGTGATCCGGTCGGTGCACCGATTTCTTTAGACGTGAAAGAGTCCAAATCGGTACACCGATTCATTGGAAAGTGATTCGGTCGATGCACTGATTTCTGAATATCTGATTTTTTAAAAATTTCATAATGACGGATGGAGGTAAAGTGGGAAGTTCAGAAAACCTATGTCTTCTAAAAAATTGTTCCCATGTTAGGATGGGCAGCCTATAAATGAGTCCAACATTGAAAATGTAGAGGAAGATCTAGCGATTTATAAAAGACTTAGGTCACTCCATCTAATAGGTCAGTCTTTTAGGCTGGATACTCAAGTCCTAATAAGTGGTATTAAAGTCAGGTCTCAAACTATCTCACGTGAACTAAGAAGATCTCCTAAACAGACGGGATAGCTCGCCTCGTTTGAGAGAGGATTATTGGGACCATGAATAAATCCCTCATTGGAAGTGTAGAGGGATATCTAAGGATTTATAAAGGACTTGAATCACTCCATTTAACAGGTTAGTCTTTTAGGTTAGATATCCAGTTCTTCGTAAAATGAATTTGATTCTAACTTTGTTTAGGGGTATTTTTTTCATTCTAAATAAAATTCATTTTTATTCATTTTAAATAACCTATCAAATAATGTTTGTGTACAGACTATATTAGTGAGCTCTCCAAATAAATAAAAAAACTGTCAATCCACCATGAGAGAGTTCTAAGAAGGAAGTATGGGTAGGGCAACTGGGAAGTGCATCCCATCTCTTAAAATAACAAGAGAGAGAAAAGTTGGCAGACACGATGAAGCCAACAAGTCCTCCCAAAACCTTTTGGAATTTGGTTTGAAGCAATAAGTGTGGTAGAGCTACTCAGTAATTACTAATTACATAACAGGAAATTGTGGATCCCAGCCCATGTCATTGCCTGGTTTAAGTAACTGAGAAATTAATTCTTAACGACTAAAGTCTCATGGAAAATAAACGTTTTAGTTTACTTACTTACATTGTTTGAAATTTCTCCTCTCTTTCCCTACGTTTTTCCAAAGAAGGCAAGTTGCATTGATCACTGATGAGAAAATGAGTTGAGGTGTAGAAATTTATAATGATTGTCGATTTATTCATATCAGCTTTTAATTTTGTATTAGAGATAATTTAAAGATGATTTTGATAGATGATAAATTAAGAAAACTCATTTAATAGTTTACTCATATTAATAGAGGATCAAGTTTAACTGACGTGCATGACGTGAAGAAATTATAGAAGGCATTAAAGAGAAAAGACGACCTTTAAAAACATAGAAGAAATGAATAAAAAAAGATATGTTGAAATGTAAAATGATTGATGATATAGTTTATAATAAGATTAAGAAAGAAGAACTTATAAATTTGACCTAGATAAATTGAATTACTAACGGGTACTTCTAACTAGGGGTTTAAAAATCAGTATCGGCCGATATATCAGCCAATACGATATGTCGACTGATATATCGTTATCGGCCGATATATCGTTATCGGCCGATATTTTTCTCTCTCCACCCGATATCGGCTGACATAATACGGCCGATATTTCTGCCGATAACGATATATATCGGCCGATATTCACTCCTTTAAAACTGGTACATATTGGCCAATACAATATGTATCGGACAATATCTTCCGACAATAAATCTCCAACTTTAGATGCTCTGCAAATATAAAGAATATCTTGCCTTGGTCATGCAATCTTCACCCTCCGACGAAATGAAGGATGTTGGTTTTGAATTTGGATTCAAACTCAACATCCCTGTCCCACGTTTTCCATCACCTCCTATCATCCTTCGCACGTGGGGTGCTACAGATTATTCTTTTTGGTCTTATTGCAACAGCCTCATTAATGGATTTAAGAACCTTTCAGGATCCACTCAATCAATGCAAAAGACCTTTCATATCACAAATTTCACCGTCTGTAGAAGTTATGCCCTTTTACTTTGTCATCTTGTGGAAAATAATTGAGTAATATCTATATATGGGAAACTGGGAACCAGGTGTTTCGTTCATTTGACCCACTTAATAAATTTCAAGAATTGAAAGACCCATGTTCCATTTAAGCACTTTTATTTTTTATCTAACACTAATACTGTAAGGAAATGATGAACCGTATATTAAAAGATATAATAAACTATTGAATATTCAATCAATTTAAAAACCTATGTGATAAAAAAATTAAAGGTTTTTTAATTAAAAAGGAAAAAAATTATAACCTACTCAGTGTAATCTCCATCCCCATTTCATAAAAAGGGAGAAAAAAAAAAAGGAAATGTGATATGTCATTCCATATTTTTAGACAATGTCAGCCTCATGACCTATTTAAATCAAATTAAGTAACAACATACTTCTCAACACTTCCATCCTTTAAAGAAAAGGATTTTGCATCAATAAATATATCAAGTGGTCTCTTGATGACCAGGGGTCTAAATATTGGCGGATACGTATCGTATGAATGATATGCCAATATCTATATCATATCGGCAATATCAATATCAGTTTTTTTGTTAAAAAAAAATATATCGATCGATATATTTGTATTGGCCGATATATCGGCTAATACCGAATTTTGAACCCCTGTTGAAGACTATAGTCATGGAATTTTCATGGTCATACAAGGAAACAAACGAGACTACAAATTATAGTCACAATAAATAAAAGATCAATCTCTTAAGATGTGAAGAGAAGGATAAACATGGACATGTTAAATAATAAAGTGACTATTGTATAATTTATGATAAAGTCAAATGGCAAAATAGAACTCGAAAAGCCGACCCTAAATAGATTGAATTTTAACTTATGAAGATTGATAATGATATAAGCATAGCAAATAGTATTTGTTGAAAGATGTGTTTAAGAAGGAAAGCTTAAAATAAGAAGTTCTTTAGAAGTAAGAGAATTTTCGTCCAACTTCTCTTTTTTTTTTTTTTTTTGAGAAGATGGCTGTAAGTAGAAATTATAACGAACAATAAATATAATTTAAGAAATAAAAATATGGGCAATTTCCCCACTATATGCAGATCGATTTGTTGAAATTCTGCTTCTAGGATCTAATGCCCTTGCTTCTACTCATTGTATGCACCCAATAAACAAATAACCAAATGCCCAAAACAAATTAAGAAAGATTAAAAATTTAGAAAGAGAAGAATTTGGCAATGGGATCTTTCTGTTGTTATTGTTGTCGCCTATGTTTGTGTTTTTTTCATCCGACTGACAAAAAAAAGATAATGGTCAAGTTTTATGCTTTAATTTCTGTGACTGTTTCTTTTTTAACTGTAAAAAAACTACCAAATCATTAAGAGATAGAGCTATTTAACTCTTTAATTATTATTTTAAAAAAAAAATTACTACAACAGTTTGACAAAGGTGAAGAACATCATAGTCTTATGGAAAAAGAAGATTCATTGTCTGTACTCTAAATTTTTTTCCTTATAGAATATATTCAAATTAGAGAAGTTGAACTGATCCTGTAGAAGTCTGTCTGCTACTCATTCAAAATAATACAGCTATGAAAGAGATATTTGCTGAGATTGAGAATGATTAGATGAGCTATCTGAAGAAAGAGACATAGGCAGTTAGAGGATTGTTGTCACATGATGATGGTCATGGAGGTTTCCTGCTGCAAAAAGAGGTTTGAGTAGCTAGGACATCACAAACATGTGTGCACAAGTGGTTATATTGAACATGAATGAAGGGACATGCTTTTGGAGTGTCCGTCTAATAAAAAGATAAGATCCTGAACCAATCCAACTTTATGAAAGAACAAATAAACATGTATGTCACAAGGATCAGGCATGGCCCGCAAAAAAACACAAGTGTGGCTCCATGAGATTCTGTTTGGCTTGTCTCCTTGGAACTACATGGAAAGCATACATACAATGGTGATGCAGGGTCACAATCACAAATTTCCCATTTTTCTTTTTCTTTTTTAAGTTTAGTTCATAATTTAAGAATGAATTGTTTTAAAAAGGAAGATTCGCGCACGTGTGAAGACACGTTAAAAGCTAATTTATATATGATTTTGAGAGAATAAAGTTGTGAATAATACACTCTATGATGCTGAGATTAATTCAATGGTGAGTAATAATGCGTTGCATATTTAACGATGCGTGGGGCGTTTGATCAGTGACAGATTAGCAGTTGTTGTTCTTTGCGATTGGGTACCTCTGATTTTGAGAGAGTAGTTTCTGTCAGATGGGACAATTTGATCCAAATAATGACTGAACGTGAGTTCAAAGTGCAACTATCTAATTTCAATTTTGTATCTATACTCAACTGAAAAACAACTTTTGATGTATTTTTAGAAAAAAAATCCGTATTTAAAGAATGGGTTTCACATAAAACTGATTGTTCAATTCGGGACAAATCATGACAAGTAATTGCTCCTATTGAAGATAGGTGGATAGATTCATACCCTTATTGTTGTTACTTGAAACTTGGAGGCCTCAAAACAAGACAAAAGCAATCCTCTGAAAACTGAAATGGGGTTGGAAGGAAAACAAAAGCAGAAAGATGTGAAGTGAAAGAAAAGTTAGAAATGCAAACATAAAAAATCAATTGCTTTGGCATTTGGCTGTACAATGAAAATTCGAATTAAGTCATTTACCTTTGAAGAATCTTGGAGACTAGAACAATCCACCTAAACCATGTGATTCTAGCCAGAGAAGAGAACCTTTTGGCCTGACTTCTAATGGATGGGTGTCCAAAAAAGTAAATGAATACATCATACATATATACATCATCAGTACATGTGAACTTGGGTCATGATCCATACATA